>CM051474.1:9390000-10770833 GCA_028015225.1 Carex myosuroides
GTTACAATTTTTTTTGTTTGAAACTAATGAGGTTTTTTCAAATTTTCACCCCTTTAAATGCGCCAATGGGAGTCTGAACTTAATATTACAATTTTAAAATTTATCTAGGAATGAAAATAAAAATGTACGGTGTTTAAATAAAAAGAGATGGACCAACAATCTACTGAATTGTAGACCCAAAAAAGCCCAGCTGAAGTGCATAAACCCAAAAAAATATCCAAGTCAAAGAAAGGTGATATGTTTGTATTTACACAAATTACTTTTCAATATTTTGATTTTAATTTTCATTTTTGGTAAATTTGCTCTCATGTTGTTATTCTACACTTTATTTGTAGAGCAGTTGTGAAGTCCGTAATTGTCACTTTTTCTTTCAACAAAAGTGATTTCTTTTTAGAAAATAAAAAAAAATTATAGGAAAATTAATTGATTGTTTTATCTTTTTGACAATAACCACATCAACATTCACTAAATCCAAAAATTATTAGGACTAAACAATTGATTTGGCCTCATTACCTGCCACACATGCACAATTTTGGGTACACATTTTGATAGAATTGTTTTTAATTCAAACAGGGCATGAGCTGTAGAGTCAAAATAACTGTGTATATGATTTCTGCCCTGTGTAAATTAAAATCCGCCCTGTGAAAATGTATAGCCACAACTTAAGCATTTAGTTTTAAAATCAATAATAAAATTAGTAAAAGTTTTCCGTAGTTTTCTTATTTTCTGTAATCGAAACACACTGCAAGTTCTGGATAGGACTCATTTTTTAAAGAAAAAAAATCAATCAATCCTTTTTCTGATAATTTGATTTTTTATTTTCTAAAAGATATAAGGCAGTCGGCCCCAATTTGAACATATAATATTATAATATGTTTGTAGTTTAAGTTTGAACTAATTATAAAATTATGTTTCACCGTAGATTATTGTCCCACCCTATAATGTATTTTTATTTTACTCATGCATAACATATTAGACAAGATAAAATGCAACGGAAATAAAAATAATCTTCATTTTCAGCAGAAAAGTTGACCAAAAGTAGGAGATTCAAATCCACTGTATCTTTTTCTCTCTATTTTTTTTTAATGTTTCGTAGAGATTGCAAAGTTGCGAGAGGAAGTCATTTTTTCTCTCTATCTCTCTTTCTCTTTCTCTTTCTCTCTCCTTTCTAAAAACAGAATCTTATTATTTCTTTTTTAAAATAGCAGCAAATTTGAATCTGAAAGTAGGTAGTTCGCCGCTGCTGCTTCTGTGTTTCTAGGATTCGGATCAGCTGAAATTCTGAAATCAATGAACAGTAATTTTGAAATTCCTGCAATCCGAATCTAGCCATCGAATTTTTTCCGAGAACGCATCTCGAAACAGCTGATTTTTTCTTGAACGTATCTCGCAACAATTCAACAGCTGGATTCGAATTGCAGGAAATTCAGAATTACTGTTACCAGTCTTGGATTTCAGCAGATGCGCTTCCTGGATATATAGTTCACCGCAAATGTTCTTTCTTTGTTAGCTTGGTATTATAATGTGTTTTCGAAGATTTAAAAACAGTAGCGTGTTCTTTACAATTAAATAATAAAGCCCCACAATTATGCTTGGAGTAGATCCCAAGTTCCAAACTCTTTAACCAATCATCTTCATCATCATTATTAACTGTTATCGATCATTACATTCATTAATACTATTATTTATTAGATCCCAAGTTTATCTAATTGACTTTTTACTATGAATTCAAAATGTTCAAATTAATTTGCATCACAAGTGATACGTTTATATGACAAATTTGTTAATTTTCGAGTCCAATTCTGTAAAAAGGCACGAAATAAATATTTTAAAGTTACTCTTATGTATTGATTTTTTTATTTTATTAACCACATGACTTTAGTTTAAAATAATAACTAAAAAATAACTTTTGATATGTAAATATGTCACTCATTAATTCAATATTGAGCAAGTTAAAGTCGACATTTGAAACTAATTTAATAAATTTGGAAATTAAACTTACAAACCATAATTAATATAATAATAATAATAATAATAATAATAATAATAATAATAATAAGTTTGAATTCAGTACTTTACTTATTTATATTTATTAAACTTTGCTTATTTATATATAATTCATACTTGCATAAACAGAGTTGTCAGATACATGTGCATAAAAGATGAGCTCAAGCTAGTGAGTTCATGGGGCCTTGTCCACGGATTCATGAAAATATCTAAAACCACATAAACCATTTTTATGCTAATTAGCTCTATTTTGTCATATACATAAAGGTCGTATACATATGCATCCATTCCTAACAAGCCAACCCATCGCTGTAACTCAATTGGAAGGCCAAAATAAAACAGCTTGAAATGATACATTATTTTGACCAACCCACAATAATTTTGAACTAACGAACTACTTAGAATTGAACTGAAGACAAGTAACAAAATTCTGGCACGCATTTGCATCCAATTAAATTTTGCTCCTGCTTAAATATCTGTTCTTGGTCAAATCCTTCAATCCGTTAAATGCATCAAGCGTCTCTTTCTCAACAATCTCAATACTGCAATTCCTAATCTTCCACCTTCTAATTTCCTGTATTGTTAAATCAAACCTTTTCAGTGGATACCACCACATATTGAAAACATTAAGGTGGTGCATAATAATTGCACTTATATCATGAGGCCTCAAAAATACAAAAATTATATATACCGCTGAATTTTAATTCTTTTTACCTACAAAATGGAAAATAGTTCATTTTTTATTTTTTTAATAAAAAAAATCTGAAGTCACAAGCTCTTATAATAAAGGGTAAAATTTCGGTGGAAGTCACTAAACTTTGTCATTTGTCACGAATTTGTTACTCAAGTTTGATTTGTCCTTTCATAGCTACTAAATTTTTAATTTGTCTTAATCAAGTCATCCTATAACTTTTTCATCCAAAATATTAACGAAAATATTCTCATTCCGTCCAAAATATAACTGAATATGCTCATTTCATCCAAAGTTTTAACGGAATATGTTCATTCCGTAAAAATACTAACGGAAAAGTTATATTCCGTTAATATTTTGGATGAAAAAGTTGTAGGATGATTTGATGGGACAAATTAAAAGTTCAGTGGCTATAGAGAGACAAATCAAACTTGAGTTACTAATTCGTAACAAATGACAAACTTTAATGACCTCAAGCGAAATTTACTCTATAATAAATGTCTTTACTTAGATGAAAATCTCAAAATTAAAAAAAAAGATATATCGATCCGTTCACAAAATCATATTACTATATATATATCGGATAAAAAATGACAAAGATCAAATTAAATGGCGGTCACTGTTTGTACGCCAATTTTTTTGGCAATACATAATTGTCGAAAAAAATATATAAAACCAATGAAGTAAAGAAAGTGCGTGCAGCCCCCACACGCAATGCTTGCGTAACCCTGTCTTGTAAGTAAACGTGTTTAAACCGCACCAAGCTTCTGTTATCCTCGAACATTTCTATCTCCATCTTGCTTTCTCGCTTCCTGCACGCTTCGGTCCATAAACGAACTTGAAGAATTGTTACGGATCTCCCACCTATTTCCTCTACTAGTAGCGGTTTTGAAAACTTTATTTTATTGTAATCATCTCAAGGACTGGAGTGGGAAAAATGGCACGCCGGAGCCAGCTCCGTCACGGAACGGCACGGCACGCGTGTCATTCGCGTGCCGTGACTCGCGTGTCCCGTGTCGTGACCATTCGCGTGCCGTGACCATCTTTTGAAACTTTGGCACGGCACGGCACGGCACGTGAAAAATTTAATCACGGCACGGCACGACACGTAATCACGCGAGTCACGTGTAATTAGGACCATTAGATATTGATTTAATGGTGAATCTTGAATAAATTAATTTAAAGTATGAATAAATGGCCACGCGAGTTACGCGGGTCACGGCACGTTTAGGCACGGCGTGACTCACGTGGCGTGATCATTCGCGTGCCGTGACCACCCCTTGACATTTTAGTCACGGCACGGCACGGCACGTGAAAAATTAACTTGGCACGGCACGGTACGAGACCAAAGTCACGGCGTGTTAGTCACGGCACGGCACGGCACGGCACGTTTTTCCCTCTCTATCAAGGACCTTTTAATGTACTGGATTTCAATTAATGAAATTTGTTTAGATATGTTGTTGTACACAATTAGAAGTTTTGTTATTTTTTTTTGTATTGGATGGATGCCATAGTTTTGAAATTACTTCTGGCAGCAGGTATTGGATTTTGAACCTACAACTTCTTCACAGAGAAAATGTTTTATCTAACTATGCAAGATATAATTGTCGAGGTCACATGTTTGAAATTCAGTTATCAAAGATAATTTGAAGATTTTGACCCTAATAGTTGCTAAAATAGTAAGAATTTATATAATTAAAATTTGTAAGATTTTTTTGTTTGCAAATTTATATAGTAAATTGAACTTTTTTTTGTTGTTGTTAACATTTTAAGACTTATATTAACTTGCATGCAGTGGCAAACTTTAAATATTTTCTTAGACGGGTATCAACCAATGAAATTTGTAAGATATTTTGTTGTGCAAATCATCAATTTATACAACTTAGATTTTCTTTAAAACATCTACCGCTATCAATTGACCGCTCCATTAATTGCTGCTTAATTGACAATAAAAATTATTACTCAGTATAAAGAAATTTTTGAAATGAAAGATGAAGGTCTAGTCTATCAGCTTTCTTCAAACTCCTATTTATATTACAGATAATTTCTCTACTTTGTGAATTTCAAACCCATTACCTCTCATATGAGAGCTATGTGCATTTACCACTAGACCAAATTAAATGTTGGTTCTTACTTAGTATAAATAATTAATTTCAATAATTTTCTTGTTGGAAACATTTGACGTATGTAATTCAATAAGAACAATTACAAAACCACATGCATTTTTTATTATTGAACCATTCCAAATATATATTGTCACTGAAAAAACATTGAAAGTGGTCGAATGATACAACACTGATTTGAAAAGGTAATACAATCATATTACCTAACCCCATTTTTATTCGGGGATAAGATGTAGGCAATAATAATTTTTTTTTTCTCTCCATCAATATCCTGAGAACACAAGGTGATCTCATTACAAAATTCAGTGCAATTTACATGAACTCTTGATTCTTCAGACTAAAAGGTGCCGAGTAAACAACAATAAGCGTTATTATAAAACAATTAACGGGCTTATCAAAGGCAATGATTCTATCTGGGACGCGTACCTGGTGGATAGAGACATATTTGCCAAGCAAAGGTACAAAAAACACGCTTTCCTCAGCCACTATAAATACCCAATAATAATCAAAATTATCTCCACAAAACAAGGCCTGATAAACCATAACTACACTTCAAGAAAGCAAAGCCATAATTCATTTCACAAGATGTTTGCTTCCTCTCATTGTCTCTCTTACCTTCCATTGAAAACCCCATTTAAATCCAGATTTCCTCGCACATTTCCTCGTGGATTAGTCAAGCAGTCACGATCGGTCGTCATGGCCGACAATAGAGGAACTGATGGGTGGGACCTAGACTCAGACCGAGTTGATGAAGACATGGTTGTGCTGAGAAAAAGAATCCAAGAGATCAGAATCACTGATGAGAGCATTTCAGAGCAGTCTGGTTGGATGGAATGGGAAAAGGAGTACTATATGACGGTGTATTCATCAGATGTGTGTGAGTTGGTTGGTTTATTGCAAAGGTATCTGATGAATACTAGACCAAGCTTGGCAATTGGCACTATTCTGCTAGTTCTAATTTGTGTTCCTACCTCATTAGGATTATTGTTGCATCATTTAATGGTGGTATCCGGTTCAGTGCTGTCAGCATTGCACATTAGCTGATTGGGTTGATATATTGAAGAACTTAAAATGAATTGGGTGTTTAGTACTGAGGAAAAGAAGCAATTTTTATGAAATACATTAGTTGATCACGTAACTGAGAAAGAAAAGGAACCAATCAAGATTGGAGCAAAAGTTAGATATGAATGAGCCGTATGCTCAGGGCTAGATAGTTTTGTAGACCAAGTCAAATGATTCATGGTCGAAGTCTCGACGACTTGTAGTTACCTAGAGAGGCATTAGCCGTATGCTCAGGGGTAGCTAGTTTCGTAGACCAGTTGGTGGAGAATTTATTGTTACATGATAATATTTTAGGGCCCAAAATGTAAGAAACGCTTTCCAGCACCAATTGTATCCCTGTTACATGATAATATTCTGGTAATCTGAGATGTAATCACAATTGCTGATAATATTCTTGTCTATTTCTTTTCCATCAATTAATACTATTTCTACCCTGATACGTCCCTTCCCGGAGGGGCCGGGCCGTACTTGGACTCGGTCCAGTAAGATGCGGGCACGCCCTGTTTCTGGAAAGCAGGCCGTGCGGGGATTGGGTGCTAATTGCGCGGCCCGTCTCGCCCTGAGCGAAGCGGGTCGGAACAGTGGGCACGCGGGGAGTCGGAGGGGTATTAACGCTCTAATCCTTTTTGATACCTCTCCAGGCTCCAAGATGTGATAAATGCGATCCCCTTTTCTGGGGGTTTCTTTGCCTTATATAGGGAGTGGCCCACTGTAGCGGGTCTTGTCAGCATTAATGACAAAAGACCTGCATACTATTGAGGGTGTCCGCATATTAGGCTATAACAGTTCGCGTAGTAGGTCTCAAGCCGAACGGCGAGGCCGCGCGTCGACCTTTCTGGGCTGTTCGACATGCTGGGCTTTGAGCCTTGTTTTGTTCAGTTTCGAGCGGGCCCTTAGGAGGGCTCTGAGCCTCGGTTTGTGCTTCGCCTCAGGCTGGCCCCAGGGGAGGGTCCAAATCCGGAGTAATTTCTGACTTCGGGTTGGCCCCAGGAGGGGGTCCGAATCCCGAGTAATTTCTGACTTCGGGTTGGCCCCAGGAGGGGGTCCGAATCCCGAGTAATTTCTGACCTCGGGTTGGCCCCGGGAGAGGGTCCGAATCCTGAGTAATTTCTGACCTCGGGTTGGCCCCGGGAGAGGGTCCGAATCCCGAGTAATTTTTGACCTCGGGTTGGCCCCGGGAGGGGGTCCGAATCCCGAGTAATTTTTGGGCCGCGGTCTGTTCCGGGCCTGTTTGTTGTGAACTTTGATCTAGAGATGTTTAGTTGGGCCAGGCCTAGGCCTTTTAAGGGCCATTGGCATATGGGCCTATCATTAGCCCCTGAAGCCGGAATGCATCAGTATGATGCTTCCGGGTTTTTATTCTGGTACTGAAGGTGACTTCGGTTCGACTTATGGAAGTTTGTTTTAACGTCCGAGTATTAGCCCCCTAGTTGTTCCCGGGTTTTTGTGGGGTATTTGTTTATTATCAGCCCCTGAGTTACCCTTGGGGGGTTTCCTGTGTTTATATTTTGGTCATTTTAAAAATTCTTGTTCCTGTGACTTCGCCTCGCGCGGTTTGTTGATTATATGTGGTTTATGCCAATTTTGTTTTGCCGCTGTATATCATGGTTTTGTTGTTGACGGCCGGTTTTTGCGTTTTCAAGATGGTTATGACCTGTGTTATCGTTTTTTTTTATAAAGTCGTAAATTTTGTTATTACAGAGTTTGCAGACCTTTGGTATGCCCTATCGTGGGTAAGTATCCAACTAATTGTGTTGGCGTGTTAGATGGCTTTGGGTAGCCGGGTGTTTTTTAGACGGGCTACGTTCGATGTTCCGCGTCGTGGTCGTCTCTCTTTTTTTTTTTAGGCGCCAGTAACGGAGGGTGTGGCGAAAATAATGAGCAGCTGTTGCTATTAAAATATTCTTAGATAGCATGAGGCCCCAATATTACATGACATCGAGATCATACGATGCCTATGGATAAGGAAATATGGAAACTAGACCACGCGCTCGTTATCGGTGTCCTCAAAGAGGTTATCCGCCTGGACTTCTTCTGGAGTAGCGGTGTACAGGCTCGGGCCTCCAGAATTGCGGGATAGACATCTAGGGCATTTCCAGAACCGGCGTCGGGGGTCCGCGCGGCCCTGGATGTCGTAGTGTTCGAAGCAGCTCCACTCATAGCACCTTCGGCATTTCGCCATCTCGTGCTTGGGCCCCTGATCGTGACATATGACAGACCAACGCAGTTTGGGTTCGAAGTTGACGTCATCATATATGTTGTTCTCGTCCTCCTTAGTGAATGGGGGTACACCGGCGAGGAGGAGGTTGATAAAGTCGCAGATTTGGAGGTCCTCATTACGAAGCATCCATTCCAAATCCTTCTCGGAGAATCGTTGGCGGAGGGCCCATCTCTCTGCCGGAGAGAGGACCTGTCGTGGGTTATAAGAGCGGCGGGAGGCGGGGGGGGGTGGTCCCGGCTGCTCTGGCCTTGTTCTAGAGGCCTTTTGGGTTTGGAGACTACTCTTTTGATAGGCATGTCGGGAAGTTCTGTTGAGGAAAATTAGGAGTTGTCATTTGGACATATGGTGAGGTGGGTATTTATAGACTTGGGCTGTGACCATGGCCATGAATAATGTGGGTCCCAGGCTATTTATAGTGTATATCTGTCAACTGCTTGCATTAAATAACGTGGGGCCGCGAGGGATATTTGTTCGCGTATCGGGGGTGTGCGCGGGATAAAAATTTGGTCGGTGTGAGATGAGAAAGATTAGCTGTTTTATAATGAGAAAAGACCCGACCATGAAATTAACTTGTTGATTTTTATTCGTTGAATATTAATATATCGGAGCAGTACACACTTCGTACATAAGTTTTCTTAGATAAGGTACAACAGCAGATACATTTGTCCTAGTGAACTATGATGTGCAGGGCGACTCGTTCCCTGTATACCCGTATGGCTGCCGAGGTGGGACCTGAGGCAGGCGGAAGAGACATTTCCACTTCGGTCAGTTGCACTCCGGGGTCCTTCTCGGCAAGAAGACGGGTGTGATGTCGCTACTGAAGGAGCATTCTCTTCCTCAGGGGTGAATTTTGGGCATGAGTTAAGCTTGAAGTCGAGGAAGTCTCGGACTGGGAGGTTTTCGTGGGTCAGCATCCATTTTAAGTCGGGATGGGGTATGTCTTGTAACAATACCCATTTTTCGTCTTCCGATAGTGTTCGTAGTGGTGGTTGCGTGGGGTTAGGCCGGGGGCGGTGGGGGGATGAATCGCGGGGGAGGGTAATATTGAGGCGTTGCTGCTCGGGTTTGTTAACCGAGTCGTTCGACGACATTGTGAGGGTAGGTGGAGTGGGGATGAGTTCACGGAGTGGAGGATCGGTTGGTGAGGAATGATTTTCTTGCGACTGAATGGGTCAATATATAGGCGGGGTAGTACCATTGGTTATCGCGTCCGGGCCCCCTTGGGTCATGAAAGCTGGGGCTAAGCGATTTGACTGGACGGGCGTAGGCCTGTCGTTTGACCGGTGTTAATTTCGAGGCGTTTTGGACTTAAGGGACGGTTGTTTCGAGGCATTATTGGTAAGAGATTCGTTATTTCCGGAGTGTTTGAGCTAAATTAAGGGTCATTTGCTGCCGGTTGGCTAGCGTTCGGGAAATGTACATGGTTGCGTATACGAGGTGCGCGAGTTGGGGTAGAGAGCATGTTTATGCCGTGAGGGGGCGTCGTAGGACAGTTATGCCAGTGGATTGGCGAGATTTATTCCCTGATTCGAGTTATTTCGAGTCGTGCCTTTTTTAGGATAAGGGGGAAGTGTTTTTGGTGCCTGTTTTGTCTAGACCGTTTAGGTCGTGTGACATGAAGTGCTCTGTTTACCGAGATATATGTTCCCATGATTGTCCTGAGACCGGGGGGTGTATCTGTCTCGTGTCGGTGTTGTGTGAAGTTTACATGGTAAAACTAATTTCGGGTAGCGTGTCCTGGGACATGGGCGCCTTAAATTAGTTGCTTGCCGGTCGGCCCGAGACCAAGTGGTCGCGAGTCGGGCGGCGCCTGTTGGTTAGTGATATGATAAAGTTCCGTTGCGATAGAACTTGCTGCTCGTTGTGGTGAGATGACGGTATAGAAGGCGTGTGTGAGCGTTGTGCCTTAGTGTCAAAGTTGCATTTACATCTTTACACAATTGTGTTGTAAGAAAAGTTTTTCAAAATAAGAAAAGTTACGACTAGAGGTGATGTCATGTGGTTTATAGAGTTTTCCTTCTCAACAAAACACAGTTGTTCATAAGGTTATCCTAAATAAAAATAAACACGATCCCCTATGTCGGGGAACAAAAGAGGGAGTAGTAAACGGCCGGCTAGGAGGGCGGGGCGACTTCGCGCAATGCATCAATCGCTGAAACTGTCGTCTGCGGAGGATTCCTCCTCAGGGTCGGTGTCGTCGGACCTGGTGGGGTGATACTGTGGGCCGTCATCATCATCATCGTCTTCATCGTCATCCTCACGAGCGTCATCCCTGGAGTCGAGGATGGCCGTACATTCCTCGCAGTACCAGTGCTCCAGGCCTGGGATGGGGAACAAGTAGGGTGTCTCCTCGGGCTGGCAGGCTTGGTGGAATCTTTCCCCGCACCGATGGCATCGGGGCATATCGGCCCGATTGCCCGTCTTCCCGCATGCCGGGCAAGTGCTGCGGATAACAGGCTTGGGCGCGGGGCGCCGAGGGGGCGCTGCTGGTGGCGCATTGCGGCCGGAGTGCGGGCAGCAGGGGCAATGTTCATAGGAGCGCATTTCCACGTCGACCAGGTACTTGATGAAATCTTGCAGCTTATCATTGGAGCTCGCCATCATTCGATCGAGGTTACTCCTTGGGAAGAAGCGGAGCCAGTTTGCGCGGACTCGGGGAGGTAAGTCTCGGACGCTCGTTGGTCGGCCCGGTTTCGGATTGCTCGCCTCGCCAGTTTCCACTGGTTTCTTTCCTTTGTTATTCCGGGGTTTTGGAGCCATTATTTCAGTGCGTTCTTGGGACAGCGACAACTGGGCCTGTGATGTTAGGGGGTTTATATAGGGATCAGCATTGGTGTGCATTTAATGCAGGAGTCCAATCATCATAACTGCGTCTGATCGTTACTGTGGAGAGGGAGACGGCGCGACGCTTCGCTCGTGCCCGCTCAGTTTGTGGAGGAGCTGTGAAGGGATGGGGGGCGGGATCCGAAAATGCGCGACGCTTGGGTCGCGTCCGGACGCCATCGTGGTATGGGGTAGCTAGGTCAGAACGTCGGGGCGTCTTGCTTGCGCCTTCTCAGGGTTTGGGGAGGGGAGGAAAGGGCGCCAAATTTCGAATCGGCACGTCGCTTCAAGGTCTTCGGTGCGTACTGTGTAGGCCTTCCTTTCTACGGTTTTCTACGCTGCTAGGTCAAGGCCTATTAGAGTGCGCCAGGTGGGTTAAGGGGCTTCTCGGGGAGAGTGCCGGTTAGCGTTACGACCATGTACTGATGCCTATATAAGGGCGCTCGCGACTGTCTGAGGACATTGTCATTTGCTGGGTTTTTTGAGCGTTGCGGTTGTCGGCCAGTCACTTAGTTTCGCCCTGTTCGGTTGATCGCTGTTGCGTCTGCGTCTTCGGGAAGGTAACTTCTATTTTAAGGTTTTGCGGTTTGTAGTTTTCGCGGGGGTGGGGAAACTACCTCTACCGTCCCCAATTTGGTTGAGAAGTGTGTTGGCAAGTAGGGTTAGTTCTTTTTAAGGTTGCCGAGCAGCTTTCTCGGCTGACATGGGGAGGCCGTTATTTTATACTTGTCTCTTGTTGGTTTTTTAACTGACCGCCTTGGCCTAACTTAGGTTATTTCTAACTATGACTGGGGGGAGCTCGGGAGGCCGATCTCCGAATTGGGGTCTTCTGGATACTGATTCTCCTAGTCGGGGGGCATCGAGGATGCCGGGTCCTGGAAAAGGTGCCGAAGCTTTGGCTATACTGTGGGCCGAAAGGGAGAAGTCTGCGAGCGGCAACGTGGCGCTTCCTCCTGATGATAGAGCCAAACATATATATTATCATGATCAAGGTATGTCTGGACAGGTGCGGTTGCCGTTGTCTCCTAGTGATCCTAGGTATTATGCTTCTGAGGACACGTTGTCTGTTCAACATTCTACTGAGTCCGGGGGGCCGAGCGAGGCACAAGGGGATGAGGAGGATGATCTGCACGAGAGCCGTGTCGCCTCTTCGCGAGAGGCTTCCGTCTCCGTGCCTGTGGAGGTGCAGGAGAAGAAGGTTAGTCGTAAGAGTGCTATGTCTCAGACCCCTGATGGGCCGAAACTCGTAGCTCGGTCTACTTATCAGCCCGGTATTTTTGATGAAGTGGACCGCCTGTGGCCGTCAATACCGTTGTGTCGTCGTGGAGAATGGTGGCGACAGGTTTTTTACGGTCAGTTGGTGCGCAAGGAGGCGCGGAGGATTATTACGCTGGACGTCCTGGATCTCCGAGTACCTACCATACATGACCGAGCGCACGACTACGAGAAGGGAATGTGCGTGTACTGGAAGATGCCTAAATGTGGGTTTCAACTACCTCTGTCGGAGTTTTGTCAAACTTTCCTTAGGACTTTGAATATCACACCGTCCCAACTAACCAGCAAGGCTTGGTGTTACGTTACAAGCTTTGATAGACTGTTCTCGGATCATTCAGATAAGTTGGGGGGTTTAAAGCCAACTATGGGTCTGTTCTCGCAATATTTTAGCATGGGCAAGACATCCGAAGATTTCCTGGTCCTTAAGCGAAAAGGCTCGCATGCCAAGGTGTTTGACTCCAAGAAGAACCCTAAGCTTAACAAGATTGATGACTGGAACCGGGGCTGGGTATACCTGCCGCACCCAGGCAGAATTGAGTCGTTAAAAGACGTTCGGGTGACCTGGCGCCAGTTGTGGCGGAAGGGGTCGGTGCCCTCTCTTAGGTTTCCTATGTCCGGAGATGATCGGAGGGCCTTGGGATTCTTAATGAACTGTGTGGTAGATTTCTAACTTTCATTTCTGTTTTCAGTGGTCTTTTAACTATTGATATATATATGTTCGTCTGTTGTTTCTTTGGCAGCCAACACGTCTATGGAGTTCGCATTTTCTGGTGCCGTTGTAGATCCTCAGCCCGTCGCCCCCCTCGGGTCTGGGAGGGTCCAGGTGGAAGAGGAAGAGCGTCTGGTGATCGAGGAGGCGAAGGAGATCGTGTTAGCGGAGCAGGCACCTCCAGTGGAAGGGAAGGGGGCGTCTCCTCCGAAGGCCCCCAAGAGGCGCGGCGGGGCGAATATGAAGGATAGGGTTAAAAAGATAAGATCTACAGCCCAGATTAGCCCGTCCGAGAAGGGGAAGAGTCTCGCGGGGGCGAAGACCCCTGACAGGGCCCGGGCTAACGTGCCGAGGAGGGAAGAGCTCCCCCTTGTGACGGAAAGTACAGTTGCCCCAGGTGGGCTGGGACCGGTGTTCGACGTTGAGACCCTTCTCGAGGGGGTCGCTGGGGGTGCTTCTTCAGGGAAGGATGGCGGGGCTGTTAGGAGTCCGAGTCGCGGGTCCGTGCCTCCGGGTGATGATTCAAGTTTTGATTGGGAACTGGAGAGAGGGTCGATTTGGGAGCATCCGTGCCCAGAAAAGGACCCGAACCACTGTGGCCTCTATGTTCCCTTCCTAGGGAAGACCATAGGGGTTTGCAGGAGGCCACCTACCTTAGCCGCCTACTCTTTCGGGGCCTATACTGGGCTGGAGCCAGCTTACATTCGGCGTCGTATGAGGGAAGACCCGGAGCAGTTTCTGCTGGACTCTTTGGGTCGGCATTTCGAAGCGGGTTGCGTTATGGCGGCGTTGTTGGAGGAACGCTTGTTGGGGGTGGCAAAACGCGGGTCGCGGATGACATCACCTCGGGGGTGAAGAGTGCCCAACTCGGGAAGGAGGATGGCGGGAATCGCTATGAGTCCCTGGAAGAACGTTACAGGGAGGCTTTGAACTATCAGCAGACCCTGCAGAACGATCTTCGTGCTCGGGATGAGAAGGTTAGGTGTCTGGAGGAGGAATTGTCCAAGAGGGGCGAGGAAGCCGTTGAGCAAGCCAAGCGGCTGGCGAGTGCTATTGCCGAGGTTGAAGGGCTGACGGAGGATAAGGCAAGGATGGCCAAGGATTTGGTCTCCGAGAAGGGGAGAGTCGCGCAGGTAGAGAGGGTTGTCGAGCAACAGCGTGCCGACTTGGAGGGGCTGGCTACGAAGTTGATGGACGAATTCTTTACCAGCGATGGGTTTAGGAGTGCGGCGCTTGTTTGCGTGGAGGACTTTGTGCGCCACTTTGTGTACGGGGAAATGTTGAAGTTGGGGATACTGTATCCTTTTGCGCCCGAGATGGTGGGGTTCGCCAAGGTCAAGGACGAAGAGGCGCGGCCCAAGGTTCTGAAGGGGTATACGTGGGATAGGGCAATAGATAGGTTGCGGAACCCCGAGGGTGAACTGGTGCCGGGCAAGGTAAGTCTATTAAGGGAGAAGCCGGTGGCGATCCCGTATTATTGGCGTCTTGTTGCTGCCTGGCCGGACGACATTTGGGTGCGTCCTCTCTCCGAGGCTGATGTTGGCAATGGAGCCGGAACCAGCGACGCGGCTCGTTCTATCGTCCTTTCCTTGGAGGGAAACAATGCGCAGGACCTCGGGGTGGTTATCGAGGAGGAAAAAGACGGCGAGTAATGGAGGTATGATTTCTGATTTGCTCCGTGGACGCGTATGTGTACGTTCGTTCGGTTATCTAATCTGCTGTTTATGTTTATGCAGGGCTTAAGCGGGATGTGAGGTGCCAGATCAGGGAGCTGCTGAAAGGCGTGTCGAAATTTTAATTTATTTGCCTCGTTCTTTGTTTCTTTTATTCGTAGGACCCCCGAGATGTTGGGGGACAAACAGAACGGTTGTAACTTTTGTCGGGTAATTTGGTCGAGATTGCTGCTCGACCGCCCGAGTAACATTATGTTTTATGTATGTTCTTATTTTAATGTGCTTGTTTGTAGTGTCTTTATTGTGGTTCTGTGGAACCTCTTTATTTAAACCTGATCGTGTGGTCCTGCAGGGTCGGTCAATCTCGGGTGGATTTATTCCGTTCAATTGTCAGGTAATTTCAATGGGATTACCTCGTACCTTGTACAATTATTTAGCGTCGCCTTTCGTTATTTATTGATATTTAACTGCCGGTCCGGCTCCCAACCTTGTAGTGTTATCAATTTGAAGAGAAACAGTTTCATTACCTCGCGCAGTTTCTTCCCGCGATTTCTTCGGGCTTGTAACATTCCTAGTCACCCTTATTTGCTCGATAGCGCTTGTCTTCCGAGCTGGCGTGCTTGCGGGAGTTCAGGGAGGAGTTTCTGCATTCCTTTAGGTGCCTTCGTATTTCGTTTTTGCTCCTTTGAGATTTTCTTTTCAGGCATATTGCTATGCTTGTCGGTTGTTTTGTAGAGCCAGTAGAGATTTCCGCGAGACTTTGTTGTTCAGACATGCTGTCATGCCCTTTAATTGTCTCGCGGTGCCAGTAGAAAATCCTGCGAGACTTGTTGTTCGGGCATGTTGTCATGCCTTTTAATTGTCTCGCGAGGCCAATAGATTATTCGCGCTCGTTCCACAAGACTTTTGTTTGTGCCTATTGGGTAAGCAAGCTTGTTGTCTTGTGAAACGGCGGAACGTTTATCCGGTTTGCGCGTGTTTGTTGCCCCGTCGGGCTTTCGCTTGCGCTGTGTCGGGATCTTTGGAGAGATTTTTTCGTTACCCCGCAGGTTTCCGTTATTGTATCTCCCCAAAGCGGGGTTATGCGCGTTCGTTATCCCATTAGGATTTTCGCTCGCTTTTTGCATAACCGTCCCTTTGGTCTCGCGAGTCATGTGCATTCACTACTCCTTGCGGAGTTTTCGTTTGCACTTTTGTGACTCGCGCCTGTTTTGCGAGTCATGTGCATTCATTGCTCTTTGCAGAGCTTTTGTTTGCACTTTTGTGACTCGTGCCTGTTTTGCGAGTCATGTGCATTCTTTGCTCTTTGCAGAGCTTTTGTTTGCACTTTTGTGACTCATGCCTGTTTTGCGAGTCATGTGCATTCGTTGCTCTTTGCAGAGCTTTTGTTTGCACTTTTGTGACTCATGCCTGTTTTGCGAGTCATGTGCATTCGTTGCTCTTTGCAGAGCTTTTGTTTGCACTTTTGTGACTCATGCCTGTTTTGCGAGTCATGTGCATTCGTTGCTCTTTGCAGAGCTTTCGTTTGCACTTTAGTGACTCGCGCCTGTAATCTTTTTGAAAGATTGTCTTGGTGCTTCTTTCTTCGGGACCTTTGACCTGAGACTAGCGCGAGTTTTCCTTGCGGGGCGCATAGCGTGTACTCGTCTGGTCTTTCCACGGCTAGCGTACGTTCGCTGTTACGGAAAAGCTGTTTCGGGCTGTTTTATGCTCTAAGGTTTTTGGTCCGAGCTTAGTATGGTAATTGTTGATGAAGGCATTTGTTGCCCATAGGCTTTTATTTCTCTGTTATGAGAGGCGTTGTTTTATTGCTAAGGCGTTCGTTGCCACTTGGGCTTTCGTTTATCCTTTTTTAGTGCAATAATTTCTTTTTTGTTGAAACATTAGTTGGCCGTGGGCCATTGTTGTCCTTGTTATGATCAGTTGTAGGGGGATCCCGACGGCAATTGCGTGCCGTCGGGTCCCGAATTTGTTAGTCAACATCACAAACACCGGGCCGTGCTTATAATATCGCACAGACGCCCTGGACCATACATGGGCGTTCCCGTGTTGGTGGTTCAAAAGTGCAGGGTACCGGGCCGTGCTTATAGTATCGCCCAGACGCCCTCGACCTTACATGGGCATTCCCATGTCGGTCCCAAAAAAGGTACAAAAGATAATGATTACATTTTTACAAGCGGCCTGTCCGCTGCTATGCCTGTTCTACTACCTCCCTCTTTTTTTTTTTTTTTTTTTAAACATAAAATTTCCGAAGGTGAACGATGTTCCAGGGTCTGGCGAGCATTCGTCCGTCGGGACCTTCGAGTTCATAGGCTCCTTTGCCGCAGGCGCGAAGTACCCGGAAGGGGCCTTCCCAATTGGGTTGAAGCTTACCAACATGTTGTCCGGCAGCCTCGACCTTTTTGAGCACTAGTTCACCCGGTTCGAATGCCCGGGGGGACACGCGTTTATCAAAGGCGCGTTTGATCCTTCGTTGGTATTCTGTGGTTCGGACGCGGGCCTTGTCTCGGAGTTCTTGTGCCAGCTCGAGTTCCGTGGCTCGTGCTTCTGGGTTGCTTTCTGTGGTGTAGGCCGTCATCCTGAGGGAGGGTGCAACGAGTTCGAGAGGCGTGACGGCCTCCATGCCGTACACTAGGGAGTACAGTGTTTGTTGCGTGGCTTCACGGGGAGTGGTTCTGTATGCCCAAAGGATTTCATCCAGTTTGCTGGGC
The DNA here is from genome assembly GCA_028015225.1 of Carex myosuroides. Classification (NCBI taxonomy): domain Eukaryota; kingdom Viridiplantae; phylum Streptophyta; class Magnoliopsida; order Poales; family Cyperaceae; genus Carex; species Carex myosuroides. Next base: position 9,407,296 of record CM051474.1, read on the forward strand.
CAATTCTTCCTATTAGAGGCCACCTTCTTCCTTAATCCGTCCAGAATAGTTCTGTTGGTGACTTCGGCCAGGCCATTGCTAGCAGGGTGGCTAACCGAGGTAAAGTTGCTGCGGATACCTAGCTTCTCCAAGAAGGACACGGTGACATCTGCATTAAACTGCGTGCCGTTGTCCGAGATCAACGCGTGCGGAATGCCGAAACGGCACACAATATTGCGCCATATAAAATTTTTGGCGGCTTCTGCTGTGATGTGGGCTAACGCCTTGGCCTCGACCCACTTTGTGAAATACTCCACGGCCACTATGAGCCATTTTTGTTGTTGGGCGGCCATAGGGAACGGGCCCAGGATGTCGATCCCCCAGAGATCGAAAGGCCATGCTCCCGAGATTGTGATCATGTCATAGCCCGGGACGTTGGATAATCGGCAATGGTATTGGCACTTTTCGCATTTTCGTGCCATGTCGGCCGCATCTTGCTGCATCGTGGGCCAATAGTATCCCGCGCGCAGGACTCTTTTTGCCAAGGTTTTGGCTCCCTGATGGCTACCACAGAGTCCCTCATGGACCTCTTCCAACATTTTCTTGGCGTCTTCTTCCCCGACGCACCTAAGCCAGGGTCGGGTGTATCCTCTTTTGTATAACTGGTGGTTGAACACCGAGTACAAGGGCGCTATCTTTTTTAGCCGTCTGGCCTCAAGCGGGTCTTCTGGTAAGATCTCCGAAGTAAGGTAGGCCCACATGGGGGCGTACCAAGTATCTCCGGGTTCATCGATGACATAGGTTTCCTTCACTCCCTCGGAGATGCTTGCCTCAGGAATATCCATTACTATCACGGGGCGGTCCTTGTCGAGGTTCCCTACTGCCCCTAGTTTAGAGAGGGCATCAGCTTGGCAGTTCTGGTTTCTGGACACATGTTCTATCACCACCTTATCAAACTGCCCCTTCAAAGAATGGAACTTCTCTCGGTATCGTCGCAACCGGTCGTCATTTACGCGGCACTCTTCGTTAATTTGCCTAACCGCAAGTTCGGAATCACTATGGAGGTGGACTTGTCTGGCTCCCAGTCCCGCGGCCAACTTGAGGCCCGCTATCATGGCCTCGTACTCGGCAGTGTTATTAGTTACGGGGAACTGGAAGTGGAGTGCGTAGTTGAGTGTTTCTCCTTGTGGGCCTGTGAGGGCAATTCCTGCTCCTGCTCCCTGATGGGAGGAGGCTCCGTCGACATAAAGCGTCCATTCGCCTTCTAATTCATCCGGGGCCCCTGAGTACTCTGCGATAAAGTCCGCGAATACTTGTGATTTGATGGCATTCTGGGGGTGGAATGTGACATCGAATTCCGTTAGTTCGAGTGCCCAAGCTAGCACGCGACCCGAGGAATCGAAGTTCGCGAAAGCCTTCTTCAGGGGCACTCCAGTGTATACTTTGATTGGGTGAGATTGGAAGTACGGTCTCAGTTTTCTTGCCGCGATGATAAGGGCATAGGCTGCCTTTTCTAGCTGTGTACCGAGTCTCGGCATCCCGGAGCACATGGGACACGAAATATATGGGTTGTTGCTCGCGTCCTTCTTCCCGTACTAACGCGGCACTGACCGCATGGTTGGTGGTGGCTAAGTATACAACCAAGGTGTCTCCTTCTATGGGTCTGCTGAGGCAGGGCGGGCTAGCCAGGTACCCTTTCACTTTGTCGAAAGCCATCGCACATTCCTCTGTCCATTCAAATCTGGCTGACTTACGCATTGCCTTGAAGAAGGGGAAGCAGACATCGCCAGACCGGGCGATGAACCGATTTAGTGCTGCCAGCCTGCCCGTAAGTGACTGAAGTTCCTTGAGGTTTCGGGGAGGTTTCATGTCTAGGATGGCCTGTGATTTGGACGGGTGTATCTCTATGCCTCTCATGGACACCATGAATCCGAGAAATTTCCCTCCCGTTAGGCCAAAGAAACTCTTCTTAGGGTTGAGTTTCATGTCCGCTTGATTGAGCGTAGCGAAGGTCTCGCGCAGATCTCGAACGTGATCCAGGTCGGACATACTCTTGACTAGGAGATCGTCTACGTAGGCTTCTACGTTCCGACCTATTTGCTCGTGGAACACCTTATTCACCATTCTTTGGAAGGTAGCCCCTGCATTCTTCAGACCGAAGGGCATCACGCGGTAACAGTATAACCCGGAGTGGGTTGTGAAGGCAGTTTTATCCTCATCTTCTGGGCACATTCTAATCTGATTGTACCCCGAGAACGCATCCATGAAGCTCAAGAACGCATGCCCGGAGGTGGAGTCTACTAGTTGGTCGATCTTGGGTAAGGGGAAAGGGTCCATAGGGCATGCCTTGTTTAGGTCGGTGTAATCAATACACATCCTCCACTCTCCATTCGCCTTTCGGACAAGCACAGGATTCGCCAGCCATTCCGGACAAGTCACATTTCTGATGAAACCGGCTCCCAACAACTTTGCGACTTCAGCCTTGACCGCTGAGCGCCTTTCGGCTCCCATGTTCCTTCTCTTCTGTACTACAGGCTTCGCTCCCGGTTTGATGTGCAACTGGTGCTCGGCTATGGATCCCGGGATTCCAGGCATGTCTGCGGCGGTCCAAGCAAACACCGCCAGGCTTTCCCGGAGGAAGTCAATCAACTTCTTCCTTGCACTTCCTTGGACGGCCTTGCCGATGTTCAGGATTTTACCGTCACCGAGGTCGACCTGGTCAACCTCATCGGCCGGCTCAAGGGATGTCTTCAACTCTTCTTTGTCAGTGGGGTCCAAAACCATGGGTGTGTGCGGGGGTAAGAACTCTCTGCTGGATTGCAAGCGTGGGCTAGCGAGGCCTGATCTCGCTTTTGCTTTCACGTCTACTTGATGGACCGTTCCTCCTTGTCCTCCGAGGGAGGTTTGATAGCACTCCCGAGCCACCTGTTGCTGCCCACACTCCTCCCCCACACCGAGGTTGGTAGGGAATTTGATCTTTAAGTGGGGGGAAGACACTATGGCTCCGATTTTGTTCAAAGTGCTCCTACCGATGATTGCATTGTAGGCGGAAGAGGCATCCACGATGAGGAAGTCCACCATAACTTCGGTGGCGCGAGGCAAAGATCCGAACGTTACTTTCAATTGGGCGACCCCTTTCGGCCGGAGGGAATCGCCCGTGAACCCCACCAGTGGTGTTACTTTTCTTCGTGACTCGCCCAGCTGCATTCCCATCTTTTCGAAGGCTGAGAGGAACAGGATATCAGCCGAGCTCCCCGTATCCACGAGGATTCGCTTGACTCCAAACTCTTCTATCTTGAGTCTCAATACTATGGGGTCATCGTGAGGCCATATCACGGTGCCAAAGTCTTTCTCGGAAAAGCATATGGCTTCATCCATTCGGGGTCTCTTTCTCTCAAGGGGCCTCTCGATATTCAGTATGGTAGGGTACGGCTTGATGGTGATTCGATTGTGTTTTTCGGGAGCCGCCACCCTGTGTCCCCCGCTAATAACATTGATTTCTATGCTAGGCCGCCTGCCTGATGTTCCCGGTCCTTTTCCCTTGCCTTCGTCGGGTTTGGGTCCCGAGTGCTCACGCTCTTTGTAATCGTCCCGATAGGAGGCTTTCTTTTTGTCCTGGGCCTCTCCATTGTACTCTTTCGCAAACTTCTGGAAGAACTCTGGCACTATATACTCGATCAACTTTCCTTCCCTGGCCATCCTTTCCAGCACGTCTTTCAGCTGGAGACATTCCCCCGTGGAGTGTCCGTTAAAACGGTGGAACAAGCATCTCGCAGTCCCGTCTTTTTTCTCGAAAATACGCTTGCGTAGCGGCCTCGGAACATCAGGCATGTCTTTTATCACTAGGTACATTTCGCTCCTCTTCTTGATAAAAGGGGCATACCGCACGTAGTGGGGTCGGTAGCCCTCTCTGCCGTCTTCGCGCCGTTCTTCTTGGGTATTTCTCTTCTGCGGTTCTCGTTTTCGAGATGGGCCGCTATCGGGCTGCCGGCCACGCTGCTGCGGTTTTGGGGATCTGGACCGCGGCCTGGCGGACTGGACAGCATCCTCCTCGGCCCGGATGTACCCTTCGGCAAAAGCCAGGAGCTCTGGTAAACTCTTAAATTCTCTTTTTCGGGCATAATACCGGAGAGTGCCCGGTCCTCCTTGCCAAAGCCCATTCAGTATGGCCGCCAGGGCGATGTCCTCACTGTAGTTTCGGACCTCCCTAGAGGCCTTCACGAATCTATTTACGAAGGTCCGAGTTGTTTCTTGGGGTCCCTGAACATACTTCAGAAGGGAGTCACATGTCGCTCGTGGGGGTCTGAGCATGTCGTAGCGGGTCAGGAAAGCTTTCGACAGTTGATCAAAGGTTTTTATCGATCCTTGCCTTAATCTCATATACCATTCCCAGGCCTCCCCAGTCAAACAAGTGGTGAAAATGCGACACGCGACAGCGTCCGAAGCTCCATGCAGTCGGAGCCTTTCGTAGAACCCGTATACAAAGTTCTGGGGGTCCTGGATATCTCCGCTACCTTGAAAACAGGGAAGGCCAGTGGGGTATTTGAAGTCACCCATGGGGGCCTTGTAAAGTTCCGGGGCTAATGGTCCTTCCAAAATATTCGTCGACCCGGAACGAGTCCCTGCTCTCCTCCTCTCCCTCCTAGCTATCTCTTTCTCCACCCCTTTTTTGATCATTGTGTCTATCATCGCCATATTTACTCCTGCCGCCTCCGGTGGGGTGAGTGGTCTTCGTCGCCTCTTAGGGGGTGTTCGGCGACGCTCTTCTCGCGAGTGGCGAGACTGATTGTCTTTCCTCGAGTGGTGGGACTGATCGTCCTTCTTCGAGTGGTGAGACCGTTCCTCGGTGTGTTTGGTGGGGCCTTCTCGAGTCCGCTCTGTTCTCGCTCGGCCGGCGCTCCTTCTCGAGCTGGCCGCCGCGGACGAGCCTTCGCTCTCTTGCCGTTCGGCCCCGAAGGATAACCTCCGTCTTGGTCCACCAACCTGTCTCGTTTCTCCCTCGCCTATCAGGGTCTCCAGTTCGGGGTCAGGATTGTCAAAATCACCGTCTGTGTTATGTAGACTGGGCTCTGGGTTGTTCGATCCAGGTCCAGCTCGGATCAATTGTACTACAGGCGGTGGGGGGTGAATCATTCGTACCCCGGGCGCTGGGGTGGGAGTTTGGGGATATTATGGTGGGTTGGGGTCGGCCTGTGGAGGGTATTGTGCTAAGGGGGCAGTTTGGTATTGCGGGTATGGAGAGGCATATTGCGGGTATGGCGGATAGTTGTAAGGAGGTGGATATACATACGGTGGAACATACGGAGAGTGGTATTGGGTGTGGATCATCTGGTTTTGGGTGTTTTGGGGGGCCGACCCAATCGGCCCAGTGGCCTGGGCGGTCACTATGGTCGAATCGATCGGCCTCACGATTGGTGTGGAAGCTCCAAGGGATTCCAAGCCCTTCCCTGGTTGAGTGATTGGTATCCCTTCGCGTGGCATACCCAAAGTACAGATTGGGGGAACCACAGCGCCGTGGGCTTCTTAGTCCATTCTACCGAGGGGATTTTTACTCGTCGCCCCTACACTCGGGTTACTCGGGGGAATTTCCTTCGAAGCTTCTTTGGATTTTCGGTTCGACCCCACGTTGGTCAGGGGCTTCACCTTCTCAGTTCTTTGGTTAGATCGTTCGGTCCGCTGGGCAATCTCCTCGGGAATGATCTTGCCTACGTCTATCTGTTTTGTTGCAGAGGTCATCTCGCTCAGTTGAGGCTGGGGGCCCCACGGTGGTTGATACGTCCCTTCCCGGAGGGGCCGGGCCGTACTTGGACTCGGTCCAGTAAGATGCGGGCACGCCCTGTTTCTGGAAAGCAGGCCGTGCGGGGATTGGGTGCTAATTGCGCGGCCCGTCTCGCCCTGAGCGAAGCGGGTCGGAACAGTGGGCACGCGGGGAGTCGGAGGGGTATTAACGCTCTAACCCTTTTTGATACCTCTCCAGGCTCCAAGATGTGATAAATGCGATCCCCTTTTCTGGGGGTTTCTTTGCCTTATATAGGGAGTGGCCCACTGTAGCGGGTCTTGTCAGCATTAATGACAAAAGACCTGCATACTATTGAGGGTGTCCGCATATTAGGCTATAACAGTTCGCGTAGTAGGTCTCAAGCCGAACGGCGAGGCCGCGCGTCGACCTTTCTGGGTTGTTCGGCATGTTGGACTTTGAGCCTTGTTTTGTTCAGTTTCGAGCGGGCCCTTAGGAGGGCTCTGAGCCTCGGTTTGTGCTTCGCCTCAGGCTGGCCCCAGGGGAGGGTCCAAATCCGGAGTAATTTCTGACTTCGGGTTGGCCCCAGGAGGGGGTCCGAATCCCGAGTAATTTCTGACTTCGGGTTGGCCCCAGGAGGGGGTCCGAATCCCGAGTAATTTCTGACCTCGGGTTGGCCCCGGGAGAGGGTCCGAATCCCGAGTAATTTCTGACCTCGGGTTGGCCCCGGGAGAGGGTCCGAATCCCGAGTAATTTCTGACCTCGGGTTGGCCCCGGGAGGGGGTCCGAATCCCGAGTAATTTTTGGGCCGCGGTCTGTTCCGGGCCTGTTTGTTGTGAACTTTGATCTAGAGATGTTTAGTTGGACCAGGCCTAGGCCTTTTAAGGGCCATTGGCATATGGGCCTATCATACCCTAATTGGTTAAAGCAAAGGCTAAAATCAAGAAAAAAAATAGTTATTCTTTTGTCTAGATCATGATTGATTCAGAACTTTTAACCAGGCACAAATTAGAAAAATTGCAACTTGCTTTCGCTTAAATATTTCATACAGAACTACTAAAATGGAGGAGAAACTACACCAAAGATTGAATCTCCAATAGGAGATTCGAATTCTACCAGTGTGGTGCTAAAGCTAACGGTTGCCTAACTGCGAAACAATACCAGTTTGAATTGAAATTAGCAGCTTCTTTGTTGCAATTTAAAAATGTTTTCCTTGTAAAATTTTAGCTCCTTGATACTCTCTTTTATATCATCCATAGCTCTATGCCTTTTCTCCTTTGCTGGCGCCATCTTCTTTTCTAAATCACAGAAATTAAGAATAAAGAAAAAAAAAACAATAATTGCAATTATTACCAGGAAGGGCAATAATCACATGTACTAAAAGTTGTGTTTTTCCAAAATTATGGGGGTAAAATAAGGAACACCACTTTACAGTTTGAATTGAAATTAGCGGCTTCTTTTTTGCAATTTAAAAATGTTTTCCTTGTAAAATTTTAGCTCCTTGATACTCTCTTTTATATCGTCCATAGCTCTATGCCTTTTCTCCTTTGCTGGCGCCATCTTCTTTTCTAGATCACATAAATTAAGAATAAAGAAAAAAAAAATAATTGCAATTATTACCAGGAGGGACAATAATCACATGTACTAAAAGTTGTGTTTTTCCAAAATTATGGGGGTAAAATAAGGAACACCACTTTACATTTTGGGGGTCAAAACTTAAATATCTTCAATATTTTTCTATAAGAAATTCAAAAGTGTTGCATCAAATTCATTAAAAAAAGTTGGGGTCAATTGATACAACTTAATTCCACCTGTGATCACTGACAGAATACCTGGTGTAGTATAGAAAAGATTGAGTTACCTTTAGGAAACCAACGGATGCATAAAGCCATGATGCTACTCACATCAACTAGTACATGTGGAAAGATAAGGGCCAAGCTAGGCATATACTTCTGTTACAACAAATTGAAATGCAAAAAGAGTCATAAAAGGCCATGATGAAAAAAACACAAGAACAGGAGGAAACTTTTGTAATAACCAACCTTTAGGAACAAATAATCAACATAAACAGAGTTCCCTGCCAATTGCGGTGTTTGCGAACCGATGTGCTTCTTCACAAAATCTAGTACCTGTAATGAATTATTATCAGTCTTAATTTTCCAAAATTCCAATTAAAAAGTAAAACAATTTTCATCTTTACAAGAACAACAAATGGTTTGTTCAAAGCAAAGTAGTAGAAATAGCATAGATGATTGATTTGCGAAATGCACATGATTTTTTAGATTATTCAATTTTTTTTATTTGGATTTTAAATATTTTCTTCACATATTTAGCATTCTGACAAGTTCAACAAGTTGATTTCACAAATACCAAATAAAATGTGAATTTGTAAATTTTCCTCTTCAACAAGTTGATTTCCCAGTGTTCCTCTCTCCTCTCTGAATGAACCAAGTTGCCCTGGTCAAAAGACATTCCTTCTCAAGCTCTGCTGGCAGAGCATCATCGACTTAATGTAAATACAAGCTTTCTCTTTGTTTTAAATTCAAAATTTCTAAGATACAAAATTATTTCGCGAGTCCAAACTAGTGACTTTGCTAGTGCAGTAATTAATTTCAAATATAAAGGTCAAATTTTAGTTAAGCCCCTCCAATATTGGATAAAATGCATCTAGAACCCAGGAATTTTCCGCTAATTATGAGAGTCACCTGCTTTTCGGCCTCACGCTCTGAGATAGTGCTTCGTAATACTCTCTCTGTCAAACCTAATTAAAAAAAGATCACAAAACTCATGGTGACACTCCATCATCACTTGGATTGTTCATGAAAAACATAATATAAAAAATCAATCTTACCACTAGCAGCATGGTGACTGGTGCACCAATCTCCCATATTATCTAAACAGTCTTTTGGTTGACTAATAACCAAATCTGGGCCCTTCATATAAGAACACATATGTCATAATATGCAAATAACATAACAAGATAATACAAAATTTCACAAGAATAATGTAAAATATTTATAACTCACTTCAATAGTTTTGGTAAGTTTGCCGTCTGTGATTACACAAGCAATCTCTAAGATCCTGTCTTTTGTAACATCCAATCCTACAAATTATGTACACATGGGTGCACAAATAAATAAATAAATACAATTTCTAAAATTTAAACATGTATGTCCTATATATTGACTTTCTCAATGTAATTTTTAAAATTTGAATACTCAAAGGCAGCTATGGTTCGCATCTATTGTGAAAGTCTTTTATCAACATCCTCACAATAACTGCCTAGTAATAGAATTTTATAATTAGTTAAAATAAGCTAACCTGTCATTTCCAAGTCAATCCACACAAGAGGCTTCTTCAACTCATCTAACAATGAAGCAGCCTCTCCATTAGTATGTTTCTTGTCTTTAAATGATTCCTTTTGTTTTTCCTTGTCTGCAAAAGAAAACCAACTTAACCTTATACGTACCTGATTATTTTTTTTTGTTTCTTTGCAAACAAGATTCCCAAATGTCAAGAAAAAGATAAGCCGAGAAAAAGATAAGCCGAGAAAAAGATAAGCAACTTGCCCTTAAGCTTATGTCTGTTCTATCTCAGTGTTATTCATAATTCATGACTAATACATATACTTCTTAAAACCTAAGCCCCATGACATGATGTCATTCACTCAAGTCAGAAAGAAAATTGCCAATATTTAAAGCATGCGGTACCATGCTTAGCACAGCTAGCTAAGGCATTGCTTTCCATTTAAAGCTAGTTAAAAAAAACAGTATCTAAAACACATATCCATTTAATAATTATCTGTGACACATGCATGTTATCTGTAATTATCTCATTGGGTATTAGTAGTAAATGTGATAAATGTTCGTTTACATTCATTAACGATGGACTATTGGATCTCATTTCCAAAAGCACTCGGTATGGATCTTGTAATACCATACTGATGCTTTCTGGATCTAGATGCCTGTTTTCTGGAATCCAGACCAGAAATCCAAGGAAGAATGGAACCAAGATGCGGTCACCCTTTTTTCTCACTAGATAAGGAGACATTAATCTTCAGATCCTCATTGAAGCCCTAATTAGAGTACAAACCTGGTTTTGCAGAAGAATTGGCTTTGCTAGAAGATGCAATTGCACTTAATTCCTCAGCATCATCAGTGGAATCGAGGCCAAGAACCGAGAATATGTTTGAAAGCCTACTCATTTCCTCTCAAATTGTCCTTTAAAAAAAAGAGTTGGAAAAAGGTGAGAGAAAGCAAAGGACAATAAATATAGTATGATTGAAGCACTATGACAATTAAACAGAAAGAACTATATTAATTCTAACTGGCACTTGTTAGATTGCATCCCAATTGAAGAGCAATTTACCTCAAATTGGCCTTTAGAACTTGTAATTAGGTAATTAGGATTATACCTAAGCTTTATCAAATAGACATCATAGTAAACAGTATTGTTAAATTATATAGAGCAATGGGGGTTTTTTCGTAACTGCAGTAACTTTAGTGAGAAATTGGGATGAAAAGAAAATGATATAAATACTAGGTTTTCTGTGAAATATCGTTTCAAATTAAGAAAATAACTGAAAACAATAGTAAACATCGCGCTCTTTTATAAAAATATGGAACTGGTAATACCTTATCAGCAACGAAGAACAATCACTGAAAGAACGAGAAGAAACTTTCAACTGGACTCGAGATGAAAGTTAGTGGCGCACAGCGAACTTTGCTGCTGCTTAACCGCCTAAACCCACAAAGGAAGATGAGAGGGGAACAATTGGGCCCCCCAAATCAGTGGAATCGGAAAAATCGGTCGATTTTGAGTAGAAATGTACGGGGCGCCGTTTTGTCGATAGAAAGAAAGAAGAAGGAAAGAAGAAATGTACGGGGCCGAAGTTTGATTATTCGGTTGAATTCGTATAAACCTCATGAGGTAACATAATATTACTGTTTGGATCTGGACCGTCAATCAGAATCCGCACGACTATTAAAGCTCAGTGCATTTCACCTTGAACTGGATTGGCCTGGATTCTGATCGGACGGTCGTGATTTAAACATAACTATTACGTTGCGCCATTTTCTATTTTCTATTTATTTTTAATTTATTTAGTAATTTTGTATATGGAACCCTAAATTTTTTTAGTATAACATGGCTTAAAACTTCAGATGTATATATGTTCGGAATCAAATTTAAAATCAAGTTAAATAAAATTTTAAAATGTTGGTCCCATTTTTACGAGTAAAATAAACTCAAATTTAAAGTCAAGTTAAATAAATTTAAGTCCATGTAAAAAAAAAATTGATATGTTTTTAGATATAATAAGATATATATAAAATATATAAAATTTCTATAGCTACTAAAGACCGATTTAATTATTTCTTCACTAGATTTGTCCAAAAAATTTGCCGAAGCACATTATTTTTGTAGCATTTACATGAGTCTATAATCCACTACAATTGCTATATCATCGATGTATTTAAATTTTAAAAGCACTCCATACGTTAAGGGCCTATTCGGCTGTCAAGCGGAAACGGGAATGGACTTGGGTTCGGTCCAATTTGAATGGCCAAAACACTGTGCGCGTGAGAAAAAAAAATTCACTCAGAGTAAATTTCTTTTTTCTCATAGAAACAGTGACAGCCGAACAGACCCTAAAAGTAAAATGATTCGATTAAGTTGAAATAATCTTAAGACCAAGCCCCCTTTCCCCCTTATCCGGAAAGAATTTGAATTTCGGTATTCAAATGTTATTAAAGAACAAATCTAGTATTTCAGTTTTAATTTGCAAAAAGTTAGTCATTAGACTTTGTGAAGAATCAAGTCGGTGCATAATATTGGAAAGCCTATGGAAGATAAAAGGAGTGAAGTAACTCAATCTTTGGGTTTTGGATCGAGACCGTCTGATTCGAATCCGCATAAATTTATTTTCGAAGTGATTGCACACATTCTGACGATGAATTCGAATTCTGAAACAATCTCGAGCGACGAATTCGAATCGAATAGTCTCGATCCAAAACTCAAAAATTGAGTTACTTTAGGGGATCGGGACCCAGATAAAAGTCCCACTAAAAATGAGGATTTTTGCATGGTTACTATTCTATGGGAGAATACTAACTGCGGAGAATTTAGAAAAAAAATGATGGAACTTTAGCATGTGTGTCTTTTGTAAAAGAAAATGTGAAACTATAAAGCACATGTTCACAGAATGCCCTTTCTCCATAAACATATACGAAACAGTTATCAATGCAATATTCCCGTCAACAAAGAATTGGAAGGAAATATTAAAGAAGGAAGAAGCTCCAAGATAGACAGTCAGTAAGAGAGGAGATACACAAATCAGGAAAGTAATTCCCATTACTATGTTCATATGTTGGAGGGAGAGGTGCTCGAGAATTTTCAGAAGTGAGATTAAAACATCGGAGATACTGGTAAAGGAAGTTCAAAATCAGTGGCAAATCATACACTGAACAGAAGAGTTTTACTGATTAAATCATTTTTGTTCAAAAGTTTTATTTTCCTTTGTTGATTTTATGAATTCTGAGGAGATTGATTTTATTGATCAAAAGTTATGAATTTTACAAGTCTTCTATTCTCTATATATACTACGGTACCAACGGTCCATTAATATTACCGTTGGTACTCTACTGTTCACGGTACCCACAGTAGCCTTTTATCCTTGATTTAATCCTAGCCCTCTATTCCTCTAATATAGATCAATGATGATAATACAATCTGAGATCATGACTCTATATTTTTAACACTCCCCCTCAAGCTAGGAAGGTATAGGTCATGCAATCCTAGCTTGCTATTGATAGTCTCGAAATTCGTCGGGTCCAATCCTTTGGTAAAAACATCCGCAAGTTGTTCTTTGCTACATACGAACGGTGTCTCTATCTCTTTGGCTTGGACTTTTTCTCTAATAAAGTGACAATCCACTTCTATGTGCTTAGTTCTTTCATGAAACACGGGATTCGATGCGATATGACGAGCGGAATTATTATCGCAATACATCTTCATAGGTTGATCATGTTTAATGCCCATATCTCTAAGTAGTTGTTTGATCCATATTAATTCGCTTGCGGTGGATGCCATAGCTCGGTATTCCGCCTCCGCACTCGATCGAGCTACGACATTTTGTTTCTTGCTCTTCCATGTGACTAAATTCCCGCCTACAAATGTACAAAAACCGGTGGTGGATTTTCTATCAAAGCTACCGGCCCAATCTGCATCGGAATAGCCACATATTTCGTTAGAATTATTGTTTATCATTTTTATGCCTTTTCCGGGATTTCCTTTTAAATATCTTAATATTCTATTTATGGCTTCTAAATGGGGTGTTTTTGGGGAATGCATGAATTTACTAATTTGACTTACGGAAAAGGAAATATCCGGACGGGTTACCGTAAGGTAAATTAATTTTCCTACGAGTCTTTGAAATTGGCTTATGTCCTCTAAGGGTTCACCATCCTCAGTATTTAATTTATATTTGTTATCTATAGGTGTGGAGGCCGGTTTATAACCTAATTTTCCGGTTTCATTCAACAAATCCAAGGTATATTTCCTTTGAGAAAGGAATAGGCCTTTATTGGAAGAAGCTACTTCTATTCCTAAAAAATATTTTAAATATCCTAAATCCTTGATATCAAATTTTTCTTTTAATTTGGACTTGATTTTGCTAATCTCTTCTAAATTATTTCCGGTAATTATTAGGTCATCTACATATACTAACACAAGGGTTACATTTTTTCCTTCTTGTTTGGTAAATAAAGAATGGTCGGCACTACTAGTTTTAAAATTACAAGAATTTAAATATGAGCTAAGTTTGCCATACCATGCCCGAGACGATTGCTTCAATCCATAGATTGATTTATTCAACCTACAAACGAGTTTAGAGTTGTTTTCTATTTTATGGCCGGGTGGTAGGGTCATATACACCTCTTCTTCAAGTGTTCCTTGAAGAAAAACATTTTTTACATCCATTTGGTACAAGTCCCAATTGTTATTTACCGCAATAGAAAATAAAATTCTAACGGTATTCATTTTTGCTACCGGTGCAAAAGTTTCATTATAATCTATACCATAGGTTTGAGTATACCATTTGGCCACTAACCTAGCTTTGTACCGTTCTATGGTACCATCACTATTGTATTTTATTTTGTACACCCATTTACATCCTACGGTTTTTTTGTTTGTTTATGAAGTTACCAGTTTTACTGGTAACCACTGTTATCGGGTTATCGGGTTATAAATCAGACTGGCTCTGATACCATGTTGATTTTATGAATTCTGAGGAGATTGATTTTATTGATCAAAAGTTATGAATTTTACAAGTCTTCTATTCTCTATATATACTACGGTACCAACGGTCCATTAATATTACCGTTGGTACTCTACTGTTCACGGTACCCACAGTAGCCTTTTATCCTTGATTTAATCCTAGCCCTCTATTCCTCTAATATAGATCAATGATGATAATACAATCTGAGATCATGACTCTATATTTTTAACATCCTTTTTACTTCTTGATTTTAGCTCAACAATGTTGAGCAACTTGTTTTAACGTGTAATAGGTTTCAGTTAGAAACCTATAAACTTTTTTATAATATCAATATATCAAATAAGGACGTTGATCCTTATTTTACTCAAAAAAAATATTGGAAAGCAAAAAAAAAAAAAACAAATTGGTCTGTACATTTTCCTCATGTACCATTAAAAAAATTAAGTTAAGATTCTTTCAAGGATGAATTTAGTTTTTTTTCAAGAGAGGTTGAAGTATGAATTTATATCTTCTACGCTAACTTAAATTTTGAGTTACTGTAGTCTGCATAATAAATCGGGACCATCCGATCCTTATTGACATAAATATTAAAAAAATATTGTACATTACAAGCGTGGGCCGAATTGGCCCGATTCTAATCAAACGATTGTCACACCTCCGATTCGGAGGTGCGACAATTCCTACAGCGTCTATTTACCATTCAATATACATAACATAAGACATGGATCTTTTTATGCATTGCCAATAATATCTATTATTTTTACCACATTCCAATATATTTACAAGAATTATTTGAACATTTACAGTGGATGATGCTAGAGATATACTCTCTGCACCCTGTCAAATATAATAAACTCAAATCGCATACCTTTAGGTGGCCCTGCTGTCAATTATAACCTCAAAAGTGTTTCTTTGTCTTCATCTAACAAACCTGTGAATTCCACAAGGAGAAACGCGTGAGAAATAATAAATTATTTCTCAGTGCTAATTGCCACTCAGGTTATTTGATTTGAAGGAAATACATATTCATAATGAAATCTCCGCACAATAAACTAACAGTTCATTTCATAATGACGAATGCAAATGCTCAATAACAGTATCCAATTGAACAACAAAAATTACATAAATAAATCAGAACTCTAAGAATCTTATCAGAATAAATGGTTTGGGTCAAAATCTTTTAAACCATAAAGTCTGGTATGTTTGGTTTCTTAACTTTACAATTTCTAGTCTGGTAACACTGACAGATACAATAACATGTATATGTCGTGTTATGGCTTATACTGCTCTAACTATCCTGATACTTTGTTAACAGAAACAATACATAATCAATATCTCAATACTGTCATTATCAGAAAGAAAATCAATGATAAGACAGTTCTAACTATCCTGACAATTGGTTAACAGAAACAATACGAAATCAATATCACAATACTATCATTATCAGAAAGAAAATCATTGATAAGACAGTTACCACAGTTCGTTAGTCTTACAGTCACAATTCATATTTATTCAATATCCCCTACCCAACCGGTACTGGATTCAGTTGGGGCCATTCACCATATGCGCATAAGGGTCCTGAAGTAAAGTCTAGTAGCTAGCTAGACTTTACAATATATTAATTTTTTTTCTCCACTATATGGAGGTTCAAGGATTACAGTATTCAATATTCAATCAATTCAATCACTATAGTTTCAATCAATTAGATTTCAATAAGAATCAATCAATCGATAAACAATATCAACATGACAGTCAACAGACTTACCTGTAATTCAGTTTCAATTGTATTGAGCTATGCATATGATGCAACAGTTCAATTAATGCAGTCAATCAAATATTCAAAATGTACAACAAGTTACGATTTAATTTCTAGTCATGAATCTCAAACTAATCCAATAACCGCGCACCTGATATTGTAGAGCAACAGGTGAAGTCGCTAACAGTCTGTTCTTCCTGATCATTCTGTCTCATCAGTCTTTCTCATGATTATGTCTATATCAGAATAAATATATATATTCTGATCAATACTTACAATAATAAAGTATAACAGAACAATTTACTTGCCTCGAGATTTAAATCTCCAATGTGTGTTTATTTAATCATTTAATTAGATATGTCTCTAAAATATCTTGTATTTAATTTTGATGTCCTATGAATTAAATTTACATATATATAATAAAGCACATTTATAATCACACTAAATTCTTGTTTAATTAATAACAATACCCTGTTTTAACTAATGACATCATTTATTAATTGATCTATCATTTTCTTAATTCCTTAATTTATATTTATTTCAATCCAATATATCGAAATCAAGTCCAATAAATCCACTTCAATTCACTTTCAGTCCTATAGTCCATATCTGTTCAATAAGTCACGGTTCAAAATTATTCAAGTTCAAACAATCAAAGTTTAAGTCCAACAGTCCAATAACCTAGCTAATAAATCAAGATCCAATTCTAACTCCATGACCAAGTTTACAGTCAAGTTCAATTTATTTGTATATCCTGAACAGATCTCAAAAGAGCTCAATCCAATTAATTTGCTCTTTAATTTATAAATCAATCTTGAAAGCCCATAATTTAAATCTAATTACATACTTTAACAAAGTAACTCCTATATATATAACTATACAAGTGCAACACATACTGTACTGTATCTATCTTCAAAGTATCTATCTTCAAAGTAATTTGCATACTATCTCAATTAAGCTTAATTCTCCTATGTATCAATTTACCAGAGTTATAAAAACCAATGTAGCCAAATCAGCCAAGTACTGATACTAGTGAAATATACACCAAAATTGTCCTTTTAATTGTCAAATCACAAAGAAGGAAAGCCATGTATGCTTGTAGACCATGATGTAAGAGTTCTAATAATTCTTGCATGGTTATAACTATCTGAACAAGATATTGGACTATGCTCTTGTATATATAAAATTGGAGTGTTTTCAACTAATAATAAGCAAGTTTTCTAATTCAATTCAACAGTAAATACAACACCTAAACTTGATTAAAAGCACACTTCTTAAAACACTCAGATAAAAGAACAATAGAGAGATATATATACCAAGCAGCTAGCTATGTGACTCATATTGAGAAAGATAGCACATCAGAGTAACCGATGTTGGGGAATCATAAAGGCCAAACAATTACGCCTTGTCTAGAGATCAAACAATTACATCTCATCTAGGGGTCAAACACTTACACCCGGGGAAGGAGAAACAGTTCCCCACCTTAACCTAAGGACCGTCCTATGCCAAAGCCGACTCATAAAACATAAATCTGAAGTGCGGAACATAATACCTGATTCTATGGATGTTTCCATGGAATAACTCGATCCTTTGAGAGATCGCCAACCGTCTCCGTGAGTGCGAGACTAGACTCTAATGGCAAGAAGCACTTCTTGTTGTTTTGTCGTATGGTCGTAAGAATAAGTCTTCCAAGACAGCAAGATATGGCTCTTGAGAAATGATAGGTTTAATTTATATATATGTTCGGTTTGGTTTTTATCACATAATCGCACCAAATATCATGTATTTTAGTATAATATAGGATTAAATACCCCTAGAATCAAGTTACTGCATTTGTCTGTGTATAATTCGCAGCAAAAACAAGAAACAGAAGCAAAATGCGGACGCACAGCCCCAGAGTGCGGTCGCACTGGTCACTTAGAAGAAAAAGCAAGCTCCAGAGGAAATTTCTGAGAGGAATGCGGACGCACTAAAAGTTGGTGCGGACGCACTTCCTACTTAGCCATATTTTCCAGAAGAAATCCAGCAGCAGAGAAGCAAAGTGCGGACGCACCTGACCCGCACTTGACCCGCACTCCGGACTTAGAAAAATTCAAATTTCTGAGCGAAGGAAGAACAGAAAAGTCCGAGAGGAATGCGGGCGCACTGGGAAGCTGTGCGGACGCACTCAGCACTTAGAGAGCAAATCAGAGCAGAAACCAAAACCCGTGCGGACACAGTGCGGACGCACTTGGGTAGCATTCAGCCTGAAAACTGCTATTTCGGAGGATTTTCTATTTTTGGCACTTCAAACCACGACCCAAATGTGGGAAATGGAAGGTGGAAACGTGGGAAACACGTTGGGACAGATTTAGAATGATTCCCCACGTCCATATGCTCCAGATCTACTATAAAAAGAAGGGAATTTCTTCTCTATAATCATCACCATTCTAAGAGAGAAATTCACGAGATAGAGCATCAACC
Organism: Carex myosuroides; assembly: GCA_028015225.1. Classification (NCBI taxonomy): domain Eukaryota; kingdom Viridiplantae; phylum Streptophyta; class Magnoliopsida; order Poales; family Cyperaceae; genus Carex; species Carex myosuroides. Next base: position 9,425,506 of record CM051474.1, read on the forward strand.
ACAGGAGCAAATCAAGAAGAAAGAAGGTGAATTCTCACAGCAAACGCAAGGAAGACTAAGGTTTTTGATTAGAGAATGGTGTATTCTATTTCTCTAGTTAGTTTTTCTTTGTCTTTACTTATTTTGTACTTGAATTCATGATGAATACTTGCATCTCCATGAGAGGCTAGTTTCTCTCTAGGAGTTTAGGTCATATAGCATGAACTTGTTTAATTCTATTTTACTCGGATTTTAGTTTTTATGATGATTGTTTGATTTGATGTTAATTTATGTGATTTATTCTTTATGAATTTCATTAGTACTTGAATTATAGTCACCTGGTTAGGTTTAGTTAATTGAAGTAGCTTGAAATCGCGTTGATCGTGTCTTTCCGCTTTAGTTTATTGAATTCTAGCATTGGTCAAGGAAAGGAAAGTACTAATTGAAATCATAAATATATATCTTAGGATTTAGTTTATCTTAGGACCAATTTGATATCTAAACCGGAACTATAGGAATTAAGGTTAGGGTTTGGTGAAGGACTTAATCGTGAAGTCAAAACCTAATTAGGACACCTTAGAACAAATATTGATATATACTTTGGAGCATGTGACTTAAATATCCCTCTAGGTTAGTGACAGCCCTAGAATTCGAGGAACATTAATCCATCCACCCAAAGTATTTGTATCAATATTTGTTCCAAAGGCTAACACAAGTTATAAACCATTTTTAATCTTTCTTAGAATAAATATTGATGTTTATTTTGGAGCATGTGTATTAAATATCCCGCTAGGCAAGGTAAAACTCCTAGAATTTGAGGAACATTAAACCATCCACCCAAGATAATGGCATCAATATTTGTTCCAAGGATGACATAAGTTAGAAATCTCGTCATAATCAAACATGAATTTAAACAAACCGAGTAGATAGAATTAGCAAGGGATTGTGGACCGAATACCCCTAGACTTCTCCAACTTGATTCTCACCCGACTTTTAATTGCTTTTTGTTACGAAACTTTAATTTTCCTTCAAAAATGAAATTACACAAAACCCCCCTTTACTTTTATTGTATAGTCTTAATAGTAGTTTTCTTTATTAAAAATTAGTATTTCCCTATCTCCCTGTGGATCGATACCTAAATACTACGATCGATAGGTTGTGCGCTGGCAACTAACCTATTCATTGAGTACGAAGGTTTATAAATATTAAAGGCAAAAAGAGTACAAAAATCCTATATAAAAAATACTCAATAAGAAATCATTTCCAAATTTTCTAATGGATTTCTCTTCTCTATTCTTTGATGGTGCAAAAAGAAGAGAAGGCACACCGAGCTGTATTTTTCTAAAGAGAAAAATATCTTTTCAGTTTTCTGTGTTTTTCTGTGTTATCTTGTGCCTTGGAAACCAATCCTTATATATAGTAACCCATCTGGTTATCTGCCAACTTGGAAAAGGTATTTTGTGTGACTGCATCAAAAACCGTGCTATTGCATCAAAATTCGTGCGGCCGCATTGATATCCGCGTGGCGCACACAATCCTCTTAAATGGCAGTTTTCTGAATTGCAAATCTCAGAATCAGTCCATCAATGATTTGATTTTTGCCTAAATTGTTCTACACATTTATGGACCACATCCTAATGAATATATTGATTGTCTATTACCTTATTTGATCACTTTAATTGACAACCGTATATGACAGTAAACAATCCATAATTAGATTACATATATGCTCAATGTTGACATTAAATTCAACGAGGTTGGCAATAAATCCAACAATCTCCCACTTGAGTAATATGTTATGACTTTTTAATTATGCATTGTGTCCTTATGTGCGCACATTTCTTTACTGTCTTTCTTATGTATTTTCAAACCAATTCGGTCCATCAACTATATCAGCAAAGGACTAAAGCGGTATTCGTCGCATTTATTCGCAACTAAACCCTCAATAATCTCATCACTAATACAACTGAATGACATGAATCATGATGTGGATGTGTAGCATAGAAATTACATGCAATTGTGATATTTACATGCTTATTTCTAACCTCCTACTTAAATCTTGAAACTGAATTTCATAAATTTACTGAATTAGAGGTCAAACATAAACGAGAAACATAATGTCAAAACTTCATAATATATATAACACTTGTTACTTGTTACATGTCACAAGTTACATATCCAAAATTACATTGAAAAATAAAACATTAAATTACAAATAACAGACTCCTACTAAAACTGAATATTCTCAATAGAGATTACACCCATATGAGCAACATGCTCTTCAAACTTAGCCGGTGTCAATTACTTAGTAAGAGGATCTGCTAACATAGAGTCTGTTCCTACATATTTTATTTTCAATTCACTATTCTGTACTCTTTCTTTTACTTTACCTTACTTTAGCTTAGCATTGTTCCATATTCTAAATGATGCATTACTAAGATCTTTCATCTCTAAATTCTTTATCAGAAAGTTCTTAGTTTTTTGCAACATATTTATATCGATATTGCCAAGCAATATGATATCTACATAGAAATACAAACTTACTTCCACAGAACTTAAGTTATATAAATTCATTCAATAAATTTATCTCAAAACCAAACGAGGTAATCTCACTATGAATTTTGCAATACCATTGTTGAGACACTTTCTTTAGTTCATAGATGAATTTCTTAAGTTTGCACACCATAGACTTTGTGTCTTCGGACCCATAGTTTTCTAGTTGCACCATATATATTGTTTCATAATGCCACAATTTAGAAACGCTCTCTTAATATCCATCAACAAAAGCTCCATTTAAAGTGCGTAACTAATGCCAATATAATCTTTAAAGAGACTTTCGAAAATAGAGTATTGATGATTCAAATAACATATCAATCAATATGCCTTCCTTTGGGCCGACAATATTGATTATACGTAAAACATAATAATCATCATTATACTCTATGTACACATAATTTTAACAATCATCAACCTTCCTTTGGATCGGTTAATGCTTGCATTCATTAAATGAAACCAAAGAAAAAATCTCTAAAATCTTAAATGACAAGACGAGCTTTATATTACTCCTCATTACTTTTCGAATTCCTTTTAATTTTAAATATCCATTTCAAACTAATGGGTCTCGTTTCTTTAGGTAATGAGGTAATTTTCCCAATGTCATTGTCAGCCATTGAATATATTTTCTTATTGGCACTTTTGAATTTTCTCGAGGAATTCCAGCATTGTCTGAAACAATCTGGCATACAACAACATCTTCCAGAGATTCTAGAATCTGACTTTGTGTTGTTTGATTATGTTTAGTTTGGTCTTCAATTAGGGGTGCAAACGGATCGGATATTATCCGTGCGGATCCGGATCCGTATCTGATTTTTTACGGATACGGATATTCGGATACGGATAATTTACGGATACGGATGCGGATACGGATATTACTTATGCGGATACGGATACGGATATGGTTTTAATTTTTGAAAGCGGATACGGTTACGGATACGGATATTATACGTATCCGTAATTTTTTACGGATACGGATATTCGGATGCGGATAATTTGCGGATACGGATATTCGGATACGGATAATTTGCGGATACATATATTCGGATACGGATAATTTGCGGATATGAATGCGGATACGGATACAGATACGGTTTTGATTATAGAAGCAGATATAGATACGGATCCGTAAATTTTTAAATTTCGGATATCCATTAAGCCCTCTGCTCTGCAAAACTCACTACTAATCTCTTTACTTTATTTCTTTTGTTACATTCTTTCAACCACAGTATTACATGCAAACAACTGTTGTCAACTTGGATTCATTTTATCCTCATACCAATTACATTGAAATTTCAAATATACTAAAGGCTGACACTTGAACCTACAATTTCAAAAAGTAAATATAAAATAACAGTGCTTTAAGCCTTCAACTGTAGAAGATTTTAGCACCGTAAGAAATTTTTGTTTTTTACGTTGATTATTATAATTATGTACATGAGTATATAAACATGATTCTAGTAAACAAAAATTAAACAATACATGCGGAGATGATAGTGTGATTATTATTTGAGAGACTGACAATAATTATGTTTATTAAATAACTTTATTTGAAAAATTAATTTGTTGAATAATAAGTTAATTTTAATACAACATCCGTATTATGTATCCGAATGATATTCGTATTCGTATCCGCATCCGTTTAATATCTGATTCGTATCCGTATCTGTTTAATATCCGAACCGTATCCGTATCTGTTTAATATCCGATCCGTATCCGTATCCGGAAAAATAAAAACGGATACGGATACGGTTTTACCAATATCCGATCCGTATCCGATCCGTTTGCACCCCTATCTTCAATAATGGTTCTATTTTCGATACTTGTATTTTGAGATCTATGTCCATAAAATTCTCAACACCTGTGGAAATATTTGCATACTCCTCTTCAAATTAAAAATTCATTATTGTATCTCCCCCCACAAACTCAACATCCTTAAAATTTTGCATTTTTCGCCTTAAATACTGAATGTTCTGTGGGATTATAAAATTCCTTAATGATAACAATCAAATCTGAAATCGCGACCCTTAATGCCTCTTAATGGACCTCTTCATTATTATAAGACACATGCAATTTGATTTGTCCCACTTTTCATTTTTCTTCTGATCATCAGAAGTACTCTTATCCGTAAGTGTGGAACATACCTCCTTAATGCAAGGTCTAGATCCTTGACACCGAAAACTATTACTATGTTCTCATGTCAAAATTTGAAGTTGGTTTCATTCAACATAAAAAATGTTGTTTAGGCCTTTAACAATGCTAACTGAAAAATTACGAACAAAAAAAAATCACAAAGAACAACACAAATTGAATTTATAAATTACATTCAAATAAAGGCCCAACTTGCTCAAAATATATGAGATGATTTTCCCTTTTGTTACTATACACACGAATTTCACAACCAGGTAAGTTCCCAGGTAAGTCAGGGATCCCTAAGGATTCACTTCGAATTCCGACTTGCTTAGACAGAACTTTTCTAGACATTGTTATATTCATAGTATCGTAACTTATCTTAATAAAATCATCACATTTTATGAGCCTTAAAACCATCTTAAAACTAAAGTATCGATTTCCATTAAGCGGCTACCTTTGGGTAACGGGTTAATTTCTTATGATACTTTGGCGCAATAATAAGGTACTGATAACCTAGAACATACTGAACAACATGCTTTCGTTTGGGCCGACAATGTTAACATATGTGTAAAATTTTTTGTCATCACTATACTTTATTATCACTCACTTGTACAAATAATTTCAACAACCATTATCTTCCTTTGGGCCGATAAATGATTGCATCCTTAAATGCACATCTAATATCCTTTTGTAAAATGAATTTAAATCAATCTTGTCAAAAGAGGTACCTTTGGGTACAATTAGGACTCAATTAATTTAATTCAAGATACATATAACTTTAATGCCTTTATAAGAATTATAATTTATACCTTAGCCATAAAACAAAAGTGCAATTAAATAAATATATATACAATTGTCTCATAATAATTGTATTTTTTTAATCTCAGAAACTATTCTCTAACTTTTCAGAGAGTTGTGCGGCCCCCATGAAATTTTGTGCGGTCTGCCAAATTAAAAAAGGTATTTTGTGCATCTGCATCAAAACCGTGCGATCGCATCAAAATCCGTGCGGCCGTATATTTGTCTGAGTAACGGTAAAACTGCATTTATTATGCTGAAATTGATCGATGATCTAGAGAGATTTCTTAATTTTGGGAGCACCTTAAATAACTTTTCAAATTTAGAAATTTAATTCCAAATCTTTATAACCTTTCAAATTTAGAAGTTTAATTCTAAATTTGTATATTTTGTTTTAGGAAATTTATCAAAAAATAAATTTCACCAAAACCCAAAATTTCATAACTGCCTATTAAAATTTGTGCGGAATGTTGTGTGGTCTCTATGCGTCCGCAAAGAGGATCGCACAAACTCTGCCAGGAACAAATTTTGATTACAATTTTGCGATTTCAATTTGGAAATCTTCTAGCAAATTTTAGCCAAATTAATAACCGAAAAATAGGCAATTATGGCTGTAACCTTTTATAAGTTTTGTGCTATCCAAACCAAAATTTTCAGATCTAAAACAATCAAGAAAAATCCAACAAAAATCAACAAAAAAATCATCATTAATTCATAATTCTCTCTATATCCTGAAAGACTTAATCCTTCGGCATAGCAAGGATCTGATACCACTTGTTGGGGAATCATAAAGGCCAAGCAATTACGCCTTGTCTAGAGATTAAACAATTACATCTCATCTAGGGGTCAAACACTTACACCCCGGGGAAGGAGAAACAGTTCCCCACCTTAACCTAAGGACCGTCATATGCCAAAGCCGACTCATAAAACATAAATCTGAAGTGCGGAACATAATACCTGATTCCATAGATGTTTCCATGAAATAACTCGATCCTTTGAGAGATCGCCAACCGTCTCCGTGAGCGCGAGACTAGACTCTAATGGCAAGAAGCCCTTCTTGTTGTTTTGTCGTATGGTCGTAAGAATAAGTCTTCCAAGACAGCAAGATATGGCCCTTGAGAAATTATTTCCAAATTTCCTAATGGATTTCTCTTCTCTATTCTTTGATGGTACAAGAAGAAGAGAAGGCACACAAAGCTGTATTTTTCTAAAGAGAAAAATGTCTTTTCAATTTCTGTATTTTTTTATGTTATCTTGTGCCTTGGGGACCAATCCTTATATATAGTATCCTATCTGGTTATCTGCCAACTTGAAAAAGGTATTTTGTGCGGCTGCATCAAAAACCGTGCTGTCACATCAAAATCCGTGCGGCCGCATTGATATCCGTGTGGCCCACACAATCCTCTTAAATGACAGTTTTCTAAATTACAAATCTCAGAATCAGTCCATCAATAATTTAATTTTTGCCTAAATTGTTCTATACATTTATGGACCACATCCTAATGAATATATTGATTGTCTATTACCTTATTTGAACACTTTAATTGACAATCATATATGACAGTAAACAATTCATAATTATATTACATACATGCTCAATGTTAGAATTAAATCTAACGAGATTGACAATAAATTGAACAACCGAATCTCGCGAGTGGTGCCAATTCATCTCAAGTTGCCTCACACAAACAGAGGAGAGAGAGATAGAGAACGAAGAGGGTTTGAGAACTATTAAGAATTAGAAGACATACTAGACATCACGCAAGAAGAGAGAAAAGTATAATCAAATGGGTTACATGCTGGAACAACAGAGTTTGGCCACGCAAGAAGAGAGAAAAGTATAATCAAATAGAGATGGAAAGAGATGCGGGTCCCAACCTAAAACAAATATTTCATTATTTTACAATTCAACCTTCATGTTTTTAAATTTGTAAATTGGTCCCAAACTCCCAATATTAATTAAGAAAGATATAAACGTTGCATGTATTAATTTTATATAATATCAATCTCATACAAAACCTTGCCTTTCAAATATTTATTTGTAAATATTTCCAAATTAACTTTATTTCAATTGAATAGATTTTCACATAATTATCTGAAAAACTGTACTCATACATTTCATATTTTATTTTCAATCATTAAATTCATATATGTATTTTGCATAGTTACAATGATCGAGATTCTAAATTCAAAATCTGAGTTGATGCAGATGATATGGACTTAAAGCATAGCTTTCTTTTTTTTCTAAATGTTCGAGGAACAGTTAGGAGCAATAGAATCCATTAGAGAGTACTTGTTTTTTATTAAAAAATATACAAACTTATTTAATGTAACTACAAATTTAAAGACCAATCTAATCTTTTAAGAAAAAGTACAAAGTTTCAAAAACAATATAGAAAGAAAAAAAATCTCCATATAAAATAAAAATAAAAAAGAAAACAGAAATTGAAGAATAAAACATAGAAAAATATGGCTTCACACAGGCTTATTAGCCCACTCAGAACTGTTAATTTAAAACAGTCCAGAGCTAATTGGTCTTCTATAAACCGAGGCTACTGAAAGAGTGAGGCTACGGTGCTATGCATAGCACGGATTTGGTCCGTGCTACGGTTCAAAATTTGAATTTTTAAAATTCTAACGGTCGATCCGAATTGTTCAACATAATTATAAAATGAATATGTACTTGCAACCCAAATTTTATATTTTTTCAAATTTTTTTACTATTTTTTCGAAAATCACTTGATCTGAACATTCTGGACCATTCAAAAACAGCCTATCTAAAACAAATAGTAAAAAAATTCGAAAAAATGTAAAATTTGATTTGCAAGTACATATTCATTTTATAATCATATTGAACTGTTCGAATCGACCATTAAAATTTAAAAAAAATAAATTTTAAGCCGTAGCATGAGCTCAATCGTGTTGTGCATAACACCGTAGCCTCACTCCTACTGAAAACCGTGAAAGGTTCCATAAAGTGACTAAAAAGGAGCACGAGCTTCTCATTGCGTCTTAAAAATGATTGCTACTACATGCCAATTCACATCCTCTCTATTACCGGACAAAAGAATCTTTTACAACTAGTAGATCTGGACCGTTGTTTTTAACTTGGCACGAATTTCAAAACCCAATAATACTGCCCCCTGTACTAACCCGAATCTCAAAGCGGTGATATTTAATCTAACCGTAAAGTGAGGCCCATCTCTACAGTATTAGGGAGGAGTTGAATCCACTCCCTGCTGCCTCAATAAATTGAAAATAAATCTGCTACGATTCCAAAGAATCGCAGGAACATGCTATTTCAAATCGATCCGTTATTTTTAAAAAATGTACGAATCTCAAAACAAATAAAATAGTTCGATTTAAAATTTGAAAAAAAAATAAAAAAATAAAATATATGTTGTCTTGTCGGATTTTTTATTTAAAATTAACAATATCAAATATTTTTTTATCGAAAAATAAATAGAACATACTTATGAGTAGAACTAGGGTGTTCCTAAATGCACCAAGTCTCTTTGTGAACACAACTCTAAAACCTATCGAATTGGCTTCAAACGATAAATTCAAACCGTTAAAATTCTTCTACCTTACGAGTGATGTGTCTACATGCAAAAAAATTGAAATTGAAAATTAATTTTGTATAGAGTCAAGTGGTCAAAAGGCGTCCAAAAAATGAATGCATTAAAATTAATTTATAAACCTTCTAACTTTGACCACTTTACTTTATACTAAATTAATTTGAAAGTTTAAAATTTTCACATGTAGATACATCACTCGTAAAGTAGAATGATTTCAACGGTTTAAATTCGTCGTTTGAAACCAATCCAATAGATTTTAGAGTTGAGTTCAAAAAGAATTTGGTGAACTTAGGAATATCCTAGTTCTACTCCATACTTATAGTAAAGTTTCACCAAAAACTAATTTATAGAACCACACTAATAGCATGATCTTAATAGTTTTCGAACAAAATATGTGATCACAGTAAGATTTCGAACACCCAAAAACCTGTCCCTAGTGAACCGAATCATTGATGTGGTTAAAAACAATTATTCTCTTTCTCCAAGAATTAAATTTGTAAATTCAAAATAAGAAAAAAAAAAAAAACTCTCTAGTCTTCTATAGTCGTAATGTATGGACAAATAAATAGTATATATCTGAGGGGCCTATCTCCGAATTTTTTATTAATATCTAAAAAAAATATTAAATTTCAAAATCTACACTTCATGCATAGAAATTTCAAAATCTGTCCAAACCGAAGATTAAATTCCCGATTTCATACAAACTTTCTGTAAAAATATTTCCAATTCTAGACAGTCCAAAATCATTAGAGATTAAATTCTCGATTTTAAGAACCGGAGAATTAATTCCCGGTTCTAAGTTTTTCTTTTTTATTTTTTTCTCAGAGAATCCAGCGTCCTTGGTAACATAGTGACATAACTCGCGTATTATAAGCGTATAATTCGCGATAATTCGTTTTTTTGAGATAACCGAACCGAACTCCGTATAAAACGCAGAAAAACGTATAATACGTTTTATTCGCGAATAAAATGCGTATAAAATGCGAGTTACGAATTATTCGTGATAAAACCGCCAAGAAAACGCTAAAAAAAAAAAATTGAATTTTTTTTTTACTTCCTTGTTGTACCGGATCATTCCTGAATTATATCCGAATTATATCCGAATCACGAATTTTTGACCTCGCCGAACCGAATCTGAACTTTTGATTTATCACTATGATTGGTAATGCCGATTTAGCAAAAAATAAGTTTACTGTGAGGACTTTGATTCATTGAGGCAGATTCCTTATATTCCAGCTTGTAACAAGTGAAACTAGTTGTCTGACTCGTGACACAAGATTGCATTATGTACATGCACAACAGAGGAATTTTTGCAAATTTTGGAGTCCTGGTCAAATTTTGCAGACAGTTTTGTCCGGGAATTAAATTAAAAAAAAAAAAAACTTAGAACTATAGATTAATTTTTCGGTTCTTAAAACCGGAGATTGGTTTCAGACTGTGTGAAACTGAAATTTTTTTTGCAAAAAATTTGTTTGAAATCAGAAATTTAATTTTTTGTTTGGACAAATTTTGAAATTTCCATGCATGAGGGTGTAAATTTTGATATTTAATATATTTTTGTAATATTAATAAAAATTTCGGATGAGAATCACTTGGAATCTCTATGCATGTGGGCTCCCATTAACCTAGATCTCGTTCGTCCCTTTAATCCTCTCCCTCTCGAATTCAGATCCAGTGCATTAAAATGTTGCTTGATTTCTTTTGGAGTTTAGATATCTCACGAGCTTGGTTTATTTGCTTGATGTGTAGATTAAAATGTTGCTTTATTTTCTGGTTACCTCGACTAAGAGGTTTTTGGATCAGCTTTGCTGACTAACTACTCAAGTGTATTTAAAATTTCAGCAATGAAATGGGCAAATAGCCCTTAAAAAAAAAAAAAAAAAAAAGATCCAGTGCATTAACCCAATTTTTGAGTTTTGATCCAAACTGTCCAAGAGCTCTAACACGAATCTCAAAGAGTCTGGACCCCACAAATAATACTGGCCCCCTGCGCTACCACCGAATAGGCACCGTACACGTCTAAACTCAAAAATTAGGTTACTTTAGGGGATCCGGACTCCTCCCTCTCTCCATTTATGTCTGTTAGATTAAGCTTAAATCAATTCCCGAACCTTCTTCATTATTTCCCGTCCCTTCCTTGATTTCTTTTGCGTTTCCATTTCACGAGGCATTTTCTACCAACCGTACAAAATTTCACTACTCTTATTGTAAATCCTTCTCAATTCCCCATCCCAACTTTCAATTATCAATCCTTGATAAAAAAATATCAGGAAATCACGCAATCTCATAAAACAACAACAAGAAGAAAAATGTTTCGTGCTTTGTTCTCTGGGGGTGAAGCGATCGCAGATGAGAGAGGGGATTGGATGTCGGCATTGGTCCCTCTATTGAAGCTCCTATCCCTAACGGTTATCGGGTCGCTTATAGCCCACTCGAAAACCCAAATCGTACCGAAAGCCACCTTCAAATTGTTAAGCAAATTGGTTTTTGTGCTTTTTCTTCCCTGCCTCATCTTTGTTCAACTTGGCCAATCTGTCAGTTTAGAGGTATACTCATATTTAGTAATCACACTATTTATTTTCTTTAAAATTTATTGCTGGGAGATTGAAAGTTTGTGATCTTTTGACATTTTAGTTCTAACTTAATAAGCTTTCAAGTTCAAGCATGATGCATCAATGGACCCAATTGGCCAATTTTGATTCATTTTGGTTTTGGTTACATATTAGATTTGTTCCTGATTTATCCAACCGATAAGTGACTTGAAGGCTTGAACTTTCTGGATACGTGCACAAATTGTCCTCTCTTTTTCTTTTTCTTTTTTTTTTTGGCGAAAAGAAACTCCTGTAAGCAAGATAATTTGAACTACGCCTATTCATTGACCATTTAAGTGAAGATTGAGTTTACAAAAAGCATGAATAATGTGAATTATACAGTATTCTCTATACCAGGTTACTTTTGCCACCATAGAATGGCCCATCCATATTCCATCTGTATAAAGTACCATTTGATTATTATAATTGATTGAAACCTACCATATTCAAGTGCTCTCCTCTAGCAGTTCCTGCCACTGACAGTAAATTTGATACTCCAATCAGAAAAAAATGTTACGACAAAACTTAATTATATAAAAACGTACCAACACATATGTGAAACTGTTTCTTGGCCTATTTCGTCCCTTTCTTTTCCATAACTTCTAAAAGAGTTGATTCTTAGCATATTTTTATTTTCCCTAACATCTAAAACATCGATCCACAGGATGTGCTCCTTTGGTGGTTTGTACCAGTTAACGTGCTCATAAGCACCCTGATTGGATGTGCATTGGGCTACCTAGTGGCGGTCATATGCCGACCACCAAAGAGATATTTTAGGTTCACGATCATTATGACAGGGTTTGGTAACACCGGTAACCTCCCCATCGCCATCGTGGGATCTGTCTGTCACAGCTCTGATCAGCCCTTCGGCCCTGAGTGCAACCGCACTGGCATTGCTTATGTCTCCTTTGCACAGTGGGTTGCTGTTATTTTGGTTTATACTCTGGTGTACCACATGATGGAGCCGCCATTGGAGTATTATGAGATTGTTCAAGAAGGTAAATACCAGTGTTGTAAATAACGGTATGCGGTTGTCGGACGGACAGGGTACCGCCAAGCGATTAATCGGGAATAATCGGCCGATTAGTTGGAAAAATCCATGACGGTTTGGTCACCGCCAACGACTAATCGGCCCATTAATCGGCCTAAACGGACTTTTTTTACAACACTAGTAAATACAAGAGAAAATTTATGAGGAAAATTTAATTATACTTGCAAGAAATGTAGCTTTCACAAATCTTGTTGGTTCTTAGCTTTGAAATATGTTGGGGCCATAATTACGTACCCTTGATGGTGTATGTTGTTTATCAAGCTTGAATTGTAAAACTAAGCCAATGATTGTGATGTTGCTTTGTAAGTTTTACATAGCATGCCAAGCTCATGGGCAATGCATCATTCGCTTTTCAGATTTTCTCAGTTTAACCGCTTTAATTATCAGTTGCTTTGAGAGTAAACTGAAAAGATAATGGGTACTTGGGTGTTTTTTGGGAATGATGAAAAATACAACCAGATATTGGCAGTGAATTTTTTTCTATTTGTTCTTATTTTCAATATTTCTAATGTTACACTAACCGTGCACTTCACACTGTTCAGGTGAAGAGATACAAGAGATAGGGGAGACACAAACTGTCAGCAACTTAAGCCGGCCACTATTGCATGAGGCTGAGTGGCCTGGTATGGTTGACAAAGAAACTGAGGATGCAAAAACCCCATTCATTGCCAGGGTTTTCAGGAGCATCTCGGGTTCCTCCCAAAACATCTTCCCTGACCTCAATTCAAATGAGGAGGCCACTACAGGCTCCAGCAGCCCAAGGTCCCTAACATGCCTGGCAGAGCCCAAAGTCGTCAGAAGAATCCGGATTGTTGCTGAGAAAACCCCGATCCAACACATCCTCCAACCTCCAACTATTGCCTCTCTATTAGCCCTTATTGTTGGCTTGATACCTGCTCTCAAAGCCTTTTTTTTCGATACTGATGCGCCGTTGTCATTCTTCACTGATAGCTTGGATATATTGGCCGCTGCTGCTGTACCCTCAGTCATGTTAATTCTCGGGGGAACACTAGCTGAGGGACCAAAGGATTCGTCTCTTGGGCTACGTACCACGATTGGTATCACAGTGGCAAGGCTTTTGGTTTTACCATGTATTGGTATTGGTGTTGTGGCCTTGGCCGATAAATTGGGGTTCTTGGTGGAAGGAGATTTGATGTACCGGTTTGTACTGCTGCTACAATACAGCATGCCCAGCGCAATTTTGTTGGGTGCCATTGCAAGTCTTAGAGGGTATGCTGTTAAGGAATCATCGGCTCTGCTGTTTTGGCAACATGTTTGTGCTGTGGTATCACTTTCTGTTTATATTGTCATATATTTCAAGCTTCTTAGCTATGTCTGAAAGTAAGTGTAATTTTGAATTTGTGGAAGGATAGAGTATGAATAATTTGTTTCTTGGTTTAATTCTGTAATTGCTTCTATTGTTGATCAGGTAAATGCGAAGGTTTGCCTTGTAATTGTGACATATTTTTGTAGCCTTCGAGGATATTATGTTAAATGGGTACTTTTAGTTTATACTCACGTGCTGGTTGAATTATCTGCTTAATTGTTTTTGTTGAAGCCCTTTTTGTTGATCAAGTTTCAGGTTTCAATTCCTCTCTGTATGATAATTGTCCCTTCTGTTAAATTGGTACTCATAGGTTATACTCACGTGCTAGTTTAATTATCTGTTTAATTGTTTTTGTTGAAATCCCTTTTGTTGATCAGGCTCCAGTAGTCCAGTCTTCAATTCCTCACTGTATGAAATGTTTTTCTTTTCCTTTTTGTAGAAGCAGGTATTAGTGAACTAATTGCAATAGAAATAATATGAAGGGTCTTGAAAATTTCTGGTAACAAAATCACAGATACTTTATGAAGTTTCTGTAGCCATAAAGATTAACACAGTTTTGTATAAAGTTTCGATGCAGTTGCACGGATTAGGGGAACGTCGAAAAAGATAATTGTTGTTTGTTTTTTTCTTCTTGTTTTTTCTCTGTCACATTTGATAAACTTCAAGGTTTCTTGTTATCAATGACACTCAATTCCAAGTTATACATAATGTGTATCGCCAAAATATTTTAGGAGACCAACTTTTTTTAATCTTAAATTCTTCCTTGCATACTAAAATTCATCAAATTTACGATCAATTACTTCTAAATTCTAATAATATATAATATAAGATATCCAAAGACAATTTATGCAGAAGAGGTAGGACCGGATCACAGGAATGTACTTTTTGCGAGCAGCTTGAATATGTTGATCATTTGTTCTGTAACTGTAATTATTTATCTTTTTTAAAATTGACCGAAGTTAATAGATCATATTCTGCTATGTTGTTGGTGCCCTTCATGTAGATAATTTGGGGAGAGGAACTCTGGACAGATATCTCGAGTGAATTAGAATATTTTTACAGAGAAAAAGTTCTCGCTGTGGATGAAGATTTACTTGGTAATTGTCTTTTTACTTGTTGATATGCAACTAATTAGTTGTATAAGATTTGATGTAAGAGGGTTTTTGCATAGGTCGTTGACATTAAACTTAGGCCGTGTTTCATAACTATTTCATTAGAAAAAAGGGCGGAAGGGAATGAGAGGGTAGCGAATTCACTTCTTTTACATTTTAAATGAGAGCAGCTTGAATATGTTGAATTGACCTAACGCAGACTTACATGTTGTGTATTTTTTTTTCTTTTAACTCATAATATAGACTTCCTGTATTAAGATCTTTTGTTAACTTGTGCTTTTAGAAAGTAACAGAAAGCAGTTTCCCTCCTCGGAGTAACTCTTTTAAAAATATATATAAGATATTCAAGTATTCAACATAATCATATTTCTGAACACAATTAATAATTCGAGCGTTAAGTTATTAATATAATTTATTTTTAATATTTGAGCTTAAAACTTCAGTAAACATGAAGTGGAACTTTATTGATTTTTTTGTAGGTCCCAAGTTAGCCAACGCCCAATATTTATCTATAACCAAAAGGCCACTTATTTCACTTCTGAAAAAAAAAAAAAAGGAGCATACACTTAACATCCACCATACATCTCCGATCGAATTCGATCGGTGCTTCAAGAAATTAAAGAGATTACGATCTACACTGATTACTTAAAAACGAGCCTATTTGAATCCGAGGATTCTGAATTGGATACATATGGCATTGCAGCTGATGCCAAAACTAATGCAGTTAGAGAGGAGTCAAAAAAGGAAGAAAATTCCAAACTCCACAAAGTCGCATGATTAGATTTGGAAAGATGAGCTCAGATTTCCATAGGAGAGTCAAGAGTGAGTATATGGTACTATGCATGTCACGGGTTGATTTGTAATACGGTTCAATATTTTTGTTTTTAAAATCTTAACGGTCAATTCGAACCGTTCAACATATTCTCATATAAATATGTAATTGCAGACTGAATTTTCTAATTTTTAAAATTTTTTTACTATTTTTTAAGATAGGTAGAAAATCACTTGATCTGAAAATTCTAGACCATCCAAAAACAGTGATTTTCTATCTATTTTTAAATATAGTAAGAAAAATTCTAAAAAATATAAAATACAGTTTCCAAGTACATATTCATATGAAAAACATGTTGAACGGTTCGGATCGACCGTTAAAATTTTGAAAACGAAAATATTGATCCTTATCATGGACCAAATCGTGCTATGCATTGTACCATAGACTCACTCATAATTAAATACACATCATACGGTGAGTCCGGATTCTACGAGGTAACTCAAATTTTAAGTTTGGATCTGGACCGTTTGATGAATTTCACAAAATTTCTTTAGTTTTCGTGCTAAAGCAGGCGGTATGAATTTAAACTCAAAATTTTAATTATCTTAGATAATATGAATTCTCATATAATCTCAATTATGAAGTCTATAGTAACACAACTTGCGTTTTATTGGCGTTTAATTTGTTTTTTTGACGTTTCCGAACTGAACACCGAATAAAACACGAAAAAACATATTATACGTTTTATTCGCTAAACGCGAAAATTCATTTTAATTTTTTTTTTTTTTCTTCCTTATGGTACCGAATCATTCTCGAACTATAACCGAATTATTTCTGAATCACAAATTTTTGACCCTACCAAACCGAACCCGAACTATTCATTCTCACTATGATGAAATCCATTGTCTTTATGCCAAAAGGCTACCACACCGTGTGACTGATTGCACCTACCACAGAGGATTTGAACTCCGTGCTAGGTCAATTGAATCGAGCTTCCTTCGTTACTCCATCGGCCATTGCTCATTGTCGCAGGAAAAAGGTGACTGATCATGACTCATTGACTCGTGCCCGGTCTCTACTAATTATTATTATAAAATCTATTATATGGTCTCCACTAATTATTAATCTAAAATTCCTGCAACACTCTTTCTTTCTAATCTCTACTAATTATATGGTCCCTCCGTACTTGTTTCCGCGTCAATTTTCATAGATATAAATACTTGAAAAATAAGATATTAATACTTTGATGCGTAACTTGTTATGCTCATCCCTTTTCCAGTCCCCCAACTGTCCCCGTGTCAATCTTCCTCTAATGAAATAGTGGGAACCCCGTATCACCGCATCAACATTACCCAATCATCTCCGCGTCAATCTTCCTCTAACAAAAATAGTTGACCATATAGGTATAAATACTTCAGTGCAGAGGTATAAATACTTGTAGTACTTGATATTAATACTTTCAGACGTCATATAGTGTCATATGTAAAAAATACTTGCAAATATAGGAATAAATACTTGCACGCCGAGGTGTAAATACTTGTGTGGCAATGAGCCCGAAAGTACGTCATCATGGATCTTATTTGAAAAAAAAAATTGCGTAGAAGACGTTCGTGGTTTTAGATTCGCAAAATTTCTCACAGATCGTCAGAAATATGAACGAGATTGAACAGAGAAAAAATCCACCTCTAAAACCGTATATGGTCCCCCCATGTAGTTTGAGTGGTCCCCCATAGGTATTTATGGTGCGGGTACGTTTGGGAGATTTAGTTGGGGAGATAATTATTTACGTAAAAATTGTTCACGTCATAAGTATAAATATTTCTGTGCATAGGTATAGATACTTTATTGCAAATGTATTAATATTTTAGAAAAATAAAATCCTATGTTGGAGTTTTTGCGGTCTTCCAGATGGTATGGTAGTTATTGTGTAGATACTGTAGCGCGGGTACTGTTATCAGCTTTCTTTTTTAAAATAAAAATATGAAGTCTCTGCAACTTTTAATATCTAAAAAAAAAAATTACAATAGCATTTTAACATGTGATCTCTCGCACTTGACCTTAGCAGAGTGAATTTATTTTTCTTTCACATCCGAATTGACAAAACTAAAAAAAAAATATCTGATTTTTTTTCGATTTCATAATTATTTGAAATTATAAGAATGAAATGTAGTTGAATATTATTTATGAACATAAGCACGAGCTAACAGAGAAGAGCGCTTACCTCTTCATGCTCAAAATAGTAAAAAAAGAAGCTTGCTAATCGTCCATCTGTCGTTTCGCAGAGGAAGAAAAGAAAAATAACTATGATGACGACAACAAATTTTAACTCCACTCCGCGTGTACAGGTCTCATTTGATTTAGTGAGATATAGGACAATTTAAGAGGAGAATTTAGACAAAAAAGAGAGAAATCACAAGATAAGATAAGAAAATATTTCATATATTATCAAAAACTTTGTCTAAAGAAAAAAAAAATAACATATCATCTCTTCTTATAATACATCTATCTCATAATAGAGGAGGGTTCAAATGCCTCTACTTATAGTAGGACTCGTGGGATCCGTTTATGGGACTTCTGCACCAGTCATAAAAGAAGATCGAAGAGCAACTAAACCGTATTGAGTCCAAGTCCGAGTTTGAGGCTTAGTCTGAGTCCAAGTCAGGTTTTGGTTTTTGTCATATAGTCATGTTTGGTTGTGGAGTAAGTGGTGGAGTAAACCTTTTACTCCACTTTTAAGTAGTCAAACTAGAAGTAAATTTGAAGGATTAAGATGAAATAATATTTGAGTTAATTCTGAGTAAATTATTCTGCCTCTCAAGATGGAGTAGCTTACTCCACCGGTGGGTTTTGCGGTTAGAGTAACATCCAACATATATATTTCTCTCTCTAGGGGTGTTCATCGGTTCGGTTCGGTTAAAACCGAAATAAAATAGGCAAACCAAAGTTTATTTCGGTTTTCAAAAATAGAACCGAACCGACCAAAGTAAACATAGCAACCGATTAAAACCGAACCAAAGTAAATTTCGGTTTGTTCGGTTAAACCAAACAAACCATTGTTTAGTTGAGATTGTTATAAAACAAGACATTTACAGCTCACAAGTTGAGATTAATACAGTGTAAATAATAAATTCAGCAATAATGTGAAACATTGTACCACTATACCACCCATGTACCACACTGTAAAGATTAAATTCACAAGTTGAAACCACCCATGTACCACACTGTAAAGATTAATACCCATGTACCACTGTAAAGATTAAATTCACTGTAAAGATTAATACACATGTTAAAGAAATCGGTCGGTTCGGTTATTACGGTTTTTAGATATTATAAACCGAACCATATTAAAGAAACCGATCTATATCAAAAATTGAACCGAACCGGACCAATTAAACCGAAAAAACCGAACCGTTTGAACCAAACTATTTCGGTTCGGTTAAAAACCAAATAAACCGGCCCCGATGAACACCCCTATCTCTCTCTTCATCAACCTACTCCATCAAACTCCAATCAAACATAATTAATTCAATCTATCTTAACTTGAAGTAGGCAATTTAATCCGTAACTTAACTCCACAACCAAACATGACCTATAATAGAAGGGGAATGAGATCTGCTGCGATCCGAGTATTGAGCACAGTAACCCTGCAATCCCTGCTTTTCGAAATCCAGCCGTCCAACTTTTTAGTGCACGCATCTCAAACAGCTGGTTTATCTGTGCACGCATCTCAAAACAATTTGACAGCTGGATTTGAAAAAGCAGGGATTGCAGGGTACTGTTCACAGTACCCGGATCGCAGCAGATTCTCACCCAATAGAAGGTGATTCTGACAGGTGAGGTCACTTTTTAGATGGTTCAAGTGACTGGGCCGATTTTATGGGCCTGAAAAATAAAGTATTATAGAAAGTATGAGTACAGTAACTGGAGTGAGATAGGGGGAATGAGTTTTTGAGTGGACAGATCATGCTAGATTGATCAATATTAAAAAAATGAGGTGGAGATTAGTAGCCCCTGAGATTAATTTGAGAGAAAAAATGAAGTGAATGGCATCACTAGCAATTGCAAACAAAGAAGATCCACAAAAGTCAGATAAGAATAGAGCGTATTACAAAGGCATGAGATTAAATCATAACTGAGTTAATTTTTTTTTCAAATCCATTTAAAATATAAATAATTCATCTTAAAATTAGTATTAACTCAAATTAAATCTAACCGAGACGGGATTTACCTTTATCCAAACACTGTAAAGTTTACTAAAGAAAAAAGAGAGAAAAGGCAAAACCCTCCCGTTGCGCCGAAATTTTTGGGACCATATTTTTTGTACATCGTGCCACATTAAAACTCGGAAGTCGGTCCAATGAAGTGGCAGGTTTATCAGAGAAGAGTTCCTTTGCTGCCATATCTTCTGAGCTGCCATATGCAGCTAGTTAACGCGTCGCTTCACATTTTCATTTTCCCGATTCAATTCCATTTCCGAAGCAGATAGATGACAATTTTGGTTGGATTGAGAATATCTTATTTTTGGAATTAGACTATTCACAATAGTCCATTGAGTGTTTAATTGTATTATAATAGCTAGAATAGTGAATTCAAATTTTTTATCTTATTAGAATAAATTATTTTTTAAGAGTTTTGAGATTTGACTATTTTAATAAAACAAATAATAATTATTTTTTATTTGACTATTCTAGCTATTTTTGTTTTACAACCAAACATACCCATATAAAATAGAACGGATAGGAGATCGAATTAGATCGGATAAACAAACATAAGTACTATAGGAATATAATTAAAATACTAAAACATATTTTTTAAATTTCATATAATACAAGAAATCTATTACAAAGCAATTTTTCATAAAATATATAAATATTGTGCATGAATTAACATTTTTGTTATTTGTTCAAGCATATTGATAACTAGCAAAATTTAAATTCGTAACAAGTTGTTAGTCTTAAAATTTATATTGTTAATTGGATATTAATATTTTCGAAAAAACTTGAGATAGATAATTGTTTGTTTGTACTTCTGAAATTTAAAATAGTTTGTGTATCAATATATGCAAATACTCAGATCTTTGATATCAGTGTCAGTAAAATAAGTTCAGTCACAGAGCAATTTTTAAAAAGTTTGTCTCGTCTTTACAAGGAAAATAAGTTCATGCTCATGTATTAATGTCAATAATGTTTTCATTTATTTACTTGAGCGGTTGAGCCAAATACTTACAAAAAAAATGTATAATTAATGAAAACTAATTTAATACTGTCAACAATATGTATTTTGCTCCTTGAGCATTCATGAAAAAATATTAGTACTATAATATTTTGGTTCAAAAGAAATAGTTTTCTGCACACTGATTTGCTATATAACGTTCAACATGTATATAGAAGTTGAAAAAAATGAGAATTGGATCAATTTTCCTGTTATCTAATTGGATGACTTAATGCAACAGAAGACCTAATTTTTTTTTTTTTTGGTGACTAACACAACAGAAGAATTTTAGGTCGTATTTTAGATGGTTTTTCATGACATTAAATTGGGTTGACCTTTACAGTGGACGTGGTTATTTGACTTGCCAGATAGCAAAAGTCTATCTGGCCTCTCTAAGTCTTCTTTATTTATTTTTTATTATATGTATCATAGTTATAACTGCGGTATAGTTTTTTCGGAACATAAAAACTAAACTATGAAATAAAAATACGCTAATTCAGCTACGCCCGCTATAGCTATAATAGCTAATAACTATTACCGCTACGCGCTATTTCGACTGCTATGCTACATGGATTTTTTTTATTTTTTGTTGCAATTTATATGTGTTTTTGTTCATATTTATGATGCTACATGTTTCACTATGCTAGGTATGCTAAACTAAATTATGTGCTTCTGTTTCTAGTTGTGATTTAGTCTCTCCTTCTATATCAGAAAATATTCAAATATTTATTCGTCATTTTACTTGCTCTTCGTCTAGTATTTACTTGTAAAATTATTGTCTTTCGTTTCAATTGAAAACTGATTTCGATTATTATAATCTGTAAAATTATTAAATAGGTATTGAGTTTGTTTCACTTATAAAATTAATTGCTCTTCGCCTATTATAATTTGTATTACTATAAAGTATGAACTATTAAAGAATGTTATCTTGTAGAATCTTTTTTTTTCTTATTTGAATGATTGAAAAAAGTATAGACTCAAATTAGTTATTATTTGGTTGTAATCAATTCCTCAATGTTGATAATGTTGATAATTAATAAAAATATAGAATATAATTTAAAAAAAAACGTTATGTACAATATCTTTCGCTATAACTACGCTATTTGTGATAAAATTTTTTTAACTTCTCTGCAATTACACGATAATCGCTATTTAGTACCTTCGATGTGTATACATGAGCAATATCGCTTGTACACTCCACTGCTTGTACCTGTTTGGCAGCACAAGATTAAGCTTCCTTAGCTCTTAATCCAGACGAACAACTCCTCAGACCGGATTAAGCATCTCTATCTTACCTCCTCCCTTTCTTAAGATTTTGATCTCCTTAGAGTTTCCTTAAGATACTTTTTGGACAATTGTATCCTAAAAAACAACTGCTCCTTGGTATTCTCTCATTTTTTATTGTTTTTCATACAGCTCCTTAAGGAGCACCATATTTCTTTATTGACTTTTACTCTTTCTTCTCCAAATGATAGCACAGAGTTCAAGGAACAAAAACATATTCCCATCTCTACTCGACATCGTCGGTCCTCCAATAACAAAATCGTGAATCTAGCACCATATGTAGCTTCCCCTCGTGAAGCTCTTTATAAAAATGTCATTACAATCCGATAGATGATGAGTTTTAACTTTTGAATTCCATAAAATTATTTTAGTTTTTCTTAATGTTTTCTCAAAATTAAGTTATTTGTAAGAAGGGATCGTATATATTAATTAGCACATAAGAATTTTATTATGAATAATAATTTCATGTATTTATTTTGTAGCTGAAATACTTTTTTTCTTTTCTCGTTGAACAAAGTGATCAAGAATTAGTAAAGTAAAGTTTTTTGAAATGAGAATGCTTAGACACCGGACGGACAGAGATTGATTGTTGGTTGATTTCTCAATTTCAGTTTATTTATAAATATATCTACCCTCTTTTTTTATATTGGTACAAGCCAATTGTAGTAGGGCAAATCAAGCTAATAACTGTATTTCGTTTTTCATGTAGCTAGTTTGAGAAACTTCAGCAATTTGTACTAGGCCAAGTCAAAATTGATGTAATATTGATTTTTTTTTTGTTTATAATTTTTAGATTTTGTGTTAGCATTCTGCTTAACCACTGGTATCGACAGTATTGTGTTTTATGATACATGTACCAGTACTGTACTGAACAATACCGCATCTGATACGATCCACCTGATTTATTATTGTACCGAAAAATTGCTATTTTACAATACCAACCTTTGCTTGATTTTATTTCTCTTTAGTTGTGAGCGATGAGGTTTTGATTGCTGGATTTATAAGGATGGGACGTCCTGAATGAATAATATTTTTTTAAAGAGGAGAGTTCAAATACCTCTATTTTTTGTGCCTCCACTATACCTCCATTTTTAAAAACTTTAATAATTCAAAATTTTAAACTTAAAAATCAAAATAAAACCGTTGGATATGATCTACATCATTTTATCTATGTGCTCATAAAAAATTAGCACATTTTGATTTTGTTTTTATGTGAATCAATAAGTTGAAAAATCAACGTCTAGAAATTATCCACTTTAGTACGTTTTTTACAAGCTCTTGATGACAACCAAAACAAAATTGAAATATCATAATTTTTTACACGTGCATAGATTAAATGATGTAGATCATATCTAACGGTTTTATTTTGGCTTTTAAGTTTTAAATTTTGAGTTATTAAAGTTTTTAAAAATGGAGGCATGGTGGAGGCATGAAAAATGGAGGCATTTGAACCCTCCTCTTACAATACCAACCTTTGCTTGATTTTATTTCTCTTTAGTTGTGAGCGATGAGGTTTTGATTGCTGGATTTATAAGGATGGGACGTCCTGAATGAATAATATTTTTTTAAATTAATTTGTGTGCTTAAATTTATGAATGAATAATATATTTGGAAAAACAATAAATTAATTAATGTCATCAATTAGCAAATACTGGTAAGTCTTGGCCAGAGCATTGCTAAATCTAAATTTAGCTAAATATAATTATAATCACTCTTGACCGCTCAATCTAAATTTTAGCTAAAATAATTATTGATTTTATTAACTAGAGTACCTTGAATTTTAGTTAAATGTAATTATTTACACTATATTATAATCTAATGAGCCTTCTTAATTAAATTGCATAGCAACAACAAGAGTATTTAGATCTTTACATACAAAATAATATATTTTATTCATACTAAGTCTTCATAGCAAGGATTAAAATCTTAATCTTAAGGGTTGCCGAACACCCCCACAACCACAAGAAACAAAAACTACGTATTTAAATCGACGAAAATCTTAGATTGAAGGCATGAAGCACGCACTTCAACTTGATATACACATACGTCCAAGATCTTCAAAATCTTAGATTCCGTGTTCCGTGTTGAAATATTTTATAATCATTTATTCTCTTTACTCGGAGTTCACACAGATGTTGTGACCTGTTATCATATATACAGCGGGTTGTATCATTTAGTTTATGTAGATTTGGTAGTGACAAATGAATTATTCA
The DNA here is from genome assembly GCA_028015225.1 of Carex myosuroides. Classification (NCBI taxonomy): domain Eukaryota; kingdom Viridiplantae; phylum Streptophyta; class Magnoliopsida; order Poales; family Cyperaceae; genus Carex; species Carex myosuroides. Next base: position 9,450,108 of record CM051474.1, read on the forward strand.
GGTTCGGTGAGGTGAGGTCAAAAATTCGTAATTTTTATTCGTGTATAATTCGGGAATGATTTAGAATTATCCGGATCAATGATCTCAGTCCTATAAGGGAGCAAAAAAAGGGAAAAAAAAGTTATTAGAAAAATTTGGGAAAAATTCGTGAAAAATTTGTAAAATTGAGGAAAATTCATAAAATTTGCAAATTATTCGCGAATAATTCGGTCAAAGTTCGGTCAATCAAATAATTCAGCGTTCGGTTTGGTATCACAAAAAAAAAAATTATTCGCGAATAATTCGCGAATCTTGTGACTATGGATTTTGATACTTATAGTGACGGGCGGAGGGAGAATATGTTCCAAGGTTAATTGTGTTATCTTGGAACGGAGAAAAAGAAAAAAAATCAACTGAAATTTAGTAATCACATAGTGCTTTAAATTAAAATATTCTGCTTTTCTATAAATTAAAAATTAAAAAATCAACTGAATTAAAAAATATGTTCCAAGGTTAGTTGTTTTAAATTAAAAAATCAACTGAAATTTAAAAAACATTTATGTTTCAAGACAAAAAAAGCTAAACCTTCTCTATAAATAAAAAAATTATAGTTTCACTAATTAAACTTCGTAATATTTATACACATCATTATTTTTCAGTACTCTTCTAAAATAATATTACACCATATTAACTTATTCAACTTCTCCCATTTAAAATTTTTGACTCCGTCTCTGCTTATCCTCGGAACCGAATCTCACGTGGCTCTATGGCTGATTACCACATTTATGATTCCAGCAAGTTTCTTAGCGAATTGTTTAAATAGTATTTGAGTACCCAGGAGTCCACAATGCCACATGGAACTAGAGTGAGAAAAATAGCACGGTGGAGCCGGTTCTGTTACGAAACGGTATGGTTACGATACATAACGGTACAGTATGTGTGACTGTTACATGTTGTGACTCGTATGTCGTGTGACGTAACCATTCACGTACCGTAGTTATCTTTTGAAAATTTGGCACGACACGCGGTGACGCGAGTCACGTGTAATTAGGACTGTTAGATCTTGATCAAATGATGAATCTTGAATAAACTAATTTAAATTATTAAACAAATTGTTAAACGTGACCAGTCATATTTAGACACGACACGTTTGGGTACGGCGTGACTCGCGTGCCGTGACCACCTTCGATATTTTAGTCACGGCATGTGTGACTATTCACTTGATCACGGCACGACACAACACGAGACCAAAATCACGACGTGTTAATTACGTCACGGCACAGCACGTTTTTACTACTCTACATAGAACACACCTGTGCCTGTTTTATTTTTCTACTCTACATAGAACAACCTAAATTTCTTATTGCACTAATATTAATTATTAATACACGACATGCGGCACTACACGGAAGCGACACAAAAATTCGTATTCTACCAGGACGAACTTTTGAAGTTTTGAAAAGTCATTTTCATATCTTTAAATTTTGGCCACACGGAGAGAATCCAACGCTTTCAACTTGGGATTGATGCCGGCATTCTTTTTAGCTATCTTTTTCCACCGTTTTTAAGTTGGTTCCCAGAAAGAACTTTTCATCCATGTACATTATATAAACAAATTATTTTATTTTATTTTTGAAAAAAAAAAGAGATAAGGAAGATGCTCCGGTAGGATCGGCTTCTGCTGCTCTTCCGATCTCAATCATTTAAAATTGTTAAAATCTGTGCATGAAAAAGTTCTTTTATTAAAATACGTGAATGAAAATTTTTAAATAGTTGAGATCGGAAAAGCAGAGTCCTGCTCTTCTCTCGGAAGAGCAGTACAGGCGGATTACTCCCAGTATCCACGAAAGAAAGATCTCATTGCAGTTCAGTTCTACTACGTCGCCTCTCCAACCTCTCTCCTTTCCTTTACTTCTAATAATTAACATGATTTAGTGTAACAAGTAACAAATCTTAACATACCAAATTGGCAAATTCCTGTAACCACATCCGTTAGTTTGTTTCTGCAGGAGTCATTCAGTGACATACCACACGGATTAAATATCTGTATGAGCTACAGAGAATCAAGATATTTCTACCGCCTATTTATAGCCTTCTTTTCTCCACCTCTCCTTCATTACTTCCTCCTTCCAGTTCTCCAACCACAGCCGCCGGTCCTCTCCTCTTCCTTTCAGTTACTCTCCATTTCCCTTTCACCATGCGCGCCTCCATACACCTCCAGACGCCACCACCTCACCTCCTCTCCCCTCCCCTTCCTTCCCCTTCCCCGTCACTAAACCAAGACTCCCAAAAGCTCCTCTGTGCTCAGCGCGCCGCTGCTCTTGTCAAACCCAGTACCGTTATTGGCCTCGGCACTGGTTCCACTGCTTCCCTCTTCCTCCAACATCTCTCTCACCTTCTCTCCACCGCCTCACTCCATTCGGTTGTAGGTGTGCCGACTTCTCTAAAGACTGAAAAATTGGCAAAGGATCTCAATATCCCGCTCACTGATCTTGGGTCGCACTCTATTCTCGATTTATCGGTCGACGGTGCTGACGAGGTTGACCAAGAGATGAATCTCGTCAAGGGTCGTGGTGGGTCCCTCTTGCGTGAGAAAATGGTTGAGGGCGCCAGTAAGGAATTTGTGGTTATAGTCGACGAGTCGAAATTGGTACCGAGGCTCGGTACCACTGGGCCTATACCGGTGGAGATTGTACCATTCTGCTGGGAGTATACTATTATGAAAATAAAGGAGCTGTTCCAGGGAGAAATCGGTTTTGATGCTAAATTGAGAACTGTTTGGGATGAAAAGGAAGGAAAAGATGTGCCTTTTAAGACTGATAATGAAAACTATATAGTTAATTTGTTGTTTGAGAAGGGAATCGGTGGTGATTTGGTGACATTCAGTGATCAAATCTTGAGAATTACTGGAGTCATTGAGCATGGAGTTTTCATTGGTATGGCAACATCTGTCATTGTGGCGAAGAAAGATGGGAGCATCGTGATTTTAGATAAGAAATAGATTTTTCATTTATTTATTTAATATTTTAATTTTGGAACTTGGGCCTCCACTGAAGCTAAGATCTTTTAAATGTATTGTTACTCTTTTTTAAGTAATGATAAATGGTCTTAAGCCATTAAATATATCTCAAAAAATAAGATTGCGGTGGCGTTACTTTGGTTTAACTTTTGAGGATTTTAGTTGCAAGATCAGAGGAGCTTTTGGTAATGCAGCTATGATAGGGGACGCGATATTTTTGTTGCCAGAAACTTTTTTCGGGAGCCTGGTGATCGGAAGATTATCGTCTCCAATGTGTGTAAAAAATTCTCTTAAACGGTTTGAAATTCACTCTCAGCTACTTTGAGATTCGTACTAACGCAGGAACAGTATTGTTTGGGTTTTAAGATTTGTGCAAAATTAAACGAACGGTCCGGATCCACTAATTTTAAAAGATTCCCTTTTACGGTACCGGCGAGGTGAATTGCTGGTGACCTGTCTGATATATCCATAATTTAACCCTTTACATACAGGAGGGGTGTCACTGACATCCTTTAATATGTTTATCTGATTTGTATCATATTTGATAAAATTAGTACGGTAAGAATTTTTTTTTGAAAATTTATGGGGTACAAGTAGGGGTGTAAACGGAGCGGATTCGGAGCGGATAATGCTAATACCAAATCCGTATCCGTCTTTCAATGAGCGGATACGGATACGGATACGGATACAGATAGTAAACGGATATCAAAATTTAAAACCATATCCGTCTTAAACGGATACGGATACGGAGCGGATAATTTACGGATACGGATTCGAATACGAATATAGAACAAAATAAACAAAATAAAGAAATAGTTACAAAAGATAGTGTGGTGTAGTGGTTTGTATCTTGGTTGCTTAGACTTTCATCTCGCATGACATGGGTTCAAATCCCCTTGAAGGCAAAATAATTTAAAACCTCACATGATACGGATACGGATTATATGCGGATTCGGAGCGGATATCCGCCCGGATATCCATATCCGTTTACACCCCTAGGTACAAGTATAGATAATGATTTTTTTTGTTATTTAAATGAGTAAGAGTATGAGTAAAGCCTATTCCGTACCAGTTACTCCATCAGGTAATTATAAAATATATATATGAGGAGGGTTCAAATGCCTCTATTTTTCATGCCTCCACCATGTCTTCATTTTTGAAAACTTTAATAACTCAAAATTTAAAACTTAAAAATCAAAATAAAACCGTTAGATATGATCTAAATCATTTTATCTATGCACGTGTAAAAATTATGACATTTTAATTTTGTTTTGGTTGTCATCAAGAGCTTGTAAAAAACGCACTAATGTGGATAATTTCTAGACGTTGATTTTTCAACTTATTGATTCACATAAAAACAAAATCAAAATGTGATAACTTTTTATAAGCACATTGATAAAATGATGTAGATCATATCCAACGGTTTTATTTTGACTTTTAAGTTTTAAATTTTGAGTTATTAAAGTTTTTAAAAGTGGAGGCATAGTGGAGGCATGAAAAATGGAGGCATTTGAACCCTCCTCTATATATATATGAGCCAACTTGCTTTAGGAATTAAAGGAGTTTTATTTTTCGCTCATATCTTCATTTTCAAAGTCCAAATAGTCGATTCAAACCTTCTAACATTATCTTCATATTAAAATGTGCTTGGAAACCTTATTTTATATTTTTTGAAATTTTTTACTATTTTTTAGAATTTTGAAAATCACAACTTTTCATTAAATAAAAAAATAATAAAAAATTCAGTAATGATTTTCAAAAATTCTGAAAAAATAGTAAAAAATTTCCAAAAAATGTAAAATTTGGTCTCCACGCATATTTTAATACGAAGAACATGTTAGAAGGTTCGAATCAGCTATTTGAATTTTGAAAATAAAGATAAAGCGGGAAGTAAAACACTCTCTTTAATTTCCAAAATAAGTTAGTCCATCTCTATATATATATATTATATATATTAATAAGCAATGAATATCCATTCTTTTACTCTTGGTCTTTTCGGAAAATACATTTTATTAAAAAATTTGAACTTAGACAATTGATCATCCTATGTAGCTTTGTAAAACTTAATTTACTATTTAAAACACGTAAATGAATTCCAACAAATTTCAATAAAGTTTAGATCTTTAAAACATGTATATACATGTGAAATGCATGTGTTTTAATGGTTTATTTAATAAATAATAAAAATAATTATTATATTAGTATTACTTGTTATTTATCTGTTACTGTTTTGTTATCCAATAATCATAGTAGATAAAAATAGAGTACGAATAAGACAATTAATAAAAATAATTTATAACGAATATGCATACAAAAATTCTTCCACCCGTACCCGTTGACACCCCTATTTACATACCATTGAACGCGGGCTTCTTGGTTAGAGATAGTGAACAAATTTTGAAAACGACTCCTTCAAATAGAGCTACTTGTTCATCTCCCTTTGAAGCAGGATATTTGTAACCGTCCGATATTGGATTTTCCGAATCGCCTCTTAATGGAGGGATCAGAGTTCAACCCCAAGGCAATTTGCATTTTAAAATCTCAATAAACATAAAGTTGTAATTAGTTCACAATGAGAGGACCGTAGTTGACGTATGATTATGAATTCCAACTTTTTAGGTTCTCTTTTCTTGCATTAAAGGACTCTGCAGAATTAACAGAGTAATTTGATGTATTGAGATATTTTGTTCATCTGCAAAATAGAGTTGGGGATTGATGTTTTAAAATAACTCTTCCCCGTACCCTTACCCCATAAGCTAACAAATATATTTTCTTACCCATATTCATACCTGTTAAGTTAACGAAAAAAAAAATTCTTACCCATACTTGTCTTATTGAATACGGATCGGATAAACAAATAAAAGGGTTTCATTGATACTACTTCTAGTTATCCCTTGGCATTTCAGAACATGAATTAGCTTTACAGAATGAAACAAAATTCTGTCATAAACTCAATAATAATTGTAACTTCAAAATTTGAATATTTCATGTGTGCTTATACAAGTTATAACGTTGTATCGGATGCTTTGAAATTGAATCCAATAATTCCACTTTGTGCTTGCGTTAACAAATAGAACAAGATGCAAACTTTCAAAACATAGAAGAATATGTATCACCAAAATTAGAAGTTCATCAGAATTTTATCTTTTGGTACACCATCAGCCACAAGAGCAGAAGTTATTTCCTAAAAAAAACAAAATATAACTTGTAAAATTTCACTATAAACAATAAACTTCAATTTAAGCTTCTAAGAGGTGCCTTAATTTATGACTATATTAGTACAAAACCAACAGCTAATTCTGGTACCAGCATTCAGTGTTGGTAAAAGTACAAAAATTAGACACTGCAACCTCTGAATTTGACTGATTGAAACTAGCCCTATAAAAGGATTACTCATTGGTAAGGTTAAAGACAAAATGATATCCATTTTGTCCCATACTCCCAGCTATATCCTCAAACAGAGATTTCTATTGTAAACAGAAGGAATAATATTTAAAAGAAGTAAGCCAAATTAACCAAAAAAATATATCTACTACACCACAATTTATGGAAAACAAACTATTACATACCTCAGCCATTTGCTTATGACCGCATAGTACTACTCCGGTTGACGAAGGATTCAAAGCCGGCTTAGTTCTCAAAAAAGCATTCTGACAGATTTCAAGAAATAACATATTTAAAGCTAACAAAAAGAACTCCATATTCCTGCTTGAATTTAGGCTGTGTAAATTTCTTTAAGCATCTTTTAGTACGAGTTTATTTGGAGCATATAGATAAGAGGAGGGTTAAAATGCCTCGTGTCTTTCATGCCTCATCGTGCCTCACATCTTTTGTTTCCGTTTTCCAAGTCCAACCAACCGATCCGAACCGCTCAACATAATATCCATATTAAAATATGCTTGGAGAATAAATTTTATATTTTTTGGAAATTTTTTACTATCATTTTTAGATAGGTACAAAATCATTGTTTCTGGACCAAAACATATTCAGTCAGACAGGTAATATTTGATGAAAGGTAATTATTATTAATAAATTTGGACAAAAAAGTGAAAAGAAAGCAGTATATAGTGGTTCACTGATTTCGTACCTGTACATAGCCTGTCTCGCCTATCCATGCATTATCAGGTTGGGACAAAACTGGTACTACTGTTACACCACTAGACTCCCAAGTTTCAAACCGATCCTGAATAATTAAATATTTTATTAACAAACGAAGCTATGTTAGCATATGACTTTGGTTTAGAAAATCCTCATATGGACAATGTAGGTTTACTAGTTAATAGCAGGTATGTTATAGAAATACCAATTGGCAAACTTGATAATCTCAACATTCTTTAAGAAATTCTAATAATTAAAATAAAAGAAGTAGACAGAATGCGATGATATGAACCTGATAGGCCATAATTTGGAGGTTTCTGGCTCCATAATAAAGCCTCACATCAGCTTTTTTATTAGTAGGAAAATCTGATTCTATAAGGGATCGAATTGCACTATCATCAAAGGATAAAGAAAGAAAACTTGAGTCAACAAAAAATTAAAACTTTAAAAATCAAGCCCAAATAATATTAAATTTTCTGAAGCACTAGCAGTAAATTGATATATGGAAATCAGAAATAAAACTCTACTGAAAGTGGGGAACATGAAAGCCAGTGATAAAATTATACCTGATACCTGTACCAGTAGCGAAAATAAAAACAGTATCCACTACTTTAGGTCCCTCGATTCTCTCAATTGGAAAACCTTTTCCCATAACGGGTCCAAGCTCCACCAAATCCCCTTCTTTCAACCCGCAAACCAGCTCCGCGGTCGATCCAGGAACTCGCTTCACCAAAAACTCGAACCTCCCTTCAACCGTAGGGGGAGAGGCAATGGCCATAAAAGCGGGTTTGGATTCGGACCCGCTAATCTTCAACTGGAGATACTGTCCCGGGGCGGAGTACGAGGTGGAAAGTGAAGGGGACGAGGAAAGGTCAACGACGACATGGAAGACGGATGAGTCTGACGTAGCGGGAGAGACAAGAGAGAGCGGCGCCGGGGTCCAAGTGGCAGTGGTGGCGGAGGCAGAGACGGAGATGCGCCGGGAGAAGGGGGAAATGGAGGCAAGCGGGCGTTTGGAGAAATGTAGGGATGGTAGGAAGGGTTTAGAGGAAAAAGTACAAGTGGCCATTTGAATGGAAAGGAGCGAGTAAACAGAGAAGAGATGAGGGGCAAGCGCAACGGATAATTGATACCAGTGATAAGTTCAGTTTATCTGGGGATCTTGCTCCTCTCCAATGATATGGAATAATTGGATCAACCTAAATACTTTAGATTGTGACACGTGGCAATAATATCATTTAACGGTTTATATGAAAAATTATTCTCATATAATATTGGTTTAATGCCTTCATAAACGATAAAGATTCACATCTTAATAATGTCTCACAAACTTTATACGTACCGGTGTTTTTTTATCGTCCTTCCGTTATATAAAAAATAAAAAATGATTAAAGTCAATAATTTACCTTATTTTTAAGGAGTGTAATAAAATATTAAGTAGATGAATACGAGTTTAATTGCAAAACTTTGTTTTTTTTATTTTTTGTTTTGTAGAAAATTAGATAAATTCCATTTTGAGAATTTTGATGCCTTCATAATCTAGCTCTTATGTGTAATTTTTAGAAGAATAACATACCATCTTTCTTATTTTTTTAGGAGAAAAATTATTGGTATTGCTGACGTGTATTTTAGGAAAAAATATGTTATTTGTGCTAAAAATATAAAGTTGAAAAAAATATGAAGTGTTTAATTTTATGTATAATAAAGCCGTCTTCAACCGACATTTTTATTAATATCCAACATAAAATAAAAAAATATCAAATGTACTCAAACTTCCTGGTTATTTTTAAAAATGTCCAAACCGGCCATTTTTTGGCCGGTTGGACTAAAAATTCGGACCGGCCAAGAAATGGCCGGTCAGGGTGTTTGTTTTTTAAATATTTATTAAATTACTTCTTTTGATGTATAATTAGCATAATTATACTAAAATAAGGCAAGAGAGACGATATCTTCACTGAGAAGGCGAAAAATGACGACGAAACTTTAAACGGCCATAAAATGGTGCCCGAGTGTCCGATTTTAGCAAATGACTACTTTTCGAAAAGCTTGTGAAAATATGCATGGGTCGGTGACCGCTTTGCCGTTTTTCGAAATTCAGAATTGTTAAAAAACAAAGGGAAGATCCTCAAAACTTGAGTTGAAGTTTCCAATTAAGATTTTCATTTCTATTTTCCAATCTAAGTAGCTCAGTAAATTGCTTATATAATAAACTTGTAGAATGCCAATTTTTACTATTTTTAGAATTTTTTTACTATTTTTTACGATTTATGAAAGACGGCACAAAATCGGTCTAATTTAGCGTAATTAGCGTAATTTAGCATAATTAGCGTAATTATTAGCGTAATTAGCGTAATTAGCGGAATTAGCGGAATTTACCGGAATTAGTGTAATTTAGCGTAATTAGCGGAACTAGCATAATTAGCGGAATTAGCATAATTTAGCGTAATTATCGTAATTTGACGTAATTTAGCGTAATTTAACATAATTACCGTAATTTAGCGTATTTTAGTATAATTATGCTAATTATACATAAAAAAAGTAATCTAACAAATATTTCAAAAAAAAACAAAAAAATCTTGACTGGTTATTATTTGACCGGTCAGAATTTTTAATCCAGCTGGACATTTTTAAAAACACCCACGATAACTGTACATTTGATATTTCTTATTCTATGTTGAATATTAGTAAAAATGTCGGTGTCTTCAACAATAAAGAGTAATTTACGTACAAAAAAAATAATTTTTCTTTCAGAAAATATATAATATTTCCTATGATGCCTTTTACACCGGGAATGAGAACATGCAGTAGTATCTAGCTGTTTTTTTAGTTCGTCTACCCAGGTAACTGAGGTGCAATCTAAATAATGAACGGCCAGATTAATTCTAGCTGAGTCAAATTCAATTCGATACTTATTGTGATTTGCTGGCTGCTTTGAGAGTTGTACCAAGTTAAAAGAACGGTCCGGATTTAACACCTGCACCTCAGGTATCTCAGTATCTGGGTGATACGGATTCATTTTTGTCTACTCCCGAAATTTGTATTTATAGCTTAAATAAAAAATAAACCAAATCACCCTAGTTTTGGAGAAATTCGAAAAATACTCGGGCCGCTTAGGCGTTCTGCACCGACATTTGCATTAATATTCAAAGTTAATTACAAATTAATTATTATACCCACGATTCCCGACTTTTGCTAAAAATGTCCAAACCGGCTATAAAATGACCGGTTTTTTTTTTTTTTAGACACTACGAAGAGCAAGATAATAAAATCTAACACTGAAAATTCAAATTTTTTGTTTAAATTATTTGTTAGATTACTTCTTTTGATTTATATTTAGCATATTTATACTAAAATATACTAGATTACTTGAAATTATGTTGAATTACACTACATTACATTAAATTATGTTAAAATACGGTAAATTTCGATAAATTACTGTGTGTCTTCATAGTGATGTATAATTAGAAACTATTTTTTTTTCTCTTTCATCTTCATAGTGATTTATAATTAGAAACTATTTTTTTTTAAGATACACTGTAAAGAGCAAGATAATGAAATCTAACACTGAAAATTTGAATTTTTTGTTTAAATTATTTGTTAGATTACTTTTTTTTATGTATAATTAGCATATTTATACTAAAATACGCTAAATTACTTGAAATTATGTTGAATTACACTATATTACGTTAAATTATGATAAATTACATTATATTACGCTAAAATACGCTAAAATACGGTAAATTACGCTAAATTACATATGAATAGGGACGATATCTTCATTGAAAAGGCGAAAAACGACGACGAAACTTCAAACTGCCATAAAACGACGCTCGAGTGTCCGATTTCAGCAAATGACCACTTTTCGGAAGCTTGCAAAAATATGCATGCATCCATGGTGGAAATACTAGATTCAAAAATTCAGAATTGCCAAAAAACAAAGGGAAGAGCCTAAAAACTTGAGTTGAAGTTTTCGATTAAGATTTTCATTTCTATTATTCAATCTAAGTAGCTCAGTAAATTAGTTATATAATGAACTTGTAGAATACTAATTTTTACTATTTTTGGAATTTTTTTACTATTTTTTATGATTTATGAAAGATGGCACAAAATCGGCCTCATTTAGCGTAATTTTGCGTAGTTTAGCGTAATTTACCGTATTTCATTATAATTAGCGAAGTTATTGTAATTTAGTTCAATTTAGTGTAATTCAACATAATTTATTGTAATATAATGTAATTCAACATAATTTCAAGTAATCTAGTGTATTTTAGTAGAAATATGCAAATTATAAATCAAAAGAAGTAATCTAACAAATAATTTAAACAAAAAATTTGAATTTTCAGTGTTAGATTTCATTATCTTGCTCTTCGTAGTTTCTAAAAAAGAAAGAAAGAGAAAACCGGCCATTTTATGGCCGGTTTGGATATTTTTGGCAAAAGTCGAAAATCGTGGGTATAATAATTAATTTGTAATTAACTTTGGATATTAATAAAAATGTCAGCGTTCTGTGGCCCCAAAGACTGGGTCCGCCCAATGCCCTTGCGGCCCCAGGGTCCGCCACACGCTTATGCGGCCCCTCCTTTTTTTTAAGCAGAAAATGTTTTTTTTTTTTGGTTTTATGGTTTTTATTTTTTTATGTTGTTTATATATATTATGTGTAATTGTTATGTTGTGTTAAATGTCATTTATTTTGAAAATATTGTTTTTTTGTCGTATCTATCTTATGAGTATGTTATTTATTTTTGGAAATGTCGTTCGTTTGAAATATCATTTGTGTACAAAGAGATAATGATATAATGAACAAAATAAATAAATAATAAAAAACAAATAAAATAAATAACAAAACAATAAATAAGTGACAATATCTAATAAATAAGTCTCAGTATCTGACAAAACATCTAACATAGTACAAATCAAAGCCTTCGGGCCAGGACTAAATACCGTTCTCGCCTTCTTCTTCCTGAACCCTCGACCCCGCCTGGAAAGTGGCATCTCGTCATTATCTCCTAGTCTGTAAAGTCCTATGCATGGACATCCTCCAACTGAACCAGCTGGACCGGCTCGTCTTGAATCTCCTCAATCTCGGATGTATGCTGGACTCCAGGACCAAAAACCATAGTCTGTCCAGACTCACCCTGCGTGAATAAAAAAGCCTGTTGGGTCATCGTCGAGCGAAGGGTATGATACCTGCTGTGTGGAGGACCCATGAAACTGCGGGAATGGCTCTGTTTGAACATACCTTGGCTAATAAGCAGGCGGCTCTGTCTGGGTCGGACTGTAATCCTGAGAATATAGTCCATCTCCCTCTGTGCCAAAATCTATGGAGATGTCGTAATGCGGCAGGTCGTCCTCATCGCCCTGCAGTAACTTATAAATTAGTTAATCAATAATTTTGAAATAAAAATCATAGTTATGCATTTTAATTACAATTATATCTCGGCATCCTGAGTAGGCATGGACTGGTCTGTAGCTCGGGATAATACCTCTACACCTCGGTCGAACGCCTGACCGACGGTCTCAGCGTTCTGGACAGCTGCAAACAATGCATCGTCACCAGCGTACATGACGTAGATATCAGGCTCGTCGGATATGTCATCGATCACATCACACCCACCCAAGCCAGCGCATCTGAGTAGAGAGTCGAGGCGCGACTTGTACCCACATTGGCACACCGGGTACATTGTGCTTAGATGGCTTTCCTGAGCCTCTTCCAGCCCCTCATCATGGCCATCGTTGCCGCTATGACGCAACTCTTGATCATATATAAGGCCTGCAAAAAAACATTATATAAATGTTGTACAAATATAAATATAAAAGGTCTTATTCTTCTTCAAGCAAGCATTGTTAAGACCCTGTACAATGTTAGTGTTAGTACTAAAATATAAAACACTACAAAAATTAATACATTATAAGAGTAAATTTTGTACCTATATAAGCACGCCAGAGTAGCAGCACCCCAATTGTACTTGCTCGCAGCAGGCAAATCGCGCAATAGCTCAAAGTAACACAGCCGCACCTGATCTCTGTGTGAATCTGGGAATAGCCAACACGTAATCATCTCCAGAATATACGCGTGCAAGTGACGATCAATGGTCGACTGTTATTTATTTAAATTAGAACATTTTTTTATATTATCTCATCTAAATTAGAAGTAAATTTGATATTTTGACAACAAAATAAGATAATTTTTACATACCTGATTTGGACGATCCGGATACTTCTTGAATTTGGCCCTCAACTTCGCTAAGTTAATAGAGCTGGGCGAGATTTGAATCTTCTCACCTTTCTTCTTCTGTTTCTGGAGCTCTGCATGTGAGTACCCCAGCAACTCGCTGCACAAATGCCTGAAGTCCCCATACTCGACGCCGTCACAGGCACCCCAATAATAGTCATACCCCACAAACAACTGACATCTTGTAGGGTGACTGTCATCTCAGCATGGGGGAGCTGAAAGGTGTGCTTCTCGGGACGCCATCTCTCAATGAGACCGGAAGACAATCTCTCCTCGCGTATCTCCTTAGTCATATGCAATAGCTGGTAGAGCCTTATCGCCCGCAGTGTCCCTTCGTACGCTGTCTGGTACTTCAGCGACATGCGGTTGTGACGAATCGTAGCTGCATCCAAAACCCTGCATTTCAAAATTTCATTCAATATTCATAGAAAAATGATATTATTAGTTTTAAAACTTACCCTAGTAGCAGCCTTTAGAATGGAGTGCTCCGCGTTCGGGTACCACAGAAAGTCGCTGACTCTGTCAATGGGACTCCGGTTACCCGGAACAGATGCCATCGCCCTGTCGACGTACTGGGACATCTCGTACAGAGTGGGTATATGGTCATATTGTGTACCTCTACTAGATGATGGTACATCCCTACTGGAAGATGATATATCTCTACTAGATGTCATGTTGTATTTGATAATTTTTTGCTATTAATATTGGTACCAATTTTGGCCAAATATGATAAAAAATCTGGTTAAATGTATTGCTATTTTGGTATCTTAAGTGTAATTTAAAATTAGTTGTAATCTAATCGACCTTGGGACTAATATAATCTAATTTTGGTCATAAACAATTTTGGTCAAACCGTTAATTTTGGTCAGAATTTGTTACTAAACAATTAAATTATGGTCGTAAACATTTTGGTATTGGTCTAATTTAATTTGTATGCTCAACAAGTTAATTTTGGTGCTCAAAATATTAATTTTGGTCATATTACAGTTAAATTTTGGTAATATCCTAATTAAATTTGGTTTTAAACTCTAAACTGTAAAAATTAATATCTAATCCAAACCCTAAACCTAATCCTAATCCCTAAACCTAAACCTAATTACTACTCTAAATTAAAAATTGAAACAAAAAAGAAGAAGAAAACTTACCCGAGCTCGAAGAGATCGAATGAAGCTTGAATGAATAATGAAAGAGTTTCACTGGCCTCCTTTATATAGCACAGGGGGCTGCATAGGCGTTTGGCGGACCCTGGGTTCGCAGGGGCATTAGGCAGTACCCAGTTTTTGGGGCTGCATAACGCGCCCGGATATTTTTCGAATGTCCCAAAAAATCGGGTGATTTGGTTTTTTTTTTTTTTATGCTATAAATAAAAATTTCGGTCCATATGCATTACTGGAGGATGCAGAGATGGTCCAATGATTCCGTACAATTGGAGAGGAGCCGGATCTGTTTATCCGCGGCGCAACGGATGATGCACCAAAGCGCTGTGGCTATTTTTTTTATTTTCGATGAAAGCTATTCAATAGTTAAAAAGCTTTTTATATACTGGAGATTTCAATTACACACAAAACTGTTTCGGCCCGTGGCCCTGTTCATGTAGCCCATGGGTATCATAAATTGGAAGCTACTTGTTTGCTCTTCTTCTATATTTTTCCTTTGAAATAAATAAAAAAATGCGTTTTTGCAAGGGGAAAAAAAACAAAAGGACCTTTCAAAAATTAAGCTTGACACTTTAGTATAAGAAGAAATTATTCCTAATTTTATTTTGTTAATATTCTCAATAATATTATACAAGTTTCAACACAACAATATTCCTAGCAACCAAATATTGAGAACTATTATTCTCAACCTATGCTCTCAGCATTTCTAGAACCAACAGAGACAATTATTAGTCTCCTTAACTGTATTGGATATCTGATCGATCTGACTTAAGTGCATCATTTTAGACGTGGTATTCCATTTTAATTTCCAGCTTAGCGATCTTGCTGGTGATAGTTCAATCCTGATAAGTGCTTGGTTTCTCATGTCGCAGCCATGTCAGTGGGAAGAGAAGAGCTGTAAACCCTCTCTTTTGCCTTTCTTGCCTGTGAATGCATGAAGTATATCTCATAAATTAACAAAGTCGTTAAACCAACTGCTATTCAATCAAAATGTTTTATATAAAAGAATAAAATGCAAAATTTTGAAGAACCATCCTTCCTATTAGATTTTGCGGAAATTAGGTGAATCAGTGAGACAATATGAATTGAAAAACAGGAATTTCTGATATTTTTTTTGTTCTACAGTAACTATTGTTACAGTGAGCTTATATAGGCTGAAAAGTACAAATAGCCGTTGGCTCAAAAGTAAACGGTAACTTTCTAAACTTAGAAACTAAAAGTTGAGTAACTTTATATTTAGTTGCTCCTTTTAGGTTCTAAACTAGCCTATGATGAATTAAACCCTTAATGGGAATACCTGAGGCTATTTGTCCCTAATTATTCTTAATTCTCAACACTCCCCCTCAAGTTAGGCGTGTAGATGTCAATCAAGCCTAACTTGTCTATATTTTCTTTGAATGGTGTTGGATCTAAACCTTTAGTAAACACATCCGCTAATTGATCTCCGCTTCTAACAAACGGAGTTTCAATTTCTTTTGCTTGAATTTTTTCTCTAATAAAATGACAATCAACTTCGATGTGTTTGGTTCTCTCATGAAACACGGGGTTTGATGCTATATGTCGAGCCGCTTGATTATCACAAAACATTTGCATTGGCGCTTGAATTTTAATTCCTAAATCCGAAAGGAGTTGCTTGATCCATGTTAACTCACTTGCGGTGGACGCCATGGCACGATATTCCGCTTCGGCGCTTGATCGTGCCACAACGTTTTGTTTCTTGCTTTTCCATGTGACTAAATTTCCGCCTACAAATGTGCAAAATCCGGTAGTCGATTTTCTATCGAAGCTTCCGGCCCAATCTGCATCGGAATAGCCACACACATTGTTAGAGTTGTTGTTTTTCATACAAATTCCCTTTCCGGGTGTACCTTTTAAATATCTTAGAATTTTAGTTATTGTTTCTAAGTGTGGTGTTCTAGGGGCATGCATAAATTTGCTAATTTGACTTACCGAAAAAGAAATGTCCGGACGAGTTACCGTTAGATATATTAATTTTCCTACAAGTCTTTGGAATTGATTTATATCTTCTAACGGTTCTCCATCTTCGGTATTTAATTTGTTTTTACCATCTATTGGTGTTGAGGTCGGTTTGCATCCTAGTTTGCCGGTTTCCTTTAACAAGTCTAAGGTATACTTTCTTTGAGAAATAAATAGACCTTTCTTAGAATGTGCAATTTCTATTCCTAGAAAATATTTTAAATAACCAAGGTCTTTAATATCAAATTTTTCTCTCAATTGGAATTTTATTTTGTTAATTTCTTCTTGGTTATTTCCGGTGATTATAATGTCATCAACGTATACTAATATAATGGTAGTATTAATTCCTTCAATCTTTGTGAATAATGAGTGATCGGCACTACTAATTTTAAAATTACAAGAGATTAAATGAGAGCTTAGTTTGCCATACCATGCTCTAGGTGATTGCTTCAATCCATAAATAGCTTTCTTCAATTTGCAAGATAATCCATGTTTTCCCTCTTTTTCATGACCGGGAGGTAATGTCATATATACCTCTTCTTCAAGTGTTCCTTGAAGAAAGGCATTCTTGACATCCATTTGGTACAATTTCCAATTTTGGTTTACCGCAATTGAAAATAATATTCTTACGGTATTCATTTTTGCAACGGGTACAAAGGTCTCATAATAGTCTATACCGTAGGTTTGCGTATACCCTTTGGCAACTAATCTTGCCTTGTACCGTTCTATGGTACCATCGCTATTATACTTAATTTTATATATCCATCTACAACCTACGGGTTTTTTATTGTTTGGTAATTGTACGATTACCCATGTTTCATTTTTTTCAAGAGCCTTTAATTCTTCTTTCATGGCCTTGATCCAAATAGGATTTTTTATGGCTTCGAAGTAATTGTTAGGTTCTTGTTCCTTGGAAATAGAAGTAAGAAATGCTCTATGTGAATTAGAGATATTTTTATAGGAAATAAAATTTTGAATAGGATATTGTACCTCATATGTCACAAAGTCTCTTAACCTTGTTGATGGTTGTGTAGGTCTTGATGATCTTCTTAGAGAATTTTCTTCTACATTCTCTTCATTGTCTTCAATTTGTGAATTGTCTTCTATCTCATTTTCGTTTTCTACTTGAGGTCTATTGTTCTCCAAGTGCTCAATTTGTGGCATTATGGGCATTTGTAATGATTCTTGTATGTTGATCTCATTTTCAACATTTTTGTAGTATGGTTCATTTTCTAAGAAAGTTACATCTCTAGACACATAAAACTTGTGATGAATTGGGTCATAGCATTTATAACCCTTTTTTTGAGATGAATATCTTAAAAAAATTGTTTTAATTGATGTGTAATCCAATTTATCTAGTTTATGTTTGTGTATGAAACAAGTACATCCAAATACTTTCAAATGGTCGATATTAATTTTTCGTTGGTAAAGGAGTTCTAATGGACTTTTGTATTCTAACATAGCACTAGGCAATCTATTTATTAAATATGTTGAGGTAAGGGCGGCATCCGACCAAAATTTTTTAGGAACATTATTTTGAAATAATAATACTCGTGTCATTTCAAGAAGATGACGATTTTTCCTTTCCGACACTCCATTTTGTTCGGGTGTGTATACACAAGTAGTTTGATGAGAAATTCCTTTTTGTTTAAAAAAGGTTGAGAAATTTTGATTTACAAATTCCGTTCCATTATCGGTTCTAAATACTTTAATTTTTGCATTGAATTGAGTTTCTACAAAATTGTAGAATTCTTGAAAATGTGAAAAAACTTCACTTTTATGTTTCATTAAATACAACCAAGTAGTGCGAGAAAAATCATCGATAAATAGAACAAAATACTTGTAACCATTAAAGGATTCTATAGGTGCCGGTCCCCATACATCCGAATGGATTAAATCAAAAAGTTTTTCACTCTTACTACTTGATGAATAAAACGGTAATCTAGTGTGTTTTCCTAATTTACACACCTCACAATTACTACAATTTAATTTTAAAAAATTAAAAACACAATTTAGAATTTTGTCGGACGGATGCCCAATTCTTCTATGCCAAAGATTGCCTAATTCTTCTTGTCCCTTGACACTTAGATTAGTTTGTTTTTTACTCAACATATAAAGTCCATTCTCTAAAACTCCTTCACCAACTATCCTCTTGGTTATCCATTCCTGAAAAATCACATGTTTAGATGTAAAAATAGCTTCACATTCTAGTTCATTCGTGATTTTACTAATGGATAACAAGTTCGATGAATAATTCTCTAGATACAACACATTTGGTAGTTCTTTGGAAAATATAGTAATTGTACCTATTCCTTTAATTTGCATTTTTTCACCATTTGCCACAGTTACAAATTTATTATTTGTGCATTCTTTAAAATTATTTAGCAAGGTTTTATTACCCGTCATATGGTCAGTGGCACCCGAGTCTAAGATCCAAGATGTGGAATTTAAATTATAAGTTAAATGGGTTGCCATACCAGAATTGTTTCCATTATTCTTTAGCAGCACGGATAGAGACTCCAGCAGCTGCCGCATAGGATCCGGATGGGTTGAAGATGAGGCGGTCGGGTTAGAGTCGCTAATCTGACCCGAGTTAGAGTTTGCGTGAGCCGCACCCGCCACATAACTCTTCTTCTCCTCTCTATTCTCCCACTGCTTCCTCTCTCCCCCTTTGTTAGCACCGCCGAAGTTCTTGCGATTTGGTCGGAGATGCGGGTAGAGGAACCAGCAACCCTCTCGCCGATGGCCTTCCTTCTTACAGTGATCGCATTTTGGGGTTGGGTCTCCCCGCATCTCGGCCTTCGGATTAGGGTTCGGATAGAAACGCGATTGGGCTTTGAAAGCTTTGTTTTCTGAGGTTTGGGGTTCTTGTGGGTTCATGAGTTTCCTTCTCGACTCTTCTCTGTCGATTGTCGCTACCACTTCATCAAACGGTGGCAGTTCGGTTGAGAGAAGGATCTGTGACCTGATTGCTTCATAGCTTGCATCCAGAGATCCCAGATAAGTAAAAATTAGATCCTGGTCAGCTCTTTTTTGTATTTCATCTGGATTGTTGGTTGGTGGAAGGTATATTTTGAGTTCTTCCCACTTGGTTGTGATTTCGGTTACCATTTGTGAGTTACTTTGGTTTGTTTGCTTGATTTGTGCTAGTTCTTGCTTGAGATTGAATATATGAGCAAAATTGCGTTGTTGCCCAAATCGATTTTTTGCTTTCTCCCACAATTCTTTTGAAGAATCGGCATACATGAAAGGTTGAGCAATTTGGGGCTCCATGGTGTTTAGTATCCATGACATGATCATGTGATCAGTCTGTTGCCATTCTTCGATTTTTTGTGTTTCTTCAGCTGTTGGTTCCTGTGGTTTTGTTGCTTCGGGTTTTTTCTTGGTACCAGTGACAAATTGCAATTTTCCTCTGCCACTGAGACCAATAGTTATCGATCTGGACCACGGGACATAATTGTTGCTGCCATTGAGTATTATGGATGTGAGCTTGGAATTGTCGACATTATGATTTGTTTGGTGTTGGTGCTGAATTAAATCAGTCTTTGGGTTTTTTGGGTGCTGAATTGAATCAGTCTTTGTTTGTTTCTGAGTAACTGTAGCAGAATTTTCTGCACAGTCTTTGGTGACCTTTTCTTTCTAAGGTTCTTTGTTTGTTTACTGATGGATCAGTGCTCTAATACCATATTGGATTTTGCGGAAATTAGGTGAATCAGTGAGACATAGAGACAGTGAGACAATATGAATTGAAAAACAGGAATTTCTGATATTTTTTTTGTTCTACAGTAACTATTGTTACAGTGAGCTTATATAGGCTGAAAAGTACAAATAGCCGTTGGCTCAAAAGTAAACGGTAACTTTCTAAACTTAGAAACTAAAAGTTGAGTAACTTTATATTTAGTTGCTCCTTTTAGGTTCTAAACTAGCCTATGATGAATTAAACCCTTAATGGGAATACCTGAGGCTATTTGTCCCTAATTATTCTTAATTCTCAACACTTCCGTTTAGTGGCAATGACAATGCTCTTTATGTGAGAGGTGGCAAGTTAGAAACCCGGATGTATGTCATTTATAAATAATTTATTGGCGAAGAGTTGTCCTCTATACTAATTATGGACGAATCTTTACCTCAATATTAAAGACTTGGCATTTTACTTTTCTCAAAACAAAAAAAATGCAAAATTCCATACAGATAAACAATTACCTCGTTTTCCCAATTAGTACATAATGTGATGGTTAAAAGCAATACCGCCTGGACAAATATGCCACATATAATTCCCATCCAAAGTCCCTGATATCCAAGGAAAAATTACACAATTTTCACAAGCATAATATTTATAATTTACAAGGAAAATGGATATTACCTTTCCATTAAAATGGAATACGAAAGCTAGAAGAATAGCCGAAGGTATACCGACTGCATAAAATGCACCCAGATTCACATATGCACCAATCTTTTGCCACCCGCACCCTCTTGCCACCCCTAAATTCATAATATTCATTCATTTTGTAATTTTGATCAGTATAAGAAGTAAAAAAAAAAGTGTTGATGGAAACTAATATTTGAAGGAAAACTTGATTTAACCTGAAAGCACACACTGTATGCTATCTAACATATTTGAGATTGCGAGAATGGGCAAGATGATGGCCACATATTTCACCACCTCTTCTTCATTACTGTATGCATAACCCCATATATCTCTAATCAGAATTAAAATAGATCCTACTATTAGTCCTCCTGTGATGGTCAAGCATAACACAACTTGCACTGCTAATCTTGCAGTTTCCGGTCGACTCGCACCAAGCTCATTTGATACACGTGTACTTTGACAAACAAAAAAAGATACGCAAATATTACTTAAAAGTGTAAAATTTAACATCATAATTTCAATGTTCTCAATACATTTAAAAGTTTAAACAAACCTTATGGCACCACCAAGACCGAAGGGGATCATGTACACAAATGAAGCTGTGTTTAGACTGGAAAAGATAACCACACGGATTAAATAAGATAAGTTGTACATTTAATATTTATACCGTACAATTTCAAAACAAAATTTCCTCACCTTATGGAAAGAACAGAAGTTTCGAGTTGTGGATTTGTGGATTTGGAAGAAGTCCAGAGAGTAGCACAAGAAATTCAAACGACCACCATCCCAAGCTGTATATATTAATCCACATTTGAATAAGATCTAGTGTAAAGATGTATTGAAACATAACATCTTTACCCTAGTACTAAATTTTCTTCCCTTGTTGAGCTATAATTGGTTGCCACTAGTACTAAATATTCTTTGCTTGTTCAGCACATAAGAGAAAACTGAGGTACCCAATAAAGGCATAATTTAAATAGTAAACTGGGTCAAACTGAGGCTTAATTGAACCTTACTTGCACATTTGTTAGGAGAAGCCAATTCAGATTTCATATGGTAGCTCCTTTTTACCCGCAGAATTAAATCTTCAGTTAAAAAAAAAAATTTGCTTACCAAACCATCAAAGGCGAAGGAACTGCAAGCTTAATAAACACAGCCAGATCGTGAAATGCCTCTTTGGAAAAGCCGCCCCAGGTCTTCTTGCAATTTGGTGAAATTCTAACATAAACTGCCAAAATGGCCACATTTATCCAATTCGAGATCCCGCTACCAAGTGCAGCACCTTTGCTTCCCATACCCAACCCGTACACCAGGAGCCAGCACACAAAAATATGCAACAAGGCTGTCAAACCTGAACTAAGCATAACTGGGAAGACAATGTTTTGCGACTGTAGAAACCTCACATGGCACTGAAGGAGACCATAAGCAAACAAAGATGGTATCATCCATTTTTGCATAAATACCGGCCTCCCATGCTATGTCGGCTTCTTGACCACAAATTAAAAGAATCTCATTGGTGTAAAACCAGATGGCGGCGAGTGGTATGCCTAAAAGTGTAAGAATAAGCATGGCTCTTTGCTTGTAAATTCCAAGAAGGGAGTACTCTTTTGCGGCATATGCTTGGCCACAGAGTGTATCCATTGCACTGGCACTTCCCATCTACAAAAAAAAAGGTAAGAAGATTGTCTGCTATTTTAATTTATTTTCAGAATTTTTACTATTTTTTTAATGAAAAACAGTGATTTTAAAAAATTCTAAAATAATAGTAAAGAATTTAAAAAAAAATGTAAAATCTAGTCTCCAAGCACATATTAATATGGATATCATGTTGAAAGGTTTAGTATCGACTGTTTGAACTTTGAAAATGAAGATATGAGAGGGAAGTAAAACAACATCTTTACTTCCAAAGCACTGTAGCCCAACTCTTTGTTTGGGCGAGGCAGAATTTTGCAATTACTTTGGTTACAACTAAAATTTTCCTTTTTATTTTGAAAATTACAATAGTAGAAAAGAAAATCTTAACTAAATATTTCCTGCGATGTTGGTCCAAATCTGTGAAGACAAATAAGAAATTCACATCTCTGGCCTTACAAGGTGGTTCTTGGCAAAAGCATGTGCATTTCTGTTCTAAACTGGAGACATAACAAATCTAGCAAAATATTATCATAATGATTGTGATAAAGACAAAGTATCTGGTATACCAGTGTCTTATTAATAATTGAGATTAGTCTGTAAATAAGTCTTCCATTGAGGAGTAATAATCAACTTAAACTAAGATGTCAGTAAACTACGACAGATTGTCTAAGATTCTCCAGTCCCATGTCAGCAAAATTAAAGGATACTTTCCTCTATGCCCTTCAAAAATAAAATTCTCTTATTATCATATACAATTAAAAAAATACGCAGAACTTGCTCATTTCTCCATTGAACATGATTATGGACATTTGAGATGGTGGACACAATTTCTCTTCACAAGTCTCAAGGTTGTTTTTGCAAAATTTAAGAGAGACCCAGTTAAGGTTTCAAACTTCCTATTATTCTTTCTATGATTGTAGCCAATATATACTTGCTATTAAATCAAATAATAGATAAGGGAATTTTAGATTTCTCCATTTCCCAAAAAGAGGTCAACAACGGATAAAAGGAAGGGACGAAAGCTCAAGAGCAAAGAAGTCAACAGGGACGGCCTTGGATGCTTGGAAAAGCTTTTAGTTTTGCAATTTTCTGTTTTACTTCACTCTGGATGCTAATAATTGCACCAACTGGAACAACATATGACCTAAAATAACTATAACATTTTGAAGGTTAATAAAATAACTATAACATTAGGGACCTATATATAAATTAAGATATAGTTTAGTTACCATTAAGCTGTATCCTGTAACATTAGCAAAGGAAGTAGTCATGGAAGCACTAGACAAAGCTATTTCATCAAGGTGACCTCCAAACATATTTTGACAAAACCCGAATGCAATTTCGCAATAAAACCCCAGAATAAATGGTATTGCTAACTCACCTTGTTTCTTCATCTCTGTCCATGTTTTGAGTCTTCTCATATTTGACGCAACATTGGAAACTACAAACTCTGTAATCTGGATAAGATTTCTCTTAAAAATGGAAAGAATCATTACGATTGATCAAAGGTCTTCTAATGGGTGAGTGTTTATGCAACTTCCTATGTAACATTAAACTTATATGAGCTGAATTGAATTGAACTGTGAGATTTTCAGGACTACCCTAACAAGATGTTAGTAGACTAGATGCAACAGTAAAATCTGATTTTTCTCTCACAGTATCACTTTTCTTGTATCAAGTAATAATAGACATAAAGAGGTATTCCAGAGCATGGCTCAATATCAATATGTTATATAGCTTGGAAAAAGTAATATATAAGAGGGTAGAGGGAGGAATAAAAATTGCAAATTTACCAGGAGACTGTAACCTGTGACACCAGCAAAGGAAGAAGCCATAGAAGCACCAGACAGAGATAATTCGCCGAGGTGTCCCACAAACATAACAGATATCATTTGTATTACATTTTGCAATAAATTCCCTGCTATCATCGGTCCAGCTAGCCATAGTTGCTTCTTCACCTCACTTTTCACCTCTGCTCTTCTATCTTTATCACAAGACTCTGTGATTAGAGGTGTTTCAAGGGTTTGCGTCTTCATTTTTTTGCTCCTTCCTCTCTCCTCTTTCTTTCTGTACAATGGCGGGGTGATTGTGATAATTGGGTGGAGGGGATGGAGAAACGGAGAGTCAAATTTTGGGGTTTCGTTTCTTTCTTTGGATTGGTTATCCGACTATCCGTGGTTACACAATGGCGGGCTAGAATAAAAAAGCAAAAGATAAAATCTTAACAGTGACAGTCGGCTCTTTCGTAGTGTCAATAATTGGGATTTAACACCTTATTATATAAGATAAAAAAAAAGGTTCAATTTACATCCACGGCAGAATCGACATTTACGGAAGGAAACAAATCGAATAGCAAATATATATATATATATATATATATATATATATATATATATATAATTTTTTTTTCCCATTGGAGATTTGTACTCTTTTTTGTTTTTTTGTTTTGGACTTTGTGTTGATAAAAATTGGGTTTCTTTATAAAATCGTAAAAAGAAAAATTGCACAACATTGTTGAATTTATGAAACAAAGAGATTGAAACAGAGAGATTGATTGAATGAAGGAAAAAATTGATTATTTCATCCTATTCTATATCTTGTACAGTGAGCTCCTTATATAATTTGGAGGAAAGAAAATATATAACGGTTGCCTACTTGCCTACCTATACATAACGGTAACTTACTAAAAATAGTACTAAGATTGAGTTGCTTTTTATTCTCTAATTAGTAACTCTCTTATTTACTATTAAACTCAATGAAGACTAATCCCTAACGGGTCTGAGGGTTATCGGATCCTAAATTCTTTATTTTCTCAACACTCCCCCTCAAGCTTGGATTGTAGATGTCAATTAATCCTAGCTTGCTCACGTTGTTTTCAAATGGCCTCGGCTCAAGTCCCTTGGTGAATATGTCCGCCAATTGGTCTTCGCTTCGAACATAGGGAGTTTCAATTTCTTTTGCTTGAATTTTTTCTCGAATAAAATGACAATCCACCTCGATGTGTTTTGTTCTTTTGTGAAACACCGGGTTGGATGCTATATGTCGTGCCGCTTGATTATCACAAAACATTTGCATTGGCGCATGAATTTTAATTCCTAAATCCGAAAGGAGTTGCTTGATCCATGTCAACTCACTTGCGGTGGACGCCATGGCACGATATTCCGCTTCGGCGCTTGATCGTGCCACGACGTTTTGTTTCTTGCTTTTCCATGTGACTAGATTTCCGCCTACAAATGTGCAAAAACCGGTTGTCGATTTTCTATCGAAGCTCCCGGCCCAATCTGCATCGGAATAGCCACACACATTGTTAGAATTGTTATTTTTCATACAAATTCCTTTTCCGGGTGTTCCTTTTAAATATCTTAGAATTTTATTTATTGCCTCTAAGTGCGGTGTTCTAGGGGCATGCATAAATTTGCTAATTTGACTTACCGAAAAAGAAATATCCGGACGCGTTATCGTTAGGTATATTAATTTTCCTACAAGTCTTTGAAATTGATTTGCTAAAGGTTCACCATCTTCGGTATTTAATTTATTCTTACCATCTATTGGTGTTGAGGCCGGTTTACAACCTAGTTTACCGGTTTCTTTTAACAAATCTAAGGTATATTTTCTTTGGGAAATAAATAAACCTTTCTTAGAATGTGCAATTTCTATTCCTAGAAAATATTTTAAATAACCAAGATCTTTAATGTCAAATTTTTCTTTCAATTGAAATTTTATTTTATTAATTTCTTCTTGGTTATTTCCGGTGATTATAATGTCATCAACATATACTAATATAATGGTAGTATTAATTCCTTCAATTTTTACAAATAATGAATGGTCGGCACTACTAATTTTAAAATTACAAGAAATTAAATGAGAGCTTAGCTTGCCATACCATGCTCTTGGAGATTGCTTTAATCCATAAATAGCTTTCTTCAATTTGCAAGCTAATCCATGATTTTTTTCTTTTTCATGACCGGGTGGTAACGTCATATATACCTCTTCTTCAAGTGTTCCTTGAAGAAAGGCATTTTTGACGTCCATTTGGTATAATTTCCAATTTTGGTTTACCGCAATAGAAAATAAAATCCTCACGGTATTCATTTTGGCCACCGGTGCAAAAGTCTCATAGTAATCTATACCATATGTTTGGGTATAACCTTTGGCAACTAAGCGAGCTTTATACCGTTCTATGGTACCATCGCTATTGTATTTAATTTTGTACACCCATTTACATCCTACGGGTTTTTTATTTTTTGGTAATTGAACAATTACCCAAGTTTCATTTTTTTCAAGGGCTCTTAGTTCTTCTCTCATAGCTTTGTTCCATGAGGGATTTTTAATTGCTTCCTCATAGTTATATGGTTCTTGCTATTTTGAAATTGACGTTAAAAAAGCTCTATGGCTTGAGGAGACATTTTCATAAGAAATAAAATTTTGAATAGGGTATTGTACCTCATATGTGATAAAATCTCTTAATCTTGTTGAAGGTTGTGTTGTTCTTATTGATCTTCGCAAAGGTGTTTCCTCTATGATTTCTTCTTCACCACCAATTTGAGGAATTTCCTCTATTTCTCCCTCATTTTGTGAGATTTCTTCAATCTCATTCTCATTTTGTACCGGTGTACTATTTCCCTCCGGTAACTCAATTTGAGGTAGTATGAATATGTTTGGTGGTTCTTGGATGTTGATTTTATTATCAACATTTTTGTAATATGGCTCATTTTCTAGAAAAGTTACATCTCTAGAAATGTAGAATTTTTTATTGATTGGATCATAGCATTTGTACCCCTTTTTTTGTGATGAATATCCCAAAAAAATAGCCTTAACCGAGGTATAATCAAATTTGTCCTGTTTATTTTTGTGTACATAGCATGTACAACCAAAAATACGTAAATGACCAATATTAAGTTTTTGTTGGTAAATAATTTCCAATGGACTTTTATAATCTAAATTGGCACTTGGCAATCTATTTATTAAGTATGTGGCGGTGAGAACGACATCCGACCAAAAAATCTTCGGTACATTATTTTGAAATAAAAGAACTCGGGTCATTTCAAGCAAGTGTCTATTTTTTCGTTCGGAAACACCATTTTGTTCGGGTGTATAGACACATGTTGTTTGATGTAAAATCCCTTTTTGTTTGAAGAAGTTTGAAAAGTTTTGATTTATAAACTCCGTTCCATTATCGGATCTAAATATTTTAATTTTTGCTTCATATTGATTTTCTATAAAATTATAAAAATCTTGAAAGTGAGAAAATACTTCACTTTTATTTTTTAGTAAATATAACCAAGTTGCTTTAGAGAAATCATCTATAAAAATAACAAAATATTTATATCCATTAAATGATTCAATTGGAGCGGGACCCCATACATCCGAGTGAACTAATTCAAAAGGTTTTTCACTTTTGCTATTTGATAAATAAAATGGTAATCTAGTATGTTTTCCTAATTTACATACTTCACAATTACTACAATCTAATTTAGGAAAATCAATAATATGCTTTAGAATTTTGTCTGAAGGATGTCCAATTCTTTTATGCCAAAGAATATCTAAATTATCTTGTTTTTTAACATTTAGATTTACTTTTTCACAATTCAAAAAATAAAGTCCATTTTCCACAAAACCTTCACCAATTATTTCCTTGGTTATTCCTTTTTTAAAGAACACATTCTTAGATGAAAAATTAATTTCACAATTTAATTCATCCGTGATTTTTCTAATGGATAATAAATTTGACGAACAATTTTGAATATACAAGACATTTGCTATTTCTTTGGAAAAAAGGTTAATTGTACCAATTCCTAATATTTCCATTTGTTCACCATTAGCTACGGTCACAAATTGTTTGGTTTTACAGGTTCTATAGTTATGCAACAAGTTTATGTTCCCGGTCATATGGTCCGTTGCACCGGAATCTAAAATCCATTTGGTTTTTTGACAATTATGAATTAAATTTGTAGCCATACCAGAATTATGTCTATTGTATTGTTGAAGTAGCTGCACCAAAAGTTGTAAGAGGAGCAGTTGCACAGGATCTGAATTCGGATCCCTTGTGACATTGGATCCAGAGGAATCCTCTTCTCCCAGCGCCTCATTTCTTTTCTTTTCTCCCAGCGCCTCTTTCTTTTCCCTCTTTCTTCCTTCGCTATTTGGGCGAAGCTCCCCCTTTCGATCGCCACCTCTTCCCTTCCTACTTGGTCGTAACGACGGGTAGAGGAACCAGCACCATGTTTGCTCGTGTCCCTCCTTTTTGCAGTGGGTGCATCGAATGGTGCTGACGGCTCTACTCGTTTCAGGTCTCAAGCTAGGGTTTCGGTTGGAAGTAAGTTGCATCTCTTGAGGTTTGCTAATTTGAGAGTTGAAAGATGGACTTCAATGATTGATGCGATTTTTGCTGGTTTTGAGGATTCGCTGTTTTTTGTTTGTAAGAACAGATTTTGTTCTTGATTTTTGTTGGATTTTGCTCTTGATAAGAACAAGTGCTACCTTGAGCTTAATTTCTCCCTTTTTATTGGGTTTGCTCTATTTGGCAGTTGTTGATTTGGAGAAAGCTAGGTTTGAGAAAGGTTTTTTTTCTGGTATTGTTGTTCTTTGCGGACTGTACTGGTTCGTACCAGTACCGGTCTTCTGTTGCCTGTGTCGGCTGTGTATTTGTTTGCGATGTTGATGACTCAGTTTTTTGAGCCTTGATGGTGCTGCAGTTCTTCGTTAGCTGCAGTCTTGTAGATCGTTATTTGCGGAATTGAGACAGGATTAGATATCCTGCTCTGATACCATGTTGAATTTATGAAACAAAGAGATTGAAACAGAGAGATTGATTGAATGAAGGAAAAAATTGATTATTTCATCCTATTCTATATCTTGTACAGTGAGCTCCTTATATAATTTGGAGGAAAGAAAATATATAACGGTTGCCTACTTGCCTACCTATACATAACGGTAACTTACTAAAAATAGTACTAAGATTGAGTTGCTTTTTATTCTCTAATTAGTAACTCTCTTATTTACTATTAAACTCAATGAAGACTAATCCCTAACGGGTCTGAGGGTTATCGGATCCTAAATTCTTTATTTTCTCAACAAACATCAAGAGATAAATAACTTAATATGTCAATCTTATTCATAACAAACCATTGATTTTTTTAGCTTCTATTAAATGAAAAACAGATTAAAAAAATTAAAAAAATAAGTGCTCTGAAAAACATTTGTCTTAACAGTAGTTAAGATTCTAACAATGTCAATAATAACAAGCTGTAATTGACATGATAATCAGAACAAATTCTCTTTTTTTTTTTTTTTGAAAGCTTGGTAGCAGCTACCAAGATTGAATTGAATAAACGTGTTTACAACATCTAGAGTCTATGAAACAATTAAAAATATTACAAATCAGCCAACTCCTGTAGGCATAACCCCTCTTAACATTGTGTCATTAGCCATTGAATGTGGCCTCTGCTCCATACCCACACTAATCCACAATCGAGCCTCTTCTCCTGCCATGTTAGAAAGTATCCATGGTGGCCTTCTCTTCCCCCGAAATATCACTTCATTGCGCTGCTTCCACAGCGACCAGCATTTCTGGAACCAATAAAAACAATTCTTAGTCTTCTTAACCATATTGGATATCAGATCAATCTGACTTAAGTGCATCATTTCAGACGTGGTTTTCTTTTCTAATTTTCAGCTTAGTGATCTTGCTGGCGTGCGGTAGTTCATCTTAATAAGTACTTTTGTCGCAACCATGTCGGTGGGCAGAGAAGAGCTGAAAACTCTCTCTTTTGCCTTTCTTGCCTGTTAATAAATGAAATATATCTCATAAATTAACAATCGTCAAACTAATGCTATTCAATCAAATGCAAAATTTTGTATGGATAAACAGTTACCTCTTTCTCCCAATTAGTGCATAATGTGATGATCACAAACAACACCACTTGGACAAATATGCCACATTATTACTACATTTTTTAAGCAAAGAATTGTTCATTTACTAGCAATTTTGAAAAAAATAAATAAGAGACAAATGAATCAGACAGCTCTCCACTGGATCCAAATGGAGCGGAGCAGCAAACGGGGTTATTTCATTATTATTGTCTGGAAGAAACAAATGGGTATATCTTCAAGCAGAGTTCTGATTTGATCGGACCAATCTGTTCTCTTTCTCTTTCTGTTCTCGATCAAGCTGTCGTTTAATGAAGAGGGTACTGGAGAAGAGGCAGAAGGAGGAGCAATTGTTTTCTTTATAAAAAGAGAGGGAGAAGAGTAGACATGGTGGGTTGAGAGAAAATTTAACTGGGATGAGTACTGCACACCTTGATAGGGGAGGTTACTACTACTATTTATCATCATAATTCATTATTGCAGTGATGATTCCTTCAAAAATAATCATAAGAATATATAAATAATAATAATTATTATAGTAACTAATAATTTAGATATGGAAATAATATAGTAACTAATAATAATTGTTTATATGGACGTCACATCTTAAAAAAAAAAGTAGCTACAGTAGAACCACCCAGAATATGGGCGGTTGGGACATTTTTTTTGAATTTTTTTTTTTGATGATATTTCTGTAAATTCTCTCTGGCTTATTTTAACAAGAGATTAATTACACACAACACCGATAAGGCCCGTAGGCCTTTCATGTAGCCCATCTGTCTAACAAATAGAAGGCTACTTGTCAGAACGCATATTTTTTTATTTATTCAAATGAAACAGAAAAAAAAAAAAGGGCATTTGTTTTTTTAACCAAGGGAGAAGAAAACAAAAGGACCTTTCAAAAACTAAGCTGGACACCTTAGCATAAGAAGAATTTTATTGCTGATTTTATTAGTTACTTATTCCCGATGATGTTATAAAAGTTTCAACAAAACAGTATTCCTAGCAACAAAAAATTGAGAACTATTATCCTCAACCTATGCTCTCAACATGTCTAGAACCAACAGAGACAATCATTAGCCTCCTTAACTGTATTGGATATCTGATCAACCTGACTTAAGTGCATCATTTAGACGTGGTCTTCTATTCTAATTTTCAGCTTAGAAGTCTTGCTGGTGATAGTTCCACCTTAATAAGTACTTGGTTCTCATGTCACAACCATGTCGGTGGGAAGAGAAGAGCTGTAAACCCTCTCTTTTGCCTTTCTTGCCTGTTAATACATGAAATATATCTCATAAATTAACAGTCATTAAACTAAACCTATTCAAGCAAAATGTTTTATATAAAAAGATTAAAATGCAGAAATTTGTACAGATAAACAATTACCTCTTTCTCCCAATTAGTGCATAATGTCATGATCACAAACAACACCACTTGCACAAATATGCCAAATATAATTCCCATCCAAAGTCCCTAACATCCAAAGCAAAATTACCAATTTTTCACAAGCGTAAGATTTACAATTTACAAGGAGAAATATTTGGAAATTACCTGTCCATTAATATGGAATACAAAAGCTAGGAGAATAGCCGAAGGAATACCGACTGCATAAAATGCACCCAGATTTACAATTGCACCAATCTTTTGCCGCCCGCACCCTCTTACCACCCCTAAATTCATAAAATTTATTTATTTTGAAATTTTGATCAATATATGTTGAAACAGCAAAGTGTTGATGTAAAGGTAAAGAAACTAATATTTGAAGGATAACTTGATTTAACCTGAGAGAACACTCTGAATGCCATCAAACATATTTGAGATTGCAATAATGGGCAACATGATGGCCACATATTTCACCACCTCTTCTTCATTACTGTATGCATAACCCCATACATTTCTTATCAGGATTAAAATAAATCCTACTATTAATCCTCCTATGATGGCCAAGCATAACACAACTCGCACTGCTAATTTTGCAGTTTCGGGTCGACCCGCACCAAGCTCATTTGATACACGTGTACTTTGACAAACAAACACAAAAGATCAGTAAATATTACTTAAAAAAGTATAAAATTTAACAACATGATAATTTCGATTGTCTCAATACAGTTAAAAAGTTAAAACTAACCTTATGGCTGCACCAAGACCAAAGGGGATCATGAACACAAATGAAGCTGTGTTTAGACTGTAAAAGATAACCATACAATTTAAAATAAAAAATTATACATTTAATATTTATATGGTACAATTTCAAAACGAAATTAACTCACGTTATGGAAAGAACGGAAGTTTGGAGTTGTGGATTTGGAAGAAGGCCAGAGAGTAGCACAAGAAATTCAAACGACCACCATTCCAAGCTGTATATATTAATCCACATTTGAATGAGATCTATGTAAAGATATATTGAAACATAATTTCTTGACTAGTACTAAATTTTCTTCACTTGTTCAACTATAATTTTGTTGGCACTAATACTAAATTTTCTTCGCTTGTTCAGTTCATTAGAGAGAAAAATAAGGTGTTCAACAGAGGCCTAATTTACTTACTAAATTAAGTCAAATTGAGGCTTAATCGAACCTCATTTGCACATTTGTTAGGCGAAGTTTATTCATATTTCATCTGATAGTTCCATTTTACCGGCAAAATTAAATCTTCTGTTCTAACAATAATAATTTTGCTTACCAAACCATCAAAGCCGAAGGAACTGCAAGATTAAAAAACTCAGCCAGATCGCGAAATGCCTCTTTGGAAAAGCCGACCCAAGTTTTCTTGCAATTTGGTGAAAGTCTAACATAAATAGCCAAAATGGCCACATTTATCCAATTCGAGATCCCGCTACCAAGCGCGGCACCTTTGCTTCCCATTCCCAACCCGTACACCAGGAGCCAGCACACGAAAATATGCAACAAGGCTGTCAAACCTGAACTAACCATAACCGGGAAGACAATGTTTTGTGACTGTAGGAACCTCACATGGCACTGAAGGAGTCCATAAGCAAACAATGATGGTATCATCCATTTCGCATAGATACCGGCCTCCCATGCTATGTCAGCTTCTTGACCAAAAAGTAAAAGAATCTCATTGGTGTAATACCAGATGGTGGCCAATGGTATGCCTAAAAGTGTAAGAATAAGCATGGCTCTTTGCTTGTAAATTCCAAGAAGGGAGTACTCTTTTGCGCCATATGCTTGGCCACAGAGTGTATCCAATGCACTAGCACTTCCCATCTACAAAAAAATGTAAGAAGATTTTCTTCTATTATATTTAAAAAGAGAAATCATTGTTCTTTATAAAACATATATATGCTATTTAAGTTCCATGTTTAATGAAACAGCTAGCTATTTTAGCTATTTGTTTTTTTTTTAAATAAAGAGATATATGTTATCTGAGTTGCTATTCAAACAACATTACTGTATTACTATTACTGCTACTGTACTATTGCAATTTTGTATTCATTCTTTTTATAAACTTATTCACATAGCAAGAGAAATATTCAAATTCAAAATATTTCTCTTCAATCTTGGTAAAATATTTTTATGTGGTACCACCGGCATACATGAGACGCACAATACTATTATTGTACCAACACGAGATCTCTTTTATCCCTGGGAATAACTAGGCAAAACTCATGAATATATTAGTGACGTATGGTGGTAATCTAATTTTAATTATTTGCACGAGTTTAATTTTGACAATTAATATTATATATGAACCTTCTCAATTTTCTTAAGTTTGTAGAGTAAAAAAACTAACAAGTCAAGATCAGAGGTTGACACAGTTGTCTATCCCCCTTTTCATGTTCTATCAAGCCTTAAGATTGCAGTTCACAGAAAGGTCATCTTCTCATCTAAGCCTCATGGCTAGATTGCAGAGGATCCCTTTTAGATGACAAGTCACTGAGTAACAGCAGATGTCAATCAGTGATATAGGACTGATAAATTAATATGTGTTGCCCCCAGTTTCTGAATATTTTGAGGCTCCTCTATGCCACAGATATGAATTGCATTTATTAAGGTGATAAATTAGATAAAACACAACACCTCCCTCTTTTTAGGCGTGGATATCTTGTATTTTTTCTGTTTAAATAAATATTATATTCAACTAATCACATATGATTTGCTTAAAATATTCACAACATATTGAGTTTCATAGGAGGAATTGATATAGTTTTTGTAAACCTGGGTTTGCTGTTTCATGGTAGCAGTAGAAAAATAGAACACTTGAAGGAAAAGGAAGATAGTGACATCTCTTATTTAATGTTTAGACTGGCTAAGAAATTAATTGGGGAAGAAAAGTCTAGATAGTGGCATCTCTTATCTACAGGCTGCGCTAGTACAATTTTATAGTTTGGACACAGGTGGAGCCAGAAAATTTTCAGAGTGAGGCAAAAAAAAAGATAAAAACTTAATTTTTATCACTATATTTTATTATATGAAAAATATTTATTTATTGATAATGAAAGCATACTGCATACACCTTAACTTTTCGCGTGAGGCAGAGTTCACAATTACTTTGGTTACACCTACATTTCCATTCTTTTTATTTTGAAAATTACAATAGTAGAAAGAAAATCTTAACTAGATATTTCCAGCCATGTTGGCTCTGACTCTGTTGAGGCACATCAGAAATTCACATCTGACCCCACAAGACAGTTCTAGCCAAAGCATGTGTATTTCTGTACTAATTGGAGACCAAACAAATCTAGCGCAATTTTATAATGATTGTGATAAAGACAATGTATCTGGTATGCCCGTGTCTTATTAATTATTGAGATTAGGTCTGTAAATCAGTCTCCCATGTTGGCAAAATTAAAAGGATACTTTGTTCTATGCCCTTCAAAAATTAAAATTCTCTTTATACTCAAATAATTTAACAGAATATGCAGAACTTACTGATTTCTCCATTGAGCATGCTTATGGGCATTTCAGAAGGTGGACACAACTTCTCTTCACAAATATCAAGATTGTTTTGCAAAATAGACAACGGTTCCTGACCCAGTCGTTAAGGTTTCAAACTTTCTGTAGTTCTTTCTATGATTGTAACCAGTATATACTTTTTTTATTAAAATCAAATAATAGATAATAGGAGTTCAATTTTCTCCATCTCCCAAAAAAGATCAACAATGAATAGAAGGAGACAAGGAGAGGATGAAAGCTCAAGAAAAATGAAGGGACAGACTTGGATGCTTGCAAAAGCTTTTACTTCTGCAATTTTCTGTTTTACTTTTCTCTGGATGCTCACAATTACACCAACTGGAACAATAAATGATGTTTCCTAAAATAACTATTACATTCGGGACCTAAATTCAAATTAGAATGAGATTTACTTACCATTAAGCTGTATCCTGTGATATTAGGAAAGGAAGGTTAGTGTTTTACCCCCAAAATGACAAAAATGCCTCAACAGTTAGCAATACCAATTAATTAAGCACCAGACAAAGCTAATTCTCCTTGTTTCTTCACCTCTGTCCATACTTCTTTTCTCTATCCTCCTCTCTCACATGGTTGTGGTAAGAGGTGTGGCTAGTGTTGGGCTCTCCATTTATAATTTGTCTATGTCATTTTCTTTTTTTTTTCACATATATTTTAAATTTTGTATGCTAGTTGTTGGGATAAATTCATGAAATTGGTCCATGAATTTCCACCATATGTGCATTAAGTGCTACACACATTATTATGTGGCCATATGACTAAATCTTAAATAATAGTTACTATTATCAATTATGAAAAAAAAAAAAGCTTACTGCATAGTAAATATGAAAGTGCAACTATTTATACCACGTATTCAATTTTATTGGTAGAGTTGAATCTTCTCATATTTGACGCAACACTGAAAACTACTAACTCTGTAGTCTATACAAATTTCCTCTTAAAAATGGAAAGGATCATTACCATTGATCAAAGGTCTTCTAATTGGTGAGTGTTGTTTATGCAACATACTATGTAATCGTTGAACTTAGTTGAGCTGAATTGAATTGAACTGTGAGATTTTTAAGACTAGATTAATTAACTTACTAGTTTTGTTTGTAGGATTGATGTTAGTAGACTACATGTAACAGTAAAAGTGTAAAACCTGAATTTTCTCTCACAGTATCAGTTTTCTTGTATCAAATAATAATATGACATAAAGAGGTATCTAACAGCACCAGGTTTCAGAGCGTCACTCAATTATAACATGTCAAGGAACTTAAAAAAGTAATATATACGGGAGGGATGAAATTGCAAAATTACCAGGACGCTGTAACCAGTGACACTTGCAAAGGAAGAAGCCATAGAAGCACCAGACAGAGATAATTCGCCGAGGTGTCCCACAAACATAACAGAAATCATTTGTATTACATTTTGCAATAAACTCCCTGCTATCATCGGTCCAGCTAGCCATAGTTGCTTCTTCACCTCAGTTTTCACTTCTGCTCTTCTATCTCTTTTCCAACCCTCTGTGATTAGAGGTGTTTCGAGGGTTTGCGTACCCATTTTTTTGCTTCTTCCTCTCTCCTCTTTATGTCTCTACAATGGCGGGGTGATTGTGTAATTGGGGGGAGGGGAAGGAGGAAAGAAGAGTCAAATTTTGGCTTCAAATTTTCGTGTCTTTCTTTTGGGTTGGCTATTTGTGGCGGCTATAGATGAGAGCAGCTTGGGTCCGATGCCCATCGGCTCAAAGTGAGTCACTTTGAGGCTCGATGACCGTCCTATCTGCTTCAATATTCGTGCGCACGAATTTTGAAGCACCCGAAGTTGCTGGCGCAAATCTTGAAATAGGTCGGACGGTCATCGAACCCATCGAACTCACTTTGAGTCCGATGGGAATCGGACCCAAATTGACCTCGCTATAGATAGGTGTTTGTTGAAGCACAAAAGGATAGTTACAAATAATCTCCGTTGAATAACAGCAATTATATTCTTACAGAGCATGTTTTATTCCTTTTGTATGTTAGTGTGACTTATGATATAAACTCAACTAGGATTATAATGTAATCAGGGTTAATAAGGGGTTAGAAAATCTCTCTTTGTTACATATATATATGTTATATAGAGTAATGCTAAGGTGTTTTGGGAAGTAAAGATGGTGTTTTACTTTCCGCTCATATCTCTATTTTGAAAGTTCAAATAGTCGATCCGAACTTCTCAACATGATCTTCATATTAATATGTGCTTGGAGACCAAATTTTACATTTTTTGAAATTTTTTTACTATTTGTTTAGAATTTTTGAAAATCAGTGTTTTTTGAATTTTTATTATTATTTTTTGTTTAATGAAAAGCTGTGATTTTCAAAAATACTAAACAAATAGTAAAAAAATTTCAAAAAATGTAAAATTTGATTTCCAAGCACATATCAATAGAAAGATTATGTTGAGAAGTTCGAAGCGACTATTTGAACTTTGAAAATGGAGATATGAGCGGGAAGTAAAACACCCTCTTTACTTCCCAAAGCACCGTAGCATCACTCATATATATATGTGCGTGTGTGTGTGATAACTTGTAACGCTTTTTCTCAAGAAAGATTAATACAATAAACTTTTCTCCAGTTTATTTCTCTATTCAAATATTTAAGATAGTATCAGAACTTTGAATAGACATGGCCACTGAGCCGCCACCTGAAACCCCTCTTCCCTCACCTCATCCTATTGATCTATCTCAGATCATACACCTCAACCATCATGTGGCAACAAAATTGACAAGAAATAATTTTCTTTCATGGTAGTCTCAAATCACCCCCATTTTTCATGACCACGGCCTCTTCAAATTTCTTGAATCTTTACCTCTAAGTCAATATCTTCATCCCACCGATCTATCCCAAATCAACCCAGCATACTTACCATGGCATATGAAGAATCAATTGATTCTTAGCTGGCTTCGTTCTTCCCTATCTGAGATGCTTATCGGGCAAGTTGTCTCTTGCACAACCTCTCGTGAACTTTGGACACAACCTCTCGTGAACTGACTGAACTTCGCCGCAAGCTTCAGACCACCACAAAGGGAGGTTCTAACTGCTCCGACTACCTTCAAAAACTCAGATCCATTGCTGATGAACTTTCCTTTATTTGTCATCCAATTTATGAGGAGGATCTGATGATGCAAATACTCGCCGGCATTGGATCTGAATTCAACTCAGTTGTGGCAGCCGCTACTACCAAAGAGAATCTCACCCTTCCCGAACTTCAGTCTCTTCTTCTCACTCACGAGCAGCTCCTCGAGTTTCAAGCACCAGCATCCTCTCTCCCGTCGGTAACTTCACCCTCTGCTTATTACTCAAATCCTAGACCTACAAACAATGGTACGAGTATAGACCAAATATTAATGGGTTTCGGCCAAACAATAACAGCAACGGGTACAGACCTCATAATGGACCTTAACCCTTTAGGCCCAGATTTCCTCGTTCTTCTGGCCCGCAATATCCCCACTAACCAAGGCCCAATCCACCACTGCTGCTCAATCCAACCTTTCCTAGAGGATACAACACACAATCCACTTCTTTTCCCCAAAACCGACCCTCTGCAACTCCCTTTAATCCTAATGCACTAATAAAGATTTGTCAGGTTTTTGACAAAAGAGGCTACACTGCCAAAGAGTGCTGATACAGGTAACCCAACCACCTGACAGCTCTTCTGTTCACCCTATGGTAACACGAACCAAAGACAATACCAGAAAATTACGTAATTTCCCAGATCATGTTGCTTACACAGCAACTACTCTGGTCACAACTGAACCTTCCACCTTCCTTCAAGCACAACAACACCCTCTTTGGAGAGAAGCAATGGCCAAAGAAATTGATGCTCTCGTCCAAAACCGAACTTGAATCCTGGTGCCTCCACCTCCAAATCAGAATGTTGTCGGATGCAAGTGGATTTACAAAGTCAAGAGACATGTTGATGGCTCCATTGAACGATTCAAAGCTCGCCTTGTCGCCAAAGGCTTTATTCAAGAAGAAGGCGTCGATCATTTTGACATATTTAGCCCCGTTGTGCGCCCAACAACCATTCGATTGGTTCTTTCCATTGCCATTTCTCAATGATGGCCTCTCAAGCAACTAGATGTGCAAAATGCCTTTCTACATGGCGACTTACAAGAGGTGGTCTATATGTCACAACCTCCGGGTTTCGTCGACTCAAATCAACCTCACCATGTATGCCGCCTTTTGAAGTTCATATATGGCTTAAAGAAATTTCCTCGAGCATGGTTTCAAACTCTTGCATCGGCTTTTCTAGCTTTTGGCTTTATAGCCTCATGATATGATCCCTCTTTATTCATCTATCAGGCTAATGAGCATACAATTGTGGTTCTTGTGTATGTCGATGATATCATCATAACGGGTAGCTCCTCCCCTTGCTCCACAATGTCATCCAAAACTTTCAAACCCGTTTTGCAATCAAGGATCTCGGCATCCTCTATTTCTTTCTAAGAATTGAGGTAGTTCGAACAACCACTGGTCTTCACCTCTCTCAAGCTAAATACATCCGAGATCTTTTGGTTCGAGCCAAGATGCATGACTCCAAACCATGTGCTTCTCCCATGATAGCAAATCTCTCTCTCTCTCGACATGATGGTGATCCCATGAATGACCCCCACATTTACCGCACCATTGTGGGTGCCTTACAATACACAACCATTACTCATCCGGATATCACCTACTCGGTCAACAAAGTGTCCCAATTCATGCACACTCCTACCACAACACATTGGTAGGCTGTCAAAAGAATCCTTCGTTATCTTCAAGGGACCCCATCTCTTGGTCTCTTTCTCCATGCCAACCCATCTCTCACTCTACATGCCTATAGTGATTTCGATTGGGCTGGTTGTCCAAATGATCGTCGATCCACATTTAGGTTTTGCATATACCTTGGTTCAAACCTTATGTCATGGAGCTCTAAAAATCAACCAATGGTATATAAATCAAGCACTAAAGCCGAGTACCGGAGATTTACCCTAGCTAGTGCCGAAATGGTTTGGTTACAATTGCTTCTAGCCGAACTTCACATTTCTACCTCTTCTTCTCCTATCTTGTGGTGTGATAATATTGGAGCTACATTCCTTGCTTCTAATCCTATGTTTCATGCTTATACCAAACATGTCGAGATCGATTATCATTTCATTTGAGAGAAGGTTGCTTCCAAAGAACTTCTTGTTCAATTCATTTGTTCCAAAGACCAAATTGCGAACATCTTCACAAAGGCACTCGGCACACCTAGGTTTCTCTCGCTACGTGACAAGTTGATTGTTGCCTCACCACCGCCAACTTGCGGGGGGCATGTTGAAGCAAAAATGGATCACTCAAGACCAGTGACAAATAATCTCTGTTGAATAACAACATTTCTATGTTGATTCTTCTAGAGCCTATTTTATTCCTTTTGTCTAATAGTGTGACTCATGATGTAAACTCAACCAGAGTCAATAATGTAATCAGGTTGTAATAAAGGGTTAGAAAATATCTCTCTGTTATATATATGTGATAACCTGTAACGCTTTCTTTTTTGAGAAAGATTAATACAAAGAAACTTTTCTCCAATTTATTTCTCTATTCAAATACTTAAGAGTGTTGTTTCCATACGGGTCATAATAAAATAAAAATAAGTGTTGTCTATGGTAACATCATTTTTAAATTTTATTTCTTAGAAGTGATAGTGTCAATTATTTGGATTTAACAACTAAAAATGATCAATTTTCAATTACATTTTTCATTTTTCTATTAGTAAACTTATCATTTTTTTAGTTTTGGACTAACAGAATTAATAATATATTATAAAATAATTAAAATACCTTTAGGATTTTGTATTTCTTAACAAGCAATATTACTATTCAATTTTGAAGTACTTAATTTTTACTCGTGAATTTTCTACAAAAAGATATACCTCTTAAAGATTATATCGTAATTGCTTGTAGTTTAAAACTAAATAGACACATTTTCAATCCATGTTTGTAGAATTCTTTTTTTTCAATCGCCTTCTCCAAAGAGGAGGGAATGAACTTTCACGGATCCGTATATTTCTAGGTACCTAACTCAACACGATTGAAATGGACAACTCACATTTACTCTTAGTCAGTGCCTATTCGGAATAGCACAGGGAAGTATTATTTTTGCTTTGAGATTCGTGTCAAGTTCAAAGAACTGAACTGTCCGTTTCAATTGTACTCAGTCGGTAACCTGAGGGATGTGATTCTGAACTTTCACGGCATAGGATTTGTTTAACATGAACGGTTCACTAATTGTGGATTGGCTTGTTTCTTCGTTTCTACTTGTCCTCCCTTGAACTGAGGAATATATTGAACTTGAAGCAAGTTCCTTTCTCGTGAGGCTTCTTGTCTTGGACATAGTAACAAAATACGCGAATTATACGCGTATAATTTGCGTATAATTTGTTTTTTATACATAACCGCACCGAACTCCATTTAATACGCGGAAAAATGTATAATACGTTTTATTCGCAAATAAAACGCGTATAAAACGCGAATTACGAATTATTCGCGATAAAAACGCGAAAAAAACGGCAAAATTTTTTTTTTGAATTTTTTCAAAAAAATTTTTTTTTACGTTTTTTTTGGGTTTTTTTTTTCCTTCCTTGTTGTACCGAATCATTCCCGAATTATACCCGAATTATACCCGAATCACGAACTTTTGACCTCGCCGAACCGAACCCAAACTTTTGATTTGTCACTATAGTCTTGGATGCTTATCTCGCCGCTCAAAAAACGCACCTATAAGCAAAATTTGCTTTGTGTAAATTCATATATATACTTTTCTATTTTTTTGTAGCATAGCCAGCAACTTCTAGCAGAAATATTAAATTTGTCATAAAAAAAAGATAAACCATTTAATCATGAATTCATGTAAATTTCATATTTCACACGGCCACAACATTTAGATTGCGGATATCCACGGTGAACACCAAATAAGTGTCCGCCACGGACAAACATTAATTTTTTTTTAACTGAAAACCAAACTTTGACCAAGAATTTGTTTTGATTGGCCAATAATTGATCAATGCTTTGTGTGGGCTCTACATTTTCACATGGTACATGTTCGGCAGAGATGATTAACTCTCCCTATAGCTCCTTAAGTTCTTAATTTCACCGAACAGTATCTCCTTAGTTGAGATTAAGTGACCTCCTAAGCAACAAATGTTAAGCCTATCTCTGCCCCCTCCTTAAGAAACAGACCTCCTTTGAGTCTCCTTGAGACCAAAATTATACTGTTTTCAGACCAATATACCTTCCAAAGTTAGAGCTTCTTAAGGAGCTACATTCTTTTTCATTATTTTAATATTGCCTTCTTTCCTGTGAGGGACCGATTCCCAAGACATGGAAAAGAAAAGGGAAAATTAGTTATATGCCACCCCAAAACAAGAAAATTGTGAATTTGCCACCCAACCTCAAAAGTGAATGATTAGTACCCCCAAATTTGTCCCCAGAATAAACTAGATGTATAAACAATATGCATATGTAAAAATTTTGAGCAAAAACAATTATAAATGGTATGATCAAACCTGAACTGCTGACCTGGAATATTTGAAAATAAAAAGTCACAACAAAAATTACGTACAGGCTGGTTTATGAGCGAAAGGTGGGAGCAATCCATTCAAGAGTGGTATACGAAGTCTCGGACCTCTAATCTAGAATACTTAGATCTCTCAGATACAACCATAACTAACAAACACCTAGCCAACAACATTTCTGTCATATATGACAGATTAAACCTGTTAAGCCGAGTAAGCTTAAAGAATTTTAAGCAAACCCAAGAACAAATCCACTTCCTGGACCAGAAAATCCAAAAACTTGAACAAAACCTGAAAAACCTCACAATCCTATTAACAGAAAATCGTCCTTTAACAACATCAGAAGTCAAAACTTTGGTGACAGAGGTCACAAAGCAACCCAAACTTATTGAAACAGAAGCCCTAAAAATTTCTGAAGAACTCAACCAGAAACTCGAAAGAGTAGAAACTGTCCTCAAAAGAGTGGAAACCTGGGTTAGTTCATGAGTAATTACACACTCACTCAAAACACCCAATTCTATAAACAAGCAGTTCAAGCAACAGACTCAATTGAGTCACCCGCAGTAGGCTTTGTAAAACCTTCTGACCACCGTGGTGGTACCTCAGGCACAACCGCAGTAATTAAGCAAAACAACACCCAAATCCAGCTGCTGGTGCAAGCACTAGAAGAAATCCGAAACCTTGTAGCAGAAGTTAAAATCCTTAAAGATCAAATTCAGAAACAAAAGGGTGTGAACCTGCCAAGCGAAATAACTGACGAACTTTCAGCCAGACTAGCCAAACTATCAATCGAACCCTCCAAGCAAAAAGAAAAGAAAGGGGTTTTAAGAGTCTTCAAAGACCCCTTTATTATCCTCCAAGAAGAAAAACAAAAACTTAAATGATGGAGACATCAGGAAGACTCAGTGTAACCCAAACCCAAACAATAAACCCTGATGAGCCATTATTTGAAGATCAGGTTCGCGAATACCGAAGAGGGCAAAGAAGGAGATATAATGCTCAAAGAAACCTGAGAAATCTTGCCCGAACTATAACGGGTAGGAACCCCTACCAGATGACCCTGGAAGAGCAGGTGGATCCAGATACCCAGCTCAGAAGATCCCTGAGAGATAGAGCTGCTATAGTACCTGCTGAAGTACTATACAATTTCAGAAGGGACGACAACAACCACTGTGTCTATAACCATCTCTCTGAAGAAGCAATTCTCTGCACCGACAACCAACAAATCGACAGGCCATTTATACAACCCGAAAGCTATGCGGCCCTTCGACAAAGTGGTATGCAATTTATCCACATAGGGGTCGCTCAAGTAAGAATACAAATCCTGCACAGGCAAGATGAAGGTACCTCGGCGTTGGTTGTTTTTAGAGACAACAGGTGGCAAGGAGATCAGTCCATCTTCGATACAGTAGAGATTGATCTAACAAGAGGAAGCCAGCTGGTATATGTTATACCAGATACTATGCAAACAATCGGGGATATCTATAGAAATTTCCAGATATCAATCTTAACAAGAGGATACCAAAACTGGCAAAATGGTGAAGCTAACCTTCTAATCACTAGAGGTTTAGTAGGAAGACTTTCCAATACATCGAATGTTGGATTCGCTTACCAAATAAGCAATGTTTCCGAGTACTTGGTAAGCAGGGGAATACGAGCCCTCCCG
Organism: Carex myosuroides; assembly: GCA_028015225.1. NCBI lineage: Eukaryota > Viridiplantae > Streptophyta > Magnoliopsida > Poales > Cyperaceae > Carex > Carex myosuroides. The sequence goes on from CM051474.1 coordinate 9,494,597, forward strand.
GGTAGGCGATACTCAGCACAAGAAAATCAAGGGCGAAACTGGGTAGTAAGGCCGTCGCGAGTTGATATTCCTATGATGCCTACAGAATTGCAGACCAGTAACCTCCTCGATGGCAGAATCTCTATATCATTCCAGAATTATGTCCCAGCCCCTGATCACGTGAGCGGTATACCTGATGATGACGAAGATGAAGTTAGGAGTGAAACAATTCTTATTCTAACCAAAGAAGAGAGTGATACCGAGGAAACTGATAATAATGAAGAGGACGACTGGCAGTACATACAGTACCTTGCTGACCAGTCAGCACAACCACCTGATAATCCCCAACAAAAAGATTCTGGTCCTATTTGGGATACAGATCATGAAGGTGGTACTGGCAATGCTGACAAGGATTGGATCAATCCTTTTTCGACGCATGGTGAGGTGGATACCATTTTTATGATGAACGGTACTAACACAGAAGAAACTTTTGATTACCCGCAATTCAAAAACCTATCCAAAACACTAAACGAGCATGCATTTATGTCAAGTTCTTCTGCGATATCTCATTACCAACCACCACAGGACCAGTCAATGAACATGCCCAGCTACCCTCCTGCAAGGAATACAAGTGAAGCAAGACCAATTCCCACTTTTGAAGAGCGAGTGCCCAGAGCGGGACGATTTCGCGGGGGCTACAACAATGAGATGTGGACACTACCATCAGCGCAGCAACAGCAAGGCGCCATGTTTGTAATCCCGGATCAACTGGGGTTGTTCCATGATGCGTTCTCAAGATGGGAGTCTATTACTCGAAACCATATGGCTGAGAAGGGGTTTACAGACCCCAGGGACAAAATAGAATATATGGAAAATCTCTTAGGAGAAGTAGAGAAATTAACATGGGTTCAATGGAGAATGCAATTTCTTACTGAGTACGAGGCGTTGATAGCAGTGGCGGATGGCCGGGAAGGTACACAAAACATACTCTCCCAGATGAGGAGAGTATTTTCACTAGAAGACCCTGCCCAGGGATCAACAGTTCTCCAAGATCAAGCCTACAAAGATCTGGAGCGCCTCACCTGCGACAACGTTAAATATCTCATTCAATATATGAACGAGTATTTAAGATTAGCGGCAAAATCTGGGCGAATGTACATTAGCCCAGAACTCTCAGAAAAATTCTGGTTAAAAATGCCTGGTGACCTTGGGACCAGAATAAAAACGATGTTTGAGGAGAAATACCCTGGTCTCACGGTGGGGGTAATTCCGAGGGTGATGTTTGCCTATAAATATCTGGAGGGAGAGTGCAAGGATGCTGCTTTCAAACGATCACTCAAAGACCTCTCCTTTTGTAGCCAGATTCCGATTCCTGGCTATTACCGTAAACCAGAAAAGAGATATGGCCTGAGAAGGTCAAGAACCTATAAAGGCAAGCCCCATGAATCTCACGCTAGAATCGAAAAGAGAAAGCACCTTGTTAGAAACAAAAGGTGTAAATGCTACCTATGTGGGCAAGAAGGTCACTTTGCGCGAGAATGCCCCAATGATAGAAGAAATATTAAGCGGGCAGCAATCTTTGAAGGTCTCGATATACCAGAAGATTGTGACATAATATCAGTACAAGAAGGGGAAGGCCAGAGCGATGCTATATTTAGCATTTCTGAAGGAGAAGATGGGGAGATGGAGCTGCAACAAGGAGTACAAACCCTACAACTAAACTCTCTCTTTATGCTCGGAGAGGAAAATTCAGGCTACAGGCCTAGAATAAAATTACTTGAGAAACAGATGGGCTGCCAACACCAATGGCTTCATAATCAAGTCATCGAGCAACCATTTAAAACAACCTGTTCCTGTTGCGCCAGAGAAACTATAATCCGTGCTAGAATACATTGTTCAAATTGCAGAGTAACAGCATGCAACCTGTGCGGCCCGTTCTACTTCAAAGAAGAAGTACCAGTTACCCCAGCAACCACACCAGCACAAATCAACCTTAGAACACTAGTCCAAGAGCAAAGAGACTACATTGTATGGTGTGAGGCTGAGATGGAAAGGCTGCAAAAGGAGGTTGACCATTACAAGAAGGGGTACGAAGACCTCCTTGAAGAACGCCTAAAGGAAGAATTCGAAAACCTAGATCCAGATAAAAAGCAAAAGGGCATTAAGATCAATGAAAATGCAAATGTCCTCAATGGAGAAACAATCTATAACACTAGCAGTAATCCATCCACTGGAAGAATTATCAAAAATAGACTATATAACCTCGAAGTGGAGCTCGTATTCCTGGAGTTCAAAAACTCAAAATAAGAGCAATCCTAGACACTGGTGCCACAACCTGCTGCATAGATCAAGGGTCAGTACCAAAGGAAGCTCTTGAAGAAAATACCTTTGTAGTGCAATTTACAGGGGTAAACTCCACTCAAACCGCCAACATGAAGTTAAAATATGGTAGAATGATTATTGGCGAAAACCAGTTCCGCATACCATATACCTATGCATTCCCAATGAAGTTGGGGGGGGAAATACAAATGATCATAGGGTGCAATTTTATACGCTCTATGCATGGGGGTCTGAGGATAGAGGGTGATACGATTACCTTCTACAAAAACCTGACAGTCATCAACACACAACCACAAGCAAAGGTCCTAACCATGGAAGAAATAGACCTTCAAGACCTGGAGTACATACAACTCCAAGAAATGGTCCATTACAATTTTGGGCAAACATCATCAAACTTTATTACAAAGTTTGATCAGCTACTAAGAAGGCTAAAGGAGGCCGGGTTCATTGGCGAAAATCCTTTGCAACATTGGAGTAAAAATAAGATCGTCTGCATGCTGGATATCAAAAATCCAGACTTCATCATTGAAGACAGACCCTTAAAACAGGTCACGCCACTGATGAAGCAAACTTTCAGCAAACATGTGGAGGCCCTGCTGAAACTCGGAGTAATACGATCCAGCAAGAGCAGGCACCGGACGACGGCGATTATTGTTAATTCCGGTACATCAATAGACCCTAAAACCGGAAAGGAGGTAAAAGGCAAAGAACGTATGGTATTTAATTACAAGAAGCTTAATGATATAACTGAAAAAGATCAATATAGCCTTCCTGGTATTAATACCATCATGAGGAAAGTAGCTAATAGTAAAATCTACTCTAAATTCGATTTAAAGAGTGGATTTCACCAAGTAGCTATGCACCCAAATTCAATTGAATGGACGGCATTTTGGGTGCCCGATGGGTTATATGAATGGCTAGTAATGCCGTTTGGATTAAAAAATGCTCCAACAGTATTCCAAAGAAAGATGGATCATTGCTTCAAAGGCACTGAGAATTTTATTGCAGTTTATATTGATGATATTCTGGTATTTTCTCAGTCAGAAAGAGAGCATGCAGAGCATTTAAAAATAATGCTCTCAAAATGTGAAGAGCATGGCCTTGTCCTAAGCCCAACAAAAATGAAGATAGCCGTTCCTCAAATAGAATTCTTAGGAGCAGTAATAGGCAAGGGTACTATTCGGTTACAGCCGAATATTATCACAAAAATTGAAGAATTCAAAGAAGATGATCTCACTCAGAAGTCTGGTATGAGATCTTGGCTCGGGCTCCTCAATTATGCCAGAAGCTATATCCCTAACCTCGGGAAACTTTTAAGCCCTTTATATGCAAAAACCAGTCCAACCGGCGATAAACGATTGAATAAACAAGATTGGGAGCTAATTCGAGCAATAAAACATCAGGTCCGAAACCTACCTGATCTCTACATACCCCCAGAAGAATGCTTCATTATAATCGAAACAGACGGATGCATGGATGGATGGGGAGGTGTATGCAAGTGGAAGCCAAAGAGGTATGATCCAAAGAGCACAGAGAAGCCGTGCGCCTATGCAAGTGGCAAATTCAACCCGCCTAAATCCACAATAGACGCAGAGATCTTCGCGGTCATGAACAGCCTGGAGGCATTAAAGATCTACTACCTCGACAGAAAGGAATTAGTGATACGCACTGATTGTCAGGCTATCATTAGTTTCTTTAATAAATCTAACATTAATAAACCGTCAAGAGTGCGCTGGATCTCGTTCACAGACTTTGTAACGGGATTGGGGATTAATGTTCAGTTCGAGCACATAGATGGGAAGGACAACCTTTTGGCCGACTCCCTATCACGGTTAATTAATGTTTTAATTGATGCATGATGGCCCAATCAGGAAGCATTGAATGTTCTGGACAACCTAGCCAGGGCTCTTCACGAGAACGAGGAGCATCCCAACCAGAAGGTTCAGAAGGAAATGTCTCAAATAATCCTGCACATCGGCCACTCGTTTGCCAGTACAGGGATCTACTACGGCAATCTGACGAAACCCATACCTTGGAAAGACGAAATGAGCTTAGGCTCCAACTTCGAGCAATAGAAAACAAAGTAATTTCAAAAGCACTTGAAGGGATTAATGATTTAATAAAAATACAGCAGATGAAGGAATCCCAAAGTTCTAAACTCGCAACAAGGGACAATTACTGGGGAGACTGGTTGCCTCAAGTCCAACAAACTCTTACTAGGCTTCAAAAGGCTTACCGAGAGTTTAAACAGCTAATCCGTGAAGTAAAAGTGTTCCGTATCTAAGTGTGTTCTGAACCCTACCACTATAGGGTATGTATCATAAGGTGTGTTTTGCTTTTTAGGCCTGCTTGTATTGGCCTCTGCTTTTTCTTTAGTGTGGGCCAATAATTTGGCCAGAATATTTACTTTCGGTGCATTATAGGCATCTTTATTTTAGTGGGAGACAAAAGTTTGTGGAAATCCTTTAATCACATGCGATGGGGCCCAATGAGTACCCGATGTGATAATTGAGATTCCATCCTAAGTCTCTATATAAGTTTGAGTTTTCAGAGTTGAAAAACAAGCTGAGAACCAGCAAGTTTTACTTCTCTCTCTTTCCTTGTAAACATTCCACTTAATAAAATTTCCGCTTGTGTGCCTTCTTTCTTCCCGTGTTCACAGTAGCCCGTTGAAGTTTGAAGGCTCTGACCTATCGATCCTCACCCTGGTATCAGAGCAAGGTCTGTTTTTATTCATGGCTTTCTAAGTTTCTTTGTATTCTAGGAAGGTATCTAGGGAGAGATCATACCAAAAGCATGAAAAGTGTTCAAAATCTAAGTATAATTATACAATTTAAAGGCTTTTTCTTCAAGTACTAATCTATCAATATTAACCCAAGGATATTAGCTTATAGGGCTTGATTTTCAAAAAAATATAGCCAAACCAAAAGAATCATCCTGCCGTACAGTACCCTAAGAAGTGGGGAAGATTACGGATTAACACGATGAGGTGAGGTATAGCTAAATTTGGTAGAAAATATCGCCCCAAAGTTAAGAGCAAAGGTTGATAAAAAAAAAAAAAAAATCATTTGGGTGCAAAGATTGGGGATATTGTATCATTAATCTTAAAGAATATTCTCTCAGAGTGGCAAAAATCTAATTTTGGAGTTTTTAAGTGGCATAAAACGAAGTGCCCCAAAAGAAAAATATCCTTCTCGCTGGCGTTGATTGGTGGTGATCTATAGATCGGCAGTCCAATCAGACAACTGCATCACGTTAGTGAGAACATGCTCTTTTTATTGACATCCCATTTGCCCATATTTCTCTGAGTATTCTGAGACGCTTTCTCGTCGCAGCTCTGAAAGGAAGCGGAGAATCGCTCGACCGGATTTCAGCATGCTCAACTCGCATTGCTAATTAGCTCGAGGAAGGTAGGTACTTGGAGCAATTCAGATTTCATCTCTCGACTAGATTGAAAAAAAATGAAAGTGCGGTCGTCTACATGAATAATTAATTATGACAGAATGACTTTATTTTGATAAACATCCAGAATTTTAATTATAATTTTAGGAAGTAATTTTCAATACTTTTTGTTTGAAAAGCCATAATTCCTAAGTGTAGGTGATAAAAAGTGATACAAATAACATTAAAGATTAATCATGTTTTAGTATATTTCTAAAATAATAACCATTAATTTGTATTGGCAGAAAAGTAAATTTTAATAATAATGCCAGATGGACTGTTTTTTATATAAAGAAAACTCGAATCATAATCTTAATGTTTGATCTCCATATTTATATATTTAAAGTGAATTATTTCTTTCGACCTACTAATAAATTAGACCAATAAAACTATATTTTTTTTTAAATGAAAAAAGTTACTAGATTTCTCAAGTTTAAATTTTATAGGCAGTATGTATGATAAAATGCATGCTTGATAATTTTATTTAAATATTTGATTTATTAAATTTATGAGGACCAGAGGATAAATCCAAAAAAAATGTGGTGTATTTGAACCCTTGAGATATATCTCAAGAAATAAATTTAAGACAGAGGTGTTTGTATTGTATAATAGTAAGTGAAAATTTAAAAACGTTCAAATAAAAAGAGTTTTAAGTATGAAGAACTTTTTTTCCTTTTCCTCTGTAATAAGTGAACTTCGATTTATTCCTGGAGTTCCGAATGAATACTATTTAATACCTTAAAAAAATAAACCATTTTTTTAATATCAACTCATGATTCAATTTGCTAAAAAAAAAAATGAATGATTCAGTGTTTGGGTGGTAACGAGCTTCTAAGGAGCGAGTCAGGTCTCACTCGTAATCAGTTTGTTTGTGGATTAAGTTGAGCGAGTGAGTTTGGATTTTAGGTTCCGAGCTAAAATTGCTGCTCAAGACTGACTCGTGGGCCTCGTGGGCCTCGTGGCTTGTTCAAGTGAGCCGAGCTGGCTCGTTATCAGCTTTGGCAGATTTATAAATTTGTATATTTTTTTCTACTATATTTTAAATTTTCATATCACATCTTATCAATTATAGCTAAAACAAAATAAAATTTATATGATTAATTACTGAGGAATACTCTTAATTCAAGTGCAACTAAGCAAATCAACTACTATAAATTAAGTTTGCTGCTAAATTCATACATACAAAAATATCAAATTTCTAAATTCATACATAAGTTCACAAAATAAATTCATTCATACCAAATCAAACAAATTCATACAAATTATTCATACCAAATCAAATAAATTCATACAAATTAACTTAGTTGCTTATAATTAATTTACACATATTCCGTACAAAATTACCAATCAACTTAAGCACAGTCCAAAGTGCAATTACCATAACACTGACTATAACATTCATAGACCATAGTATTCCCAATCTGAAGTGAACGGATCCGATTAAACTACTAAACTACGTATATTAAATAACTCGTTAATGACCGAGCTAGCTCGTGCCGAACCAGGACGAACTCAAACTCATTAATACTGACTTAAGTCTCTGATAAGCGAGTTAATTTTAGCTCGGTTTACTAACAAACGAGTTGTTACCAAGAGTCACTGACGGATATCAAGCGGGCCAATAGCCACCAGCTTTTTTACCAGCCCTAATTCAGTCGGTGCGTGGAAAAATCATATACGGCGACGGCGTCACACCATATTGATAAGAACGCTAAAAGTCAAAAAGGACCAGATTGTATTTCATTATATTTTGAAAGCTTGCGAGCCACGAATAAGTTCCTAACAAAAAATGGATCCGATCACAATCAGTTTCATCACTTCTTGTCGTTGTCTAAAATGATCAGTTCATCACATGGAAGAAACAAACAAAAGAAAAGTTCTGTAAACTGCAGGTGGTGTTTCTTAATTTCTTGGTTGCCACGAAAGCTAAAATTTTTTTGACCCACTAGTCCAGTCAATTTTGTCTGTACTTTTTGTCAACATTCCTGAATAATTTCCATGGAAAATGCAATAAAGCAGAGTTTTCTTTGTCAGTTTGTCAAGATCCAATCCGAGTGCCAAACGCATTTTACAATTTTTTTTTTTTTTTACTGTATTCCAGTAGACAAATTGTACAATTTATTTTATTTAGAAAATAAAACAATTAATTTGTAACGAAACAAGGAAACATATATTTTTTTTTTTGCTCCATAGATAATAAGGACCGAATTTTCAATTATTTTCTTTCACATCGCCACACAACAGGCCACAAAGGAAAATTATGCATCTCCTTAACTGAAGTAAATAATTACTCTTAGAGGCGGATGCAGAATTTTTATCAGGAAGAAACAAAAATCATTATCGGATTCAAACCCATTAACTAATTAACATAATAAAAAACAATACAAATAGTATAGTATTACATAATAAAAAATAACAAAATAATATCATTTTACATATTAAAAAACAGAAAAAGTTGATCCGGATCCGTAAATTTCTATAAATTTTTAATAAAAACAATAAAATTTTTCATTAACAGTGCTTTTGGACTGGTCTGACGGGTTTTTCAGTTCCATAGAAGAGCAAAATAATTTCTAAAGAGAGACAAAATATACCGGATTCGTATTTTTTCCTGCAGATGTCGACACCGAATATTTGGTTCGGTCCTTCAAGAGTGAGATTTAGAAACTTTTGAAATAGGATAGTGGGGGAACCAAACCAAATTTTAGATAACTCCCGAGTATGAGATTTTTTGTGTTATAAATCTATGTTGCTGTCAAGAATTAGAGGTGGAGTCGATCATTTCATACTTGGATCAAAACTTTAGTTCAGTCATTGCTACTATTGGAACAAAAAATATTAATCATTTGTTCCCTCACAAATCAATCTTTTATTTTCTAAAAAGTAAATTTCAGCTAATTCCAACCCATCTGAAATCGAATCAATTAAATGCATGTGATGATACAGTTCATTTGATTTTTTTTTTTGCTGTTGTACTTGTACCTGACAATTTTTTAAAATGACATTATTTTATTAAAAAAATAATTGATTAATACTAGAAAATTCTGATTGGCTTAAAATCATATCCGAAATGTATGCCTAGCAATGATTGGACGCTTATATTCAAAATTAGCCGGCATAATTTAGAATTCGCATCTCCTGAGATATCTCATATTTTGCGTGACTTTTTTCAAAAGTCTCAACCATTCAAATACATTCTGCATGAATCTCAAAGTTCAAATAATACTGCCCTGTGCTATACCGAATAGGCACCGGACACGTCGGTCACGCAAAATATGAGATATATGAGGATACGCACTCCATAATTTATCGATTTGTTAAACAGTAAATTTGATAACAATTTACAAAACAGAAAATGTGCATCGTTTCGAGTCTTTTACTCTCTTTATCATCCTTCATCAGAATTGCAAATCAGAAGAAATTAATTAAAACTGAGGAAAAAAAAAACAAATATTTGATCTAGTGGCAAAAGACAACATCTTTCGTATAGAAAGTTATGAGTTCGAAATCTGAATATAATTTTTTTTATATATATTAAATAAAATTAATAGGCTAGATTTCTATCTTTTCACTTAAATTGAAAATTATTATAGTCCGTAATTTATTGGATCTAAGATCAGATTTATAACATGGCCGAAAGCCGTTAACCCGTCTCTTAATGCAAATACCATGTGGCAGGACTAAATCTAATAAGACCTGATAGTCCGATACGATGCATTTTAATTGGGCTCGACCCAATGAAAAAGTTTACAGAGCCCGTCTCCAGAGACGTGAACCTATTTTGGGCCGGATATTATGGTAATCGGACTGGACAATACCATACTTTTATTTGAATCAGGGTTTTAGTCAGAAAATAATAGCTTTGATATGAGCCAGTAAAATTATGCGCTTGACCAAAACACCTTAAATTTAAGAGTAGAACTAAGGTGTTCTTAAACTCTAAGTCCTTTTGTGAGCTTAACTCAAAAATTTATCGGATTGACTTCAAACAACCTATCCAAACCGTTAGAACCGATCTACTTCATGAGTGATGCGTTTACATATCAAATTTTTCAATTTTTGAACTAATTTAGTATAAAGTCAAGCTATCAAAAAAAAGATGATTTATAAGTTCATTTTAATGAGTTTATTTTTCATCGTTTTTTGACCGCTTGACTTTATATTAAACTAGTTCGAAAAATTATAAATTTGACATGTAAATGCATCTCTCGTGAAGTAGAACGGTTTTAACGGTTTGAATGTGTCGTTTGAAGTCAATCTGATAGATTTTTGAGTTAAACTCACAAAGGAGCTTGGTGAGCTTAAGAACACCTTAGTTCTACTCTAAATTTAATGCGCTGCTACGGACCAAATTGGATCTGATGACGGTCAATCGAAGGCGGTCCGATAGCCACCAGACCAAATTGGATCTGATGACAGGTCATAACCGTTCAAGTCGTATCAAGATTCTTACGATCAAGTGTGCATGCCTCTTGATATAGGTTAGATGGCTATGATTGGGCATCAAACCACTCACTCTTAATCTCTTGAACAATCTGACTGTATGTGCAGTGTATTTATATCCTCTGTTGTAAATATTTCAAAGGGAGTAAGCAGGGAGTTAACGAAATAATCTTTTCCGTATCATATTCGATAAAACGAGTATATGTAGAAATTTTTTCTCGTTAACTTAATATATATGAGTATGGAAAAGAAAAAAAAATTATTAACTTGTTATAAAGTAAACATATGAATAAAAGTTATTTCGTACCGTTAAATAATTAATAAATATAAAATTAAATATGATATTTTTTATTTATACATATTACTATACTTTTTGTTATTATGATTAGATTACTTTATACATATTATGATGTAAATATCAGTAATCATATAAATGGTTGATGTATTCGATAATTATTTGTTGTTCGTTTTGTTGTACATTATTTTTTTTTTTTTTTTTTTTGAGAAATAGGCAGTAGCTGCCAATTGGATTAAAGATAAGGTAAAACGTGCATACAGTTACAGAAAAACCACCACACGGCCAAAGCTAAAGAAGTCTCCAAAGCAAAAACAGATACAAATACAATGAATAGCAGAAAAAGAAATTTAAGCTTGGAACACATCATATCATTCCAGCTTAAAGAAATAACGTGCCGCTGCTGTTGGTGTTGTTGTTGGATGCGAATTAATCCGGATCCGGTAGCAAGTTTGTACCCACAGGCCTTCTTTCACCCATATTGCAGTATTTGAGCCAAAGGTTTGACTCATCTATAATTCTGCCAATGAGTACTGCCGATGGAATTTCCTCGCCTGAGAAAATGGCGCTGTTACGTCGCTTCCAGAGATGCCAGCAGGTACACAGGAATAGTGATTTCCATGTCGCGAATTTTTTCTTTCCTCTAGCCCTCGCCCGAGATTCGGAGGCCGATCAGATGCCGTGTACATTTTGAGCCGGTTCCATTATTCTGTATCCAACTCGCACTCCGATATTCCACCATACTTCAATTGAGTTGGGGCATAGAAAAATCAAATGGAGCGCCGATTCGGAAGGGCAGTTTTGGCACATGTGACACCCTGTATTGTCTCCCATATTTCTTCTTTGCAATAGGTCTTTAGTGAGAATGCGTTCTCTGAGTAGAAGATATCCAAATATGCGTACTGTTGGAGGTGCCGGCCACCTTTGTTGTACATTATTAAAGCAAAAATTTAATGTGTAAGGATAAGATATGAGTAAAACAAATTTTATATAGGTATGGATATAAAAATGTCACTACGTAGACAACGATCTATCCCATCAGTAACAAAAGCAGAGAATCGGATAATGATAATATTGGAGCAAATATTATAAATATCGTAAAATATATAATTCATCAATTTTTCGTTCGAGAAAAATGAATATGTATAGATATTCAAAAGTGAATATACAAATGAAAGATAAGCAAAAATTTATAACAAAAAAAAGTGAATCCTACACTAAATAAGAGATAAATAAAACTTCCGAAAGCAAATCAAAATATGCAAAACATGAGAGAGATTTACGGAATTTTTTTGGATTTTTGTATATTTAAGATTTCTTCAAGAGGGCAAACAACTCAGAATCCCTAAATTCAAAGTTCAAGCAATAGAACAATTAAAATAAAAGAAGTCATGCTTCTATTGGAATATTATTTTTCTTAACCTCGGAAATAAATAAAATAATAACGTGAGCTGATATTCTAATTAATGTAAGCAACAATATACCTCCACGTGGTACGTAGTTGCATCCCGGTAAGCTGGCTTTAACATGAATTGTTGAAATAGGCGTGATGGCACGTAAATTGCGAGGTAGTATACATATGCATTATTATTTATTTAGAGATTTTTTTTAAAGGATTTTCTTTGTTAGCTTTCAACGGAAAAGAAGAATATGAAACTTTTTCTATGTACATGAAATTATCTGAAAAATAAGGGTCTATATAAATAGCTAGTGACGACAACACTATATAAAAGTTCAAGCAAATTAAAGTAATGTGTAGTTCTTTTGAAATTTGCAGTGTTCTAAATAGCGCGCTATAGCGGCGCTATACCGCCGCTATAGCGTTTTTGGACCCTAAACGCTAAGCTATGGTATGAAAATACGCTAATTGCGCTACGGCCGCTATAGCGGTAATAGCGGTCCGCTATAGCGCATAGCGTGTAGCGCGCTATTTGCGCGTTATGCATATTGGGCTTTTTTAGACAATTTATATGGGCTTAAATAAAGATCCATAAAATTTATTTTGTATAGAAAAAAAAAATAGAACGAATCATAATGCTTAAGATATTTTGTATAGAAAAAGATCGATAGTTTATGATATTATTATGGATATTTTGAACCATGGACTTTTGTACTAGTTCAATATGAATATTATAATTTCTTAATTAATTTGGTGTTATTTATTGTTCTATGAAACTTTAGATAATGTTAATATATAGTACAAATATATAATATAATTTTTGTAAAAAAAAAAACGCTATTTGGAATAGCTTTCGCTATAGCTTTTTTTGTAGCCTTCCCGCTATGACGCTATAAACGCTATTTAAAACATTGGAAATTTGCATCTCATACAAATAATAATATTAATTATAATCAATTCAAATTTGATTTTCTACAAATGAGGATATCTCCACCTTAATGCTGGGAAAATTTCTTGAAAATGAAGAGATAATTAATTGAGTGAGGCTATGATACTTTGTAAAGTGCGGTTCGGTCTGTACTATGAATCTATATCTCTGTTTTTAAAATTCAAACATTCGATGCAAACTGCTCAACACGATATCTATATAAAAAAAATTGTAAAGGTGTTATGTATCAATTAGATAGGTTATGCAATAAATTTGACTAAATTTTGAAAGTCATATAGCATTTATCAAATGACTTAAAAAAATTCAATGTTTTAGGAACTTTGTTTTGTTAGAGACAAATGGCCTTTAATTTTTATTTAAGTTCTGCTTTTCTTGAAGGCCGTGGCCAGTGTTAACTTTAATTTACCAGGGGTCAACAGTCAAGTCTCATAATTTTAAATATCACAAGGAATCTCTCAGTCTGGTTTTGAAATTTTAAATTTTTTAACAGATGACTAAATGAATGTTGATTTATGTCATTTCATATCTAAATGACAAAATATATCTACAATTTTTTTAAAATTTGAGTAATACTGACAAACAATCAGTAGATGTATCATAAATTCATAATGGAATTTACAATAGAGAGAAGAAAAAAAATAAGCTCGTCTTTTTTTTTCTTCTTCTGTTTTTCTTTTTCTTTTTCTTTTTTTGAAGGGGGTACAGTATCTTCAAACGCCGACATTTTTATTAATATCCAAAGTTTAATAGAAATTAATCTATGTTGCATGGATATGGGTACGGGTATCGTATCGGATACGATACGGATACGGATACGGATACGGCGATACGACAATTTTTAAAAATTAAGAATACGATACGTTTATTATATATATATATATATTATTTTTTATTATTTTATATAATGTATTTAGATAATCATAATTTAAATCAAATTTGTATAAAAAAATTAAAGCATAACATAATAATATATTAAATACTAAAGTTACTAGAATATATCACAAGAAAATTTTGGTGTAGTGGATAAAGATTTTGACCCTCACAGTCACGGCTTGAGTTCGATTCCTGCTTCAAGCAAAAAAAGCGCTGGTTCACGCGCAGCTCATGGGTGCGGGCGGGCGCGGCTCACGTGTGCAGGCGTGTCAACGGAGTATCGGCGACCGTATCGGGCGAGTAAGGATATGCCACGTAGGCGGATACGCCAGCTAGCGTATTGGCTACGTATCGGATACGTATCGATGCCGTATCCGGCGTATATCGGTATCCGATACGTGTCCGATATCGATACTTCGCCTGTTTAGGCGTATCCGTGCAACATAGAAATTAATTAATATACCCAGATCCGCTTGGAAGTTATACAAATATATGTACCGGTCATTTTCTGACCGGTACTTAATTTAATTCATTACCGGCCGTAAAATAGCTGGTACCCAATTTTTTTTTTAATACAGTACCGGCCAGAAAATGGCCGGTACTTAATTTTTTTTTTTTTGTGTGGATGGGCATAGCATAGTTGACTAGAAGAAAAAGTTGTAGATAACTCGGATTGGCTAAGATCAAACAAATGCATTTGGTTGGATGCGTGTATTACATCGGTTGCATGTATCGGTGCATCATCGATGTTTTTGCAATGAAACATCAATGTTTTATTAGCCGGGTAGTTTTAAAAAACATCAGTGCGCCGCTGATGTTTTTGTAATGAAACATCGATGTTTTATTAGACTTAGCATTCCCAATTAAGCAGGGTAGTGCTAAAAAAACATCGGTGCGTCGCTGATGTTTTTGCAATGAAACATCAATGCACTCTGCGGTTGTTAGGTCGTGCATAAAACATCGGTACTCAATTTTAGGATGCTGGTTATTGTCAAATTAAATTCACTAGCCACATGCGAACACTAAACTTTAGTGTCATACGACGCTGTAAAAAAAAAAACATAATTTAGTGTTCGCATGCGGCTAGTGAATTTAATTTTACAATAACCAACATCCTAATAAAACATTGATGTTTCATTACAAAAATATCAGCGACACACCAATATTTTTTTAGCACTACCCGGCTAATAAAACATCGATGTTTCATTGCAAAAATAGCGATGATGCACCGATACATGCAACCGATGTAACACACGCATCCAACCAAATGCATTTGTTTGATCTTAGCCAAACCGAGTGCAAACTTCAATCCGAGTTTCCTACGACTTTTTCTTCTAGCCAACTATGCTATGCCCATCCTAAAAAAAAAAAATTAAGTACCGGCCAAAAAATTACCGATACTGCATTATATAAAAAAAGGAAATTTTTTATACCGGCCATTTTCCAGCAGGTAATGAATTAAATTAGATACCGGTCAGAAAATAGCCGGTACATATATTTTCTGGGGTATATTAATTAATTTCTATTAAACTTTGGATAATAATAAAAATGTCGGCTTCAAACGCATAACGCATTGGAGTAGAAAACAGTAAACTTCATTGTCAGCCGCATTAAATTACCATTTTATTAGACAAGGAATGATGTATGACGATTAAGACCCCAGATTCCATTGAAAAAAACACAAGTGGTATTTGAAATTGTCAAAGAAGAAAAAAAATAAGAAGAGAAGCAGTGCACAATTTACGTTTGATATGACATGAAATCATATTGCAAACTATGATGTAAATATCCGTAACCAGCTCATCGGTGGCTTTCAATTATTGATGGAATATTTTGTCAAATTGCTATTGTCATTTCTAAATAGAATACTAATGTAAGACTTGAACAACGCTCAACCGTTTCTGACTGCCTTAATTACAAATAATATTAAACGGAAGACTCGATCAACATTCAAGGCACAAGCAATTTTAAATGGCTCTCTAAGCACATCGATCCTAATTACAATGCTAATGTGGCAATAAAACCCAAATTTTTTTTAGTTTTTACACCCAAAAAATCAAATTAAATGAATACCACCCGTCTGGCCATTTTTTCAATACTACCAACTCGCTAATCCAGTTCATGCACCAAATGGGCTGGTGCGCGGACTGGGTTGGCGCACCAGGTGGTGCGCGGACCTGGTTGGCGCACCCAGCTCTTCTCGGCATACCGCCTATCTTACGTGGTGTAGTTCTGATGCTATTTCGATCCTTATTTCATATTAGTTCTTATATTATTTAGATATTATTTTAATATTAGTTCTTATGTTGCGTATTTTAGATCTCATATCCCGCAATACATAATACATTAAAACATAACAACACACAATACATAAAACATAACACAAAACACACAATAATACATATTCCGCAGTCATAGTACATTAAAACATAACACACAATAATACATATTCCGCAGTCATAGTACATTAAAACATAACACACAATACATAAAACATTACCGAAAGCCCTAATCTTAATACAATACCGAAAGCCCTAACCATAATACATAACCGAAAACCCTAACCTTAATACATAAACAGAAAGCCCTAACCATGACATTATTGAGTACGGTTTCTAGCATCCCTTCTCCTTCTCGCATTCTTTTCGAGGGTAGCTCTGTTGGTCTCGTGACCCCTTCTCATTCCTTCCAGTATGTCCATCCACATTGGCACCCGGTTGTGTCTTCTTCGACCCAACTTCACTAACCGGTGCTCCGGCATTAAGATATCCCCTTCGTGCGGCGACCAATCACCTTGTTGTCATACACGTGAAATTCTCCACTCCATGTGTCGATAAGCGTTTGAATGTTGTAATAGTAATTTACAAAGACATTTGGATCGTAGTTTCTACATTTTTCACACATTTGTAAGTTTTATCATGCAAGATTATTATGAAATTTTAACACACATTCGTACCTTATACGACACACTGACATCATATGAACACATGGTATTCCGGTGAGCTGAGGCTTTTGGCAATAGCATTCCACCTCATGGTCGTTCTTCACAACGACCTTGTACCTACAGTCTTGGGACGTGTACACCCATTTGCCTGCCTCTATGTCAAATGGGATTTTCTCACCATGTGATGTCACCATGAATTCTCCGGATCTATTGAATGCAACCACGCTCATTTTGTTAGTCTTCTGGATGTGCTTGTTCAGCTTCAAGTGCGTACGAGTGGAGAAAAGTTGACCCTCTTGTTGGCATTGCACGACCTTCTCTCTTCTTTGAACGAACCATGTGACACACTTGTAAAACATCTCCTCAATAATTGCAGCAACCGGTAACCTACGAGAATTATAATTTACAATTAAAATAAAGATAACCTCAAATATTTTATTAATTGTAAACTATGAAAATTATGAATAACAAACCTACGAGAAGTTTTGAAGACATTGTTCAGCGATTCGGAACCATTGCTGGTCATTATTTCCCAACGACTCCCATCGTCCATAGCTTGATAAACATTCCATGGCTTAGCTGGTTCTTCCTCATCATTTTCATTATATTTGCCACATGTATCCAAGTATGTCAACCAATCAGGATTTCGCCTTCCGATTGCATCAATGCCATCTTGTAATCTTCTTTGTTTCTTCTTTTTAACCATCATCTTGAAGAATTTAGAAGCAACTTTATCCTGAGTGTATTTTCCAAAATTCTCAAACACATGTTGAGTGCAGTACCGGTGGGCACACTGCCCGTTCTCCTTTGACCAACCCAGATCATCTTGAATGAACACTTTTTTATGCCCTTGTGCCGGTCAGAGACAACACACATGAATCTATTCGGACCAATTACAAACTCCTGCACTCACTTCATAAATCATCCCCAATTCTCAAACTCTTCGCTCTCTACCAATCCAAATGCTAGTGGGAGTAACTGGTTCTCCGCATCATATCTGGTGACAATCAACAACTTGCCCTTGTATCTACCTGACAAGAAACAAGCATCGATACTGATGACGGGTCTGAGGTGACCTACTGCTTCTATACACGGTCCCCATGCCCATGACAACCTCATGAAATACCGGTAATTTGCCTTTTCTGAAGGCTTGGAAACAACTTCATACACAGTTCCCGGATTTGCCCTTTTGATTGCCTCCAACAAAGGGACAATAAGCCTGTAAGACCCCTCCCAACTATCAAATGCCCGGGCAATCGCTAACTCTCTACCACGCCACAATTTGTTGTATTTTGGAACGATACCCTCGTACCTTTCAGCAACCAGGTCACTGATAGCTCTGATACTAATATCAGCATTTTTTTCCAAAGACAGTTTTATGCAGTTGGTGACCATAGAGGACGTCAACTGCGCATGATCTGACCTGGATGCATCTGCATGGCATGTGTGCTGTACCTCATTCTTCGTGATGGCCCAAGTATTACCAAAGCATGTGGCCCTCGCAACCAATCCCCACTTGCACTTGTCGCTCTGGCACTTAAACCTCAACCTTCTTGTGTCGCTGTGTGTCTGTTTGATCTCGATATTTTTCTTTATGTTCCATTGGTGGATTTTTTCTTTCATTTGATCCTTGTCGTTGTACGTCATCCCCTCAGAAATTTCTGTTCTTTCTCCAACCTAATTCAAAAAAATTTAATTATTAAATTTTCAAAGAAATAAAAAATTCATATAAGTTCAAAAATGAACCTCTGAACTCGCAAAAAAATGTCAGCCTCTTGAAACCCCGAAGTGTCATGGAAAGGTGGAAACTGGTGTCTCTCTCCACGACCCGATATCGGCCACTTTTGCATGCCCAGCACGGGACGGGTGTCTTCTTCGTCACTGTGATCTATTGTCTGCCCACCGTCGTCACTAGCATCCCAATTTTTCTCTGCCTCCCGTTCTTCGAGATCCTCATCTGTATTGTCAGTATAATAATGTGGTTCTGGGATTTCAGATCGGTCTCAGCTAGAGCTGGAGGATGGAACCCGAGATCGACCCCGACTAGAACCAACCCCCACGGATGGGGACCGACTAGAACCAGCCCCCATGGATGGAGACCGACTAGTACCTGCTAAATTTAGGGCCCGAGTAGGACCCGTCACTGAATGATCCATGCCCGACTAGTGTTCTGTCTACAATTCTGTCTAAGGTTCTGTCTGGGGTTAGCAACCACATATAACTCTAGAAACTTGAAAGGTGTTGTCAAATTCAATGTCATTTGGGTATACAACCCCCAACTGCTATTGTCTAGTACAGGGAGCTGTTGGAACCATATTTGGTTACCTTGGCCAATATTGATCCTTGCGGAAATTACCAGTTCGTAATAATTCGGGTCAATACCAAGTTTCTGGTACACTTCCCTAGTTACACCTCTGAAATCTAAATCCGGGCCGATATTGAACATTTTCTGGGGTTGGATATTGTAATAAGCACCATTGGGCTCTTGTAATACTTCACCACCAAAATAATAAGCAATTCCAATCATAGTTACCTGAATTACGGAACAAACCTAACATTTAATAAATTTACAAAAAAATTTAAAAATAATTAAATAATTTAAAAAATATAAAGGACTAGAGTGAAAAAAACTTACTCTTTGGTCTTTGCGAGAATGCTCTTTGTTGTCTGCTGCCTTGCGTCTAATGGAATGAGCACAGTTATCTTTGGTGGTGCCTTAATAGGCAGAACAGCTGGGTGCGCCAACCAGGTCCGCGCACCAGCCCATTTGGTGCGCAAACTGGGTTAGCGAGGGTGATAGTATTGAAAAAATGGCCAGACAGGTGGTATTCATTTAATTTGATTTTTGGGGGTGTCAACTAAAAAAATTTCGGCAATAAAACATCAATTACGGAAATATAAAAAATAATTATTAAATTTAGTAAGTTTGCTAATCTTGAAATTTGGCTTTGATTGCCACTATTATATACAATTGATTTGTTATTTTTAATTAAAAATGATGTAAAAGTAATATATTATTGAAAATAAAATCATATTTTAATTAAGACTCATTTAATATTTTGTACTAATTAATTAAATATTTTTGAAAAACTATTTTTCATATTTATTGTTGTAAATACCAATACTCAAAGTCTCCATTTGTCTTACTTCCATTAGTGACAACTGACAAATAAATTCTGCTAATAACATTATTGACAATTAATTCTACTTTTAATTTGAAATAATTTCAATTTAAAAATAATATTTCTGCCGACTGAAGTAGACTTAAAGGTTAAGTTGCCACCCTCCTGCTACAGGATTAAATTGTACACCGTGGATCTTTACTAAAAAAAAATTCTCAATATTAGATTTTAGAATACTGAATTACTTATAGCGACAAAGCATCTTTAACATCACAAATTGCGATGCCATTATCAGCACCACAAAGTACTATTAAGAGCCTTATCAGCTTCACAAAGTAGGATTAGGTGCCATATCAGCATCAGCTTTTTGTCAATTGTCAAACATGCAGGTTTGACCAATTGGTTGTCACCGTAGAAAAGGCAATTACTATTTTTTTTCTTTTTGTTTTAACAAAATTAGTCTCTTCCCAATTTTTTAATACTTGGTTGTAAACATGCATATGTGTCTCCTACGAGCAGGGCTGCAAAAGTAATCGAACCGAATCTAACTTAACCCAGTTTTCGAACTAATTTCGAACCAAGTTGTTTTGAATTGAAGCAGAGTTTCGAGCTGAAAAGAAGAGTTGGAGTTTAATTCGGTGCAATTCGAATTAGTTCGATTTGGTTCATTAATAGTTTGAATTGCGATGAAACGGAAGAGAATTGAAAGAGTTGGAATTCAAAACTAATATTGTCATGAGTCATGACATGGTCAAGCCTCTGGCAAAATAGAGATTCAGCTTCGATAGAAAGCGAATTCGGGTACCACCTACCTTGAATTCAAAATGATTTCTTCGATAGTTGTGCAGTCCACTATATATAATTAGTACTGCCTTCCATGAATAAGCAACTACAATAATTTAAAATTAGTATTTTTGACGCACATATATATCTCTGCGAAGAATGCTTCTCATGTCCTTAATTATGATTATTCAAAAGCATTGAAAAAGAGCCAGGGAAAGAAGAGTTGCAAGGCAGGAGGTGCATTTTTTCTGCTTGAGAGAGCGAGAAATATGAAGTTAGCAAGGAAAATAACAAGCACCTTGACTGAAACATGGCTTGGCTTGGGGTTGCTTTTAGGTTTTTTCCTCATCTTGGCGCTTTATCTTACCGGCTTTCCGCAATTTATGAGCATAGACAGTGAGTCTGATCACATTTACTATTTCTCTTTTGATTGTTTCAATTTTTTTATGACACGAAACTTCTTACCAATATCAAAGAGTACTGATCATGCTTTTTTTACTTGTTCTCTAGCTTATAAACTATCGGAAATAGAGAAAGGTGCATCAAAGGAGGAAGTTGCTCTGACTCCACCGTCTGCAGGTATGTAGAAATATAAATAGCGAGGGAATAAATATAACTGTGGTATGTAATTGTGTAATCTAATACTCGCTACAAAGATCTCTTTTAAATTGGTTCTAATTGCATAAACAGAGTTCTTAGTTGAAAATTTAGTCCCATGATCTGCATTATCTAAGTGTAAATCAATAAAATCTAATTCAAACTTGACTTGTTTATTTATGCCATTGGAGAAATGAAATAAAGACATTTAAAATATGGAAGCATCTATATCTGTCAATTTTACAGGTGGAGAGACTGAATTTCAAGAAGGAGAGCCCAAAAAAACCGAAGAACCCAAAGAAATAGTTCCGATGAACCCAATATGTGACTTCTCAGACTGGAGGTATGATGGCTGTGAGATGCAAGGTGATGCTCGCGCCTTGGGGCAAGAGAACAACTCAATAGTTTACTTTATCCCACCTCCATCTCAGATTGAGACAGCTGAGGCACAGGAATGGATGGTTAAGTCTCAGTCACGAAAGATCGTGGGGATCCGTGAAGTCATTGTCAAATCGTTCAACTCATCGTCACCTCCAGCCCCCGAATGTACCATCAGGAAGAATGTACCAGCTTTAGTGTTTGCCACTAATGGGCTAACCTATAACTTATGGCATGCATTTAGTGATGTACTTGTGCCGCTTTTCACCACGTCTCGTGCTTACGATGGCGAGATCCAATTTTTGATAACAGGTAATGCAATTATCTGAGCAGTTGGACTGGCTATATAATTACAGTAACATCAGTATTAATTGGTGTTATTACCAGTAAGCAACATAGTTCCATTATATGGTACCAAATGTCCAAATTGATTGTGATCATAATTTTAGAAGATACATGCAGAAGGTCAATGTTTAATAGTCCTAAATGCAAGGAAAATTAGGTACCAACACATTCCCCATATGTTATGCATATCATGTTGAACTAATTAGTAAAATTACAGATTACCAGGACTGGTTTGTTGAGAAGTTCGACAAAGTCTTCAAGGCCCTTACCAATTATGAGATCATCGATTTTGACACTGATCGAGAAGTCAGGTGTTTCGACCATATCATAGTCGGTCTTCGGGGTCACAAGGAATTCGGCATCGACCCTGCCAGGGCCCCTCGAAACTACGACATATTTCAATTCCGGATGTTTCTACGAGATTCTTTTTCACTACCACTATGGCTAGACATCCCTTACAAGGTGAATGATAGCCTAGATAAGAAACCACGAATGATGATTATTCTTCGTGGGAGTAGCCGCAAATTTGAGAACGCAGATGAGATCATTGCTGCTGCTGAGCGGGTCGGATTCGAGGTCATCCCAGGCAAGCCCGAATCGGAAAATATGACCGAGTTCGCAAAAAAGGTTGACTCGTGTGATGTGTTACTTGGTGCACATGGGGCAGGCCTGACAAACATGGTTTTCCTCCGAACAAATGCCGTTTTTCTCCAAGTGGAACCATGGGGAAACATGAAATGGGCGTGCGACCTCTTTTTAAATGAACCTGCAGCCGAAATGCGACTTAGAGTTCTAGGGTATAATATTACGGCCGAAGAGACCAATTTGTATGAGAAATATGGTAAGGACAGCCCAGTAATTAAGGACCCCGATCAGCTCGAGAAATGGGGGAATGCGACCTTAGTTTATTGGCAAGAACAGACTTTGAGGCTTAATATTACTAGATTTACTCCTGTGTTAGAACAAGCACTTCAACTTGTCAAGGAGTAGAGCTAATTAATTCTCTTAGATGGCCTGTTGGGAATATTGAAAAGAGTAGTCAATTATTTCATTGTTTATTTTGTAATGTTTATTTAAATATTATATTTTTGTAAAAAGAAGGAAAACAACAAATTGAGAAATATATTTTGCATTAATGAATATGAATTCAACAGCACTCAAATTCCATCATTTTCATTAAAATTACTATAAACGATCACTTCAGAGTTCAGACCAAGACCTGTTCAAAGTGCCAGCAATATAGCTTTAAATCAAACACACTAAAAACATGATAGGGAGTTGTGTGTTTTCCTGGCTAAAGAAAGACAGAAACAGAGCTTAAGTATGCATCTCAACTTCTTTTACAACACTGCTGACTTCTCAATTTTAATATATTTATATTTATTACTGAGTACAAATTTGTATATTTAAAGTACATGGGAATTAACAAGTCTCATGAGGAATTCAAAGTGCCATGTTCTTTAACAGTAGTTCTCTGTTTTCGGGCCGAGCCCAACTTGGACGGGTGAAGAGCCCGTTGGAATCTTTAAATATCACAATTTGTTGATTAAAAATAGGTTTCTAGGTTGAAAGCCACCATTAGGGGTGTCAACGGGTACAATACGGGTCGGGTGGAGGCATTTTTATATCCGTACCCATTACGATGACAAAAAAAAATCTTTACCCTTATTCGTTTTTTCGAATACGTCACAGGTCGGGTAAACGGATAAGAAAGTGTTATTGACATCTCGATTTATGCCTTCGATAAAATATTTTTCAAACAAGAAAAAAAAAGATGACTACAACTAATTTGTATTATAAAAAATTAGTACAATACAAAATTTTATTGTATCATGTATTATTTTTATACAAATATATATCTATATATATAATGTTATTTTTAAAAATTATCTTATAGAATAACAGGTAAGATAACTGAAAAAATCATTATCTGTACCCAATAAGCTAACAAAAAAAAATCTTACCAATATTCATTTTTTCGGATACGAAACGGAAAAGGGTGTCATTGACACCCCTAGCCACCATGAGTCCATGAGCCAGTTTCATGATCAACCACCTAAAAAGGATGGCGGAGCAAGCATTTAATGTACATATCAGATTAAACAAACATTTAATGTACATAATGCTATTATATTGGGCACTTGATGCAATTGTCTTCAAACCTGATTTATTTTTGCGGCAAGTCTTGAAACATGATTACTTCTTAGATGCTCGACATTTCATTAATTGAACTAATAAATAGATATGATGTTGATGTTAAAACAAACTATCATTAATTGTGCTACCCACATTTGCTCAAAGAGATGTTCTCATGTCTCAGACTAATAGTTTTTCTACAATACATTGGAACCCAAAAAAATGTCAATAAACTGTTCTTTGGTCATTCCAGTCTAACAATCTGGTAATTTAGTACAAGATTATGGTGGGATTCAACACCAAGCCTATGGATTAATGATAGTGACACTATTTACTATAATGGGAGGAGATCCGAGTTCAAATATATTGCAATAAGGGGAGAATTGGTGATACATCCTATCTCGAGGAATTTCGAGGAGAGTAGGCCGTATGTGAGAAATTCTAGATTTTGGCTTGTCCTGTCTCGAGGAGACAGGCCGAGAATGAGAGTGTGAGTTGTCAGTTCCCGAAGTGGGAAAGTAGTGAGGTATTCGGACTCTATATATTCTGTTTTGATACCTCTCTTTTGTGAAAAGTTTCGCCCCTTGCTCAGTTCCGTTTGGGGTCTTATATAGGTCTTCCGGTAATTGTATCTCAATGGCGGTGATGAGACCGTGTCTACGTGGCCTGACAGGTTGTCGCATAGCAACCATGTAGACGCGGTAATGTCCGCAGAGGTGTAGGGACCATCCCGAGTTCTCATAGGTGTGATATATGTGATACAATGTCATAACACACAAAATTAACAAAATTAAAATTATGTACTTCGACAATTGCAAATAACTTAAAATTTATAAACATAGGCATAATCATGTGGAAATATGGGGAGGCACTCTCCCCCTCCCGCCAATAAAATTTTAAGAAGTTTGTTACGGTTCAAAATTATTATAAGATTAGATCTTATCATGACAATTTTTTTCTCAATTCAGTAGTATTTTTTACTACGCTCTCCATTCATAAAGGTCCGCATTTACTAATCTTTGAAAGAGTACTAAATAGTAAACGGCACTCAACTTTAATGGACTTGATAGATAAGGCACCTATGTATCAACAACATTACAAACTTATATTAAATTTACAATTTGTTTACTTGATATAAAAGTGATCCCTTTTTTTTCAATACTTATATATGCTTAATTTGTTTGTTTGTTTATGTCTGCATGTTGACATGTTATCAAATTTCCTGTTTTGCTAATAAAATAGTCCAATACCAAGGCGTTGTTTATTCATCTCTTTCTCAGAAAAAAAATGAAACAGATGACATAGGTGATAGGTGCGTTTCTTTTCCAAACGAAACTATTTTTAAAATAGAAAAAATTTACAAAGTATTAGTCACAATTAGCAAACAGTATTTATGATGTGACATGCTCGAAATACCACTGTATTTAATTATCAAAAGTACTTCAATCATACAGATGTAGCAATATGTTTAGTAGGGATATTTTGTCCATATATGCATTTTAAAGTACATTTATTTACATTAATAAATACCCTCTAAAAATCATCAATCAAACGGATCTCTTACTTCCCAACCAACCACTTTTGTGGATAACCAGTATGTTACATATGTTACATATGCTTAACTTTTAATTTACTAATAATGTTAATGATCTAGAACAAAATTAGAATTTGAGAGCCAAGGATACCAAAAAGGCAAAAACCATGTTACCACAAGTCCACGAAAACATAACCAAGCGTGGGTTTGTCTGTAACAGCTTGTTGGTATTACCACTATAAATTAATTTTGTACCAATATTACAGTGGCAGTAAAACCAATAGCCAGTCAATGCGCAGTTACCACTTACCAGTACTAAACAAGGGTGCAAAATTGGACCTTAATTTATATATATCTGACTGTAAGAAGCAGCCAATTTTAACAATAGAAGAATATTCCCACCAAAATTAATTAAAATACAAAATGCATACCTGTACTCTACTTTCCAAGCCAACCCCTGACCCCAATCCCAGGAATGGACGCCTCCAGTGATTTTAAAGTTCCTTTATAAACCAACATGCTAGAGAAGTGGAGAAAGAAACACACACATATCCATGCACCTAATGTATATATGTGATACATAAGCAAGATTATAGAGATGATGAATCTGAAGAGCATGAACCGGATTTTTTCCGAGAGCCAGTTCTGTTTGATTTTATTACTGGCTCTTGTGTTGGCAATAACTGCATGCTTGACACTGCCAGACCAGTTCAGACTCCGTGCATTAAATTGTATGTCTTATTTATTTTCCTTGATTAATAATTATATAGTTTTTCTTAGCTATTTGGACGGTTGTTATCACAATGCAATATGGAGGTCTGATTTTATTTTTTTGTTGTACTTCTTAAGCATTGTCAGGGAAGCAGTATACAAATGGTACTGATACGAGAGATGATAGCAAAAGATTAATTGAACCAGGTATGTGATTCATATATATGGCGGTATTATTAAGAGAAAATTTTGGATAATTGTGAATATATGCATTTGTTTCTATTGAACAATATTTCTCTTATTGGCAGTACTGCTAACAAAAGTGACTACATTATATGAGATACAGCTGTTGTAGCAATAAATATTTGTTGGTTTAATTCAGCAGCATTTCTCTCAATTTTTTACCAGTGAGATAACATGAAATAGATATGCTCTGAATTCCTGTTAATCTTTACTTCACACATTGGTGTTACTTCCAGTCGAGGAAACCAAGAGATCAGAAGATAGACAACAAACAACATCGCAAGAAGTAAAACAAATTGTACATGTATACAATTCTTCAAAAAATGACCACCGCAACGCGTATAATGGAAATGACGACAGCCATGGTATGCGATCTTGATTCCAGTTATTTACTAATTTTGAATACTTTAGGATTAAATATGTGGATTTTAAGGTTCCTATAAAACTTAGTGCAAATAATGAGCCTTTAGGACAATTGAAATGCAAATCTTTTTTGCTTTTTCCAGCAGCTGAAACAAAGCAGGAGGTACTCCAGAAAGCAGATGAAATTCGAGAAAATGAACCAGAATTTCGTCCTCTAACAATAAATGAAACCAGTACAAAGAATATCACACAAGTAGCATATGGTATATATGCTCTCTCATTTTTCAAATTTTCAATTTTCCTGCTTTTTGGAGGATATAATTTCTCCACCTTTTTTTAATTTGGTGAGACATTTCATGTCACCACATAAGGTATAATACGCCCCAAAGAAAATCAAATAGGTAGCAATCACAACTCACAAGACTAAAGAGCATCTCTGGTTGTAGCGGCAGAGGAAACACTATTCTATTTTTTTTTTAGGAAGCACTATTCTAATTTTAATAAGCTGAAATATCTTCTGACCATTTTTTACTAATGGATGACTAGGTGGAGAATCATGTCTTTGTCAAAGTTCAAATTTTAACACCTCTTAATTTCCTCCAAATGATTAATTTGACACGTCAACTTATCCGATGATTGAGCCTCCTAAATTGTTAATATGCACATATACAATTTCAGTAAAATAAAAACTAGAATTGCTATAGTTTGCATTGTTGGAATACAATAGTACAAAGCTACTTTCATTTAATTTTTTTTTTTTCACTTTGTGTATTGAATGTTAACAACAAAATTATTAACACAGTTGAGGGGTCCACAAAAATTGTCAACAAGCAAACTCCTGCCAAGCCAGTATGTGACAACTCCAACTGGCGGTACGAGGCATGCGACATCATGGGTGATGCACGCACTTTCGGTATTTTCTCGACTGTATTTTACGTGCCACCACCCGAAACCACCAACCCAGCTGTCCAGAATTGGACTTTCAGCGCTCAATCCCGTAGAGCAGTCGATGCTAAAAATGTCACTGTGAAATCACTATTTTCTTCTCTAGAGGCTCCTCCTTGTTCGATTCGAAATAACATACCAGCAATAGTTTTTGCCTTGGGCGGTCTGACTGGTAACTTATGGCATGATTTCAGCGATGTGCTAATTCCATTGTTCATAAATTCCCGTGCATTTGATGGTGAGGTTCAGTTTCTGATAACTGATATGCACATCTGGTTCATGCAAAAGTATTGGTTGGTCTTCAAGAAATTATCTCGGTATGAGATCATAAATTTCGACAAGGATTCTGATGTCAGATGCTACCCACATGTAATGGTTGGTTTAAAGAGCCATAAGGATCTCAGCATTGATCCTGAAAGAACCCTGAATAGATACAACATGATGGACTTTAGAATGTTCATAAGGGATGCATTTGCTCTGCCACAATCAGTTGACATTCCTTTTAAACTGAATACTGATCCCAACAAAAAACCAAGATTAATGTTAATACTGCGAAGCAGGAACCGGCGGTTCATGAACGGCCCTGAAATTGTTCAAGCGGTGCAGAGATCAGGTTTCGAGGTACTTCCAGTGGAACCAACTCGTGACCTAAACATAACCGAGTTTTCACGGGTAGTAGATTCCTGTGATGTGCTCATGGGTGTGCACGGTGCCGCTTTAACCAACATCATGTTTCTTAGAACAAATGCATTGCTGATTCAAGTTATTCCATATGGAAAAATGGAAAATTACGCTGATAATTTTTTTAATAGGCCTGCAACAGCAATGAAACTGAGGCACCTGGACTATAGTATAAGTACCAAGGAGACAACTTTGCTCGAGAAATATGGATGGGACAACCCGGTAATAAGTGATCCCGACTCGATACACAAGCAGGGTTGGCGAGCCGGGATGCGGTATTACTGGCTTGAACAAGATGTTATGCTCAACCTAACGAGGTTTGCACCTATATTGGTTAAAGCCCAACAGCTGCTTCATGAATAAGGCAAAAATGTGTATCAATTTTGTTTGTGTAAATCGAAGTTTTCTGTGTTTACTTTCATAGATAATTTCAAAAAGGTATTTTATTATCATTATATATTATTATTTTCATTTAGATTTGTAGATCATGTGTGCAGTTATAGGTTGTATACAGTATGTTGCAACTCTAGCATGTGCAAAAACGATAGATGATGTGCAAAAACGATAGATGAAGTGGTGGGTTTGGGATGGATACAATATAATTTTTCTTAAAAGTTATTTATTTTGTTGTTTTTCTGGTTCTTTATTTGAAAAAACTGTTGCATGAGCAGGCTTGCAACTACTGTTCATAGGACCATATATTATCATGTATGTAATCTCCTTAATTAACCCACTAACCAAAGTCTCTCTATTTTCTCTGTTTTATTTTCCCCTTATTTCTCGGTAAAGATTTTAACAGAGCAGTATTAAGTTCACGCAGTGCACTCACTATACAATCAAAACAGCGCTGCATACGGTTCATGCGCTACATTAAAACTCCTCTGTTAATATATTTACCCGAATTTCTCGTTCAAACTTTTTATGAGATATTCGGTAACGAAATATTTACATACATCGGTGTAGCGATTACATAACCACGTGTTTCTACTGACAAATGAATCATTCGGGTTCGGTTCGGCGAGGTTAAAAATTCGTGATTTGAGAATAATTCGGATATAATTCAGAAATAATTCGGAATTATCCGGATCAAAGATCTCAATCCTACAAGGAAGAAAAAAAATATTATGGAAAAAATTCGAGAATAATTCGTAAAATTCAGAAAAAGTTCTTAAAATTCGCGAATTATTCAAAAATAATTCGGTCAAAGTTCGGTCAACTAAATAATTCGGCGTTCAGTTCGTCATCACAAAAAATCGAATCATTCGCGAATCTTATGACTATGCTTCTACGCTATACTCCAGCGTGGATCGACAGTTATCCCCTTTTTGCATAGCAACCCTTATTTGGAAACTAATTACAAATCCATCACAAAACTGAGTGCTCTCAATTTCTTTAATTTGGTTATCTAATTAATCTGAGATGTCACAAATTCAGAATTTAGATGGAGAATCTTTTATAGATATTAAATAGTTGAGTGATTTGATCACTCAACTTCATATTTTTTTCTCAACTTCATACTTAAACAAAAATAAGAGAACGAAATGAGTCCAATATTAAATATATTTTATTTTCAACCTCATATATTTTTTATATTTTTTTCTATTTTGAAGTTACATAATATGAAGGTTTTGCACAATAAATTTGAGTTATTTTAATGTGTGCGCAATCTAATATATTTTTTCTTTGAATATGCAAACTTTTACAAAAAAAATAACCATGGTTATCTGATATTAACTGCACTACCCGAAGAAATAATTTTTGTAAACAATATCCTTTTTTATTTGGTTTTATACGAATTTTGTATTTTTACATATATATAACCGCTTAACAATTTTTGTCAAGGTACTTTTTAAAATATATATAATATGTCATTAAATTCTAACTCATATTTAATTTATGAGGGATGCTTCTATGGACATAAGGACCTATTTGTAAAATGAACATATTTTCATTTTCAAAGTTCAAACAGTCGATCCGACCGTTCAACATTATCTCCATATTAAAATGTACTTGGAGGTCAAATTTTACATTTTTTTGAATTTGTTTACTATTTATTAAGTATTTTACAAAACTAGTCAAATTCAGACCATTGAATTTTGTACCCATCTTAATAAATAGTAAAAAAATTCAAAAAAATGTAAAATTTGACCTCCAAGTACATTTAACATGGAGATAATGTTGAACGGTCGGATCGACTGTTTGAACTTTGAAAATGAAAATATGCTCATTTTACAAATAGGTCCTTATGTCCATAGAAGAATTTGCCTTAATTTATTACCCTTTTGTCTCTTGATTTACTACAAGATATTGCCATAAAAAGAACAATCTATACGTGCCGAAGCAATAATTATTCTAATGGATAAATGATAAAACTTTGGTGAGTTATTTATTTATTTATTTATTTGCAAATATATATTATGATGAGGGTTCCAATACCTCTATTTTTTATATCTTTATCATATTTCTATTTCTTAAAAATTAGTAATTTAAAATTTAAAATTCAAATATTAAAATAAATATGTCATATTTGATCTATATCATCTTCTTTATGCACATAAAATATTACGATATTTTGACTTTGTTATAATTAGTATCAAGAGTTTGCAAAAATATATTGATATGAATAAATTATTTGCGTTGATTTTTCAACTTATTTATTCATATAAAACAGATCGAAAAGGTGAAATAATGCAGATCACATCTAACGGTTTTATTTTGACATGTAAGCTTCAAAATATTTGTTATTAGAAAATTAAGAAATAAAAGCATAATGGTAATACAAAACATTGAGGTATTTGTATCCCTCGTATATTATTAGATAAGAAAAAAGATAAGAAGATGTGTACATCACGTTCCCGACATTTTTATTAATATCCAAAATTAAATACAAATTATTAATTATATTCACATTAGCTGGGTATTTTTTAAAATGCTCAAAATGGCCATTTAATGGCCGGTTCTCGTTTTTTTCTCAACCTGCCATTAAATGGCCGGTTCTTTTTTGTTGTTATTTCAGACCCTATAAATACTCATCTTTCTCTCTCCTCCCTCTCACAACTCACTCAACTCACAGAAGAGAATGTGAGAAAGAGAAGGCGATTTCTGAGGCGATTTGAGGCGATTTTCAGGTATTTTTTTATTTATTTAAGTTTTGTTTTTATTTAATTTAAATTTATTTATTTTTTATAATTATTTTATTTTATTTTAATTTTTTTTCAGCAACCTATATATTTAAATTAGTAACATGACAATTGTTTACCATTTATTAAAATGTAGTTTGTTGGCCATGGCATTGATTTTTACACTGTGGTGTGAAGTTTCTTACTAATACATATGGGGTTTATTACTTCAAAGAGTCAGTTAATTCATTCATGATTCCCGATGATATCTCACTTTGAGACTTGAAAACCATGATTTACGAATGCACCAGTTATAATCCAAAAAGGTGGAACTTAGAATTGGTAACTCGAGTGAACTATGGAACACCCCGACCTATACCATATTGAAAGTACTAAGTGATGTTGCATGGAGAGGCCTGTACGGGCGGTTTTAGGCCACTGGAAATATTATCATAGCAATCTACATCAAGAGAGTTCTGATAGAGTCAGGGGTTGGTAGTTCTGGCCAAAATTCAGTTGCGCCCAATTATACAACACAACCAGAACCATACACTCACATGGTTCCTTTATTCGTACCTGACCCAGAAACATACAGTCACTTCACTCTACCATCACCCCAACCACGACCCCATACAAGATCCCCACCTAGACCCGTGGTGGCGCCTTTACCATTGCTGCCACCATCACCTCACCCCAGACCGGCACCATTAGACGACGAAATTGGGTCGGATTTTGAAAAAATTAACGAAATTTCGAAGGAAGATCTGCAAATTGGGGATTAATTTGAAGGAGCAAACTGGAACTCTGATCACCTGGAGGGTTGTGATGAAGATGGTCCAGTGTCCATTCGAAGACAATATAGGAATATGATGCTTAGTGGCCGGCATGCCTCATCCCCACCTAGACCCGTGCATATGAGAATATGGGAATATGGTCAACGCGAGCGAATTTTTCAGGAGCTATGGTGCAAAAGAAGGTCCGTCATTCGACGGCATACCTCATCAATGCAAGGTTTAAGCTTGGGGGAGGAGATTGAACCCTTGTATCTTAGGTTTTAGGGTTAATTTTTTTTTTTCAATTTTTAGAGGGTATAATTAGGTTTTTTACCTGACCACGAATAGGGTTTGCATGACTGAACTTAATTGATTGAGATTGCGATGGTCATGATGTTTACCGAAGTTATAAAAATAAAGTCTTCCATGACTAGACTTAATTGTTTGAGATTACATAGAGTGTAGGATAAATAGAGTCATAGGTTAAATAGAGTCCACACATGAAAACACACGAAATTTTGAAAAAATTCTAAAGGATATATCTATACAATTTTGTTGAGGCAATTCCTCAATGAAAAAGTAGCATAGTCTCCAAGACACTTGATTGAAATTTTTGACAAGGAAAGGCTAAGGCTAACAATATATTGATTGAAAAAGAAATATTTTTAAAAGATAATTTTCCTTATGCATTATGTAAGCAAAAAAAATTTAAAGTTGGAAATATTTTCTAAATACATCATTTTTAAATTGAAACTCCAATATTTTGGCAAAAATTATAAAATATAATTTTTAGAGATATATATGAGGAGGGTTCAAATGCCTCCATTTTTTGTGCCTCCACCATGCCTCCATTTTTAAAAACTTTAATACTCAAAATTTAAAACTGAAAAAGTCAAATAAAACCATTAGATATGATCTATGTTATTTTCTCTATGTGCTCATAAAAAATTATAACATTTCGACTTTGTTTTTATATGAATCAATAAGTTGAAAAATCAACGTCTAGAAATTATCCAAATTAGTACATTTTTTACAAGCTCTTGATGACAACCAAAACAAAATTGAAATGCCATAATTTTTTACACGTGCATAGATAAAATGATGTAGATCATATCCAATGGTTTTATCTTGACTTTTAAGTTTTAAATTTTGATTTATTAAAGTTTTTAGAAATGGAGGCATGGTGGAGGTACAAAAAATGGAGGCATATGAACCCTCATATATATATATATATATATATATATATATATATATATATATATATATATATATATATATATATATAGATGAGCTATGGTGAGACGTGGAGTAAAACCAAGTTTTTACTCCATGGCACTATATTTCTATTTTGAAAATCTAAACAACCGATCCGAACCGTTCAACATGTTCTCTATATTGAAATGTGCTTGGAGACCAAATTTTACATTTTTTGGAATTTTTTTACTATTTATTAAGCCACTTTGAAAATCGCTGATCCGGTGGTCCAGAAATTTTTACTGTTTTTTACTATTCACAGTGGATCAGTGATTTTCAAAGTGGCTTAATAAATAGTAAAACAATTCCAAAAAATGTAAAATTTAGTCTCCAAGCATATTTCAATATAGAGAACATGTTGAGCAGTTCAGATCAGTTGTTTGGATTTTCAAAATAAAAATATGGCGTGGAGTACAAACTTGTTTTACTCCACGTCTCACCATAGCTCATCTCGCTCTCTCTCTCTCTCTCTATATATATATATATATATATATATATATATATACCTAAAAATTGTGTGTATTCATAGTATATGCAACTAAGTACCAAAAGATGACATAAATCCAAAAATAACAATTATTAGAAAAGGACGCAAAATAGGTCCCACCACCGTGTTTCAATTTGGAATTCAATGAAATTCTTAGGTGCATTCGGAACGCATAACCTCTCGTTTGCATCTATGCGCTAGAAGAATCACCGATGAAATCTTTAGATACATTCGGAACGCATAACCTCTCGTTTGTATCTAAGCAATAGAGTAAAGCCAATTTGAGTAAAATGTATTTACTTTCTTGCAATTTACTTTTTCAATAAAGTTGTTTTCTACTAACACACTTAGTCTTAACAAATTTAGCTCAAAGAAGGGATCGAAAATTTAAAGGGATGAAAAATGAGTATTGATTGATTTTAAGATCTCTTTTACCATAATGATGTTAAGACGGGTTGTCTTCAAATTATTTCTAAATAAAATCAAAGTGTTGTGAATGCAAAAGTTTCTATTTTCTAAAAATTTCACCAAGTACAAATATTAGGAATTGAGTAAATATTTTTGTACTAGGTTAATTCTTAGAAAATTATAAATTTTTCAAAAAATTTATTCAAGGGCTAATTTTTAGCCAACCTACCTAAGTAGTTTTTCTTATTTTGTTCGAGGACGAACAAAAGTTTAAACTTGGAGGTGTGATGAAGCCAAAAATATAGCGAAAGTCACTATCTTTTCTTTCGGAAATGGCGAAAAACGAATGCAAAGTAGCCATTTTCCCGATTTATTTACCGCAAACGTGTTTTTAGATTTTTTTGACAGGTTTTTGAGAAAGTTGCGTATTTAGGCCAAAAATAGAGAAAAAGTGTCATATTTAGGCGATTTATGAAGATAGCACCAAAACAGGGCATCACATGGAGCATGCAACACCTCACACGTTGATGCGAAATGGCAAAAATACAGAAAATCCGCTAAGTCATGAAGCCGTGCGGCCTCCTCTATGCCGCATGATTGGTGGACTCAATCCGTGGACTGTTTCCTTTGGATCAGATCATTCACCGTTGATGCTATTTTCAGCAGAATTCTTCTGAAAGGACGCGATTGCTTCAGCGGTAAGCTTTTATAGATATTTTTGGCTTCATCTATCCAAATTTGGAGTGCACTTTAAGTTTCCACAACCTCCACTACTTTCACTACTTCATCTCTCATATTAGGAAGACTATAAATACCTCTCTTGTAATAGGATTTAGTGTGCGTGTTTAATTGTGTTAAGTCCACATAATAGAGATTAGCAATTCTCATTGCTAGGTTAGGTTAGAGAGTACTTAGAGAGATAGGGGTAGCCATCAGAAGCTAAGCAAGAGAAGAAGGCGTCATCTAAGAAGGCAGAGATTCATTCATTTTCAATTGGGTTGTAATTTATGTTATCTTTATTTTATTCATTTTATTTTTCCACGGCCATGAGAAGCTAAACTTCTCATCTCTAAGGTGAGAGTTGTACTCGAATTCTTAATTATGTTTTAGTATAAGTTTATGTTTTGTTTATGTTGATTTGAATTTGCTTTATTATTTAAATTTCTTTTTATTAAGTTCTTGCATACATAGTTCTGTTTACTATATGCCAATTGCTCTCCACATACCAATAGGTGTCTAGTCATTGCATCCCGGTGTGAGTGGGATAATGCATGTAAGTACTATAGGCACTTCGGCTAACGAGGCTTGGCAGCGGTTCAAAGGCTAGGGTTAGAACCCAGTGGGCTCCCTTGGCAAGATAGCGTAAATTGTACATTTAGATTATATTAGGAAACACCTAGATTAGGTAGGGTCTTTGGGATATTTCAACTACGAAGTAGTATAGGAAAATAATATAATTTCGTACCTGGAAGCCAAATAGAGCATATTGGTAGGTGTACAAGGGCATATGGAAGCCAAACAGAGCCATCTACAATTGGTCGGTTTCTCAGATTTAATTTTAGACGTAGTAGTAATAGGTGGTTTAAATTCTTCTCATTTGATGCATGTTGTGAACTTATTTATTTAGATGCTGCTTTTAGAATTATTTTATTTGTAATTTGTAGACTTTATTAAGACTAACTTATGAGTTAGTTGAATGTAAGTTTTTATAACTTTACTATTTTTACCATATTCAAATGCAGAGAAACATCAAGTCTACATGCATGTCAATACATTAAGTCTAAATAAACTCTAAATTGATGAAATAAAGTTTATAAAATAGACACTAAAGAAACTCAAAAATTTTACAACCCTAATTCATCCAACTAAAATGCCTCCAGCTCAAATGCATTCAAATTTTAAACCATAATAATACTACTTCTTAGAACGAGCCTTGAAAGAACATGCAACAAACTCCTCGTCCGATATTGCCGGATCTGGAACAGTCACAACAGACGAAGTGCTAGCCTTACCAGTATAATTACATGGAGCAAACTCATCGTCCGATGTTGAAGGCTCTGGATCAACCTTCATCTTTTTCAAACCAGAGCCGTAGGGTTTTCCACAAAGTCATCGTCTAAAATTTCATACCGAATAGGCCGTCTAAGAAATTCCTCCATCATACATACTTGACAGTTGTTCTTTTTATCACGGCATACTTGACAGTTGTTCTTTTTTCTCTCATTTTTATCTCGATCACTAATTGACCCTCCTCTCGCTAGACCAAGATAGGACGATCTACCTCGGTTGTTATTGTTCATCCTTTTGGCCACCAAGAAATCGCCTCAAATCGCCTTCTCTTTCTCTCTTTCTCTCTTTCTCATCTGTGAGTTAGAGTGAGTTGTGATAGGAAGGAGAGAAAAATATGGTTTTTATAAGGTCTGAAACAGCAAAAAAAAAAATTGAGAACTGGCCATTTAATGGCCGGTTGAGAAAAAAAATGTGACCGGCCATTAAATGACCAGTTTCGATTATTTTAAAAATACCCAGCTAACGTGAGTATATTTATTAATTTGTAATTATTTTTGGATATTAATAAAAATGTCGGATCACGTCCCTTGCGCAACCGACACATATATACAGGTGTGTGTAGTTAGTATACAGTAATTATAATTGAGAAGGATATAATTGAGAAGGATACAGCTGGAACATAAATATTACTAATAGTTTGCAAAACATAGTACATAGTTCATAGAATCATACTGTTCAGTTCAGAAACTTGTCCTAGATAGAGCAGAAAATAATAGAATAATCATGTTTGGCAAAATATCAAGAACATATATAATTAATAATCAATATGTGTGTGTGTGTGTGTTGTTAAGCACAGGTCTATAAATACGAGAAAATGATCACAAATAATTCCAAATGAAAATTAGAGAACAGGAAAAAGAAGAAACTGTATTGAATCGTCTATTAATAAAGAGAAGAAACTATTTTTTTTATCTATTGAACCCTGCCCATGTAAAAATTAGAGCTTTTATGCCGACCATATTGTGAACTGAATTCATAGAATCTAAGGTAACTGAAATTTTGAGTTTAAATCCGGACTGTCCAAATCAAAACTCAAAATTTGAGTTACCTCAGAGGATCCGGACTCCTTGTGAACTTGGGTTCAAAAGCTCTCATATGATCAACATCAGTCATCCTCTTAATAGTTAAAAAGAGAACCAAATTAAGGACACCTAAAATTTTACAAACCAATTTAAGGCTGTAGGAATAATTTTGGGGAGACAAAATTATGAACTGTGTTTGAAAGGTATTCGGATTATTCAGGAGCAATAATACCGAAAGAATTGGATCAAATTGGTACTAAGAACACCAAAGTATTCTATTTTTATTTAAAATAATGTACGTACATCATTTTAGTTTAAAACACATGAAATATGGTTAATATTTGTTTTTCTTGGTAAAAGTTGGAGATGAAATCTTTCAACGGTAAAAAAAGACTGCGGGTCTCGGAGAGTCCGCACATAGGGAACTCCGCTCTTCCCCACCAGGCGATCAAGAAAGGGAGACAGAAAGAAGACTAAGGTTTTGAGAGTCGACCTCTGATCCGTCCGCTCCGCTCCGCCCCTCCACTCCCCTCTCGTCTGTCCGATCTAGCTCGTTTAGCTCCTTTCGAGCGAATGACTCCGTTTAAGAGTTCTGCCGCTCGCCGCCTCGTCTGAGCGAACGACTCTTCAGATTCGACTGAGGGTTTGTAAATTCGTTCAATTCCCGTAAATATCTACTAAAACTATATATGTGAATAAGGTACGTGCTTTTATGGTTGTTGCTGATGATGAGATTGCAAAGAGTTGTCTCCTTCCTCCTCTCTTTCTTCTTCTTCTTCTTCTTCTTTCCTTCTTCTTTCTCCTCTCTGAGTGGTGACTGTCTCGGTCCGGTTGATTCAGTTCCCGGCCCGGTTTGATTCAGTGCCCTCTTCTTTCTCCTCTCTGAGTGGTGACTGTCCCGGTCCGATTTGATTCAGTGCCTCTCGGCTGCGCATTCCTCTGGCCGGCGTCGATTGTGGAAAGAAGAAGACGTTTCGTCCTTAAGGAAGGGTTATATACTGCATGCAACTCGAAAAATCACTGCTGTGTCTACATTCTCAGAGAATAAAATCGGAAGGCCCACATACTGGCTAATCGGGCGCGAATAGATCAATTCGCATTCTCTGGCTTCACGTATATGTTATTTTCTGACATAGCAAATTAGATGATTTTACAAGTAGCTCAATGTATAGGTTTTCATGCTTTTTAATTTAAACAAAAGAAATCTATGTAATAGCTACTTTGTAAATAGTTAGATCAATGCAATCGCCTACGGGCTTTAAAAAAAAAAAACTTTCAACTATTTAATATATAAAAAAATTATTTATTCGGATTTCGAACCTGCGATATTTCACACAGAGGGTATTGTTGTTATCACCGTACCCAATGCTAGTTCTCAAAATATGGTTAATACTTGTAGAAGTTTGAAAAAAAAAGTGTCAAATGACACTCAATTCTTTGTGAATGGATCAACTTGGTGAAGAAAAAACGTGACGTGACATGACTAACATGTCGTAACTTGGTTGCATTTTGTTACGACACTTGACTAAAAACATTTTTTACATAACCTAACGTGACAAAAATAATGAGACGGTCACGTGACTTATTGCGCTGATGAGTCCAAAATGGTACTACTACTTTTAAATATTTATAAACCCTAATTTCTACTTACGTTCAGATCACAAGCACATGATCCTACCGTGTAGTATGATTGGAGTATCGATCCACAGGGATAGTGTATATATTTTAAACTATTTTCACTAGTCTAGGTTATCGGGGTTTTTAAAAGTTTGATGCGGTGACGCTAATTACAATCAAGGTTAAGGTTAAACAGTAGATAGAGAGCCTCTAGGGTTCGGGTTCAATCCTTCTTAATTATGCAAAATATATATTTCGACGTCTCTCTATGTCACATGCAGCACTGTCACTGTCGCATGCGGCCTAGATTGTCCCACAGCTACCCCGCATGCTGCACTGTCACTACCCACAGGGCGTGCTGGGTGTTTGTTTATGCAATGAAAGGTCTTCCCGATCTGGCGATCGGCATTTGGGTTACCAAGATGAAGTATTTTAGGTACGCAATTAAATTATTTCCCTATACTACCCCGTAGTTGAAATATCTCAAATACCCTACCTAATCTAAGTGATTTCTAATATAATCTAAATATACAATTTACGATATCCTGTCAAGAGAGCCCACTTGGTTCTAACCCTAGTTTTTGAACCACTGTCAAGCCTCGTTAACCGAAGTGCCTATAGTACTTACATACATTATCCTACTTACACCAAGATGCAATGACTAAACACCTATTGGTATGTGAAGGGTCATTGGTATGTAGTAGACAAACCTATGTATGCAACGACGTAATAAAAATGAATTCAAAATATAAAAGAAACTCAAATCATCATAAACAAAACATAAACATATATTAAAAAATAATTAAGAATTGAAGTACAACCCTTACCCTGGAGATGAGAAGTTTAGCTTCTCATAGCCATGGAAAAAGAAAAGAAATAAAATAAGAAGAACATAAATTACAACCCAATTGAAGATGAAAGAATCTCTGCCTCCTTAGATGACGCATTATTCTCTTGCTTGGCTTCTAATGGTTACCCTTATCTCTCTAAGTAACTCTCTAACCTAACCTAACAATGAGGATTGCTAGTCTACTATTATGGACTTGACACAATTAAACACGCACACTAAATCCTATTACAAAATAGGTATT
The DNA here is from genome assembly GCA_028015225.1 of Carex myosuroides. Taxonomy (NCBI): domain Eukaryota; kingdom Viridiplantae; phylum Streptophyta; class Magnoliopsida; order Poales; family Cyperaceae; genus Carex; species Carex myosuroides. Next base: position 9,534,939 of record CM051474.1, read on the forward strand.
TACAGTCTTCCTAAATGAGAGGTGAAGTAGTGGAAGTAGTGGGGAACGTGGGGGGCGTGGGGTCCACCCATGAATAGATAGATGAAACAACAAATAGCTATAATAGCTTGGCTCTAAAGAAAACGCGTTCTTCTAGAAGGCCTATCAAGAATTCGTCCTTCTGGAAGGCCCATGAGAGAAATCGCCTATTTTTAGGACAGTGCACGGATCGTGCGACATCAGGGTATGCCACATGCGGCATCGAAGAGGCTGCACTGCTTCCTGACTTAGCGGATTTTTCTTGTAATTTCGTTATTTCGCATGTTGTGCACTTTGTGTGAGGTGTTGCATGCTTCATGTAATGTCTCATTTTGACGCCTTATTCAAAAATCGCCTAAATACGACATTTTTGCTCTGTTTTTGCCCTAAATACGTAACTTTCTAAAAAACATGCCAAAAATACCTAAAAGCGGTAAATAAATTGGAAAAATTGCTACTTTGCATTTACTATTCGTCATTTTTCGGAAGAAAAGATAGTGATTTTTACTATATATATTGACTTCATTACGCGCTTAACTTTTTTTTTTCAGAATTGAAGTTACTCCATAAAAAAAAAGATGCTTAAAAATTAAGAAATATAGCAAACTAAATTAAAAAAAAACAATATTAGAAAATCTTGTCATGTGAACTAAATGGATTAGTTTGTGTGACGTGTCATTTTCGATCGAAGGAGGACATATCATGTGACACATAAATCACGTGACGTAAGAACCAGCATTTGGTCTAGTGGTAAATACAATGTTTTCTGTGTAAGAAGTCACACGTTTAAAATCCGGATGTGAGATTCCTTGTGAATATTAAAATAGTTATGTGGCTTGATCCCATCGTCATAGTAACAAATGAATAGTTCGAATTCTGTTCGACGGGATCAAAAAATTGTGATTCGGAAACAATTCGGGTATAATTCGAGAATGATTCAGTACCACAAGAAAGTAAAAAAAAAAACCCAAAAATAAAAAATAATTATTTTTTGCATTTTTTCGCGAATAACTCGTGATTCGTATTTTATTCGCGAATAAAACGTATTATACGTTTTTTTTTGTTTTATTCGGTGTTCGGTTCAGAAACATCGAAAAAACAAATTAAACACAAATACTCGAAAATTGTGTTACTATGCTTAGATCTCAAAATTTAGAAAAAAAAAAAATGAACCACGTGATGTACCATACCGTGATATACGTGTAACGTGTCACGACAAAACTCGTAATGACATCACCCGTTTCATGATATCTACCTGTGAATATAGAACCTGTTGATATCGATTGATCAGTAAATTCATGTACAATAATTTCTTTATATGTCATCCGTACTCTGTATACATTTTTTTTCTTCTGTTTTCTCTGTACCAAATTTTGTACAAGCACAGAATTCTGTACAAGGACGACAAAAGGAAATTGGAAATTGAACAATGCTTCCTAATAATAGAATACGAAAGTCCTTAAATTCAGGAGAGGATATTCTTTACTTCCACATTCTTCCCACTTCCCAATTGTCGCTTTGAATTGTACCAAATTGAATTGAATGCAACTCCAACTGGTTGCTCACGGAGTCACGCTAGCTGCCTTGTTCGGTTAGAATTGCATTCATTGGAAATGGTAAAGTTCTACTATCCTGCCTGGCCAAAATCAGGTGTAAGGTCTCCTTTGTCTTCTCATTGGGCCATAGTACACTGGGTCCCTTTCAATATTTTGGTGGCATTATTATTTTGTCCATTTCCCAGTTATATAACACTATTTAGGACGGAGATGCTGTTTGAAATATACTTGTGAGTTGTCACAACACAAAAGAGAAGCTTTTTGAGAAAAAAAAAATTCGATGATCGGTAAAAGTTCTAACAATTACATGAGAGAGACAAGAAGAATTGTGGTACATATTATAATGAGAGAGCCCCTTTTATAGAAGAAAGTAATTATTAATTATATCCTAGAATGAGGCTATGGTACTTGCCCAAATATGAATTGTTTATCTATATTTTTTAAAATTTAAATTGTTAATTTAAATTGTTAAACATTATCTCCATATAAAAATATATTAAAAGATCAAATTGTATACTTTTTAGAATTTTCTTACTATTGATTTAGGTAGATGGAAAATTACTATTATTGGAAGGTGCAGAATTTCTTAAAAAAATAGTAAAAAATCTAAAAAAAAACATAAAAATCAATATACATTTTTATATGAAGATCATGTTGAGCGGTTCGAATCGACTGTTTGAACTTTAAAAAAAATAAAAATATGTATTTATAGCACATACCGACCTGTTCTTTGCAAAGTATCATAACCAAATCACAAAAAAAAAATGAGTAGTGTATTTAATATGGTCATATTAGATACACATATTTGATCTTGTGGTAAAAGATTCAATTTTCAATTTTTTTCTCAAAAAAAATATATAGAGAATAATGTGTACCTTTTTTTTATGATTGTTTCAAATTCGATGTTAAGTCTAGTATTACACTGTTCAACGAATTTTTTTGAAAGTTAGTGGCTTTAAGGCCCGCTAACAATTCGATTGATAAAAAAACTTATTTACAATGAGTCGAGTGACTCTAATTTCTAGCTCTACTTTTTATTCTTACGAAATCCTCTAAATTACTCATTACTCTAATCACCCTTAATCCTTCTCTAAATTTTTAGATCTACTCTTCTAATCCTACTTATATACATTCATAATCACCATAATATCTTAATCCTCATCTCGCTTCACTACCGGATCACTTTTTCGACCGTCCCCGGACTCCGACAATCTGATCTACTCACCGTCACGCTCCGATCGAGACGATGACTCAACATTCCGAGCTCCAACGATACCACGCTCTCGGCTCCGGTTGGCTCCGCTCGACCTCGTTCCCTCTCCTCTCCCTCATTCTCCTCTCCACTTAAGGAGGTAGAGACGAGAGAGAGGAGAGGGTATCGTTGTGTCGGAGATGAAAACTCAAATAGGAAAAGATGTGAAAGAGAAATAGCGGCTAAATAGATCTAGGGTTTGGGTTTTGTTTTTTTGTCCTTAGAGTCGCCTGGGAGAGCAACTTTGTCCAACGAATTAAGTCTCTAAATTTTCAAACTATTCTATGTGATAGTTTCAGATTGAATAATTAGCTTTTCAGTGAAATTGTTTCAAATTATTGGACTGTTTATTGTTTATTCATTTATAGCATTTGACAAGACAGATCGAGATGCATGAGGAAATCATACTAGTCATTAATTGTTGTAGCTGTGCGGCCTGTGCCTCGGTAAAACAACAACAATAACAAAAAAAAATGGGTCCGCAAAATCATTCTGCAGACCCAGTCAGGGGTCCGCAGAATACCAATGCGGCCGTGCTAGAATTCGAAATTCCACCAAACGATGGTTATTTGGTTTTTTTTTTTTAAAATGTTATAAATAAAAATTTCGGCATGAAAACCAAGTGGTACCAACTAATATAGTAACGGGAATTGTAAGTGCTACCTAACAGCTAGCTCTATTGGATTGCTTATAAAATTTGAATTGCTGATCAAGATTGACAGCACAATTTTGTTTTCTTCATGATATCAATGCATCATTCATTCGTTTCGCTGGCCAAAGCGCAAAAAAAAATGATTCTTTTGTCGCTACTTGTGGAATTTTCTTTAACTGTCAGTCTTTTGTAAGCCTAATCTTCCAACTGAGAAGTGTTTCTTATCGTCATTTGATATCTTCAAGTCGAATCAACAACAAAAACATGGAAAATACAAAAAAAAAAAACAAGAAAAAATATTTCGTCTCCCATGAATGACTCATACATGAATGCAAATATGTTCAAGATAATGTAAAAGAGAATAAGTTAAAGATAGAAAGTTAGGTTTGTTCGGTTGGTGTTCTCATGATACTCATCAAGGAAAATTGTAAGAAACAATTAATAATTTTCTTATTTACGTTTAGCCCTAAATTTTTTTTGCAATATTTCATCAACACAAAACAGCAATCTTTTTTAGAATTTAATGTAAAATAATACCATACAATCAATTTCTCCTTGATGAGTATCAAACATACAAAATAAAAATAAAAATTTACATTTAGTCCTAACAAGTTTAGTCTTGTCATATTCAGTCCTAATGAGTGTTAGTTTTTTTTTTTACAAGGGTCATGTCACTAGTGGAAAAAGTACAATTAGTGTCGCCCCATCAGGGTCGGATTTAAGCCCTACCCGATACAGATACAGATCAGCAACGGGCACATTACAAAGCCGACCTTGATTTCACTTATCAGGAACGGCTGTATTTAAAAATCCGTTCTTGATAGTGCTAGCCAAATCAGGAACGGCCTTTTATAAAGAGGCGTTCCTGATTGTGTCTTAATAGGATCGGTTTTATAAAGAGGCGTTCCTGATTAGTAGTATTTTGAACAGTAACGGTTGTTTATTAAAAGGCCGTTCCTGATTGTTAAAATCAGTATCGGTTGTTCTTAAAGGCCGTTCCTGATTATCAACATCAGTATCGGCTAATAACAAACAACCGTTCCTGATTGTCCATATCAGTATCGCTTATTTAACCGTTCCTGATTATGAGATTTAGTGTCGGTTATTTAACCGTTCCTGATTAGTTCTACTATCTGTAACAGCTGGATCAGTGTCGCCTCTAGGTCCGCTCCTGATGCGTGTTTTTAACCGTTCTTGATGTGTGTTTTTCCACTAGTGTGTTTAGTTTTGGCCATCATGATCTTCGATTTGGATAGTTTAATGATGTTTAGTCCTGATAAATGTCAGGTTTATATTTTACAAGTGTTGTTGAGTATTTTATTTAATTGCATAATTTTATAACAAGCAGAAATCATCTTGTACAACTTTTGACTTCTAGGTGCTGCAAAAAATTTATAAAAAAAAATCATCAGATACCCATGAAAATTGAGAAACAGAGAGAAATAGAGTTTAATTTCCGGCATTGATTGATAAAACCAAACTTAATTAGACTGTTTGTCGAGTTTATACAATAAAGTCAAGTTTACATCTACAGCCATAGTGACAAACGAATAGTTCGGGTTCGGTTCGGCGGAGTCAAAAATTTGCGATTTGGATATAATTCAGTACAAGGAAGCAAAAAGAACCCAAAAAAACCCCCCAAATTTTTTTTAAATTAAATATAAAAAATTTGTATTTTTTTCACGTTTTTCTGCGTTTTATTAAGAATTCAGTTCAGAAACATTAAAAAAAAATAAAACGCGAATTATTAACGTATATTGCACAATGTAATTACAGTATAGCCATATTTGGATCTTGTTGCAAGTATCCTCTTCAGATCCTCAAATTAGACCATACAAATAAAAGAATTAGGTACAGAAACAGAAAAGCAGAGTACGGAGAACAATATCTTTTTGTTAAGAGAAAACAAAAAATTCCCATTTTTCTTTTCAGGTGTCCAGATAATTCACCTTCATATATCTTTTTAAGTGATTTGACTTAATTTGCAGAGGACGGAATTAAAAAATTAAATTGGGAACTTGAAAATCAAGTGTACTGTAATTTTATTTTATAAAAGAAAACTAAAAATATTAATGTATACAAAAAATAATAAAATTTAATAGACAAAATTTTCAATTTTCAATTTATAGGGGTGGATTAGCATCCTTTTTAGTACACCACCTTCTGCCTCTGGAGGTAGTCGCCGTACACCTATGCCATTGAAGGATTCTTTTCATTTTCTTCAAGAATTTTAAATAAACAAATATATACAATCACATAGAAATATATTTAACTGTAAACAAAAGGAAAAAGTGGAACACCAAAAAATGAACTCAATGGAATATTGAAAAGTGAGTAGAACACCAAGTTCGTTGGTGAGCTTAATTTCAAAATCTATTAGATTGACTTCAAACAACGAATTCAAATCGTTCAAACTGATCTACTTCATGAGTGTTGTGTTTACATATTAAATTTATAAATTTTTGAATTAATTCAATAAAGTAGATCAGTTTATAAATTAAAATTTATCAATGTGTTTACATGTCAAGTGGTAAAAAAACAATGAATAATGAATGCATTAAAATTAATTTATAAAAAAAACCGCTTGACTTCATACTAAATCAATTCAGAAATTTATTAATTTGATATGTAAACATATCACTCGTGAAGTACTAGATCGGTTTCAACGGTTTGGATTCGTCATTTGCATTTTGATAGATAATGGAGTTAAGCTCACCAATTCTTTGGTGAGCTTAAGAACACTAGTTTTACTCTTGAAAAATACTACCGCTTAGACTTAATTGAGATGAAAATGTTTACAAATGCTTTGTACGGGTTACTTTTTTTAATAAAAATTAAAAATCAAGCCAACCAACTATTTAATACCTCTATTCTTTTATACGGATTACTTTTAACAATTTCGATTCACATAAAACTAGAGGTGAAAACGGAGCAAATATGGAGCGGATAGTGGTAAAACCATATCCATATCCCTTTTTAATTTTCCAAATACGGATACAGATACAAATACAAATCGGATCGGATATTTATTAAAATAATATTAAAAAAATACCAAAATTCATAATATTTATCTAATTTTAATGGTGAATAACAATATTTTTTTCATAATATATATTATATATTATCTGAATAATTGAAACGTAACACTATATATCAGTATCCATACCCACAAAGATATTCGAATATTGAATATCCATATCTAATTTTTCAAATATAAATCAGATATTATCTATACCGTTTTCATCCCTACATGGAACTCATAAAGAGGAATAGCCTATTGATCAGGAAAATCAAGGGAGAAAATTCGCAAAAACCACTCTGACAAGCCTCGCGTCCATGGATAAAACTGGGCTACATAAAAGCCCAATATATATTGGGCCTTTCGTTTGCCAGATTATACTTTATAGTTATTTGCTAAGGCTCATTCAATGTTACATATTGTGACTTGCTACGCAACAGTATAAAATATTACCCTTTTGAAAGCCAATTTTGTGTTTTATTATTTGCAATTTTCTATTCATTAATTTTAGGTTGTGATAACAGCGTATATGTGAAAAGTTTCTACCAAATATAAACAGGTTACCTTAGATTGGTTCGTATCCTAGTCCATGGAGTTGCATCCAATGGGGAACAACAAATAATCTGTTGAGAATTTTTTTTTGCTTCAAGTCCCGAAATTTTTAAATATACCATATTGAAAAAAAATGATAAGAAAAAAAATCACAAAATTTGTAGAATTTCATAGTTACCACGGACGCAACTTCAAGCTACGTACATCAAAGGTGTGGATGCAATTTCAGATTGCGTCCAAATATTGATGAACGCAACTTGAAGTTGCGTCCATTAAATCATATTAATTACTGCAATTTTAATTATTTTTCTTATTAATTTTCAAAAATAAAAGAAGCAACTTATGATTTGAATGTATTAGAAGGAACATCAAACAAAATAGATAAAATATCTTTTAATTTAGATGTACTAGAAGTACTATGAAATATTTTTTGGGCATGATTTTTTGCGGTTGTAAAAAAATTTAAACTATTTCATGACGTGTTACTGAAAAAAAATAAAAATATTTTTGGTCTGAGTTATTGATCCTGATTCAAAAGTCACTTATGGGTAAATAAAGAAATTATCGTGGTTCTTCTAGTACATTCAAATTCTAAGATACTCCATCTATTTTCGAAAATTTCTTTTGTTAATTTTCAAAAATAGATGGAGTATCTTAGAATTTGAATGTACTAGAAGAATCACGATAATTTCTTTATTTACTTAGAAGTAACTTTTAAATGGGATCAATAACTCAGATCCAAAACATTTTTATTTTTTTTCCAATAACACGTCAAGAAATAGATTAATTCTTTTTACCACATCAAAAAATTCTCCCTGAAAAATGTTTCGTAGTACTTCTAGTATATCTAAATTAAAAGATATTTTATCTATTCTATTTGATGTTCCTTCTAGTACATTCAAATTATAAGTTGCTCCATCTATTTTTAAAAATTAATAAGAAAACCAAAGTATTTTGCTCCATTCCATATTGGATGCAACGTGAGGTTGCGTCCATGGTAAATATGGAATTCCATAGAATTTGTGGTATTTGTTTGTCTTTTTTTTATGAATAGTATATTTAAAAATTTCGGCTTCAAGTCTGCTATTTTTTATATATATCTTGATCAGGGTTTTATAATAACATGTTAGTGAACCGCAAACCTACTATAGTAGTACAATGTTTCGTCTCTCTTTCAAGATGACATATGCATAACATGCGAGATGGTGAAAATACAAGAAAATCTGCTAAGTCAGGAATCCCTGCGGTCTCCTCTATGCCGCATGCGGCATGCCCTGAGGCCACACGATCTGTGGACTGTCCTAAAAGTAAGCGATTTCTCCGATGAGCCTTCCAGAAGAACGCAAATTCCTGATGGACCTTCTAGAAGGACGCGTTTTCTTAAGAGCCAAGCTATTTTAGCTATTTTTGGCTTCAACTATCCAATCATTGGTGGACCCCACGTCCCCCACTACTTCTACTACTCCACCTCTCATTTTAGGAATGTTATAAATACCCCGCTTGTAATAGGATTTAGTGTGCGTGTTTAATTATGTCAAGTCCATAAAAGTAGACTAGCAATCCTCATTATTAGGTTAGGTTAGAGAGTTACTTACAGAGATAATGGTAGCCATTAGAAATTAAGCAAGAGAAGAAGGCGTCATCTAAGGAGGCAGAGATTATTTCATCTTCAATTGGATTGTAATTTATGTTCTCCCTATTTTATTTCTTTTTTTTTGCCATGGCCCTGAGAATCTAAACTTCTCATCTCTAAGGTGAGGGTTGTACTTGAATTCTTAATTATGTTTTAGTATACACTATTCATGTGAATCGACACTCCAATTATACTACACAATAGAATCATGCAATTGATATGAACGCAAGTAGAAATTGAAGTTTATAAATCTTTACAAGTAATAGACTATTCACTTTGGACTCATCACAACGTCACGTGCAAACAAAAAATTACTATGAAAATTAGCAAAGATCCCTTTAGCAATAGAAAAGAAAAGAAAATATAAATCTTCGTTCATGAATGATCCACTTAAAAAATATGATTTTTACACAAATAATATGATTTTTTTTCACCGGAGCTATTTCGCCTCCGACTCACTTGTCAATGACATATTATCACGAGTATGAATTATGTTAAAAAAACAAAATTAATAACCTTCGGCTCACTCCCCAATGACATAGCAAACTATGTGCAAAATTAATAACCTCTATAAATGAATAATGACACGTGTCATAGAATAAAAAAAATATATACTAAAACTCAACATTGACTCAAATCACAATCTTATCGCCTGGGTCTCACCTATATAATGTTTTACAATTTACCATCGTTTTGATATAAACTGTGCATGACTTAGCATGAAGCGTCCATGCTAAAATCATATTTTCATTTCAAAGGTGTGAAATGTTTTTAATCAACCAAAGGACAAATGGTCTAAAAGTTGTGACAAATCATACTTATGATATTTCCAGACTTATTAGAAAGTATCGAACATTTATGGTGATATTGAAAAAAATTAATGATAATTTTAAGAATTTTAAACTATAAGATACGGGAGAAAACTAAAAAAGATATTTATTTCTAGTTACTACATATGATTATAAATAATAATTTAAATTATTAACCTGACTAATAGAAATATGGTTTACTATTCAAAATTAAGATTAAATTTTTATCATATTTAAAACTTTAATCAAGCTCCATATATAACAAGTATGATATGTACAATCAGTGTTATATAAATTAAATAAGACAAGTTGGTTTAATTAGAAAAACTGAACTCAAACATCAAATAGTTTGGTTCTTTAAAGTGATTATTTATGTAATAAACCTTTGTTTATATAATTGAACCGAACACACAATTTGTATAACTAATCGGTTTATATAAATTTTGAACTGTCCAACTAAAAAATGGAGTTTTTCAACAATTGAATATTTTCTTGTAAATACTTTTTTATCCCAATATATCTTAGTGGAAACTTTCCACTAACCTACAAAAAAAAAAACAATTGAATATTTTCTAGTTTTTTGTTGAAATATCTAAACCAAAACTGTTTAACTAAAACATATGCCTTTTGTTAAGTACATCATGTAAAACACTATTTGTTGCGATTTTTATCCCAAAAAAAATAAATTTCAAGATTCTTGTTAACTTTTTCCGTTCCTTTGTCATTAAATATTTTATTCTATATTTTATATGACACTTGGACAATTTTAAATTTTCTATCTTGTCCACTTTGGTAACCAATTTTTTTATGTTACTTAATGTATATGTGCAAACTTCAACAAAAATATGTAAAATTATGGTTAATTTTGTATATCATCTTCGTGTATGGAATATATATAAAAAAAATTATAAATTTTCAAAAAAAAAAAAATTACGGTTTAATCTATTAACTTACCAGTCCGACTAGTTAACCATTAATCCGAAACTTTGTCGGATTGATACCCATTTCAAATTTGATAATATTGTGCACAAACGTTACTGATTTGATAATAAAAGAAAAGAAAGTGTCTACGGTGCTATGCATAGCATAGAGACCTCCGTGCTACGGCTCAATTTTTGAGTTTTCAAAATCCTAACGGTCGATCTGAACCGTTCAACATGATCTCCATATGAATATGTACTTGCAAACCAAATTTTACATTTTTTAGAATTTTTTTACTATTTATTAAGCCACTTTGAAAAAACACTAATTTGTTCACAACAGTAAAATCTTCCGGACCATTGGATCAGCAATTTTCAAAGTGGCTTAATAAATAGTAAAAAAAATTCTAAAAAATGTAAAATTTGGTTTGCAATACATATTCATATGGAGATCATGTTGAACGGTTCAGATCGACTGTTAGGATTTTGAAAACTCAAAAATTGAGCCGTAGCACGGAGGCCCTCTATGCTACGCGTAGCATATTAGCCAGATTCTAAAAGAAAATTAAAACTCCAACCTTAGATGCTTTATCTCCTTTATTGTTCTCAACTCTCCCTTGTTGATCTACAGTTCCATGACGGAAAATAGTTCTCCTTATTATATTATAATTTTTTTTTAACTTCGTTATTTTTCAATTATTCGCACATAATTTGAAGCACAAAACTAAAAAGAATGAGGACTAATTGACAATTAGTGAAAAGTTGAATCTTTTCTATTTGTATTATATAGGATTCTTTTTAGTTAAAAGTATGTTACTTTTTTATAGGATTCTCAACTCTCTCTTGCTGGGAACGAGATCCGGTGCTTGCCAAACCCCTGCTCTTTCCCTGCTTGCCTCTCTATCTCTCTCCTCGTCCTCTCTCTCCCACGTGACTCTCTCTCTCTCTTCTCTTTTTTTTAGAGAGATACAGAGAGAAAGAGACGAGCAACTCCCTGCTTTTCTATCAAGAAAAGCAGCGGATGCACATCCCTCTTGCTGACCTGCTGCTCTATTTAAGAGTACTACCTACTACGTGATGCAATAGTTTAAAAAAATGAATTACAAGTACCTCATGGTAAGCATATTAATTAGTATTTATCATATATATTCAGTATTTTTTTATTGGGCTTATATGCAAAATGTTTCTTAAAGTGCTCACCTGTAAATTGTAAGTTTGGGGGGTTGGTGTATCAGTTTTTTCTGGTTAAAAAGCAATGGATCCACGGTACAACTGCAGTGTCGTAGACTTGATATGCATTTTGGTTTTTGTTTTTCTTGAATAAATCAAGAACCAACAGCTCATTAAAATTAAGTAACGACCTATTTATGTTGCTTTCAGCTATTTCATTTTCTAATTCTATTGGAACATTCAGATTTTACTTCTTCTTATTTTTCTTTGTGTTCTCATCCATCAGAAGATCATTTTGTATTTTTGGCATAGATTCTTGACGATTTTGTTGTAATATTTCATTAAACATATATTTCATTAAACAATAGAAACATAGCAATATTTCAAACGAGGATTTGTATTACGCTATACACCATTCAGGTCATTTCAAATATTTCCATCAACTTCATTGATGTGTATAACCCAAATTTCTGATGATGTCCCAATAAAATCATCGGAGTATCAAATACGTAATTAGAGTGCTCTCTTAAATCTATTCATTTTCTGTTTTGTTTTGCTTCAATTTGGGTTCAAAAGCTAATTGAAAATTTAAGAAAATATCACTCAATATGTTATTAGTTTTGCTGATTTGTTTTGCTTCTATTTTCTGAAAATTTAAGCTTCAATATGTTATTAAGAAAATATCACTCAATATGTTATTAGTTTTGCTGTTTTGTTTTGCTAATTGAAAATTTAAGAAAATACCATCAATTTTTTTGTTTTGCTTCAATTTTCAGAAAATATCACTCAATATGTCATTGATCTTCCTTCCTTCCTAGTCTGATAATATCATTCAACTAATAACATATTGAGTGATATTTTCTGTTTTGTTTTGTTTCTATTTTCTGAAAATTTAAGCTTCAATTTTGCAATTTGGGTTCAAAAGCTAATCCAAATGAAAGTAACATTTTTCATGTCTCAGGTTCAAAAGAAGAATTGTATGTTTCTAACTGCATGTTACTGTTATCTTTGTAGTGCCGGTTATTTAAATGGAGAGGGTTTTTTTACGTCTTATAGAGATCAAAAGTATCATTTAAGTGATAGGAGTGATGGCAGATTACCACGAACAACACGGGAGTTTTATAACTAAATTTTTTTTCGGCACGCAATGTTATAGAACGATGTTTTGGTATTCTTAAAGGGAGATGGGTAATTCTTGAGGCGAAATCATTTTATCCGGTAAAGATGCAATGTCGAATAATTACAGTATGTGTGTTTATTCATAATTATATTCGAAGGGAAATGTCTATTGATTCTTTCAATGTCGAAATGCAAGAGACCAATCTACTGCCAGAGGAGTTAGATGATGAGCTAATTACACATATTGAATCAATACATGAATAGATCAATTGGAGTGACATTTTAGCTCTAAAAATGTTTACTATGTGGAGTTTCAGAAAATATCACTCAATATGTTATTAGTTGTATACTTGAATGATATAACTATTTTTCTATCTTTTCATTTATAATTTTTTATGGATATAAAGTAAATGGTTTATGTATTGAAAATTTATGGAGAGATATTATCAGACAATACGTTATTTTTTCTTCCTTCTCAATTTTTTTTTATTGGTTTAATTAAAATTTTCAATTAGGTTCACCTGTTTACTCGAAGAAAAAATTCTTTTGGTACTGTTCTGGGTGGTTTTTTGTTCGAGTTGTGTTTTTTAAGCGAATAGTTATTTACTTATATTGTTATGTTTAGATTTCTATTTTGGATTATTCACACTTTCTCTTTCTTACAAAATTTAAAAAAAATTCAATTCATGACGGTTAATATTTTTATCAATTGTTTTATTCAATTTTGATCCTTCAATGATTTAACCAAATTGGATCATAATATGAGTATTGAAGATTACATTTTTCTTTTTTAACAAATTTATATGGTATACTATAATTTTAAGAAAAATGTTGAGATAAATTGCTTTAGATGTGAAGCTTACACTGAGCTGGATTTTATAGAATAATTCGAAGAAAACGATAGGTCATATCTCTGTATAATTTTTTTTTTAGGGTTGGTGGTGAAGCAGTTGAATTGATATATATTAAAAAGGTTATTTACAAAATTTTGAGTCACCATATAACAACCCAAAGATTAGAAGTAAAATTAAAAACTGAAAACCAAAACAACTGAAAAGAAAACGACCTATCTCTGTATAATTTAAAACTAATACAGACAAAGTGACCAAATTGGCCAATTCTAACAAATCCAAATAAATTTGATGAATAAATTGAGCGACTAACGCGAAATATTACATAAAATTGAGAGGTTTCTCGTGGAACGTCATGGTATTTTTCATTGCGAACTTACAAAATATATGCAGCCTCTGCCTAGAATTTTTCGAAAAAGAAATTTAATGTGTAAAAAAAAATCACTAGAAGGTGAACAAAATAAATAAAAGGAAAGCTATACAGGCTATGCCGACATTTTTATTAATATCCAAAGTTTAATACAAATTATTAATTATGCTCAGATTTCCAAATTTTCGCTAAAAATGCCCAAGCTGGCCAGAAAATGGCCGGCTTAGGTACCAGAGTAAACCGGCCATTTTCTGGCCGGCTTACTCCATTTTTTTTTTTTAGAGAGACACTATGAAGATCAAAATATTGAAATCTAACTCTGAAAATTTGAAATTTTTGTTCAAATTATTTGTTATATTACTTCTTTTAATGTATAATTAGCATATTTATACTAAAATACGATAGATTAATTGAAATTATGTTAAATAACACTAAATTATGTTAAATTACGCTAAATTACATTAAATTACGCTAAAATACGGTAAATTACAAATGAATAGGGACGATATCTTCACTGAAAAAGCGAAAAACGACGATGAAACTTCAAACGGTCATAAAACGGCGCTCGAGTGTTCGATTTTAGCAAATGACCACTTTTCGGAAAGCTTGCGAAAATGCGCATGCGTCCGTGCCTGCTATGCTGGATTTCGAAATTCAGAATCGCCAAAAAACAAAGGGAAGAGCCTCAAAACTTGAGTTGAAGTTTCCGATTAAGATTTTCATTTCTATCATTCAATCCAAGTAGCTCAGTAAATTAGTTACATAATGAACTTGCAGATTACCAATTTTTACTATTTTTGGAATTTTTTTACTATTTTTTATGATTCATGAAAGATGAGCAAAATCAGTCTACTATAGCGTCATTTTGTGTAGTTTAGTATTTTTTTACCGTATTTCAGCATAATTAGCGAAGTTATTGTAATTTAACGTAATTTAGTATAATTGAACATAATTTATTGTAATATAGTGTAATTCAACATAATTTCAAGTAATCTAGCGTATTTTAGTATAAATATGCTAATTATACTCAAAAGAAGTAATATAACAAATAATTTAAACAAAAATTTCAAATTTTCAGAGTTAGGTTTCAATATTTTGATCTTCATAGTCTCTCTCTAAAAAAAAAAAATGGAGTATTTTTAGCGAAAGTTTGGAAATCTAGACATAATTAATAATTTGTATTAAACTTTGGATATTAATAAAAATGTCGTCAAGCAGAAGCAATCCCAAATTCAAATAGATCACCATGCACCGACAAACAACATGCTTTTTCATGGATTGAAAATTACAGAAGACTCATTCAAAAAAAAAAAAAAATTACAGATGACAAGTGTATTGACTATTGACCAATTAAAAAATTACACGTCCTTGCATGATTTAAGTATTGTCAATGAAGGAACCGGTCTCCCTTCAACTCCTACCTCCTGAGATAAGTATCTTCCCTCGGCTTTTTAAACTCCAAAATTCAAAATTTAATAAGATAAAGAATCTTCAACTTCAATAGAACCTAAACCTAATGAAAAAAAAAATTTGAATGAAATGAGTATTAGAACCCACCCACTATAGAAATATAAATTGAAAAACCTCAATCGTGATGACCACAAACATGGGTGCATCATTTCCCTACCAAAGTACTACTCATAGCCTTGTGCATGCTTAACCTTCAAAAAGTCTTCTTTTGATGCTCCCTTTTGGCCTCCTTTGAGATCTCAAATTGACTTAGTTGAGAGAATTGGGGCAATCAAATTTTGGGTCTTGGAGAGATGAAGGGGTCGAGGAGTAACACACGGACCTCTTCGCGAAGCTATCTTGGTTATGGATTAATTTTAGGGGTTTTCTTAATTCTGTTGACATATTTCACCTTGTCTAATCAATTTGTGAGTTATACTTCTAAAGGTACTTTTTTTTCTCACTTTTTGTGCTCGAATTTTTCTTGTTACATTGTTTTTCGTGTGAATTTTCATTTTTTTTCTTCTTTTTTTTTCCCGGATTTTGCAGTAGCTAAAGGAAACGATGCTGTTCGTGTCATCCAAATTTCTTCAGGGAAAGGTACGAATTTCTTTTACACTCTGGGGTTATCTATTTGATATAAAATAAATTATTTATCTCCTTTGGCCTTGAATTTTTAGATGATAGCTTGAACGAAAAACAGAGTAACCCAAAGGAAGAATCTTTCGAGCCGGTGAATACCTTTGAAGAACCAGAGGTGGTGGTTAAAGGACAAGAGAAATCTGAGCAAGATGAGAGTATTGACCGCAATAAAACCATACTACTAGGTTAAAAATAAGTAAAACATAATTATAATCTACTAATATTCCCAGTTTCTCTTTCTTATTTGTTGTTATATTGTGGGGATTTTGGCAGGGAATGAAAGCGAGCAAGAGCAAGAAAAGATAGAGGAGACAGAGCAAGCAAATGAGATAAAGAATGGAGAAGATACACAGAAAAGAGATGTGATTGAAGTTCAACCGACTGGTATGTTGGTTTGTTGCAGTCCTATTAGATTATTTCATACTCAATACTGGAATCAGATTTGGAATTAAAATGGTAATCAGAATTGGTTTTCTGTCTATAAAACTGGGATTGGAAAGAGATTCTCTTGGATTATGGTGAAAACTTGCATAATTCAAATGTTTGTTTTTCTGAGATTGCACTCAGCATATATCCTTTCATAATTTTTTGTATATTTATGATCTTATTGGCTTGATAATTCATCTGGTGCACATGTAATTTAAATATTTAATTATCCAAAACCCAGAGCTCGTGAAGTGCATAACTATAATCTACTAATATTTAAACTTTTTTTCTTTCTTGTTTTCTTATTTCTGTGGGGGTTTGTCAGAAAAAGAAAGAAAGCAGGAGACAGAAAATGGAGACGAGACACAGAAAATAAATGTAACAGAATATAAAGAAGAGACACCTATACGAGATGTGATTAAAGTCGAACTACCCAGTAAGTTGTTCTATTGCATTCCTATTGAATAATTTATGAGATGTTGGTATCTGAACTAAAAATGGAATGATGATCACAATTGGTCTTGCTATCTCTAGAATTGTGTTTAGAAATTTTTTCTCTTAGATTATGGTAGAAACAGCATAATTCAAGGTTCTGATTATTGTGGGATTGCAGTTTGATTGAATACTGGACCAGAATAGGAATTGGTATTTACCATTTTACCCTTTGAGATACTTTCTCCTTCTGATCCTATTGGCTATTGGCTTGATAACCGATATCTGTGCACATGTCATTTTAATCAGAAACCACCACAGTTCAGTCTTCAAATAAATTTCAACATCATATCTGATTGTACTGGAATATGAATTTAATCCTTGTTTTGATTTCTGTTTATGGATTTGGAATTTCATATTTTTTTATTGCATTCTGAAAAATATTGCACACTGCTGGGGCTTGCAATTTAGTTTCATTGTTTCAACAATATGAATAATTAAGCTCAAATTGATAAGTGTTGATACTATATCCAAACTTAAATTGGAATGATCAGGAAGACAATGATGTTTAAGTTTACTGACTTCAATTTTGGCTTCCTTTCCTTTATATTAATCTATAAGCATCTGTAGCCTTTAATAAGAAATATTTGCAAATGAAACTCAAAACTATTTTCCCAATGCCTTATAGTCTCATTCCAATTATGATTCTAAATTGTTCCCTTTTATTTCTTTAGATAATTCTAAGAATCCCGGAGAACGGCAAGAAAATTTGGAAAAGGAGAAATTGAAGAAAGGCCTCAACCAATTTAATAATGGAGAGCAAACGGACCAACATCAAGTCCAGCAATTTGGTGAGCTAATTTCACTTTATAAAAAATGTCTGAAAATATATAATAACTTGACCCGAAATATATTGAATGATATAACCTCATAGTTCATGGGAATTTTGCAAATTATATGGCTTTAAGAGTATTTTGCATATTTTTGGGCATAACAATTATTGTATTCTGTTCTGCATAGTTAAGGTACGTATGACAAATTAGAGTTAGAAATGATACTTACATGCAATGAGGAGACAACCAAGAAATTTACACTAGCTAGAATAGTGCAGTTCCAAATGGTTTTAAAGGACCGACTTTTCAAAGCCGAGATTTGATGTTTGATTGTTCTTATCTTTGGAATCAACAATCATTGATCTTCCTTCCTATTCTCAAAACAATGTAATGATGAAAAACTTGTTTAATTTTCTAATTTTATCAATGGATGATGATTGCTCCTTCCCAAAGGCCTTTGAGCTTTATGTACTTCTTTTCAGGAATCTGAGTTTATTATAAGGCCTTACAACTTAGATGTTAATTATGTTGTATGATATAACCAAACAAGAAAGAAGAAAAAAGCTCGATGAAAACTATGAAATAAATAAATTTAAAATAGAGAAATATAATCATTTGAACCAGTAAAATGGCCATCATCTGGAATCAACCAACTCAACATTCGGTGACTTTTCTTATTGCCTTCATCGAATCTAAATCATAGGTTATTCACCTCAAGTATCTACCAAAGTTGTACTTCCGTTGTGAATGATCAAATTTGGAATTACAAACTATGCAAATCCATTACGATTTACTTATTATATTGTTAACTTGGTTTTTTCAAAGAATCCACCATATAATCCGCATTTCAACCAATGGTCAAGAACTTCGAAAAGGAAACCATCCAAACTGGAATACTGCCTCTTGCCATGTTTCTAATTTACTTGATACTTTTCACTGCAAAAAGCTTAAAAGTGATATTACATGTACTGAGAGGTGTCAGACACTCATACTAACATACAAAATATGATATTAATTAGTCAGTCTCACATTGCTCTTCCCCTTTGCAGATGGATTTCTAAATCTCGGCCAACCACAACCATCAAAGCAACTATGTGATCAATCCGATGGTAAATTTGATCTCTGTGACTTAAATGGCGATGCCCGTACCATTGGCAGTGCATCTGTGGTACTTCTCATACCACCAAACAACAACACACCAACCCAAGAATACAAAATAAAACCCTACTCGCGCAAGTACTTGGATAGCATTAAGCCTGTAACCGTAAAGTCCCTTGAGGGACCCACAGACGCCCCCCAATGCTCTGGTAGGGTTAATAACTACCCGGCACTTGTGATTGCACTAGGTGGACTTTCGGGTAACTACTGGCATGACTTCACTGACATTCTGATCCCTCTATATATAAGAACACGTCAGTTCAACGGAGAAGTCCAGTTACTGGTAACCAACAACCAGCCATGGTGGATCAGCAAGTATGAAAAAATATTTAAAGCATTGTCACGGTATGAGATAATTAATTTTGATCAAGATTACGAGGTTAGGTGCTACCCGCGAGTTCTTGTTAGTTATGGTAGTTACAAAGAATTTAGCATTGATCCTTCTCGAGCTCCGAATAACTATACAATGGTTGATTTTACAAAGTTCCTCCGTAGAGTTTACCACCTTGAAAGAGAATTCCCCACAAAGTTAGGGAAAAACCCTGGGAAAAAACCAAGACTAATGATCATCTCTAGGGGTGGTAGCCGGAAGTTTGTAAATATGCCCGAAATTGTACAATTAGGCGAGAAATTAGGATTTGAGGTGACCATTATTGATCCAAAACCAGACATTAGCTTTGCTGATTTTGCAAGGACAGTTAATTCCTTTGATGTTATGCTTGGAGTGCATGGTGCAGGGTTGACAAATTGCCTTTTCCTCCCTCCAAATGCGGTATTGATACAAGTGGTACCATACGGAAAGATTGAGCATTTGGCAAAATTAGATTTTGGTGATCCAGCAGTAGATATGGATTTGAACTACATAGAGTACAGTATAACTGCAGAGGAAAGTACATTGTTAGAAAAATTTGGGAGAGATCATGAGATGATCAGGGATCCACTTGCAATTCACCAAAGAGATTGGGGTCTAGTTGCAGAATGGTACCTGGGAAAACAAGATATAAAGCTTGATATATACAGGTTTGAGCCAATCCTTTGGCAAGCATTGGGGTTTCTACAGTAGTTTTCTTTCTTGTATAGAGTAATTTATGTTTGTTAATTTATATTCTTCGAGATATTGTTTTTCTTCTGTATAGACAGTTAAGTTGAAACAATAATGATTCGAGGATTTGGGTATGCTGATTCATTTGGAACAGTATTTTTTGGATCAGAAATTACAAGTTTGGAATTATGGATGCTCAGTAAGTTAGAACTTGTGATTTTCTTTTGTTAGTGTAAATTATAGTGATAACCCTGGGGATTGTTAGCAGAATTGCTCTTAAGAGTCATGGATTTATGGGCCCTTTGTTATGTTACCGTGCTTTAAGGCCTGTACTAACTCGGAACAGTTCACATCTTAGGCTAGCTATGCAATTGGCCAATTGCTATTGAACTATAATAATTTACTTGTACGCTCTTTTTATAATTTTCTATGGAAGCTGGTGGGTTTCACATGTTTTTTAAATGTGTTAGTGTCCAGCTTTTCTAAACAGATTAGGACTGCTTTTCGGGGTTTGTTTTGAAGAGAAAAAATTATGTTGAAGAGAAAATTAATTCGTCGTAATATTAAAGATATTTTTTTATTGTTTCTATAATGCCTTGGTTCAATCTATAAAGGAATTATAAGATTATTATTATAATATTAAATATATTTAAAATTGAAATTGTTTTGCTCGTAGAGATGAGACAAATATTTTGAAAATAGATTTAACTTTATCTAAAATTTAAAGCTTAACATGTATATACATCCAAAATATTATAATTGTGCTACACTATAATTTTGGTGATTTATGAAATACAGGGATTATCATATAAAAGTGTTGAAATTTACAAAGTCATCAAATATTCTCGAGTGAGTCTATGGTATTATGGATTAGTCTTTAATACGGATTAATATTTTTGTTTTCAGAATTCTAACAGTCGATCTGAACCGTTCAACATGATCCCCATATGAATATGTACTTGTAGACCGAATTTTATATATTTTAGAATTTGTTTACTATTTTTTAAGATAGATAGAAAATCATTTGATCTGAAAATTCTGGACCATCCAAAAACAGTGATTTTCTACCTATCTTACAAAATAGTAAACAAATTCTAAAAAAATATAAAATTTGGTTTGCAAATACAAATTCATATGGGGATCATGTTGAACGGTTTAGATTGACCGTTAGAGTTTTGAAAACGAAAATATTGATCCATATTACGAACCAATATCCGTGCTATGCATAGTACCATAGACTCACTCAATATTCTCAATTCAATCGTTGGATTAACCTTTATTGTCGAATTTAATCATATGACTGAAAATTATTTAATCTTTTACTAATAAAGGTCATTGATGTGTAGGTTACTCATTGAATATATGAAATTAATTACTTTATTAGGTGATCATTTATTGAATTTTTTATATATTTTTAATGTTGCATTTGCTAGTATTCATCTCAAATTAGAACTTAATGTATTTTTAATACATTATTTTATTCCGGACGAAGTCCATGTGAAACATAATTGTGGTTGCATTAGGTGTATCTTCTTTGTTAAACAGTAAACACTAAAACCATCTTAAACGAGAAATTAATATAAGCAATCCTTTAGAAAAAGGAAGGTTTAACGGGTGAAATGTTCAAATGGATATATTGGAGAGTGTACTTTATTATCAGATGAAGTTGATACGTTCTATCTCGGAGAGAGTAGACTGTATGTGAAAAGTTCTGGGTTTGAGCTCGCCCTGTTTCGAGGAGACAGGCTGAGAATGAGAATATGGTTGTCGGTTCCCGAAGTGGGAAGGTAGTGAGGTATTCGGACTCTTTTCTATTTTGATACCTTTCTTTATGAAAAGTTTCCTCCCCTTGTTCAGTTGAGCTTGGGTCTTATATAGGTCTTCCGGGACAGTGACGAGACCGCATCTACATGGCCTGACAGGTTGTCATATAGCAGCCATATAGACGCGGTAATGTCCGCATAGACACCGGGACCATCCTGAGTTCGCATAAGTTCACTTTAGGAAGTCGACATGAAGGGCCTTATTAGGCTATCACGGGATCTCCCGAACTCGAGGTTGGGAATGGGCCCGAGAAGCTTTTGGTATTGAGTCCAATAGTTGGGAATGGGCCTGCAAATAGTTTTGTTAGGCCTACGGTACATGGCCCCATCAGAAGCAACAAAAGAGAAAAAGACAGTGATTGCAATTTTACACTTTTATAGCCTAACAAAAAAATGATTGGATATACATAAAAAACTGCGACAGAGTGTTTAACAAGATGGTCTCCTTATAAAAAAAAAAGAGAAGAAGAAAAAAAAAGATTGTTTCCTCTTTAATAAATTAATAATTCTCAGTGGAATTAATATTATTTAACCTTGTTTGCAAGTGTAATAAAACTTTTTTGTCAAGATTTACTGTTATATGCAAATAACAAATTAAAAAAAATGTAAGGATGAATTTTATTTAAATATAAATTTTAAATTTTTCTAAATATGCAAAAGGTATATACATATATATTTATTTTACGGTCTTGCTCCTAAATTCAATAGAGCATTCGAGGGCCAGAAAATATAATTAGAGGGGGGAAGAAAAATGTATCCTAACTTTTTTTGGGAGGACATAATTGTAAAGTCGTAATTAGAGTGGGCTGGCAGCTGGCTTATCACGAGCTGGGTCTAGCTCATAATTGACTTGTCACAACAATCAAATGAGTTGAGTGAATTAAGGTTTAGGAGTCGAGCTGAAATCTCAGCTTATAATCGTCACGAGCCAGAAGTCAGCTAAACTGAGCTGGCTCGTTAGCTCGCTAGGCTTTATTAGGCTACTATCATATAAATTCAAAAATAAATATATAATAAAGCCCATCAAACAATTACATAATTCAAGCAATCAGATATGACATAATGATAGAAATTCATTTTACTTAATATAATAACTAATTTAACATGAACTTTGTATAAATTCATACAACTAAATTCATGCATAGTTAAGCTTCACAGAATGACAGAAATTTACACAAACTCATACCTGAACCAAGCTGGTTCGTTAACAGCTCGCGCTAAAAACGAACGAGCTTCTAACGATCAAGTCAGATGTGAGTTCCGATTGATCCACGAGCTCCAAAGTTTTTTGTCAGCCCTAGTCGTAATTGCACATAAATCGATCAAAACCAATCAAAATAATTTGAGATATTAAACTGCTTGACGTACATGGCAAAATTGTACTTTTTGCGTCGAATACATGTCTCAAAATTCAACACTAATTAAGATTAATTACATTAATTGATATTAATTTGCATAAAATAAATAAATAACTAAATTAAAAACTTCAAATAAATCATATGAATCAAAAATTAAAAACAAATCGAATTAGACATGTTCCACAAAATTATAAAATAATACTGATCAGATCAGACCATCTGGTCTGTGTAACTAAAGACTTAAGTTTGGTAGTGAAATATATTTAGAGATAAAATTGAAAATAACTCTACTTATAGTGTTAATAATGATAAATTTATTTCTAAATTATTCCTTATGAAAGAAACACAAGAACTTCCAAGTCCGCTTTATTTTGTGTTGCATCATTAGGAAATTATGTTTTTATAAATTCTTTAGTCTTGTAATTTATAACATATACCAGCCGTGGGGTCTATGCTAAATCCTAAATAAATATCAAAATTTATAACAAGACATATCAACAATCACTAAACAAGTCATAACCATCAATTACAAGGTTCAGTCCAATCTAAAACATAAATGTGATTGAAACGAAACAATTTAAAATAACCCCACTCGGAAAGCTATTGGCAAATCCTATCATAAAGCAGCCGTGGGGTCTGGTGTCAGTTATTTGATTATTTTTATTTCAGAAATTAAAAAATCAAATCTTCAGAAAAGAATTAATTAATTTTTTTCTTTGAAAAATAAATAGCATGTGCGGTTTCACCAAGGATAGACTGATGGAACCACACCAATGATCTAATTCCTGCGGTTTGTGAACAAATTTGAGTCAAGATAGAATTTAAAGTTTGAAAAATAACTTGAACCGCACCATTGTGTTAAGCTTTGTCCATTATTTATAATTCAGAACCGGAGAATTTGTTGTTATTTAAACACTAATTAGTATTGTGCTTGTGCATCCACATAGACAAATTAAAAGATAAAAATTCTCATACAACATGATATTATTTTATAAAAATATAAATCAATGAAAAAATAATTATTTAACAATAATAGCGATAAAATATGAAAAAAATGAAGACATGACTAATATTTAATTATCAATCAATTAAAAAATTCCTTAAATAAAATTTAAAAATAGAAATAAATTATGACTAAAGGAAGGCAAACTAAATAAATTTGTGAGGAGTATGTGTGGCGAGTACGTTCCAAATAAATTTAGACTTTTACACATAAAAAAAAATAAAAAAATTGCATAAAATCAAAATAAACAATTTCAATTATTTTACTACTGATTCCTAACAAGGTAGGATTTTCCTTGAAAATATAACATTACTGACCGCAAATAATTATTTAAGATAACTGAAAGATATTTCACCCGTCAAAAAAAAAAAGAAATTGAAGATATGTAAATCAAAAGGTAAAAAAATAAAATAAAAAATATTGGACGATAAATTTACCTCAGGGTGAAACATTAATTCGTCATTGCATAATTATTGTGATAATTTAATTATTTGGACTCTTGAGCTAAATAAATATTTGATTCAAATATCAAACATTTTGGACTTATAATAAGTTGTGTGTGGGTTGTTTTCCATAGAGAGAAATTGCAAGCCATGATGACAAAACTACAATGACAGTGTTCCTACCAAAACTTTGGACAAAAATTTATATAAAGATTGAAAATATACTTTTAACAACTCTGAAAATGACATAGCTATCAAAAGTTAGCGTGTGTCATTTGCCAAAAATATAAATCGTCTAGGACAGCTTTTTTGCAATTTAACTATTCCATTAGATTGCTTGTAAGAAAAAAATTCTAACAAAAAGATAAAAATAAAAAATACTTCTTCTCATAAGGATAAAATTTCCAATTAACTATTCCATTTAGATTCATCATTTAAATTTTATAAGTCAAATAATATTGAAATCTAAATTTTGAAAAATAAATATTTCATATTATTTGAAATATTTGAAATCTATGGGTTAATTTGAATAGTTTATTAATAAGTAATTCTTAATTTTTTTTTGTAATTATCTTTTAACAAAATTATATAAAAGAAACGTTTCATAAAGGGGAGCCTGACTCTCTCATAATTATTAAATTCTCAAGAAGCGTTTCTTTTCTTTTCTTTTATACCTCTATATAACCTCTATTTGAATTAAAAATTAAATGACTCTCTAATTGTCTCTCTCCTCTCTGTATTCAATCCGATCATAAAAATATAAATTCCTCTCTCATGTTCTGTATCCGAATAGAAAAAAAAATGAAAATGTATTTTTCCTTCATGCTTTCATATCATGTATTTCAATAAATTCTTAAATATTGTAAAGTTATCGTCAGTCGCTTTATGGTCTTGCCAAATGGGTGACAACACTGAAGTATCTTGATTGTAGATTCAAATCATACACGATCCGAATAATGTCTTGTACACAATCCGAATAATACTATTCCAACTTGATTTATTTTATCTTTCAATTTATTAACTATCTAAATTTCTGAAAATTTACCCAACGAATATTCATATCAGTGTAAAAGTCAACAAACTTAAACAAAGTAAATTTAAAAAATGTTTTTCTTTTTAGTTTCGTTAAATTATTTTGCAGAAAAGCCTTTTATAGTCACGAAAAACAATCATTAATTATGCATCGAACTAAATTCTTTATAATTATTAGATTAGACTTGCAATAATAAAACAGTATCCACGAGGAACACTGTCGAATACTCCTGTCGCTAATAGAAAAAAGTACTTTTATGTCAGTATACTCTCGGAGATAGTCACTTTTTACGTGAGATAATATCAAATTCTTGTAGTGAATTGTTCTCTCCAAGACTCCAACTAACGACCCACTCGTCTAGTTCTTTTAAATAAGTTTAGATACTTCAATGA
This sequence comes from Carex myosuroides, assembly GCA_028015225.1. Classification (NCBI taxonomy): domain Eukaryota; kingdom Viridiplantae; phylum Streptophyta; class Magnoliopsida; order Poales; family Cyperaceae; genus Carex; species Carex myosuroides. The sequence goes on from CM051474.1 coordinate 9,560,894, forward strand.
ATATTTTGTACTTGCTAGCTTGGAACACTTTCATGCTACCAAACTATCTTTTTTTAGTCACACTAATCAAGCAAGTGCTCAATAAATGCAACCTACTCTATGTGAAAATGGGGATGGTCCAACTTTTCTAACAATAATTCATGCACTCTTACAATAAGCAAAACTATTTTAACACCAACTTGTTTCTGAATTTTGCAAACATTGAAGAGAGTGCAGAGCAAGAAAATATTCACATGGAGTCAATAATATTATCCTTTTTATATTTCTAAGGTAATTTGAAATTTTCAATAGAGTGGAAATGTTAATTGGATCAAACATAAAGCTAATTGTTGCATAAATGCATAATTCAAATAACTCCATACCTATATATCAATTATTAATGAGGAGGATTCAAATGCCTTTATTTTTTGTGCCTCTACTATGCCTCCATTCTTAGAAACTTTAATAACTCAAAATTTAAATTATAAACGTCAAAATAAAACCGTTAGATATGATTTATGTTATTTTCTCTATGTGCTCATAAAAAATTATCACATTTCAATTTTATTTTTATGTGAATTAATAAGTTGAAAAATCAACGTCTAGAAATTATTCACATTAGTACATTTTTAAAAGCTCTTGATGACAACCAAAACAAAGTTGAAATGTCATAATTTTTTACATGTGCATAGATAAAATGATGCAAATCATATCTGACGGTTTTATTTTGACTTTTAAGTTTCAAATTTTGAGTTATTAAAGTTTTAAAAAATAGAGGCATAATGGAGGCACAAAAAATGGAGACATTTGATCCCTCCTCATTATTAATTTATATGAATCAACTTAATTTGTACAACTTAATTTTTTTTTTTCTTTTTGGAGATAATATGGAATTAAGTCTTTTAACTTAAATATCTACAAAAAAAATTCATTCAAATTTCCAACATGTAATCTCCAACTCATAATACATAATTATACATATTGTTGAAATACATAACTTTTGCAGGACATAAGCAAATAAATTAAATGTCAAAATATTCATTCGATCAATTTAGAAATAGTCAAAGATGTCGTTCCCATTTCTCTTGTTATTGTATAACAAGTGGCTACATATATTAAATGTCTGTTATGCATAGTAGAAGCATATATACCAACTTCATCAAAACCTACTTCCATTATGTATTATATTCTAAGTCGTCACAAGCTAGATGTATAATAAATGGTAACGATTATCAGAAACAATATATTGCAAAATTTTATCATTTTTCATTCACAAGTCATGTGCATCAATAATAACAGTGTATATGCTGAAAGCTAAGAGCATCAAATTTTACAAAATACCAATATTTCTAAAAAAAATCATCACATATTTCGGCATGGACCAACCTCGTGTATTGATTAAACCCGGGCGGGTCGACCCGGACCGACCAAACCCGGGACCCGGACCCGGACCGACCCGGACCCGACCTTGAACCCGACCCGAACCGTCCTAAAGGGTTGGGTCGGGTTTGAAACGGGTCGGATGCGGTTTTCTGAGCAAAACCCGACCATACCCCCACCGTTTCAACCCGCCTACCCGAACCCGATCCGAACCGGCCAAAATCCGACCCGCCCCGCCTGAACCCGACCCTAAACCCGGCCTAATCCGGGTCAACCCGGCCTAACCCGGGTGAACCCGACCATAACCCGGGTGAACCCGATCCTAACCCGACCTAAACCCGACCCTAACCCGACCTAAACCCCCCCAGACCCGGCGGGACCCGTCCCAATCCGGCCAACCCGACCCCCACCGAATTTTTCAAAGTTCGGAATTTTTTTTTTCCCTCCTGCTTTTGCTGCCTACTTGGCACTTGCCTCTGGCTTGTGACCTTGTGTTGCCTCTGGCTTGCGCTGGGGGACCAACGAAAATGGTCAACTGCCTTTGGCAGTTTGGCTTGGTTAGCACTTGCCACTTAGCAGAGGACCAGAGGTGTTGCCTTTAATTTAAAAATGTTATATTTTATTTTTTAAATTTTGAATATGTTAGATAATAAGATTTGAATATATTAGATTATTGGATATGTTAGATTTTTGAATATGTTAGATTATTGGATTTTATTTTTGAATATGTTAGATTATTGGATTTGTTAGATTATTGTATTTTATTTTGAAATTCGGATTTATTTTGAAATAGATTAGATTTTATTTTTTAAAATTCGGATTTATCTTAAATAGGTTAGATAAATAAGTTATATTTTATTTTTGAATTTGTTGGATAGTTATATTTATTTTTAAATATGTTATATTTAGTTTGTAATAGGTTACATTTGAATATTTTGAAATATGTTAGATTATTGGATTTGTTAGATTATTGTATTTTATTTTGAAATTCGGATTTATTTTGAAATAGGTTAGATTTTACTTTTTAAAATAGGTATTTTATTTATAAATAGGTTAGATAAATAGATTTATTTTTTAAATAGATTTGAATATGTTAGATTTTATTTTTTAAATTCTTGTTAATTTTTAAATATGTTAGATAGGTAAGTTAGATAAATAAGTTAGATTTGTTAGATAAATATGTTGGATTTATATTTTATTTTTGAATATGTTGGATTTGGTAGACTTATTTGTTTGAAAATATTTTATTTTGTTAGAGTTATAAGTTGTTGTTGTAAAATAGATTTTTAAAATAAGTTAGAACAAGTTATATTTATTTTGAATTAGACTTAGAATTTTAAAATTTGAATTAGACTTTTTTTTAACTTAATTTGATTTTGTTATAACAAAAATATATTGAGTTCAAATGAAAAAAACTGAAAAAAAAAACTGAAAAAAAACAGATGAAAAACGTCTCTGGAAACAGAAAAAAAAAACAGAAAAAGAAACAGAAAAAAAAAAAAAACCGGACCGGACCTACCCGGACCGGACCGACCCCCGACCCGGCCTAACCCGCCCCGACCTAACCCGCCGGGTTTAGACCGGGTTAGGATCGGCCGAGTCAGACCCCAACCCGACCCCCCCTACCCGACTCAACCCGTTGACCCGGGCTAACCCGTGCCCGAGTCAACCCGGGGACCGGGCGGGTTTGGACCGGACCAACCCGACCCGGCCCCTTTTCAATACACTAGACCAACCGCACATGGGAATATGAAATATAAAAAATAGAGTTCTAAATTGAGGAAATTTTTTATTCATAGAAATTATTAAATTCAGACGTACAAAAATAAAAAGAGTGTTTCGTTTCCAAAAAATATAGAAAGATATGACTCATCGAGTCTGATCCAAAATATATGGATCTGATTCAATGGTCTAGATCCAAATATTATGTTTTTTTTTATCATCTGTGTACCAGAGCTTGATTTTCCTCTAATCGGACGGTTCGGATCCAAACTAAAAAAAAAATATGAATCAGACTCAATGAATCAGATCTTTTTATAATTGTTAGAAACAATGTCCTCTTTCTATTTTTGTACATTTTATTTTAATGATTTCTACGGATAAAAAAATTTCCTAAATTGATGTGCCACCGATCCAATCAAAAGAGCAATCACAAACCCTATGGATGGATGAGGCTTGTGCTCTAAAAAAGATAACAACAGAAAAGACAAGGATGGAAAAAGGAGAAAGGAGAAGAAACACAAATTTTTTGTTTGGTAATGTAGGATGTCCGGATCAACTACGTGACTCCCAAATTGACAATATTTCGTTTATAGTAAAGATTGCGACCAAAGATAGTGAATCATTCAAAATTATTTTTATAAATTAAAAAAAAATCAAATTATCGGAAAAAGGATGAATTTTTTTTTATCAAATAGAGGGACCAACCAATGAATTATTTATATAAATTAAAAAAATAAATTATTGGAAAAAGGATCATTTTAGCTATCTACTTGTAAATTAGCAGAACTCAAATTTCATCAAAAATTGATATTTCTGTTTGTCAAGATTGAAGACAGAAATCAAATTGTTTAATTTCATATGACATGAACAGACTCTGATATTTTCAATTGGATAGCTCAATATTAAATAACAGCACTACCATACCTCACACTAGTTGCAACAAATGACGCAAGATATTGGGTATGCTCATTTTTATAAATCTTTGTTTAATTTAAGAAGTAAACTATCAGAAAGATAATTCAAATTATTTTTCCTATTTTATTTTTTAACATTTTAGAACTCAAATAACAAAATAACAAAATAGAACTATTACATATCATATATAATATATTTTTTTAGTGTAGAACTAGGGTTCTTAATTAAATTCACAAACTCTAAAACCTATCAGAATGATTTAAAATAACATATCCAAAACATTAAAACCATTCTATTACGCAATTGATGCATTTACATGTCAAATTTATAAATTTTAGACTTAATTCTATATAAAGTGAAGTGGTTAAAAATGAGTTCATATTTCATTATTATTGACCGCTTGACTGTATACAAAAAATCAATTTGATATTTATAAATTTGACATGTAAACACATCACTTATGAAATCAATCTTTTTCAACGATTTGAATTCGTCATTTAAAATTAAACTCACAAACGACTTTGTGAGTTGAAAAACACCCTAGTTCTACTTTATTTTTCTATACATACATACAAAAATACAAAAAATATAATATTTGACCCGTTTCAATACGAATATTATTTTTTTAAATCAACATGTATGAATTATTCACGTCAATGAATCTTTTTTTTTACACTTGATTTCAGTTAAAACACAGCCAAAATGTCGTAATATTAATATTTGCATAAAAAAAGAGATATAGATCGTAATAACAATTTTATTTTGATATTTTTTTTACATGAAATATGGGTCGAAGTCTGTCACACCTCCGATCTAGAGATGCAACAACCTACAGCATCTATTTACCATTCAATATACGTAACACAAGTCACGGATCTTTTGTATGCATTGCCAATATCATTAATTATTTTTACCACATCTCAATTTAATTTACAAGAATTATCTGACCATTTATAGTGGATGATGCTAGATAAATACTCTCTACACCATGTCAGATATAATAAATCCAAAATCACATATCTTTAGGTGGCCCCGCTGTCAATTATACCCCAAAAACGTTTATCTGTCTTCGTCTAACAAACCTGCAAATCTCACAAGGGGAAAACGGGTGAGAAATAATAAATTATTTCTCAGTTCTTATTGTTACTCAGGTTATTGTATTCGAAGGAAATCCATAGTTAGAATGAAATCTCCGCACGAGAACTAACAGTTTATTATATAATGATGAATACAAATGTTCAATAACAGTATCCAATTGAACAATAAAAATTACATAAATAAATCAGAACTCTATGAACCTTATCAGAATAAATGGTTTGGGTATAAATATTTTAAACCCTAAAGTCTGGTAACGTTTGGTTTCCTAACTTTACAATTTCTAGTCTGGTAACACGAACAGATACCATCCAACTTGCCGTTGAAGACGCCATCCAACAACCCAGTCTCCCTTTTCACATAACATATATATGTCGTGTCAGGCTTATACTATTCTAACTGTCCTGACAATTTATTAACGAAAACAATACGAAAACAATATTACAATAATGTCATTATCGGAAAGAAAATCAATGATAAGACAGTTACCATAGTTCATTAGTCTTACAGTCACAATTCACATTTATTCAATATCCCCTACCCAATCGATACTGGGTTCAGTTGGGGTCATTCATCATATGCGCATAAGAGTCATAGAGTAAAGTCTAGTAGCTAGCTAAACTTTACGATATATTAATTATTTTTCTCCACTATATGGAGGTTCAAGGATTACAGTATTCAATTTTCAATCAATTCAATCACTGTGGTCTCAATCAATCATTTGCAATAAGAATCAATCAATCGATAAATAATATCAACATGACAGTCAACAGACTTGCCTGTAATTCTGTTTCAATTGTATTGGGCTATGCATATGATGCAACAGTTCAATCAATGCAGTCAATCAAATATTCAAAATGCACAGCGAGTTGCGATTTAATTCCTTGTCATGAATCTCAGACTAATCCTCCAATAACCCCGCACCTAATATCGTAGGGCACAAGTGAGATCACTAGCAGTCTGTTCCTCTTGAATATTTTGTTTCATCAGTCGCTTTCATAATTATACCTATATAAAAATTATATATATTCTTATCAATACAATTGTAACCCTTTAATATAACATAATAATTTATGGGTCCCAATATTTAACTCCCAGGTTCATGCTTATTCAATAATTATTGTTCAGTATTTTGAGTTATACTCAATTTATTTTAATGTGCTGATACATTGTTAGTATTATTATTATAATATCAAGTAATCTCTCATTCATATAATATAGCACATTTATACTTATCCACAATCCTTGTTTAATTAATAAAAATACCCATATTGTTCATGGCATCATTTATTAATCACTATTTATTCCTTAATCCTTTTTTTAACTACATTTTATTTCAGTCCTCTAATCCAAATATGTCCAAAAAGTCCAATTCATTTTCATCCAACTTCGGCCATAGCCTACATAATTCAGTCTTTTCATTTCTTTTTCCTTTTCCAGCCAAAAGCCCACAAATCAAATTCATATTTCATTCTTTGTTTCCAACGAGTTCTAAAAGTTTCATTTTTGCAATTTAATCCATCAGACAAGGAAATATTATCCAAACAGGAGAAGTTTACATATTTTACCTTGACTTATACTTTTCTTATAAATAAACTTCTAGAACCATCATAATAACATACAAGCAAGCACAACCATGTTGGTACCGAGCGGTACCAGTATTTGAGGGGTCAGAGTTACTCAATATCAACTCGGTATAGTACCACAAGGTAACCCTGAGCAAAATTAACCAACCATGACTAACGGGTTCAAACCCGATAAAGAAAACAAAGGAAAAAGAAGAAGATTCTTCAATCAATCAAACCGTTTAATTCAATTCACAACACAGTAGGACTTGTTTATTCATTTATCAAGATTTACCGGCCTTAATCGGATCAGGATTGAGAAAAAAGAGACAGATACCTATAGTCATACAACATGGATTGAGAAAGAAAAAGAGCACACAGAGCTATCAATTCAACCGCATCAGTCAGCGAACGAAAGAGAAATTCCTATGTTTTTGTTTCTTTCTTTCTTTTTTTCACTTTACTTTTCCTGTGTTCTTTGGTTTTCTGTTTTTTTTTTCTTCTTTCATTTCATTTTTTTTGTCCTTTCTTTTACGGGAGAGGGAGGTCACCCAACATGGGCCGCGTGGCACTAATTGCCACGTTGGTCATTCCTTTTTTTTTTTTGTTAATTTTGAATTTTCAACCTTTAACTTTTCATATTGCAAATCAGTCCAAATATATAAAAGAAGATTATAAATATTTGCAAGTATTAGCTTTCTATTATATTATCTCGTATCAATTCTAAATTCAAACATTTGTTCGTAAATATCTCATTATACATACTTTATCTAAGTTAAATGGATTTTCTGATAATCGATTTATCATATTTAACTTTAGTTTCACTTAATTATCTTACTCGTCTATTCATAAAATATCATTTGTTCGTCAAAGTTACACATTTTATTAAAAGACATTCAAACGTTTCGTACATTACTTTTAGTTACTAATTTCGTATACGCATTTTGTATAATGTTATATTTAATTCTAATCGATATTATTTGATTTCATGTTCGATTGAAATTCCGACTAAGTCGTGTTGATTATGAAAAGTTGTTGATCAAGTAACCAGATTTCTCTATAATTAATCTATGCTTTCGATTTGTGTGGTTAAATTGAATGTTTGAATTGAGTTTTGGATTATGAGGGCATATTTAACATGATAACGGGTCTGAGGTTCGAATTTGATTGTGAAATGATGAGATTGTGTGATTAGAGAATATGAAAATTGTCTATGGTAGGCATTCCAAATGTGTGAATACTGTGTGACTTGTTTTACTGATAATCTAGACCCAGTGTTATCACTGTTAAATATGCAGGCATAATTTGATGTGAATTTGTGTGGATTAATCCAGTCTGTTTGAATGGTTGTTTAATTAAGTCAATTATAAAGAAACGTGTCGTTAAATAACTAGTTACTGAGCTTTGTAGCTGGCCATGTATTGTTTCTATTTATTATTTTTGTTGCGACGTAGGTTGACGGGACGAAAGATGGATGCGAGGATGCCTCTCTTATCGCGTGCCCGGCCTGACGACGGGGGCGTGACAAAGTCCTTCAATTATTAAATGGTGTTTCAAACCATATAATTTCGATTAAGAGCTTATATATCGTATTTAACATCATAGTTCTCGTGTTGTGCTGTGTACAAACTACAAACGTACGGCGTGGGATTTTAGAGAAAGTCTTTTATACAAATGTCAACAACAACATGAATCTTCAAAATTAAAATATCAACAACATTAAGAAATCTTGAATTAAGAAATCTTGAATCGTTGAATTGAAGCGCATAACTGTGGCGCGACAGAAATTAAAATCCTAACAACAATTAATCCTATCCTCTCAACTCCTTTGACAAAAGTTATTGCTGTGACATTTTAATTCTTCTCGATTCCATAAAAAAGAATTTGAAGTTAATAAATTAACTAATTTAATGACAAGTTGACGATCTACATATAATAGGAAGAGGGATAAAAACAACTTGGTTCGAAAATCGGCATTGTGCTGTGCATGATCTAAGGTAAAGAGCACATAAAATCACAATATGTTAAGTAATCGTTTGCTTTAGAAGTTCATCGATCATATTCCCCATTTAGACATTAGACTTAAATAATTTTTAGCAACATTCTCTCATGTTCGCAGCTAGCTAGCACGATAATCGGAAATTAAAATACTTTAATTAGAAGTGGCACCCTATTAATCTATCATTTTATTATATAATTATGAGCAGGAGTGGAACTAGAAAATAGAGATTGGGGACTGAAAAATCAAATATAGTGTAATTTTATTTATAACGGGGCTAAAAAGTATTAATGCATATAAAATTTACAAAATTTAATGAACCAAACTATAAAATTTTAATTTATGGGAGTGGCTTAGCTACCTTTACCCATCACTGTATTCCGCCCCTGATTATGAGTTTATCCAGAATTATACTATGTTTATCAATTTTAAATTTGTTTGCCTCAGACAGGGGCGGAACAAAATAAAATTAAGTTTAAAAGGTTAAATGAATAAATTTTCATTTAATTTCATTTTATGAGTGTAGACTAATAGTAATAATTTATGTAAAAAAAATAAAGATTAAAATGAAAATTTTCAATTCATAGGAATAATTTAGCCTCCTTTTACCCAACACTTCTATTCCTGGTTGCAAAGTTAAATCAAACTTTTAAACTCTTTTTTTAAGGTCTAAACTTTTATACTTACAAAATGTGAAAAGAAATCGACAAATTTACTATAATGGCTAAAGCAACGTCTACAGTATAAAAAAAGGTTACAAATATAAAACTTAGTGTTTATCTCATTATAAAACTCAAGAGTTAAGAGGATTGACTTTTATCTCATTATAAAACAAAATATAAAAATATATATCAAGAATGCCAAATTTAAGTTTGCACTTTTTAATTTGGTGACAAATTCATGAATATGGAAACTAATCATGAGTTTTTTTACGAGATATTTGATAGTGTGATGTCAGATACAAAGGCTCTTATATTTGATTGTTTGGTGTAAAAACAAAAATTCCAAGTTCCTACAAGTGTGAAATTTTGAAAGGAAAATTTTAACGATCGTCCGAAGAACTCCGTCTAGGACTTGTTGATATTAATTGCTAACATTATTAGTACATGGTTAGTTATTATAAAATGTGTGAATCAATGTTTGATAAAAATTAGACAGGACCTAAAGTATGTATCATTCAAAGTAGTTAATCTACTATCAACCTGTAGGATTTTATTGAAGAATTTTTATCAAATTTTAAGTTTTAATCTAGACAATATATTTGGTCTTAATGTATTATGCCGAACTTTTTTTCATAGAAATTTATTAAAAATAATATAGAAAAATTGATGGATATTCCGATGCCATAGAAGGAATCGAACAATTTGTTCAATTCCTTTAGACGCTTTTAAAGAAATGTACTAGTCCACTCCACATGTCCTGCCACAAAAAATCATCCCTAATCTCATGCAGGGACGGATTCAATATTTCGGTCATGGGTAGGCACAAAATGCTAACAAGAGTGCAAAATAATTGATTTTTTACTATATAATCTCATGAGCTGGAGTACAAAATGCTAACAAGACTATAAAATAAAATAAGTAGTATTGTTTTACATATAAAAAAACAAATATAGTAATACCTAGCTAGTCAAATCAAGTCGATGACGGTGAATAGAGCTTGCCTCTACGAATCTTCATATGTTAAAATCTCAGCATAATTCTTTCATTATTAACACCCTTGAACAAAATCTCTCTCAATATAAGTAACCAAACAATCATTTAACCATTGATCTCCCATACTATTTCTTGAGTTGTCTTTCCCCAAATTCCTTACCCTAAAATGTAGAATTCAATGTCATTATGTCAAGCAATTCAAGCAACCCCTCAAACAAATCAAGTAATTCACAATTCAAGAGAAAGGTGTGAAATTCAAGCACCAAACCATATGTAATTCACAATTCAATTTAAACACAATTCAAAGCCTTCAGCATTTCAATCCTCAATTCAAGCACCAAACTATATATTTATAGGTGTAAAATTCAAGCACTAAATCATATATTCTTTTTTTAGAAGGCATGGCAGGAGCTGCCAGTTGCATTATCCAAACCATATATTCAACCAACAATTCAATGATGAAATTGAAAAATAGTGTAAAATTGAGAAAGGATGTGCAAGAAAGGTGTTAAATTGAGAAGGCAATGGATTTTCTATATGAATTATGCAAGAAATTAATTCAATTGATCAATTCAAATCAGAACTTGAGACCTTACAAAAAAAACAAAAGAGGAGGAGAAGTGGATAACGAGTTAGGGCGTGCTGGAGTGAGTCGAAGGGCGGAGAGCGAGAGGCGTGCTGGTGCTGCGTGCTGGCATGAGTGAATAACAAAAGAGTTTTTTTTTTTGCTCTCTAACTCTCCAGCGAATAGCAAACTAAATAAGTCTTTTTTTTCTCTCTTTGACTACGTAACGGTCTTTTTTTTTGTTAGCCGATAATTCAGCACCACGGAGACACTCATGAGCCAAACTTTAAATTATTTCTTACCTTGTTATTTAATTTTTTCTGGGTTAGAGGTAAGCACATGGGCAAAATTACACTGGGCCAAAAAAAATTCAAATCCAGGAGTAGCACTTGCCTACCCCTGAATTTTATGGATATTTGTTTGCCCCTAGATTTTATGTATATTTGTCTATTCCTGAATTTTATGATCCGCCTATGTCTCCAGGTTATTTCTAAGAAATCGAATTATTAATTTATTATAGTTGTCTCAAAAAACTGAATTATTAATTTGTTCCTTCTATGGAATCTAAATTTTCAAACAATCCATCCATTTTCTTATATTATTTTTAATGAATTTCTATAAATAAAAAATACGTTTATTATGCCCATAAAACATATACGTTTTAATTTATAAAATAAATTGCTCATATCCGTCATATGAAATCCGCACAATTGGAGAGGAGACAAAATCCTATTCTTTTGAACAGATGGTAGTTACTGACATATAAATCCAAACTTCAATTTCGTTGTGGAGTACACTTGTCAGTAACACATGAGATGATATATCTTATCAGCATCCGCACATAGAAAAAAGTCTGGATTCTTTTTCTCTCCTTCATGTATGTGTTTAAGAAAGAGGAAAAGAGCTTAGACTTTTTCCAAGCTACAAATATAATAATCTTCTCTTTTGTTAACAAATAATATATATATATATATATATATATATAGATAGGCTATGGTGAGTTGTGAAGTAAAACTCACGCTATATTTTCATTTTGAAAATCCAAACAACCGATCCGAACCGCTCAACATTTTTTAAATATTGAAATGTGCTTGGAGACTAAATTTTACATTTTTTGAATTTTTTTTTACTATTTATTAAGCCACTTTGAAATCGCTGATCCACTGTGAACAGTAAAAACAGTAAAATTTTCTGGACCACCGGATCAGCGATTTTCAAAGTGGCTTAATAAATAGTAAAAAAATTCAAAAAAATGTAAAATTTAGTCTCCAAGCACATTTCAATATAGAGAACATGTTGAGTGGTTCGAATCGGTTGTTTGAATTTTCAAAATGAAAATATGAGCGTGAAGTAAAAATGACCTCTTACTTCACAACTCACCATAGCCCAGCTCTATATATATATATATATATATATATATATATATATATATATATATATATATTTATATATAGAGGTGAGCTAATATCAAAAAGTTTGTTTCAAGCTTTGATGCAATAATTAGTTTTCTGATTTTAAAGTTCAAACAGCCGATCCAAACTGTTAGATGTGATATCTATATTAAAATGTGTTTGAAGACCAAATTTTTAATTTTTTGAAATTTTTTTACTACAATCATTGATTTTAATAAACAGTGAAAAGTATATGAATCATTGAAAACAACAATTTAAAAACTGACTTAATAAATAGTAAACAAATTTCAAAAAAATATAAAATTTGGTCTCCAAGCACATTTTAATATAAATTGAATGTTGAACGGTTTTAATCGACTTTTTAAATTTTAAAAATGTAAAAACCGAACTGTTTGTTCCAAAATTAAGAAATAAACATTTTGATATTAGCCACCCCTCTCCCCCCTCTCTCTCTCTACATATATATATATATAGAGTAGAACTAGGGTGCTCCTAAGCTCACCAAGCCCTTCGTGAGCGCGACTCTAAAACCTATCAAATTGACTTCAAACGACATTTTCAAACCGTTAGATGTTCAATCTATATTAAAATGTGCTTGGAGACCAAATTTTACATTTTTTTGAATTTTTTTACTATTTATTAAGATGGTTTGAAAATTGCTGTTTTTATTAAAATTCTGCACCATTGGAAAACAGCGATTTTCAAACCATCTTAATAAATAGTAAACAAATTCCAAAAAATGTAAAATTTGGTCTCCAAGCACATTTTAATATAGATTGAACATCTAACGGTTTGGAAATGTCGTTTGAAGTCAATTTGATAGGTTTTAGAGTCGTGCTCACGGAAGGGCTTGGTGAGCTTAGGAGCACCCTAGTTCTACTCTATATATATATATATATATATATATATATATATATATATATATATAGAGTAGAACTAGGGTGCTCTCGAGTTCACCAAGCCCTTGGTGAACTCAAGTCCAAAACTCATCGGATAGGCTTCAAACGACGAATCCGACCGTTGAAACCCGTCTACCTTACGAGTGATGCGTCTACATGCAAAAATTTTAAATTTTAAAATTAATTTTGCATAGAGTCAATTGGTCAAAAAACGTCAAAAAATGAATGCATTAAAATTAATTTATTAACCTTCTAATTTTGACCACTTGACTCTATGCAAAATTAATTTCAAAATTTAAAATTTTTGCATGTAGATGCATCACTCGTAAGGTAGACGGGTTTCAACGGTCGGATTCGTCGTTTGAAGCCGATCCGATGAGTTTTGGACTTGAGTTCACCAAGGGCTTGGTGAACTCGAGAGCACCCTAGTTCTACTCTATATATATATTATATAAAATGAAAGCAACTTGTTGTTCTCTTGCCTACTTCCAAACGTGTTAGCGCCAGTATTCTAATTTATACATTCGTTGTGATCAATGCAATGAATACTTAAATTTTCAACTGCTCTACTACCGAAACTAATAGAAACTTCTCTTAAAGCCTTGTTTTTCATTAAATATGCGGACAAAACAAGCAACTTTTGTACTTATTTAACAGATGTGATTTATTTTATGGCCACCATAACTATCCTCAAAATCTCACCTTCCAAGTACATACTTCCAATAATTTCATGTTCATTCTAAATTGAACAAATACACACTTCCATATACCATAATGAATATTTACTTTTCAATTTAAAAAAAAAGTATTAATAACTTTGCACATTTTTGTTATAGTCAAACTATGTTGCCACCAATCACCATCAAACCATGGGAATCAAATCCTCTGCCCCTCGGTGGGCAGGATTTTCCTGTCATCCTTGGAAATTAACCAATATACATAAGCCACGTATCTTAGACTCTCTAGCTATAATTAATTACTAAATATGTTTATTAAATATTTGTAAATTAACTTAGTAATTTTTCTATGCATAGAAAGATTGACTTGCATAATGAAACAAAATAGAAGAAAAACAATCGGGTTTGTCTTTTATGAAATAATTAATAATACAAGATATTCTTTTTATGAACAAGTAAAGTTATTTACAAAAGAGCTACAATACCACAAATTTTATTATATATATGTGCAATTTGATTTATAAATTTTCAAATATAAATGAAAAAAGTTAAATCTGCCCATATTATTGTAATTTCTCTTGAATCGTTTGAGAACATTCGTTGCTTTAGAACCTCAAAATTGACCATTTTATTGCACAAAATTTTGTAACATGAGAACCTTTCTCGAAAACACTTCTCTATATTTGAACATCAATCTTAAATCTTGATTTAAGAGAAATTAAAATACGTCCAAATTTTACTTTTTTTGTTTATATTTGAACATCTATAACTCAAATTGTACATAAAATTTATGGTATTGAAATTCTCCTGTAAATAACTTTACATTTTCATAAAAGAATATCTTGTGGTATTTTTTTATAATTTTTTTTTATATTAATTATAATATTTATCCTCTAGATAACTTGTGGTATTATTAATTATTTCATAAAAGACAAACTGAATTGTTTTTCTAGTTTTGCTTATTATGCGAGTTAATGTTTCTATATTTAGAAAAGTTACTAAGTTAATCTACAAACATTAACGATGGACTCGGTAATTAATTATTGTGAAAACTTTCATTAAGAGTTCATAATAAGTGGCACATGGAGATTGGTTAATTTTCAAGGGTGGCAGGAAAATCCTGCCCACCGGTGGGCAGCGGATTTGATTCCCAAACGATGCCCTGTCCTTGACATACTATTCAAAACCTAACAAATAACAATGCACGCTATCCTGATAAGAACGGCACCCTTAAATAGTTTATAAATAATTGTCAATCATTTCGAAATTACAAAAATGCATATTTTCTTTCAGTTAAAATAATTATATTTACTATTTTTTTGAATCACACTTTTATAAATTGAAGTGAAATTTTCTATTTCAATTCACAAATATCATTGGTAACTATCACACATTTTGACTCAATAAAAACTTATTTGAACAGTGTCAACATTTGTTTTGAATTTTCATACTCATTGTCCGAATTCTAAATAATGCAAACTTCTTTTAAGTCAAATAAACACTTTTAGCTTGAAATCACACTGCATTGAACCGAAATAAACATTGATCTATTGATTTTTTTTTTATTTTCCCCAAATTTTGTGCCAAAAACCATGCGGTGTTATTCATGTTGCAATTTGTTTATGTGTAAGAGTAAATAATTTTCTATGACATTTTTTTACGTTGTTACTAAAATGTTGTCATTGGTTGCATTATTTAGGAACTCAATTATATTTGGTCTTTTTACATTTCCATTGTTTTATGTTAATTTAAGTATATGTTTTGTTTTTATTTTTGTTAAAAATACATAATGCATCACAAGCTATGGTGTAGCATTGTTCCGATATGTAAGATTATTTAAGATATCCTTACAAGAGCGTTATTTCAACTTAAATCATAAAAAATAAAATACCATAAAATTCTAAATGGTGCAGTTGACGTGATAAAAATTCTGAGAATTTTTTCCAAAAACTAATAAATATACTGAATGAAGACAAAAGATACATGGTGTTAGACTATTATTGCTAAAAGCTAAAATAAAATTAAAGAAGTGTATATGAATTAATGGTATATCTTTTAATACAACCTAACATGTAAATTGCAATAACTAAAGCATTATTTGTTGGTTGAATGTAAATTTAAGCTATTAGACCAAGTCCTGCCAAATTTGACCCTTCAAAAAATTAAAAAACCAGGTCAGATCGGGAAGAGTGTCAAAGGAAGCAACCGATTGGATTCCATAAAAGACTTTTCTTCTTCAAAAAGGACCTTGAACTACCAAGAAAAACAAAAAGAAATAAAAAAAATCTAGTAACCATGTGATATATACAACAAATGTGATTGTCAATTGGCAAAAAGAAAGCAATTGCTATTTACCCCCTTAATTTCAAAGAGTCAAGGGGTATGGTTGGAGGAACGACATTAGAGGAGGCCCCAATACAGAACCAAAAAAATGGTATAAAAAAAAATATTGGAATAGGTTTAGAATAAAGGGTAGTTCCTTGCATTGAGGGTCTTCGTTTTGTGCTCTAATACAAATGCTTATTCCATCCTAGCTTCAATATAAATTGTAGTTCTCTGTTTTCCCCCCTTCTTCTCTTTCTAGAAACCAAGAAAGAGAAATGGCTACTAGTTCAACAGCTTATGCAAGGAATTCAAAACCTTTAACAGAGAGAAAACAACCCAAGATTGTTAAAAATATATCTAAAATTGAACCCAAAAAACTTGGACTTGGATTAGTAGCCGGTTGCTGTTTAGCCTTGCTAACATATATATCTCTCGCAAAACTATTCTCTATTTACTCCCCGGTTTTTGGTAAGTTCTTTCTCCATATTTAAATTTCTGTTTTTAAGTCTTTTTTTATTTTTGGTGGTTAAATTTTAGATTGAATTCATTGTTTCTTGTAGATGTCAGCAGATTATCAACATCCAACTTATCACCCTCGATTTCAAATTCAAGTTCGAGTCCAAATTTCCCTCAACAAAACGGTGAGTCAATTTCATTGATCAGTTTAGAATTTTCTTGGACCCGTTTATCTCTGTGTTGAAATCAGCTTTTGTGTGCAAACTAAATCCTTGCTCTAGTCAAATGCAAAAAAAAAAAAAAAAAAAAATTCCTTACTCTAGTCCTTAATTTGTGCTCAATTTGTGCGTAGCAATAAGCAATGAAACCGTCAAACGCAAGGAAACAGAGGAAGATCCTGTATTGGATATACCTGAGCAAAAAGAGACACACAAAGTACAAGAAACTGCCCCAGAAGGTACTCAAAGAACTACTTTTTAAGGGACAGTATTCTTTGAATATTGCTTCTAATTGTTTTAATGAAATAGTAATACAACAATGTCAAAAATTGTTAGAACTTTTTTTTAGTATTATTAATTGAGTGATGTTTGATTATTCTAGTTAATGTTGAACAGTTTTCATTAATCTTCCGGAGTAAGTTTAACTTTGATCCAAATATTCTCTCTTGTCATTATTACAAATCTCAAATAGTTCCCAATAATATAATTAACAATTATCAGAAGAGTCAAAACTTTGCACGTGATCAGCTTTTTGCACTTGGATCAAAAATTATTAAATTGTTGACCTTTTATGTGCTTTCATTTGCCTTTGCTTCAAATATTTGTTGTCCCCTCATCATTTATATAACCTTGCTTAGTTGCTTACATTATTTCACTATGTTTTCTTCATCATTTAAACATGCTTTGTTATTTGTTCTAAAGTGGAATCCTTCTTTTTACTCTTATAGATGAAAACAATGGAAAAGAGGCACCCGAAGGCAAAACAGAGAGCAAGATTGCTTGTGATGAAAACGGAAAAGACGAAGGTTTTCCGTATGCTCGCCCAATCGTCTGTGAAATGACCGGAGATTTGAGGATTAACCCGAAGGAGAAATCGGTATTTTTGGTGTCTTCTTCCCAACAATCAACTGTTTTTGACCAAAACGGGGAAAAGAAAGTCCGTCCCTATGCACGGAAAGATGATTTTCTTTTACCATCAGTCGTAGAAGTGACAGTGAAATCTGTTAAACCAGAATCTGATGTGCCAAAATGCACCAAGAAATATAACGTACCGGCTGTAATTTTCTCAGTTGCCGGGTACACTGGCAATTTTTTCCATGACATGTCAGATGTGCTTATACCACTTTTCCTTACCACATCACACTTCAAGGGAGAGGTACAGTATTTCATCACGAACTATAAGCCGTGGTGGGTCCACCGGTACCAGCCTTTGCTTAGCAAACTTTCTAATTATGATGTCATCAACTTTGATGAAGATGAAGAGGTTCATTGCTTCCCGCATGGCTTCTTAGGTTTGATTCGGGACAGAGACTTGATCATATACCCCAACCCGACCAGAAATCCGAGGAA
This sequence comes from Carex myosuroides, assembly GCA_028015225.1. Lineage (NCBI taxonomy): Eukaryota > Viridiplantae > Streptophyta > Magnoliopsida > Poales > Cyperaceae > Carex > Carex myosuroides. The sequence goes on from CM051474.1 coordinate 9,579,106, forward strand.
TTATTCCATGGTGAATTTCACAAAATTCCTTCGGGATTCATTATCCCTCAAAAGGGACCGGCCAATAATCCTTGGTGAATCGCCCAAAAAGAAACCGAGAATGCTGATCATTTCAAGGTCAGGGACAAGGAAATTACTCAACCAAAAAGAGGTTGTGGCGATGGCAGAGGAACTAGGTTTTGAGGTTATTATAAAAGAGGCAAGCCCTGATCAATTGCAATCATTTGCTGAGTCGGTTAACAATTGTGATGTGCTATTGGCCGTGCACGGTGCTGGTATAACTAACCAAATCTTCCTCCCGACCGAAGCCGTGATGGTACAAATAGTGCCATGGGGAAAGATGGATTGGATGGCTACAAATTTTTACGGCCAACCAGCACGGGACATGAAGTTGCGGTATGTCGAATATTACATCGACAAAGATGAGAGCACGCTGATTGAGAAGTACCCGAGCGACCATCTTGTTTTTACCGATCCAATGGCGATCCATGCGCAAGGCTGGGGACAGTTAGCAGATATCATCATGAAACAAGATGTGAAAGTGAATCTTACTAGGTTTAGGCCTTCCCTACTTCAAGCCCTGGATCTTCTTCAAGAGTAGACATAGGGTTTGGTTGGGTTAGGGAAACATAGTTGTTCATTTGTTCATGTGTTATGTTAATTTTTTATTTTGATAACGGTCACAAAGTATCATTTTTATTTATTTGCCCAAGTTTGGGTGGCATATATTCACATTGGTTTTACAAATAATAATTAAGCCTTTTTATCTGACTGTTTGATAATTGATTCATAACATGTCAAGTGAAATTTTCGTTAGTACTTGCAATTCATGACGTGGTGTAGAACTCTGTACCGAATTCAAGTCAAAAACATTAGAAATTTGCATATCTATTATCCCATAACTATGCGCCATTGATACCGACGTCTAACCTATACAGTTTTCATAGCAATTTATTTATCTCCCGAAAAATAAAAAATTAGCTGTCATCTGGACTTCAAATTTGACTTGAACAATGAATTATTCAATAAATTAATAAACACATCAAGCACCAACTAGACCGGATATTTAATTTGACCGAGTCATTACAAAAAAAAAAAAAATGGATGGTATCAACAAAAAAAATAAGACAATGAATTTAAATTTATCAACATCATGTACTTTCTTTAATTGTTCTGGCAGTTCCATCTAATTACCTTTTTCTCAAGAAAAGGGAGGTTTAACTGGAACTTTTATGGAGGAATGGAATAGTGGCCCCTAAGGTATATCACAAAAAGAGTAAAGGTTGGTACTGAACCAAAACAAAAACAGACAGTGAAACAGAGAAGCATCAAACCTAAAGAAACGGTTTCCTCAAGGGATGTATCTTTTATGGTCGGTATAAATTTCAGAAAATGTCAGCACATCATTTGGAAGTTGGTATCCCGACAAAACTAAAAATTGGATGGCTAATGTAATTGCTCTTGTATTTTTGTGCTATTTTGTATGTAACATTGAAGAGATGATAGTTCAACTGATTTCAGATACAACCCAGATTCCCTAAACAGGGATAAATAAATAAATAAATAAAAAGATTTCCAAATAGACAGGTTTACCAACAACCAGTTCAAAACAATTAAAATAATCAAATGATAATGTTATATCCTATAAAAAATTAAGGTGTATGAAAATAAATGTGACTCGGCCGCATTATACGGTGTGGTACAACATTTCAGGGAATTTGACCTACTCTTAACAATTTCTTTAATAATCTAATAATAAATTATCAATACTTCCATTACAACTAGATTGGGATCATTTCTCCATTAAGAATGTTCAAATGTTAAGTTAAAAAAGAAATCAAATGTTATATTTATATTCTTAATCCTACGTCATGTACACTTTCAAAACATAATAATTTCACATGTAATTTTTTTTTTTTTGTGAAAGAACAGTGAGAATCATATTTATTTGATAACCATAATAATTGTTGTCAAAATTCATCTAAATAGGATATGTATTTCTTATTATTTATATAGGCTGTGTATTAAAATTTCGTGTAATTATAGAACATTTGATGTCCGATTAAATGTCAATAAAACCGAATAACGCTACTTTTTCAAACATGGCTTGATGGATGGTTAATTTATTATCAAATTGCACAATTTGATACACAACCTATCAAACCATAAACAACATATCTACCATTTTAACTTTTTGTGATTTTTGATAACTATTTTGTTTAGTTGGGACGGTTGTCAACTAATTTCATTAATAAAACATATATTTATTTTTTTGGATCATTATCAATTGACAACAAATAAACTTAACAACCTCAACAAGCACAAAGAAATAACTTATCTTTTATAAATCCTACAATAGTGTGATTTATCACCACCACACAATCGGAGCACGACATCACTGTCTCACACATTTACTTTCCGAGACATGCAATTCTGTTTTTTTTTCTTGATTACTTTCGTCAAAGGATGTCCAATTGTACTGATATGGACGGAATTGTATATTGATGTGTGCTGGTATATGTACTAGTATGGACTGATATATGTATTGGCTTACACTCAATAATGAAAGCCTAGGATCATTTATTATTAAAAAAATGAGTTTTACCGTACAATAAATTAATTACTTGAAATACGTAATGGTCCATATAAAGGTTTTTTATGTTTTATATAGTACATAATATGACATTCCAACTATATGAGGTTTAGTATACAGACCAATTAAACCTCACGAAATGCATATAAATTTTTATTTTAAAAATTGTTTACTTCTAAAAATATTATCATGCATAAGAAATTAATCAATAAGAGGCTCGTCTAGTATTCCACCGCAAGAATTGTAGAGGTTCCGAACCTTCCATAACCATATCCGACGGCGCCAAGGTGGACCCCGGTGGACAGTAGTGGGGCAGCACTTGCACATTCCAGGTACTTCCAACGACCTTATATGAAAAAGTCAAAATTAGACGTGCCACGAAATGCGCCCAAGAAATTAAAATCCGAAGACTAGTACTTGATTGGCCCCACCATTCTAAACTCGATTAAACTTCATTGATTCGTTCAAAAATGTGGGACCACACAAGGCCATGCCTTTGATAACTACTGAGGATCTCCTGTGGCATCTGGGTGAAGCGAATTGTGTAGTAAACTACCGATGATAAAATTGACTAATGGATATTTATTGACTTTTCCATTTTTCAGGGTAAACACTTTGTACTATAATAAATTTCAACCTTGAATTGTAATTACACTACAGCTATAATTTTCTGTGAAGTCTGAACTATTATTTATGAAAAAAAAAGAGGGATATGGGTTAAATTTGTGACAAAGGGGCAATAGTTATCCAACTTTTACATTTTCAGCCCAAATAAGTTGGACTGGGCTGAAAATGAAATATGCTTTGTTTTCATGTAAGCCCAAAAATGAAACATATTATTATTGGGCTTGGATACTGTCGGCTAGAAGTTCACAACGTAACCCAAATAACTATTAAACTGGGCTGAGATTACTAGTGATGCATGAACATAAATCTTTCGTTTAAATGTGACCGACCTAGAAATTTACAACAATTATATCATGGATTGTTCCAGGCCTCATTCAAGCTTGGGTTGGGCTGGTTTGATTTATTGAAGGAAATTTGAATTGAGCTCCCTTTAGGTCAATTCTGCACATGCTACCAAGCATTATATCTCTGATCTATGTCAAAAAATAAATTAAACAAAATTACGAGGGGGTTATTCAGTCGTCCAGTACCCTTTTCTGATTTTTCTGGTAAAGTTGACAATACGATTTCAGCAACCAGACAAAATTACCAATTGTCTCGGTTTGTAGCATTTTGGGCAAATTTGAAATTTCTACGTACAGAAAGTAAAAATTCAAAAGCAAATCGACCACTTGCAATCCAAATCAATTCAAATACCACTTCTTGATTCGCAAACAAAAATAAAATATTAAAATGCCACTTTTTGGGTAGCCAATCATGTCACTTTATTTATTCTTTTATGATGATCTCTACGTCATGATTTGTATTCCCCACTTGCTTTTTAAAATGAGAAAAGATTTTATTTCCCGGAGCCAAATTCCCTGCTAAAAGCCACCAAATATACTTTTCTTTTCTAGAGAGGTAGGTAGTGTAATATCTGAAAGTTCTATTATAAGTATCTGAAAAATTTATTTTAAACAACTAATTCTATAAAGTACATGATTTGCGCTGTTGGGCTGGATTTTTGGGCTGTAAATATAAAACTTATTTTGATAATCCGGATCTTTTTATTGTTTTTTATTTAAAGTTGAATAGTAGATGGTTGGATTTCACATTTACCATAAAATAGTATGGAAGGTTTATTTGGTACTAATCTGACAAGTGACAACTGATTCTATCAATAGGGCATCAGAAACAGAGGATAAATACATTTACAGAGCTATTTTGGCTTCACACAGCGCAGATCATATTTTTTCCATTGTGTCTTTATTGTCCGTGTGCTGGGTGAAGCCAAAATTGGTCTGTTGATATCTTTACCAGAAACAAAGATAATATAGATTGTTGGCATAGGTCCAGCAATCCACCCAACAGCTGTAATAAAAGCGCCTGACTCTGTGAAAGAAGCTAATATACCTACATGGAAATGGGATTTATTTAAGAATAACAAGTTTGTGAGATAAAATGTCACAATCTGGTCCCCCAAAAGATTAAAAAAAAAAATTAATTAAGGAGCTAGACATAAACGTCTATGTCATGTGTCACTTGGGTTTAGTTTCCTCCTAGCAAACTATTGGCTAACCATCTGCTTCAATTTCCTTTTTATCTCTTCTAAAATCCCTGTGGGGTATTCTTTAATTAAATTTGACTTTCATTAAACCTCCAAATGAGAAAAATGAATTTAATAATTTGTAGACCACCACTTTATGTACCATACAATGACAGATATTGTACTGATATTTTGTCGGCAGAAAGCAAGATTAGATCTTGAACAAAATGTTTCATCTGGTTTAAAAGTAACAATATATACGTAAACGAACTCAATTTTTACTTTTTCTTATTACATAAATATGATAAATTATATATCACATGCATGGTGCCTTAAAGCAAGGGCTAGGGGGTCAAAAAAATATCGAATCGGGTTTAAATAGCTAATTGGATTTAAATTCATTAACTAATTGGGTACTCGATAATAAATAATGGTTTAACTTATATTTTTCAATGCTTTGAATTGTAATTTTTGACGCTCTAACTTATAATTCTAATTACCAATCAAAATTTAACAAATTTATTTCAATTTTAATCCTAAATTTAACCTGAATTACAAATTAAACATTTAGATGTGAGCAAAAAAAAATTCAAGGAGAGAGACAAAGTCGGTTGAGACCGTAGATCTCCACTAAAACTCAAAATTCAAGAGTCCGGAACCATGTGGGTCCATCCTGCCTTGAAGTAGTAAAATTAATTCTAAAACATTTAACAAACATGCAAGAATTTTATACGCGCACAGGCACTGCCTTAAAGTAGTAAAATTAATTCTAAAACATGTAACAAACATGCAAGAATTTTATACGCGCACAGCCATGTGCTGTTATTATTCTTTGAAAAATACATGAACCTAAGTTTGAACTTTTGAACAAAGTGTTTGTTATTTGAGCAATTAAGCTTTGAATGTTCCAAACTTGGGTTCACATGGGGTCATTTATTCAACAAATTATGTATTAGGAGTATCATGTGCTGCGACGTGGGACCACCGAGAGGAACATATGTACCGCTAATTGATGAAAAAACATTGTCCTGCTCCAATTTGCACCTAGCAATGTCTCCGCTTAGCTTAATAAAGACGAAATAACAACAGCAAATATATTTCTTAGAAGACAAAAAGAGAGTTGTGTGACTTTGAAATTTATTTAATCCTCAGTCATTTAGAAAATTACTGTTGTTCTATGTAATTTTCTAATTATTTTGTTTGACTAATTTGTAAAATATATAATGTTTAATGATTTTATTATATGAGTGAGTTTGCAGGTTCAAGAACACTATAATTACAAGATTAAAGTTTGAAGAACTAATGGAATTAATAAGACTTTACGAAGATCAAGACTATAGATTGTAATATCAAATAGATAAATAAAGTAAATTTGAGATTGTTGATTTCAGGAACTATCCGTTCGGTACGGAAGCAAACCGTTCGGTACGGAATGTATTTAATGGTACCGAATGGATACGGCTATGAAGTGTTGCAGTACGGAAGAATTATTCTGTTTGACAAACCGTTCAGAACGGAAAGTTCCGTAAAAAGACAGAGACTTTCCCAAATAACATATTTTGTTCTGAACGGTTACCAATATGTACTGTACGCTACTTGAGTAACACAAAATTAGAGAAAATACACTATCCGTTCTGTACGGACCTAAACGTACTGAACGGAAAGGGTAAAGTTCAAAAAAGGCAAAAAAACTCTAACTGCAACACATTGGAACTATCCATTCGGACGGAAGTTTTATCGTCTAAACGAATCAGTTCAAATACCTGGATCTGGAGCTCCCTTTATAAATATAGTAAATACTCTCACTCCAGTCTTAAGAAAACTGCCCCTATATTTCAAATAGCACTAATTCTGTGTTCTTGAGAGCTTCCATCTCTGAGAGAGCTAAAACTTCAAAACTCCATTGATAATCTGAGTGTTGGTTTTTGTTCGATAGTAAGGAGATTTACTTTAGTGATCCCTTGTCATAGTCGAGTGACTTCTCCGCTTGTAAGGCATTAAAGGGCTCACTCGCTCGAGCGTTTCCACTCACATATAAACATAGTTGTGTGACGATCCTCTGCGTAGGACTCTCCAGCTCAAGCTTCTAGGCTCAACTTTGTACACGAGTTAGGCCGTGACTTCCCACCTTCAGTAGGCTAACGTGTCACGAGTTGTATCATTTCTTTTTGAGTAATAAAAAAGGGACACTGACGAGGTTGCTCTACCCCGGAGACGTAAGCATTTTCCGCCGAACTTCGTTATCATCCCGCATGTCAAATTTTCCTAACTCTTATTTACTTTATTTGCACACGTTTGCGTGTTGATTGATTGACTTGTTAATTTAGAGGGTTAAACCGAAAAACATCTAAGAGTCTTTAAGACTACCTATTCACCTTTCTCTAGGTGCCGTTAGGGACAACAATTACAAGAGTCGAAATTTTTATTAAAAGCATTTTAAAAAAAATCAAAACACCATTGAAATTGGAGAATTTGAAAAATACCAGGGCCTCCAATTCAATCTGCGGCCCCATTCTTGGAGGACCGTAGATTGATACGAGGCCCAAAAAACTAAATATAGTATATTACAGTGCATTTTTGAGTTTTGTCCAAAGAAAATGCAAGTCATATTATTAATAGTGGTTTAAATTTGTGCAAAATATTGTACTTGGCAAATTCATTTATATTTTCATTTTCTACAGTCTAAAATTTGAATGATTCATACAGGACTTCTAAGCCATCATAAATGAAATGATATTTTTTGTCCTGTGGAATTATAACATTTAAAAGTAATATTTTTCGTGGGATTGTGATAGGTATTCGAAAACAATCACGCATAGTTACTGATAAATAAAAAAAATAAAAAGATAGTACATCTTGTTGTGGGGTTGCGTATTCATTACTTTAATGCGCTCCATGACATAAAAAAAAAAAAAATCAAACTACAATAATTTTAGAAAACTTTTATATTATATAATATTATAGATTACCACTGCGAATAAAACTAGATGTTTTTAAGCTCATCGAGCTATTTAATAAACGTGACTTCAAAATCTATTAGGTTGATTTTAAATTAAAAATTTAAATTGTTAAAACCACTTCATGAATAATATATTTACAGCTTTAACATATCAAATTTTTTATTTTTCTAACTAATCTATTATAAAGTCAAGTGATAAACAATATGCAAGTTAATTTAATGCGTTTATTTTTTATTATTTTTTTATTGCTTGAATTTTTACTAAATTAATTTATAAATTTATTATGTGAACACATTACCGGTGAAATTAGAGTTAAGCTAAAAAAGTTTGGTGAATTTAGAAATACGCTAGTTATACTAATCCCTACAAAACTACTTGTATTGTTGTGACTTGACGATTGTGATCATAAGGCGTCAAATCAGCAAACTGTCATAGTGCCATTTGGACAATGGAGTCAACCTTGGGAGTTGTAGGAGACCTCAATCAATTTCTCCCGTAAAGTATGGGGCCCACAATTCAGAAGCCCTAAAAAGCGTGGAACTAGAATATGAACAACTGTCGGTGTCGGTGCATAGAGAGGGAAAAATGGCACCCCGAAGCCGGCTCCGTCACGGAACGGCACGGTTCCGTTACGGAACGGCACGGCACGCGAGTCATTCGCGTGCCGTGACTCGCGTGTCCCGTGCCGTGACCATTCGCGTGCCGTGTTCATCTTTTGAAACTTTGGCACGGCACGGCACGGCACGTGAAAAATTTAGTCACGGCACGTAGTCACGCGAGTCACGTGTAATTAGGATCATTAGATATTAATTTAATGGTGAATCTTGAATAAATTAACTTAAATTATGATTAAATGGTCACGCGAGTCACGCGAGTCACGCGGGTCACGGCACGTTTAGGCACGGCGTGACTCACGTGGCGTGACCATTCGCGTGCCGTGACCACCTCTTGACATTTTAGTCACGGCACGGCACGGCACGTGAAAAATTAACTTGGTCACGGCACGGCACGAGACCAAAGTCACGGCGTGTTAGTCACGGCACGGCACGGCACGGCACGTTTTTCCCACTCTATCGGTGCACAACCATCATGGGGTCCGGATCCCCTAAATTAACCAATTTTTTAGTTTTGGATCCAGACCATCCGATTCGAATCTGTCGCTCGAGATGGTCTCGGGATTAAAATTTATCGTCGGATGTGTGCGCTCCACTTTAAAATAGATGGTCTCAGATTCGAATCGGACGGTCCCCAGTTACTTCACTAGATCTCCATTCGCCATATTGGAGCAGCAGCTTGGTCTCCGTGATGTACAAAGGCCAGGAGATAAAATATAAAAATAATCGAAGCATGGGCGGTGCCCGAGTCCGATTTACCGGGTCGGATCAAACTTTGAGTTTGGATCCGGACCGATCAGAATTTGAGACCTACTCAAGGTTCACGTTTTGTACTAAATTCAATAAAAAGCAATGAGAGAGGAATAAAGGATCAATAGATATATGTATTATGATTATTCGCATTCAACGGTATTAAAAAAAAAAAAAGGATAAAAACATAATTACGTCAATATAATATTCGTGAGAGCAGATAAGAAGGGAAGGAATTGTTTATTAAATCTTATAAAAAATAAGAAATAATAACATGACCAGATTTTGTCATCGTTAATCAGTTAGATGTCATTGTCAAACAAGAATCTGTAATATCAGTGGAATAACTTGACCAAAATTTAATAATAAATCTGAGAAAAAACATAAGAACTTCCAAATTTGTGACCGGAACTCCTAACAAATTGATCAAATTGTACTATTATAAAGTTAGGTCCCCATACAAGGATCCGAATTTGCTGCGATCCTTCACATGTAAACAGTACTTTAAAATTTCTATTTTTTCGAATTCAGCTGTTGAATTGTTTTGAGATACGTACCCAGAAAAACCAGCTGTTTTGAGAAACGTGTACAGAAAAAATTGGACGGCTGGATTTGAAAAGGTACGAATTTCAGGTTACTCTTCCCGAACTTCGGATCATAGCAGATTTATTTCCCCCCTTACAAATTCTATATTTCGATCAAAGTACGAAAATTTCAAAATCATATATTTTTTTTAAGTCGATTCTAATTGCTCAATATAATCTACCTATAAAAATTTAGTAGAATAATAAGTACTAGTATTTAAAAAATGTATTATTTTTATGGTTTTTGAAACTCGACCTTACTTGATATGTAAACATTTTGTATTTTTTTTTACTATTTTTAGAGTCAACATTCAAAAAATTTAAAAGATAATAAAGTAACTAGATCAATATTGAATTTAATATTGTACCAATTTCGGTAACTAGCTAGGCTATTATATACGCGCTTGCCTGTCAGTCAAAATGTAAATGGTTCTAATCATTATTTTCATATGAATAATAAATCAAACCTTTCAAAGTGTTACTATATCAAAATTTGCTAAATACTAAATTTTACTCTTTTGAAACATTTTCAAAATTTGATATGCAAATAGTTTAGGAGAGGATTCATTAGCAACATGTTAGTATGATAATTTTGACAACTGTTACAAAAATATCGTGATTTTAAAATATGATAAGTAAAATATTATCACGAGGGATCCAATTACACCATTTTATGATGACACATCTTAATACCATATGTTAGAAGTCATTTTTACGATTTCAAAATTCAAACAATCGATCCGAACAGTTCAACATGATCTTCATATTAAAATGTGTTTAGAGACCAAATTTTTCATTTTTGGAATTTGTTTAGTATTTATTAAGATGTGTACAAAATTATTATTTTGAAATAATTATGGATCATTGAAAAAGAACGATTTTCAAAAAAATAAAAAAAAATAGTAAATTTTTTTCCAAAAAATGTAAAATTTGGTCTCCAAGCACATTTTATTACGGAGATCATGTTGAACAGTTCAGATCGAATGTTTGAATTTTAAAATCGCAAAAATAACTTATAAGCATATGATGTCAAGATGTGTTACCATAAAATAATATAATTAATCCCTCCTCTATTATCATTACTTTATATATGTCATGTACATTGAAAATAATAAATATGATGCAAGTTTTATATTTCATCAAATTTAAATGGTCCATATTGAATGGCATTTGATGGAACCAGAAATGATTTTAGAATTCTATGAACATTGAACATAATCAATCAATAAGAAAACAACATTTATATATTTTTTTCTATTTTTAAAAATTGTATTTGACTTGAAAACGTATTATTGAAATTATTTAAATAAGACACTGTCAAAGAATCCTAATACCAAATTACGACGTTGAAAAGGTTAGTTGAGTTTAAAAATTATGAGTATAATTATATCGAATCAAATAATTTGAAGCGTGTATAGAATAGAGTTTTGAGTAAATTTCTTAATTTACACTTAAGTTGTTAAATAAAAAAGTAAGATGTAGTAACAAAAAAATAATTTAATTTTTTTTTCAAACGGATTAATTTATTGTACATTTATTTCGTTTGTAGATTGAGCTCAAAGTAGGGGTGCAAACGGGTCGGATATTATGGATATTATCCGACCGTATCCGAAAATTAGATACGGATATCCGATATCTGAATATCCGTGCGGATACGGATACAGATATAATTTTAAATTTTTATTATCCGTATCCGAATAGTAAAAATATATCATATAGTTTAATATATATTATGAAAAAATTTATATAATTCACTATTATAAAAAGTGGATATCCGTATCCGTATACGTTTAATATCCGATCTGTATCTGTATCCGTCTAATATCCGATCTGTATCCGTATCCGGAAAATAAAAGCGGATACGGATATGGTTTTACCACTATCCGATCCGTATCCGATCCGTTTGCACCCCTAGCTCAAAGTCATAGACATAAATTTATTTTCCAACATCTTATCACTCGATCAGATGATTAATTTAAATCATGACTTAGATTATCAAACAAGATGTAAAATAAAAAAAGTAAAATAATGTGAGTAATTTAATTATTCTTAAATAAGTTGTAATTAAGCATAATGTCATACTCAGACAAAAATGTGCTTAAACATTTCATTTTTTGTCTTTCAATTTTTGCTTTATAAAAAAGAAAAAGAAAAGTCAGGTCCTTGCATGCATCATGCAGTTAATAAAGTTGACAAATTGCGAGTGCTTTGTTGGTTTCACAATTGAGTCTCCACCTAAAGCACGAGAGCAAGTGCAATTTTAACAGCTAGATTTAAACCTAACTTAATCATGTTTACAAGCAAAGGTCGCTTGTCAAAATCCCGTTGATTTTTTCAGCATGCAGCGGCTGCTACGCCACAAAAAGGGACAATTCGGTCTCATCACACTATTAGAATTTACAATTATTTAAAAATACAGAATTTTTCAAAAGAGATCGAATGGCTAGTTTGCTATTTTATCACGTAGGATATAGTGTCTACCTCATAAATTTGGTCTCTCAATTATTATTGTTATTATTGTTATTATTACTAATATATTTATAAAAAAAAAATGGATGCTTACATTTCACGCAATTATGTTTTCAGATTATTCAATCATATTATTATAGTCTTCTAATGCTGTGCTCCAGAACGGAGGGAGAAACTCCTTATTAAAGAAAAGGAAGAGGAGAGATCGGGGGTGAGGCTCACCTCCGCACAGTGATTTTACACCCCGATTTGGAGTGATAATTGTCGTCAAAAATCAACACAACGCTGAGCTTTTCTTCCCTCCGAACAGTGCCCGTTCACCTTCACTCCCTCTCCGATTCTTCTCTTCTAGAGCAGGTGAAATCATCGGACAGGAATGGTCTGAGGTGAGGCTCACCCCCGCACAACGATTCTCTCTTTCCTTTCCTCCATGTCCCTCCGTCAGAAGTACAGTCTAAAGGTCATCCAAAGATATATACAAACTATATTCTCTGTCTTTTGGATTTTACTATTGTGTGTTTTAACACTGTAAATATATGCATAAAAAATTTAGTTACTGTGTGAAAAAAAAAAAAAACAGAGGGAGAAGTAAGCACCTCAGTTGGAAATAAGTTAGGTAAGTTTTATAATTTTAAAAATGTTAATTAAGTTTAAGATGACGCAGTGTAGTCATTGAATATTCTCTTCTGACAAAGTATACCATATTTGACTCCAGATCTGAGATATGTAAAAAACAATGCGACAAAGAAAACTTATTCAAAGTATTAAGGAATTAATAGACAAATGACAATACTCTGTGAATTAATTCTATCTAGGATGCAACCCAGAGTGACAAATAAATTATTCGGATTCGGTTATGCGAGGTCAAAAATCCGTAATTCGGAAATAATTCGGGTATATTTGGAAATAATTCAGAATTATCCGGACCAGATATCTCAGTCCTACAAGGAAGCAAAAAAAAACCAAAAAAAAAATGTTCTGCGAAAAATTCAGAAAAAATTCGCGAATAATTCGTAAAATTTGGAAAAAGTTTGTAAAATTTGCGAATTATTCGGAAATAATTCGGTCAAAGTTTGGTCAACTGAATAATTCCGGTGTCCGGTTCGTCATCACCAAAGAAACGAATTATTCGCGAATAATTGACAAACCTTGTGACTATGATACAATCATGGTTACCCTATATAATTTTTAATTAAATGCTTCGAGACATCACAATGAATGTAAGTCTATTTCGGAGTAAGAAACCAAGAATAGAATAATAAACATGTTTTCACTTAATTAAAGATGACTGATTTTCAAATAGTTCAATCATAGTAATAATATGCATTTATGCCGAATAGTAAATGTTTCCTTTTATCAACTATATATTGTAACACAAGTTGTAGTTTGTCTTTGTGTGAATTAGGCTTATGTGACTGTCTGGTTGTACCCAAAATATATCATGTGTTGTTATCAGAATTTAATCTTTTGACAACTTCAAATAATACAGCTTTAACTACCAATTAATAGAAACCGCCAAGCTAATATCTTGATCTCCATAGCTTAACCCACCAAGATGACCAAAGAGCATTTAAAACTGGGATGTGTCATCACTCATCAGTGAATAAAAGAAGAAGAAAAATGAAAGTGGGCCCCACATGATAGCATCTATACTATTGCTTATTATTTATTTTTTCTCCAGCATTCTCTTATTTGGATATGACTTTGCTGCTCTTCCAGGGTCCTGCTCTTCTGATTTCAACCATTCAAATTTTTTTATTCACGTATCTTGATTAAATTTTTTTTTGATACACAGATCTCAACGATTTTAAATAGTTGAGATCAGAAGAGCAGAACCCTACTCTTCTCTCGTGAGCAGCAGAGTCCGTTCCCTCTTATTTGCCTCCTTTGTTCCTCCAAGCTACTGCACATGCCATGTGCTAGTTCCCATGTGTTGAATCTCTAATAACAATGTAATAATTTCTGTTGAGTAGACTCGGTGTACAAGTTATTGTGTACACGTTGCACATGAGGCATTCATCCGGAGCAACTAATGGCCAACAGCTTGCAGTTACAAAATATTAAACAATGATAATAATTCTACACTATTGATGAAAAGGTTAGAATCTTAAGTTGTATATTGATCTATTATAATTGAATAGAAAAAAATTAATTCTTATATTGATGAAGTGTGAAATTATTAAATTACAAGTCTCAGTAAATATATTTTTACACATCTTAGTTCAGAATATGTCTCTACAAACATTAGAATACATGTAATATTAGAATTATTAATCACGGTAGTATCTAAAATATGCGGTTTATGCTTTAACACGTATGTAATATTAGAATTATTACTTCAAAATCCTTTATTGTAATGTCATATGCAGTAATTACTTCAGGTGGTAGACCAGGTGCAAGTACACGTCTAAATAAGACCAAGACGACATCTAAGACTTTGCCATTACACACCACCGAACCCCGGAATGTTATCCTCTCCGGAGCTTAAAAGCTCCGCAGCCTGCGGTTCTTTTAATCTGGTCCGTTAGTGGTCCGTTAGTTTTAATGTTGCACGAATCTAAAAGCACAATAATACTGCCCCCTCCGTTAGCCCGATCACAAAGCGGCTGAGAGTTAATCTGGTCCGTTCATTTGCTCCGCACCTGCGGAGTTTTATGGAACTCCGCAGAGAATAACTTCCCACCGAACCCCCCACATGCGAATTCATTCCCTCCTTCGCAACCCAATCTCTATCTGAGGATAAATTTTCTTATAATAGCCAAAATAGGACTAGTTTTCAAAGAGGTCACTATACTTTTACTTCTGTGACATATTTGTTACAAGTTTTTTTTTTTTTTTTGGCAGATCGTCATATTAGCAGGCATGAGTAAAAGGATCGGTTACAATTACGAATTGAGTTCAGATATTTAAATAAAATCATCACATATTTGATAAAGAAAAGATACACACATTATATGTATACATTTGCAAATATTAAGTACATAATATTTTCATAAAAAATCTATTAGCTAAGAATTTATATATTAATGAACAAAAGTCGATCACTAAGTATCATTGTATTGTTTAAGTAAAATGTACCAAAATCTTATCAATCTGGTTAAAAGATGAAACATGACTAAATATAGTTGAGTAATTAACCTAAAATTAATTGGTTTGTAATAAAATTATATATTATACTTTAAAGTCCAAATCAAAATGATATGTGAACCTCAAAAACGGATTTCCAATTTTTTTTATAAAAAACAAATCTGAATAATTGTCGGAATTCATATCGGTATTTGTATCCGCTAGAAAGATATATGTATCTTGTTAAATATTCAAACTCGTATATGTCAAATATTTGAATAAGAATTCGAATATGAACGGATAATATCAGACTCGTTTACATCCTGCATACTAGAGAGCTGGGTTTTCAATATTTAATAATAATTACATCACTTCAGTATTTCTATGTAAAAAAATTAACACATACAAAAGAGTTATAATAGTCTTTATTGGCAATTGAATGTTTATAGCATTGAAAACATTGTCAACATTACTAAGAAAAAAAAAATGTCAATAAGTATAAAAAAAAAACTCTTATTAGATTAAATTAGAAATTGAAGAACACTAGAAAATGTGATATGGGGCAAATGTTTGGTGTCTCTTAAGAAATTTACCAATAATAAATTATATTCGATAAACAGTAGAAAATGATAATTCAGAAAACCAGTAGAGGGTTAAAACGGGCCAAGTCCCTTTCAGTCTCAACAAAGACTCATGCAAGAGATTAGATCAACCAAGGCTTAGAGCCTAAATAATATTATATAATACAAAAAATAATTTAAATAGAGAGAAACCAAGAGAAGTAACCAGACCCAGTCCCGTTTGAAGTCAATACAAAGGTGCTGCTTCTCTCTGCCTCTCTCTAGCTCGAACTCTCTCTAGCTCTCCCTCTAGGAAAAAAGAGAAAAAGAAACAGAGCGATCAGTGTGTGAAAAGGGAGTGCACAAGATTTCTCCTTTTGAAACCATGAAACCAGGAGAAAGATCAAAGCTCATGAGAAATCTAAGGCAGGAATCGAGAAGGTTTAGGCTTTTAGTTTTTGTTATTGGGTTTTTTCTTGTGACATTAACTTTTATCGTTGTCACGAAACCGGATGCGATTCTCTTCTCGGATGGTTAGTTCTCAGTTTGATTTCAAAGTTCGAATCTTTTCAAATATGAAGAAATTGGGGTTCATTTTTGCATTATGAGCTAAACGAGAGCTTTCCTTTTGGTTTTTTTAGCTGGGAAGAAGCTTAGCCCTGAGCAAGCAACCTCATCTTTTGTGAGTGAAGATCAACAGCCTGGTTAGTTGGTTTAATTTAGCTTTTTTGTGTTCTCTTTGAATCGTAGTAAAACAAAATAGCGAGTGTGCTTTTTCCTCTTATATTTTTTTTGGAAATTGTTGAGATGGTATCAGCTCCAATCAGCAACAACAAAAAAGAAATGATTTTTTTTTCGTCTGATTTGTCGATTTCTTCTTTACATGCAGATGAGATTCTAAATGTGAACGCTGTGGCAGTGGAGGGAATTGTAAGAGGTAAAATTTTGTGCATGCAAAATACAAAAAGTGTTTTAATTGATCTAAAAATTTGAGATTTACAGGGTTTGTTGTGAAAATGTTTCAGGTAACAATGAAGATAGAGAGGTGAAAAATGAAGGTGAAGAAACCACTCAACCGAAATTTCAAAGAAAAATAGTTGCCCCCAATGAAGAAGAGAAAACTCCGGAGTTTACTATTGGCCCTGACCAATTCGGTAATTTTTTTGTTTCAAGTTAGTTACAATTTTGTGTTAATGGATTAAAAATGTAAAATTAGAACTAGTAACTTTTGTTTCCCTAAGCTTCTTCTTCCTTCCTAGGCTTCAGTAGTTCAGTGAGAGAGATTCCTGTGGGGGTGGAAGGAGGAGGGTGGGGGGGGGGGGGGGGGGGTGATGATTAGATATAATTATATTCTCCTCTTTTGTGTGAAAGGGGGGTTGAGGCCTTTAACTTTTTATACTTTTCGTGGGGTTTACTGCATATATCCACTCAGAAAAGAAAGAACACTCCTTGCACTAGTGGTTATTTTTTCTCTTTAACTAAAATGTTAATAATGAAGGGGGAAAAGTTGGAATAATGTCTTTGGGTTTGGCGCATGAAACTTGATGTGCAGGTAACAATAATGGCAATGTAGGATCAGATGAGAAAAGTGAAAACAAAAAGGAAGAGGTCAAGCACAAGGTCACACTTCCAACTGTTTCAAATTATACCATAACTGACTCCATGGACACCAAACCTGAAGGTACGCGTCCTTTTGTGCTTGACCTCTTCCTTTTTGTTTAAAAATAAATGTGAAGAAGAGGAAACCTTTTTTGTTGGATATATTAATTAACCGAATTAAACCTCCAAAATCAATACGGGCATGGATTTTAAATCATGCATGGACTTTCAAACTATGGTCCTTGGCATCTGCCATATCCTTCAGAAACCTGGATTTGGGTTCTAAAATTATGGCCAGACTTCCAAATTCCGCCAGAGCTCATAACCTATTTAAAATCCAAATTTGTGAAATTGGATTCAGAACCATTCATTTGGTTATTTACTCTATCCTAAAACCAATTTCTGTTTAGAACAAAGGCCATCTAATTCCTCTGTTTGCAGCGGTACCAAAATGCATTGTATGTTTATGTGTGAAGTAATGTTAAAAATTCAATGTAGGCTGTTACTACCTTACCAACCATAGATAAATCAAACAAAATAGGGTAGGTAGTTTACTTGTTGTGACCAATAATTCAGCTTGAAGCTTACTGAACTAGTGAACTTGCTGATGGTCCTGATAAGATAGAGCAGTATAACACATGTTCCCAATCTTTCTTCCTTTTTCATGTGTTTGGAAACTCTGATGGTTAATTATTGTGTGTGGTTGCAGAGAGCATGAGTACAGAAGCAGCGCGTCATTTTCAGACAAATGATCCGACTGAACCTACTCTAGGTACTTCATGGAAATAATTTATAAAGTATTGTCTTCTCTATTAGTTTGTCAGTTATATAAAAATGACACATTTTCTTAACGTGTAGGTAAATCAAGCACGAAGCCTCTATGCGACTTCTCAAACTTTCGTGCTAATGTTTGTGATATGGAGGGTGACATTGTGATTCACCCAAACTCCTCATCGATCCTTTACAAAGATGCTGGCTCAAGCCGTAAAAATGAACAATGGAAAATCAGACCTTACCCTAGAAAAGGGGATGACTTTTGCCTAAGCCACACAAGCGAGCTCACGGTAAAGTCAACCCCGGACCCTCCTCAGTGCACCAAGCACCATAACGTACCGATACTCATTTTTTCCGTTACTGGTTACACTGGTAACCTTTTCCACGATTTTACTGATGTCATGGTGCCGTTGTTTACCACTGCAAACCAGTTCAATGGAGAGGTCCAGTTCATGATCTCAGACATGATGATTTGGTGGGTTCGTAAATATCATAAGGTGCTTGAGGCTTTATCGAACTATCCTGTTATTGATTTTCATAATGACAATGAAGTGCATTGCTCCAAGCGTGTAATAGTGGGGTTACATGCATACATGGAATTCACGATTGATCCAAAACTAGCCCCGAATAACTACACTATGGTCAATTTTAATGCCTTCATGAGACGTGCTTATAACCTAAAGAGAGATTCCGTGACCGTGCTAGGTGAACAACCTAGCAAAAAACCAAGGCTGCTTATCATATCAAGGAAGAGAACTAGAACCTTCTTGAACCTAAATGAAATAGTTGAAATGGCAAAGGACATAGGTTATGAGGTGATAGTAAATGAGGCCGATGTGAGTTCTCGGATAGAAGAGATGGCCGAAGTTGTAAACTCATGCGATGTCGTGATGGGCGTGCATGGTGCGGGTCTCACTAATTGTGTATTTCTTCCCCGAAACGGCACCTTGATACAAATTGTGCCGTGGGGTGCACTAGATTGGATCTCTAAAATTGACTTTGGCCATCCATCTACCCAAATGGGGCTAAATTATATGCACTATAGTATAGGCATTGACGAAAGCAGTCTACTTGAACAATACCCGAGAGATCACGAGATTTTCAAAAACCCAGTTGCGTTTCACAATAGAGGGTTTGATGTTGTAAGGCGAACATTCATGGATAAACAAAATGTGAAGCTTGATGTGAAAAGGTTTAGAGGGGTACTATTGGAGGCTCTTGACCATCTCACTCCCTGAGGAAGAAGAAAAAAAAAATTAGTTTGGTGGTTTTTTGTTCTTTAATTTAATGGGGCATTCCAGTGTAACTTTATTTATTTAAAGATTATATTATTCTTTTCTGATAGTTTATAAATTTCTTTCTTTTTCTCTCTTTTGCTTATGTAATTATTCATTGCCAAAAGATCAAATGCTGAAATTGTTTTATGTCTTTTCTTTTTTGTAATGCGATTAGTTGGACAAGCAAATTAATGAAAAGCTACTTTGTCAAATAGTGTGTGTGTGTGTGTGTGTCTCTGTATATGTATCTTTCATGACATGACCTTGATAAATAATTTATAAAGGCCTGATAGAGCTGTCTGAATCTAAAGACCAACAAGTGGATTCTATTTACAGCTATTATTTGTCATGTTGAATTTTAAGATTTCTATATTACAAAAGATGCTACTCGACCAGATTTTCCGCATGTATTAGAAAAAACAGAACTAAAATGGAGAACTCATGCTTTTTGGGAATACAATGTACATACAGAAATAAATGTTTAAATTAGTAGAATATATATGGTTGCAAGCAAATAACAACTTAATTAATAGCTCATAACTTTATTTGAAAACGAAATGGTTTGACCTGAACGAACTTCACACAAATGAATCAAAGAAGCAAAATACTTAATGCCCTTTAGCAAAATAAACGCAGAAAAAAAGACTTCTTTATACAAAAATTTGATATGATTCAATCAACATCATGAATTTGTTAGGCTTTCGCAATGCACATGCATAAAGAGTACACGTATTAGCCATGTGATTTGACTCATAGGCATGTAAAATGATTCAAAAGATGCCGCATCATTTATAGATCCAACCTACACCCCCATTTTTCCCCATAAAATATTACGCAATTATTACTAGCGGGAACAATTTTCATATATACCCTTTCACTTCCAATATTATCACACGTATTTATCACATTATTATGTGTTCGTTGATACTTCTCTGTTTACGATGAAAATGCTTGTTTGAATGAATGCATAGCTTGAAGCCTCTTAACTTGTTAAGTTGTTACTGGTGAGCTACTTTATCAGAACTTTAACAGCAACCAAATTAAATATAAATTCTCTTCTTCAGGCTGCCCATTAGATGTGGCAAGTGCCAAGGAACTTCTCTGAAACTCACCTCCAGTTTTAAATGCACAGGAGCCCTCCAGTCTTCGTAAGATCATGTCATAGAGGTGGCCTCTTACTCTAAACTCTAGTGCTCACTTTAGATAAATTCTTTCAGTATGTAGACACGCACACACGTGTAAATCTCTAAGCTATAAGGTGGATTTTGCTGGAACGCGGTATTGTTGGGTCGACCTTGCCATTGACCGAAGACAATAACTTCGGATGATATTTCATGAGAAAGTTCCTAACAAAGTTATTTGTTGTAATTATAATAATACCTAATGAGAATCAAATATTTCCTTAATTTATCATTGAAATTGTTCCAAATTTTCAAGATCAATGAAATTCCTAAGAAATAGCTAAAATGTTAAAAATTTATTTTTTGTTGTGTACTATATATTAATGCAGATTGTATAAAGGTACTTAAATTAATCATTAAAAAGTTCCAAAATTAAATAAAATTTATAGGATCGATCGATCTATGTAATCCACAACATCGGATAATGGATAACACCAGCGTTGGCGTTGCCTGCTTTGTTTTGTTAATAAAATAGATGGTATATATATACACTGAGGAGGGCTCCAATTACACAATTTTATAGTGACATGTGTTGACATTATATTTTTATAAGTCTTTTGCGATTTCAAAATCCAAACAGTTGATATGAACTGTTCAACGTGATGTCCATATTAAAATGTGCTTGGAGACCAATTTTTACATTTTTTGGAAATTTATTACTATTTATTTAAAAAATTTTAAAATCATTATTTTTTAATGGTCCAAAATTGCCTGAAAACAACAATTTTATACACATCTTAATAAATACTAAAAAAATTTCAAAAAAATATAAAATTTGTTCTCCAAACACATTTTAATAAGGAGATCATGTTGAACTGTTTGGATCGTCTGTTTAGATTTTAAAATCATAAAAGTAACTTATAAAAATATAACGTCAAGATGTGTCACCATAAAATGGTGTAATTGGATCCCTCCTCATATATACATGCTTGAATCAAGTTGGATATCAACTTCTATTAGGGTGCCTTTGGATGACCCAAGAATAGAGCTAACATTGGGTTAGCTCTACTATTCTCAAACCTTGGTGATCCAAATACAAATAAGCAAATTGGGTTAGCTCAAGAATAACTCTATTCTACTAACCCATAGAAATGGTGGGTTAGCAAGAATAGAGCTAGTGGGGTTAGTGATATTAATAAAATATTTGATTCCTCTCAATTAGAGTTAGTTCAAATATTAAATTAGTATTAAATAAAATATTTTATTAGTATTAAATAAAATATTTTATTAGTATTAAATAAATACAATATTAGATTAGATTAGTTTTAAATAAAATATTAGTTTAAATATTAAATGTAATATAATATTAATTTAAATATAGTATTAAATAAATATAATATCAAATTAAATTAATATTAAATAAAATATTAGATTAAATATCATATTGTAGTCATTAAATATTAAATGAAATATAATATTATATTAGTATTAAATAAATATAACATCAGATTATATTAGTATTAAATAAATATAATATCATATTAGATTAGTATTAAATAAAATATTAGATTAAATATAATATAATATTATTTTAAATATTAAATGTAATATAATATTAGTTTAAATATTAAATGTAATATAATATTAGTTTAAATGTTAATTGTAATTTAATTATTAGTTTAAATATTAGGTTAGAATTAAATATAATATTGGATTAAATTAGTATTAAATAAAATATTAGTTTAAATATTAAATTTAATATAATATCAATTTAAATATTAGATTAGTATTAAATAAATATAATATCAAATTAGATTAATATTAAATAAAATGTTAGATTAAAGATAATATAATATTAATTGAAAAATTGAATGTAATATAATATTAGTGTAAATGTTAAGTGTTGAATGTAATATAATATTAGTTTAAATTTAAATGCAATATAATATTAATTTAAATATTAGATTAGTATTAAATAAAATATTAGATTAATTATAATATAATATTAGTTTAAATATTAAATGTAATATAATGCTAGTTTAAATGTTAAATGTAATAGAATATTAGTTTAAATATTAGATTAGTATTAAATAAAATATTAGATTAAATATAATATAATATTAGTTTAAATATTAAATGTAATATAATATTAGTTTAAATGTTAAATGTAATAGAAAATTAGTTTAAATATTAGATTAGTATTAAATAAAATATATTAATATTAAAAATATTAGTTTAAATGTAATATAATATTAGTTTAAATATTAGATTAGTTTAATTATGATTTTATTTATTCCTGCTATTCTAATTATACAATCCGAACGATATTTTTACTAATCTGAATAGTTCAAAGTTAGTGCTATTTTCAAACTACTCGGGTTAGCACTATTCTCAACTACTAAACCAAAAATCACTATTTTTGCACTAATCCTTGCACGATCCAAACGCCTAACGATTCTCGTCTAGAGCCTTCTTTGTAGAATCCATTAGTGATAGAATCATTCTAATTTGAATTTGGAGAAAACAACAAAAGATTTCGGCCTGTCATAGCATACCATTGGGCCCAGGTCCACTCAGAGCGGTGTCTACCTTTTATAAACTTTATAAAAGAAAAACAAAAATAACAAAATTTCACTCAATTATTGTATTGTACTGTTGTTTATTGAGATACAAAATTTGACCCACAAAAAAAAAAAAAAAACTATAAAGATCACAACATTTGTTATATGAATTTAAATACTTTTCCGTTCCAAATTTAAATATTTTTCTTATTTTTTAAAAGAGTACTAGTTATCCTTTTTTATTCAATTATGTTGCTGATATAGATAGAGATATTGTCATATAATTACACATTTTTGCACATTATTCCCTCACACTCTCACAGTCTCACACTCTCTCCATCTAATGCCCGACATTTCTATTAATATCCAAAGTTTAATACAAATTATTAATTCTGCCCAGAATTCGATCCAATATCGAAAAATGCCCAAACCGGCCAGAAAATGGCCGGTTTACTCCCCCCCCCTAAACCGGCTATTTTCTGGTCGGTTTACTCTTTTTTTTTTATTAGAGAGAGAGACTATATGAAAATCAAAATATTGAAATCTAACTCTGAAAATTTGAAATTTTTGTTTAAATTATTTTCTGGTCGGTTTACTATTTTCTGGTAGTGTAATATAACAAATAATTTAAACAAAAATTTCAAATTTTCAGAGTTAGATTTCAATATTTTGATTTTCATATAGTGTCTCTCTCTCTAATAAAAAAAAAAGAGTAAACCGGTCAGAAAATGGCCGGTTTACTCAATTTTTTTTTTAAGAGAGAGAGACACTCTGGTACCTAAGCCGGCCATTTTCTGGCGATTTGGGCATTTTTCGATATTGGATCGAATTCTGGGCATAATTAATAATTTGTATTAAACTTTTGATATTAATAAAAATGTCGGATCTAATGCACTGAATAGCACATTATTCCTCAAATTTTTCCAATTTTCTTTGAAAATGCAATTAAATTTTCTTCTTTCTCCTCTTAGAATCAAATTTAAACAAGATCATATTTCTCTCAAAATTACAAGCTGAGAAAAATATTTAATTATCCAGCCAAAAATGTCTTCTCTCTCAAGACTGTAGAAAGAAGTATTGAGGCGTTTGATGTTTGGATGAAGAAAAGAAATAGAGTGAGGCTACGGTGCTATGCATAGCACGGATTGGGTCCGTGCTACGGCTCAAAATTTGACTTTTCAAAATCTTAACGGTCGATCCGAGCCGTTCAACATGATTATAAAATGAATATGTACTTGCAAACCAAATTTTACATTTTTCTGAATTTGTTTACTATTTGTTCGAAAATAACTTGATCTGAACATTCTGGACCATCCAAAAACAGCCTATCTAAAAAAAATAGTAAAAAAATTCGAAAAAATGTAAAATTTGGTTTGCAAGTACATATTCATTTTATAATCATGTTGAACGGTTCGGATCGACCGATAGGATTTTAAAAAGTCAAATTTTGAGCCGTAGCACGGACCCAATCCGTGCTACGCATAGCACCGTAGCCTCACTCAAAGAAATATATTTGATGATGGGACAGAAGTGTGCATGTACATGAAAATTCAAATCCATAATATTACCAAATTTAACTGGAGGGAAATAATCAATCCACTTTTAAAATGTAGGATGTCTTTGTATTCTTTTATTGCCAAATTTAAATCATGCAGCACAAAATAATTTTTATTCTTGTTCTGGAGTTGAAATACAAGTTAATTGTTAAATTAAAGATGCAGAGACTACTTTGAATTTTCCTTTTTTTTTTTGTTCTTCGTGAAATTCTCACTTCAATGATCTTGAATTCTGAAGGAACTAGGCTTAGCAAGTTTTCACTTGGTATAAATTTTTTCTTAAATTGTAGTTCAAAGAAAATTAATTTTAAATTAAATTGACTGATATTTCTGTAATATAACTACTTTGTATAAATAGATAGCATAAACTATTCTTTTTATTAAGAACGGATTATGAAACTTTAGTTACCATAAATGTCTAAGCTTTACTACCTTTTGATTACGAGGAGGGTTCAAATGCCTTCATTTTTTGTGCCTCCATCATGCCTCTATTTTTAAAAACTTTTATAACTCAAAACTTAAAACTTAAAAGTAAAAATAAAACCGTTAGATATGATCTACATCATTTTATCCATGCATATATAAAAAATTATAACATTTCAATTTTGTTTTGGTTGTCATCAAGAGCTTACAAAAAAACGTACTAATGTGAATAATTTCTAGACGTTGATTTTTCAACTTATTAATTCACATAAAAAAAAAATTAAAATGTGATAATTTTTTATGAGCACGTAGAGAAAATAACATAGATCACATCTAACGGTTTTTATTTTGACTTTTAAGTTATAAATTTTGAGTTATTAAAGTTTTTAAAAATGAAGGCATCATGGAGGCACAAAAAATGGAGGCATTTGAATCCTCCTCTTTGATTATATGGTTTGTTTCTCAGTTGGGTAATCCATAGTAGGCAAAATTTCCAGTTATTTTTTTTTCAATATAATTATAGTTCTGAAAAACCAAAGTTTTTATTAATATCCAAAAATAATAATAAATTTTGAATTCTACATTATGTTTGACAAGATTTTGAAAAATGCTCAAACCGCAATTTTATTTTACGGTTTTGGGCCAATTTTCCGCAAATTAAATCCACAGTTTTTGCCCCTCCAAAACCTTATAACAAATCCACGGTTTCGAAAAACCGGAAACAAATCTACGGTTTCAAAAAATCAGAAAAAAATTTACGTATTTAGACTAAAACCGTAAATTTAATTCGGTTATGCGCAGATACAATTAGACATGAATCTGGGCACCATAATTTGGTTTCAAAATTTATGATTTGTTTTTATATTAATAAAAATTTCGGTCTGAAAAAGCAGTCAACTTAAAAAAAGATATAATTAATTTGATGGATATTCAATTAAGAAACAAAGTGATAATGTCGTAAAGACTAGATAGATATAATTAAATAAGGGGGAATTTCACGTATACCCCTTAAAAACTTCAAAATTACGTATTTCGCCTTCTAAACTTTAAAATTACGTATTTCCCCCTCTAAACTTCAAAAACTCACAAATTTACCCATTTTATTGTCTTTATATTAAAACTCATTCTAAATTTTAAAATACCCATTTTACCATTTATTAAAAGCATATAAAAGCCCATCAGACTCAAATTTGAATCTGAAGGGTTCCTCTACCGTCCAATCCGGCTGCATTACATTAAGATCTGTGCACATCACTTTAATATTCGTGCTGATCTAGCATGCACGGATCTTAAAGCAATTCCGATCGCACGCATCACATTAAGATCTGTGCATGTACTTCAATATGCGTGTGTGTTCGCATCAAGATTTGTGCCGATCTTGCACGCACAGATCTAAAAGCAATTCGGACGGTAGATGAACTGTTCAGACTCAAATTTGGGTCTGATGGGCATTATATGTTTTTAATAAAGGGTAAAATGGATATTTTATAAATTTAGAATGAGTTAATATAAAAGATAATAAAATGAATAAATTTGTGAGTATTTGATGTTTAGAGGGGAAATACGAAATTTTGAAGTTTTTGAGGGTATACGTGAAATTCCCCCATTAAATATTTATCCTTTGCTTAGGTAGATTAAAAAATGAAAATAAGAAGTAACAACTATTCAAAGTCAACCTGAATGATAAAGTAACGGTACTCTAAACTCGGTCAACTTCAATAGAAGTTTCTTTGAATACTTTAATTAAAAAACAAATTGTATTGCGAAAGGATCCTTACCTCTACCATATTAACAATGTACGCCAGAAATTTGTGAATAATTTGATTTTTTTTTGTTTCTGAATATAATTCCGAATAAAACACAACAAAACGTATAATACGTTCTATTTGCGAATAAAATGTGAATCGCAAATTATTCGTGAAAAAAATGTAAAAAAAATACAAAAAAAAATTTAATTTTTTTTGGAGGGCTTATTTTTGGATTTTTTTTTCTTCCTTGTTGTACTAATTATTCTCGAATTATACCGAATTATACCCGAATCACGAATTTTACACCCCAATGAACCAAACCCGAACAATTTGTTTGTCACTATGCCTCTACAATATTAAATAGAGAGAATAAAATTAATGATATAATTCCACTTCAGTACTTCAAATATATATTTACGAAGCTATTCTACCTCCAGAAACCAATTGAAAAAATCACAAAAATTTCTTTGAACCTTTCCTAGAGGTCAAGATAAAAATAGGAATTTGTCCGACATTTTTATTAATATCCAAAAAAAAAAAATCCAACTATGCCCTCATTTTTTTTTTCAAAAATTCAAAGCGTTCCTATTTAGAATTCACACGGCATTATTAATATTCGTTCCAGAGCAAGTCGGACGGTCCGGATTCAAACTCAAAATTTGGGTTACTTTAGGGGTTTTGAATTCCACACCCAATTGGGTACCTATTCAGAATTCACAGGGCATTATTAATCTGGCCATCCGAAATTAATAAATACATCCAGCTTGGTTGGGTTTTAATGGCCGGTCCTTTATTTTTCTCAACCGGCCATTAAATGGCTGGTTCTCAATTTTTTTTTATTTTTGTTATTTCAGATCCTATAAATATCTATCTTTCTCTCTCCTCCCTCTCACAATTCATTCAACTCACAAAAGAAAAAGAGATGAAGGAAAGAGAGAAACATAAGGCGATTTCTCAAGAGCCAAAAGGATGAACAATAGCAACCGACGTAGTTCGTCCTATCATGGCCTAGCGAGAGGAGGGTCAATTAGTGATCGAGTTAAAAATGAGGGAAAAAAGAACAACTGTCGAGTATGCCGTGATAAAAAGAAATGTCAATCGTTCATACAGGAGAAATTTCTCAAGTATGAAATTTCAGACGATGACTTTGTGGAAAACCCCTACGGCTATAGTTTGAAAAAAAAAAGTTGATCCAGAGCCTCCAACATCGGACGATGAGTTTGTTCCGTGTACTTATATTGGTAAGGCTACCACTTCGTCTGCTGTGACTGATCCAGATCTGGAAAAATCGGCTCTTTCTAAGAAGTAGTATTATTAGGGTTTAAAATTTAGATACATTTGAGCTAGGTTCTAACAAGTAGTATGACTTTAGTTGGATGAATTAGGCTTGTAAAATTAGGTTGTAAATTTTTTGAGTTTTTTTAGTGTTTTTTTTGTAGACTTTATTTCATCAATTCAGAGTTTATTTATACTTAATGTATTGACATGCATGTAGACTTGATGTTTGTCTACATTTGAATATGGTACAAAACATTAAAGTTATAAAAACTTAGTCTTAACAAAGTCCACTTAAATTACAAATAAAATAGTTCTGAAAGCAGCATCTAAATAAATCAGTGACAACATGCATCAAATGAAAAGAATAAATCACCTATTACTACTACGTCTAAAATTAAATTCGAGAAACCGACCAATTCCAGAAGATGGCCTACCAGATGGCTCTGCTTGGCTTTCAGATGCCCTTGTACGCCTACTAGTTGACCTCCTTGGTTGGCTTCCAGATGGCTCTCATTGCACCCCAACCGTCTCTCATCCTATAGCAACTGCCTCTCCCATTGCTTGTGCAAACATAGCAGATGTATCTAAACAGCTTGTAGCTGTGCTACGCCGTGATCCTCCGGACCCACTTACCTCTGCAATAACTAGCTCATTTTCTACCGCATTTGCTGCGTTTCTTGCTTCTGCATTGCATTTGTTACTTAGTAAGTTGGTATAAATTGAAAAGAAATATAATTTTTTTATTAATGTTACATACCTTTTCGATTCCTATCGGTAGTGGAACGGCGAGCCTAATACCTCCTTCACCTACCTTGCATTTCATCCATGGTCATTATATGACAGATGTGTTTCTGCCTCCCAACCCTAATCCAGCCCTTGCTCAAAATAATTCTAGGTCCAGTACAAGGAGGTCATTCTCCCATATTGCCAAAAAGAACAAACACCCCACTCCACGTACTTTCAAGATAGTTCACTGTATACCAGTCTGTAACAAATTGGTCCTCGCACCAGTTTCGTTCACGACAAACTACTAAGACATGAGCGCACGTAATATATATTAATTGGATACCTCTGCAAGTACATTATATTTTATTGTCGGGCCTGCGTGTCACAATATACATGAACTCCTTGTGAATAACGTCCATAGTTCCATCAGACCCGCGGGCAATTGGAACGTACTCATTTGGAGATGAAATTTAGTACTGACCTTTACCGTGCGTATAAGAGACCAAACGCATTTGTGTAGCTTTAGTCCACTGTTTTTTGATCTTTTGTAAAACCCGGTCGGAAAATACCTGAGTTGTATCTCTTAAGTCCATTGCTCGCTTCTGCCGCTCAACAAACCATTTGTTGATCTTGTAGAACGTATCCTCCACTATGGCAGCCACGGGCATTCTACGGCTAACTCAGAAGACATTGTTGAACGACTCGGAGCCATTTGTTGTCATGATACCAAATCGGTATCCTCCATCACATGTTTAGAAAATCTTCTCATAATTAGACAACTCCATCACATCATTGGGACATACTTTGCCCACATTCTTCAAAAATGCATTACACTTTGGATTTACCTGCACAAAAACAAAGAGGTGTTACTTCATTTTCAGAATAGTTTTATAAAATAATTAAATGAAATGTTATAAATTAGACATATCACAGCAAACTCTTCGAACATCTCTTTCAACCTTCTTGGCTTCTTCTTTCTGGCTCCCTGTCAGAACCTCCATCCGAACCACTTGTCCTTTCTATAATTCTGGACCAGATTGTCAGCAACATGCTGCATACAAAACATGTACACAAAAAGGTCTGGAGACCATCTGTATTCTGCTGTTAGTGCACATTTGATCCCATTGTGTTGGTCTGATATAACACAGACGAATTTATCAGCTCCAAGCACTTCATTCCTCAATCACTACAAGAAAAAACCTCAATTCTCACTGTCCTCCTTCTGTACAATTGTAAATGCAATAAGCAGCAATTGGTTCTCGGCAGCATAGCCGCAAGCTATCAAAAGCCTCCCCTCATATCACCCAGACAAGAAGCATGCATATATGCTGATCACTGGTCTCAAGTACTGGAACGCTGCAATGCATGGACCAAAAGCCCAGGCTACGGCCCAGAATTGAACAACCTCTTTAATAATTTCTCCGTTTTTATCTCAATCGGACAAGTCAGAAATTGGTACTTAGAGTCGGGATTCTTGTCACAAATTCCCATAAGTAGTGGTTTCAGCAAGCTCACGACTCCTCCACAATCGGTTGTATTTCGGGGTTACATTGCCATACACAATTGCCACACAGTTTGCCACCTCTTAGATGCTCATACATGAGTCTTTCATAATGCTATTCTCAATGACATCGGCAATGATTGATGCCATCAGACATTCATGGTCGATCCTTGTATACTCAGTCCTACATGTGTGAGGCTTGTTTTGCCTCGTTGTAACCCATGCATCTCCAAAACCCGTTGTTTTTCCCCTATGTTCATAATCACAACTCGTAGCCTTGCACACCACCTGAATACGATCCCTGTCACTTTTCTTCATTATAATCTCCTGATTCTTAGTAATATAGTGTTCTCTAATATTCTTAATTAACTCTTTTTGCTTTGAAAATATTGTTTTAGCGCTAGCTTAGCTTTGTACTCAATCTGTTGCCCATGGTAAGCATATCTACTTCTATAAAAGAATATATATCATTGAATTCTACGAACGGGTGCGTATCAGTCTGGCCACTCAGCAGCATATTCCTATATCTGGTTCGAATGGGCACTGGACCATCTTCATCACAACCCTCCAGGTGATCAGAGTCCCAGTTTGCTACCTCAAATTCATCCGCAGTTTGCATATCTTTCTCCGGAATTTCATTAATATTTTCAAAATCTGACCCAATTTCATCGTCTGCTAGTGCCGGTTTGGGGTGAGGTGATAGTGGCGGTAACGTAAAGGCGCTACATGCACGGGTCTAGGTGGGGATCTTGGTTAGAGTTGTGATTGGGGTCGTGGTTGGGGTGCTGGTGAAGTGAAGTGACTGTATGTTTCTAGGTCAGGTACGAATAAATGACCTATGGGAGTGTATGGTTCATGTTGAGTTGTATAAGGTGGCGCAACTGAATTTTGGCCAGAACTTCCAACCCCTGACTCTGTCGGAACCCTCGTGGCGTAGATTTCTATTACAAAATTTCCGGTGGCCTTTAAATGGCCATACATGGCTCTCCATGCAGCATTGGTTATTACTTACACTATGGTATAGGTCGGGGGTGTTCCATGGTTCACTCGGGTTGCCAATTCTAAGCTCCACTTTTCTGAGTTTGATCAGAGTCAAAATAATGATGATTTACGTAGGGTTTTGGCTTAGGTTTTGCATATTTTCTCACACTTATGTTTAATTAATTAGAGAAAAAATCTACTGTCACCCTTCTTTATGTTTTATTACAGGAAATAGGTTTTGGGACTATTTTACACCAAATGGAGCTAGAATTGGGTCAATCGGATCAGCGACGCTCATCGACTAAGTCTTTGTTACGACCCGTATTGCCTAATACGGACCAGACCTAGCACAGACCAGAAGATAGCGCTGGAAGCATTAAACCCTAACCGTCAAGGTCCTAATACGGACCGTATTGCCCAATACGGTCCGTATCCGAAGGCGTCTCTTGGGGAATAACTACCGACAGCTGTTTCTAGATCAGTTTCTTAGCCCCTACTCAATCTCCAGACGTCCCTCCACTCCTATATAAGGCCCCTGGGCAGAAGGAATAATCATCTTTGTAATTAGGGTTAGATTTGATTAATGTGAGAAGAGAGGAGTGCTTGTAACAATGCCGTTCCGCGGCTAAGTTCCTTTTCTTAGGGCTAGGCAGTAAACCTTGTTACTCTTGATGTTTTGATATATATATTTTTGTTGATTATGATTTCTTGTTGTTGAAACAAAATGCTTTTGTGATTTACTATCTCTTCATCTAACTTCAATGATCTAGTTTGAGTCCGTTAGGGTAGTGACAGTACTTTAAAGGCAAGAGAAACTATTTGTATGAATTAGCCTCGTTGAGATCTATTAGGTTTATGTGAAGAAAACCTTAGCGGGGAAACCATAAATCAGACCAACAAAACGCGTACCAAATTCCATCACTTGCGTAAAGTAAATCGCAGTGATCTGTGTAGTAATTTGGGGTATTTGAGAGATCAGACATTTGCGTAAGGTAAATCGCAGTGTCCTATGTAGAATCTCGGTGAAAGATCTGTCATTCTCGCGTAACATAAATCACAGTGACCTATGTGGTGTCTTTCATTAAACAACAACAGGAAATCAGACGCAACATGAATATATTGTCAAGGCGGATTGAGTAGCAATGGTGTGCCGAAACCCTAGAAATTCTCATTTCTATCTTTATTTTAATTACTTTTAATTGCCTCCTAATTTACATTGATCAAAACAACATCTCTCAATTTTCAGATTTCGTCTAGCCTTTCGAAAGATTGTGATTCGATGGCTCAAAGCATTGAACCAATATTCCCTGTGGATCGACCTCGAATATACTACTCGATAGGATTGTGCGCTTGCAGTCCGAACCGATAGCATTTCCGAGTTTATAAATATTAAAAGAAAAATTGCTCTCTTTTGAGTGATCAGAGTTATAACCAGTGCATTCGTAAATTATGGATTTCAAGTCCCAAAGTGAGATATCATCGGGAACCATAAATGAACCAATTGGTTCTTTGGAGTAATAAGCCTCGTATGTATTAGTAAGAAACTTTTCACCACAGTGTAATGAAATAATGGCCATGGCAAACAAACTACATTTTGGTAAATGGTAAATAATTGTCAGATTACTAATTTAAATGTATAGGTTACTGAAAAATAATTAAAATAAATAAATTATAAATAAATAAATTGAAATTAAATAAAAAAATTAAACTAAATAAAAAATGGTTATTTAACAACAAAAAAAGATATGAGGACCGGACATTTAATGGCCGGTTGAGAAAAATAGTGGATCGGCAATTAAATGGCCGATTTGAACATTTTTAATAAAACTCAGGTAAACTGCATATATTTATTAATTTCTATTTAACTTTGAATATTAATAAAAATGTCGGGGAATTTGTCAACACGTCTCATTCTAATTTTTCTTTTTTTGGCTTGGTTAAATAAAAAAAAAGGGACTTGGCTTTTGAAGCGTCGCTATTAAACTTTTTTAGAATAATAACTTAATTTTTTTTACCGGGTTGGTCTGAACTGTGAACGAGTCAAAAGACCAACAAAATCCATTGTCTTGTCCCGAGGAAAAACCTAAATTATAATGGCCACGTGGCACTTGCACGCTGAAAGAAAATGATGAGCTGTCAAGGGTTGAGAAGAATTGGCCAAGAGGTGCTCATTATTACTTTATTCTTTTTACTTTTTCTTACGGCGTATTTTGTCGTAGTACCAAATGGAGACAAATATTGTGCGCCTAGAATTAGGGACAAGTATCCTCTCCAAGCCATAAGAAATATTTTTGTGCGGAGACCCTCGTCTTTTTCGGTTTTATTTTAGGTCCCTATTTTTAGGCCGGGGTTTTGGCATTTTTTGGTGTTATGTAATAAATGGAGTAGTTTGACGATTTCGATATGAAATAGCTTATAACTTCTTTTATATGAAAAGATAAGTTAGAAATAATAAAATATTAAAATCGTACTTATTTCTTTATTTTTATCATTGTTTGGCTCTGATTTGTATTGGAATGCTTCACCATTTTGCTTTCTTGTCGGATACTATCATACTATTGTGTTTTTTTTATTTATTTCCTCGAAAGTAGCAATAATGTATGTTTACTTTATCCTATGGGTTAATTAATGTGATAATAAAAAATAATCAATGGTCCGAATAAGAGTTCTATTATACTTGTCGCCGGCTTAAATTAATCTTAATTAGAAAGAAATCATGATATGATTTTCTCAACTATATACTTGTGACATTAAAAATCCTCATGAGACCAAGTCAAACTGCTTAAAATAATAAAGTAAGAATTACACAACTTGCTAATTAAATACTCAAACAAACAAAGAAAAATATAATTGTAGCCCATAACTTTATTATTTATGGTCGGTCCATTCGATTTACAAAGGATAATTTAAAATGATAAATAAGTTTCTCTAAAATCTAAAATCAAGTATTAAATACCATAAGTATTAAATATCAGTGACGGAGCCACATTGAATCAGAAGTATGAAAATTGAGTATACATCTATTTATAATCGGACTACCACCTACTCTAAAGAAAATTTTATATGTTCCTAAACAATACACAATCTGAATTAGTTAATTCATAACAGTCTGCAATTCGTTAATCATCCAGTAAATTCTTTTACCTACCCTGATAAAAATCCTAACTATAACCCTGAACATAATAATAATAATAATAATAATAATAATAATAATGATGATAAAATTTAACCTTGAGACTAGAGTTTGATGGTGACATGGAAAAAGGACGAAAACACTATCTTGGTTTGCCTCGTACATTCCAAATACTGAACTGAAACATTTGTCGAGAAACAAAAAAGTACTTGTGCTGTAGCAAAAACGAAAGAATCATACTAAGGTCCTAAATGTCAACATTAAAACGTCGGTGGTGCAAAATACGTGGGCCATTACATATTCATTCAATTTGGGTTTCATGAAAAGAAATTATACAGGTGTGTCCATATAAATGCATTTTGAAGTTAATTAATCAGTATCAACTGGAAATTTCTCCACACTTTACCAACAATATAGCATTATCTGATAAATAAATATTTTTTCTTCTGATAAATAAATATTATAGTGGCGATTTGTAAAATGGATTTTGTTCATCCAAGTAACGGGTATACAATTATAGATTCAGTATTTCAAAAAGTTAAGCTGACCAATTCGACAACATACACACATAGCGCGGAATTAGAAAAATTTAATTGGAGAGGCTGAAACATAAAAATATACAATACATGATAGATGAGATTTGAACTCAAGTATTCACACAAGTAAAATTTTAACCATTTAGCTACAAGTACACAATTAACATTTTATGAGAGGGCTAAACCATATAAAATGTAAAAAATAAAATAAATTCAAGTAAATTTGAATATACAAAATTTAATTTTAAAATCACAGAATGACTAAGCACCTTTATAATTGGATGTAGAACGGTCCCTGATTGTATACTGTGATAAATTAAAACATAACGAGCAGGAGTATGCAACACAAATAGCTATACAACTGAAGACACATGAAACGCAGAGAGAGTCAGACAATTCATGTGAGAGTCATGTTCATGTAAAATCTTAATTTCCCCACC
Organism: Carex myosuroides; assembly: GCA_028015225.1. NCBI lineage: Eukaryota > Viridiplantae > Streptophyta > Magnoliopsida > Poales > Cyperaceae > Carex > Carex myosuroides. Next base: position 9,614,508 of record CM051474.1, read on the forward strand.
TGTTTAATCTTGGTTCAAAAAATTTAGTGTTCCTCACATTATTTTATTAATTTTTCGGTGACCGTTGAGCACCGATGACCTAAATTTCGGGTGCATTTAATTCCTTTTATCGTTGTTTGTGGTGATATATTTTTTTCCCCAACCTCATCCAAATTCAAAACAGATAAATACCCCGGAGAATTTATGTGAACAAATTTGTTTTCATTTAAGATGGTTACATTAGTATTCCTAGTTCAAGTTATTATCAAAACATCATATAGAAGAAGCAACATTTTGCATGTTTCTTGTCTCAAGATTTGTCTTCTTAAATACCCCTATCAGTTTGACTTAGGGGTGAAAACGGAGCGAATACGGAGCGGATAGTGGTAAAACTATATTCATATTCTTTTTAATTTTCCGGATACGGATACGGATTGGATCAAATATTTATTAAAATAATATTAAAAAATACCAAAGTTCATAATATTTATCTAATTTTAACGATGAATAACAATATTTTTTTCATAATATATATTAAAATATATGATATATATCTACTATTCAGATAAGGATAATTGAAACGTAAAACCATATCAGTATCCATATCCACACAGATATTTGGATATTAGATATCCATATCTATTTTTTCGAATACGGATCAAATATGAATCGGATATTATCCATACTGTTTTCACTCCTAGTTTGACTTCATTCAATAAATCCTCCCATTTCATTCCATCAACAAAACTCAAATATATATAGGCAGCAATCCATGTGGTGTCCCATTGTTGTAAGTTTTGGTTTTTAAAATATCAATGTATTGTTCCACCAAGCTTCCTTCCCATTGTCAAGTGAAAGTGCAATATAAAAAGTTGGAAGAAAGAAATAAAAGAATTGTGGTGAACTTGAATATGTTCTTAATGGATTGGAATTGAATGATATGATAAAAATGCAAAAAAAAAAAATGTAATGAAAATGAAAATTTATAGTCATATCTCTTATTTTGTATTTCAGTCTCTCTATTCGATGCAATAGATTATTTCCAATTCTATTAAAAGATAAAAAGAGTGAGACTATGGTACTATGCATAGTGCACTTTAGCCCATACTAAGAATACATATTTTTATTTTGAAAGTTCAAACAGTCGATCTGAACCGCTCAACATGATCTCCATTTCAAAATGTGCTTGGAGGCAAAATTTTACAGTTCTTATAATTTTTTTACTTATTTTTTAGATAGGCAGAAAGTCACTACTCGGATGGTCCAAAAATTTTAGATCAGTGATGATTTTATATCTATCTAAAAAAATAGTAAATAAATTATAAAAAATGTAAAATTTATCTCCAAATACATTTTTAAATGGAGATCATGATTAACGGTTCGGAAGAACGTCTTTTTCATTGGTCGTAATAAATTAACTTACACTCTTACAGTGTTTGAAACAATTAAAATTGGGTAGAAATAACTTAAATTTCAAAGCTCTCCTGTTCCATATCCTTCCTCTATTCCATTGTGTGCCAAGCATGTCTTAAATTGAATAGGCAAAGAAATCCGAAACATTTTAACCACAATATAATTTCAAAATAGTTGGTCCATCATTTTTAATTTATTATTTGTTCAAACAATGACAGGGCTAGAAGATACAACTGGATGGGTAAAATTTTAGGATAAAATATTTTTAGAGTTATTTTGAAGTGCAAATATTTTTTACAACCTTTTCTTCGAATTTTTTTTTATCTGTCATCCATGCTAAAACTATATGTATGGTGCATCCAAATTTTGTTAAAATTATATACCTGAATTCATCAAATTCTCCCTATTTAACGGCCAGAGGAGAATGACAAACTCAAATGGGTCCTAACATTTCTTAATGGGCATCAAATAAAAGCTCTAGCTAGGCTTTCCATTCTTAGAAAAAATGCTATGGTAGCGGTGCCATGTTTGCTTGAGCATCTGAATTCTACATTGTTTTTGGAAATTGTTTGCCATACCGTAATGAATGCATGCATCAAGCACAAACTAGCGTGAAATCAAACAAGATAGTAATACCTCCTTTCTCCTTAGCTATTTCAATTAATCAATCCTTTAATAAAAGGCAAAGAATGTAATCAAGTGCCTCACTATAAAAGATAAAAAGGAATAGTTCTCTTTTTATCTTTGATTGAACGCTTTCTTGTAAGATGTCAGAGACACAGAATAGGATGTCCATCTTTCTTTTTTCTGGGTCATACAATTAGAAATGGTCCATGACCATGAGGCAGGGTGGGGCCCACTTATAATTTATCATGCAAGAGCACATAATAACCGACAGGAACTCACAGGGGCCATTGTGTCAATGTTCCTTTCCTAGAGATTAGATGCTTCCACATTTATGCTTTACTGTCATATGATGTACCACTACTGAATACTGATACTGTGAAAATGTGAAAAGCTCACCATATTGGGTCGGATTTCTGATCCAGGTTGTTGAGAGGATCCAACAGAATTTATTGCTTGTTAATGTGCATATGTTCTGCAAGCACATTTTTTTTTTCCTGTTTTATTACAATTAATCAGTCTGTATTTTAACAGCACATTTTTTCTGCTCGATATTAAATGTTTTCTTCTTTTTTAGCTTCACATTCCAACCATAAAAAAAAAAAGAGAGTTGAATATCAATTTTTGGAAATATTTCTTAGAAAAGTATTATGATTTTGTGCATATTTGGTCAAGGACTAGATGTGTTTAGCCAACAACTGAATCAAAACGAATGAAAGAGACCTAGCTCAATCAATCAATTATTGTTGTGTACTTGTGTAGTGCTATCTTTTTTCTCTCACATTGCAAGAAATTTCTCCATTTGTTTTCAGGAAGGAGCGTTTACCAACTAATCTTCTTTGATAGAGAAAGGTGTTGAATATTAAATTTATTTCTAACACTAAGAGAGGAGTACTACAATATATATCTACTACACAACTATCTCACACTCACTACTCACTCTAAGCTAGAAGAGGAATTGCTTGATTTGCTTAATACAAAATGAAGACTAAGAGTCCCTATTTATACAAGCTAATGGAATACTCTAGATTCTACAAATTAATTCTAGTTGCTTTGGTATTTTCTAGATTACTCTCTATTATACTTATTTCTAGATTAATCTTGAAGATGAATTTTGGGCTTGGGCCTTTCGGTGCTTCTACTTCAACACTCCCTCTCAGCACCGACTTTGATACGTCCTATCTCGGGAGATGAGGCCGTATGGAAGTTTTTGGGCTGGGCTGGATTCGTCCTGCCAAGGAATGGCAGGCCGAGGTGTGGATCGAGTTAGGAACTCGGGATATTTGATGAGAGATTCGGACTCTGACCTGTATGATCTCTCTCTTAGTAAAAATTGCGTCCCCCGTTTCATGGGAATCACTGCCTTATATATCGTCCAGCCATAACTGCCATCTCGGGCGTTTATGGAGAACGTGGGCAGTTATGTCAGCCGTTACTGGGACGTGGGCATTAAGCTAGCCGTTTCCCGGCTATCCCGTATGTCGGTTGACCTGGGCCTATTTTGAGGCTCTGGTTTGGGGCCGGCATATTGGGCCCCGGCTTAACGAGTTTTTGGGCTTTTTCATATGATGTCGGGTTGGCCTTGTTAAGGTCCGAATCCCAGTCTTTCATGGCCCAGTTTGGAACAAGTAAAAGGGCCTGTGGAACATGGCCCTATCATTAGCCCCCGAAGTCGGAATGCATCGGCGAGATGCTTTCGACTTGAAGGTGAATAATTCATAAAACATGGTTTCTATTACCGACATTTGTATATTAGTCGTGCGGTAATAGCTCGGGTGTGACATTTGTCGGGTGCATGTCTTGTTACGGACCCAACATGTTAACTTATACCTATCTCGGTATGGATCCGATAGTTCATGTGTTATCATACGGAATAACCCGATACAATTGAGCGTACTTAGCGTCGAGGAATTTTAACACCGACGTTAGTGTATGCTGTACAAAATATTTTTTTTTTTTTTTTTTTTTTTTTTTTTTTTTTTTGTTTAATTGCGACATGGTATCCAATTTAGTCCGAGATTAGTAAAAGAAGGAAATCGTAGAAATGGCAAGGAATCATTGATATTACAGTAGTAGAATAAGCCTACATATAAGAAAACATCGAAATCATACAACGCCTCGATCTAGTAAAATATCGAAATCATACAACGCCTAATTAGACTAAACATGGTATATGAAAACATGGGATGCCTGGTAGAATATTCCCACTGTTGATGCCATGTCTGTCATGTCGCGTCTCCCAAGCATCGCGCTGTCCATGTTTGACAAAAAGACGGGTGTGATGTCGTTTTTTAAGTTGAAAATCACACTTACACCATGTCATTGTCGGTATCCTCAAAGAGGTTATCCGATATGAGCTCGGGTTCAGTGGCGGTGTACAACGTTGGACCTCCGGCATAGCGTGATAAACATCCAGCACACTTCCAAAACCGGCGACGAGGGTCTGACCGACCTTGGATGTTGTAGTGGGTGAAGCAACTCCACTCACGGCACCCCCGACATTTCACCATCTCGTGCTTGTCTTCTTTTTTACGGCAGATGCGGCACTTACGCAACTTGGGCTCGAGATTGAATCTAGAAATGTCGTTCTCGTCTTCCCTGGTAAACGAGGGTGCGTTAGCAAGGATTAAGTTAAGAAGGTCACCAATTTGGAAGTCCTCATTCGCGAGCATCCAATCCAAATCTTTCTCGGAAAAATGTTGGAGGAGGGTCCATCTCTCAGGCCGAGATAGGGCCCGTATCGTGTCCTCAGAATACCGAAGATTAGGGGAAGGTAGATTGGGGCTACTTTGGCCTTGGTCGGTAGGTTTTTTATTTTTGGAGACCACTCCTTTGATAGGCATCTCGGAAGTATAGAGAATTGTAAAGGCTCAGAGTAAAAAATGTGTCTTTTTACCGTATGGTAACTCTGGTATTTATAGTTGTTGGGAAAGATATTGCCATAAATGACGTGGGCCATATTGCCTAAATAGGTAGCCGCCAGCTACTAGCCATAAATGTCATTGGGCATTGTGTAAGTTATACGAGATGACAATCTTCCGACGTTGTTGAGGTGGTCAAAAATGTATTAAATAGTACTGAAACGCCTATGCAAAAATGTATATTAATCAAAACAACACGAGGGAAAAACCTCGGCTGGGTGTTACAACATAAGCAAGTAAGAAAGTAAGAAAATTTAAAAAGTTGCAGTTAATTAAAACAAAAGGCGGGCTATTTCCGCAATACGCTACATATAGCTAGTGTTATTCACGGCGGGAGCGCTTAGCCCGGCGTTCTTGATCCAGACATCTCTTGCAAGTGAAGGATGTGAAGCGGGGATCACCATGGTTCCGAGGTGATCTGCGAGCGAGACATCCGGGGTGAAAAGCTTCTTCGCATCCGTCACAATGGAACATGTGCCGATAGTTCCCACGGGTTTTACAAATAGCACACTTATCCCAGGCCAACGGGTCGTCTTCTTCTTCCCCCAAGGTAATTCGGGGTTGTTCGATGTTGATCTCGGGGTTCTGACGTTGTGGAGATGTGTTTGGTGATGGAATATCTTCTTTCTCCTCCTTGACCTCGTCCTTCATATTTTTACTAGTTGTCCGATGTCAAGCCTATGCTGACGCATTCTATGAGGAACTCGTAGATGAAGCTGATAGAGCAGAATATCCACGACATGCGCTTAAGTTGACAGCCCCGAGTCTAAATGACCGAGCGCATGACTCGAGTCGTGGGATGTGCATTTACTGGAAAATGCCGAGATGCGGTTTCAAAGTGAGGGTGTCTAAGTTCGTTCGCGAGATATTACGATATCTCGACGTGGCCCCTGCACAGTTAACCGCACCAGCATGGTGTTACATAATGAGTTTTAAGTATTTGTTTGATTTCATGCCCGAGTTAGAGTCGTACTGGCCCAGTACGGGATTGTTCTTTCATTATTTCACGGTATTGTACAATAATGAGAGCCACCTTGCAATTCGGAAGCGCTCTAAAGTTGCGCTTTTTGAAAAGCTGTCAAAAGTGGATGATTGGAACCATGGCTGGGTATACCTCGAGAATCCCAAGGATTTGAAATGCTTTCGGGGGATACGGAGGAAGTGGCGTCCCCTGAATAAAGAAAGTTTGGTTCCGGCTTCTCCTCCACCTCCGACGTCAGATGAATTAAAAGTTATTCAAATTCTTGACAGTTATTTCACAAGTTAGTACCGATATCTTTTTACATCGCATTTGTTCATTAATCCTGCTATATTAAATACATTGTTAATGTTGGTGTGCTTTTTTGTGTCCTAGGACGCGGGTTTATGGCACTACCCTGGAAGGCTGCTCGTCCTGCTCTTGTTTTTGACACCCCAGAGGACGGCTTCGCAACAGGAAAAGAAGTTGCGACATCTCGAAAACCAACTTCTTCCCAGGGTCCTAAGACAGTAAAGTTGGGGTCTGCTAAAACTACAACGGGTCGCCCGAAATCTACCACAAACGTTGCGGCGACCATCAAAGGAGCTAAAAGTAGTGTTTCCGGGTCCTCCAAGCTCGGGGGTTCCCAGAAGAGGAAGGAAGTTTCTGTTGATCCCCCCGTGCAGTTAACAAGGCGAGAGAAGGGGAAGGAAGTCGTGGTAAAGGAACCTGAGTCGAAAAGGTTAAAGGTTCAGTCTGATAGTGTGTTAGAGGTGTCTGGGGCTGCCCCGAAAGAAACACCCCAATCTCGGGTTGAGGCTGCCGAGAGGGAGTTGGAGAGAATTATTGAAGAAGCGGCACGCGACGTGTGGGATCCCGCGAAGGAGCACACCGAGCATCTCAAGTCGTGTATATCGGAACAGGGGCGAAATACCGGATTCGTGTGGGGGACCCATATTTCGCAAGGATTCCCTGATAGTATTTTGGCGTATCTCCCCGGATATTCTACCATGCAGGATGATGAAGAGCATCCCGAAGTACAAGCCGCGTTTTCTCGGGAAACCTTCAGGCTAACCACAACCGCTCATCAAAAGAAGTGGGCTGAAGAGCATCCTGACCAAGTCGTCGGTCAAGTGTTAAGGTCGCTGCATGATGCCGGGGTTTTCTTTGGGTTCCTCAAAGATTCGCTTGAAAATCGCAGTGCTCTTACTATCACAACTGATCAAGAGGCGATTAATAAGGCGATCATGGAGAGGGATTATTTTGTCAAGTTGGCTAAGTTAAAGGAAAGGGAAAGGAAGATAGCCACTGGGGAAGCCGCCGTTGCTTCGGCAAAATACGAGATGGTGCGATTGTTAGGTTTGCAGGCTGACAAAGAGCGCAAGGAGAATGAGGAAAAGGCAAAGCGCTATAAACACAAGGCTAAAGAGTACAAGGACAAAGTCGATGGCCTTAACTCTAAGCTCGAGACCCAGGCCAAGGAGATGGAAGAGGCAAGATCGGAAAATGTCCGACTAAAGGCCGAGATGGCAGGTCTCAAGAGGAAAACGCTGAGCAAATTTTTAGGCAGTAAGGCCTTTGCGCAAGCCGTTCCCTACGCGTGTAAAGAAATGATGACGGAGACCGTTTATTGTTATATGGGTGAACTGGCCAGGATTTACCCGTTCAAACCCGAGCATATGGGTTTTACGAAAGTGGAAACCGAGAAGCTCGTTATTAAGAATCTCTCAGATCATGGGTGGGACGAAGAAAATGACGTTTTGTTGAACCCGGATGGTACTCCTTTTCGAAAAGAGTTGGAACTTGAGAACCATCCTCGTGGAAGGATTGTTCATCCCTGGCCGAAAGATAAATGGCCTCAGCATCTCGAGCTTGTCGATAATGATGCTGAAGGGGAGGATGACGGGATTCCTTCCGAGACTTCTTCTGAGGAAAGTGACGAAGAGGAGACCGACATAAGAGATCCCGAGGTGAACGCTGCTGTTATCACCGAGATGAATGTCGAGATGTACCCTGTTGCTCCACAAGGTGATGGAAAGGATCCGGAGGATGTTTCTATCGTATCTTGTGGTGATGGAACTAATGTTCTTGAGTCGGAAAAGGCTCCAACTTCTGTAAGTAGAAGACTTCTAATATCGTGATTGTCGAGATATTGCTGTCACGCTTAATCTTATTTCTTTTGTTTTGTTTGTAGGAAGGATGATGGCCAGCACTGGACGCCACCTTGGTCTTATGAAATTTCTGTGTCTCTGATAGGTTGAAGGATTTACCCTTGTTATTTTATTTGTGCCCCCGGGATGTGGGGGTTTAAACAAAAGCGTGTTGTAATATAAAGTTGATATCCCCGGGATGTGGGGATTTAACAGAATATTTGGTGTAACATGATTTTTACTTCTCTCGTTGCATTAGGTTTATGTTTTTCCGACATTAGGTTTATCTTTTTCCGAGATCTTTTTGTTTTTTCTGGAATATATCTCGGGGTATTCTTAGAATGTCATTGTGAACGAGTGAAGTATGTATGATATCCTTAGCCCCCTTTCTTTTTCTTTATTTTTGACAGAAATGGTCAACGTCGGGGGAAAGTTATATTGCCAGAAACGTATGCGTTACCCCGAGGGGTTTTCGATAAATGTTTCCAACAAAAGCATTACTATTTTATCAGTCATCGTCCTTTAGGACTACATTAATTTATGTCGCGTATCTCGGGATTTTAACCAGGACATCTTTCGTTGCCTTAGATGGCGTTCGTTCATATATCTCGGACCCAATACACAAAACATAATTGTAAATAATATCATATATATTGATAAATGCTTAGAACCATACAAAAATTGTATCATGGTCTAAGTGAATACATGAAAAGAAAAGAAAACAGAGGCTTATCTTGCCCTGAGCGCACGACATACATTAAATGTAGAATTTCCTCAAATGGCAAGTGTTCCATGGACGAGTGAGTATGAAACCACTCGGATCTTCCAACTCGTAAGCGCCTTTACCTCGTGGACGAATGATCCTAAAAGGGCCTTCCCACTGAGGATCAAGTTTGCTGACATGTTTGCCAGTTGCTTCCACGGTTTTGAGCACCAAATCGCCCGGTTGAAATTCCCGAGGTACCACGTGTTTGTCAAATGCACGTTTAACCCTGCGTTGATACTCCGTGGTACGAATACGAGCCCGCTCCCGACCTTCTGTGATGAGGTCGAGTTCAACGGCACGTGCGTCGCGATTCTCGTCAGTGGAATATGTCAGAGTACGGAGAGATGGTTCCATCATTTCAATTGGCGTTACTGCTTCCATCCCGAATACCAAAGAGTAAGGTGTTTGTTGTGTGGCTTCGCGAGGTGTTGTGCGGTAGGCCCACAAGATTCCATCGAGAATGTCGGGCCAATTCTTCCTGTTAGCCGCCACTTTCTTTTTGAGACCGTCCAAGATGGTACGGTTAGTGACCTCGGCCAATCCATTGCTAGCAGGGTGACTGACCGAGGTGAAGTTGTTTTGGACACCTAAGTTGGAGAGGAATGACATGGTGCTGGCTGCATTGAACTGTGTTCCATTGTCTGATATGAGTGCATGGGGTATGCCAAAACGACATATGATGTTCCGCCAGATGAATTTTTCTGCCGCTGCAGCGGTGATATTGGCCAGTGCTTCGGCTTCAACCCATTTAGTAAAATACTCTACGGCTACGATAATCCAGCGGCGTTGCCTGACGGCTTTGGGGAATGGCCCGACGATGTCAATCCCCCATAAGTCGAACGGCCAAGCCCCCGAAATGGATATCTGATCGTATGGCGGGATATTGCTCAGCTTGCTGTGGAATTGGCAGCGTTCACATTTTCGAACCAGGGTTGCCGCATCGTGCTGCATGGTTGGCCAATAGAAACCAGCTCTGAGAATTCGTTTGGCGAGAGTTTTTGCTCCTTGATGACTTCCGCAAATGCCTTCATGCACCTCGGAAAGCATTCGCAAGGCTACCTCCTCGTTGATGCACTTAAGCCAAGGTCGCACGTATCCCCGTTTGTATAGATGGTTGTTGAATATGGAGTACATCGGTGCGATCCTTTTCAAACGTCGGGCTTCCAGCTGATCGGTGGGGAGGACCCCGGTGTTAAGAAAGTTCCACATTGGGGTGAACCAGGACTCACCGGGTTCCCCGATGGCAAGTACAGCTATGGTGTCAAGGGTGATGCTGGATTCTGGAACATCCATAACAATCACGGGCCGATCTTTGTCAAGGTTGCCCGCAGCGCCAAGTTTGGACAAAGCATCGGCTTGGCAGTTTTTGTTGCGGGAGACATGTTGGATATCAACCTCGTTGAAATGACTCTTGAGCAGGTGAAACTGTTGTCGGTACTTGCGCAACTTATCGTCCATGACGCGGCATTCATCGTTTATTTGCTTTACCGCTAACTCAGAATCACTGCGAAGATGAACCTCGCGGGCGCCCAATTCTTTGGCTAGCTTAAGGCCTGCTATCATGGCTTCATATTCCGCGGTGTTGTTCGTTACCGGGAATTGAAAATGGAGAGCATAATTCAGGGTTTCCCCATGTGGACCAGTGAGGGATACTCCGGCCCCTGCCCCCTGTAATGAAGAAGCGCCATCGACATGGATTGTCCAACGTCCTTCAGATTCGGGAGGAACGCCGGAATACTCGGCGATGAAATCAGCGAAGATCTGTGATTTCAAAGCATTTTGGGGATGGAAAGAAACATCGAACTCGGATAATTCGAGTGCCCAAGCTAGCAATCGCCCGGATGAATCGAAATTTGCAAATGCCTTCTTGAGTGGGATCCCGGTGTAAACCTTTACGGAATGCGACTGGAAGTAAGGTCTCAATTTCCTTGCGGCTATGACAAGAGCATATGCTGCCTTTTCAATCTGGGAATACCTTGTTTCGGCATCCCGAAGCACATGAGAAACGAAATAAATCGGCTTTTGATCTCGTCCCTCTTCCCGAACAAGGGCAGCACTTACCGCATGATTCGTTGTTGCCAAGTACAATACCAGGACATCGCCTGCGGTCGGCCTGCTAAGGCATGGAGGATTAACGAGGTAAGCTTTGACTTTTTCGAAGGCCGCGGCACACTCTTCTGTCCACTCAAATTTGGCGGATTTACGCATGGCTTTGAAGAAGGGGAAACACACATCCCCGGACCTCGCAATGAACCTGTTAAGAGCGGCCAGCTTGCCTGTGAGAGATTGCAGTTCTTTGAGGTTCTGAGGCGGCTTCATGTCGAGGATGGCTTGTGATTTGGAAGGATGAATCTCAATGCCTCGCATAGAAACCATGAAACCAAGGAACTTACCCCCGGTTAGGCCGAAAAAGCTCTTCTTCGGGTTGAGTTTCATGTTGGCTGAATTCAGTGTCGCGAAGGTTTCTCGGAGATCTCGGACATGGTCAAGGTCCGACATGCTCTTGACGAGCAGGTCATCTACATATGCCTCTACATTTCGCCCGATCTGGTTGTGAAATACCGTGTTAACCATGCGCTGGAATGTGGCTCCAGCGTTGCGCAACCCGAAAGGCATGACTCGGTAGCAGTATAGCCCCGAGTTGGTGGTGAAAGCGGTCTTTTCTTCATCGTCTTGATTCATCCGGATTTGATTGTACCCGGAGAACGCGTCCATAAAACTGAGGTAGGCATGTCCCGAGGTAGAGTCGACCAGTTGATCGATTTTTGGCAAGGGGAATGGATCCATGGGGCATGCCTTATTGAGATCGGTGTAATCGATACACATACGCCAGTCACCGTTGGACTTCTTGACAAGCACGGGGTTGGCTGTCCATTCCGGGCACTCGACATTTCTGATGAAACCAGCGTCAAGTAGCTTCTGGACTTCACATTTTACGGCCTGCTGCCGTTCTTCCCCCATGTTACGTTTTCGTTGCCGAACTGGTTTTGAGCCCGGTTTGATATGCAGTCGGTGTTCTGCTATTGACCTCGGAATTCCTGGCATGTCGGCGGCTGTCCAGGCAAAGACGGACTGATTTTCTCGGAGAAATATGGCAAGTTCATCTTTCGCTTGCCCCTGGACCGCCTTTCCGATGTTGAGTGTTCTGCCTCCGCCCAAATCGAGTTGTTCGACTTCATCTGCCGGCTCAAGGGAAGCCGTAATCTCAGCTTTATCAACTGGATCCAGCGCCAGGTTGGTGTTGGGTGGTAGATATGCGGTACTTGAACGCAACCGCTGTTGGTTGGTTTTTGCTTCCGATTGTTCGACTTGGTGGACAGGAATGGAAGTCATGTAGCATTCCCGCGCCACCTGCTGTTGGCCACTTTCTTCCCCTATCCCGTTATCTGTATGAAATTTGATTTTTAGGTGGGAAGGGGAGATGATTGCGCCAATTTTGTTCAGAGTTCCTCTTCCCAGAATTGCGTTGTACGCCGAGGGGGCATTAACGATGAGGAAGTCCACCATGACTTCCACCGTGCGAGGGGACTTACCAAATGTCACCTTGAGTGGCATCATACCCCGAGGTCGGAGGGCATCTCCCGTAAAGCCTATCAAAGGTGAGATATGCTGTTGGAGGGCGCGAGTGTCGAGGCCCATTTGCGTGAAAGCCGACAAGTACAGGATGTCTGCTGAGCTTCCCGTGTCGACTAACACCCTCCTAACCCGGTGGGTGTTAATTTTGAGGTTCAACACCACGGGATCATCGTGTGGGCTGGAAATCTCACCTAGATCCTTCTCGGAGAAAGATATCGCTTCTTCCGGGCGAGGTCGTTTTTTGTCGGTCTCGACTTGTAAAACAGTGGGATATGGCTTTCGATTGTCGCGAGGCAAGATTTTTCGGATGGTACCGCGATGGCCTCCACTGATCACGTTAATGACAGGGCTGCTCTGCCTTTCCTGGCGCCTTGTCTCGGGACCATCCCGAGTTTGAGGTCTGTCCTCTCCAACCCGAGGTCCCGTGTAATCTTGTCTGTAAGGAATGGGTTTCTTAAAAACCTTACCTTTGCCATTGTATTTCCTGGAGAACTTTCTGAAGAAATCGGGATTGATGAACTCGATCAGCTTACCCTCGCGGGCTAGTCTCTCCAGGATGTCTTTGAGTTGAAGGCAATCCGCAGTGGAATGTCCATTGAATCCATGATACTCGCACTTCTTGGAGTTATCTTGTACCGTAAAGATGCCTTCAGGCAATGGTGGGGGCAGGTCGAACATCTCCTCTACGATGTTATACATCTCGTGTCGTTTTTTCGTGAGAGGCGCGTATCTCACGAAATGTTGTCGGTACCCCTCAGTGCCAGATTTGTGTTCTTGCTCGGTTGATCGGTTTGGTTGGTTTCTCCGAGGTTCCCTTTGGTTGCGAAACCTATCCGGAGCCGGCTGTCTGTTTGTTTTATGGCGGGGAGATCGAGATCTCGGTCTCATGGGACTCCCGTTGTCATCTTCGGCACGGATGTAACCTTCTGCAAAGTTTACAAACTCCCTCAGAGTATTCATTTTCTTCATGTGGGCTTCGTAACGCAAGGTTCCTGGACCCCCTTTGCGGAGTCCTTTCTTGATTGCGGCTAGGGCGAATTCCTCATTGAGATTTTGAATTCGCCGAGATGCTTGTATGAAACGGTTGACAAACGCACCCGTTCTTTCTCGCTGTCCCTGGACTATGTCCAGAAGCATCTCGCACGTGGCTTGCGGTGGTTTGATTATTGTATATCTTTCCAAGAACAGTTTCGCGAAGTCCTCGAATTTGTTGATGGACCTCCGGGGTAGCGTCATGTACCAGTCCCATGCTTCTCCGGTTAAGCAAGTGGTGAAGACTCGGCACATGATGGCATCGGTGGCTCCAAGAAGGCGGAGTCGCTCAAGGAACCCGTATACGAAGTTGTGTGGATCCTGAGTATCCCCACTACCTCGGAAGCTGGGAAGGGTTGTTGGGTATTTGAAATCTGTCATTGATTGGCGGTAGATGTCTCTGGACAGGGGGCCGTCTTCGATTCCCATAGGCCGAGAGTAAGTGCCTGCCTTCTGGGATTCGAGTTCGGCTAGTTTGGCCGCAAGTCTGGTTTGGATCAGTTCTTCGACTTGGGCCATGTTGATACCTCGGATTGGGGTTGGTGATCGTCGGTTCCTTCTCCGGTCATCGCGGCGAGCTCTATCCCGACCTCGGGGTGGGCTTCGTTCGCGCTCTCTATGGGAGCGAGATTGATCTCTGCGGGAAAGCCTGGACCCTCTGCCATGGTTAGCTGATTCTCGTTCGTTGTTAGGGTGGGCTCTGAGACTTTCGGTGCGTGGTCCTTCCACGGGGTGTGGCCCCCTATTCTCATCCTGACCTTCCGGGCGTCTTCCTATATCGGGATGTACACCTGTAGGCAGGACATTTTGATCCCTGCGTTCGGATTGGACCTGTTGGTCGGGTAGTGATGGGGTATCTGTCTCATTGCCAGTTCGGACCTGTACGAACTCTTGCTCCAGATTTCTTGGCGACACATTTGCTGGTCGACTATGGACACGATTGGCAGACAAAGGTCGCGGTACAGCTACGACGGGGGGTACGATTTGGTGGACAGGTCGTAGTGGTATTTGCGGGGAACAATGGGTTGGACCTGTCACGGGATACGTCCCGTGAGCGCCTTCCGGGCCCCATTGCACAGGTGGTGCGGCATAAGGATACTGGGGGCCCGTGGGAGTGTAAGGTGTGTAAGGAGTCGCACCGTAGTGGTACAGCGGTGTTTGCTGAGGGTAATACGGTATGTAGGGTATCTGATATGCACCAGTTACCTGATTGTGCTCGATGTAGAGTGGCCTGGTCGCATTCCCTTCAGCGAATGAAGGTCGGGTAACGTCGGGGCGAGGTTGAACAGGTTGAGGACCCTGAGGTCGTACCGTTAAATTATTAGGCCTCGGCCCCGGGACTTGGCTGTGGGAAGGATTTGCTGTGGGTGATGTTACCACTGGAGGTGGTGTGATTGTTACCCCGGGTGGGGTCGTCACCCCTGGTGGGAGCGGAGTTGATGTGGTCGGACGAGCCATCTAGTTCTGTGTTCGAGCCAGGCGTGGCCCCACGGTGGTTGATACGTCCTATCTCGGGAGATGAGGCCGTATGGAAGTTTTTGGGCTGGGCTGGATTCGTCCTGCCAAGGAATGGCAGGCCGAGGTGTGGATCGAGTTAGGAACTCGGGATATTTGATGAGAGATTCGGACTCTGACCTGTATGATCTCTCTCTTAGTAAAAATTGCGTCCCCCGTTTCATGGGAATCACTGCCTTATATATCGTCCAGCCATAACTGCCATCTCGGGCGTTTATGGAGAACGTGGGCAGTTATGTCAGCCGTTACTGGGACGTGGGCATTAAGCTAGCCGTTTCCCGGCTATCCCGTATGTCGGTTGACCTGGGCCTATTTTGAGGCTCTGGTTTGGGGCCGGCATATTGGGCCCCGGCTTAACGAGTTTTTGGGCTTTTTCATATGATGTCGGGTTGGCCTTGTTAAGGTCCGAATCCCAGTCTTTCATGGCCCAGTTTGGAACAAGTAAAAGGGCCTGTGGAACATGGCCCTATCAGACTTGGTGTCGTCTTGATCTTTGGTACTCCGCGTTTATCTAGATCGTCATGCTTCTTGCTTCTTCTTTCAATTTTCTGAGCTTGAAGTTGCTCAGGCGTCTGCGGTCGATCTTCTAGAATAGTCTTCTTCAGAAGAGAAGGTTCTAGAATCTTCTTCTCATGTTGCCTTGGCACAAGTCGTCTTCTAGCTTTCTTCTCTCGACGGATCATCAGACAAGTTGCATCTTCTTGCACAAACTCTCGTCCTGCAGTCTTCTGCACAACAGCGACACTCCTCTGTGTCGTCTCGTCATCATCACCCTTCTTGGTGATAGTCACCATCTCAGTGCTCTCTTGTGGCTTCTCCTCATCAGCCACTGCGCACCTCACAACTCCGGTCTCCTTCTTGACCGGTTCTTCAACTGGTTCTTCAAAGAACCATGACTCGAAGTCGATCTCCTCATCCTCAGGCTCATCAGCCTCTTCGACGTCCTCTACGTCGGCCACCGACTGCATCGCAACAGCCAGAAGTACTACTCACTCTAAGCTAATAGAATTAGTAATAGAAGTCCTAAACCCTAAACCATGACTCGAAGTCGATCTCCTCATCCTCAGGCTCATCAGCCTCTTCGACGTCCTCTACGTCGGCCACCGACTGCATCGCAACAGCCACCACTGCGTCCCACTCTTCTTCACTTGGGACCTCCTCCGGTGCCTTTTCCTTCGTGGTCACCACGAAGCTTCCTTCATTCTTCTTGACCTGGCACTCTCTCGCATAGTGCCCTCGTCGTCCGCAATTGTAGCACTCCACTCTTCTACTCCGGTATTCACCACTTTCAACTCCTTTGCCCTCTTGGCCTCTAGGAGCTCCCCCTGAACATGAACACCTCTTGTATTGTTCATGACTGACCTTCTCCGCCTCAAGTTGTCGTCGATACCTGTCCCTGCTCGAGTCTCCACGTCGACCACTATACAGGGCCTTCTCCTCTTCGTGCTTCACCGTCAAACCTGCGAGCTGCTTGGCAAGAGCTTCCTGACTGGCCAACAAATTCTCCAGTTCCAGTAAGGTTGGTTGCGTCGCCCATCCTTGAATTGCTGTGATGAAGGCGCTGTACTCCGGCCTTATGCCATTTAGGATTATCCGCCGCATCCTATCTTCGCCAATTTTCGCATTGGCGTCTAGCTGCTCAATCTCCCTACACAAATTCTTTACTTTAAGAAAGTACTCACTTACAGTCATGTCACCTTGGGAGATATTCATCAGCTCCCTCTCGAGCAGTTGCAGCCGACTTGTATTCTTCCTTGAAAACAACGCGGCGAAGACATCCCATGCCTCTTTTGGTGTCTCCACATATTCAATGTGAGACAGTAAGCTCTTGTCCACCGTAGCCTTCATCACAAATAACGCTCGACCCGCCTTCACCTTCCACTTCTTGTAAGCTCGGATCGAATTCGGTGACGGTTCGATCTCATCACCACCCGCGATCTCCCACAAATCTTGACCCTGCAAATATGACTTAATACAGGTACGCCAGTCTCTATAATTATAATTATTCAACTTCTCAATGAGACCACTCATGCCACTCAAGTCTGACATTTCGACACCACGACGAACTCGGGTTACACAAACCTCCTAGCCAGCAGGACCTTCGACACAACAAACTCACGGGTTATACGAACCTTCTAGCTAACAAGACCCAACCTGGCTCTGATACCAATTGTTGAATATTAAATTTATTTCTAACACTAAGAGAGGAGTACTACAATATATATCTACTACACAACTATCTCACACTCACTACTCACTCTAAGCTAGAAGAGGAATTGCTTGATTTGCTTAATACAAAATGAAGACTAAGAGTCCCTATTTATACAAGCTAATGGAATACTCTAGATTCTACAAATTAATTCTAGTTGCTTTGGTATTTTCTAGATTACTCTCTATTATACTTATTTCTAGATTAATCTTGAAGATGAATTTTGGGCTTGGGCCTTTCGGTGCTGCTACTTCAACAAAAGGTTATTATAAAAATATTAACACCTCATTCCTCATATTGCTTAGCGACATAAACTGCAACTTTCTGACATTAAGTTTGACATCTGCTTGAAATTATATTTATGAATAAACATGGGGTCCAATAACAAATACCATTTTCCATGAAAATTCCATTTATTTCTAAAAAAATTCAAAACTAAGCTATTGCTAAAATTTCTTTTTAGGAATCCAACATTTCGTCAAATTTTTTGTTTCTGTGAACTGTGGAAAATTCCTAAAATTAAGTAGTTTACTTCCATGATATGTTTCCATAAGGTGAACCAAATTGAAAATGTACTGAAATTTCTTTTTAAATTGCAACCTCTACATCATTATTGTAAACAAAAGGGAAAATTAAAGGAAAGAAAAACAAATAAAACCTTTCTTTTTTTTTTCTCTGCATGCATTTATACATAAATATAACATAAACCTTCTTACAGATCTAAACAAATAAAAATGAATATTGCGAAGTAAAAAGAAAAAGAAGAAAATTTACCAAAATAAGATTTATCCTACCTCTCATCTAAGCTAAACACCTCCCTTTAACCCTAGTTAATCAGTTAAGTACTACGTCCATGCGGTAAAAGCTTAAGCGCCTCCAACAATGTATTCTTAAGTCTCCCCAAATGCGGCCGCACATTTTGCTTATCCAAATAGATGGTCCTTAGAGTATCCCAGCCTTGTTTGTGTATACTATACGGATCTTTCAATACAGGGTGATCCTTCGGGTACTGCTCGCTTAGTGTAGTTTCGTCTAATTGTATCATATACTCAAGATAGTGTACCTGCATCTCGGCCGACGGCTCCTTAAATGTTCCTCGTGCCAACCACTCGAGACCACCAAAAGGTACCACCTGTCATATTATACCAAAACAAAAATGTTATTCTCCCTGTTAATTAACTAACATTTACATCAAAGAGTAACAAGGACTGTGGGCGTTATTGAGGAAAATAAAAAAAACTTTTCAGTTAGTTTTCCACACTGACATTAAACAGAAATACCTATTTGCAGAAAAACGATAATGCTAATCATCCAATGAAGAAAAATTAACCATCCTAGTATGATATGAGAATGGCAGAGATGTTCTTCGTTCTCCTTTGAAATTGTGTTTTGTTGAGATTAGACAGATTTATACTAATAAATACAAACAAAATATTACAAGGATTTTAAAAGTTTCAAGTCTGTTTGGTAGGCCATTAGAGCCAATGAACAAATACCCTTACTTGGGTCAACACAATACCTGAATAAGCACTGCACCAGCTGGCAAGAACACCATGTGAGTCAACCCCGCACCGTGCACACCAATCATAACATCAGCTGAATTCACCAACCTGGCAAACTTGGCCACATCTGTGTTAATATCAGGTTCACCTACTCTGACATCAAACCCAAGCGACATGGCCATATCCACCATCATCCTCTCATTCAAAAATGCCCTCGAATTCTTCCTAGAAATGATAAGCAGCCGCGGTTTCCTCCTGATATCCCACTGGTCCCCGCTCGGGGCAGCTGTCTCTCTCTCTAACCCGAGCGATGTCCTCAACATTTTCTTGAAATCGACAACAGAGTAACCACTTGGGGTTTTGGATGCATCGACGCCCAGCTCCTTGTGGAACGTAAGGCCCGCAGTGATTTGCGGGAAACAATGGACGTCTTTCTCATTGTCTATGTCGATTATTTCATAGTTGCTGAGTTGTTGAAAGATGAGAATGTATTTGTTGATCCACCATGATTTCAGGCTGCTTACCAGGAACTGGACTTCTCCGTGATAGTGGTACGAGCTGATGAATAGCGGTACCAGCACATCAGTGTAATCGTGGAACAGGTTGCCAGTAAAACCTATTGTAAAAGAAAAAGTTACAGACAAGATACAGGAATTCACACAAACAGAAACTTGCCAAGGATCCAAACAGAAATCAGAATATTAAAAGGGCATAACCGCAAAAAAACCTGAAACATTAAAAACAAATTTATTGACTAATATCTAGAACATTCTTTAGTCTTTACTCTTTACCTCCGTTAGAGAACAGCAAGGCTGGGACGGAATGGTTCTTGGTACACGCTGGCGGGGGTGCCACGTGATCGAAGGGCAGAAGCGTCCATTCGCGCACGTGCGATTGAGCGAACGCGTCGTGCTTTCGACAGTAGGGTTTGATCTTCCATTCCTGCGTCATCGGACGGACGAAAATCCTCTGCGCCTCCCCCTCTACGCGAACCTCTCCACGTGCCTCGCACGTGTCCGATCGGCGGCTCGTTTCGAAGCATGTTGGCTTGCTCAGGTCGACTTCTGAAGCTAAGGCCGAGTCGGTGTGGGATTTCTCTACATCCACTTCTTCTTTTTCTACCTTCACTGTAATTATGAGAAAGTGTGAGGGTTAGACTGTAAAATTTTTGGATTTTTTCGAAATTGTGGAGAAGTGAGGATTGTGAAGTGAATTTGGAGTGATGGAATTGCAAATTTCTTGAATTTAGCGGGATTGAGTTTGAGAACAATGCAGATAATTGTCTAGATTGAGTAATGGAGAAATTTGGGTTCGGTATGTGAATGTGTAATTTACAGTGGAATTTCGAAAATAGTAACAGATTGATAACAGAAAGTTAATGATCAATATGCAATTATAAAAAAAAAATCTTGTGTAAGACCAAGTTTTCCAATTTTCAGGAACAATGTTGCATGCACAGATACTCAATGAGATTTGCAAGATATTTAAGTTTCTCACCATTTTTAAAATGAAGAAACAAAAATTCGTTGGTTCGAAGCCCCAAAAGTACACTCAGGACCAAATTCATACAATAATGCAAGAGTTTAATAAATAATTTCCTGCTTTTGAGTAAGTTCTAAGAAATGTTGCTGAAAAAAGGTATCTGGTGCTTTTTCAGTTATGATGTGAGAAAGAGAAAATAATTTTCAGTTAGTCTACGTCTTTTTTCTAGGCAACCAAAAATGGAAAAAAAGCAAACGACAGGAAAAAAAAATTAAGTTCCTACAAATTTAGGCTAACTTGGTAAAGCTTGCTATTTCTCAAAATCCCTACAAAGAGAATACAAAGCTTTTATAATAATTACATGGATACAGATGGTGATAACCTGTGCCTCAAGCAAAGAGATTTCAGTAGAATCCAGTGCACAAAAGAGGAAATAATTTCATAAAAAAAAAAGAGCTGAAGAAAATTTCACAGGCAGTTTGGTTAGGAGTAATTGCTGAAACTCATTAACATAAAAAAAGTGAACCAAAGAAAAAAATGGGAAATGTAATTAATGTAATTACATTACATTTCCCAGCTAGATCCTTCAAAATATAGCCGAATTAAGTAGGAATTCTTTGCATGCAAGATTTTCGCTTGTTGAAACTTGAAAATTAGAGAAAAAAAAAAACCTGTTTCTGTCTCTTTGGGTTGTTCAACAATCAATCTCTTAAAATTGGGTTTTAATTCGTCGCCAGCTGTATCGATTTCTTTCTCTGTTTTCCCTGCATGGATTTGGAACAATTCTTCATGAGATACAGTTCCAAGATGTGGAGAAGATTGTGAGAGAAAGTGGAAAAAAGGAAATTAAATAAAACCCACCATTGCCATAAGGTGCAAACCTAGCTCTGATGAGAGAGAGAATGCATAGAGAGAGAAGCATAAGAGCGATGAGGCTGACATTTCCAAACCTCCTTGCCTCTGTCCTCAATGGATTCCTTGATCCTTTCATTTCTTCTCACCTTGTTTCTCCTTTCTCTTCTCACCTTCCCACTTATATCTCACTCTCTAGGGGTTTATTTTTATTTATATTGTTTATTTTAATTTTGTGAAGGTTTGAATGGATCTATGGAGACGCTGTAATTAAGCTTGACAAGGTAAAGGGATGGAGGTGGTGATGGTTGACTATGAGACAACCACTATCTCTCCTTGCATAATGCCATGTAGCAAGTCTAGTAGAGGTTTGTAGTTGTAGTCTCTTTTGTTTCTTATTTATATACTATTCAACTAATTTTCAGGTCCTTTGCTTTTTCTGAAAAATACGATATTTCCTGGATTTTAGAGCGGCCCCGGGCGCTGGGGAGTGGGGGCTGGGGCAAGGGTTCTGTCTTTTACATTTGTTAAGTTTCGCTTCAAAATTTGTCGGTAAGCCCCATTTTCTTTGGCAAATTGTTCGGCATCTGTCAACATTTTCTGGAATTAAACTATTTTACGAATATTTATATTTTGTTAAAAAAAATATATGTGACTTAAATTATATTATTTTATAAAGAAAAACTCGGGTATTTCTCATCAAGTAAACTCCAACGATGAATTTACAAATTATTACATACAAAAATTAGAGCATCTACATCCCAGCAACTTAAATGAGTTTTTAAATAACTGTAACTATTTTTTAGAAATTAGGTTCCCTAAAGTTTCTAGCTCTCACATTCCTGAAATTAATTTTAGAATTTCTATTAAACCACATCAACAATAAATTAAAAAGGAGAAATAATTTGAGCCAATTATTTAGCTAGAGTGGAGTTTCTTAATACCAGAGATGTAGATGCTCTTGTAAATTTACAAATTATTTAATATAAAATTAAACAGTCAAAAAATAAATACAATAAAATTAACTTACAAATCTAGTCATGAGTAGTTAAACAAAATGAAACTATTTTGAATTTTCTAAAAATAATATTTTTTTGCCCAACACACTTCTAATAGTCTTTTATAAATTCGCATCCTCTGATTTAACTTAAATTTTGAGTTAAGATCTGATCCATCTAATTTAAATGCACGCTAATATTAAAAAAGTGCCGTGTGTTATAAGCGTAGACTAAATTGGTCCAAAATCAGATTTTTTTTAAAAACCATAAATAAAATAATTAAATTTACGAAACCAACATGATGATTTACAAAAACCATCAGACCCGAGATGCCAATTCGGTCCGAACGAATTTTTTTACTCCGGACCGAATTGGCATTTCAGTCCCCCTCTTTTTCACAACAAATCAAACTTTTTCCGTGTGACCGGCCGTGTGGTCCTCTGGACCGAAATGGCATTTCGGTCCAGAGGATTTTTTCCCCGGACCGAGTTGCCATCTCGGTCCCAGACAAGCCTGGAATATCTTATAGAGTAAATTAGTTTATCTTCTGAACGAATTTTATAATTATTTGTAATAAACTAAATATCTTATAAGTTTATAGTTTTTTGTAATAAACTAAATATCTTATTACAAAGAATTTTATAGTTTATCCCAGACAAAATAAGTTTATCCTCTGAACGAATTTTATAATTTTTTTCTAGAATTATTTAGTTTAGTTATAGAGTAAATTAGTTTTTTGTAGTGTATTGTAGTGTAATTTCATGTATTATAGTGTGAATTTTTAATTTAGAAAAAAAAACCGAATTTTAATTTTTTTTGTAGAATTATTTAGTAATATAATTCTTTGTAATAAAAATAACTTAGGGTTATCGGTGAATAAACTTCTAGGGTTATCGGTGAAAAATTACCATTTAATAAAATAATAAATGAAATTTTATATTATTGATAAGTTTTTATAATATAATTTTTTTAATAAAAATTACAAAGAATTATATTATAAAAACTTATCAATAATATAAAATTTTATTTATTATTTTATTAAATGGTAATTTTTCACCGATAACCCTAGAAGTTTATTCACCGATAACCCTCAAGTTATTTTTATTACAAAGAATTATATTATAAAAACTTATCAATAATATAAAATTTCATTTATTATTTTATTAAATGGTAATTTTTCACCGATAACCCTAGAAGTTTATTCACCGATAACCCTCAAGTTATTTTTATTACAAAAAATTATATTATAAAAACTTATCAATAATATAAAATTTCATTTATTATTTTATTAAATGGTAATTTTTCACCGATAACCCTAGAAGTTTATTCACCGATAACCCTCAAGTTATTTTTATTACAAAGAATTATATTATAAAAACTTATCAATAATATAAAATTTCATTTATTATTTTATTATATGGTAATTTTTCACCGATAACCCTAAAAATTTATTCACCGATAACCCTAAAGTTATTTTATTTGCGGTTTAGGTAGAAATAAAATTCTTTTAAAAACATGGTTATTTATATTAAAATATATTTTTTTTGGGTAAAAATAAAAATCACGGTGGTCAAACCATTGGTATAATGTTAATATATTATACTTGTGTTATAAGTTTGTATTACGTATAAATTTGAACTTTGAATATATATGATTGGATCTTAAAAGATGTATCATGTATATAACTATTTCTTTTCTCTTTTGCCTACACTTAATTTAGTAAAAAAAATAATTGGACCGAGTGGCCATCTCGGTTCGGCCAAAATTTTGCTCCGGACCGAAATGTCAATTCGGTCCGGAAATTTGTTGGATTATATGTGGCGTGGGCTGCGCTATAATTGAAAATTAGGGGGGACCGAAATGCCAATTCGGTCCGGAGAAAAAAAATTCGTTCGGACCGAATTGGCATCTCGGGTCTGATGGTTTTTGTAAATCTTCAGGTCATCATGTTGGTTTCGTAAATTTAATTATTTTATTTATGGTTTTTAAAAAAAATCCTCCAAAATCTGATCACGTGTCTCAAAATAAATTCAAAAAGTACGTTAATATAGAGGATATGTATTCGTCTTTTATCGTCTTCTTCTATCTGAATAGTGCTTTCGTAGTATGATTCTATTTTTTTTTTGTCAAATCGCCCATATGTATTTCTCTTTTAGGTTATGTTTGATTGTAAAATAAGAATAGCTCGGATAGTTAAATTAAGAATAATTATTGTTTGTCTTATTAGAATAGTCAAATCTAAAAACTCTTTGAAATAGTCTATTTTAATAAGACAAAAAATTTGAATTCACTATTCTAGCTATTATAACTCAATTGCAATCTTAGAATAACTAGAATAGCAAAATTGGTGTGGAGAAATATGTGGTTGATTATTTTAAATGTACTTTAATTTTTTTATAAGAGTTTGTATCAATATGTTTTTTTTATGGTTAAGTTTGTATCAATATCAGGGCAGTTAGTAAGAATAATCATCAAAAACATGGTTATTATACAGTGAAAAGAGTGAGGCGATGCACGGATGGTTCAAATCTATTTCTTGGTGTTAAAGTTTAAATAATTAATCTGAATTACTTAACATGAATTCATATAAAAAGTACTTTGAAATTAAATTTTACATTTTTTTATTCTTTAATATTTTTATAGATAGGTGGAAATCATCCCGATCTAAAGATTCATGACCATCCAAAATACAGTGATTTTCTATCTTTTCTAAAAATTAGTAAAAATAGATCTAAACAATAAAAAATTGGTGACCAAATACATTTTCACATAGAGAGATCATGTTAAATTATTTTAAAAATACTGTTTGAACTTTAAAAATACATTTTCACATAGAGATATCACGCCGTGCCTAAACGTGCCGTGACCATACGTGACTCACGTGACTCGCGTGACCATTTAATCATAATTTAGGTTAGTTTATTCAAGATTCACCATTAAATCAATATCTAATGGTCCTAATTACACATGACTCGCATGACTACGTGTTGTGCCGTGCCGTGACTAAATCTTTTACGTACTGTGCCGTGCCGTGTCGTGCCAAAGTTTCAAAAAATAAACACAACACGCAAATAGTCACGGCACGGAACGCACGAGTCACGACACGTAACTGACACGCGTGCCGTGCCGTTCCGTGACGGAGCCGGCCATTTTTCCTACTCTAAATGCAACGATGCTGCATCTTTCTTTGAATATTTTATAGAATTAAAATCATGACCATAAATTTTATGCATGTTAATCGCCACCTGGATCGTGTTACAAGGTGCCTTGTCCTACCCTTTCGTCTTGTTCTCCTTTGATACTTATAAAAAAAAATATCTTACATATTTTCTGGAAGTACAGACAAAACTAAAAAATTTAAATTGAAAGGTTGAAATGTAAAATATTTAAATATATAATCTGTAATAGTTAGAATTTGAATTTAAGTTGTTACAGTCACAATAACCACTATAGTATCGAGATTTACAAATACTTCGAGAACTATTTGAAGTTGAGCTGCCGAATCAATTTACGTAATTTTCAGTATATTCGAATTATTCGTAAATTTTAAGAATAATACTCGAATTCTTCTCTGGATAAAAAAAATAATTCCTAGTGTATATATTTTTTGACTCTTTGTCCGGACTCAATATATAATTTCAAATTATTTTCAAATCACGAATTTTTGACTCCACCAAACATTTTCCGAATCATTAGATTGTCACTATGATAACCACTAGACTACGTATAAAAAAACACTTAATATTTTATAAGTTAGACTGAACTATATAAAAACTTATTAAAAATATTAGTTAGATTTTAATATACATATATTTTTTATAATTTTAGGAATTACTAAGCATCTCTTAGCTTGCATTATGATCCGCCCATATCTAATCTAGATACGGAATTAGTATACCCCGACTACAATTAAAATGGCAATTTTTCAGAGTAACGCGGAGGAAATTTAAATTAATTATGAAACTATTGAATATGTATTCGATGACTTCCAGAAAAATTATTTCATTACTCATAAAGAAACATCCCAAGAACCTTTCTCAGGTAAATACATTGTTTTTATTTATTTGTTTTTATATCACGCCCGTTGGATATTATTATTAAAAGTTAAGAAAGGTCAATGGTGTTATAAAGACGGAGTTAAGTCTTGCTTTCATAAATTATACAAATAAATTAGCAACATGTCCGTACATTAAATCAGCTTGACACCAATTAATGAGAATTTTTTATTCATAGAAAATATTATGAATTAATATAGGAAAAGAAAGAGTACCTTCGATTATTTTCGATGCATAAAAGAACTTGTGAAATTGGTATAGGTCCGGATCGTTTTGTTTTTTTCCAGTTGCCACGGCTTCATATTATAGAGCACAAAGTTTGAATTTGTACCAATTTTATAGTTCCAAAATTTGAACTGAAATAAATACTACATGTTTTTCTATAAATATAAATAGAAAATCGAAGATACTTTTATTTTTTATATTATTTTTTAAGAATAAAAAATTATCCCAATTAATGCACCGTAGTCCGTATGGTACAATAATGGAACTACATGGATAATGGAGAAGAAGCGAGGAGACATGTATCGGTAGCTCATATTCCAACAATATACTTTGCTTTAAAAAGCAACAATGGCAGTTCAATGATTAAAAAAAGGGCCAAGATCTGCTAGTCTAGTTAATTTAATCCAACTTTTGCTTTTGATTAGTGGTAAGGCCTGATAATTACAAAGACAGATTAAATATTAATCTATTCTCTTGGACCAAGCTTCAATACTTTGGGTCCTGGATAGAATCAGACAGTTATTTATTATTTTTATCATTTTTATTTATTGCCTTTAGTGTCATGCTTTTTATTGTGACCGCACAAATGCATTTGTGTAAAGGAATTTGTGCAAGTTTAATAACATGATATAGCTGGCAGCTGGGGTCCCCTTGTAATGGTGCCCATGTTTTATTTGACAAAATATCCATCTAAAGATATAAATACAGGCATTAAAAAAAAGTAAGCTTCTACTAGTCTATATTAGGGTTGAAGGTAGGGTGTCAATAAATAAGTTTATCCATTTATGATAACCTAATTTTTGTCTTATCTATTTAACTTTTAGGACTACAGCAGTAAAATAGGAACTGTATTACAGTACATTTTCTTCTTTCCTTTTTTGAAACTACAGTACATATTTGTTAAAGTTTCTAACAAGAAAATTATTTTCTAGTTATTCAATTAAAATTATATTTTGTGCTCTTCATTTTGAGGGCCAGTTCAGTACTAACCTGAAATTGAACTCCATAGCAGAGGTAGAGTGAAAAAATGTGTCGTTCCGTGCTGTGCCGCCGTGATTAACACGCTGCGACTTTGGTCTCGTGCCGTACAGTGTCGTGACCAAGTTAATTTTCATGTGACGTGCCGTGCTATGACTAAAATGTCAACGGATGGTCACGGCATGTGAATGGTCACGCCGCGTGAGTCATGCCGTGACCAAACATGACTCGCGTGACTATTTGATCTTAATTTAGGTTAGTTTATTCAAGATTCATCATTTATTCAAGATCTAACAGTCCTAATTACACGTGACTTGTGTAACCACGTACTGTGACGTATTGTGACTAGATATTTCGCGTGACGTGTCGTGCCGTGCCAAATTTTCAAAATATGATCACATCAATCGAATAGTCACTGCACGAACACGCGTGCCGAATCATTCCGTGTCGTAACCGTGTCGTTCTGTGACGAAGCCGGCTCCGCCGTGCTATTTTTCCCACTCTAAGCAGAGGATCCACATATCATTTTATTTTACAAACAAAATGATGGCTGACCTTCTACTTATTTATTTATTATTTTTATTATTTATTTTGAGAGAAAGACCTTCTAGTTATTTGAAGTGATCAGACTTAGATGGGTCAGAGAATTCAAAATTTTGATCTTTATTATATATGTGGAATATATTATTTTTGTTCATGTACCCGCACGTACAGAGTAAACGATTGAAAGATTCCATTGTATTAATTGTAACTTGTAAGATAATTTATACATAACGGATACGACTAAGTCATTCATTGCAATAATTCTCACTTATATAATATCAAGATTCTTTCTTTTGATAAATATATATACCAATAAACCTAACTTAGTCAAGCTTCTAGATAGGCAATTTAATGAATCGTATTTATAATTATGAGATCATGAATCATGATAAAGTTTATTACTCTATTTACTTGCGTGTAATCCTGTGCGATTTCTTGTTTCGAATATGTGTACGCTAATTAGATAAGAATTATATATCATTGAAGAATGAACCATTCGAGTGTACCGTCACAACACAGGAAGTTATTAATTATTTATTTCATTTTCTATTATCATTTTATGTTTTTTTCTTGCATTTTTAACCATTAAAATTGATATTGTATTTTATTTTAACCTAGGATAAATATAATTATTGTGCAACTTCATATCAATACATTTTATTAAAAAATCAATGATTCAGTAAATATCAAATGTACAACTTTTTAAGCGCCGCACCCATATATGAGTAGAACTAGGGATGTTTTTAAGCTCATCAAGTTCTTTAGTATCACAGTTGGTTAAAAGAAAAGTTCTAAGATTGTTGATTATCCAAAGTCAAGAGTTTAATTCTCTCTCACGACTTCGCAACTTCTACTAAGGTTTTTCAAAAAAAAGAAAGTTCTTTGGTAGCTCAACTCTAAATTTATTGGATTGATTTCAAACGACAATTTTAAACCGTTGAATGTCAAATTTATAAATTTCCGAATTAATTTATTATAAAGTTAAGCGGTAAAAAATAAAGTTTATAAGATAATTTTAATGCGTTTATTTTTCATAATTATAATTATAATTATAATAATAATAATAATAATAATAATAATAATAATTATTATTATTATTATGAGGGCGGGGGAGGGGACGGAGAGGTAAGGGTGAACTTCTAATTTCCCATAATTTTGCATACTAATTCAGAATTTTTGGTACAGGCCATGTCATCAGGCTAAAGTGATGACGTCATCATTCTTTGAGCGTTGACCAAGAATTTAATCAAATTTTGTAAAAGAAGGTAAAGGTTGGACTAATTCAGCAAACTTAGGGCTTTGGTATTTTAAGGAACAAAATATTAAACATTCTTGGTGTAATTTACTCTATTCAATTACGAGATGATAATTGCCGAATTTGGATTATAAAATTAGATAGCTGTAATAATTTTCATAGTGCATTCGATCACCACTTTTCATATATTTTTTCACATTTTTATAGTCATATTTCTCAAAAAATAAATTATATAAATCAACACTCATAAAATATCATCTTATATATTCCCACAATAAACAACCAACGCATCCTTCAAAAACCATATATAAATATTTTTCATTTGAAGTTGAGGTTACGTAAATACCATACTTCTCTTCTAAATGAAGCTTGAAATTCAGCACATTAATTAAGTTAAAAAGTAACCATAGGTTTATTTCTCAGTCCTTCAAAATAATATTTATAAATTATAATGTTGTAATTTGAAAAACAGAGCACTTCTAATAGAGGAAGGGTTCAATTACATCTGGTGATACATTTTGACACCATATACTTATAAGTCAGTTTTTCGATTTCAAAGTCTAAACAGTCGATCCGAACGTTTAACATGATCTCCATATTAAAACGTGCTTCGATACCAAATTTTAAATTTTTTGGAATTTTTTTAGTATTTATTAAGATATGTACAAAATTGTTGTTTTCAAACAATTCTGAACCATTGAAAAACAATGATTTTCAAAAATTCTAAAAAAATAGTAAATAATTTAAACAAAATGTAAAATTTGGTCTCCAAGCACATTTTAATATGGAGATCGTGTTGAACGGTTCGGATCAACTATTTGTTTTTTCAAAATTCCAAAAATGTCTTATAAACATATATAGTGTCAAGATGTGTCACCATAAAATAATGTAATTAGATCCCTCCTCTTTCTAATAAGGTGGTTTCTTTTTACTTTCAATCGGTGCTCTTTTAGTTTTTGTAATTTAAAGAAGCACTGACATAAATGTGCAAGTCAGCAAAATAATCATTCATATCGGAATAATAGTGCAATTCAGCATAAATAGAGTAAGAAATTTAATGTAAACTATTATTCATGTTGGGAAATTTTAGAAATTTCACAAGGGACAGGCAAAAAATAATAAAAAGAGTACATATTTCACAAACTTTTTAATTTCGTTATTTGTTCAGTTTTATTATTGTAGGTTTCAGCTTTCAGAGAAAAAAGAAGGCATCTTGAGTTTCAAGTTATGCAGAAGAGAAAACAAAGAAGTTTGCTCTAAACTTTCTTATATTTTCTCTCTTACTTTGTTTGTTTGATTTTTCTTTGTTACATCTCAAATTACATGTCGCCTCTATTTATAATTATCCTGATTCATGATAACTTATACAATTAAGTATGTAGATATTTTGCACATCATATTATTATTCTTATTCAAAATATTTTTTCAATAACATTCTAGATCTAAATTTTTTACCAACTCTCTCGAATATTCGTCCCATGACACTTTCATACACATTTAAAGACTTCAGATATTTTTTTTCCAATTTTTTAAATCTTAAATATCATTTAACCTTTTAGGTATTATTATTAATATTATTATAAAATTAAGTTTATTCGGTCAACAATTTATATCGGGTAGAAAGTTTCACCTTCAATTGTGAGACTCCTTATACATTTAATGACGCCTTGGGATCGATCATATTAACGAACGAATTCCGATATTGTTCACAATACAAATAATATGGGTTTTAATAAAAGAACAG
Organism: Carex myosuroides; assembly: GCA_028015225.1. Taxonomy (NCBI): domain Eukaryota; kingdom Viridiplantae; phylum Streptophyta; class Magnoliopsida; order Poales; family Cyperaceae; genus Carex; species Carex myosuroides. The sequence continues at coordinate 9,645,285 of CM051474.1, forward strand.
AGAAAAAGTAGAATTAAGAACAGGCTTCTATTTTGAATTATTGAGGTCGTGTTCAGTTAATGATGAAAAAGTAAAATAGTGAAGGAGTATTGAAAAATGAGTTAATTTTATCTCTTGAAAAATATAAATTATTCTATTGCACTATATCATGGAATAGAGAATTAGTTCATAGAGGAAATAGAAGAGGGACCAAAGTGTAAAATAGAAGAGGGACCAAAGTGTAAAAGGCAGCTATTTGAATGCAAAAGTTCAAATCCAATTCTAACTCTTCCAATTTCACTCAATTTTTTTATTCAGCAAGAATAAGACCTCTTTTCCACTCTATTTCTCTGTTCAATCATTTTTCACTCTATTCATTTATTGTTAGTTTGAGAATCATGCAAAACATGACTTGCTCATTTTTTAAGAGTATGTATCCCCATATACCTATGGTGCAATATATATATATATATATATATATATATATATATATATATATATATATATATATATAAACGGATTGTCCAGATTAATCTCAGTCGAACCAAACTCTGCTTATGAAAACTATAGATGGTCTGTTTTGATATTCGTGTTAGGTTAAAGAACGATCCAGATTTAATTATTGCATCTCGGCTCATCAGATACCATCTGGGGGGATCCGAATTCATTTTTGGGTCGGTAAAGAAGTGAATAGAATCAACTCCTAGCCAAAATAGGCGAAGCGGTACCTCTGGCTTAAGGTGCGTTGTAACGCACTTGTATCAATTTGATGAGTAGAACTAGGGTGTTCTTAAGCTCACCAAGTCCCTTTGTGAGCTTAATTCAAAAACTTATTGAATTGGCTCCAAATGATGCATCCAAACTGTTGAAATCGATCTACTTCACGAGTGATGTGTTTACATGTCAAATTTATAAATTTTTGAACTAATTTAGTATAAAGTTAAGCAGTAAAAAAGAAATAGTTTATAAGTTAATTTTAATGTGTTCATTTTTTCTCATTTTTTGACCGGTTTGGATGCTTCGTTTCTCAAATTTGTCCACTGTATAAATAAAAAACTGCTCTGTCAAGATGTGTACCCTTTCCAACTGGACAAACCAAAATTTCAAAGTAACTATTGACTTAAAGCAATGTATATGAGGTTTCAATAAGAGATCTTCCCATATTAAATGAGGAGGTTTCGTGCTAGTATCAGTTGTCTAAGCGAAGACGAAAGCTGATCAGTAAACTGCTTGGTGAAGAAGCACTTTGACATATAGATTAAAGTAACATGATAACAATAACAACACAAGCTCCGTCAATAAGAATTCAACATATGTTTTATGTATGGAATTGAAGTTAGCTTACCGATCATGCGTTGTTGGGACACAACAATAAATTAATAGTTAATGATGCTCATATTCGCAGGTACATTAATTAATTAATTAATCAGTAGCCTTTGTTAGTTACGTGTTTGACCATATCAAGATCGACATACTTGATATTTTATTTTTTTAATATATGTTTGGTTGGATTGAGACTAGATTATTTTTGGAATTAAACTATTCGGAATAGTCTATTCGGTGTTTAATTGAGTTAAAATAGTTAGAATAGTGAATTTAAACTTTTTGTTTTATTAGAATATATTATTTCTAAGAATTTTGAAATTTCACTATTTTAATAAGACAAATAATAGTTATTCTTGTTTTGCAACTAAACATATCCTCAACTTCTATAATTATAAGTTAAGAGGATTTGTACGCTTGTATCCTTGCATGTTTTAATATTTTTGTAAGTTTTTCTTGCTAAGGACTATCGAATTGGAGGTTTTTTTTGTTGTTTATTCTTTTTTTGTAAGTTTTAATATTTCACCCTCTAAATTTAATAATATTATATTTATCTTTCTATAATTTAGAAAGTCACAAATTTACCCAATAGGTTGCCTTTTCAATTGAAACTTATTTTAAATTTATTATGTACCTATTTTACTCTTTAATTTGCAAGTTAGATTCAGATGTCCAATATAAATTTATATTGCACGGATTTTAGGGTAAATTTGTAATATTTCAAATAGGTTCGAATTTTTTATGACTCGGTAAGAACTCCATTCTATTCCCGACGGTATCGCAATAGATACGCATTTACATTTAGAGTCTTCATTGGAAGTCGATTTTTTTGTATTATTGGACATAGTGGTAACTGTTTTTTACTATTTCTTATTTTTTTTTATTCCATTCCATTAATAAATTGAACGGACGGAGATGCTTTGCATTGTAATTATTGCTTTTGTGGAAAGATAGTAACGTTCCACCTCAATATTTTCTGCCTCAAAGTCTAATTTTAATTTTGTCGTTAGGCAAAACAAAATTATTTCTTGTTTGGATATTTTTACATAAAGGTCCCCCAAAAAAATATAAATTGCCCCGGGTCATGATTCTCGTGAATAAAATAGGTCTTTAACTTTCTTGTATCAAACATGGAATTAGAGTTTTTTGTGGATACTTTGTCCTCTAGTATCAGATTTGTGCGAGAGAAATAGCAATAAATTGTGCCTGTTTGAACTCAAAAGGTATATATATATATTCTTTTTTTACTCTATATGTGTAGTTTTTCGTCCATACTTTCTTCAGTGGCAGTTAAAAATGAGGATTAATTGATCTCCGTTTTAGATAAAAAATTCGTTAAATATGTTTATTTGATTCTTATTCATTTTTTAAAGTTGACCCTCATACTTACTCAAAATCTTGCGTCCGGCGCCTTGCTTTCTTGGTCAATAGAACTAGCTTAAAACTTTTCCTCAAAAAAAAAAAAAAGAACTAGCTTAAAACTTAAACTATACAGAGATGATTCAATTGCCTTTATTTCTTGTGTCTTCATTATGCCTTCATTATTTAACCGTTAATAACTTATAATTTAAAATTGAAATATTAAAATAAAAACATTAGATTTGATCTGTATTATTTTTTCAGTGCAAAAATAAAATAAAACTACATTTCAACATTATTTTGACTGATATCAAGAGCTTGCAAAAATACATTAATATGGATAAATTCTGGACGTTAGTTTTTCAACTTATTGATTCATATAAAAACAAAATCGAAAAGTAATAAATTTTATGTGCATGTAGAGAAAATAATATAGATTAATCTAACGGTTTTAGTTTATCATATAATTTTTGAAATTTATGTTTTTTGAAAGTTCAAAAATTCTAAGCATGATAGAGACACGAAAAATAAAGGCGTTTGAATCCTATATATATATTGCTAAAACTTTATTTATACTTGCATATGATCACATATTTATATTCAGGATTAACATTCCATCCAACTTAATATTTTATATGATTAAATTAAGGATTTTTAACTAACAACACTTTATTTATTCCTGTTCAACTCTCCAACTACTGCATTAATATGTGACTAGTTCTAATTTCTTATCACTTAAGTACATGTTCGCTTTCAGCTTCTCTCAATCAATTTCGGATCCGACTCTACTGCTTTTTTCTAAGAAAAGCAGGGTCTTGTTTTTCAGATCTCAACCATTTAAAATTTTCCATTCGCGTATCTCGATAAAGAAACTTTTTTATGGTTGAGATCGGAAAAGCAGAATCCTGCTTTTCTTATAGAAAAGCAACATAGTTCATTCCAATCAACCTCCCCTATTTATTACTGACAGTGCACATCATGTGTCAGAAACCTAAGAAAACATTAGTACAAATCATAGTGACAAATGAATTATTCGGGTTCGGTTCGGTGAGGTCAAAAATTCATGATTCGGGAATAATTCGGGTATAATTCGGGAATGATTCAGAATTATCTAGGTCAGAGATCTCAGTCTTATAAGGAATAATTCGGTCAAAGTTTGTAAAATTCGGGAAAAGTTCGTGAATAATTCGTAAAATTCGGGAAAAGTTTGTAAAATTTGTGAATTATTCGGGAATAATTCGGTCAAAGTTTGGTCAACCGAATAATTCGGCGTTCGGTTCGTCATCATTGCCCGAATATATGGTACAAATAGCGATACCATGTTCAAATTGTAAATCATTTTTACTTTGAAGATCAATGAAACTAAATTCTTATTTTCGTTGTGATTAATCATTAATTGTGTTTTCTTTTATTTTAATAATGAACAATAGATTTTTTTTATAAAATTTAATAATCATCATTACTCAGTATTATCAGTGCCCTAGTCTTACTCGGTATTATAATTTACCTTGCATGTTTTGATTGCAATCAATTCGAATTTATTTGGTTAAAATAGTTTGGTTCAATTCTATAGATAAGACATTTCAATAATTGAAGAATTATCAAACCAAACATCAAAAATGAAAATACAAAACTTGTCTCTGAGTTTAAACTCACTAAGAAATGTATCGGTACTTCGATTGACATCAAACGATCAATTTGAATTTAAACCTTTGATTTTGATATGTTTGATGAGCCGAAAGTCCATTACTCAAAAACTTAATTTTCTTAAGTAGAAGTTTGTAAATCATTAGTGGCTTGTAACACATTGGTTGCATTACAAAGTGAATTACAACATAATATATGTTAGAATGTAATTAGTAGATGCTTTATGTAACACACTATGGTCATTTTTTTTACATTTTCTCCCTTTTTTTAATATGTACATAACATTTTCTAATTATTTATTGAGTTTTTTTTTCAGTAAAAGTTGAAGGTCAAGCCAATTTATTATTTAATATTCAAAAAAAACTTTTTAACCTAAATTTTCAACATATAACCTCTTCTACAAAGGATATTGTTCTCAACTATTCATAGTGTTTTTCAGTAAACAAAACAAAGTTCTTTTATGCATTTTTTCTCAAAAGCCCTTCAACTTTCTATTGCACACTCTAGGCAAAGTGAAAAAATATACTATTGAGTTATTATTTGAGTAATATAAATTTTGTATATTTTATAATGTGTGATTCTTTTTCAAGGTAAGGTCGATTACAATCCATACAAAATTGTAAGATTTTGCATTTTTGAAAGAATAAAAGGTGCAAAACATACGTATATAAATTTCTGACACAACCACAAATTAATTTCAGCTACATCAGTCCTTTTGTAAAATTTGGTATTATTTGATCATGGTTGTTGTCGGTTGATATTTTTTTCTTTTTTTTATGTTGTATTGTTGAATTTATTTTTTGACAACAAGTATGATTGAATTTATTAAAATATCAAAAGGAAAGAATAAAAAATTAGATTGTCAAATAATACAAATTAAATAAAAATATTGAATTCATTTATAATTTGTATGCATATTTAATAAATTAACATAAACTTTTAAAATTCACGTGCGGAAATTATCCGGCTATGATATCCACCGACAGTCCCCCTTATTTGAATTGGTTTCAATGTTCCGAACTAAATTTAATCAATTTACGACCTCTTTAAATTGGGGATCGATCATGGAACAGAATAAAAAATTTGACTTATTCGATATAAGTAAATTAGTTCGAGCTCTAACAGCCTAAAACAAAATTTCCATTATTGTGCAATGGGACGTCAGAGCAAGGACAAGAGATACAAGTACTTCCCTTCTCAGTGGGTCCTACTTTAAAAATAACACAGAAGTAAAAAATCGACAAATGTGAATGACCCACCACACCATTAAACATTGAGAAGGTGCCACAAAAGATATAAGCAGAGATGCGATCTAGGCATGCTGCTACTGTGCGGTAGTGCCCTATGATCTAGGATTCTAGGCTCAATTCAAATGCTCTGTTCCATTCTCTTGCACAAGCAATTGCGGGTCCAGTTGAGAGCGTACAATTTCAATTGATTGATTCTTCCCAATAAAAGCTTTTTCCGTCAGTAGAGTACAGCTGTACAGATCATACAGCAAGACCAGAGAGATTAGCTGTGTCGAGAGAAACAAAGCTACGCGGCTGTGGCGGTGTGGCCTGTGGCGGTGGTAGAGCGGTAGGAGATCCACTGGGTCCCAAATCTCGGTTCGGTTCTCTGCAGTTGTGTCTCGTGTGACATTACGTCTAGAGGCCACTCAAGCTATTTACTTTTATTTTAGATTAATAAGTAATTAATTTGATAAAATTGACTCATATAATTAATATATTTTCAAAATAGCACAAATCAAATAATAGGCAAGTTAGGATGACGCGGCAAGCTTACACTTGCCAAGACATCAGTACGCCAATTTTAAAAACCATTAGTCTGCTTTCAAAATAAGGATTTTAAATTTTAAATTGTTAATCTAATCTAGATGTATCTATTTATGATGAAAATTATGTGTTTTGTAATCTTTTATGCTTGGTCAAAATATGTAATCCTAAAAATTTATATTTTTACTCATTCATTTTTCAATAATTTCCGAGTTTTTTTTTAGGAAAAAGTAAGAGATTTTTCAAATTTAAATATCAATAGCTGATTCGAATAAATTAAAATGAATAGTTTGATAGTGTTGTTTGAAGCTAAGTAGTGCATATTTTAAGTTAAGCTTATAAATTCACATAGTGACTTAGTGAGCTTAAGCTTAACTTAGTTTCACTGAAGAAGCTAGAAGGAAAAAAACCCAAAAATTAATAACAGAAATACATTCTTAAAGCAAAAGCTTAAATCTGTATTAAAAACAGAGAAAAGTTTACTAAAAAAAATAAAAAAATAAGTTATTTCTTCAAAGATATTCGTAATAATTAGTCGTTATCTTTGCATAAATTTCGGTAATGACAATTCCTTAAAATCAACGACGAAAATTTAAGAGAGTTGGTTAATATCATTCAGAAAAGTACGAGTTTGCGACGGATCTAACGATCAAAATACCCGTTCACGACCCAAATCCATGTCGTAAGTTGATTTTAATCATGCTAAATGCATCATAGTAATTAATATATTTCAATAATAATTTAACAAGATATACAAAATTCGCAATTTAAGTATATAACCATGTATCAGTTTTCTGCAATTGATATTTTCTTTCTCTTCATTTCCAAATCAACTCGTTAAATTATAGTAATCATATATCAAAATAACAACTTTCCGGAATTTTGCATTATGAATGAATTTCAATGTAACCAATAATATTTCAGAATACAAATTATTCTTTCATTTTCATCAGAAGTCTGAACAGCGCATTACGTCATTACGTGACTGAATGTGAAGCCACCTCTTCCCCACAAAATTCGGAAAGATGAGCCTAAAAAAGGTGTTTGTGACTTTTCATAATTTCGTGGACCAAAGAGAGCAAGGAATCAAGGATTCATGTATTATTTGTTTTATGTTCCTGTCACGTTTCACATATTTCTTTATTTCTGTTTTTAAAGTCTGAACGGTCCATATCGAACTGTTTAATATGATATTCTTATTAATAATATACATGGAAATCAAATTTTATATTTTATATATTTTTTACTAACTTTAGTTATATGCAAAATCTAAATATACAATGATAGGTCGGTTGCAAGCATACAATCTATTATTGTAGTAAGTTAGGTATCGATCCAAAGATAACGGAAAATATTACTTCTTACTAAATTAATTAATTCTAAAAAGGTGCAATAAAATAAATGGGGGGGGGGGGGGGTTGTTGCAAATTCGGTTTTGTGGGTTCAATACCCGATAGAGAATTGAATTGTAACAAAAGCAATTTAAACAAACAAATAAAATAAGTTTTGTGATTCAAATAGAGAGAAGTCTAGGGGCTATCGGCATACAATCACTTAGTCAAATTCATACTTGTTTGGTTTCTAAATTCATGTGTGCTTTGATGGGGTTTCTAAGCCTTAATACCATTAAGGGTCACTTTCGTGAATTAATGACATGCCTAAACAATTCGAATTTCACGATTAAGTTCTTCACCCTAGCTATCTAGATCAGAAGCATATGTTAGCCTAGTTTATTCTCAAATACCGATACTTCACGATTAAGTTCTTCACACCAATATTCAGTTCAATTCTAGGAGTCCCAATTAAATATGAGGCTTCACGATTAATTTCTTCACACTAATATTCGGTTCAATTCTAGGGTCCCAATTAAATATGAGGCTTTACGATTAAGTCTTTCATCTCTATTAAACATTTATTCCTTGTGGTTCTGGACTAAGAATAGATTTGGTTATTTCTAATCTCAGATCCTAGGTTTATTCATGTATATAATTTGGTACCATAAATTCTTGATCCTAATCTACTCAAGTTAATTAAACCTAAGCGGGACGCTAATTAACAAGCAACACAAATCACGCAATCACATGAATAATAAAACCAACAAGAACAAACATGCAAGCAAACAATCATCATAAAGAAAACCATCCAAGTAAGATAGATTTTAACACAAGTTCATGCTACAAGCCTAAGCCCCTAGAGAGGAAATCTAGCCTCTCATTGGTGCGCTAACATTCAAGAGAAATACAAGAGTAAACATGATAAAAACTGAGAAAAACAAGAAAGAGAATAGAGTACACCAATCTCCTTGCTCACTGCCATCGTCTTCACGATGTTCCGCTCGAGCAACCTTCGATCCTCGCTCCAATCGCCTTGATTCACTCGGAAGAGGTAGAAGAGATGTAGAAAAATATGTAGAATTAAAACTAAATTAAAGGCAAATGAAAGATGAATAATAGATAACTTCTCTTGCTGCTTCCCTACCAATGTATTGCATTTTTTGTGACTTTGGGAGCAAGCAAACAAGATCTGGAAGTGAATCGGGCGAAGATTGCGTCAATTTGGCAATAAAATGTCCAAATCTAAGTTGGTTCGGTCATTGGAGCGGACTGTACAAAATTTTACATTCCGAATTTGGATTTGTTTCTTTCATGAAAGTTGTAGATCTTTTTGTTCTGATTCTGTCAAGCTTCGATTCACCAAAATCGGAGTTCGTATGACCAATATATGGCCAAAATACGAACTATGTGTCGGCAGCTGTGATTCTGTGCGGCCGGACGTGCGTCCAGAGGAACCCGCACAAAATGGATTTTTTAGTTCGTGCGGGCCACACGAAATGCTTGTACAGGCCGTATAACTCTCTGAAAAAACTGGAGATTTCTCTATTTTAATTCTGAATTTCTTGTGCAACTTCATTTTATTTCGGTGTGGCCCGCACATAATTTGTGCAGCCCGCACAGGATTCGTGTGGCCCGCATCAACCTGTATTTTGCTCCATTTGCTCGATTTTTGCAATTTAAACAAGAAAAAGACAGTAACTTTGTTCTTTAGTGCATTCTATACTAAACTAAGTTAAAATACAAGAAATTTGATACAATTTTAGTTGTGAAACCCTAACCAAAAGTATATATAATTAAGACTCATCAATTATGGACCATCAAAAACAATAATTTTTAATTATCTAAACAAATAGTAAATAAATTAAAAAATATATAAAATTTGTTCTCTAGGCACATTTTAATATGGAGATCACGATGAGCGGTTCAAATCGACTGTTCAGACTTTGAAAACGGAGATAAAGAATGATTATTAATAATCTAATTTGATACTTGATAATTTATATTTGTAGTGATTCCCATGAATTTTGAAAATGCAAGTTTTAATCAAATTGGATTTTGCGCTAATATTCCTAGCAAGAAATGAATAGAAGTTCATATTTATGTGCCAGCAACAAACTATCATAATGAATGCTGAAGTGAATAAAAAGCATAATTCATTTGAATGTGCTAGTACATGAATGATGATATGAGCATTTTATTCTACTTTGTGACTTGTGAGAAACATATCGGCAATTAATGAAATGGACATATGTCCGGATCAACAATTTTGATGACATTTGACATGTGTAAGATGTTATCGTCACGTCAAGGTAATTAATCCCTACTAATTTCTCTAAGAAAAATTTCCATTTTCCATTTTTCATTTTTCCAATTTTAAGAATTTTCTTCTAATTCCTTCTGATTTATTCATACGGATCTTCTATAATACAAACTCTGCAACTACTGGATAGAATTAAATCTTAATCCACACTAAAATTCTCATGTTCGATTGTCTTAATTCATAGATAGACACTAAAGATGTTTAATCCAAAGGTAGAGGTTCCTTCAGATTTGGGTAGGAATTAAGATTTCAGACAAAAAGATCGAGACTAAATGAAGGGTTCTTAATCCTTACTAAGGAATTAGTGTTCAGAAGTAAGCGACTAAGAAAATTAAAAGAGGTAAACAGGAAACTTAAGGAGGCTTAACCCCTCCTTGCCGAACAACCTCATAATAGAGATTAGTGGTGACATATAGGAATCAACTTGTAACGCATAAAAAATGAAAATACAAATTACTACCAACATGCTCGAGTTGGGCTCGCGTCGTGTCTTTTGCCGATTCAGCGCATGTCACGCATCAACTCTGTTCGTTATTGTGTGTCAGTATCTTTTGTGCTGAAAAATTTATAAATTTCGTCCAGAAAAATGTGATAAATTAATTCATGGCAACAATATATATATGGTTAAATTAAGAATTAATTTTTGATCAAGTGGCTAATGCACATGCCTTCTTATGTTGGACGTCATGAATTTGAAATTTAAATGGAAGAAATTTTTTTGTTGTAAAATTTGAGATTAGAAAAAAGTGTTGGATAAGCAGACTCCCAGTTATCTCACTGCAAATGGTTAAACGCTGAGTGACACAAACCTCCTATCCGTTGATGCAAATTTGATATTTTGGCCCTATTCGGCCTACAGGTGGGAACGGGAACGGGAATGGGCTCGGATTCAATTTGAATGGTCAAAACACTGTGCGTGTAAGAACAAAAATTCACATTGATTGAATTTTTTTTTTCCCACGGACACAGTAAAAGCCAAACAGGCCCTTAATGTGTGATTTTTGGAAAGAACAATGAAACTTTCCAATATAGAAAATTTTATCTGTACAAGTTGATTTTTATATGCTTTTATCTTGTACTACAAGTATCCGATTGAGTTAATATTTTCATAATATTTTTAAAATCATTACGAATAACAAGTTTAACGTGAATATGTTTTGTAAGCTTCATAATTTTTTGTCTTCCTTCGTTTTTATCTCTAAAAGAATGTTTATTACTTGTAGGTCCGAAATTTTTATTTATAACATTTTTAAAAAATAAATTAATAAAATAACCATCGTTTTTGGTCAATTCTAAATCTAACACGGCCGCAGAATACCGGAGCGGACCCATATGGGGGGTACCGCAGAATGCCGGAGCGGACCCTCATATGGGTCCGCAGAATACCGAAGCGGCCCCTGGGGCCGCAGAATGCCGGAGCGGACCCTTTATTTTTTATTTTAGAAATACAAAATTGTAATTTAGTTTCGAATGTTGTTTAAATTGATTTTGGTCGTATCGTATTTTAGATATGTCGTTGGTTTGAAATATTTTAGATATTTTAGATATGTGGTTTCTTTGAAATTCTTTTGTGTACTCTGAGATAATGAAATCAACAAAATAAATAAATAACAATAAAATCAAACAAACAAGAAACTAATCAACTAAATAAATAAGTATCTGACAAAACATCTACCAATACTACAAATAAGAATCTAACAAAACATCTAACAGTACAACAAATGAAAATCTACGGCTCTGGACTAAACACCGTCCTCGCCTTCTTCTTCCTATACCCCCGACCCCGCCTGCAGAGTGGCGTCTTGTCAGTATCTGCGGAGGATGCAGAGTCCTCTGCCTGGACATCCGTAGACTGAACCGGCTCCTGTCGAACCTCCTCAATCTCAGATGTTTGCTGGACCCCAGGACCAAAAACTGTGGTCTGCCCAGACTCAGCCTGCGTGAATAAAAATGCCTGTCTGGCAATGGGGTCATCGTGGAGGGAAGGGTGAGGTACCTGCGGTGAGGACTGGCCAGGGAACGGCGGGATGGGCTCTGTTTGAACATACCCTGGCTGATAGGCAGGAGGTGCAGTCTGAGTGGGACTGTAACCCGGGGAATACAGTCCATCTCCCTCTGTGCCATAATCAGCGGAGATATCGAAGCCTAGGTCCTCCTCGTGTCCACCCTGTAGTAACTTACAAATTAGATAATGTATTGAATAAGAAAAAAATCACAGTTATGTATTTTAATTTAAATTATACCTCGGTAGGCATCCTAGCCTGGGATCCCATGGCGTCCTGTGCGGCTCGGCGCATCAACTCGGCACCTCGGTCGAACGCCTGACCGACCGTCTCAGCGCCGTGGACGGGTGCAAACACGTCCTCATCACCAGTGTAGGGGACATAGACATCGGGCTCGTCAGATATGTCGTCCACTGCATCAACACCGCCCAAGCCAGCGCACCTCAGTAGAGAGTCGAGGCGCGCCATGTACCCACACTGGCACACCGCAGGTACGTTGTGCTTGAGAATGACCTTCCCGAGCCTCTTCCATCCCCTGGTGACGGCCATCGTAGCCCCTATGACGCAACTCTTGACAAGATATAATGCCTGAAAATTGAAAAAATTATGAAGTAGTTGTACAATTGTAAATATTAATAGTTTTGAATTTGAAACTTCAAATTAAAAATACCGTGGCTGCGAAAGGTGCGCTGGCGGGGATAATACCGTGGATCCGTCCCATACGATCCCTCGGCTTCGGTACCCGCTCATGTGGGTTGTCGCCGATGCATCCCTCGAGAAATATGGTGTACGCGCCATGATCCTGGTACCAATCTCTGTAAGGTCTGTACGAATTACAACAAATGTTAGATATTCCAATCAAAAAACTATAGTTGAAGTTTTGAATTAATAAAAAAAATTCTTACACTGGCGCGACATCCATCTGACAGTCGGGCTCGGCCAATGGGGGATCTGCAGCTCCTGCCTCGAACACGTAATCTGCACGGGTAATCCCCCAGTCCTTGCCTGCAGTGGTCTCCCTGGGATGGTGCAGCCCTCGCCAGACCTCCTCGCTGATCGGTGCCGGGGGCGGAGCAAGCTGGCGCATCCCGAACTGTCTCATGAACCGTCCGGGGTAATGGTGCTCGATGATCTATATATTTTAATACGTTAGACTGTTTTTATTAAATTAAGTCGCTTGTGTAAATAACTAGCATAAAGAAATTACAGTATCTGAAAACATATGAGTGGCACCTCTGCACGCCAGAAACGCTCCTGCTGACGACATCGCTCCGGCAATATCTCAAGATATGACCGATGTGCGCCATCCACCTCGACCTGGAAGTATAGATTTAATATCATATATCAATTCGAACTGGAATCAATTTAAATCAAAATAAAAAACAAAAGTAAACTTACATAATCTCTGTAGGGCTCCCAAGTGACAAACTCGGCATCATCTCTGAGATGCTCGATCTCCTGTCTCCAGAATGTGATGCCGAGAGACGCGCCATGCCCTGCACCCACCCAAATCTTGGGATAGCAGTACTTGGCGGCAAATGCAGGGCAGTTGTCCGGCTCGGGCTTGCCCCACTGCGGCACATCTGTCTTGCTGGCCAGGACTGGACGGCCAACGATTAGATGTGCGTAGGACCAGTGCTGTAGTAACATGCACGGTCCTATGAAGGTCTTGTTCTTCTTCAGGCAGGCTGTGTTAAGACCCCTTTACAAGAAAACAAAGTCATTGTTACTACACTACGATGTATACTATTTGAAAATATTTATAAGAAGGTGTTTCTTACCTATATAGGCATGCCAGCGTGGCACCTCCCGAGTTGAACCTGCCCGCAGTGGACAGGTCGCGCAGAAGCTCGAGGTAACACAGCCGCACCTGATCTCCATGCGAATCCGGAAACAACCGACAGGTGATCATCTCCAAAATATAGGCGCGTAGATATCGGTCAATAACCACCTGTTATAGATTTATATTAGAACATTACTTACAGGAAAATAAATATAATACTATTTAAATTAAATCTTGTACAAGCAAATACCTGATCTGGTCGATCGGGAAAGACCTGGAATCTCGCCCGCAGCTTTGCCAAGCTGATGCAGCTGGGCGAGACCACAGTCTTCTCACCTCTCTTCTTCTCTTTCTGGAGATCCTCGTGCGGGATACCCACTAGCTCCAATCACAATGCACGAAAATCTCCGTACTCGACGCCCGTGACCGGCTCCCCAATAATGGTCATACCCCACAGGCAACTGACGTCCTGTAGGGTGACTGTCATCTCAGCATGGGGGAGATGAAAGGTGTGCGTCTCGGGACGCCATCGCTCAACGAGGCTAGAAGATAAACCCTCGTCAGCATTCTCCTCGGCCATCTGGGATATCTGGTACAATCCCATCGAGCGTAAAATCCCCCCGTACGCCGGCTGGTACCGTAGATGCTGGCGGTTGTGACGAACCGTAACCGCATCCAAACCCTGTATTTAATTAAATAATCAGATCAAGTTCATTCATCAAAAATTCGGAATGACAAATTTATAAATACGACAAATTTACTTACCCAAGTGGCAGCCTCTAAAATCCGATGCTCCGCATTCGGATACCACAAGAAGTCGCTGACCCTGTCGGTGCGACTCCGGATACCCGGAACATCCGCCAATGCTGTCTCGATGTACTGAGACATCTCGTATGGCGTGGCTGTAGGAGCATGCTGTGTACCCCTACTGGAGGATGGTCTACTGGTACTCATGCTGTATTGGATAATTTTTGGTCAAATATGAGAGTTTGGTCAAAGTCCGGTTTAAATTTGGGTACAATTCTAATTAAATTTGGATACAATCGAATTAAATTTGGGTACAATTCTAATTAAATTTGGGTACAATCTAATTAAATTTGGGTACAATCGAATTAAATTTGGGTACAATTCTAATTAAATTTGGGTACAATTCTAATTCTAAATCCTAAATTAATATCTAATTCTAAATGCTAAATCTAAACTCTAAATCTAAACCCTAATCCTAAACCCTAAACCCTAAACCTAAACCTAATTACTACTCTACACTAAAAATTAAAACTAGAGAAGAAGAAGAAAACTTACCCGAGGTCGAAGGGATTGAAACTTCAAATGAAATGATATGAAATCGGAACCCAGCGGCCCCTTATATAGGTTGGGGACCGCTCCGGCATTCTGCGGCCCCAGGGGCCGCTTCGGCATTCTGCGGACCCATATGAGGGTCCGCTCCGGCATTCTGCGGTACCCCCCATATGGGTCCGCTCCGGCATTCTGCGGCCGTGTTAGATTTAGAATTGACCAAAAACGATGGTTATTTTATTAATTTATTTTTTAAAAATGTTATAAATAAAAATTTCGGCTTGTAGGTATCGTAAAAAAGTTGCATGTCTCTTTCTATTTTTTAAAATTTCGAAACTAGAAATGATGCATGTGTTTTGGAACGGAATTATAATTTCAGATACAGAATTTGTTTGTTTTGTCAAATAGTCTTTAAAAAAAATTAGGATGATATCTTTTATATTTCGTAAATTATAATATCCACCAATATTATTTCTTAGCTGCTTCATATATTTTCTACAATTTATTACTGAATTAGTTCAGATAACTAAAAGTATCATGTTTGTTCATATCTTCTAACCGTTTAATGTTATATTGCTGCAAAAAATTTAAACTAAGAAAATATTTTGAAAGTTATTTTAGTTCATTTTAGACTTTTTTTTGTATAATTTTTGTTTAAAACTCATCTGAAATTTTGCATTGTGATGTTTTCATGCTGATTTTTTTTTCTATCATGCTTGGTGTTTGTGTCCATTTAGTATAATTTGAAATGACCAAAATTCATATTTTCCAATCATTTAATTTCTTCACTTTGCAGTATTATTGAAAAGTTTTCGTACTAAGAAAAATAATTTCGAAATTCTTGTAGTTATTTTTAGTTTTTTTTGTGCGTCATTTTTATTTTGAATTGAATTTAAAAAAAAAATCAGTTCGCATTTATTATCTTTATTACAGGTCTATTTAGTATAATTTTTACTTTAAAATTTTACACAATTCTTATTTAAAATATTTCTGAGGCATTGATCTTTCTTTCTTTCTATAATATTTGTATTATATAAATTATATATATATGCCACAAAAAACTTTTACATACTTGGGAATAATAACTAAATCCTTTAAAATTGTCGGTTTGTTATGACCTTAAGAAATTAAATCATCGACGAATATAAAGAAGCTGCTCAACCCTTTTTTTTTTTAATTAAAAGTTGATAGGATCAAGCCACCAAACCATTTAATACTCTTGTTATTATAATAAAATATTTTTTTCTCCGGATTTCGAACTCATGACCTCTCACGTAGATATCATGTGCCTTTATCACTAGACCAAAGGCTGATTCTTGCGGCTCAACCCTTCTTTGATTGAGTCTATATCCCCTCGGGTACCTGAGACTATGGCATCGGAAATCAGTGTCCAGATTGATCTCAGTCAGCCAAACTCAATTTATTGTTTATAAAAAGAACTGGGAGTGGGTCCGATGGGCATCGGACCTACCTCGGTTCGACGGGTTTAATCACCATCGATTTTCTTTTAGATTCGTGCGAAATGCTTTAAAACCCGTGCGTTTATGTTTCAATTTTCGTGCGCACAAATCATTACATTATCCTACGGTAGATCTGCCCATCGGAACCAAACAAGGTCCGATGGGCATCGGACCTACACCCAGTTCTTATAAAAATTATAGAAAATCTGTTTTGAGATTCGTGTCAAATTAGAGAATGGTCTAGATCTATTTATTGCACCTCCGGTATTGCACTAGATGTGGATTTCATGGATCCTGTTCCTGTCCGGAAAGAGAGATTGGGAAAATTATATTAAAATAAAATATTTTAGTTCGCTGAACTATTGGACGAGCATTTTTTTATTTCTGAAAATATACTAGCACTTTTTATTCTAGTTTTAAAGTGCAGTGCAATTTTTAATTTAAACATATATTATTTAAAATAAATTGTTTTATCACTATTTTTTTGTTCACGTTACTTTTTTAGTAATAATTATTGATATGGTTGCTATAAGTAATTAAAAGTTAATTGTATGAGTGTTGAGTTTTAGAAATTAAAATTAGAATCATGATAATTGTCCCTGTACCCCTATCTCCACACTTAACTTCCATAACTACCATGGGGGACCGCTAAAACATTAATAAAAAGGGACTATTTAACAGAAAACATTAAAGTATTTAATAGGAACAACATAAGTATTAATCTCTATGAAGGGAACTATATTTTCATACGTAAATAATGTCCCGCAGATAACTTCCATAACTATTTTGGAGGGACCGTCCCCACACAATTTCTAAAGTATTAATACCTATGAACAAAAGTATTTATACATATGCATGGAAGTATTTATACCTATGCACGAAAGTATTTTAACGTAAATAATTGTCTCTCCAACCAAATCTCTCAAACTGTCCCAACACCATAAATGCATGTGAGGGACCACTCAAAACTAAATGATGGGGACCAGGGGGTACCATACACGTCTTAAAATATCAATATTGTCATAACTATGCGGGGGAACCGCAATACTTAATATTTTTTTACATATGACGCTGGATGACATCTGAAAGTATTAATCTCAAGTATTGAAAGTATTTATATCCATGCACTGAAGTATTTATATGTATATACATTGTACAAAGTTTAATCTTCAGGCGTTTGATCATATTAAGTTATACGTCAAAGTATTAATATCTTATTTTGCAAGTATTAATGTCTTATTTTGAAAGTATTGATACCTATGCACTGAAATATTTATACTTATGAAGTATTAATGTCTTTTTGTTATAAGAAGGTTGATGCGGGGATACGGGGTTCCCACTACTTCATTAGAGGAAGGTTGACGCGGAACCATTAGGGGACTAGAAAAGGGAAATCATCATATCAAGTTAGGCATGCAAGTATTAATATCTTACTTTATAAGTATTAATCTGTTATTTCTCAAGTATTTATACCTATGAAGGTTGACGCGGTGACAAGTGCAAGGACTGGAAAAGGGAGACCATCTAATTAGTGGAGACCATAATACAACCTTTTTTACTGTAGCTGCGGGAACAGAGGGGGGGGATAGACGTGCGGAAATGAATATAATTATTCTTAAAATTAAATTGATTTTATTTGAAGCATAATAATTATTTTAAATTTCTTCTTAATTTAACTGATATAGATGATCTAAATGTTGGTCCCTAAGGCACCTGGAGGGGGGTGAATGCGGGGTCTTTTAAAATTTAAAGCTAAGTACTTTTAACTAATGTGCGTATGTGTTATTCTTGGCGGAAACAAAAATAACTCTAAACTAAACAAGTATACGTAAAATAAATAGAAGAGTTGAGAGACACTTGACACAAGAGTTGTTTACAGAGTTTGGCACTAACACCTACGTCTCCGAGGGTCGCGACCTTCGAGATGGTGCGTATTTCTTTACCCAATGAGAAAGGAGTATAAGGTGGAACCGGTGAGCCCTTACAAAGCTTGAGAAGTCATACGGCCCGAGCACAGAAATGGCTCACGAGCACTAAAGGCTCAAATATATGAAACAAACAAGATGATCACTGAAGGATCAGTCTACTTCTTACACAAGATTGATTGTGGTTGAGTATGCTTGAGATTGTAGTATGCATATTGAAGTTGTGTGCACAAGTAACAATGACTTTTTCTAGAGCTGAGCAAAATAAGGTATTTGGCCTTAATCGTTGTAACGGTATATTAACCGTTACAACGTTCAATCCCATATAACAGGTTTGGCTGCTTGGGAAACCCTAACGGCTATTAACCGTTATAACGGTTATCACAACGGCGATTCTCTGGAAATTTCGGGGAACCGTTGCAACGGCTATCACAACGGAATAAATCGATTTGGCTGTGATTGATTTATTCCGTTGTCTAATTAACCGTTGCAACGGTTGAAGTAAATTACTTCAATCTCAAGCATGCTTTACCAATTTTACGGATTACTAAACCTAATCTTGAGATGATGCTTCTAGCTCCAATGGTTGGTTCTTCATGACTCATCCTTGATTAATATTGTAATTTATCATGTATTATTGATGTGTATTTTAGCAATTTATATCGTCATGAACCTGCATAATATCTCAAGACACGAAACTGTAAAATTCAACAAATATATGTTTTGCAAATTTAGTCAAACAGACAAGTAGATTATGGCACAATCCAACACTATGGAGAAAAGACAAAACAGATACCTTTAAATTACTTAAATTGTTCAAATCTATGCGGAGCTTACATACTATTGAAGTATTTATACTACTCATAAAACCTCAAAAATTGATGAAATAGATCAGACTAATTTTTTTTAACTGTTTTGTCATCTAAACCACGGTCTAGGAATAATGATACATTCTTCTGTAAATCCCAATAATACAAATTTAATAATATAATTATTAACTTGAACTTGGGGGTGAAAACAGAGCGAATACGGTGCGGATAATGGTAAAAACACATTCATATGTCTTTTTAATTTTCCGGATACAAATACAGATCGGATATCAGCCGGATACAGATACGGTTATGGATTAGATCGGATATTTATTAAAATAATATTAAAAATATCAAAGTTCATAATATTTATTTAATTTTAATGGTGAATAACAATATTTTTTTCATAATATATATTAAAATATATGATATATATCTATTATTTGTATACGGATAATTGAAACATAAAATCATATGAGTATCCATATCTACATCGGACCACACATATCCATATCTAATTTTTTGAATACACATCAGATATTATCCATACCGTTTTCACCCCTAACTTAAACTGCATTGTGATTTCAATTTACGGACGTTCGGGATGCCTGCGTAATAAAAGTTCCTACCTGCTAATTTCTTTTCTAAAGAACATGAATTAAAGAGCGCATTTGAGATAAACAATTGAATGGAGGAAGTAATAAAACTAGGCCTCGGCCTTTTTACCAAAAAAAATTTGATTAGAGGAACCTGTGCTTTATTGCTTAGAGCAGTGAAACTAGTGTATTGATTTTATCCGGGCGGTCCAACCCGACCCGCGCAAACCCGGGACCCGGATCCGGACCGACCCGGATCCGACCAAGAATCCGACCCGAACCGTCCTAGAGTGATGGGTCGGGTCTAAAACGGGTCGGAACCGGTTTTCTGGGCGAAACCCGACCCCTCCCCTCCCGTTTCAACCCGTGACCCCGAACCCGACCCGGACCGGACAAAACCCGATCCGAACCGACCTAACCCGACCCAAAACCCGAATAAACCCCCTTTAACCCGACCAAACCCGCCCAAACCCGACCAAACCCGCCCAAAACCGGGTCAAACCCGCCCAAACCCGGGTCAAACCCGGCGGGACCCGTCCCGGACCGAGCCAACCCGCCCCCCCACCGAAAATTTTCAAATTTTTTTGATTCTAACGGCAGTTTTTCCCCCCCCCAAAAACACCCTTAAATATACCCCCATTCTTCATAAATTTTCACATCTCATACTCATTATTCTCAATCCTCAATCTCTCATTCTCTCAATCTCATATTCTCAATTTCTCACACTCTCAATATTTTTATTATTCTCAAATTTTATTTTTATTGTTTAAAAAAAAAGAGTTGCAATTTATTTCATTCTACAAATACGCAAAGGAATACGAAAGACGAAAGTAGAGGAATTACGAAGGATTTTTTTCATTCTACAACCCGCAAGATTTTTCCGCGAGATTAAAAGGTTAGATTTTTTTTTTAGTAATTGTTAAATAATTAGAATTAGTTTAAATAGGTTAATTTAATAATTGTTACGAATTGTTAGATAATTTTTAGTAATTGTTAGTAATGTTTAGAAATTTGTAGTAATTGTGAGTAATTGTTATTTGTTAATAATTGTTAGTATTTTTTAGTAGTTGTTAGTAATTTTTAGTAATTGTTAGATATTGTTAGTAATTTTTAATATTGTTAGTTTTTCTTTGTTAAATTCGGATTTATTTTTAAATTTGTTAGATAAATAAGCTACATTTATTTGTTTGTTCAAATAAATGTTATATTTGTTAGATTTTTGAATATGTTAGATTATTGGATTTTATTTTTGAATATATTAGATTATTGGATATGTTAGATTATTGGATTTGTTAGATTATTATATTTTATTTTGAAATTCGGATTTATTTTGAAATAGGTTAGATTTTAATTTTTAAAATTCGAATTTATCTTAAATAGGTTAGATTTTTTAGTTATTTCTTATTTTTGAATTTGTTGGATAGTTAGATTTATTTCTAAATATGTTATCTTTATTTTTAATAGGTTACATTTGAATATTTTCAAAGATGTTAGATTTTAGATTTATTTCTAAATATGTTAGATTATTGTATTTAATTTTGAAATATGTTAGATTTCACTTTTTAAAATAAGTTATTTTATTTATAAATAGGTTAGATAAATAGATTTGTTTGATAAATATGTTATATTTTATTTTTTAAATTTTGAATATGTTAGATTATTGGATTTTATTTTGAAATTCGGATTTATTTTGAAATAGGTTAGATTTTATTTTTTAAAATTCGAATTTATTTTAAATAGGCTAGATTTTTTAGTTATTTCTTATTTTTGAATTTGTTGGATTGTTAGATTTATTTCTAAATATGTTATCTTTATTTTTAAAAGGTTACATTTGAATATTTTCAAAGATGTTAGATTTTAGATTTATTTCTAAATATGTTAGATTATTGTATTTGTTAGATTATTGTATTTTATTTTGAAATAGGTTAGATAAATAATTATGTTATCTTTATTTTTTTAAGTTTATAAATTTGAATTAGACATTTTTTTAAATTCGAATTAAACTTATTTTTTAAATTTGAATTAGATTTTATTTTTTAAAATTTAATTAGATTTTATTTTTTAAATTTAAATAATTTATATTTTATTTTGTAAACTTATTTTTTAAATTTGAATTAGATTTTATTTTTTAAATTTTAATTAGATTTTATTTTTTAAATTTAAATAATTTATATTTTATTTTGTTAGAGTTATAAGTTGAATTAGACTTTATTTTTAATAGGTTACATTTGAATATTTTCAAAGATGTTAGATTTTAGATTTATTTCTAAATATGTTAGATTATTGTATTTGTTAGATTATTGTATTTTATTTTGAAATAGGTTAGATAAATAAATATGTTAAATAAATATGTTATCTTTATTTTTTTTAAATTTATAAATTTGAATTAGACATTTTTTTAAATTCGAATTAAACTTATTTTTTAAATTTGAATTAGATTTTATTTTTTAAATTTGAATTAGATTTTATTTTTTAAATTTAAATAATTTATATTTTATTTTGTTAGAGTTATAAGTTGAATTAGACTTTATTTTTAATAGGTTACATTTGAATATTTTCTAAGATGTTAGATTTTAGATTTATTTCTAAATATGTTAGATTATTGTATTTGTTAGATTATTGTATTTTATTTTGAAATAGGTTAGATAAATAAATATGTTAAATAAATATGTTATCTTTATTTTTTTTAAATTTATAAATTTGAATTAGACATTTTTTTAAATTCGAATTAAACTTATTTTTTAAATTTTAATTAGATTTTATTTTTTAAATTTTAATTAGATTTTATTTTTTAAATTTAAATAATTTATATTTTATTTTGTTAGAGTTATAAGTTGAATTAGACTTTATTTTTAATAGGTTACATTTGAATATTTTCAAAGATGTTAGATTTTAGATTTATTTCTAAATATGTTAGATTATTGTATTTGTTAGATTATTGTATTTTATTTTGAAATAGGTTAGATAAATAAATATGTTAGATAAATATGTTATCTTTATTTTTTTTAAATTTATAAATTTGAATTAGACATTTTTTTAAATTCGAATTAAACTTATTTTTTAAATTTTAATTAGATTTTATTTTTTAAATTTAAATAATTTATATTTTATTTTGTTAGAGTTATAAGTTGAATTAGACTTATTTTTTCTTAAATATATTTTTTAAATTTGAATTAGAGTTATTTTTTTTAAATTTATAAAATTGAATTAGACTTTTTCTTAAATTTGAATTTCAATTAAACTTTATTTCTTTTAAATTTGAATTAGAGTTATTTTTTTAAATTTTAAAATTTGAATTAGACATTTTTTTAAAATTTGAATTAGACTTTATTTTTTAAATTTTAATTAAACTTTATTTTTTTTAAATTTTTTATTTTTTTATTTTTTTATTTTTTTATTTTTTTATTTTTTGTGAAGTTCGGCCAATTTGAATTTAGAGACTTAGAGGCCAATTTGAATTTAGATTTATTTTTGTTAGATTTAATTTATATTTAATTTAGATTTAATTTGAATTTAGAGGCCAATGAGAACTTTAATTTATATTTAATTTTAATTTATGTTAGATTTATTTTAGACGTAATTTAGAATTAATTTACATTTAATCTAATTTATATTGAATTTAGATTTACATTTAAATAGGTTACACAATTTCGGATTTATTTTGATATGAATTTGGTTTTAATATGTAGAACAAATGGATCCCGAAATGCCCGAATGGATGCATGTTGCTCAAAGAGCTTCCGCCGATTTTTTCAACCCTACGCCCGATAGCCAACAACAAAATATGGAGGCAATAGAAAGTATGATTCAACCACAAGAACCACCTATTTATCCACAAAATCCCTCCCAAGTGCAACCGCCGTATCCACAAAATCCCTCCCAAGTGCCACCACCTATTTATCATCAACAATATCCTAACTATTATCCACAAAATCCATCCCAAATGGCACCACCTAATTACTATTATTCTAACCCTTCATATGGAGCAGGTACGGCTTCTACAGGATCGACTCAATACACCGCCCCTATAGGAAGCGGTCCCTCGACAAGTGTCCCGGAAATTGAAGTTTTCCCCGCAACCCAAGCCGAAGTTGTTGCTCCATTCCCATCGAACCACCGAAGAAGAGGAAAACCAAGACACCCGAATACAAGGCGGATTGGTGGCGGTATTACGAGAGGACATTGAATGCGAGTGGAGTTGTCCGTACTCTAAAATGTAAGGTACGCGGTTGTAAGGTTATTTACGAGTATAAACTTGCAAATGGTATGTCCACTTTTAAGAAACATGCCGATGGTCATGCGAAAAAGGGTGAGCAACCGCAAGAAAATGCGGACCCGCGGTTAGTCCAAACCCTTATGAACCCGGATGGTAGTAGAACCCACCAACGATATGATGAAAAATTAATGCTTGAAGAATTTGCCCGATATATTGCCCACAAGGAACAACCAATTAGTATGGGTAATTGTAGTAGTTTTGCCCGGCTCTGCATTCGGGGGTTAGCTCAACCATTGTATAAGAAAATCCATCATAGAAAAATGGTACGTGAAATGAAAAACCAGTTTATCCAAAAGAAAAACGAGCTACTAGCTACATTTGGATATGCCAATTATAGTGTCTCCATTACCTCCGATATATGGACTGCCGGTAAACACGGCCTAGGGTACTCTTGTATTACCGGTCATTGGATCGATGAGAATTGGGTTTTACAAAAACGGGTTTTAAGTTTTCGGGTGTTAGATTCCCCGCACACTGCACAAGTTATTTACCATTCAATTATTGAGGTTTTACAAGAATATAATCTCAAAAGGGATTTACGGAACAAGGTTTTTTCTATCTCGTTCGATAATGCTAGCAACAATGTAGCGTCCATCAATCATTTCATCCGGTCCCTAAACCCAATCATGAATGGTGCACTGTTTCACCAAAAGTGTGCTTGCCATATACTAAACCTTACCGTAAAAGATGGTCTTAAGGTAGAAGCCGTAAATGACTTGATAATTAAATTCAAGGGAGGTCTTGCCCATATTTATTCAAACCAAGAAAGAAAACAAAATTTCGCAGCGTTGTGCGAAAGAATAGGTTTGGGCAAAATGAGGGTACCTTGGGATATAGACACCCGTTGGAATTCCACCTACAGGATGCTGCACCGATGCATTCCTTACAAGGCGGCTATAGGGGAGATGTTGAGATCGACGAACGAAGGACAAGCTTTGGATCTCACCGACCTCGAATGGCAGCTAATAATAATGCTTGCACAATTCCTTGGAACCTTTTTCACCGCAACCGTGAAATTATCTTGCTCGTACACACCGACGGCACATGAGTTGCTGCACCATCTCTACTATATTTCCAAGGTGTACCGTGATGTGGAAGATAGGGATAATGAGGATTCCCCTCTCCATCCGATCGTAGCAGCCATGAAGGTAAAATTTCTTAAATATTGGGAAGAGGTACCCCTCTTGACCGTTCTCGCAAACTGCCTCCATCCGGCATATAAGAAGAAGTTCACGGTAAAAATACTCGTAGCCTACAAGAAAAATCTAAAATTAAATTGGAGGGACGAGGATCCCCGCGTACAAAAGGCATTGGACGACATGTTTGCCATATATTACAAAAGAAGAAATGCCGACCAACCGCCTTCGACCGGTGGCGTGAGGTACGAATATAAATATACATATGTTTTTAATATTTATTATTTATAATATCTACATTATTTGTCCACTAATTTTTTCTATTGTTTTAATAGTCTATCCACTCACAGCAGTACTGGATTGTTAGGCGATTTTCAGGATGATGACGACCCGACGGGATCCCAAGGTAACACGAACGAGTTAATGAGCTACTTATTGGGGACCACCGAAAGTGAAGGAGTTGACGTCATGGATTGGTGGAGGAGGAATGCAACTGCCTATCCAACACTGGCGATGATGGCCCGCGACATATTTGCCGTGCCCGTGTCAACCGTCCCTTCTGAATCATGTTTTAGCTCAGCGAACAGGATCCTTACCGATAAACGAAGTAAGCTGGGTGCACATGTTTTCGAGAGACTTGTGTGCTTGAAAGACTGGATTGATGCTGAAAATCGCACGCAATATGCCATGAGATTGGAAGCGTCATCATCCGGTGTCGACACTCAAGAAAGCGGTACCGAGGGACCTGAGCCTAACGAGGATTCGGACGGTGAGCAAGAGAGCGACCTATGGTATATGCACAACAACTACTAGATAGGTAGTGTCGGTATAAAATTCTATCCTCTTTTAATTTTTATTTACATTTTGTTAAATTATAATTTCTAAATATTTCAATTGTTTTATTTTAAAGAATAATTACTAACAAAAAAAAAGTTAGAACTCCGCCTATGTTATTTTACATAGCCGGTCCCAAGCCCGGAATAAAGGAGGAGGGTAACTTTTGTTTTTAAATCTATTGTTTTAAAATAATTCGATTTTCAAGATAAAAAATAATTCGGTTTTAAACTAATTCGGTATATCTCGGTTTTAGAATAATTTGGTTTTAACAAAATTCGGTTTAACTTAATTTGATTTTGTTAAAAGTTATAACAAAAATATATTGAGTTAAAATAAAATAAAAAGAAAAAAAAATGCAAAAAAAAAAATGCAAAAATGCCGCTGCCCTCTGCCCCTCTCTGCCTCTTTGGAAACAGAAAACAAAAAAAAAACAGAAACCGGAAAAAAAAAACCAAACCGGACCGGCCCTACCCGGTCCGGACCGACCCCTGACCCGACCTAACCCGCCCCGTCCTAACACGCCGGGTTTAGACCGGGTTAGGTTCGGCCGAGTCAGACCCCAACCCGCCCCCCCTACCCGACTCAACCCGTTGACCCGGGCTAACCCGTGCCCGAGTCAACCCGGGGACCGGGCGGGTTTGGACCGAACCGACCCGACCCGACCCCTTTTCAAACCACTGAGTGAAACGCACTGAAATTATTATTTGGTGGATAGAGCCGACATTTTTATTAATATCCAAAGTTTAATACAAATTATTAATTATGCCCAGACTTTCAAACTTTCGCTAAAAATACCCAAACCGGCCAGAAAATGGCCGGTTTACTCCCCCCGTAAGCGGGCCATTTTCTGGCCGGCTTACTCCCCCCTAAACCGGCCAGAAAATGGCCGGTTTAGTCTCTTTTTTTTTTTTTTAGAGACATTATGAAAAGCAAAAAATAATGAAATCTAACACTGAAAATTTGAATTTTGTGTTTAAATTATTTGTTATATTACTTCTTTTGATTTATAATTAGCATATTTATACTAAAATACACTAGATTACTTGAAATTATGTTGAATTATACTATATTACAATAAATTATGTTGAATTACACTAAATTACGTTAAATTACGCTAAATTACAATAACTTCGCTAATTATGCTGAAATACGGTAAATTACGCTAAAATAAACCGATTCTGTGCCATCTTTCATGAATCATAAAAAATAGTAAAAAAATTCCGAAAATAGTAAAAACTGGTATTCTACAAGTTCATTATGTAACTAATTTACTGAGCTACTTGGATTGAATAATAGAAATGAAAATCTTAATCGAAAACTTCAACTCAAGTTTTGAGGCTCTTCCCTTTGTTTTTTGACGATTCTGAATTTTGGAATCTGGCATCGCGGGCACGGACGCATGCGCATTTTCGCAAGCTTTCCGAAAAGTGGTCATTTGCTGAAATCGGACACTCGAGCGCTGTTTTATGACCGTTTAAAGTTTCGTCGTCGTTTTTCACCTTTTCAGTGAAGATATCTCTCTATTCATATGTAATTTACCGTAATTTTGTTAGTGTTAT
Organism: Carex myosuroides; assembly: GCA_028015225.1. Taxonomy (NCBI): domain Eukaryota; kingdom Viridiplantae; phylum Streptophyta; class Magnoliopsida; order Poales; family Cyperaceae; genus Carex; species Carex myosuroides. The sequence goes on from CM051474.1 coordinate 9,672,702, forward strand.
GATCTAGAAGCCAACCATTTATGGATGTATTCTATGTTTGTTCATGAAATAAAAGAATCATTTTGTTCCTTGAGTATTTAATTACATTATGGATTTTTCGAGTTGAGGACTTGAAATGTAGAACTCTATAATAATAATATAACGAATACTCTAAATGTCCCTAATCTTGGTAATTAAGAAGGAACACTATTTACCGGTACGAGATTAGTATGTGGATTAAATGATGATCATGTTCTACGGATCATATGGTAAGGAGCTACCAATTTAATCACATAAATACCTGATGGAGATCAGGGGATTGAACATGACCCAAGAATGAAACATAACATGGATTGTGTTAGTGTCATTAATGTTTTATTTGTGTCTTGAATTCTTTGGTATGAGATGATTATTTTTCCTACATAAGATACATGTATCTGTAGGTGTTATCCAACGTTGACCGTAACTGGCAGCTATACAGATAATATCTCAATATGTGTGTCTTGTGCGGAGGAAAAGATATTTATCAAGAATACCAGTGTCCCTCATATTTCATATGTGAGTGATGATATCTTCGGGCCCCTTGATGGAGTAATAAAGTATGCATGCAATTATGATCAATGAGTTTGATCATTATTTACTGAATTACTTGGAATCAAGAAAAGAATAAATTTGCAAGGATGACACTCTCATGCCTTGGATTTATTCCCGATATCATGTGACACGTGATTTGACACAAGCAATTCAATATTGCTTTAGGATCGTGATGTTGATTGGTTCATATCATCTTTATATGTTGAGTAATTATAATGCATATTGCTAGGTGCCGCTTATAATTTATAGAATTAAAAGAAGTTTTAATTCTATTGTCAACACGATATAGATCCTACGAGGTCACACCCAAGAGAGAAAAACGAAACAAATAAAAGTGTCATGGAGATGACTAACTTGATCTTAGAATAAATTTATTACATGTTGGATATGGTATACAAATTTATTTCTCAACAAAATTGAGCAAATACAATTAACCGTAACAATTGTCGGGTGGGCCAAAAGTTGGCATAAATGGCAAAAACGAAAATGGCATAAATAGAAATTGGCCCAAGCCCAATTTAACATTAAATGGAGAAGTTCATTTGATGAAGTGGGTTTGGAATAAAGTGGGATAAAAGTACATCTAATGGAGAACTCCATTGGATGGCAAAAGTAAAAGTTACTTTTGTCATGTTTAAATCTAGCCATCCATTGTGGTTGAGATGATTAAAACATACTCTAAATTAATATTATAAATACCCCACCTTTTTCCAAACCCTAGCCACCATTTCTAATCTCTCTCTTCTTCCTTCTCTTGTAAGACAAATTAGAAAAACGTTTTTGTAAGAAGTGAAAAAGAGAAGAGTTTTTGCAATTTTGTCTCCACCATTTTTGCTCATGTGTTGAGCACAACTTCTACACTAAAATTAATAGTTGATTGAAGAGGTAGAAGCTAAGGTTAAGTTAGATTCTTGGTTGATTACCTCTAGCAAGGGAAAAACAAGAGTTTCGTTTAATCTCGGGTGGATACTCGTAGAGGCTTCGTGCGTTCGAAGCGGGTGCCATTTCGAGGCCGACTTGGAGAAGTGAAGGCTCGACAAGAAGGCAACAACCCTACATCTCAAGTCCCTACTTCTTGGTTTAGAGACCAAGATTTGAGGTATAAAGATTAAACAAGTTAAAATATTAAATACGGTTCATTGTTAGTCAAATAAGTAGATCTATGTTGGTTTCTTTGAGTTAAATTTTTGAAATTTACTCTTGCATGAAACTAATATTTTCTTCAAATTTTACTGTATTTTAGCGTAATGTAATGTAATTTTGTGTAATTTAACTTAATTTAGTCTAATTCAATATAATTTCAAATAATTTCGCGTATTTTAGTATAAATATACTAATTATATATCAAAAGAAGTAATCTAACAAATAATTTAAACAAAAAAATTCAAATGTTCAGTGTTAGATTTCATTATTTTTTCTCTTCATAATGTCTCTAACAAAAAAAAAAGACTAAACCGGCCATTTTCTGGCCGATTTAGGGGGGAGTAAGCCGGCCAGAAAATGGCCGGCTTACGGGGGGAGTAAACCGGCCATTTCCTGGCCGGTTTGGATATTTTTAGCGAAAGTTTGAAAGTCTTGACATAATTAATAATTTGTATTAAACTTTGGATATTAATAAAAATGTCGGTGGACAGAGGAAAGCCGCCGCTTGTCCCTAGTCTAAAATAGGATAGGTTCTTCTAAATTTGTAAATAATATAATTTAGAATAGTTAAAAAGATTCTCTTCACCAGAGCCGACATTTTTATTAATATCCAAAGTTTAATACAAATTCTTAATTATGCCCAGAATTCAATCCAATATAGAAAAATGCCCAAACCGGCCAGAAAATAGCCGGTTTACTCCCCCCTAAGCCGGCCATTTTCTGGCCTGTTTGGCCATTTTTTTTTTTAGAGACACTATGAAGAGAAAAATAATGAAATCTAACACTGAAAATTTGAATTTTGTGTTTAAATTATTTGTTAGATTACTTCTTTTGATTTATAATTAGCATATTTATTGTAAATATGCCGTTTTATGACCCGTAATTTAGTGTAATTCAACATAATTTATTGTAATATAGTGTAATTCAACATAATTTCAAGTAATCTAGTGTATTTTAGTATAAATATGCTAATTATAAATCAAAAAAAATAATCTAACAAATAATTTAAACACAAAATTCAAATTTTCAGTGTTAGATTTCATTATTTTTCTCTTCATAGTCTCTCTAAAAAAAAAATGGCCAAACCGGCCAGAAATGGCCGGCTTAGGGGGGGAGTAAGTAAGCCGGCCAGAAAATGGCCGGCTTAGGGGGGAGTAAGCCGGCCATTTTCTGGCCGGTTTGGCCATTTTTCGATATTGGATCGAATTCTGGGCATAATTAAGAATTTGTATTAAACTTTGGATATTAATAAAAATGTCGGTCAACAGAGCTAATTCGAAATATTGCTCTTTACCTAACCGAATTCGTGTTCTCAGCATTAACTCTAAAGGAAATCTTTTGAGGCAATGTATCTCGACTATCCGATCTGTCTTAAAATTCGTGCAGACTAGATTCACATTAATATTGAAAACCCCCATATGTTATAAGTAAGAGCCGAATTGGCTCCATTTAAAATCAGACGGTTGAGATTTATTAACTCAAAAGATTCTCTTTTGAGTTAATGCAGAGAATACGCGTTCTTACCTAACCTACCTATATATCTTTACTGTCTTTAGGAACGTGTATCCTCTCAGGTACGTAGTATAAAATAAGATATGGTCGATTTTTTATAAATTATAATTAAAAAAAATTATAAAACCAACATAATTAGTTTTTTTTTTACAAAAACTATAACGAAATGCTATTTCGGTATGAACATTTTTTTTTCTGAACTGAAATGGCACTTCAGAAGAGGTGGTTTCACAGGTTTTCAGTCCAGCCGACACAGAAAATCCAAAAAACTCTCTGAACCGAAATGACAATTTGATCCTACTAATTTTTTTTTAACCCGAGATAACAATCTCTCTTCTCTGTTCTCATCTTTCTCCTTTCTCCTTTCTTCTTCTTTTTTTCTTTCCACCCGAACCAATTCGATTTGGTCCACTATTTTAAGGCTTCGGATTAATTCAAAAACAATATGCGCAGGGACCAATATTATTTGTTTTTTGAGATTCATGCAAAGTTAAAAGAACGGTCCGGAATCCGGATCCACTAATTCTAAAAGATTCCCTTCTACGGTATCGGAGAGGATCCAAATTCTATCTTTTACTGCACTGAAAATGTTCAAAATCTGGAAAAGCAAAGTTGTAATAAATTAAACGAGTGAGAAAATTTGTACTCTAAATAAAAATAAAAAAATAGTTGGTAGTCATCCTTTATAATGAAAATATTTGCTAATTTCATAAATTTTTCGAATCGATAATTTTTTTGTAAATAAAATTAGAAATCATATACTTTGTCGGACCCAAAGACAAAGATAGCAATAAAATATCATGCAATTTGAGCACAATCACAACAACATTTGGCATCCATTAAAAATAGTGCGCCAATAATGACATTTCGACGTTGAAATAGATCTCAAACAATGAATTCAAACTGTTCAAACCGATCTGCTTACGAGTGATGTATTTTTATGCAAAATTTATATAAATTTTTAAACTCATCTTGTATAAAGTCAAGCGTTAAAAAAAATAGATTTTTAAATTAATTTTGTTGCATTCATTTTCATCATTTTTTATCACTTGACTTCGTACAAAATAAATTCTAAAATTTATAAATGTTACATGTAAATGAATCACTCGTAATGTAGACCGGTTTGAATTCATTGTTTGAATCATGTTTGAAGAATTTTAGAGTTATTGTCACTACAGCGGAAATAACACTGACGTCATAGTAGTCAAGACTAAGGCAAAATTTTCGCAAAGAAGATCAAACTGAAAAAAAAACTTCTCAAATGCAAATTTATCTTCTTTTTTTGTGCGGTATGACTAAGGCAATTTTCGCAAAGAAGATCTTTTAAATGCAAGTCTTGAATAGGGGACTAGTATATGCTAGTATCGTGCTCGTGCGTTGTAACAGAGACATATTGTAATAAAATAAAATAAATTTTTATAAGAAATAAAATATTTAAAAAAATATATAAATCAATGAATAAAATAATTATTCAACAATATCCTAAATAATATTAAAATATATTGGAATAGTGATATTATAATAGAGCAAATATATTAAAAATTCATTATTTTATAGAAAATAAGTTGGATGACTTTTAATTCATATGTACTTTGATTTTGTGTGGTATTTTCTATTACAATAAAATATTGCAATTTGTGATTTTACTATTTTATCAATCTATTATAGTCTTGTCGCATGAAAATTTGTATAGTTTATGCTATTAATGTGGATCTGTGATCCTTATTGCTATTACATGTAGATATGTATTCTTAAGTGACATACAATGAAATCAAGAATTGCAGAATTACTGTGTATTTGTATCCTTAAATGATATTTTAAATGGAATGAAAACAAGTATCTGACAATTAAATAAGAGGGGTTTAAGAAAATTTTCAAAAAAAGTAGCAATTATGAAATCTACATGTGACGAGTACATGTCTAAATAAATTTAAACTTTTACAAGCAGAAAAACATCAAAAAGATGCATATAATAAAAAAATGTAGGTTGTTTGATTGGAGAGTTGATATTCAATCCGAAAATTTATCTTTTAATCACAGCCGTTGGCGAATCATGATATTTACGTTCTTACCATAATGATATTTTTGTTGTTTGTGCAAGGCATATGGCCGAAATTTTTATTAATATCCAAAAAAAATATTAAATTTCAAAATCTACGTCCTGTTTGACAAGATATCGAAAACTGCCCAAACTACAGATTTATTTCTCGGTTTTGGGCCGAATTACCTTTGATTTATTTTCCGGTTTTGGAATTCCAAAACCGCAAAAAAACAATTGCGGTTTTTTTAAAAACAAAGAATGTTATAATTTATTTATTTTTTGTAATGAAATATTAGAAATATTTTATATATTTCTTTGAAAATAGATGAAATACTATATAATTTGATTTATTAGAGAAAGACTGCGACAAATAATCCGGATCAATATTTTTCAAGTCGGGTGTAGATTTTGAAATTTAAGTATCCTTTGTGAGAGAATGTCAGAGATTTTTTTTTTTCAAAAATGGAAGGATCATAATATTTTCTGTATTTACCTAGAAGTGACTTTTGAACCGGGATTAATAACTCAGATTCAAAATATTTTTATTTTTTTCCAATAACACAAAAATATTTTAATTTTTCTTACAGCCGCGAAAAATCCGGCCTGAAAAATGTTGATTCGGGTTATTTGTCGCAGTCTTTCAAATAAATCAAATTATATAGTATTCCATCTATTTTCAAAGAAATATATAAAATATTTCTAATATTTCAATACAAAAAATAAATAAATTATACCATTTTCTGTTTTTTTTTTAAACAAAAAACTTAAAACCGCAATTTTTTTTTGCAGTTTTGGAATTCCAAAACAGGGAAATAAATCTGCAGTAATTCGGCCTAAAATTGGAAAATAATTCTGTGGTTTGGGTAGTTTTCAAAATCTTGTCAAACAGGTTGTAGATTTTGAAATTGAATATTTTTTTTATATTAATAAAAATTTCGGCGCATATGGTATTAGATTTCAAATCGAAATTAGAGAATCTTATTTATGAGATTGTAAATATTATCAAAATATTATATTTGTATAGCCATTAATCATATTATTTTTTTCTCTGGATAAGAGAATTCACTATTCATGATAGGTTTGTCTGTCGGTTATATTTATAAGCCAAACACAACCCACTCGGCCATTCAAGTATTATCTTCTGAATGTTTAACGATACAATAAAAAAAATGTTTTGCAAAGTTTTCACAAAAAAAGGGTTAATAATAAGGCTGTGTTTAAGTGAGAACTGATATTCATACAAATGTGACATTCTCTTTGTCACTGGAGAAATTTATGATTCAATTTGAACATAATTTAAGCTGAATGTAATATTGGGAAGATGGGTATAGTGTCATACATGCACATTTGATATTTGTATTTTAAAAAAAAAAATTCTGATCTGTTCCAATTGTTAATACAGGCCTTGAGATCCTTGGATGGGCATGATACAAACCCTAAATTATCCACTAGATTTAGGCCTGATTAGTTAGCTATCTGATTTTGGGATGTTCCATGAGAAAACAAATTAATTAGCCCAGTAACATTAAATCTGTTTATGGATGCATTTGTGAAACACATTTAGTATGCTGGAGTTTCTATGTAAATTTAAATGCATCCAGTGTTAAGTATTGGGAAGTGAATGCATCAGATGGTCGTCGGATCAAAATCGGTTTGATGTCCGTTCAAAGCTGTTTAGTGTTCGTGTGTGCGGTTTCGAGATTCTTGTGGATCCAAGTGTTCCTGAATCGGATAGTATCAAGCGGGGTCCGATGCTCATCGGACACACTCCGGTTCCTAAGTACCAAGCTTCGGTAAATAAAATAAACAACTACATTGTCTCTTATTGAGATTCGTGCATGCAAGAATCTTAATGTAGTTGAACAGCCATGATGCTTATGGTAATTGTAAAGGATGTGAACTCCTATTTTGTGAAAAAAAAAATCACATTTCAAACAATCTGTGCTTTTATATTGTGAACAAATTAACAATTAAATTTCTTTTTATTTTTTTTCTTTCTGAAAAGGTGAAGAAGCAATTTTCAATCTGTGCTCTCACAAGCTAATTGTATTGTCACATTCCAACTAAAATTTGACCATTCCATGACTCAATCCATCTAACTTCTAATTAGGCAACATTTATTAATTTGGAACTTTTGACTTCAATGGAAATTTGCAACACAAAGTTATACTACAATTGTACTGGTGGAAAATTAATTGAACTAAGTGGAAATTGGAAATTAAATGCACTTATATTTTTCTCCATTGAACCCATACATATTGGATTTTTTTAATGTAATTAAGACTTCTCAAGGAAGCGCATTAGTACGGTTCTATACTTTGTGTGCTCTTCAAGATTGGGTACATGAAGGGGACTCTCTCTTTTGTTTTTCTCATCAAATTTGTAAATCTGAGGCAAATTAGGAACTGTGAAAAAGCTAGGTGGTAATATTTATAGCTTGGTGAAGAACATACATAATGCCTTGGCCTATTTTTCTATCAATTGTCATTTTCATGCAAGGCCTACAACGACTGTGATTGGCGTCATCTATAATGAATAACATCAATATAGAACAAGAAAAGTATATTGAATAAGACATGTATTCAATAATGATGATAGAAGTAATATTCAAAGTGAGGTTCCCATTTAATATATGGTAAATTTTTGCATTTATTTCATAAGATTTAATTGCTTAGGTAAAGGTAATATAAAGCTGTAATTTAAGCACCTTTGCAGTGATAATGTAAAAGGAAAAAGAAGAAAGAAGAAGAAGCAATTGCAGTAAGACAAGGAATCTATGAATGTATGGAATTTTTTCTACACGGTACATCCAAATTTTTTTTTTTTTTAAAATGAAAAGTGGTGGTCTAGCCTATCAGATTCCTTCAAACCGCTGTTTATATTACAGAGAATTTCTTCACTTTGTGAGTTTCGACCCCATAACCTCCTACATAGGAATTATGTGCCTTTTGTCACTAGACTAAAAACTAGTTCTCTACACGGTGCATCCAAGTTAAACACCAGTATGTGTTGTATTAGACTTTTATTTGAAGAAAAGTTTGTTTAGTTTACATCTTAACTGAGTTCATGAAATAGACTTGTCACTCTTGTTTCACTTTTCAATTTTTACAATATGTGAAAAGTATTATGGAGTTAATTTTTTTGTTCTTTTTGTGGTCGTTCATGACGCGCGCTTCGGAGCTTTGCATGATATTTCATGACTGTCGGTTAATTAAAAAGATGCTGAAGTTATTCAATTAAACAAGAAAAGAGGAGGATTAAATTATAATTAGGCCGTGATTTGCGCATAGGTTACATCAATAAGGTTCTGAACTTGGACTAAGATTTGATAATTGCAATCCTGATTGAATGATACCATGTTTTTTGCCATTGAAATTGTTTTTTTTTTTTCAAGTAAAAATGACCTTCTTTTTTCTCATGCTTGCAAGTGTATTCCGTGTATGAGATGCATTTATAATTATTCATCACTTTCATGTCAGAATCAGTGGTCACATGGTCACATGGATTAAAAAAAAAAATGAAATATAAAATCATTGCTAAAATCTTAGTCAGTTTGGGTACATTATTGAAAACAATCAAAACCATCACCAGCTGGCTTTGATAATGACAATTGGTGATTCTGGGTTTAACATTATTTGAATCTACTAATTTTATATATGTTTAAAGAGGAGGGTTCAAATGCTTCTATTTTTTGTGCCTCTATCATGTCTCTATTTTTAAAACATTAATAATTCAAAATTTAAATCATGAATGTCAAAATAAAACTATTAGATGTGATCTATATTATTTTCTCTATGTGCTCATAAAAACAATATTAAATTTCGGTTTTGTTTTTATGTGAATCAATAAGTTGAAAAATTAACATTTAGAAATTATCCACATTAGTACGATTTTACAAGCTCTTGATGACAACCAAAACAAAGTTGAAATTTTATATTTTTTTACACATGAATAGATAAAATGATGTAAATAATATCCAATGGTTTTATTTTGACCTTTAAGTTTTAAATTTTGAGTTATTAAAGTTTTTAAAAACAGAGGCATGATGGAGGCACAAAAAATGAAGACATTTGAACCCTCCTCATGTTTAAAACACAAATCTGTCTGTATAGGATATTGCATGTTTGAAAACTCGGCTGAATTTTTTTGTGAATATTAAATAGTTAAATTATTTGACCACTAATCTCTTCTAAAAATAATAACAATAATAAAATAACATACTTATGAAGGAGTTTCATTTAAGTTCAGAAATCGTAATCTAAGTATTGTTTAATTTTTTTTTTCCTCCACCTCCAATCACCAATTTTCCATTATTATTTTTTCATGCTATGAAAGGATATTCAACATGAACCTTTTTGTACATTCCGTTGAGTTTCAAAGTTTTGTTGAAGTGTCAATTTTATGTTAAGGTGTCAGTTTCCAATACGCTGATTGATGGAACTATGGAGGGCACATCTGCTTTCTGTTTGTAAGTACCAAACACATGTACTGAAATTGTAACACACACACACGCACACACACATTCACACACAAAATTGAATGGTTGAACAATAAGAAGGCCCAAAATTGTGATATTTATAAGTACATGAGCTTTGTAAGGCCGTCAGAAAAGATTTCTACCATTTGGGCTTAAACTGCAACTGTTTAAAAAAAACTTCAAACTAGTTCATATGATCTACAACTAAATATACAGTATTATCTCAAAGGTAGCGCAGGCAGGGGTGAAAACGGTATGGATAATATCCGATTCATATTATGTGGATATTCAATATTTGAATATCTGTGTGGATATGGATACTGATATGATTTTACGTTTCAATTATTTGTATCCGAATAGTAGATATATATTATATATTTTAATATATATTATGAAAAAATATTACTATTTACCATTAAAATTAGATAAATATTATGAACTTTAATATGTTCTAATATTATTTTAATAAATATTCGATCCAATTTGTATCCGTATCTATATCCAGCTGATATTCGATTCGTATCCGTATCCGAAAAATTAAAAAAATATGAATATAATTTTATCATTATCCGCTCCGTATTCGCTCCGTTTTCACCCCTAAGCGCAGGTGATCCGATAATTTGTTTGACTGTTTGATCTTATTCGCTTGATTTTATCATGATTAGATCTGATTTTATTAGGTCTCATCCCAGTAAAGAAACAACAAAGGAAATATCTTCTTTTCATCTACTTATAAATATCTTAACAATATCATCGATTCAAGAAAAAGAAAGGTAAGAACTAAGAACTCGTACGTCTCTATTAATCAATCACAACACAACCCTAGAAGTCTTGCTTTTTCATTTCATAGTATGGACACGAATGGAATCAAGACACACCGAAGTAAAACGTGCATGACACGTGATGACATGGCCTTAACACGGTCAACTCGGGCTCATGACGTGCAAAGGCGGACTCAGGATTTTTGTCGGGGACGAAAAAGTATCTAATCGGTTTTAAATAGCTAATCGGATTTAAACTCATTAATTAATTAGGTACTCGATAAAAAATAATATTTTAATTTATATTTTTCAATATTCTGACTTGTAATTTTTGATACTCTAACTTATAATTCTAATTACCAATCATATTTCAAAAAAATTATTTTAATTTTAATTCTAAATTTAATTCAAATTACAAATCAAATATTCAGAAGAGAACAAAAAAAAATTTAGATGAAACAGCTGCCCCTTCCTGAGACTGTGTGGGTCCGCCCCTGACGACGTGGTCAGGGTCTTCACACACCCTGAACTGCAGTATGTACACAAATCCGACACATTTTTAGACTAGATAGCATGCAACCAAATGGCGACTGACTTTGTTGGCCTTTCGCATTTGACGCTATTTAGACACAATGTAGATTTAGACAAAAATCTCTAATGCCAATTGGCTGTCTGCAGAATAGTCTAATAATTGTGACTAAATTATCAAAATTGATAATTACATTTAAAAAATTATCTAAAAGCATTTATATCTATGATATTATGAGAGTTTCTAATTTGATGTTGTAGCTTCTAATCGAGTTTCAGAGATGTTGGAGAGTTTATTATTTACAAACTATGTAGGGAAGTTTCTTATTAAGAAACAATTTATAAACTCTACAATGACCAAATAATTGGTTTAAATTATTTCTCATTTTTTAATTATTGCTGATATGGCTTAATAGAACTCTAAAATTAATTTCAGATGTGAAAATTAAAAACTTTAGAGACTTTAATTTCTAAAAAATAATTAACAGTTATTTAAAAACTCATTTGAGTTGCTGAGATGTAGATATTATATGAATAACTATACATCAATTTTGAAATAATACATCTATTTTAACGCAAATTCTGATACTGATCGAATCGCGTTGCATACCATGTCAATTTTCGTGGTTTAATCACTCAATATGACATCATAACTAATAAAAATATCTGTTTATGGATGTCAATTGCTGCAAAATCTAAACTATAGTTATTCATGCATAATAAACTGTTTTGATAATAATTGGTGCAAGTTTAGATATTATTTGAATCATAACTGGATGTTCATGTGACTGTGTCCCATAATCAAAAGAACACATCTAATTTGTATGTATTTTGATTTAATTAATTACTGTAGCTTTTATTTCGTAACATTGGTGCATTCCTTTTAAAATGCTTTAATAATTGTTTGTGCAAGTATTAAATAATATTTAAAGTATCACCGTCAATTTTAGTGATTTAATCACTGAATATGACTCCATAATTAATCAAACGTATCTATTATATGCATGCAAATTGTTGCAAATGATACTTGACCATAGGGTCATGTACTAAAAGCCCATAAAACCATTATGGACTAAATATCAAGCTCAGTTAGCAAGCTTTTTTAAGCAAGCCCATTCGGGACTGCCGTACGGAGTCGCAACCGATTTACAGGTCCATTCGGCTAGTCTGTTCAGGACTGCCGTACGGAATCATAACCGACCTACCGGTTGCGTGACAAGTCCATTCGGGACGTCCATACGAGATTGCTACTGACCTACCGGCATGTGTGACAAGCCCATTCGAGACGTCCGTAGGAGATTACAACCAACCTACAGGCCTATAAATACCCCCGACTTCACTGAGCTTGGGGTCCACGTTTCAGCAAGACACGATACATAGAGGATAGAGTTACGTACTTACCGAATCTGCACTCAGTTTTACTCTAACACGCATTAAATACGTACTTAACCCACACAGACTAATCTCTCTCGAGTTAGAACATGCTTAGACACACTGCAACTTAATCTCTCAGGAGATAGGACGTATCAATACCCTACAACTATTTTTGCGTATAAGTCAGATATATGCTTCTGAACATATTCTAATAATAATTTGTGTATGTTCTAAATATTATTAGAATCATAACTGAATATTTTAGTATGACAAACAATATTACAGCATAGCCTGAATTCCATACATAAAAATGTCAAATGTTAGGTGGTCTGAACATGATCCATGGATTGAGAAAATTTGTGGGCCGAATTGGATTTATAAAATTTGCTAATCAATGACGGATTTCACGGCCAGTCTTTCTCCTTCTGGTTCATATCCATAACCCAAATCCACCTATTCAAGGGTTTTCATTTGTTGCTCTTGACTATCTGATCATTTTTATATGTACGATGGACCGGGCCGAGATTTGCGACCTGAGTTGTTTGAGGTAACAAATACTTGGGCTGGAAATCGGGTTCTATAGATCCGGCCCAATATAATCCAACCCCGCACCTACTACAAGCGAGGTTGTTGTATCGCTTGATGCTCGTACCCTGTAACAGTGTAACAGTGTTAACCTACCAACTCTCATCGAAGAGAAAGACGAATTTGACCTTATCGTAGATATTTTACCCTCGTTTATTTATAGAGGATTTTCCCATGCAAATTTCATTGGAAAAAAATGTTTAAGCTTGTCCGTGAAAAAAACGCCCATCAGATCTACTTTTATGTTCAAGGAGCACGATGACAGTCCGATCTAATTTAAGATTTGTGCGCACGAAAATTGAAACAGACATACACGAATTTTAAAGCGTTTCGCACAAATTTTAAAGCAAATCGACAGTAATTAAATCCATCGAACCAGAGTAGGTCCAATGCCCATCGGACCTGCTCTCAAGTGGAAAAAAAACAACCGTGACTTTGGGCATCGGACCTACTCGAGACATTTTTATTAATATCCAAAGTTTAATACAAATTAATAAATATACCCAGAATCCGGCCCAATATCGATATATACCCAAGCCGGCCATTTTCTGGTCGGCTATGTTCCCTCCCTAAGCCGGCCAGAAAATGGCCGGCTATGTTCCTTTTTTTTTTTTTTTTAAAACCCCAGAAACTCTATAAAAGAGCACCCCCTCCCCCTTCAGATCTTCACACAACCCGAGGCAGCTCGCTACTGTTGAGGTAATAAATTATTATTTTTTTTTATTTTTTTTTATTATTATTTTATTATTATTATGTTTTATTTTATAGATTAGTTAATTGTTTACTATTTAGTTAATTGTTTACCATTTAGTTAATTGTTTACTATTTAGTTAATTGTTTACTATTTACTTAATTGTTTACCATTTAGTTAATTGTTTACTATTTACTTAATTGTTTACTATTTAGTTAATTGTTTACTATTTACTTAATTGTTTACCATTTACTTAATTGTTTACCATTTACTTAATTGCTTACCATTTACTTAATTGCTTACCATTTACTTAATTGCTTACCATTTACTTAATTGCTTACCATTTACTTAATTGCTACTGTTGAGGTAATAATTTTTTTTAATTTTTTTTAATTTATTATTATTTTACTATTATTATGTTTTATTTTATAGATTAGTTAATTGTTTACTATTTAGTTAATTGTTTACTATTTACTTAATTGTTTACTATTTAGTTAATTGTTTACTATTTAGTTAATTGTTTACCATTTACTTAATTGTTTACCATTTACTTAATTGCTTACCATTTACTTAATTGCTTACCATTTACTTAATTGCTTACCATTTACTTAATTGCTTACCATTCTAATATTCTAATATTTACTTAATTGCTTATCATTTACTTAATTGCTTACTATTTACTTAATTGCTTACCATTTACTTAATTGTTTACTATTTAGTTAATTGCTTACTATTTAGTTAATTGCTTACTATTTACTTAATTGCTTACTATTTACTTAATTGTTTACTATTTAGTTAATTGTTTACTATTTACTTAATTGCTTACTATTTACTTAATTGTTTACTATTTACTTAATTGTTTACCAGTCAATTGTTTATTATTTAGTTACTTGACAATTATTTACCATGTAGTAACCTGACAATTGTTTACCATTTTCTAAAATGTAGTTTGTTTACCATGGCCTTTATTTCATTACACTATGGTGGGAAGATGCTTAATAGTGCACAAGGGGCGTACTACAACAAAGATGCAGCTCATTCATTGATGATTCCAGATGACATCTCACTTTTGGACCTGAAATCCATAGTTTACACACACACCGGTTACAACCCAGAAAGGTGCGACCTAGAATTGGCAACCCGATATTGCCATCCCTCCAACGGGAAATGGATTGTTGCGAAACTGGTAGATGAGAGTACGTGGAGAGGCATGTTCGGTTATTTGAGGTCCCAAGGAAATTTTCTAATAGAAATATTTGCTAGAAGAGTTCCGGTAGAGCCTGGGGTTGGAAGTTCGGGCTCTGGATCAGCGGCACCACATTATACCCCACAACCAGAAACTTACAGACGTGACTCCACCTTACCCCTCACCGAACCTGACCCAGAACCCTACAACTACGTCACTCCACCAGCACCTCAACGAAGACACTCAATTGCATCCCCACCTAGACACAATCGAGGCAGACCAAGACACTCAGTTTCAACCCCACCTAGATCCGTAAATGCCACTCCTTTACCGTTACCTCCAGTATCACCTTACCCCAGACCTGCACCAGTAGACGATGCAAGCTGCCCGGACTTTGAAGATATTAATGAAATACCGGAGGACGATCTGGGGAGCGGGGATGAATTTGAGGGAGACATGTGGGGGGATTCAGATCACATGGAAGGTTGCGATGAAGACGGGCGGGCTGAAACAACTGAAAGGTACACTGATGAGGGGGGGCCGCTTAGTGGCCGGACTAATACGCACCCGTTCCCAGACCTCAATGATGTTTCTGAGTTTAGAGAGGCAGATATTGGTTATTATGGGCAACGGATTGAGTACAAAGGTGAGCTGTGTGCTAACCTATATTTTAAAACCAAAGAAGACCTAATGAAGAAGGTCAGAGAGCACCATATAACTAAGAATCAGGAGTTCAGATCTTGGAAAAGTGACAGGGATCGGGTTACTCTGTTGTGCAAGGACAAGAATTACCGTTACGAGCTTAGGGCAAAGCCGACGGGATGTGGAGACGCATGGGTTATAACTAAGCAAGACATGCCTCACACATGTAGAACTGAGAGTACGAGGGTCGACCACGAATGTCTGACGGCATCACTCATTGCCGATGTCATTGAGAACGCCATTAAAAAGGACCCGTGTATGAGCATCCAGACGGTGGCAGACATTGTTTTGTCTGTGTATGACAATGTGACACCTAAATACAACCGACTGTGGAGGGGCCGTGAGCTGGCAATAGCCCGACAATTTGGGAGTTGGGAGATTTCGTACAGCTTGCTGAGACCACTGTTGCTTGCAATTTGCGCCAACAATCCCGGCTCGACTCACCAATTTCTGACCCGCCCGGTACGGAATAAGGAAACAGGACTAATCATGCCAGGTGTTGCCGAGTTCAGAGCCGTAGCCTGGGCGTTTGGTCCATGCATTGCGGCGTTCCAGTACATGAGACCAGTGATCAGCATCGATGCCTGCTTCTTGTCTGGGCGATACGAGGGGAGGCTTTTGATAGCTTGCGGCTACGTTGCCGAGAACCAATTGGTGCCTATTGCATTTGCAATTGTACGTCAGGAGGATACTGAGAATTGGGGTTTTTTCTTGCAGTGGTTGAGAAATGAAGTGCTCGGCCCGTGTAAATTTGTATGTGTCATATCGGACCAGCACAAGGGGATCAAAGCTGCACTGACAGCTGAATACGGATGGCCTCCCGAGCTCTTTGTGCACAGGTATTGTATGCAGCATGTTGCTGACAACTTAGTCACGAACTGTGGAGGAGACAGATGGTACGGATGGAGGTTCAGGGAAGGAGCAAAGAGGAAGAAGCCGAGAAGATTACAAGAGATGTTCCAAGAGTTTGCTCATGTATGTCTAACTTATACCATTTCGTTTAATTATCTTATAAGAATTTTATGAAAATGAAATAACACCCCTTTGTTTTTGTGCAGCTAAATCCGAAGTGCAATGCATATTTAAAGAAGGTGGGCAAAGTACGTCCTAATGATGTGATGGAGCCGTCCAATTATGAGAAGATTTTCCAAACCTGTGACGGAGGATACCGGTTTGGTATCATGACAACAAACGGCTCCGAGTCGCTCAACAATGTCTTCCGAACGAGTCGTAGATTGCCTGTTTGTGCCATAGTGGAGGATACGTTCTACACGTGCAACAGATGGTTTGTTCAGCGGCGTCAGCGAGCAATGGAATTACAAGACAAGGGACAGGTTCTGTCTGACCGGGTTTTGCAGAAGATCAGAAAACGTTGGGAGAAAGCTGGAAAAATGCGGTTGGTGCGTTACACGCAGGGCCAAGGTCAGTACCAAGTTTCATCCCCAAATGAGTACGTTCCTTGCACCCGTAGCGACATGGGCAACATGGAACCCACTCACAGGGAGTTCATGTATATTGTGACGCGCGGTCCCGACAGACAAATGGAATGCACTTGCAGAGGTATCCAATTAACTTCTATTCTGTGTGCTCATGTCTTAGCTGTTTGCCGTGACCGAAACTGGCAAGAGGACGATTTTGTTGCAGACTGGTATAAAACACCCTATCTTGTGAGTACTTGGAGCCATGTGTTCAATCCAATTGGCAATATGGGAGACTGGCCTCCTAATGTTGGAGACAGAATCCTTCCGAGTAGTGGTTGGATTAGGAAGGGGAGGCGAAAACACACCCGTCGTGTAATGACGATGGATGAAATGGAGGGTAGACGAATGGGGCATCAGCCTCGCTGTTCCACTTCCGATAGGCAACGAAGAGGTATGTAACATTCATCTAAAATTATTTTTCTTTTCAATTTATACCAACTTACTAAGTAACACATGCAAATGCAGAGGCAAGAAACGCAGCAAATACGGCAGAAAATGAGCGAGTAATGGCGTCGGGAAGTGGGTCCGGAGGGTCACGGCGTAGCACAGCTACGAGCCGTTTAGATGCAGCTGCTATGTATGCCGAAGCAATGGGAGAGGCGGTTGCCATAGGAGGAGAGGCGGTTGGGGTGCAAGGGGAGCCATCTGCCCAACCGAGGAGGTCCACTACTAGACGCACAACAAGGGCATCTACAAGCCAAGCAGGGCCATCTGGAGCCCAGGCCGGCCCATCTACAAGCCAAGCAGCGCCATCTGGAGCCCAGGCCGGTCCATCTAGTGAGCAACCAGAGCCATCTGTTAGATCACCTCGTAAGGCATCTTTCGCAAGTGGTTTACTTCGGGGATTACCTTTTAGACGTAGCAATAATAGGTGATTTGTATGCATGTTGTAAAAAATGTGTGGACTCTATTTGCAATTTGTGTGTACTTTATTATTTTATACGAAACTTAGAAATGAAATATTTGACTTTAATAGAAATCACCTAAAACAAAAATAATGCGGTTAAGAAAAAAAAAAAAAAAAGGTACATAGCCGGCCATTTTCTGGCCGGCTTAGGGAGGGTACATAGCCGGCCAGAAAATGGCCGGCTTGGGTATATATCGATATTGGGCCGGATTCTGGGTATATTTATTAATTTGTATTAAACTTTGGATATTAATAAAAATGTCGGGACCTACTCTCAAGTGGGAAAAAACAACCGTGACTTTATATCTACATCTTGTATATTGGTCTTATTGTTTTTTTTTTTTTAACTAATCATAAAGCAACAAATTTGATATAATAATTCGCAATCTCCAAATTACTATGCAACTAGAGTTATTCTATAAGAGGTATATCTTTAAAAAAAAGAAATTCATCAAAAATTCTATAAAAGGATAAGCATCTCATTCAAGTAGACGAGACCAAAATTCTTTGGATCTTCAAATAAATCAAAACGAATTAATATATTTGTCATTTGATTTAATCCTATGAAATTTAAAATTAGATTTACGAATTAATCGTGATATTAAGTTCAAGGGCGCAATCTGACTTTCGAACTATGGGCCAAACATACATTGAGGATCAATGGAGTGGAAAAAACGTGCCGTGTTGTGTTGTGATTAACACGCCGTGATCAAGTCAATTTTTCACGTACCTTGTTGTAACAATGTCGAGGAGTGGTCAGACACTCAAATGGTCACGTCTAGGGCTGCACAAAAAATTCGTAGTTCGTAATTCGATTCGAGTTTGATTCGAAAAAGTTCGAAAAAAGTTCGATTCGAAATTGAGTTCGTTCGAAATTAATTCAAACCAAACTTAGTTCGAAATTAATTCAAACCAAACTCAAACTGGACCTAGTTCGTTCGAAATAGGTTCGCAAACCAAATTTAGTTCGAAATTAACTCAAATGTGAACCGTTAATTTCTGCTGATAACTTATGTTCGCTGATGAAAATATAAGGCTGCCTTCAATTCTGACTTTTGAAAATTATTTCTTAAAACAAAAAGCCCAGTCCAACTACAAACCCAAATAGAAAAATTCAACAGCAAAACTCAAATAGAAATATTAAACAAAACTAGCCATAATCGCTGTAGCCAAGTCCCTAGCCGACTTTCTCTCTGTTGGTTTCAAACTTGGGATACCAAAGTACCAAACCCTAGAGTTTCTCTCTCTTGGCTACGAATTGCGATACCAAACTCTAGAGGTTGCGATACCTTAGAAATAAGGTCGGACCAAGTGAAAGATCAACCGCTGTTGGCTGTGACTTTCCCTCTGTTGTACTTTGATACTTTGGATATTTGAAAACTTTGTTGGCTATTTGGAAAATTTTGGATATTCGTAAATCGTAACAAAGTTCGAAGAAGTTCGAAATTGAGTTCGTAAAAAATTCGATTCGAAATTGAGTTCGATTCGAAATTCAGTTCGTTCGAAATTAATTCAAACCAAACCTAGTTCGAAATTAATTCAAACCAAACTCAAACTGGAGGTAAGTTCGATTCGGTTCGGTTCGTTTGCAGCCCTAGTCACGTCACATGAGTCACGCTGTGACCAAACGTGTTGTGTTTAAACGTGACCAATCATGTTTGGTCACGTTTAACTATTCTTTTTTTTCATAATTTAGGTTAGTTTACCATGTGATCAAGATCTAACAGTCCTAATTACACGTGACTTGCGTGATCACGTGCTGTGACCAGATCTTTCGCATGACGTGCCGTGCCAAATTTTCAAAAGATAGTCATGGCACACGAATGGTCACGGCACGTAACTGATACGCGTGCTGTGCCATTTCGTGCTTTTCCGTGATGGAGCCAGCTCTGCCGTACCAATTTTCCCACTCTAAAAATCAATCATACAAAATTTTCATGCTAAAAATATGGATCAATTTACGGCATCTATAATATTTTACTTGAAGTTATATGAAAAACATACATATATATTTAAAAAAAAATAGAGGCAATTGTTCTCATTTATTGTACTTAACTCTGTCCTGAATTAAGTTTATTTATCTTTTTGACATTGTGAGTTCTGTTTATCCCCGTACAGAAAAAAAAAATACTTTACAGTATTCATCAGATAATTTATTCTGTTGGAGAAATTATGGGAATGGGACACTTTTGTAATCTCAGATAGCATACAACATACGCAAAACATCGCTTAGTTATTAGGTCAAAATAACATAAATATTAAATTTGGAGGTCCTGAAACGGCGTTAAATATCATACTTCTGTTTTATGTTTCCTTAGACCGCGGTAAAGCAAGAATTTGTGAATATTTACGAATTGATATTCTTGTTACTAGATTTACTAAAATATTAATTTTATAAAA
The DNA here is from genome assembly GCA_028015225.1 of Carex myosuroides. NCBI lineage: Eukaryota > Viridiplantae > Streptophyta > Magnoliopsida > Poales > Cyperaceae > Carex > Carex myosuroides. The sequence goes on from CM051474.1 coordinate 9,693,063, forward strand.
ATAAATTGTTATACTTTTTGCTAAAATTTTATTTTGAAATATCTTTCAATCAATTCAAAATTTGATCGATATTGTTTTGTTAATTTTGCTAATACAATAGTGAAATTAAGAATGGAAGGAAAATGGATTTTAAATTTTAAGTACATGATAATAATGTAAAGAAAAAATTCGCACGTTGAAACATAAAATAAAAAGATAAATTAAAAAAATAGAAGATTGACAATATTTCATAATAAGTCTTGTAATTTGGATAATGCTCATTATAGAGATTAACAATACATTACCGTTTTCTTTATATGTGATTATTTGTTAAGTAGGGGATTGCGCAATTGGGGAAGAGTGGTTAAACCTCAACATAAAACAGAGCATCTGATCATTAATATAAATATTTTTCAATTTTTTTTGTCTTTCTATATTACTCACATTCACATTTGTCCAATCCTGTTTTTTGATCATGTATCCTATTCGATGGTTATGTATTTTCATACTCCTTTCTCTATTTAAATAGGGTATGTAAGTAGGTTTGACGTGTCTAAAGCATAGTAACAATGTACCGGTATAATTTGCAAATAATTCACGTTTTATTTGTTTTTATGACGTTTCTCAATCAAACTCCGAATAAAATGCAAAAAAACGTATAATACATTTTATTCATGAATAAAATGCGAATCACAAATTATTCGCGAGAAAAACGCGAATTTTTAAATTTTTTTAAAAAATTTTGGGGAGTTTTTTTTTTGGGTTTTTTTTGCTTCCTTGTTGTACCGAATCATTCCCGAATTATACCCGAATCATGAATTTTTGACCCCGCCGAACCGAACCCGAATTATTCGTTTGTTACTATGGTCTAAAGTATATTTGTTTTTTTAAATAATATACTCTTTCGTATTTCTACAAAACAAATTAACATGATTTGTCGAGGTACTTATTTGTGTCTAAAATTTAATAAAACCAAGTTTTTTTATAGAAATTATTTATTTATAAAAATAATTTTTCTTATAATAGAATGTTTTCTTTCCAAAGCAAAGTCTAGAAAAGAACTATTAATTTTTAGCCACACTCTCAATATATATCTAATTCCTAAACTTTATAAATTATTTTCAACCTGGATCCTGCTCTCTACAAAAGTACATTTCAAATCACAAAACAAGTAAACTCTGATATATTATGAAATGTAAATCAATGATAATGTAGTAAATGATGTTGCCATCTCTAATTATAAAGAGGGACTGAAATGAACGGCCTGAAAAAGTATGAGGGGCAAAGGCAGACTTTCGTGAAATAAAATAATTTTTCTCTCCATTAACCCTTGGAAACTCCGTCACCTTTCCTTTTATATTTTCTTACTTCATGAATCTATGTTGCGTTTGGTGCATCACTACTACACCTGACTACGACCGTTTTGTAAATTGACCCGCTACATATATTATTTTTAAATTCGGTCGCAGAGAATCAGATAATCGCTGAAAGCATACATAGTTTCAGTTCAGAGTTCAGACGACAAATAAAAGCTGCAAAAGGTCTCCTTTTAGTTTCTCCTTTAAATTTGTCAGGAGAGAGACATCAGATCAAAACTCTTAATTCCAAACTAAAAAGGATCATAAAGAAGAAAACAATGGCGGCGACGCTAAAACTTACCCCGACCAGCCAGTGGGTCTCAGGCGGCGCAGGGAGATCTTCGGATTTCCGGCGATCATCTCTCCGCACGCCGGCCCGGAGATCCGCCGCCGTTACTCCGATCCGCGCCTCTGCTTACTCCGACGAACTCGTTCAGACCGCGGTATGGTCTTTTCACACTCTCTCAGCCAAATTCTGGCAAATCGGCCACTTGTTCTTCGTCTATTCTCTGATCTACTTTCGTTGAATAATAAACTGAAGAATTATTAAGTGAACATTTGTGGCGATTAACTAGTCATATTATTTCTCTAGATTACGAACTAATTATTTAAGATAGGGGTTGGGGTTTTGGATGTATGAACAAGAATATTTTATTTTACCCAATTTTTCCAGGTTTGATGGATGGAATTCGAGTGTATTAGTTCAGTAATTCTTTAATATTTTTTATGACTATTTCTTAATTATTTTTTCAAGTCTACCTAACTTGTTGCCACCTACCCACTAGTCCACTACAAAGAAAGTGACTAATGGTCTATGGAAAATACATATTTTGTGATGATCAAACTGCGATATTAAATTTCAGTGAAACAGGCCCCCCCTCAGCTGTTCTTCCTTCAAACACTAAGTATTAAAAATAGAATAAAGTCAATTAGAAATAATAAAATGAATAATATAGCAGAAACCATCAAAAGTCTGAGTAATGTTTTGGTATTTTAAACAATGTACAATTTTTGTGTTATTTTCATTCTACAAGTGGATCGTATTCATATTTCTGTCAACAGTCTAATAAATCCTGTCTGAACGTTACATGTTTTTACTTTCTATAGAAATCAATTGCCTCTCCTGGCCGTGGTATCCTGGCCATTGATGAGTCAAATGCGACATGTGGTAAGAGGCTTGCCTCGATTGGGCTAGAAAACACAGAACCAAACCGCCAGGCATACAGGCAACTTCTTCTGACGACACCTGGACTTGGCGAGTTCATCTCTGGTGCCATTCTCTTTGAGGAGACCCTATACCAGTCTACCACTGATGGCAAAAAAATGGTTGATTGCTTGCGGGATGCAAAGATCATGCCTGGTATTAAGGTCGACAAGGTAATTCCATTTCACTCATCCTTGGACATTATTTTTTCTTTGTTCACACCAAAAACTTAAATACAACGGTTTTGGGGGGGGGGGGGGGGGCTTTATTATAGAAATATTGGATAGATAATAGTTTTCTCTTCTAATTTAAATTTTCGGAATGCAAGGGCTTGGTGCCATTGCCGGGGTCAAACAACGAGTCATGGTGCCAAGGATTGGATGGGTTGGCTTCAAGATGTGCCGAGTACTACAAGCAAGGTGCTCGCTTTGCCAAGTGGTTAGTTTGCATCACTAGTCTATTATGTTTTCTTAATTGATGGACTATTACTGGATGGGTCTATCATGTAATTTCTTTGCTAATGAATAGCACCTCTTTTTTCATATAATACAGGAGGACAGTGGTGAGCATCCCTTGTGGGCCCTCTGCTCTAGCTGTCAAGGAGGCTGCATGGGGCCTTGCCCGTTATGCTTCCATTGCCCAGGTACATATTATTGTTATTATAATCAGTGTTTAACCTTGTTTTTTTGTGGTTGAACTTGGAAGATAAGTTATGTAAAACATGGCTGTAGGACAATGGCTTGGTGCCAATAGTGGAACCTGAGATCCTGTTGGATGGGGACCACGCGATAGAGCGCACCTTTGAGGTGGCACAGAAGGTGTGGGCTGAGGTGTTCTTCTACCTGTCCCAGAACAACGTCTTGCTAGAGGGCACCCTTTTGAAACCCAGCATGGTCACCCCTGGTGCCGACCACAAGACCAAGGCATCACCTGAAACCATTGCTAAATTCACCCTCAACATGCTCAAAAGGACTGTACCACCTGCTGTGCCTGGCATCATGGTATTTGTTTAATTTTTTTTTATAAAACTTAATTTCTTTTCCCTCCCATGATGTAACCTGAATTATGAAAGATAGGATTGTAACATTTCCTTCTGTATCAAATAAAACATGGCTTATTTCATTTTTAACTGATGCCTGGTTTTAAGTGGCATGAGGCCAAATCTGATAGATAGGATTGTAACATTAGTTTATGATTCCCGCTAATGAATTCAAATGATATACAAAACCCCCGCATGAACTAGTTAAAAATATGTGGTGTCGTTCACACAATGTTGTTTATTCAGTGGTATTAGATTATGAACTTGACAACATCTGAAAATAACGTCGTGGTTATTCTTATGCAGTTCCTTTCGGGAGGCCAATCCGAGATGGAGGCAACACTCAACCTGAATGCAATGAACCAATCACTGAATCCATGGCACGTCTCTTTCTCTTATGCGAGGGCCCTGCAAAACAGCGTGCTCAAAACATGGCAAGGTCGCCCGGAGAATTTGGAGGCGGCTCAGAAGGCTCTTTTGGCGCGTGCAAAGGCCAACTCTCTAGCTCAATTGGGCCGCTACACCAGTGAAGGTGAGAGCGATGAGTCCAAGGCTGGAATGTTCCAGAAGGGGTACACCTATTAAGAGAGCTCGAGCTGGTGTTTGCTAGTTAATTTTTGTGTGGTCAGTTGCTAAGAGGAGAAATTTTTAATGTTATCTTTTTATGATAATATAATGACTTGAATAAGTACCAGTTGAGAAAATGTGCTTGCTAGTTGCTTGCCAAAAGAAAGACTAGATCTTTTCATTATTATTTAGATTTGCTAGCCGTGAGACTGTAGTCTCGATTCTGGAATAAGTTGAAATTTTGTTTTTTTATTTCAACATTGATACCATCCTTGTTTTACATTAATATGCGTGCATGGTAGAGCTTAGAAACTAAAAGAAATATAAAATAATGAATCTATCGAGCTTATTGCAACATAATAGTTAACTTTTACAACTTCGATATTATATCAAACGAGTTCTGAAGTTCACAACTTTAAATGTACATATGCATTATATTGCAATGCCATTTTGGCATGTCGATACTTGAAGAGCAAATTTGGATGGTACTTGGTATCTAATTTGAGAAAAAAATGCGATTGAAATGCACTACATTAAAAGTTGAGAACATTTTGTGATAAAATCCGCATCCAAATAACATGAAATGTTGCTGGGGTAACACAATTTTTGTGCAGCGATAGACAATTGGGATGAATATGCTTGCAAACATATATTCATATTTAGTAAATTCCATACAAATTGCATAAAAAAGAAACCAACACAAGTACTAGAAGTCTAGAACTAAAACAGTGAGAAACCTATTATAAATTACATAAAATTAACTAAAACAATGAGCCAACGCATGTGCTAGAACCAACGTAATGAAAATGATTATATTCGATTGATACAAGATATACTAAAAAAGGCGATACTGCAATGCATTCATAGTTAAAAGAGTATAAAGTACCTTTTTTTTTATAAAAAAAGTTCGTGGAGCAATGTGCATCCAAACATCAGCAAAATCTAGCTAAGGTCAAAATTGTTCAGACATGTTATTTCAAGTTCTAGTTGAGTGGAGTTTGGATCGTCTTGGATTCGGCTCGAGTCAAATTTTTTGGTGTCTCAGATCTCTGAGTCATTCGGCTTCGGGTTCTCTTGGATTTTGAATTATTCGGGTTCAGGTTGGGTTGGGTTTCAGGTCATTCTGTTTTGGATCGTCTTGGGTCAGGTTTTGTGTTTTCTTTTTTCTGGTTTACTTAGATTTTGGGTCGTCTTGGATTAGGTAAGTTCGAATCAATTGAACTTAAAAAAAACTGGGTCAGATCAGATTTTGTCACCTCTAGTTATAGGGAAAGATCACATCTGCTGTTATCAAAATGACAGTACCTGCTGCACAAATAACTCTTTAATTACCTTTCATTATCTTATTTGTTCGATTTTGATTGCTGGTCCCCATACAAAACATGGCACACAACTAACATCACCTTAATGGCAGTGGACGTGAAGTCAATTGGGGATCCCAGAGTTGTGTAGAGCCTGTATAAAGACAGTTCCAATTTTGCAACATAGTTAAATTCAAGTGTCAAGGGCTAATTTTGCAACATAACATATGCTTGAGTATAGATATGCTAATTTGCGATCATATATTTAACGAGGCCTAGCATATCATCACTAGAGATGATTGAAGGTGCCATATATTCAAGAAAAATATAATAGAAAGTTCAAACATAAGATTAGATAAACACTAACGAGTGAATACATTGATGCAAAATCCAAATAATATAAGCAAGTCATTACTAAAAAGTATATGATCCAAGCAAAAAAAACCTCTTAGGACAAAACATACATTAGTAACACAAGACCAACCAAGATAGATACCCAACAACTAGTTTCAAAAAGTGCCCCTAAAAATTCCAAAATGAGCAAACCCCTAAAATCAACAACTGTCTTCATCGAACAGTCACGATATCATCAATCTTCAAAATCATCCTCACACACTCGGTGGCAAGTGTAATGGCACTGGTACTAACAAGCAACGGCTGAACCACATTCTCTTCTAAAATATTAGTAATCTGACCCTTTCTGACATTGATGCCAGCGTACGTCTCGCCACGGGCATGGCGGTTGCGGAGCTCAGTGACAATGGCAACCGGATTTAGACCCGCATTCTCAGCCAGGGTGTATGGAATCACTTCAAGTGACTCAGCAAATTCCTTGATGCAATAGCTCTCCATGCCCTGAAGCTCTTTGGCCCATGCCGCAAGTTGAAGTGACATTTCTATTTCAGGTGCACCTCCGCCGGCTATTAGATATTTCTCGTTAATCAAGCACCTAAGAAAAAGATACCATATAAATAAAACCAACTGAGTGCTTTTTCTGGCAAATGATACCTGATTTATTGCTCAAATTAACTGAAAACTATAATATTGCCTTACTGAAATGTTGAATCAGGCAAAACAAACACACATTTACATTTATGGTATATCAAATCCTCAACTAAGTAACTAAATAACCAATTCGTACTAACTTGGAATGAACAGCCTGATCAAATTGATTTCATTTTAGTCTTTTAGCTCCAGCAGAAGTGGCTCATCTCAGGAGTGGGAATATTACTCAACAGTTAACAGAATAAATTATTTCTTACTCCCTACTGATCCATTGGTAATAACTGGAATTTGGCTGTTGCAAGTAAAAAGAAAAAGAAAATCTCTTCACAAAACTAACCTGACAACACAAAGAGCATCGTGCAAACTCCTCTCAGCCTCATCAATAACAAGCTGGTTTGATCCCCTGACAACAACGGTAGAGGTACGTCCCATGTTCTTAATACCAGTAACCCGAACCACCTTGCTCTCCCCAACTGACACCTCCTCCACTACATCAGCAAATCCCAACTTATCCTCCCTAAAGTGCTCTATGTTTGCAATCGGCAAACAATTCAAGGTCTTGGTAATAAACTCGATATCATCCCTCTCTATATCCTTCACCACCAAAATCTTTGCCTTTGCAAGATAATGCAATGACAACTCAGTAACAGCATCACGAAGTATACTCTTTTGGATCAGAAGGACGTTACATCCCGTGGCTTTAATCTTTTTAACCATACCGAGTATATAGTTCCTCTCCTCACGCAAAATCCTATCCATCTGTGTGTAATCTGAGACTACAACACTCTGTTCAATATCAGTCTTTGGTGGTGAGATCTGGAATTGAATAACTGCAATCTTGGCATTTTCAACCCGAGTTGGCCCACCAGCAACATGACTGGCCTTTTTATCGAACACTAGCCCCTTGATGAGTTCAGTATCATCAACTGTACCACCCGGCTTTTTGATTACTTTAATATCCCTCAGGTCGACGAGTGAAGGGTTATTCGGGTCGAGGATGGAAAGAACCGAATCGACGGCAAGAGGAGAGAGAAGGGAGGAGTAGTTTGATACGACCTTGGAGTTTAAGGCGGTTGAGGCAGATTTAATCAAAGTGTCGCGGTCAGAGAGGTCAACTGGGATGGAGATCGATCGAAGGATGGAGACAGCTTTCTGAGCAAGCTTGTGAAGGGAGTCAGCAACAGCAGTGGGGTGAGCAGCTGCATTGGAAAGGAGGTGCTGGGACTGGCGCAGGAGGGCACCAGCGAGTACGACAACTGAGGTGGTCCCATCACCAGCTGCAGCATCCTGGGAGCGGGAGAGATCAGCTAGCATGCGTGCAGCAGGTTGGAGTGGCGCCATCTGTGAGAGAATTGTCGCACCATCGTTTGTGATGATGACCTGGATTTTGGAATCAGGAAAGGCAGTTTATGTATGAAACACAAACAATTGCTTCAGAATAGATGCCACCTTCAGGGAACAAATGGTTTTCATAGTTGCATTATGTATTGGGTTTATTAAGGGTTTCATAATGCTTGAAATTCTTTGAACATGGCTGGAACTGTTGAATAAAGGGTGGAGAGATAAACAGGATAAAGGAAATAGTAGATGTAGTTAGCCTCCTCAGTATCAGTTCATGTGCTATAACAAGCTTGGACATCTGAACACCTATGCTACAGTAGTACTGTTCATGTCAGAACCGGACTATAATGTCATTTAAACTAAAACTAGGATCAAAAGATTACAACATTTAGTCTTCAGCAATAAATCCAGACCCAAAGTTCTAGTCAGTTTTAAATCCAGATACGAAAGATTTTTTCAATTTAATCATAACTCCAAGATCCACATTTATCTGGGTTCCGATCTACAACATCATCTCGCACAGATCCAGGTCATCGCTGTGCCTGATCAATTCAAAAAATAACAACCCTGCGAAATTCAAAGAGTTGGAGCATACCTCGTTCGAACTGGGGGTTATTATCATCTTATCCATGCCTCTCGGGCCGAGGGATGTACGGACGGTGTCGGCCACAGAGCGCCCCGCCGAGATGTTGGCATGGCGCACATCGTCACGGCGCTTAGTGTCAGTGAAGGTCTCAGTTTTAGACGAGTGCGCGCGCACGGCGGGAGGAGCGGAGACAACGGCCGCCATTGATGAAGAGATGTGCAAAACCCTAGAGAAAACTCGATCGAGAGAGGAGGAGATCACTGAGGGGTTGTAGGAATGAGGCGGGTGGGGTCCGAGTAGAGGAGAGTGGAAGTCTCTGGATTTCAAATGTCTAAAATTAGTGTCAGTCTTGGGCCGGGATGGATCAATCTTTAGGCCCATTTAGAGACCTGATTACCTTTTCAAATGTCTAAAATTAGTGTCATAATTTCACCACTCTCTGTAAGGTACCATTTTTATTTATTTGACTCAATATAATACCACATTTCCTCGGATTTTTTCTTCATTTTTTAAGGTTCCTAAACTAGCACATTTTTTTATGAGTACAAATTTGTGACCTTTTGCGGCGGTTTTTGTATATTAACTAGCAATACAAAAAGGAAATCACAAAACAAGATATATTAATTGCACATGTCAGAGTGAAAAAGTTAGCTTGGTTGTAGTAGGTTTTATAGAGGAGCAGGATGCCAATCAAGTGCATTCATGCAATAAACACTTTACAAGAAGAGAGACAACGGTATATTGCTATGGCTGTGCAATTGATATTTCAGGATTGATTAATTGGTTTTAGGATAATATAAAAAGATATACATATTAATTCAGGATTGATCTGATTACACTTTGATTGATTCAAGTGATTCTTCTGATCAAATAGAAACGAATAATTCAAGAAGAGAAACACAAAAAAAGATTGAAAATGAAGCTACGATCTACTCTCGTTAAATAGCAGCTGATATGTCCAAAAGCCGCTGCTACTCCACATTTTGCGCTTCTCTACACACTTCATGCTAAGTGGAAGCACTTTAGTTGTGGTGAATAAAAGCTTTTACATTTTAATCAAGGGATGTTTTGGTCATTGAGATTCTCCTTGGAAGAGTTTTCTTGGCTAAGGAGATGTCTTCTCAAATCTTCTTTTGTTTCTTGGTGTGATTTATCTTTCTTCTCCTCTCTCTTGCCCCATATAACTAAGTATAGTCCAATTACAATTAAAGCCGACCCAATAATCCTGCAAAACAGAATAAGATATGGTTTATGTTCAACCAGACTTAATTTTTAAATTTTGAGATATTTATCTAATTTTCTTTTTCATATGAATTCTTTGCATACCCTCCACTGTATAACTGGTCACCAAGTATAAGAGCAGCCATAATAGCAACCATGATAGTTTGAACAGGTTGAAACGTAGCTGTGAAGAGTGCGCCCCCTTTCTCAATGCACCATATTTGCAGAGAAAGTGATAATCCTGATGCTACTAATCCCTGTAGGACAAAAATCCGACATGTACCAGTTAAAAAATTGAAACTTCTAACAGTAAATTGTTCAATCTATGAGAGTAAAGTGGCTTAAGAATTTATTACTGCATAGAGAATTGTGAATAATTCTACACCGGATCGAACTTTCCATCTCTCAACGTCATTCTCCAAAAATGAAGCAATTATGAGGAATTGAATAAGACCAAACAACATCGTTAGGGAAAGTGATGAGAGCTTGGCCGGGTACCGCTTTAGGACTGGTACCTGTAATTCCAAATTATTTCACCATAAGTTTCAGCGTAAGTATCAGCAAAGGACACTGAAAAGATCATGTAAAATTCACAGGGTATAAATGAAAAAGTGCCATGTGGCTGACCTGTAGGACCATCCAGGCAGACCAAGCGACGCAATTTCCTATGATAAAGATACAACCCAAAGTCCAGTTCAAAGTTGGGTTTGAAGAAGCAAAAATTGATCCCAAGATTTTGTTGTGAGGTAATTGATAATTTAGTAGAGGTAGCCCTTTGTACAGAGTAATAGTAGTAGCTCCTCCCATGCTAACTATTGTGCCAATCACCTTTGCTACTCCATATACCTTGCTTATGTCAACTACTTCAAGCCTATAATAAAAGAACAAATTGGGTTACACTATATGTCTAACATTGCAAAATATTGCCAAGCTTATTTTATCTGCAGTTAGCTTTACCAGTACTGCACTACATAATTCTTTTATCTTGAATTATGTCATGCAATAATACGGGGGTGTTAGTTGATATACTAATAAATGTCGACCAGTACAGACTCAACTGGCTTTCCATTAACTAGGAACTTAATCGCACCAGTAGCTTCTAAAACTATGTAGTTTATAAGTAAAACTGTTCTAGTTTCTCTGCTAAAGGTACCAGTGGTTTGGACCTGCTTTTTGTAAAAACAATGATGGTTTCGTTTATGAAATTGGTGGGTAGCTCCCACTTTTGTCAAAAAAAAAAAAAAAAAAAGGAACTTAATGGCACCATAAAAAGTTCTGTTACATTACCTAAGAGCAGCAGCCAAGGCGAAGGTGATGGCAGGGACGGTGTTTTGAATTGCGGATGCATATGTTGGAGACAGATAGTATAAACCTAGTAGATAAAACCCTTGGTTTGCAGTTATCCTAAAGATTAAAATGACAATAAAGTTATGAGGTTAATTCACCATAATTGAGTTTATGTACATTAATGTTTGTTACTAAACCAGTAAATTATTACACACCCTATAAATGCCAGAAGAAAGAATTGAACCAGCAGGGTGAAGGTAAGGGGTGGCCTGTCTTTCCTGTAAATAAAATAAATATATGGAAGTTAGGTACATAATAACAGAACCCAAGTTTTGCATATGAAAATACTCAATTTTTTTTTTACATAAAAGCCAAGTAAACAGCCCAATTATAAAATAGCAGCAATATGTGTATTTCCTATTTACAATACTGCGAAGTAAGAAAAATAAATCTGAACCACAAATATTTTTGTTCAATTTAAAGTTTTCCCTGATAAGTAAATGTCAATGCATTGTTTGCGGGGGGCCAAAAAACAGGGAAAGTGAAAACTTACTTCTCAAGAAAATAGGCAAATGGAGAAATCAAGGCAAGAGCAATTATGTTTCTATACACTGGAAATACAATATTGCTAACACCCATATCGAGTGCAGTTCTCGAGACTACATGAAATCCTGCTAGACATAGTTGCAAGAATAACACTGCTACTAGCAGTTTCAATTTGGAGAAGGTTGTTTCTCTTTCCATGTCTTCTTCCTTTTCAGGTACGGAGAAATTGATGATGATGACTTTGAAATATTTGATGCATGAAAGAGCAATTTCGTGTGTTATATACTGCGTGCAGTATCTAGTGCAATAAACAAATCCTAGTTTCAATTGTTTGTTTACAACTACCACACTTCATGCAATTATGTTGTTAGTTTGAAAAACTGTCTGGGAATTAATATACATCAATAACGATCATTATTCTAAGATACTAATAATTAGATTGTTTTTTTTCTTCACATTTATCCATTAATTCAATCAAGAGTAGGCTTAAAATGCATCATTAGTTTTGTGCTCCAATCATGCTCCACATTCTTATTTTCATTTTCAAAGTCCGAACAGTCGATCTGACTGTTCACCATGATCTTTGTATTAAAATGTGCTTGAAGACCAAATTTTATATTTTTGGAATATTTTAACTATTTTTTCAGATAGGTACAAAATCACTTTTTTTTTTCAGAAGATTCTGGACCATTCAAAACAGTAATTTTGTATCTATCTAAAAAATTAATTTTATCTCCAAGCACATTTTAATATGAATATCATGTTGAGCGGCTCAGATCGATTGTTCTAACATTGAAAACAGAGAAAAAAACGTGGAGCATGATTGGAGCACAAAACCAATGGTGCATTTTAACCATACTCTCATAAAGCAATGCTCATAAGAATCAAGAGTAAATTAATATTTGACATGTATACTGTGCATAACAGAAATTTAAATATTCTTAATTCTTAATATACTATATGCAAAATCATTAGGCACCACAAATTGGTGATTGGTTAAGGGACAAAAAGCACAAAAAGGGAATCAATGCCATGTGTTCTGAATGTATAGTGTTGGCCATCTTGACCAGTGCAAGTTTTCCTTAATTTTGATAATTAAATAGAAAGCAAAAGTTGGGTAGATTGCACATGGTTTGGACCTAATCTTGTTTTTTCTTTATTTTATTATTGCAAGTACGATATAATTATTCATGAAATGTTAATCCAATGAACCTAGCTAATAATATGCCCTTTCTTACATGCATTTTGTTTAATAAATCAACTATTGGATCCCCACTTCAAAAGAAATTACCTAAATCTTCCATGTATCTACCAATTGGAAATAAAGATTTAACCTTCTCTTATTGGAAATAAAGATATAACACATGAAGAGGATTACACAGCTCCATAATTTTTAATTATGCCACATCATTTATGCTCTCATCTGTTTGATGACCCCCATATATTTTTTAATTTTTTGTGTATATGTATGATTTTTTTATATAAAATAGAGTAAAATGTTATGAATAGTGTAAATTGATTCCATTCTCAGTATGAAAATTTTATATGATTAATTCTCATTGTGTGTTTGATCTCTATAGTTCGAAAGTCTGAATCCGCCCCTACTTTGATTTGTATATTTCTTCTAACTCTTCATTTAAAAAATAATGTGTTTGATATATCTAAGATGTAATATTTGTAATGTAAGTCTTAAAAAATACAACTCTTTTGTATTCCTCTACATGAATTACCGAGCGGCTCTTCGTATTGTTACAATTATACACGTTCCTTGCCATTTTGAAAAAAAAAATGTACCAAATTTTGTTATATACAAAATTTATTTTATACAATAATTTCCTTTTTTTAATAAAATAACTATTTTTTTTTATTAATAGTTATCTTTTGGAGCGAAGTCTAGAGAACAACTGTAGTAATCTTACCAATTAAGGAGGGCTGATACAAGAAATTAATTATAGTGCAATACCAAAAATAGGAATTACTTAACAATGAGTTATCTTTGATAATGTCAACAACATTTTCCAAATTAAGGTTGAAAATTAAAATAAATTTATAAATATCTTGTTGGATATATAAATAGTGCTCTAATCAAATTCATGAAATTTGAGTATTATTTGGTAATGCGTCAAGAGCCGTTAAGATAAGACTATTAAAAAATTCAAATCACTTGATAAATAGTAAACTTATCATCATTATTTGTAGAGATGACATATGTGCCATATAAATTATGCTTATAATGTTAGATTTAAAATTTAATTTAATTTTTAAGAATAATTAATTAAAATGATCAAGATAAACAATTGTCTAAGTGATTCCTCTCCAAAAACTTATATCAAGCTGCTTTATTCCCATATGGAGGTTTTTTTTTTGAACAAAGGGAGGAAGTGAACGCTTAACATTCATGGCAACATGGCCAATTGCCCAACTGTCACCTAATAGCGTAAGATTTCTCTCGATTGAAACCCCATATAATATGTTATATATGGTCCGGGAACAAAATCTCATAACGCACTAGGTCACATGTGGTTAGTAGGCCACAATGTGGCCAAGTGGAGAAAACATTTCCAGATACAAATATATGCAAACGATATGCTATGTATAGGGTATGTTTGGATGTGTCAAAGAATATGAGTTATTTTAGAATAGAGACTATTCGGAATAACAATGTGCATTTAAACAATATTTTTGTTATTCAGAATAGCTAGAATAACTGTTATTCTCTATTTCTTGTAAATGTTGAAATAATTACTATTCGGAAGTATGAAGAGAGAGAGAGAAAAATGCTTCCTTTTCGGATTTTCGTTAACATATATAGTTCCAAAATGACAAAATTGACACCGCTTTTGTTATCTCCACGTCGTGACAATTTGTTTGAGACCCCACTTGTCTATTTTTCCTCTTAATTAGCACATTTTTAACACTATTCTTTATCAGTTACAACTATTCACTATTCCAAATGTACAATCCAAACAACATTTTTACTAATCCGAATAACACCAATTTCACACTAATATAAAAGTCACTATTTTTTCTCTATTCTCATTTACTATTATCAAATTTCACTATTCTAACTATTCTAACTTATTCTAGTTCCCATCTAAACGTATCCTGGAGATTTGCATGCTCCCTTTTGTGAGATGAATTATTCTTCCATCTTTTTCATAATTTCATTACTGTAAAATAATAAAAAATATCCACCTGCCATCTCAAAAAAATGCTAAAAAACGATTTCCCTCATCCCCATTTTAAAAAGGATGATTGATGCGCCTATACCGGAACTAATGTGATAGTTATTGAAAAATAGAAATAATTGAAAATGCTAACGGCTTCTTTATTTTATTGCTATATGTGTAAAAACATTTTGTTAGACATATTATAAGAAGAAACGTATTTTTAAGGTATAACAAGAAACATATTTTCATAGCCTACAGCTAGGGGTGAAAACAGAGCGAATACGGAGCGGATAGTGGTAAAATTATATTCATATCTTTTTAATTTTTCAGATACGGATACAGATCGGATATCAGTCAGATATAGATACGGATACGGATCGGATTGGATATTTATTAAAATAATATTACAAAATACCAAAGTTCATAATATTTATCTAATTTTAATGGTGAATAACAATATTTTTTCATAACATATATTAAAATATATGATATATATCTACTATTCAGATATGGATAATTGAAACGTAAAACCATATAAGTATTCATATCCACATGGATATTCGGATATCGAATATTCACATCTAATTTTTCGAATACGGATTGAATATGGATTGGATATTATCCATACCGTTTTCACCCCTACCGACAGCTATATATAATTGCAAGATCACTAAGGTATGGAAGAGAATCTGCTGCGATTATTCACATGTGAACAGTACCCTGAAATTCATGTTTTTTCAAATTCAGCTGTCGAATTGTTTCGAGATACGTGCACATAAAAAGTTGGATAGCTGGATTTGAAAAAGTAGGAATTTCCGAGTTATTGTACCCAAACTTCAGATCGCAGCAGATCTCAATCCCTAAGGTATATAGATAAACACCGACCATATCTGGAGCACATTGTTCAGATTGATTAAGCTCTGTTGAGTGTTGAGTAGGGCTGGGCAAAATTGCTCAAACTCGTAACTCGCTCATTTACAACTCGAGTTAGTTCCAACTCGAGTTGGCTAACTCGTTTAATAAATGAGCTGAGTTTGAGTTGACCCCAACTCGCTCATTTATAACTCAAGTTACATAAAGTTATACAGTCTTGGACACAAAAAATCCCAGAATAACCAAAACCAAACCCAAACTCGGCTCAAACTCAGCTCAAACTCATTTATAACTTGTGTTGTATTGATTTAACTGGTTAAACGAGTTTATAAACGAGTTGTGAGCCAACTCAGTTGATAACGAGCTTAGTTCGAGTTGGCTCTATAACTCATTATTACCATCCCAACTCGAGTTGACTCGCTCATTTATTTAATGAGCTGAGTTCGAGTTGGAGGTAACTCGCTCAAACTCGGCTCATTTACGGCCCTATATGTTGAGTGATCGACAACTCCATAGTCGATTCTCATTTCTTTGCAAACACACAAAACGCTTCCTCATAGCTTGCAGTTTATGACCCATAAATAATTAAGCCCATCCAGCCCACGTTGTCCGCGAGTAGCCGAGTATAGTTTATGCGTGTGTACAATTGAGGTTTTTTCCCTGGCCCGCCCCGGGTACAGATTTTCTTGCTAAATTCGATGTGTTCCACACTTTGTTATATAGTTATAAACTTATAATATTAATTAGTACACAGATGTATACCAATTTGTGCACAAAAGCTGTTTGACAAAATGTCTGACAGACAGTTTCGTCGGTGTTTGGGTTCAAGGGTACCTGTTACTAGTTCCACAAGCCTTGTAAGATTCGTCAAATTGCGTCTCTCTTTGTTATTTATGTTCGATAACCTTTTTAACTCCAAAATTTAGGTATATAATTAGAGATACCTCATGATATGTGATACTATTTATAAGTTATTTATTTACCGAATAGCTCGATAAAGAAGAGCATGTAGTAGAGAACTAACACATAGCTAACATTTGTCATACCGGAAGAAATCTATAGCAGGATCAACCTTTGGTGCAAGGAGAGAGGAAGTCCCTCCGATTGATAAAATTCTAGGTGTTATCTCCAAGATGCTTTAGAACATGGTTCTGAAACTCGGAATCGGAATCGGAATCGGATACTTGACCGTGGAATCGGAATCGGGTGAATCGGCCGGAATCGGCCGAGTTGACTCGGTAACTCGGATTTTTTTGGCAGAAGCTTGTTTTGTACTAAAAAATAAAAAAAATTGGTAAAAAATTAAATTGTCCAAAAATTAAATTGTCCAATATGTTTATAAATGTTTGTTTATAACTTAATTTGAAAGAGGAGGGATCCACTTACATCCTTTTTTGGTGATATCAGATTACACTCTATATTTTCAAAGTTTTCAAAGTTCAACAGTCGATTCAAACCATTCAACATGATGGATATATTCAAATGTGCTTGCAGATCAAATTTTACATTTTTTTGAATTGTTTTACTATTTATTAAGTATTTTACAAAATCGCTGTTTTCAGACCATTGAATTTTTGTACCCATCTTAATAAATAGTAAATTTTTTTAAAAAAAAATGTATAATTTGATCTGCAAGCATATTTTAATATATCTATCATGTTGAACGGTTTGGATCGACTATTTGAACTTTGAAAATGTAGGATGTAATCCGGTAAGTGGATTCCTCAATTTGAAAACATGTCGTCATGATCTAAATAATTATTTTTCAGAGATTCCAACCTTTTATAAATGTGTTCGAAAGTATTAAATGGAAAATAATTCACAAAAATTTATGACACATTTATTGTTTAGCGTTTACTTAGACTAAGTGATTAAATACAGCTGGACCTCAATCACCTCATTACGGTGCATGTGATTACATTGTCGGTATAATTTTGTAATTTTTTCTAACTGGTTATATTTACAAATATTTACAGTAAGTACGCATACAAGGGCAACACCGCAACAGATTTTACATAACAACTTTGTATTGCTTTCCAAGTGATTGATATGTGGGCCCCAAAGAAATCTCTTGTTGGTTTTTTTTTTTTTTTTTTTTTTCTGATTTGTGTTTTTTTCTAGTGAGCCAGTGAACTCTGAAAGTAGGTGTTAATGGGCACGGTACGGATTGGATTGAAACATTTTCATATCCATATATACCCATTAAAATTGATCTTATCCATATCTTACTCTTATCTATTAAAAATTAATTTTATCTTATCCTACCTTTACCGTTAATATTATCGGGTAACAAAATGGTAACGGGTGAATAAGAGATAATACTAATATAATAATTAGTTTTATTATATTTTATAAATAAAACATCAAAAACTCATTATGTTTTACAAATTATATTTTACTTATTACATAAGATAACCATTTAAATTGCTTAATTTTTCACTCATTATAATTTTTTATTGCAAAATTTGAAATTTGAAAACAAAATTGGGTCACAGTCCCCGTGAAAATTGAAGTGAAAATGGGCTATGTGAGTCGGATTCTGACAGAATTTACATTTCATTCTTACGATTGAGTAAAAATGCAAAAAAACGAAGAGGAAAGGAAAAATATATCAAATATACAAACTTGATGAGCTGGAATAGAAAGATGCAGTTTATGGCACTGAAATGGAAGAGTAAATCTAGATATAATGAAAATTGAATTGAATATATATAATTTTAGATTTTATTACCTTATAGAATAATGGGTACGAAATAGTTATTACCCATACCTTTACCAATTTAGTTAATGAAAAAAAATTCTTACCCATACCCATACCCATACCCAATAAGCTAATGAAAAAAAAACCTTAACCATACCAACCTTATCGAATACTATACGGGTCGGGTAAATGGCTAAAAGGTACCATTGACACCCCTATCTGAAAGTCGTCCCTAATTAACTAAAACACAGTGTTAAGAGCTGATCTTCATTTCATACGTATATAGAAGATAACTCAGAGATAGGATTTGGCAAAGTGGATGCACAGAGATGACGTTGTCCAAGGATTTGGGGAAAGGGAATTGCTTCTATCTGCTGCTTTTTGTTGGCAGCTTCTTGCTCTTTGCTATGTTTTATTCATCGCCTCAAGCTTTGTGGCTTCATAGCCTACAATGTGAGTCATTTCAAAAGAAACAACTCTGTAATAGACATTTGTTTTCCTTCTTTTTCATCTTTATCATGCCGTCATGGTGAGATTGTCGATATGCTTTAATTTGTTAGGGATCAAGATCCAACAAGCAAACCCGCATGCAAACAATTTCATGAATGCTCCTAGAAATGCTGATATTCATCCTGAGGAAAGGAGCAAAACGAATTCAACATTTGGTATTTTCTCACTGTTGCCTTTTTCTCTTTTCTTTCTTTTTCCTTTTCCATCTTTTTTTCACATGTTCATAGGGATTTTATTTTGTTTTACTTGTTCATTTTCTAAAAATAGTTCGCTGGACATTATTTATTTCTCAACACTTTTGTTGGAATATGTACAGTCTAGTACACATGAAAAAACTAATATCCTGCTGATAAAGGTTATAAAATATTGCATTGAATGCTGGCATACGGTACCATCCTTGTAAGGTTCAAAGCCATGGATGGCAGTTATAGAAGGGTGCAGAAGGGTGCACCAAAAAAGGAATCAAATCCTCTGCCCACATGAGGGCAGGAAAATCCTGTCCACCATTAAATTTAACCAATCTCTAATTGACACATAGCATTTCCTTTCATTTCATTAATGAGGATTTTATATGTAACTAATTTATTGTGGATCTTTTCTTTCCTCTTTCATCTCTCTTCACCTTCCATTCAAGAACTAAAAAAATTACTTTCTGACACTGGAGTAGAATAATTTGAACCGTAAGATTTTAAGTATAAATAGATTTTCAGAAATGAACAAAAATAATTTTTGTAAAAAAATAATCAAAATGTTACTTATTGATACTTCATCTAAAACAAATTAAGTTATTAATATTTAATTATTCGATCAATTATTAATGTGTGAAGTATTTCTAATTATTTGATGGTATAACTCGGTTATTTTAATTTTAATTTATAATTATTTATTACCAAATTCAATACATAAAATTGATTATTTATTGTCTGATCATCTATTAAAATATTTATATATTTTTATGTTATATTTTATTTATTAGTATTTGTCTCAATTTAAAAATTAAAGCCTTTATTCAATGAGTATTTTTATTTTAGAACGAAGCTCAAAATATGATTCTAATTTCTACAAATGGTAATTGTCAATACCTAAAATTAACAAAGTAAAATAAGCATATTAAATTCAACACGCTATAACTACAATGAGCTTTGTAAACTGTAAACTGTAATATGTAAATATTATGAAGTTGATGTTTATGTTATAGTATTATTTTAAACTGGAGAAAAACTCCACACCGTTGAAAGATACAAGGGAACAATTAAGAAAGTCACTTTTTTATTAGTTGTGAAATGGAACGTGAAGAGAGATGAAAGAAGAAAGGAAAGATGCACAATAAACTAATTACATATAAAGATCTTCATTAATGAGATGAAAGGAGATGGTCAATTAGAAATTGATTAAATTTAATACTGGGTAGGATTTTCCTGCCCTCATGTGGGCAGAGGATTCGGTTCCACCAAAAAATACGAAGGCATACAAGTATCTCCGCTACTATTGTAATGGTTTGCAATTTAATTGAAGTAATCCTCTTCATTTACCAGGGAAGGTTCATATAAACTGACTACTACTGATATTTCCTAAAATTTTTTAGTTACCACCCCAATATTTTAAAATTCTCACATTACCATTAATTTCTTAAAAATTGAAAAAACACCACGAACGCCAGGTGGTTCTGCGCACCAATTTGGAGTCGTGCGCACGACTTATTTTGTTAGATGACAAGGACAAGCCTCATTCCGAAATTTGTACATATAGGAATGCACCAACTCACCAACTCAGTCCCCACATCAAAGGCACATGTCCTCTGATGTGGGAGGTCATGAATTCGAAACTCGGATGAGAGATTCTTTATGAACAATTAAATAAAAGTTAGTAAGCTAGACCTCCACCTTTCTATATCAAAACTTACCATCCAATTTCCATTTGGGGATCCTTAGGAGGGGAGCTGCATATCGACTTATTACTCAGTAGTTCTAAACTTCTAATTGTCTTTGTTAATTAGTTTGTTTTTCTTCAAATGTGATTGAAGGTGTTTATATAATCTAAGATATTTATCTACATCAAAACTTTTAAACAAAATCTCTCAAATATACAGTGTCTTTGATTGGAAGGTTTTTTTTTTTTTTTTCTTCAAATCTTGGTTTTAGTTTAGAATACAATTTGCAGAGTATGTTCATATTGCAAATTTATCTCGTCCTAGTAATTAAGTCAAAATTGTGTTCCTCCACATATACTAGAACCGCAGATGCAACAGACAAATACAGGCCAAAGTAGTTTAAATTCCACAGGGGCAAACGTTGACGTAAAGGAAGAGAGCACAAGAAGTTTAAATGATCATAACCTCTCTTTATTTTACATGCATGATCAACTGAAAAATACTATTTGCAATTTTACCCATACATTCTCCAGTTATATCAGGGATGGGGATACAACAACAACTAAATGCAAACAAAAATAGAACAATAGATGTCCATCTACCATAGATAAAAAAATAACGGAACACATAATATATTTTTTGTAGCACGGTCTCCTTTTTTCTTGTTAGATAAAACAACAATAGATGTCCTTCTACCATAGACATTATTACCGACTTATTGACACAAACATTTACTATTTATGTGACAAGTAATCATCCCCTTAATTATTTTTAAAAATTTCGTTTGCTCACTATGTTTATTCTAAATGGTTGATCTTTGGAAGATAGTCTGCACAGTACCTGCTATATAATTGTATCGTTTTTGTAACAAAAGCTATTTTATTTGCAGATGGTACTGGAGAAAAATTCGAAGAGGAAATTACAGCTAATAAACCAATATGCGATTTCTCAGATCGATCGGCGGAGCGACATTCATTTGCAACATGACAGGTGATGTTAGAACCCAAGGATACAACAGTTCTACAGTCTTCTTTGTTCCTCCCGCAAACACAAATGTTGCAAAGGAGCAGCAATGGAGTGTGAATGCTTATTCTGCGAAAATGTACATGTACTTCACTAAAAATGTGACAGTAAAACAGTTGCGTGGCCCACAGAATGCACCTCTCTGCACAGTTGACCGAACCAACACTCCAGCCATTTTGATTTCCTTTGGCGGTCCAACAGGAAACATATGGCATGACTTTACTGATGTGATTATCCCTCTTTTCCTCACATCAAAACCACTTAATCGAGATGTACGGTTTCTTATAATAAATTACCAACAATATTTCTTGGACAAATTTAGTTTGATATTGAAGGATCTTTCTCGGTATGAGATCATAAATTTTGATGAAGATAAGGAAGTGCGATGCTACCAGCACTTGTCGGTTGGTCTTCTGAACCATAAGGATTTTGGCATTGATCCCAAAAGAGCTTTTGATGGCTTCAACATGTTTAAATTCAGAACGTACATCTGATCAATCTACTCCCTGCCAATGGATACCGATATACCATATAAGATGGATCAGCGTCCTGATAAGAAGCCTAGGCTTATGCTTGTGGCGAGATCTAAAAGTAGAAGGTTTCTCAATCAAGAGGAGATAGCTGAGGTTATCAAGAAGAATGGCTTTGAGGTATGCCTGTCAAATAATAAATAGATAGAAACAAATAAACACCTTTCTGATAGTACTTATCCAGAAAAAAAAAAGATCGAAATTGAAACTTTCTGGTCCTTTAATTGTTTACTCAGCTCCACATTTTGCATTTTCTGGTCATTGTGTGCCTTATTTCTAACAGTTTGATTTTTAGAAGTCGATCATCAATTCAGATACTTTCTTGAAAACAAAAAGAAAATGGTTCCCAAAATATAATCTGAAGTTCTGATAGAACCCATTAACACATCTTTCTTTCTGACAGCTTGTACAGATGGAGCCCAAAAAAACCGACAATCTGACAGAGATGTCAAAGCTAGTCGACTCATGTGATGTGCTGATGGGTGTACACGGTGCTGCGCTGACAAACATCTTATTCCTTAGAACAAATGCATTGATGCTTCAGGTGATACCACTGGGTGGAAGTGGCATGGATTACTCTGCAAATTTATGCTATGGCGAACCCGCTGACGAAATGAGAGTGAGAAAAATTGACTACCATATAACCCCAGGAGAGAGCTCATTGCTAGAGAAGTATGGATGGGATGATCCTATCGTTAATGATCCAGAGGCGATAATTAGTAAAGGGTGGACTTATAAGCAGAAATACTATTGGAATGAGCAAGATGTAAGGCTTAATGTGACTAGGTTTGAACCGGTACTTGTAAAGGCTCTGGAGCTTCTCAAGGCATGAGGATTAAATCATTCATTTTTTATTGTTTTGAACAAGAAGATAATTAAATAGCTTATATGTAACTTTTTTTTTTGTAGCTTTTTCATGTCTATGCTAAGATAACTGGAACAATAGCAAATATGAGAAAACACGCAAGTGTGCAGAAAATTTGAACAGCCAAATGCTAAAGTTGATAGCCAAGAACAATAGGCTTGGGAAGTTTTGCCAAGAATGGAGGTTAGATTGACCATGGTTCCTTGTCTTCTCTTGATATGTCCTCTCTCTCTGTCTCTAAAACTGAAAATGTCTCTGATATGTATTTTGCCAGTATCACACGGGTACCGGTATTTGAAATATATGTTGCCCATGCGGATAGGACATAGGTTTGAACTAGGAGGATCAAATTACAACATCACTGAGTAACATCTCACTTACGGTGTTCCGCTTATCCACCTCTCCTAGGTGTAGAGCTCCCTTTTGATCCTTTCATGATCATATCCTTGTACATCCTTCCAATCCTATAGTACTCCACTACGAGCACCTCTATGACACCTACTCTCTCCGTCCAACCCTTTTCTTGCGCTCTAGCAAAATGCTAAATCCAAGTACTTGTAAGTGCAAATTTAGATCGACAAAGTTCTATCAAGAAATAAAAATTATTTGAAACCACCAACTAAAAAATATTGCTTTGAATGCATCGTATCAATTTAAAGAAAAATATCTCACTTTATCTCTTTTTATAGGTTCTAGTATGCATGCTGTATAGACTTAGAATTGATTGCATATTTGTATTTTGATTTTTATACTAGTTATTGTGATTGGTATGACATGATGATTTAAAAATAATAAAACCATTATATTAGTATTATTCGTTATTCGTCCGCTACCGTTTTGTTATCCGCTAATTTTAACGGGTATAGGTAAGGTAAGATAAGACAAATTTTTAACGGGTATGAGTAGGGTATGAGTAAGATCGATTCTTAGTGAGTATGGGTATGAAAATGGTTCCATCCTACCTGTATCGTACCCATTGACACCCCTAACTGGTGCACATTTCCGCACATTTTAGTTCCACATGAAATGAAATCTGGGGAAAAGAAGAATATAATGATTTTGTCATCGGACGCCTAGGAACTCTATTACTCTAACCGTACCTGGAGCACATTGTTTGAATTGATTGCGCTCTGTTAATTGATCGACAACTCCATAGTCCATTCTCATTTCTTAGAAAACACACAAAACGCTTCCTCATAGTTTGCAGTTTATGGCCCATAAATAATTAAATCCATCCAGCCCACGTTGTCAGCGAGTATAGTTTATGCGTGTGTACAATTGGGCCGGGTATATTCTCATAGCGAGTATATTCGGTTTCCTACTTCTACAAACCGAAATTCATATTCGGTTTCATTTGAAATCATTTTTTAAATCAAACTTGAATTTTTTTAATTAATATCTAAATTTTTGGTACTTTGAATAGTCAATCAGCCAATCTAAAGCTCATACAGAAAAAACAATTAATGTGCATGCATCTTTCTTACTTCCGTTTGTTTTTTATTTAATATCCAATCATATTATTATTTTTATTTAATGGTGACTGGTCTCTCACCAAAAGCGAGTATGATGTCCTGTTTCTAATTCTCTCAAACCGTGGATGGTTTCTTTTTTTAATTCTACAAACCGAACATGAAGACCGATTTTTCATATCCTAGATTTTCTGCGGCATCATAAGAAGGAAAAAGGTCAAAATAGATTCAAATTCAATATTGATCATGGAGTCTGGTTTTCAATATTCAATACCGAGAATCATTTTCGGTTGTGATGATTTTTTAAAAGAATTCTAATCAAGTTGGTTTCAGAATTTTTGATGATTTAGGGTCTGTTCGTTTGTCACGGGATTACACGAGATGGGATTACACGGGGATGAGAACCCACTTTTAAAAAAGTGAGAACCCATGAGTACGGGTACACACTGGATTGATTATGGGAATATGCTGATGAGTGTTCGGTTGTACTGTAGGATTAGTCATGGAAAATTTTATTTTCCTTTCCAAAATGCTTTATTATACAATTATACTTATTAATAATAATATTATAATTAAATAAAGTATTACGTTTATTAATTATTATTTTATAAAATATTAATATTTATTTTTTATAATTAAATAAATTGTAGTTAATGAGATGGATAAAATCTAATCGTGTATTTAATAAACTCAATTTTTAGTTATTGCATTTATTAACGAGTTGAATGAAATTGTTCAAAAATCTTGTATTTTATCTAATGCATAAATCATATCTCAAATAAAAAATCTTTGTCAGAATCATTTTGTCTGAAATAGAACGGAACAAACATTATTTTAGATGAAAACAAATCACATTTTCTTTTTAAAAAGTTTGAAACAATTATTCTAATTAATAAAATTATTACATATAATTAATTAAATAAAGTGGATATAACATATCAATACTTATTATTTTATTATTTTATTAAATACAAATATTATTTTTTAATAATTAAATAAGGTGTATTTAGTGAGTATATTAAATGGTTTCTTCTTATTACTTGATTTAGCATCATGATTCAATTTTTAATATCCGAGATAAAATGATAAAAGAAAGAGAAAAATGAATTAATTACATTAAAATAAAATAAATATCAATCAAAAGTTAGGTGATTGCACATAAATTAGTATAAAAATAAGAGTTGATGAAAGCTACACGTGACGTGATACAATAAATACAGTAGAAAGAGAGAGCTAACAGGAAAAATTTCATGATGTCCGAGTGCATTTGCTATTTTTCATTTTTTATTGAAGGATGGGAACAAAAGTGGAGAAGAAAATCCCAACCCATGCTAAGAATAAATGACTACTGAACGGGCTCTTGGGAAATAACACTCATTCCTATCAAATTCCATCGTTGGAGAGGCATCCGAACAGGGCCTTAACGATGGTTTTAAAAAAAATTCCAACTTCTGCGTGACCGACGGGATATCGCAGGGGCCATCCGAACAGGGCCTTAATTTCCACCCTTTCTTTGTAATATTAGTCAGTACGCACTAACGCAGATGTATTCCAATTTGTGCACAGAAGGTGTTTGACAAAATGCCCGAGAGAGTTTTGTCGGTGTTTGGGTTCATGGGCACCTGTTACTAACTAGTTCCACAATCCTTGTAAGATTCGTCAAATTATGTCTCTCTTTATTATTTATCGATAACCGTTCTGAAAAACAAATTTAGGTATATAATTAGAGATACTCAATAATCATGATATGTGATACTATTTACAAGTTATTTAATTATTTATCTACGGAATAGCTCGGAAAAGAAGAGCATGTAGGAGGGAACTAACACATAGCTAACATTTGTCAACTGAAAGTAACCTGATACCTTTTGTTACAAACCTTATTATGTAACTAGCATTAAAATATAACTATAGAAGTACATGCATCCATGGTCCCTGAAAAACATAGGTTTAAACAGCAGTATGGCACTGAGATTAAAAGAGAATCAAGAGGATTTCCTTTTTCTTTGTTAATTCATTTTTTTGGGAAACAATGCTGTGACTCTAATTTGAAATCAACAACTCACTAGACAAAAAGAATTCCAACTCAATTGTACAAGTAATATATAGGAATCAATCAACTGGGAAGGGTTTTTGATAAGTGTTATATATAGTGCTTGCACGAATCAATCAAACAAACTGATGATCTAAATAATACCATATGGCCACATCGAGGACTATATGCTGATTTGTTTTACCTTTTACAGTCAACAAGCTATCGAGATGAAGCTGAGGAAGATAACAGTCTCTGCAGAAGAGAGCTCACGTACTGCTGGAGAAGTATGGGTGGGTCCACCCTGTCAGGTACTATTGGTATGAGGAAGACGTACGGATGATTGTGACGAGCTTTGAACAGGTGCTTGTCAAAGCCCTTGAGTTTCTCAAAGAATAGGATTTATAACCAACTTTTTTTTTTTTTCCATTTTTCTTTTGAAGAAGATATGAGGAAACATTTATTACCCAACTTTGATAAAGGAATTATTTTCGCAACTCTGATAATGAAAGATGTTCTATTGAGGGTGTCTGGTAGGATTAAATTTTTAGTGGGACTAAAGAGCACTTGTTCGATAGAATTGGATAATAAAAAGTTACTAAAGAAGCAAAAAAATTTAAAGAGGCTTAATCCAATATAATTGGTGCCGTCAGAATCCGGACAATTTGGTTATGTTTGGTTGTGGACTAAACAGTGAAATAAGGGTTTTAGAGTTCACTTATTCTGTCAAACGTAATTTAATTGAGCCGGACTAAGATGGAATAAGCCGACCTTTAGGCTAGCTTAAATTGGCCTAAACTAATTCATCTCCTCTAGATGATTTATTTTATTTGAACATGAGGTCTAACTTTTCATTGTTTTTATTATTTTTAATCATTTTTTAAGGAATGTAAAATAAGCAATTAATTTTGTTTCCATTTGAGTATAAAGAAACTTATAACTTTATCAATTATAGAATCAATATTTTTTTTTAAATGACATAACTTTCTAAATGAACAAAATATGTAATCTAGAAAATAATTAAATAAAATATTTTTTGAAATTGTACTACAATTAAATAAATTTTTTGTTCAGCAACCCAACATATTTCTTACAAAATAAATTGGTATTAATTAAACAAGATTTACTAAATGCAATGTGCATCTCTAAGATATATAATTAATTTGTACATGACTCATTTTCTTGTACAATTTCTTTCAATCAAAATGAATAAAAAATACGAAGAATAATTTTATTATTGATATTACAAATTTTGTAAGACAAATAGTTTGTAATATCAAATCATGCCTTAAGCCACTAAATTCTTACCAAACAAGCAATAACTTAAGTCGAGGTATAACTTTAGACATCAATCAAACGTGAATAATTTAGACCTCATAAGTTTTAGTCCACAACCAAACACTACCAAAATGTCCAAAGAAGACTTAATCCGGGCCAAAACAACAAATCTTAATTCAGACTAAGAAGATGTTGTTCGGTGGAATTAAAGAACTAAGGAGTCAAAAAAAGGCGTAAGAAGTGTTAAGGAGGGATTAAGCCGTACATCTATAGGAGACTGATATCAACAAGATGATGTACGGCTTAACTGCTTAAGGTAACCAAATTTCAATCGGTACTGGTCAGCCAGTACATCTTGAAAAAGCCCCTGCAAATAGAAGTATATATTTTGAAATTGAGAAAATTGAGGAAACATAAATTACTCATCTAACATATTTTTTTCGGCATGCACATCACATCCTATCCAATAATAATGAACTCATTAAATAATTTTGAAAATTGTTTAAATCAATTCACAAAAGTTTTAAAAGGAGTAATAAAATTTGTGAATACCTAGATAGACTACTCTGTTATGTTCATTAGCGCAACAAAATAGGCTTTTCTTTTGTTACTTGAGTAAACAAATATATACATCGTTGAATATCTGCATCAGGGGCTATATATGAAATTTCGAGCATTAAAATTTTCAGATCATTTAATGCAATAAATCTCATTATATTCTATGTGCATACTATATATGCCAATAATAAATTCGGATCACCCAGGTACCTGAAAGCATAGTAATAATATACACTACAAATTCGCAAATAATTTGCGTTTTTTTTTTAAGTTTCTGAACTGAACTCTGAATAAAACGCAAAAAAAACGTATAAGACGTTTTATTTGCGAATAAAATGCGAATTACGAATTATTCGCTAGAAAAACGTGAAAAAACGCGATTTGTTTTTGCTTCCTTGTTGTACCGAATCATTCCCGAATTATACTCGAATTATATCCGAATTACGAATTTTTGACCCCGCCGAACTGAAATCGAACTATTCGTTTGTCACTATGTCTGAAAGAACAAATAATACTGCCCTGCACTATTCCGAGTATAGTCACCGTTTTTTGAGTTAATCTGAGCTGTCCGTTTTAATTTGCTTGAGTCAGGTAGATTCGGATTCAATAATTACTGTAATTAATTACTTGTCATTGATAAACCAATCCAAAACTCTTTTCAAATGAATATGGATCCGAAGCTGTGCAGCTGTCCCTAGGGCTGCACAAAAAATTCGTAGTTCGTAATTCGATTCGAGTTTGATTCGAAAAAGTTCGAAAAAAGTTCGATTCGAAATTGAGTTCGTTCGAAATTAATTCAAACCAAACTTAGTTCGAAATTAATTCAAACCAAACTCAAACTGGACCTAGTTCGTTCGAAATAGGTTCGCAAATCAAATTTAGTTCGAAATTAACTCAAATGTGAACCGTTAATTTCCGCTGATAACTTATGTTCGCTGATGAAAATATAAGGCTGCCCTCAATTCTGACTTTTGAAAATTATTTCTTAAAACAAAAAACCCAGTCCAACTACAAACCCAAATAGAAATATTCAACAGCAAAACTCAAATAGAAATATTAAACAAAACTAGCCATAATCGCTGTAGCCAAGTCCCTAGCCGACTTTCTCTTTGTTGGTTTCAAACTTGGGATACCAAGCCAAACCCTAGAGTTTCTCTCTCTTGGCTGCGAATTGCGATACCAAACTCTAGAGGTTGCGATACCTTAGAAATAAGGTCGGACCAAGTGAAAGATCAACCGCTGTTGGCTGCGACTTTCCCTCTGTTGTACTTTGATACTTTGGATATTTGAAAACTTTGTTGGCTATTTGGAAAATTTTGGATATTCGTAAATCGTAATTAACAAAGTTCGAAGAAGTTCGAAATTGAGTTCGTAAAAAATTCGATTCGAAATTGAGTTCGATTCGAAATTCAGTTCGTTCGAAATTAATTCAAACCAAACCTAGTTCGAAATTAATTCAAACCAAACTCAAACTTGAGGTAAGTTCGATTCGGTTCGGTTCGTTTGCAGCCCTAGCTGTCCCTACTCCCTACAAAATAAATTTATAAGAGCGTCCTCGTTTGACCGACCCTTTTAAAATAAATATGAATCATCGTGTGACCTCCTTACATTGGAAAGCGGAACACAGTAATATTTCGGTCAAAGAGGCCAAATTTCAACCAAACCGTAATATAGTGCGAGCCTTGCGTTACTCTCCAGATATTTTTATTAATACCCAAAAAAAAAACAAATTATCAAATCTGCTCCTACCCCAACTTTATTTTTATTTCTATCCTAACCGCCCGTGGACTGGGCGGTCCACTTTTCGGACCTGACCGCCCAGCAGCTGGGCGGTCCACTCCTCATACCTGACCGCCCAACAGCTGGGCGGTCCGATATAAAACCCTATAAAAGGGGTTTTTCTCTCTCCTGAGCAGCACAGTATTCACCCAATCCCACAAAAATTTCAGAACCGAATGAGAGAGTCAGGCGATTTTTTTGGCGATTTTGAGGCGATGGTGAACAGTAATCCCAGCACAGTAATCCCAGCACAGTATTTCCAGAACAGTGATTCCAAAACAGTGATTCCAGAACCGTAATTCCAGAACGGAAATATGTTGGTTGCACTGTATGTGGGCGGGAAGTTTACCCGGGGTGCGGAGGGAGCACAGTACACTAAGGAAGCAGCCTACGGCTTCGAGGTAAATGAAAACACCTCATTTGTTGAACTGAAGGGAATAGTGTATGAAAAAATTGGTGTGAACCCCAACCGGTGTGATATAGATTTAGCTACCCGGATTAACACAGTAAGTGGTGGTAGACCTTACTATACCAGGTATCCAATAACTGATGAGTCGGTATGGAGGAGTGTTTACAACACTTTTCAGACACAGGGGTAATGGTAATGGACTTATATTCCAGGAGAGTTCAGCGTGAACCCAGGGTTGGAATATCTAGGGAAAATAGAGGTTATGATCACTCGGGTTATGACAACCAGCGTCACTCGAGTTATGACAGCTCGAGTCATGAGCACTCGAGTTATGACAACCCGCGTCACTCGAGTTATGAGCACTCGGGTTATGACAACTCGGGTCATGAGCACTCGAGGTATGACAACCTCCGCCACTCTAGTTATGACAACTCCCGCCACTATAGTTATGACAACCCCGGCCCCTCGAGGTATGACAACCCCCGCCACTCGAGTTATGAACCGCCCGTTTCACCCGTTTATGAGAATTATGTACCTGATTTTACCACCGATCTACCACCACCACCTCCTCCTGAAACCCCAATCCAACCCAGATTTCCATCTGTACCACCATCAATACCTATAGTGTCACCCGTTGCTATCCGGAGAGACCTTGACCTTGATGCTGAGCTCGATGCCGTACCACAAGGAAATTTGGAAACAGGTGACGAATGGGAAGGGGATTGGGATTCTGATCACCTGTCAGAAGGTGATGAAGATTATTTACCTAAGAAAGACAGATTTCCGATTAGAGGTCGGACAGATAGGCATCCGTGCCCCACATTCAACGATACCACTGCTTTTGAAGAGGCAGACATCTCATTTTTTGGGCCGCGTGTCAGGTACAGTCAAGAGCTTGCTCCGCAGCAGGTTTACACCAACATAGATGAACTTGTGAAGAAAATACATGAGGTCCATGTTCACGGCAACTGGGAGTGCCGAGAGGAAAAAAGGGACCGAAGAAGGTTAGTAATTGTTTGTGTCGACCAAGTGCATTGCCACTTCCGTCTATATGCAACCCCTGTGGGTAAGGGCGAGGCATGGATTATTAAGAAGTGTGAACCACCTCACACATGCAAGGCTGCGTCATCAAGGAAAGACCATGCAAATCTTACGGCTTCACTTATTGCCGATGTAATTGAGAATGACGTTAAGGATGACCCATCGATGAGCCTTAAGGAGGTCGGTAGAGCTATCAGACGGGTTTACAAGCATGTCGTCCCAAAATACAACAGGTTGTGGAGAGGGCGTGAACTTGCGATTTGCCGAATGTTCGGTAGCTGGCATGGTTCATACAACTTGCTTGCACCATTGCTGCAGGCCATAGCAAGTACAAATCCCGGCACTGTCTTTGAATGTTGGAACAAAGGAATCAAATATGTTTTTGATCGCTCAGATTTCGGGTGGTCGACAGCGAACGGCGATTGTGTGCACAGGCTGTGTATGCAACATGTTACAGACAACCTACACAAGAACTGCGGATCTGAAAAATGGGTTGCAGATACATTCAGAATTGGTTGCAAGAAGAAGAAGCCGAGAAGGGTGGATGAGATGTTCAAAGATTTTGCCAAGGTATGTATATTTTTATTTGTTGACTTATATTTTCTGAATTATTTACTTAAATTTTCTCATCTAAATTTTTTTTTTTTGCAGTACTGTCCAAAGGCAAATTTTTACTTACTCAAGGTGGGAAAAAATAATCCCGCCGATCTTGCTGAGCCACCCGCATATGAGAATAATAAATTATCTGTTTGTCATATTTTCGAATTAAATTATATAAAGTATAGTATATTCGATAATTATCCGTAATTTGTTCGTTATCTGTTAACTTTAACAGGGAATAATAAATTTGAGATAAACTTAAAAATACAATTGGAACAAAATTAATTTTAAATAGACACGGCCAAAAATTTATTTTTACCGGAATTGTAATATATCGGAAGTAAATTTTAAGTAGAATTAAAGAGTCGGTGTTCGACAGAACTGAATTAAAAAAAATAGATTCAAGAAGACTTAATTCAAGAGAAATGATATAGAAGAGCTTACATTTAAGAATTCAGATAAAAACCAAAAGTTAATTCTCACAAAATAAATGTTGTTTGAGATGCAAAAACTAATTTCACAAAGGAGTCTGAAAAAGGCTCAAAAAGTGCTAATAGGTGAGTTTACCGAACACCCACGGTGAGACTAGTAATTTGATCTAAGATCGTACGGTTCAAAATTGAGGGGCCCATATTGGATTTGACTTGGAGCGACTTCAAAAGTTGTCAGCTCGGTGTTATTCTGCCGTCAGATAGTCTCCAGAAATAAATCTGCGGTTATTAAAGGAATAACAGGAACCTTTTATTCAGATCTCAACCGTTTAAAATTTTCCATGCGCGAATGTCAACGAAGATTAACGGTTGGGATCTGAATAACAGCAGATTTATTTCCGATAGTCTCCGGACGATCCAATCATCCAACATAAACTGTGGGGCCCACAGAAAGTAATATCACCTATAAACGAGGTGGTCCACGAGAGCAGCTTGGGTCCGATGGGCTCCATGACCGTCCGATCGGCTTCAAGATTCGTGCGCACGAATATTAAAGCAGACTCGAAAGTTCTGGCGTGAATCTTAAAGCAGATCGGACGGTCATGGAGCCCATCGAACTCACTTTGGGTCCGTTGGGCATCGGACCCAAGCTGCTCTCGTGGTCCACTACCAATCTCCCACCAAAGACATAAAGAGAGACTAGCTAAGTAACTGAGTTTGCTTGTGTTAGAGATGAAGGTATCATCTGATGCTGCGTTCCATCTGATGCTGCTTGTAGGCATCTGCTTGCTATTTGCTATGTTCTATTCATCGCCTCAATCTTTCAGTCCCCGTAACCTAAACTGTGAGGTTTACCAAATTTTTCTAGCTTGCTACTTTTGTTTACTTGTATGTACTTAATTTAATTGAGTGTATTTTTTTTTCCTTCTGTTTCTAGGGAAGATGAAAGAACCAAGCACGCACCATTATGATACAACGATAGTTACAGAGAGTAACATTGATACTGAGAACAACAGTAGAACCAATGCAATCTTTGGTATTTTTATAATTAATAACCTCATTCTTTTTCTTTTCGTTTTCTAATTCCTTTGTGCGACTCCCTTGTTTTATGTCGAATTTTCATACTTTTTTGTTTGTTTTTAATACATTATATATTGCTACTATTTTGTGTTTACACACACATACACACCTGAATATATCACTTATTCAGATGCAAAATCCAAACCTATATTACTAAGTTTCGCTCTGGTCTGATTAATAATCAACTGAAAGTAAAATATAACTTGTCTCAAGCAGTCTAGACGGAAAGTTCTTCTGTTTCCAAACATAAATGGCAATTGAAGGTGCAAATCCTGGATATATTGTAGTCCATGTCGGTCTTAGAAGTTTTGTGTTGAAATTTGTTAATTTGCCCATATTTTGTGTTGAATTCTGTTTTATGACATAAATAATTTTTATTTTCTCTGACAAAAATTAAAAAAAAAATCTGGTCCTTTTAGGAAGAATGGTGCAGCAGACAAATGTAGGAAAATTAGTATGCTGATAATGATCGGCCAACAAATGTGAATTGATTAGATCTGTGAATTTCTTTAACTTAATTGTCTTTACATTAGCTGTCCTTTTTCTTTCTTTTTTAATCAATCAAGAAATTGACTACATTTGATTGTGTTTTACACGCATTTGCTAGGAAAGAAGCTGTTGCCAAACCAAAAAGATAACTCTCATTACCTGTCCAAATCAATATAGAATGAGAAAAAGAGAAAAGAAGTTACGGCACTCAAAATATAAAATTTGGTCTTTTCCCCCTTTTAATTTTAAAGTAATTTCTAGTACGCTTTTCAATTATACGTTACCAGTTTGTCAAAAATAGGTATATTGCTCTCAAGTTAAATTAATGGATTGTATACATTTAGGCCTTACTCCACATCGTATTGTACTTCTCATATAGATAATGCTAGTGAAAAAGATGAAGAGGCACTTCCATCAAAACCAATTTGTGACTATTCTAATTGGCGCAGCGACATTTGCAGCATGACCGGTGATATTCGAACAAAAGGAACTAATAGCTCCACCATCTTCTTCATTCCTTCTGGGCACACACTAGTCCTAAAGGAACAAGAATGGAGCTTAAACCCTTATTCGCAAAAGATGTACTCGTACCTGATCAATTTTGTGACAGTGAAGCAGCTGAGGGACCCAAGGGATGCACCTGCCTGTACTGCCCACAGGAACACCCCTGCTATTTTGATGTCTATGGGCGGCCCGTCGGCAAATGGTAACATCTGGCATGCCTTCACTGATGTCTTGATCCCGCTTTTCCTTGCTTCAAAACCTTTTAACGGAGAGGTCCAGTTTCTGATAAGCAGGTATAATCAGGGACTCATTAACAAGCACAGTTTGATATTAAAAGATCTTACCCGGTACGAAATCACAAACTTTGATGAAGATACTGAAATTCGTTGCTACCCTCAAATGATGGTCGGTCTTCTAAACCATCGCGACTTTTCAATTGATCCGGATAGAGCTTTTGATAGGTTTGACATGTTTCAGTTCAGATTGTATGTTCGAAACATCTATTCACTGCCAATAAATGTAGATATACCATATAAGATGGAATCCCAGCCAGACAAGAAGCCGAGGCTAATGCTTATATTGAGACCCAAAACTAGAAAGCTTCTTAATCAAGAAGAGGTAGCGGAGGTTATCATGAAGAACGGCTTTGAGGTATGTGTGCCGAATGCCGATTACGACATCAATTTATGTTGCTCTTTGCTAAATACCTTTCTTGTAACATACAGGCTCAATAGCTATTTCTTTTTGACAGCTTGTGCAAATGGAGCTGAAAAAGAGCGACAACCAGTCTGAACTATCAAAATTAATCGACTCATGCGATGTGCTAATGGGTGTGCATGGTGCTGGGCTAACAAACATGTTGTTCCTTAGGACAAACGCGGTGATGATCCAGGTGATACCGTTAGGAGGGAGCCACATGAGCAGTGCAGCGCATGGATACTATGATCGACCAGCAGAAGAGATGAAGCTCAGGACACTGGACTACAATATAACCATCAATGAGAGCTCGTTGTTAGACAAGTACGGGTGGGACCACCCTGCCGTAAAAGATCCCGAAGCAGTAGCTGCAACTGGGTGGGAGGATCGGCAGAAGTACTATTGGTTTGAGCAAAATGTGAGGCTTAATGTGACTAGGTTTGAACCAGTGCTTGTCAAAGCTCTGGAGCTTCTCAAGAAATAGCAATTGCATTTTGCAATTCGACTTTTTTTCGATTCTTTTGAAAAGCGGAAACTTGGAAGGTTTTATGTAGTTTTTCATTTTCAATTCATTAAATTTATTTTTATTAGTATCCACACTATTCATTCTCACGTTGCTATATGGAGTTTTGTAAGAAAACTAGCAGAAACTGCGTTCATAATCCAGTAGATTGGTTCCCTGATCGTGAGAATTCCTTCATAGTTTGACAAGTCTAAACCCATCTTTTGCACAGCAAAAACTACAATTTTTTGCTGCTCTTGGGATTTTTGGAAACTATGGTCGGCCCAGAAATGCTCAGTCCAAAACGAGCTTTATTGAAAAGGGCGTTTTTTCTTTATGAAAAATAAAAAAAATCACATATAGTACTAGACGGCCAGAGAAGAAGGGAGCATCGCTCCTTTTTCCGTTCACACGCCAACAAACCGAGAGAGATATAATAGATCCTGTTTGGTTGTGGCATGAAGTGAGGAATAACCTCCGTAAAGTGAGAAAGAAATAGAGGGGAGGTGACGATATTGCATCATATATTCAACGTTGAGCATACAGGTAATATAATTATGAATTGTATACTGTCATGTATTATTGTCTAACTAAAATGATCTAATATATATTAAGGATATTTGACAATATATATATTTATTAGGATATGGTTCATAAATGTGTATAACAATTCAGGTAAAATTCACATTCATTGATGGACTGATTATGAAATTTGCAATTATGTCTAATTTTGGATGTCTAATTAAAGATGGACGTCTAAAATGAGACATCTAAATCTGGTGCATCAGATTTAGAGTTACCCTACATAAGAATGGGTCCCCAAGGCATAAGACATACACAACACAACTCAGTTTTACATAGAATCTGAGTGTCTTCTCTTCTTCTTCCACCATCAAAGATTTAGAGAGGAGAAATTCATTAGGAAACTTGAAAGGAATTTTTCAAAGGCGTGTCTTGCTATCTTGGAAGACTTAATCTACGACCATACAACGTAAATGCGAGCAGAGGACTTCTTGCCATTGAAGACTTGTATAATGCTCACGGAGACGGCTCTTCGCAATGAGGATTCCATGGCCGACGTTATGAAATCAGGTATGTATTCCGCACTTATGATTTATGTTTTGGGTTTCTTTGGTATATGACGTCCTTAGGTTAAGGTGGGGAATTGTTTCTCCTTCCCCGAAGTGTAAGTGTTTGACCCCTAGATGAGATGTAATTGTTTTATCTCTAGATAAGACGTAATTGTTTGGCCTTTATGATTCTCCTATAAATGGTATCTATGCCAAAGGTTTAGGTCTTTCTTGATCTAAAGAGAATAGGATTAAATTGATAATTCTTTGTCGAATTTTTGTTGAATCCTCTTGATCAGATTTCATCTTGAAATTAAGATTTTGGAAGGCACAAATTTAAGGATTTTCTTCATTAATTATGGTTCTTAATTGCCCATATTTGATCATTAGGTTAGGTTAGAATTTACTAGAAAATTTTCTAATTGAAATCGTAAATTTTTGACCTAAATTCAATCCTGGAGGCGCTCTATGCGTCATCCATGGAATTAGGCAGTTATGGGTAGTTATGAAATTAGAGTTTTAGTGAAATTTATTTTTGATGAATTTTATAAAACAAAATATATAAATTTGGAATTAAATTTCTGAATTTAAAAGGTTATTTTTTGTGAAATTTATTTTTGATATATTTCCTAAAATAAAATATACAGATTTATAATTAAATTTCTAAATTTGAAAGGTTATTTAAGGTGCTTCCAAAATTAGACTCTCTCTAGATCATGGGTCAATTTCAGCACAATAAATGCAAATTTATAGTTATTGAGAAAATGATGCAACTTCACGGATTTTGATGTGACCGTACAGTTTTTTATGGAATCGCACAAAATACCTTTTTTTTAAGTTGGCAGCCCACACAAAATTTCGTGGGGACCGCACAACTCTATGAAAAATTACAGAATTGTTTTTTGGATTAAAACTACAATTATTATGATGCAATTTTATTTGATTACACTTTTGTTTTATGGCTAAGGTATAAGTTATAATTGTTATAAATGCATTAAAGTTATATGTATTTTGAATTGAATTGATTGAGTCCTAATTGTACCCAAATATACCTCTTTTGACGATATTGATTTAAATTCATTTTACAAAAGGAAATTAAGTGTGCATTTAATGGATGCGATCATTTATCGGCTCAAAGGAAGGTGATGGTTGTTGAAGTTATTTGTACAATTGAGTGATAATATAATATAGTGATGACTATTATGTGTTTACATGTGTCAACATTGTTGGCCCAAAGGAAGGCATGTTGTTCGACATGTTATTAAGTTATCAATATTTTATTGTTGCGCTAAAGTGTCATAAGAAATTAATTTGTTGCTCAAAGGTGATCAATTAATGAAAAAAAACGATGCTTTGATTTAAGATGGTTTTAAGGCTCATAAAATGTGATGATTTATTAAAATAAGTTACGTACTATGAATGTAACAATGTCTAGGAAAATTCTGTCTAGGCAAGTCGGACAGAGGATTAAGATCCAGGCAAAATGAGGCTTAAAGAGGTGTTCTTAATCCGCGCTAAGGAACTGGTGTTCGGCAGAATTAAGCGGCTAAGGAAGATAAAGTAAGAAGATTAAGCCTCAAGGTGGCTTAGTCTCTTGTTGCTGAACAGCTACAACTACAAGAATTTGCTTCTTTTTTGCTGATTTTTTATTAATAGAAAAAAATATCAAAAATGGGAGTATATTTCTATGAAATCTTGTTTCATAAAAATGACATGAAATGAACCGAACGGGATAGACATCCATGTTCACTTAATCTGACTCATAACCATATCACTAAAAAAATAAACTCATAGGGAATGTTTATCCCGTCCGAAACAATTGTGACTAGCAAAGAAAATCAACACACTCGATATTTTTTCTTTTCAGATCACTGGACAATCTGAAAATATGTAAAGGATTAAATGATTAAATCCACAAGAAACTAGCTGAACAGAGAAAAAAAACCAATAGTGAAAACCATACGTAAACATCACAAACACATCTAAGTGAGTTTTTATAGAATTCACATCCTTCCCGGTACCGTAAAAGGAAATCTTTTAGAATTAGTGAATCTGGACCATTTTTTTTAACTTTGTACAAATCTCAAAGGCCAATAATACTGCCCCCTATGCTAGTCCGAATCTCAAAGCAGCAAAGCAGCTGATAGTAAATCTCAAACCATAAAATAAAGGGAATCTTTTACACATACTGGAGAGGATACTTGATCGTATTTATATGCATAGCATCACTCTAGTACAATTATAACACACATATTTAATTGAATTTTTTTGATACAAGTAAAGACTTGAACTGGGAGTACACACACATAACCCGAATAAAGTCGACCCAATTCGGAATATTGGATCCAATAAGTTCAAACACCGTTAGGGTAGTTTTTATTTCTTGCGATCTATCAGAAAATAAAAACATTCAGCCAGTTTCTTCTAGATTTATCCATAAATTATAGGAACATGAATCACAAGTCAACAGTTGACGTGGATTATGTTAAAACAAGAATCCTTCTAGTTCTAGTATAAAGAATGATTTGTTAAACTGAAACATTCCGGCCGGCTAGTGTTTTTATTTTTTCCGCCGGCGATGTGGTTATGGGTCAGTTTTAGTGGACATGGATGTCTACTATGTCCGGACCAGACCTGCTAATGGACGGCCC
This sequence comes from Carex myosuroides, assembly GCA_028015225.1. Taxonomy (NCBI): domain Eukaryota; kingdom Viridiplantae; phylum Streptophyta; class Magnoliopsida; order Poales; family Cyperaceae; genus Carex; species Carex myosuroides. The sequence goes on from CM051474.1 coordinate 9,732,628, forward strand.
CCTGTTCAAAATCGGTCTGGTTCGGAATTGAAATGAACCTGCTAACAGACAGTCCGGTAGACGGAAATTTCATTCCCGTCGTTCCTATGAAATGAGATTTCCATCTAAATGTACCTTTTTTTGATATACTTTTTCTATTAATATTTTTTGTGCTAGTGTTGTCTACCTATCTTTCCGGTCAAATAGCGCATCTCTATTCTCACTCCCATAACCCATAGTAACAAACGAATAGTTCGAGTTCGGTTTGGCGGGGTCAAAAATTCATTATTCGGAAATAATTCGGATATAATTCAGTACGACAAGGAAGCAAAAAAAAAATTCTAAAAAAAAGACCCCAAAAATTTTTTTAAAAAAGAAAATTTCACGTTTTATTCGCGAATAAAACGTATTAATAATTTTTTTGTGTTTTATTCGGTGTTCGGTTTAGAAATGTAAAAAAACAAATAAAATACGAATTATTCGCGAATTTATCCCGAGTAGTGTCACTGTGCTCACCCTTCAAATGTTTTTTTCTTTTTCTCCATTTCTTAACAACAGAGATTTGAAAATTTGCCTCGTGTACATTTCCTTTAGAGCAGGTTAAGGAGATCCAGTTTCTGAGACTGGAGACTGGAGAGTAGGTGTAACGATTAATTCGGAATACAAAGCCTTTACCAACTTGGGCCAAAACTTCAAATATGCTGAGTTAAGATTCACTCGCATAATATACAAAAATGATACAGCCCATTAACTGTGGCCTGTTAAAGCGCACGCACCTAGATTCTTTGCCCTTCCCTTTCCAATTCCAATTATACCAACACCCAGAGGCGGCCGGCCACGAATCCTATCACCCAGGTACCTGTGCAAGTGATAAATCTGAACCGTTCTTTTAACTTGGCACGAATCCCAAAGTCCTATACTCTGATAGGGTTTTATCGCGCCAACAAGAAAGAGAAAGTAATTCACGCTCCTCGCCTGAGCTGGGATGCAAGTGATAAATCTGGACGTTCTTTAAACTTGGCACGAATCTCAAAGGCCTACACTCTGATCGGGATTTATCGCGCAAACGAGAAAGAGAAACGTAATTCACGCTCCTCTCCTGATCGGAAAGGAGGGTTTATCGCGCAAACGAGAAACAGAAACAGAAACAGAATTAACGCTCCTCGCCTGATCGGAAGAGAGCGACGACCGGAAAAGAAAGGAGTTGGCGCGATTTAGAGGCGTCGAAATCGCGAAGGGAATCCAACCAAAAAACAAGAGATTTGGCTAGAATTGCTACCGCGGAAGTGAAGTACCTCTTTCTTCTCTGTTCTACTCCCGAAAGAGGAGGCGACGATTCAACGGTTTGGACGTCTTGGCGGAGCTACAACAAGGTGAGATTCTTCTTCTCCTCCCCTTTCTCGTTTCTTTTTACCCATCTTGATCGCTGTCTCTTTTCTCTTGCATAAATTCGCCAAACCCTAGATGTTGGCATTTGAGTAATTTTAGACAATATCTGTTTTTTTATTAAAATGGATGTATACTGAATTCTTTCATTTTATCTAGATTCTGGGTTTTGTTTTTGGGTTTTGGGCGATATTCTGATCAACGCATTCTCTCATATAGGGACATCACATATACAACAACATCTTTGCTCCATGAGATAGTATAACATGTAATATGTGTGCCCACTTAAAAGTTGGACCATTAGATTGTATATGCTGAATGTTCATAATGCTTTCATGAGATGCAGATGATTTATATCTGAAACAATATATATGGACTGCCTTCAGAGCATTACGTTTTGTTTTTGTTGTTGATTTGTTGCCATTTCGTATATTTCCTATCATCAACTCATAAATTTTATCACAATTACCACTGACGAAGCAAAGCGAGGCATTCCTCTAGTGTATATATTAAGTTATTAACCGATATGATTCAGCTCTTGTTTGATCCAATTTGATTTAATTAGGGAAAAAAATACAGGGCAAGTAGCATGAGATTTATCTTATACCTTATGAATTTTTTCTGAAAAGTTAATTTACTCTTGACATTAATTCATGTTACAATTTTGTTTTTTGCACTGCTGTTCTGCCTTACAGGAAATTTAGCTGTTGATTCTTCTGTTTATTAAAAAGATCAATGGAAGCTCTGCCTGAATCAAGTAGGAGACGGAGCAAACGAGAGTATGAAGAAGGGGGGGAGAGTAGAGTAGAGTATGAGGATGGCCCAGATCGCAGAAGAAGCCGCTCAAGCAAATCCAGAAAGCATGGCAGCGGTTACTTTGATGAGGCTGAAGGCCCTGATGAGGGACGACACCGCTCCAGTCAAATGGATGACCATGATGCCAGCAGGAGGGAGTCGTCATCCTCGTACCGTCGTTCTTTGAAGGACTCCAGGAGAAGCCCCGAGGAAGAGTGGGACCCACCTGGCGGCAGGGTCAAGGAGAGAAGCAAGGAGAGGGAAGAATCCTCCAGGAGAGAGAGGACGTATGATTCAAGGGTTGCAAAATTGAGATCAGATGGGGATAAGAGTAAGGAGCAGGTGAGAGTAGAAATTGAAGAAGCCAGATCTGATGTGGCTCCACCTACTGAGAGGAGTGGTAAATATTATGGTGAGACTGAGGAGCGGGAACGGGGTTACACGGACTCTGACATCGAGAGGAATGCTGGTCCAAAGGATAAGGAAAGGGATGAAGCGTACAAGGGGAGGGAGATGGGTGGCGGATGGAATGAGAGAAGCAGGGGGGAGCAGGAAAGTTCTAGAGAATATTTGAGAAACAAGAGCCAAGGGGGGAGGCAAGATGGCCCCCAGGAGTGGATGGATAATGCCGGCAGTGGCATTGGCATTCAGTCAAGAGGTGGTGGTTATAGGAAAGACTCAAGAGGGGTTAGATCTGAAAGTGTGAAAGGCGGCATGTCTGGGTTTGGTAATAGAAATGATAGTTCTGATTCAATAGAGATCAGACCAGTCAGAAATCTGGATTTCACAAGAGACGGCTCTGATATGGATGGTAATGACGGTTCGGCTGATCAGAGAGGGAGGATGCAAAGAGCAGGTATGAATTCTAACCAACCTGGGCCTGGTCAAGGTATTAGCAGTCCATTATCATCAGGTCCAGGCGCAGGTCCATTTGGACCGAATGGAGGAGGAAGGGGAGTTAGGGGAGGAAGAGGGAGGCTAAATGGCAGAGATAACACCCCCCAACGGATGGGAATGTCGAACTTACAGATGCCAATGATGGGTCCACCATTCAGTCCTTTAGGTTTACCACCTGGACCCATCCAACTAATTGGGCCCAACATCGGTCCCAATTTAGGGCCGAACCTGTCCCAGCCAGGTCCATCTATTGGCCCTGGTGTATTCATACCTAATTTTCCTGGACCGCATGTTTGGCCTGGTGGCAGGGGCATAGATGTTAATTTGCTCTCTGGGGTTCCACCTAACCTTCCCCCTATCCCACCTCCAGTTCCGGGTGCTCCCCGATTTGGCTCTAGTGTTGCACCCAGCCCGAGTCATTCCTTGAATCAACCAGGTACTGGTAGAACAGCCCAAAATATGCATGGACCTGGCCAAATGGTGACACCTAACCGGGAGATGACCCCACATGAGAAACCTTCGAACACATGGATACCACCCAGGAACAGTGGTGGGCCCATGGGCAAAGCCCCTTCAAGAGGTGAACAGAATGATTACTCTCAGAACTTTGTGGACACTGGTATGCGTCCCCAGAATTTTATACGTGAACTAGAGCTGACGAGTGTGGTAGAGGATTACCCCAAGCTGAGAGAGCTTATTCAAAGGAAAGATGAGATTGTGTCCAACTCAGCCTCCCCACCCATGTATTACAAATGTGATTTACGGGAGCATGTGCTATCTCCAGAGTTCTTTGGTATTAAGTTTGATGTAATACTTGTGGACCCACCTTGGGAAGAATATGTACACCGGGCCCCGGGCATCACTGACCATATAGAGAACTGGAATGTTGATGAGATTATGAACTTGAAGATTGAGGTAGTTTTTAAACTTCTATGTTTCTATGTTTTTTGTGGTTTAGATAGCCATTGTTTTCTTCAGTTCTCACTGGGTTTTTCTTTGGTTTACTTAGGCTATAGCTGATACTCCATCCTTTATCTTCCTTTGGGTCGGTGATGGTGTTGGTCTTGAACAAGGCCGTGCATGCTTGAAGAAGGTTAGTTATCCTTAAGTATGCCTCTACTATACAAGAATTATCTCTTCTAATGCAAGGTACAAAGGACAATTATATATGCACCTGCAAAATCCATATGCCTTGCATACCATAAATAATTGATGGTACATTTCATTTATACTACAGTTCTAAAATATTTCAAAAAGGTTTTGTAAGTTTCTTAATATTTCATGGTTTATAGATGCTATTTCCTATGTATTGCGGAGCATATGTTATATTAATCTTAAGCAGGATTGCATTTCGTATTTCTCAGGGTTTAATGATGTTACTGAACTTTCTGTTTTAATCTTTAATTAGTTATCTTTGTCTTTTCATCAAAAGCTAAGAATAATGGTCATCTGATTTTTTTTCTGCTGCAGTGGGGTTTTAGGAGATGTGAGGATATTTGCTGGGTTAAGACCAACAAAAAAAATGCTGGGCGGGGTAGTTTACGGCATGATTCTCACACATTGTTTCAGCATTCAAAGGTTGGTACCTTTTATATTTTTCATACTTCATTGTTGTTTGATCTTTCCTCAATTATTGTTTTATTAAACACGGGAGGCTGGTACTTGACTTGCCAGGAACATTGCTTGATGGGTATTAAAGGGACAGTTCGTCGTAGCACAGACGGGCATATAATTCATGCAAACATTGACACTGATATCATCATAGCTGAAGAGCCTAGCGATGGTTAGTGACTTATCTTTCACTATCTGTCAATGTTATTTTATTCTGTCAATTCTTGAATTTAAATTCCCTTGAAAACAAGCAGGTTCTACAAAGAAGCCAGAGGACATGTACCGAATCATTGAACACTTTGCATTGGGGAAGAGGCGGCTTGAGTTGTTTGGGGAAGACCATAACATCCGCCCTGGTTGGTTAACTCTCGGCAGAGGATTATCCTCTTCCAATTTTAACAAGGAGGTAAATGAATTTCTCGAGCCCCATATATGTTAGATATGTAATGCTTCTTTGCAATTGTTCATATATTTGGATTTGTGGATTCAAAATCTGAGGATCTGATCTCGTTCATGTTTCGGGGTTTTCCCTTGTTGTTTCCTGGTCAGGCAGCCCCCAATACCTCTTAATGGTTGTCTGGTTAGTGATCAAATAAGGTACTCTCACATACAAGCAACATTTTTTATAAGGCATACATTAGCTGTTCCATAACCCAGTGATTTTAATATTTGGCCTTAGTTTGAAGTGTAGTCTCTGGACCGCATTTTACATGAGCGCTACATTATTTCAAAGCCTAGGGCCCTAGACTCAAACCTCAAACCTTCTATTAGTGTGATTAGAATCATACGTTTCTCAACTTGTACACCGCTCGATTTGGTTTGATTCTCACCCTAGTCAATGCATATCATGCCTAAGAATCACTGGGCCACTGAACCATGGGAATGGTGCGTGATTCAGTACAAGTCGTTAGATTTCCTCGATTTACTTTTACTGGGTTTGGAGCAGCTAGTTAGTCATCTACACTCCTCCACTTGGTTGCAACTATCTTCTTGCCTTTGTTTTTTACCAAAATCTTTGAGCGAAGGAATGAAGGGAGAGGTGACGGAACAACAGCGACTTCTTTGTGCTTATGTATTGGCTTGCGACCGATTTTTGCTTTCCTTTTTTTTTCACACAGATGCGACAAAGTCTATCGGAATTACTTTATGAAGAAATGGTGGATGGGTTGGGAAAGGAGGGGAACTTCCATATACCAAATTTTAATAGACCTGGTTACACCTTTTGTACTGTAAATGATCACCTGTCGAGGGCCACATTGAAGAACTTTACAATGATAATAATTATGTAGGATGTAATAATTATATTCATGGGCATAAAATACTATAGTTATGTAGGATGTAATAATTATATTCATTGTAATATCATTATTATTATGTAGTGTATATTGTTTGTAATTCATGCTTAATAGCATGCATCTTATATATATAAAATGACTCTTAATGTGAATTTTAATTTGACAAAATTAGTTGGAACAGCATGGTTATTTCAGTTTGTTGTTTTGAGAGCTAAATTAGCTAAATGAACATAATGAAAATATATTAAGTCATGCTTAATCACAAAAACATATATGTAGTTTACTTAAACTACATTTTGTTGTCTGTAAATTGATTTTAAAAAACCTGTTTTCGTTTAACCTGGTACACCATAATATATAGGTTTATTTTGCTTTTTTAATTTTAGTTTACAAATTTATTTAGTTCAGTTCAGATTCCAATTCTCCGAGCAAAAATAAACATGGTTAGATCAATCCTGGTGTGTTTTGAACTGAAGAGACTAAATATTAAGTCATCCCCTTTTTTCCCACATAAATTTATTATAATAGATGAATAAACAATAAAATAATAATCTGATTGCTGCCACTTTTATTTTGAACTGACATATCTTGAATTATAGGCGTACCTCAAGAGCTTTGCTGACAAGGATGGAAAAGTGTGGCAGGGAGGTGGCGGACGCAATCCACCCCCAGAAGCTTCGCATTTGGTGGTCACAACACCAGAGATTGAGGCTCTTCGTCCAAAATCACCACCTCATAAGAACCAGCAACAACCAATACCACCTCTTGGATTAGGCAATTCTGGCAACAACAGGAGAAATTCTACCAACTCGCCGCAGAATTCTCTGGCAGTTATGGGCTCTGAAACAAACACACCAGCACACTGGAACTCCTCTCCCATGGTCGGTTTCGGGATGACAGATGCCGGGATGGCGGGTCCAGAGGGAGGCAGCATGTTTGATGGGTTTGGGTTTGTTATGCCATTCGCAAAAGGTGGAGAGGGAGGCAGCATGTTTCGATCCTACTCATAGAATGACCCATTTGTCATAGTAGTGAGTCTGTTGAATTGTAATTAATAACCTTCTTTTATTTTTTGAATGTTGTTTTCATTTATTGATTTTAGTTAAACTATTGAGTTAAGTATTAATTCATAAATTTTGTTTTCCCATGATAAAAGTAATCATGGCTGGTTGAATGGATGCATGAATATACGAAAGACATTTGTGTAGCCTCTTGTATATGCTGCAGGAGGCGCTTTAGTTGTTTTTGTATTATCCCGCTTTTATATGGAACTAGCTGTCCCTTTGTCCAAGAAACAATCTCCTTCCCTAGCTAGCGAAGGAGAATTTGTTCCATGTCTGTAGCTCGAATTCTTTTATTATTTGTTGCTTGGCTTTTCTGCCTTTTCTTATTAATAAAGGGGTTTTCATTTGTTGGTAATGTATTATATTATTTGTTAAAACCTCCATTGTTGGTAATATAAATGCTTATTGAAAATTTCGGTTTTCTTTTTTGAAACGATGGAGTAGGATCACCTCCGTGCAAACCTGTTACAAAGATTTGTAATGTAGGATTAGGCTATTGATCTTGTATAGACTTATTATTTGAAACTGCAATTATTATAATAAAGAAGATCTCTTTCGCGAAGGTCTTGTTTTGCATGTTGGGTGTATTTGTAGATGATTGATGCTCCAAGTACAAAATATCTACATAAATGACCACTTTTAGTTTTACCAGTAAATCAATTGATACTATCAATGTTAATTGTTAATAAACTACGAAACAAAATGGTTATGATTGTATCCATATATATACTTCCTCTTTTGAGACAATTTTCAACATTTATAGAACAACAAATTATTTTTTTATTATACTCATATTATATTCAAATCATTGGTTTAGATCTTATCGTATTATTTTTATATTCCACCTTAATTTGTGACCGTACCATATTGGATGCTAAAATCACTTGACCCACACGAGATAGAAAAAAAATATAAAACAATGTAATATATATAAAATTGATTCAGTCTTATATAAAATTCTACTCTGCTCCAAACGGCCCACAGAGTAGTTGCGTACAAGAAAACAAAATTGTTCAGTCTTATAATTGCTAATTAAGCTATCGTAAATTGAAAACATAACAGAGCTAAAAGATAAAAAGGAGGGATAAGGGGCAAGCACAGAGATATGAAGCAATCAATGGACTTGGGAAAAAAGCATGGATTCCTTTTGTTGCTTCTTGTCGGCAGTTGCTTACTCCTCGCTATGTTTTATTCACAGCCCCAAGCTTTCTGGCTTCGTAACCTAAACTGTGAGTGTTTTTAAACGGATCAACTATGCTCATGCAACAGTATCAGTATCTCTCTTTATTTTTCTTGTTTTGGCTATCTTTTTGAGAGAGTTCTGAATACTGGTATATGCATATATAGTTGTATCTTAATTAGATATATATTGTAGGGACGAAGATGGAACAACCATATATGCCGCAAAATGTTACGATGACTGATCCTAGATATACCAATACTGATCCCACGAACGAGAGTAGAACAGATGTAACACTCGGTACATTCTCAATCTACTCCTTTTTTCCTTTTTCTTTATATAGCATGAATTTTTCTTTCATATTTCAATATTCCAGTTACAATAACATGTAAACTCAATTATTTTTTGAAATTAATATTTGCAAGATTTAAAAAAAAAAACTCTTTTGCTGCCAAAATGAGGATGAATAATTATCACTACTCAGTATTAATTTCTACATTTTACGTTGTTTCTCGTTTCTTTTTCTTCTAATTAATTTATGCGGGGATGGTTTTATTTTTATTTGTTTAATTTTATACTTATAAAAGGTGCTGAAAAAAAAATCTGTCATCCCAGCACAAGTAAAATATAACTGTACAGTGTACACCAAGATAAATATAAAATATGTTTGCACTAATGTAATACTTCAAATTCGTTCAAAACCAATTTTGTTGTTGAGAATGATGGGCCAACTGATGTAAAACGTGGCAGTTTCTGATCAAACTTAATTATTTTTAGCTCATCTTAATTTATATTGTCATTTTCGGTTATTGTTGTATCCTTCAAGCAATTGACTAAAATACTGCATATTTATTCATCTGCCAGGGACGGAGCAACTATTTAACCAAAGTAGTATAGTTCCTGACGAAAGCAACATTGAAACAAAGAAAGTGATTACCAATCCGAAAGAAACTTTCGGTACAATTTATTTGTCCTTTTCTTTAGTTTTCTTTGGGAAGGAATTATAGTTGTTTTTATCATAAAGCACGTTTGAACTTTGAACCATTTATTTTGTACGAGGCTACTTGAAAATCACATTAATATAATTATGTTAATAGAGGTCAATGTTTTCAATGGTAGAAAGGTCCTAATTACAGCTAGCATTTTGCACAAACTCACTACACATGTGCATGAGGAGCACACTTTCAGTAATTAAAAGTGTTATAGCGATGACATCTGTTCTTTGTAGATGACACTGGTGGAATAGTTGAAGAGGCCATAGAAACTAAGCCAATATGCGATTTCTCAGATTGGCGAAGCGACATTTGCAACATGACCGGTGATGTTAGAACCCAAGGATACAACATTTCTACAGTCTTCTTTGTCCCTCCCCAAAACACATTTCTGGCAAAGGAGCAGCAATGGAGTGTGAATGCTTATTCTCAGAAAATGTACATGTACAATTCCAAAAATGTGATAGTTAAACAGTTGAGTAACCCACAGAATGCACCTCTCTGTACAGTTGACCAAAGCAACACAACAGCAATTTTGATTTCCTTTGGTGGCCCAACAGGAAACATATGGCATGACTTTACTGATGTGATTATCCCCCTTTTCCTCGCATCGAGACCACTTAATCGAGATGTACGATTTCTTATAATAAACTACCAACAATATTTCTTGGACAAATTTAGTTTGATATTAAAGGATCTTTCTCGGTATGAGATTATAAATTTTGATGAAGATAAGGAAGTGCGATGCTACCAGCACTTGTCGGTTGGTCTTCTAAACCATAAGGATTTTAGCATTGATCCCAAAAGAGCTTTTGATGAATTTAACATGTTTAAATTCAGAATGTACATCCGATCTATATATTCCCTGCCAATGGATGTAGATATACCATACAAGATGGATCAGCATCCCGATAAGAAGCCTAGGCTTATGCTTATGGTGAGATCTAAAACTAGAAGGTTTCTCAATGAAGAGGAGATAACTGAGGTTATCAAGAAGAGTGGCTTTGAGGTATGTATCAAATAATAAATAGGCAGAGACAGGTAAACCATTTCTGATAGTACTTTCCAGAAAAAGAAAAAAGAAAAATGAAACTTTCTGGTCGATCCTTTATGTACTCAGTTCCACATTTTGCATTTTTCTGGTCTTACATAGTTCTATGATAAAATGGTCATTGTATACCTTATTCTAACAGTTTGATTTTTAAAAGTCAATCATCAATCTGGATACTCTTGAAATAAAAAAGAAAATGCTTCCCAAAATATAATCTGAAGTTCCGATAGAACCCGTTAATGCGTCTTTCATTCTGACAGCTTGTGCAGATGGAGCCCAAAAAAAACGACAATCTGACAGAGATGTCAAAGCTAGTCGACTCATGTGATGTGCTGATGGGCGTACACGGTGCTGCGCTGACAAACATCCTATTCCTTAGAACAAATGCATTGATGCTCCAGGTGATACCACTGGGTGGCAGCGGCATGGATTTCTTTGCAAATTCTTGCTATGACGAACCAGCTGACGACATGAGAGTGCGAAGAATTGACGACCATATAACCCCAGAAGAGAGCTCATTGCTAGAGAAGTATGGATGGGATGATCCGGTCATAAACGATCCCGAGGCGATAATTAGGAAAGGGTGGAATTATAGGCAGAAATACTATTGGAATGAGCAAGATGTAAGGCTTAATGTGACTAAGTTTGAACCTGTGCTTGTCAAAGCTCTGGAGCTTCTCAAGGAATAGGTTTTGCAAAGAAGATATTTTATACTTCTTTCAAACAATACAGTCTAAGAATATTTATGGGTTTCTTTCCTTTTTATTTTATTTCAAATCGATTCTTATGCAATATGTATATATATTTCGTTTTGATTGTTTGTTCATGATTCCCTCTTTCTTCGAGCTCGAATACTTATTAGCATCCTGCTTTTCTTAATTGCCTGGGTTGTCAAAACGATCAATCATTGCCAACGGCCCAAATTGAAATCTTTTGTAAGTAGCCAAGGAGATCAAAAAAATTTATATTTGGTAGATTGGTGATGCAAGCAAGGACAAATGTTTTCAACACAAATTGTTTCTCGCAATAGCACTAGTGTAAAACAATTCGCCAGTACTGGCAGAGGAAGAATGGATGCATAAAATAATTTATAAAAAGTTTATTTTTTTTTACCGTTTGACTTTGTACTAAATGAATTCAGAACCCTTAAAATTTTGCTTATATATGCATCACTCATGAAGTAGATTGATTTCAACGGTTTGGATTCGTCATGTGAAGCCAATTCAATATATTTTTGAAATTGTGCTTACCAAATTCTCTTAATGAGCACAACACACGTTAGCTTTGCTCATAATATTTTATATAGTATTTTAATTAGTAATTTATACTTTTAAAAATAATGAAATCAATAATTATAATTTTTTTATGAGTGAGACTATGGCAATATGCATATAACGGTCGACATATGCTATGAATTTATATTGTTATTTACAAAGTTTAAATAGTCGAAAATATACTTGATACACGAAGTTGCGCACAGATAATCTGAAGGTCTTAGGCAGTCCCATGTGATCAGAATTTTGTATTTATAAAAATAATATAAGAAAATAGATAGATGGCGTCAATATTTCGATTCCATATTTTTATTTTAAATTAAGAAACCAAATCTAATTTAATAATTAAATTGAAGAAAAAAGTGATGCGAGTAAAATAGTAGAGGTCAATCACGTTAACCAAATGGTTACGTTACATGAGACGTGACAAATCAAACGTGACATGATTGATGAGATTTAATTATTGTTTATAGTTTTAAGTTAGGTCAGAGAAAATAATAACAAAATATACTAAAAATTAAAAAACTAGTACAAAATAAATTATAAAGAAATAATATTGAAAAAATTAGTCATGTAACGTGATGTGACACGTCATTTTCAATCGAAGAGATATATGTCACGCCAATGAAAACATCACGTCTAATTTGAGTAGGGAGGGGATAACGAATTGAAGGAAAGCCATTCTAACAACATGAGTTCAGCTGAGCTTTAGCACTATGTCTTCTAAATCAATAGTGAAATTTCAAGTTTATTAGTTGATAATGCGACATGCTAATCATATCACATGACCCACACACGTGACGTGATTTTCCGTGACAAAACTAGTAACAGCATGACTAATTTCCTTTACTATCTTTAATGTACTGCTCCACCTCATATGCCCTAGAAACTGAATACATGTTCTTTCTATGAGATCAAAATATCTTAACAATTTATCTATTTTTTATATTATTTTAATGAATTTCTGTAGAAAAATTCTGCCATGTGATTGTCTATTAAATTTTGATTTTAGAATTCGGACCGTTTTTAGATCCGAATTGATTCGGATAAATTTGAAATTTTAAAATACTATTTTAAAATTTATATCAATTTACAATGAATTATTCGGATTCAAAATAAAAATTTAGTAAATTTATGTCAACCCATCTATAGTATTAGCCGACATTTTTATTAATATCCAAATTTAATTACAAATTAATAAATTTATCGAAGATTCCCGGTTTTTCCAAAAATGTCCAAACTGGCCACAAAATGGCTGGTTTTCTCATTTATTTTTTTAGAGACACTATGAAGAGCAAGATAATGAAATCTAACACTGAAAATTCAAATTTTTTGTTTAAATTATTTATTAGATTACTTCTTTTGATTTATAATTAGCATAAGGTCTCCATTATCACGTCTGAGGAAAACCGTTAATGATTAGTATTTACGCTTCCTCTTAATAATTTAAAGAAGTAATCTAACAAATAATTTAGATTTCATTATCTTGCTCTTCATAGTCTCTAAAAAAAAAATGAGGAAACCGGCCATTTTGTGGCCGGCTTCTGGGGAAGAGGAAACTGGCCACAAAATGGCCGGTTTGGACATTTTTGGAAAAATCCGGGAATCGTGAGTAAATTTATTAATTTGTAATTAACTTCGGATATTAATAAAAATGTTGGTAGTATTAGTGGCACTGCCCACATGTTATAATTGCTGACAATTTATTCAAAAATATTGTCTAATGCTCGCTCGTACGACACAACTTTTTACATAGATTTATTAGATTTATTATTTTTATATTTTATGTCGTTCAGCGAAATAGTATAATTTTTTTTGTATTTCAAATTAAAGTCATTTTAACCCATTAGACAAGTACTAACAGTTTCATTTTTCTGACCATAATTCTCATTTCCCCTTTATTTATTTATGACCTCTAATCAATACATGACAACCACGATCTTCCTCTATGTTATTTTTTTTATTATTCAAGTTCCCTGCTTGTTTATTTTTTTGAGTGAGCGGCGGGGACTAAGTTATCCGAATTATTTCAGTTGGCATTTTAAAAAAAAAAAAAAAATTCAAAGTTAGTCTCGTCGTCTTGTCAAAATCTCAAATCTTAGCAAGAATGCAGACTTAGTTTGTACGGAAAAGTATCCTCTCCGGTACCGTAAAAGATTCTCCTCACTTTACAGTTTGAGATTAATTACTCCCAGCCGCTTAAAGATTCGAACTAGCACAGAAGGCAATATTATTAGGTTTTGAGATTTGTACCAAGTTAAAAAGAACGGTCCAGATCCACTAATTCTAAAAAGATTTCCTATTACGGTACCAGAGAGGATTTGAATTCAGTCTGCACACCACTGAAAAACATCACGCATACTAGGTCACTAGGAAGATCTAAACACTCTCTGCTGGTGGGAATGATAACTGTGTTGTGAGATAGGTTTTTGTTTAAACTATTTGAATTTTTAATATGAGTGTATCAAATATGTAACGAAACATCCGCTCATTGTTTTTGTAACTTTAAATATGCATAACTTTGATAGGAAACTCTGATTTCAGCATATTATCACTTTTTACAAAACTCACGAATAAATCTATAATCTATTATAGGATTCAACCCACAACGGCCAAGTTTCAACCAAAAAAATATTGTTTAGTACTTTAAAATTTGAATTGAAATTTCTAATCCTTAACAGTTATGTATTTTTATTTTATTTCTAAAAAAATTTAATAATAACCAACATCTTAAAATTAAGTACTAATATTTTATTTTATTTTAAAATTTTATGTTTATCATTCTGTATCAAACATTTATTTAAGATGACAAAGGTGTTTAGACCTAATTTACGCATTAAAAAAATTTGCATGTCGCTCTTGAATGGTGTACAGACTAAAAATCTGCATCCCTACTATGATATGAGATTTTGTCATAGCCTAACTGATCTAAATTTTTTTTTTTATGTTAACTGAAAAAAATGCTGCCGAGTTATGCACGTCTAAATCAGGGGATCAAAACAAAAATGGTAGACGGCTTTCAGAAACTGACCCTTTTTCTTTATGAATTCAGATCCTCCCGGTACCGTAATAGGAAATTTTTTAGAATTAGTGGAACGTTCTTTTTAAATTGGCACGAATCTCAAAGCTCAATAATACTACTCCTGCGCTAGTCTGAATCACAAAGCGTTTGAGAGCAAATCTCAAACCGTAAAGTGAGGGGAATCTTTTACGGTACTTGAGAGGATACTTTTCCTTTTTTTATTGGACTCTTCTAAGAAAAAAAAAAAATAGATATCAATCCAACCAACAAATTGCAATAATATTTTCCTCTAAAATGGTCTCTAAATTCCAACAATAGGTCTAACATAAGAAGAACAAAAGAAGACAATAGGCATCCCATGAAAACTGATGAAAACCAGCAATATTTCTTACGGTTCGCTAATATTGTTGCTGGTTTTGTTTGCTAAGACTTGAGAGAAAGAAAATTGACATCAATGTCTGCAGCGAGAATGAATCTCACAGCAGGTGGTGATCGAATTGTATCGAATCACTCAAAAGACAGAAAGGATTTTGGTGGAATTTAAGAATACGGAAAGAATAGAACTTGGAAGAGATAAAGGAGAAATTGGCTTTATTGATAATGTCTTTCATGAAAAATTGGATTCACAAATACAAGCCCTTTATATAGGCGATGGAATCCCAAAAGAAAGTATTACAAAAATCAACTATATAGCTCAAACAATCCAATGCTTAACACGTCAGCTTCCACATCAATTGAAAAGCATGAGCTGTTATATTCCTTCTTCAATTTGCCCCTTTCTTCTGACAATGCGGGACCCCCTTTTCATTGACTAACCTTTTAATTTCTGGGACCCAATCACAGTGACTAACCCTTTTAATTTCTGCTGCCCTTCGCTCTTGACCTTCCTGCCCTTCATCTCTTCTCTTTCTCTTCGTTCCTTTCCTTCAATTACCCCCAATACATCTCGCTGCACACCTCCCCCCTTAAATTGATTCGTGTCCTCACGAATAAACTCTGGAAATTTCTGAGCAATATCTTCATAATACTCCCAGGTTGCATCATCTCGAGTTTGATTTTTCCACTTCACCAAAATTTGGGCTGTCGCGGCATTACCTCGCTTCACCATTCGCCTAGCCAAGATTGATTCGGGCATCAGGATGGTGTTTTCCTCCGGTCCCATAACCGGCCGCTTGGGTGAAGGTACCTGATTCTTCCCCACTCGAGCTTTCAATTGAGATGCATGAAAAACTGGGTGGATGAGCGAATTGGGAGGAAGGTTCAGCTTATACGCGACATTACCGATTCGCTGTAGCACCTCGAATGGTCCATAGAATTTCGAATTGAGCTTCTGATTACCTCTTCCGGCCACTGTTATCTGACGGTATGGTTGCAATTTGAGATAAACCCAATCCCCTTTCTCGAATTTTCTCTCACTTCTGTGCTTGTCTTCCTGCCTTTTCATCCTCTCTTGTGCCTTTACAAGATTCGCTTTTAATTGAACCAAAGCTGCTTGTCGATCTTGTAAGAACACATTCACAGATTCTACTTGGCTCCTTGGTGCGCTACCTAGGCCAAGCTGGGGAGGCAAGTATCCATACAATGCCTCGAAAGGTGATTTCTTTATGGCACTATGGTAGTTTGAATTATACCACCACTCCGCTAAAGACAGGTAATTCATCCACTTCTTTTGTTTATCATATGCCATAGCTCGTAAGTAATTTTCCAAACACTGGTTTACCTTCTCCGTTTGACCATCCGTCTGTGGGTGGTATGCTGTGCTCATGTTGAGCTTAACCTCCAGGATCTCCATCAGTTCTTGCCAAAATCGGCTAGTAAAAATCGGATCTCTATCCGATATGATGTTGGTAGGGAGCCCATGCAACTTGTATATTTGATCAACAAAAGATTTTGCCACAGTTGCTGCTGAAAATGGATGTGACAATGCTATAAAATGCGCGTATTTGGTTAAACGGTCAACCACCACCATTATAACCTCATACCCTTTTGACTTAGGTAAACCCGTTATGAAATCCATCCCCACACTACTCCAAGCCTCTTTAGGTATGGGCAAGGGTTGCAAGAGCCCAGCAGGTGCAGAAAAATCAGATTTGTTCAATTGGCAGTTCTCACAAATTTTGATGAACTGGTGCACTGATTCCTTCAAATTGGGCCAGAAAAACTGTTTTTTTAACCCTCTGATAAGTAGCAGCAATACCAGAATGCCCTCCAATAGTAGAATCATGCAGTGCCTTGAGAATTGCTTGTCTCCAATGGCCATTACTGCCTATACAAACCCTACCCTTGTAATACATTACCCCTTGATACTCACATAAATGGTGAGTTGCATTTGCTTCAACATTCTCATTCAATTTCTTTCTTAACCCTTCAATCCACACATCTCCTGTATAACTCTCTTTAATTTCCTGCACCCATTTAGGAACTAGTTCACTCACAGCCAACATCTCACCTTCTTCACCTTGAATTTCTTCCTCATGGCCTTCTCTTCTAGATAATGCATCTGCTACTTTATTTTCAATCCCTTTTTTGTATTCAATCTTGTACTTCAGACCCAACAACTTGCTCAACCCCTTATGCTGCATAGGTGTATTTATTCTTTGCTCAAGGAGATATTTTAAGCTGATCTGATCTGTTTTAATAACAAATTCACCTCCTAGCAGATAATGTCTCCATTTTGAGACAGCGGTGAAAAGAGCTAATAATTCCTTCTCGTAGGTTGAAAGGCCTTGGTTTCTAGCCCCTAATTTTTTGCTTAGAAAGGCTATAGGTCTGTGGCATTGCATGAGAACTGCTCCTATACCCCCTTGGCTTGCATCAGTCTCTATAACAAAAGGCTGATTAAAGTCGGGTAATTTCAAAACTGGAGCCTTCACCATTGCTTGCTTCAATTGATCAAAGGCTTGTTGAGCTTCTTCGTTCCAACGAAACGCATCTTTCTTGAGCAATTCAGTAAGGGGTTTTGAAATAATGCCATAATGTTTGACAAATTTCCGGTAGTAGCCAGTAAGTCCGAGGAATCCCCTCAAACTCTTGATATTTCTAGGAATTGGCCATGTTGTCATTGCCTCCACCTTGGTTGAATCAGTGGCAACCCCTTCTCTGGATATGACATGCCCGAGGTATTGAATCTGATGCACACCAAATTCGCATTTCGATTTCTTCACAAACAGCTTGTGCTCTTCTAGGGTTTGTAGTGCTAGCCTGAGGTGTTCAACATGCGATTCCAAGTCCCTGCTATACACTAGGATATCATCAAAGAAAACTACAATAAATTTTCTGAGAAAAGGCTTGAATGTACTGTTCATGAGCTGCTGGAAGGTGGCTGGTGCGTTCGTGAGGCCAAAGGGCATGACCCGAAACTCATAGAGCCCTTCATGAGTGCTAAATGCTGTTTTCTGAACATCTTCTTCAGCCATCAGAATTTGGTGGTAGCCCGAACGTAAATCAAGCTTAGAGAAATAATGGGCTCCATCTAGCTCATCCAGCAGGTCTTCTATTATTGGAATAGGGAATTTATTCTTTACTGTATCCTCATTTAACCTCCTATAATCAATACACATTCTCCATGACCCGTCTTTCTTCTTAACCAACAACACCGGTGAAGAA
The DNA here is from genome assembly GCA_028015225.1 of Carex myosuroides. Classification (NCBI taxonomy): domain Eukaryota; kingdom Viridiplantae; phylum Streptophyta; class Magnoliopsida; order Poales; family Cyperaceae; genus Carex; species Carex myosuroides. The sequence continues at coordinate 9,750,780 of CM051474.1, forward strand.
TATGGACTGGTGCTAGGTTGGATGAGAGAATTTTGAAGCAATTCCTGCACTATCTTCTCAATCTCTAACTTCTGATAGTAAGAGAAACGATAAGGTCTTTGGCTAAAGGGCTTAGAGCCTGATTTGAGTTCAATTTTGTGGTCTACAAATCTTTTAGGAGGCAATGCTTTAGGTTCTTCAAACACAGATCTGAATTCTTGCAATAAAGAGCTGATTTGAGGTTCTAGGTTTGGCTCTTTTTGCTGTTGGCTATCGACCCCTTCCTCCAATCTAAAAATCTGTGCATACATGACAGAATTGCCCTTCTTAGCCTCCTTCTCCACATCCATTTCTTCCTCACAAAAATGTACCTCGGCTCTCTCCTTCTCAGTGGTCAATTTGATCTCAATGCCATTCAAATCTATAGCCATCATTCCTTGACCTAAATTCATCTTAATAGTACCAAGACTAGAAATCCAGTCAACCCCCAAAATAATGTCATACCCTTGTACTTCCAAAACTCTCAAATTAGACTCAAAAGGATGCCCTTGCAATGTGAATACTACCCCCTGACACACAGTTTTTGATATGGATCTCGGGCCAGTAGCAACCTTCACATACAATGGTTTTATGGGTGATGTGGGAAGATTCAATGCTTGTACTAGGTTTGGGTGTATGAATGAATGGGAGGCACCAGTATCAATCAAAGCCAAGATAGGTATATCTTTTATGAAGCCTTTGTATTTTAAGGTTTGGTTGCTTGAGAAATTATTAATGCTGTTCAAGGTGATGGTGTACCCTTCTGCCATTTCTTCTTCACCTTCTTCATTGTTCCTTACTGGTTCACTCTCCTCTTGTAATTCTCTTTGTTGCTCCTCCTCCTCTTCATCCCCATCCATGGCATGTAAACTTTTATTACATTTATGCCCTTGGTGCCATTTTTCTGGACACCTATAACACAGACCCATTTTCCGCTTCTGCTCATTGGTAAGTACAGCTGGGTTGTTGTTTGAAAGATTTGGTTTTGGTGCTTCATTCCATCTATTCGCAGTTTGGTCAAGAGGCTTGCTGGTTCTGAAATTTTGAGGAGGTTGCTGTTTGGTAGTGAAAGTGGTTTGAGTTTTAATGAAGCTCATTTTCTTGTCAGTTGATCCCATGGCTACCTCTAAATCCAAAGCAAGGTTAAAGGTATCATTCAGAGTTTGGGGTTTGAACACATTTATGGTATTTTGCAACTCTTCCCTTAATCCACCAATAAAATTCCAAACAAAGAAATTTTCTTGCTTGATACCGGTTTCAGCTATCAACCTGGATTTTGCTCTTTCAAATTCTTGCATGTACTCCTCTACTGATCCAGTATGTCGTGTCTTCCTAAACTGCACTATTGGGTTGGAGCTGCTTCTTGGTTTAAACCTTACAAACACTTCCTCAACCAATACCGGCCATGGAGGGTTCGGGTGTTCTACCCGATAACAACTGTACCATTCCCTTGCAATACCAGTGAAGTTCATAGTTGCCATTCTTGTTTTATACTCTTCAGGAGTTTGATAAACCTCAAAGTAAAACTTGCATTCTTCTACCCAATCTGCTGGGTTTTTCCCTTCAAATTTAGGAAAATCGAAGCGAGGCAAGTGTACCTTTTGGGTGCCGGTATGCTGATCATGGTACTCTCTTCTTGTTTCATGCTTACCAGGGGACTCGCTTCTATCCCGTCTATTGTCTCTGTGCAAAATGGAACTACTACCGCCACCAGTCTCTCGCGGTTTCCCCGAGATAGCATCAGCTAGCATCTTGGTCATCGCAGCAAATCGGTTATCAAACCCGGCAAATCGGGCATCTAGCCCTTCCTCCAACTGATTGAACCTCTCATCTTGGGCCTGGATGGAGATTCGAGTGTCTCTCGCAACCTGAGAGATCCTCTCATTTATTGCAACAATGTCCAGCTGATGGTCTTCTTCAGGAGGATCATTTCTTTTGGATTTCGGCATTTCTTGCGATTCTTGATTGTTTGAACTGCTACTTTCCGGCTGATCGAAACCTGGCTCTGATACCAAAAACTGCAGCGAGAATGAATCTCACAGCAGGTGGTGATCGAATTGTATCGAATCACTCAAAAGACAGAAAGGATTTTGGTGGAATTTAAGAATACGGAAAGAATAGAACTTGGAAGAGATAAAGGAGAAATTGGCTTTATTGATAATGTCTTTCATGAAAAATTGGATTCACAAATACAAGCCCTTTATATAGGCGATGGAATCCCAAAAGAAAGTATTACAAAAATCAACTATATAGCTCAAACAATCCAATGCTTAACACGTCAGCTTCCACATCAATTGAAAAGCATGAGCTGTTATATTCCTTCTTCAATTTGCCCCTTTCTTCTGACAATGCGGGACCCCCTTTTCATTGACTAACCTTTTAATTTCTGGGACCCAATCACAGTGACTAACCCTTTTAATTTCTGCTGCCCTTCGCTCTTGACCTTCCTGCCCTTCATCTCTTCTCTTTCTCTTCGTTCCTTTCCTTCAATTACCCCCAATACATCTCGCTGCAATGTCAAAACAATAAAAAGAGAGTAGGATGTGGTGGATTTCATTCCGTTCACTTTTTAAGAAGAAAAGTCAACGATCGGACTCGATATGGAATATATGCTTACAAAGTGGGACATATATGAAAGAAAAGATATACACAAAAATATTTTTAAAGAGAAAGAAGACAGTTAGTGCACCATCATTAAATTGAGGCTACTTAGATGGAGGCACAATGCTGGAAATTAGTTTGTTATTTAATAAATAAAAATTTAGTCAGCCTTCGCGTTACTACTTAATAATAGAAAGAAAAGAGAGAGAAAAAAAATAACAAAATTATAAAATATTTACTAGGAAATCTTGTTTGGACCAAAACAAATTGAAAATATGAATGTTTGTAATTGTAAGTAGAGGAGGGCTTAATTGCTCCATTGCTTTATGTCCCAATCATATCTTAACATCTTTATTTTCAATTTCAAAGTTTAAACAGACGATTCGAACCGCTCAACATGATATCTATGTTAAAATATGATTGGACACCAAATTTTATATTTTTTGAAATTTTTTTACTATTTTTTAAGATAAGTATAAAATAATTGTTTTTAGATGGTTCATAATTTTCTGAAAAACAGTGATTTTGTACATATTTTAAAAAATAGTAAAAAAATTTCAAAAAATATAAAATTTGGTGTCCAATTATATTTTAACGTGGATATCATGTTAAGCGGTTCAGATCGTTTGTTTAAACTTTGAAATTGAAGATAAAATATTGGAGTAAGATTGGAGCATTTGAGCCCTTCTCTTGTAAGTACACTACCAAACAAAATAAACAACTCGATCAAATGAAATTGATGCCTAGCACGTACTGCTGATTTCGGCTAAACAAAGAACTCCTAACCTCACAATATATATAATAATAATAATAAAATTTTGCCAACCACCGTAGTGCAATACCACACATAAATGAAATACTACTATAGCTCTACCACCATTTGAGCCGATGAGAAATCAAAACTACAGACATTTGAGCGCAGAAAGATGAAGCTTTCTAAGTTCGATTTTACAAAATATAATGGGGTTCTAACGCTGTTTATTATAGGCGGATTTCTGTTGCTGTCTCTATCATATATTTCGCCGCTAAATTCAAATCTTCAAATTCAATCTTGTAAGTGTTTAGTATACGAAAATTATTTATCTTTTTATGGGAACAAAACTTGGTTCTGATCGATGCAATGCATTGTTGTATCATAATCTTGCAAGATCGAGACGTTCAATTCTCAATTGATCAAAGTTTGATCCTCACCTATGAAATTAATTTGTTAGCCCATAAAATTGCTATGAACGCTAGACTTAAAAATGTAAAAAAAAAAAAAATAATACCTGCGCTCAAACATATATTTGATATCTTTCAACATATTGTTGAAATTAATAATATATAATTATAGAAGTATTTTTCTTCATTTAGGTAAGATGTGTATTAAACTTGACCTAATTCAAATAGTCTGAAAATTTTAATGCTTTATATTTAATGGAATTTTGTCGAATGACAAACAATGACACCAAAAATAACATAACCATATTTAAAATATGACTACCACACATCTACAATTTATTTATTATAATTTTATTGGACATAATTTTTGACAATATACAAAACAATTGTGAAATATCAATTAGAAGCCCCACAAATATTACTAATGAATGTACAATAGTTACTCAATTGTGAAAACCATTTCTTGTGTTTATTATCAATTATCATCTTACCACTAACATTCGCTTCTCTAAAAAGCCTTACTGGTATAAATTCTTTACGTACTCAAATTTGATTGCTATGCTTGCTAGGGAGGAAGATAGATGATCATATTTTGCTCCAGGTTAATATAACTGCTGCCAAAATTACTACCACGAAAACCAGCAAGCAGGACACAGCTAATGCGGCACAAGGTGTTTTCTATAGTTCTGATTTTTCCTCTTTTTTTTTGAACTTCTGTTCCTTAACTTCATTATATCAACTATTTCATTTGTGATAAATTAATTACACAAAAATCTCTAACTATTTTTTTTAGGGGTTGACAAGAAATTGCCAGACAAAAGCCACAACATTACTACAATTGTAACCCATACCGGCACTACGAAGAACACGACTAATAGCAGCACACCAGGTAGATTTGCAAATTTTATTTTATACATATATTTCCACAGAAGTTCTCTAATAATTTGTCCATGAGTATATTTGGGTTTGGGTAATTTCATGTTTGAATGTTTGACCAATTGCATGTCCTGGATCATTCTTTTTTTTGAGGGTAAGAAGGCAATTGCCATCTTACAAGTTTTCATTGATAAAAAAATATTTACATCTCATTAGTCCTACAAATTAACACTTACTAATATTAAACTATTTACATTTATAACTTAGCTACCCGAATCTTAACAAAACATGCCCCATCTCAGAACCTCCACTACCACCTAATGTACTAGTATGAACCTGCCCCATCTCAGAGCCTCCACTACTACCTAATTTACCAGTATCATGACCAGTATCATGACCGGTCGCCTCCTGCCTCTCGCTGCCTCATATGCCTCGCCTCAGCCACCTTGCATCTATCTCCACACGCATAGGGGAGTAGACTCAGTAGAGGGTTCGGCCGAACCCGCTCCGCCCCTCTCGCGAGCAACCCCTGTTGCTTTGCCCGGCTACCCCGCCTCAGCCGTGTCTTCGATCTAAGGTTTCGCTTTATTAACCCCCGCTGCGCTCAACCACCCTCGATTAGGTTGGAGAGAACAGCCGAACCTGCACGACCCCTCTCGCAAGGAACCTTTGCTCCTCGCGCAACTCAGCGGAGAGGAGACGGCCGAAGCCTCTCCGCCCCTCTCGCAAGCACCCTTGCTGCTAGGATTTCGTATCAGCCGCGTCGCCTCTTTGGCCTCATCCACCTTGCTACTAGAGGTTCGCTTCGCTGCTAGGGTTTCGCCTCAGCCACCTCGCCTCCTCGCTGTGCATATGGACGGCCGAACCCTCTTCGCCCCTCTCGTGAGCAACCCTTGTTGTTAGGGTTTTGTCTCAGCCACCTCACCCCTTTCGCTGCTAGGGTTTCGTCTCAGCCGCCTCGCTGCTAGGGTAAAGGGGCAGAGAGGGTATCGCCTCACGAGCAACCCTCAGCCGCCTCACCCGTCGCCTCACCCCTTTCGCCTCGCGAGCAACCCTCAGCCGCCTCACCCCTGTCGCTGCGAGCTAGGGTTTCGCCTCGCGAGCAGCCCTCAGTCGCCTCGCGTCACCCCTGTACGGTTGCCTCATCCCTTTTGCCTCGCGAGCAACCCTCAGCCGCCTCACCCTTGTCGCTGCGAGCTAGGGTTTCGCCTCGCGAGCAACCCTCAGCCGCCTCGCGAGCAGCCCTCAGCCGCCTCGCGTCACCCCTGTCGCTGCGAGCTAAGGTTTGGCCAGGCGAGCAGCCCTCAGTCGCCTCACCCCTTATCGCAACATCTTTTGATCGGAGCTGAGAGATTGAGCGAGGCCGAGGTGAGAGAGTGAGAGAGGCGAGAGAGCGACGGGTGAGAGAGCAGCCGTCTCCCTCAGCCGCCTCGCGAGAGAGCCTTTTCCAATTAACCACCTATCATTATATTGTTAAGATGCTTTTCTGTTTTCAATCCTGGATCATTCAGGATTGAATTCAGAAGGATCATAATTTAGATTTTTGGTGGACTAACTTGGCCAATTTGTCTTTGATTTTGGATTTTAAGTTCTGAAATAATTTGATTTACAGTTGCACCTGATTATGGTCCTTTGTTGTTTTATTAGTTTATCAATGTCAGTTTGGAAGAGCCTGATGTCAGGCTGCAATGGGTTTAGTCATCAGGTTGAGATGGTTTATGTATCAGATTAGACCTTCATGTTTTATGATATGATTGGGTGCACATCGATAAATTTTAACAATATTTATGATACGGTTGGTTGCTAATATTATGGTGAATTTATAATTACCCTTGCATGTTATTGCATCCTTAATCATGGTGCATACTGCCAAAAATTCTGTCACATCTTGCACTACAGCAACATACCACACAAACCATAAGTCCATAACCAGTAATTAAGAGATGTAAAAGAAAATGAAATAAACAAGTACCTTAACTAACAAAATCTCTTCTTTATTGAAGATGGGGCGTCTAGAGAAAAGGTCCAAGAGGTTATACAAACCGCACCCATATGTATTTTCTCAGATTCCCGAAGCAACCTTTGCAACATGACTGGTGATGTGCGAATTGATGGAAACATCACCACCGTATATCTTGTACCTCCACCAAGGACATATTTCCCAGATAAACAAGAGTGGAATTTCAGCCCTCAATCACGTAGAATAATACGTACCAAGAACGTTACAGTTAAACATCTCCACACCTCGCAAGATGCACCTGGCTGTACCATCAAAAGCAATGTTCCAGCCATGGTGTTTTCTCTAGGTGGTTTAGTTGGAAACATCTGGCATGATTTCAGTGATATAATAGTCCCTCTCTTCCTTGCTTCAAAGCATCTCAACGGAGAAGTCCAGTTTGTGATTAGAGACTATTTTCCATGGTTTGTGGAAAAGTATAGTTTGATACTAAAGGATCTTTCACATTATGATATAGTAAATTTAGACAATGACAAGGAGGTCCGTTGTTACAGCCGTGCGACAGTTGGTCTCTTGAACCATGGGGATCTTGGAATCCATGCTGACAGAGCATTTGATAGGTTTGACTTATTTAGGTTCAGAATGTATATGCGAGAAATCTATTCCTTACCGCCTTTCTGGGTAGATATACCATACAAAGTGGATCCCCGGCCAGACAAGAAGCCGAGGTTGATGCTTGTTTTGAGGGCTGGGACTAGAAAATTTCTTAATGAAGAGGAGGTTAAAGAGGTGGTCACGAAAAACGGCTTTGAGGTACAATACTAATTTTCTTTTATTTCAATTTAATTCATAACTCCTCTCGTAATTTTTTTTTTTTTTTGCTTTCATACTTATGTTATCTTATAATATTAACTATTACTCCTTGACAGCTTGTGCTGGTAGAGCCCAAGAGAAATGTCAACCTAACCGAGTTCTCTAAGCTAGTCGACTCCTGTGATGTGCTGATGGGAGTGCACGGGGCAGCCTTAACAAACTTCTTTTTCCTCAGAACAAATGCAATCATGATCCAAATAATACCATATGGCCACATCGATAACTTTGCCTTTTGGTACTATGGATCACAAGCATTGCAGATGAAGCTCAGAAAAATAGACTATACCATAATTCCTGAAGAAAGCTCTTTGCTTGAGAAGTATGGGTGGGACCACCCTGTCATTAAAGACCCAGATTCAGTAAATGCAAGAGGTTTTGCGGATAGAATGAAGTACTATTGGTATGAACAAAATGTAAGACTTAATGTGACTCGGTTTGAACCAGTACTTGTCGAGGCTCTTGCGCAAATCAAAGAATAGGTTGAAGGCATTTTTTTTTGTATGAAAAACAAACATTTAAAAGACCTTCGTGTAATTATTGTAGAACTTTTTGTTTGCCCTAAATATTTTTTTTTCTAATGTTTAACAAGATTTAAGAGAAAAAGAATGCTACATATATGTCCTCTCAGCAAGGTTATGATTATCAGTTACTTACTTCTCTTGCTATTTATTACTTGTATATAATCCTTCAGTGGTTGGCCATCTCAGAATTGCTATTCTCATTTTTTCCCTTTCTTGTAATCTCTATTTACATTTATGGTGTAGCAACATTCTAATTCAACTTCATATTATCAGTTCTCCTTTGGATTGGTTCTTCTATATCTTTGTATCAGCATTCTTTGATCCATCACTATTCCATATTATAGAATGTAATAGGAGGACATAAGCTGTGTATCAGTAACATAACTAGTCCACATTGATAGTTTCCAGAAAAAAGAAAAAGAAAAATTATAGAAATTCAGAGTAATCAGAGAATTGACACAGTACTCCCATGAAGCTCCCTCCCACCCATTATATTTCTTATATTTTGTTGTTCTAAATATTACAAGAGAGATTATAGCCTGATTTATAGACATAGTGATCAGGTCCTTATTTCTAGCAATGAGGCTAATCATAGCAACAAATATTCAGTAATTGGTAATTAGGCAATACAAAGAAAGAGATAAATTTAGCTGTCATGTTTCCTAGAATAGGATACAGCTAATTAAGCAATATAAAATCTTCAAATCTTCAACACTCCCCCTCAAGTTGGACCGAATAGTTCATCTGAGGTCAACTTGCATCTTAGTCCTTGAAACACACCAGGAGGAAGAGCCTTAGTAAGAATGTCGGCAATCTGGTTTTTGCTGCAAATGTATGGAGTTGTAATGGTTCTGTCAAGTATCTTTTCTCGCACAAAGTGGCAATCGACTTCAATGTGTTTGGTTCTTTCATGAAAGACAGGGTTTGAAGCGATGTGTACTGCTGCCTGGTTGTCACAATATAGTTTGGTTGGTTCACTTACCGACTTGCAATTCAGTTCATGAAGTAAGGCACGTAACCATACTATTTCACTTGTAGCAGCAGCCATGGCTCTATACTCAGCTTCTGCACTAGATCTGGCAACCACTGTCTGTTTTTTGCTTTTCCAAGTTACCGGATTTCCACCGACAAACATGCAAAATCCGGAAGTTGACTTTCTGTCTAATGGATTACCTGCCCAATCGGCATCAACATAGCCCATGAGATTTATGTGCCCATTTTTCTTCATTAGTATTCCTCTTCCTGGAGTTGCCTTCAAATACCTAAGTAAATGATTTACAAGTCCCATGTGTCCCTTGGTTGGCTTTTGCATGAATTGGCTTATGTAACTAAGAGCGTATGATATGTCCGGTCGAGTTATGGTGAGATATATCAATTTGCCTATCAATCTTTGAAACTGCTCAACATTTTTCAACTGTGTATCATCAATGCTACCTTTATCATTGTACTCCATAGGTGTACTTGCCGGCCTTGCACCCATCATGCCAGTCTCTTTGAGCAGGTCAAGGACATATTTTCGTTGAGATAAGAACAACCCCTTGTGAGATCGAGCTACTTCAATGCCTAAAAAATATCTCAAAATACCAAGGTCTTTAATGTCAAATTGTTGTTTCAAATGTTGTTTAAGAAGTTCAATACCTGATTTGTCATTTCCGGTAATTACCAGATCGTCAACATAAACTAACACCACAACTAATCCGTTGCAAGATCTTTTAATAAACATGGAAGAGTCAGTTGAGCTATGCTTGAAACCAAATTTAACTAACGCAGTGCTGAGTTTGCCGTACCAAGCCCTAGGAGATTGTTTAAGACCATAAATGGCCTTCTTTAAAAGACAGACTTTATTACCTTGGATATGATATCCTGGAGGTGGATCCATATAAACTTCTTCTTCAAGATCTCCTTGCAAGAACGCATTTTTTACGTCCATTTGAAATAACGGCCATTCACAATTAGCAGCAACAGATAGTAATACCCGAACAGTATTCATTTTAACTACCGGGGCAAAGGTTTCTTTGTAGTCAATCCCGTACGTCTGGGTAAAACCTTTTGCAACTAATCTAGCCTTATGTCTTTCTATTGACCCATCACTGTTATATTTGGTTTTATAAATCCATTTACAACCCACCGTTTGTTTTCCTTTTGGTAGAAGAACTAATTTCCAGGTTTGGTTACGGTCAAGAGCATCTATTTCTTCTTGCATAGCTTTGACCCATATTTCATGCTTGCAAGCATCTTCATATTTGAATGGTTCAACCACTTTATCAACAACAGTTAAAAAACAGCGAAATTTTGGTGCAATTATGTCATACCTGAGGTGCTCCTGTATAGGATGTTTGGTAGAATAGAAAGTTACAAATTCATTCAGGTATGCAGGAGTTTTGGTGACCCGGCTTGATCTTCTAGGCTGCCTTTCTTCTCCGCCAGCAGGTTCTGTTTGATTTAGCCCGTTAGCTTCACTGGGTTGGTTGGCCTCACTGGGCTCCTCAGGAACCTCGGGTTCACCCGCTTGACTGGGCTCCTCGGCCTCACTAGACCCGTTGGCTTCACTGGGCTCCACTTGACCTGCGCTTGGCAATTGACCCGCGTGACTGGAGGCTGGGCCATGGTCTGCTTGGTCTGCTTGATCCGTGAGATTTTCTTCACTGTTGGCAGGGATTAACACAGCCCAATCACTGTAGTAATCTTTCTCTCCCTGAAAACTGTAAAACATCAAATTTTCGTTAAATACAACATCTCTTGAAATGTGCAGACGCCTGGTGTTTGGGTCGAAGCATTTATAACCCTTTTTTGTGGTCGAGTACCCGATAAATACACATTTTCGAGCACGCGGATCTAATTTTCCACTATCTTGTATATGTGCATAGCAAACACATCCAAACACACGTAGATGCGATAAACTGAATTTCCGACCATATAGAATTTCCATTGGGCTTTTGTTGTTCAAGATTCTACTAGGTAAACGATTAATCAGATAACAACTTGTGAGAATTGCATCTGCCCAAAAAGTCTTTGGTAAATTGGCCGAAATAAGAAGGGCTCTAGTGACATCTAGCAAGTGTCTGTTTTTTCGTTCAGACACACCGTTTTGCTGAGGGGTACCAACACACGAAGTTTGGTGAATAATACCCAAATTGCTCAGTAACTCTTGAAGTGTGGTTTGTATACTCTGTTCCATTGTCAGTTCGCAGAACTTTAACTGTGGTATTAAAAATATTTTTCACCATATTACAAAAAACTTGAAAATGATCACAAACTTCTCGTTTAGATTTTAAAAGGTAGACCCAAGTAGCACGAGATTTATCTTCAATAAAAGTGACAAAATACTTAAATCCTTCCCTTGAATCAACTGGGGCATATCCCCAAACATCGGAATGCACCAAATCAAATGAATTAACTGATTTATTTAAGTGTTCTGGAAAGGGAAGCCTATGTTGTTTGGCAAAATGACAAGCATCACAATTATTAGAGTTGTGAGTAAAAGATAAATCTAAAGCATGTAACACCCGATCTGATGGGTGTCCCATACGCAAATGCCACAGAGAAGCCACTTTGTTGGCAGCTGTGAGTGCAACTTTATTCAACTCTAGATTGTACAACCCGTCTTTCAATTTTCCTTCACCAATCATCTTCTTGGTGATCCTGTCCTGAAAAATCACCTTATCAAGAGTAAAGATGATGTCACAATTCCATTCCTTCACACACTTACTCACAGATAACAAATTGGTCTTTAAGTCAGGTACAACCAGAACATCAGTTTTCCGGGAAAGAAGGTTTACTGATCCTGTTCCCGTAGTTGGAATTTGAACTCCATTTGCTACTGTCACAGTTTGGCAATCAAGTCTAGGCTGGATATCATTCACTAACTGGGGAGAGCTACACATATGGTCAGTAGCTCCTGAATCGACTATAATGCTGGAATTAAAAACGCTAGAGAGTGCTAGAACATTACCAAATTTCACCAAATTACCAGTTTCAGTCGAAGATCCTCCAGTTCCCTGCTGTTCTGTCACTGATCTTTGTGTCTCAAGCAATTTCTGAACCTGCTGTGTAAGTTGGTTCAGCTGAGATTGCAAGTTGTTGCGGCTGTCGGAAACTGCAACGTGTGCCTCGATTGATCTGCCCCTTGCTGGCCGAAGATGTGGGTGGAGAATGTAGCACTGTTCTCTCGAATGCCCTTCCCTTTTACAATGGTCACAGAAGAGTCTTGATTTTTTCATCTTCCCTTTGGCCCAGCGAGTGTTAGTATCTCCTGACTTGTTGCCAGAAGCAACAAAGTGAGCACTGTTTTCAGCAGAGATATTGGGTTTTAAATTGGTACTCATGACACGCTTTCTAGTTTCTTTTCCTTGAATTATAGAGCATACAGTGTTGAGAGAGGGCAATTCTGCTCTGAGCAGTATGTCTCTCTTGGTTTCTTCGAATGCAGGAGATAGATTTGCCAGCAGTTGAAAAATTCGGTCATGTTCTTCTCGTTGAAGGTATTCTTTGACGGAAGATGCAACAGGTCGCAACTGCCGCAATTCTTCCCATTGACTTTTCATAATTCCAAAATATTTGGTGAATGACTGGTTAGCTCCTTGCTTCGAATTGGCGATGTTCTGTTGAAGTTCGAAGATACGGGAAGCGTTGTTGGCTTGCCCATACATCTGGTATAGTGAATCCCAGAGTTCTTTTGCCGTGTTTGCATAGGCAAAGATCCCATAGATCTGTGGCTCCATGCAATTCAATATTCCAGACATAACTGTAAGGTCACTGGCACGCCATTTGTTGAATTCAGGTGTCTTGGCTTCAGTCATAGGGTCATCTTTTATGTGGTTTAATTTTTCTTTGCCTCCAAGTGCGATGCAAATTGCCCGCGACCATGGGAGATAATTGTCTCCGTTGAGCATGAGATTAATCAGTTTGTTGGTATTTGAATTGGAGTTTGAGTCGGAAGCCATGGCGGTAGTTAAAAGAGGTTTTGTGATTTTGGAAAAATCAGGGTTCAAAACAGAAAAATGTTTTCTGGTCAGGTGCCTTAACGGATCTCTACCCGTTAGCCTTAACGGATCTGTACCCGTTAGACACTGGCGGAAGCTGGTAGGGTCGGTGAAGCAGAGGCGATTGTGTCGGTGAAGCAGCAGGAGAAGGGTTGAGTTGAGTTGTGGTATTTGGATTTGAGTGTAAAGAGGTGATTGGGTCTGCTCTGTACCGACTTTGGTATTTGGATTTTAGTGATGGTAGAATTTGGTAGAAGTTACGGCAGGGAATTGAGGTCTGCTCTGAAGGGAATTTGATACCTGGTATTACCAGGAGAAACACACAGCCCCAGACGTATGCTCTGATACCATATAGAAATTCAGAGTAATCAGAGAATTGACACAGTACTCCCATGAAGCTCCCTCCCACCCATTATATTTCTTATATTTTGTTGTTCTAAATATTACAAGAGAGATTATAGCCTGATTTATAGACATAGTGATCAGGTCCTTATTTCTAGCAATGAGGCTAATCATAGCAACAAATATTCAGTAATTTGTAATTAGGCAATACAAAGAAAGAGATAAATTTAGCTGTCATGTTTCCTAGAATAGGATACAGCTAATTAAGCAATATAAAATCTTCAAATCTTCAACAAAAATGTTGCACAATATTTTAGAAAAATGTAGCAAGTCAGTATAATACATGAGTACAGAACTGTTCCAGCGTGACTGGTATCAAATAGACTGCTTTTAGTTACCTGTGTCATCCCATTACCAGTATCAGGTACTAAGATCCATGATTGTTTTTCATTTTATCGTTTTCCCTTTGGTGCGCATTTCATCTTATCCAAAATTCCAACCTAGGCCGACCAATCTGAAACAGCCAACCCGAACCTTTCATCACTAACTGGCAGTTTAACACTAATTAAGTAATGTCGCAAAATCCGATAGTCATGCCAATTGTGAGAAACAAAACTTACAGTACAAAATCGGTTGAAACGAGATGTGAGAATTGGGGCTCTCTTTGGGAATGAACAATGATATCATTTCTCGTGCTAGTTGTTGTGTACAGAGAGTCAAAGAGAGAAGCTCTGATCCAAGTCGATTGAGCAGCTCCAATTCAAAGGATTGCCACTTGCCAGTGTAGTCTAGTGGTTCTTAATTTCTCAATTTGGGACATGGCCTAGAAGATGGGAATGAATATTTTAGGATACTTGGAGATTTCCAAGTTCTAATGATAGTAAATATTTGGGCTTGTATTGGACTGTAGTGCGCCTAGGTAGGCATGCTTGAATTAAGCCCATTCTAATGGAGCCTACTAACAAGTAACAATTCTAATTGTATAATTTTGTTTTGCCGTAGGTACTTCTCTATTTTTGAGAATGATTATATTGAAGAATCTGACTAGTATGATATTAGCTTCAAAATTTATTGAATAGATTTCAAATGACTAATTTAAACTGTTTAAATCGATTTACATTATGAGTGATGTGTTTACATGTAATTTTTTTTTTTTGAGTTATTTTAATATAAAGTCAAGCGGTAAAAAATGTTGAAAAATAAATGTATTAAATTTAACTTAAAAACTTTCACATTTGACTGCTTGACTTGATAAGAAATAAATTCAGAAAATTATAAATTTTGCATGTAAACGCAAAGCTAATGAAGTAGATCAGTTTCAACGGTTTAGATTCACTATTTGAAGTCGATTCAATAGATTTTGGAGTTGAATGATGTTAATTAATTATATGCACTTGTGTTAAATCTGTAGCTTATAATTGTAAACATTTTAACTAAAACATTCAATCTAAAATTTGCTATTATAATAGATTTTAATTCTCATTAAATCCTCATATTCTTAAATATATTTAAATTCCTATTTGAATCTTGTATAATTTTAATGAATTTACATTTAAATTAGACTAGAATCCGAGAATCCGTTTATTGACAGCTCTAGTTGATAGCCCTAACTCTGACATTGACGAACTTGGTACAAGTTTTAATTGCCGGAAAGCTTTATTCCTTCTCATCATAATGGTGAGATATTTTGTAGGTCCGGGTGTTAAAATCAACAGTAGAGTTTCATTTGAAATTAAATATGATATAGAAATTGAACAACTATAGTTCCTGCTTTTTGAGGAAGTAACTAATAGAATTTTCCTTTAAAAAAAAAACCACTAATAGAATTTTCACAGTACCACTTTTGAAAATCTGATTCTCCGTGGTCCTAAGCTGTGTGACCATGTGCGGTCAACGAGTGGCTAGAGCAATCATTGTAGTAAATTGATTTTCTTAATTCAGAAACAGTTCGATGTTCGAACGAGGTTAAAAATTAGTAATTCGAATATAACACATATATAATAATAAATTAATTAGTTTAAGCATACAAAATATTAAAAATACTAAAGTTTTTAGAACAAAATGAATTTATGCAAGTACTTCAGGAATAATTTGTTGATAATTCGTAAAAATTTGTTAAATTAAAAAAAAATGAAAAATCGAATAAGTCCGGAATCCTTTTTTTAACTATGATAGAAATCATAAAATAAAATCTTACAAAGGATTTTGAAAATTTGGAAATCTCCTTTGAGAAGTAACATCACATCAGGGATATACATGTAATAAGAGGTTCCAATCAAAGGTTGAAAAATGCAGTAGCGGCAGCGTGCAAAAGAGCTCTCTCCCCGGGACCTACTACAAAGATATTCTCCTTTTTACGACTGTGCCCTTGAATTCGGTTAATGCACATATGCCTTGCCTTTGTTCTTTCTCTCTCACTCTGTTTCCCCTACAGGAAAGGTAACAGGTAGGGCCAGCATATTCTATCCTTTCTGCATTTGCATTCCTGATTGCACTTTTATTTAAAATATATATATATATATATATATATATATATATATATATTTAATAATACAGCATCCTCTTGTTTCAGCCGAAAAAGAATTGGTCTCTATTTTTTTTTTCTCAGTTAGCACCAGTCATTTGAAAAGAGAAGATGGAATTTTATTGCATCCTTCTAAAATTTACAAATTACGTTCTTTATGCTATTTTTCCTCTACAATTTATTTGTTATTTGTTATTTTTTTTTAAAATAATATGATGGTCAAGCTTTTCAACTTTAAATATCCACAACCCTCAATTGAGTTTCAAACCTAAATAGAAGAGCATTGCCTTAGCTACTAGACTAAATGTTGGTTCTTATTTATTTTCTCATTGATATTTTGAGAAATCATATTAGCTATAATAAATTCATTGGAATCACAATTTTTTTAGAGAACGACTGCCTCTTATTTAAACAAATAACCCACATGAATGAACAATGACCGAGGAATCAAGAAACCAAAGATTTTATTTTTTTCTAAAATGAAATCAGAAACAAAAGTGTTGCAATTTCAATGTAGGTGGGATGTTAGCATCGTTTAATTTGGCGTGTACTAATTTGGCGTTGGCCTGGTTTCTCCATGTTGCCAGATGTATACATCAAACTGGTAGTTTAAATGAGATTAAATAACAATATTTGTCAACTTCTTATTACGAAACGAAAATGGCCATGTCTTAAGTCATATATATTCAACGAAGCTATAAATTAGAATAAATAGTTTTTATGGACATCATCAAGATTTATTATTCTTTTCGGTTTAATGTAATTAATTATCATAATTATGGAGATAATATAACTAATTAAGTAATGGGTATCTTCTGGAGGTAATAAATTTTATATTGCATTTTCCACTGTAAGAACTTGCATGGACTATCAAATTTATTCATGTTTTTTTTTTTCTGAATAGAACAAACTAGTTAATAAATTTTAAATTACTTTCTTAGATTCTCCAGTTTTTCCAGCGAACTTTTGTTAATATATTAGCTCGTACCTAATTGATTCATTGTCATATTGATTAGAACTCTTATGAATGAGTAATGACAATAACTTAAATGCATTGAGCTGGATTATCCCACTAATAAATGGGGACTTCAGCATATATATTAAGAACTGTTAATCCAATTTATTTCGTATAGATAACCATACATATTAATAAATTAAGTTGTGCTATTTAACTAGGGGTGTCAACGGGTACGATATGAGTCGGGTGGAGGCATTTTAATACCCGTACCCATTATGATAACAAAATTTTTTTTTTACCTTTACCCTTTTTTTGAATAAGGTACGGGTCAGGTAAACAAATAAAAAAATGTCATTGACATCTCGATTTGTGATTTCGATAAAATATTTTTCAACAAGAAAAATAATAATAATGAATACAACTAATTTGTATTGTGAAAATTTAGTAAAATACAAAACTTTATTGTATCATGTATTATTTTCATACAAATATATATATATATATATATAATTTTATTTTTAAAAATTATAACGGGTAAGATAACGAAAAAAATCGTTACCCTTACCCGTACCCAATAAGCTAATGAAAAAAAATCTTACCTTTATTCGTCATTTCAGATACAATACGGGTTGGATAAATGGATAAAAAGGTGTCATTGACACCCCTATATTTAACGGTCAATATATATTGTTATTATCAATTATTGTTAGAGAAATAATTTCGCTTGTTAGAGAAGTTTCGTGTAGAACTCACCATTATCAATCGCTATCAATGATATCTATTGGTTATTTTCACAAGCACGGACCTGCAAATTTCTTTTTTGAAATATGGGTTGGGGGTCAAGCCACCCAACACATTTCAAACCTCTATGTATTAATATGGATAATTTTTTCACTTTGTGAGTTTCAAACCCATGACCTCTCATATAAGAGCCATGTGCCTTTGCAACCTGCAAATTTCTTATATACAAACAAATTAACCAACCATTGACAATAACTATAATTGGTGTTATTTTTTAGAATTTTAATTCTATATAGAAATAAAATTGCCCACCATTCATAAAGCCACTGATTTGTGTTGATGAGTTTAGGGTGAAAATGCTGTAGCCAGTTAGTAGCAAGCATCTTATTATTATTTTTTGAGATTAAAAAATAGAGTCTAACCTTTCATATTTCAATTAATATCTATAAAGAAATTATTATCTAAATTTCGAATCCACAACCTTTCACACTGAGGTGTTGTCTTTTGTCACTAGATCAAAAGCTAGTTCTTAAACCTCTTATTATTATGTGTCATAGAAAAAGTGTTAGGAAAATTATGCATGCTTAGAAAATTCAAATGCAGTTGGTTGCTAAAATGCGAGGTGATGGCTCATCAAATACAGGCTGTGTAAAACAAAGGGGAGATACATAGCATTATTATGCCCAACATTTATGTTTTTGTGCAACCGAACTAGTTCTAATATTCTATATGCACTAGTCGAAGCATCCGGGCACATGTGTGCACAGTGCACCTAATAGTCTTCAAGATCTCATATGGCATTAAGTCTATTATAATCCATGTAGCGGATAATAATTCAGTGAATGGAATGCCAGATTTGTCTTCTGGTCTTTTGGGCCATATGTTTGTGTACACCGGAAATGGTAAAGACCCGGTTTATAAAATAATTAGTTACATGTTATGCATAGGATCAGAGATTGTACTACCGTTGAGCTATCAACATCTCTAGGGGGGCAATTCGTTGGATTCTACGCACTATACGCCACAGGTAAAAATATACAAACAAAAAATAATGTATATAAAATAAGATATAGTACCATTTCTCGTATTCCATAATTCCATTGAGTTGTTTTCTTATTATCAAATAAATTAATGGCGCAAGAAGGGTGCTTCTTATTTTGCCCAAAGATAATTTATGCCAAGGAAATGTCAAGTATCCGTACAATTTAAGTTAGCTTTTTTTTTTTTCGGTTTTACGTCAAAAATAAATATCATTAATCTCTATTTAGTTCACACAAGGTAAAAGAAAAAAAAAAGTGAAGGATAAAAGAAAAATAAGAAAGGAATAAAATGAAGGTTATCATATTTTCAATTCTCTTATTTAGTTGTCTTATTTTTTTTTTCTCTGTTACACTCCAATTTGAAGAGTAACAATGTATAAACTTTAGAAAATTAAAGAAGGTTAAATGAGTAATTAACCTTCATTAATCTTATCCTCCTTTTAAATACTCAACAAAGTAAGAATAAATTGTGAATTTGCTTTCCCTCTCATTTCCTCCCTAGCTTTCCAAACAAAATGAACTTTTTTTTCCTCAATGACCAGTCTTTTCATACAAATAAAACAAAAAGTCTGTGGATCATGGAGTAATAAATTTTAGCATGATATTTGCTTTTTCTTATTCTGACGTATTATACATTACTAATTTTTTTGAGGAACTGCAAATACTTTATGTTACTTTTAAGAGCTCTGAGAATCAGTCTTTGATTTAGTGGTAAATGCAATATCGTCCGTGTAGTAGATTACAGATTTTTGAAATCTGGATAGGAAAATCTCTTGTGGATATTAAATAATTGGATAGCTTGACCTCCAATCTTTACTTAAAAAAAAATATTTGGTGGAAAATTGAAACAATAAAATGTAATAAAATTGATATATATCAAATTATTTTACTTTAGAAGCATTTATATATTGTCAAAATTAAACTTATATATTGCGATCAAAGATAAGATTTTTCTTCATCCTCAATTAACATTTGAAATTTCCAAAGTCCTTTTATTCCTTCATTCTCAAATCAATGTTTGATATTCCAAACTCAATTCTTCTTGTATTTTTTTCATACTCGATCAACATTTGATATCCGGGTTTTCTCTAACTTAAAAATTAATTTTGAAACCATAAAAATGATTTAAAAACACACACCAAACAATCATAAACACAAGAATATATTGCTGGAACTCATGTGGCATTACAAAAATTATTGCTCCATGTTTCATAAGAGCTAACCTTATTTTAAATGTAGTGTTCTTGAGGGACAAGTGTGTAAGTTTTACACTTCGCATCTGTTATCCTAAATGCCAGGAGACTTGGACCAGCACGCAATGGGCGATATTCCTTTCTCAACCTCCCTTCTTAGATAGACATACCAACTAACCATACACATGGTAATTATATATAATAATTATGACAAATTGAAAATTAATGTGACATATAATAGATAATTAGATATAAAAAAAATGGTATTTGCTTGGCGGCTTGAAATATGCGTTATTGCCTTATTGGACTTTACTATGGGCTTTATTGGTTGTCAACCTTGTCATCTTCAGTCACCCTCTCTGACCCAGAAAAGCATTATTATTCTTTCTTATAATTTTTTTTTTTTTGATAAAATAGAAACCTAGACCAAGTATACTTATCTTCCCTCTCACAGTTCTCTACTTCGGTATATATGTATCAAGCTAAAGCATCCTTTTGAGAGAGAAAGAAAGAGAGAGAAAAGAGAGGATAATAGGATACGGTTTCGGCATGAATAAACGGCTGGACGGTTCTAGTAAGATCAATAAGATCAAAGGAAAAGGGATTGGTGCGGTGACGATTTTGGTTTGTTTGATCGCCTTTCTAATTATCATCAGCCTTCTTGAGTCGAATTCTCACGCTTCGACCATATGTAAGTGATTAATTGAACAGTATTGATGTTGCACCGTTCTGTTCATCTTTTTCTTTTTGGTGAACTTGAGCAAGAATCGTTCTGTTGCACCCAAAAAACATTGGATAACATGCCTTAATTCTTGCTCAAGTTCTTTTGGTTGCACTCCTCACTATATTTTACAGTACATATATAATTATATGATGGATTACCAATCTTTTCATTAACGGTTAATTTGAACAACATATTTTTTTAGGATATAGGAACTTGGTGTAGAGGTATCCTTGTCTGATTTTCTCTTTTGTTCTCTTTTCTGCAGTAGATTTGCAGCCGTCTTTTAACAATTATGCGCCTCTGTCAAGCATAGAAGGAACAACTAATCACCTGCAGCAAGGTTTGATTTCAAATTCAAAACATTCGTGCATCTCATGTTTTCCTATATATATACTCAATGATTGTTCGTTCTTACTTTCTTCTTTTGGAAAAATGGAATTAATAAATATAGAAATAATCATATTGCATAGCTGTCCAATCAAATTATGCGTCCACACACGGCTATACAAATAAAAAATAATTGCTGTTTTTTCATGAATAATAGGGGGTTATTTCCTAGTAAAAGTTCTCAAGTTTTGATGTACATGTAATATAAATGTAAATGCATTAACGAGCAAATATGATATATAGGAAAGTGTGTTATAAACAATGTATACATCAATTTTACATAGGGCTCCCTAAAATGACCAATATTTGCAAAACACTGAAACGGGTAAAACAAAACCACATTGACCAAAATATTAATATATAG
This sequence comes from Carex myosuroides, assembly GCA_028015225.1. NCBI lineage: Eukaryota > Viridiplantae > Streptophyta > Magnoliopsida > Poales > Cyperaceae > Carex > Carex myosuroides. Next base: position 9,772,042 of record CM051474.1, read on the forward strand.
GGATCGACTAGCAGTCCCCCCATTCAGTCCCCTAAACTCCCCCCCACTAACTAACTGTCAAAGTACAACTGGGGACCACTAAACGCCCCTCCATTCATTGATTAAATTAATTCACATCCTAATTCATCAAGTATTCATACCTAAGATATTAAATATTCATCTATAATACATCAAGTATTAAAAAAAAACTCGACACATGACTCACCCATTTTTTACACGTTTTTCAAGGTGATTTTTTTTTCTCCGTTCAATCTAACCAATATTTCTGACGATCTATGAGGAATTTTGCAAATCTAAAACCATGAACGTCTTCTACACAATTTTCTCTTTCAAATAAAATCCACGATGACATACTTTTGAGTTATCGGTCACACAAGTATTCCTACCTAATCGAGCAAGTATTCATACCTAAACGTGCAAGTATTCATAATAGTGGTTCCGCCAGTGGGTATTGACAGTTAGATGGGGACCACCACCAGTGCTACATTCATTGATTAAATTAATTCACATACAAAATGGAAAGTATTCATACCTAAGATATCAAATATTTATATATAATTCATCAAGTATTCATACCTAAGATAAAGTATTTAAAAAAAAACTGGACACATCACTTACTCATCTTTTACATGTTTTTCGGGGCCAGTAACGACCAGTCTGGATTGGGGACCACAACCAAAAAGTCACGTGGATCACACCACCAGTGCTACATTCATTGATTAAATTAATTCACATACAAAATAAAAAGTATTCATACATAAGATATCAAGTATTCATATATAATTCATCAAGTACTCATACCTAACTATCAAGTATTTAAAAAAAAACTGGACATATCACTTACTCATCTTTTACACGTTTTTCAAGGTGATTTTTTTTTCTCCGTTCAATCTAACCAATATTTCTGACGATCTATGAGGAATTTTGCAAATCTAAAACCACGAACGTCTTCTACACAATTTTCTCTTTCAAATGAGATCTATGATGATATATTTTTGAGTTATCTGTCACACAAGTATTAATACCTAATCAAGCAAGTATTCATACCTAATCGAGTAAGTATTCATACCTAATCAGATCTGGGAGATGAAACTGGAGAGAAAAGAGAGATTTCTTTTTATTTTCTTTCTATTTGTGTACTTTGACCGTTAGAGGGACTGTTAAGGGACCAAACAGCAGGGACCAAAGAATTACTCTAATATATATATCTAGTAGGAACCGGGATTAATCTCACTCGCTTTTATAGCATTTGAATATTATTCGTGAACCATAACCTAACCTACTAAGTCCAAAAGTCAAAAAATCCGAAACAGTGATCTAAAGGGCCGTGTTGCCATCTCACCAATGGCGCTATTATTTGGGGTAATTTGGAGAGCGCCAAACCTATTCCAAAAAAAGAATATGTCGCTTGTAGCTAGAGTTGGAAAAATTGGCCGCCGGTACTGTTACGGAACGGCATGGCACGCGTGTCAGTTACGTGCTGTGACTCTCGTGTCCTGTGTCGTGACCATTTGCGTGCTGTGTTTATCTTTTGAAATTTTGGCGTGGCATGGCACTGCACATGAAAGATTTAGTCACGGCACGACACGTAGTCACGTGAGTCGCGTGTAATTGGGACAATTAGATATTGATTTAATGGTGAATCTTGAATAAACTAATCTAAATTATGATTAAATGGTCACGCGAGTCACGTATGGTCACGGCACGTTTAGGCACGGCTTGACTCACGTGGTGTGACTATTCGCGTGCCGTGACCACTCCTTGACATTTTGGTCACGGCACGGCACGTGAAAAATTAACTTGGTCACGGCACGAACGGCACGAACGGCACGAACGGCACGAAATCAAAGTCATGACGTGTTAATCACAACGTGTTAGTCACGGCACAGCACGTTTTTCCCACTCTACTTGTAGCCATGAAAAATGCGATATCTCAAATCTCAATAGTAGCCCAACTGTCAACTGATAAGGTCTGAGACTAATTAATCCTTTGTGATATGAGTGATATGACACTAGTAATTCTGTAAATAGACGCCAATAAACTCAATTTTAAAGCTCTAGTCTGCAATAAGATCTCCTATAAAATTTAGAAGTATGTCAATTTAGTTGTACCATCTTCGTAACAGTCAATGTAAACATTCTTGAAGAAAATAGAAACAATAATGATAAATATCACAAATAATTAACTGTGAACTTATGTACATGCGGGGTAATTGTCCATAATAGAAAAATAAAACCGGTCATAATTTATATTTTATATATGTACCATTTTAATTTTGCATAAAGGCGGCAATTTCGTTGCTTAAGTGACAATATAATCTCCTTTTCAATTTTTAACAACAACTGAGTCAAGAAACTATTGATTTCATACCGTTTATGTAATTACTTGTGCAATTATTGATAGCTTAGCAGCCCCAAATTAGAGCATTACCAACTAACTGTCTTCTAATTAATATTAATTATTGGACGTTGCTATTTGTTTAACCTATATCAGGGTTGTTACTTTTTGTCATGTTCTGACTTGTATGATTAATTTGCTAAACCAATTCCAGCCTTTCTTAGGATACAAAATTGCATACCAACCCCTTCACGGGGTACTTCTCCTCAGTCCTCACCATAGTAACAATATATGCAAATAATTTGCGAATAATTCGCGTTTTATTCTTTTTTTGACGTTTCTGAACCAAACTCCAATAAAATGCAAAAAAAATGTATAATACGTTTTATTCGCGAATAAAACGCGAATCAAGAATTATTCGTGATAAAAAAGCAAAAAAAGCGTGATTTTTTTTGGAGGGGCTTTTTTTGGGTTTTTTTGCTTTTGTACCGAATCATTCCCGAATTATACCCAAATTATACCGAATCACAAATTTTTGACCCCGCCAAACCGAACTCGAACTATTCGTTTGTCACTATGGTCCTCACTCCTCAATACAAAATTCTAGGATTACATTTCACACCTTACTATTATAGAAAATATTATTTGCCTTGAAATAACTCGCAATTGTTTTCTTTCGTAGGAATCCGTCTTAGTACTCTCAAAAAGATATATCAATTACACAAATAAATTTCAATAGTCTATTGAAAATAAGGGATGAAAAATGTATGCTATATTTGTGTGGTAACTAATTATAACACAACAACTTATTACCTTTTTTTTAGGTAAAGAACCAAATGTTGTGCCAATTCCTTCAGAAGAAAAGCACAAGTCAGAAAATTCCAGCTCAGGTAATGGTGACTCTCTACTTGTTTTGTTTATTTTCTATTAAACAATTTATGATTCTAACTATGTCTTTATGCACAGGAAATGATGGCGTCATTAATTTACCTATCAGAATGACAGAAGATTTGGGTTCAAATGAGGAAACAACAAGTGAGACCAATACTTTGATAAGTATACACCAATTCATACAAACTACAGTGCTTGAAATTTCAATTTTTGTTGAAATATGACTGATTAAATCTCCCCCAAAAGAGCTAGAGAAATAATGAATAATTAGATAAACATTGGGAGTGATAAAGAGATAGCGCTGATGAACCACAGAACAAGACTAATGGTCCCCAATCACCAATTTTTATCAAAAAATATAAGATTTTTTTTGGCTTTTTTAATACTCATAGAAGTCCCAGAATTTTTTTTTTTAATAGCGTGCATGCTAATTTCTTTTTACCAAAAATTATGATATGCAGTGATAGAACCAAATCACGACAAGCTCAATTCCGGGGACTTAAAGTCAGGTATTTAATGAAAAGTTGCACTATATATTTTTATTCATCATTCAAGATCTTCTATATTTGAAAGACTTTGTATTTTTCTTTTTCTCAAAATTTGGATTTAATGCTTTGTGCAGATAATGATGAGAAACCCACCTTACCTACTGTTTCAAGTGAAGATACAAATCCTAAGGAAGAATTAGTAGGTTAGTACATGAATTCGCTTTGATTTATATTCCTCTTGATTTCTTAAACATTGGGAATTTTTTTGTTCTTTAAACAATATGTTCTAGTTATTCTGTAGAAAGACCAGAGCTTGTTTAGTCATAACCCAAAACAGAGCAGCTAGGGATTTCGAGAGGAATAATTTTCTATTTCTTATTTATGATTAGTTGGCCAATTGCCTTATAATATACAACAAGTTTGACACAAATGGAAGGCTAATCTCCAAGAAGATTTCCCCTTTATGTATAATTTTCAAGCATCGTCACATTGATTAGTGTGGCAACATTTATTTGTTTAGCAGAAAACCGCCTGTGGTTTCTTTCTCTCCACAGTTCCTTTCTGATGGAATAACTAGGGAAAAAGAAATAAAGGTAGTAAAATTAAATTTTATTTATTCCTTAATAGGTGCATTGTATTATTTCCTTTCAGTTAAAGAAACAAATGAGTTGGCCATTCCTGCAGAAGAAAAGGACGACTCTAACAATTCGAATCAGGGTATGTATTTCCTTTGAAAAACAAATTATACTATCAAGATAAGTTCCTGTGAGTTATCCTGATTTTTTTATCTTTATTTAATAGATGATAGTGGAGAAATGATGTTACCAACTAAACTAACTGAACAATGGAATCAAGACGAAACTACTGAAAGTTCAAAAACAGAACTCAGTGCAGAGGAGAAGTCTGAAACCACTGAATCCCAATCAGTTAATTCTGAAAATCAGGAGGATATCAAGTCAGGTACACTAATTTCATACCTTGTTTAAAACCATTTACTTATTAATTACTTTGAAAACAGTATTGAAATGGAACAAAAAATGGAATTAAAACAGACTCTGTTTCAAAACAAGATTTAGACGACGATCAGTCTGGCACAGCCATAGAAACATTAAAAAATAAAACTTTACATATTTGTTTCTCTGACAATCTTACTTGCATAATTCAGAAGAAATCCCTTCAAACCAAAACCAAAAGAACAAGCTTGAGTGCGACTTCACGCACCCAAGAGCTGATACATGCACAATGGAAGGAGATGTGAGAGTCTTAGGCACCTACTCTACTGTTTTTCTTGTTTCACCTACTGCGCAAGATACCACTGAGTCAAAGATTCAGCCATACGCACGCAAATGGGAGAGGCCAACTATGCAAATGATCAGAGAAGTTAATGTCAAACAGGCTTTACCAGATCAGGCACCACCTTGTACTGTGCACCATGATGTACCAGTTGTTGTTTTCTCCACAGGTAATGACTATTAAGCTAATTAGACCCATTTAGTCTGGCCAAAATCTCAATTATGTTAAACAAATAGCTGTAGAAGTTAACTAAAAATGTTATATTAACTTTCTTTTTACTTTTATTCATTTCAGGGGGCTTCGTCGGGAATGTATTTCACGACTACACAGATATACTGATTCCACTTTTTCTTGCGGCAAACCAGTACGAAGGAAAAGTGCAGTTCGCAGTTACTGACATGAGTTGGTGGTGGATTTTCAAGTACCTCCCCATAATCAAGACCCTTTCTCCTTACCCCATTTTAAACCTAGACCAAGACAAAAATGTGCATTGCTTTCCCTCGGCTCAAATTGGGGTCAAATCGCACAAGCCCATGGGTGTCGACCCGACCCAATCACCGAACGGTTACACAATGCAAGATTTCAGAGCTTTCATTAGAAAATCCTTCTCACTTAAAAGATCCTCTACCAGGGTTATTGACCTGAAATCTGGGAGAAGACCTAGGTTGCTTATTCTGTTGAGGAGAGGTACAAGAGCTATAGTCAACGAGAAGCAATTGATTGCAATGGCCAAGAAAATAGGGTTTAGGGTTATAGCTGCTGATCCAGACAAAACTAGAGAATTCCCCAAGTTTGCACATGTGGTGAACTCCTGTGATGTTATGTTAGGAGTGCATGGTGCTGGTCTAGCCAACATGTTGTATCTACCAACAAATGCCACTGTTATACAAATTCTACCATGGGGTGATTTGGGCTTTGTGGGGAGGCATGATTATGGCATCCCTTTACCTGACATGGGCCTGAGATATGTGGAGCATGAAATAAAAGAAGATGAAAGTACCCTTATTTACAAATACCCAAGGGATCATGCAGTGTTTACAAACCCTCAAGCAATACATGACCAAGGATGGGATACCATGTATAGGATTTTCTTGAATGAGCAAAATATAATGCTTAATGTGGATAGATTCAAAGGAGTTTTGATTGATGTTTTTAAGTCTTATGTCCAATAGAGGACAAAGATACTGAAATTTGTATATTGTATAGTGATTCTGTTAGGGGGGGGGGGGGGGGGGGGGGTCATTTAATTATTATTTTTGTGGGATTTTTTCTAGGAGAAAATTGCACTGGCTTATATTATTGTGACTTTCTTTTTTTGTAACTAGAGTTGCATTGTTGACATTTAAACAACAATTTGTTAATAAAATTAGGTGGATGCGTGTTCTCAATAATATTATAATACTTCGTTTATTCCATTGATATAGCTTTTCTTGTGTGCGTCTGTCTCTACCTGCCTGAGTGGTCTTAAAAATCTGAAATGAGTGGCAACCTTGGGAAATATTCAGAAACAACTCTGTTTTAAATTATTTTCAGAAAGGACCCTCAAAACTCAACAACTTAGGCAGCTTGATTTGTATGCTTAGTGGATGTGACGAAAACAGCAGACTTTTGAGTCATATAGTATTATTTACCTTCGAATGCAATTACCTAACACCATATGTTATTGCTTAAAAAGCTAGCAAAGCGTTGTAGGTCAATTACAGAGTGTAATTTAAATTTATTCCACATCCATGTCAGTCAAATTATAATAAGCAAATTGATCTTATACATATAGTTCAATATTGCAAGGATCAAATATATTTAGAATGTTTCTTTATTGGAATCTTTTTTAATCTGAAAAAATAAATTAGCAATTGATTTCATCCGTCCGATAAATCAAGGACAATATAAGAAAATAAATGCTGATCATAACTTGCCCCCATTTAAATTTTCCTCAATAAATTTTTCCATAACTCAAAATAAGAAGTCCAAAAAAAGCTACGTACTGATCTAAAACGGGAAAGGTCCGTTGATCCGCGATCATGTGAACGTTTCACATGAACCGCATGCTTCCTTTTTTTTTACATGTATATAATCAATGGTGAAGCTAGGAATTTTGCCAAGAGTAGGTGAACATATATAGAAAAACATATATAGTTGCAAAAAAAAAAATTCAAATCTACAAAAATTACATCATCAATCAAAATAAACAAGAAGTCAAGATAATATAAATGAACATCAAAGGTTTTAACTAAGTCAAAAGTTTATAACAAATATTCTTTTAATATAAAAAACAAGAAATATATTAATGCAACATAGTCAAGTCAATGGAGGGAGCATTATTCTACGGGTCTTGATATCGTTGAATAATTCGTTTATCATTTACCTCATCAGACAACTCTTTCTCAACATAAGTAACCAAACAATTAGGTATTCTTGCAAAATGGCACTTCAAGTCCTCGTAATTTGGATCCCTCATGAAAGAACAGAACATTCATGCTGACTGTTAGATTAACATTTAATTCAGTTCACTTCTTCACGGAAATTCTTTCAAAGATCTTACATTTTGTGATATCTACTGTGTAACCAAAATTACTTTTACTAGGAGAAGGATATTCCTCTTTCCCAAATACTCACCTTATTTGTCTTTAACCCTTTGAAAACAGAGACCGGCGCACTTGAGAAGTATGTGAGGTCAATTCATCCCTATTTTTATTCCTAATAATGGTAACTCTTTACAATATTTTTTTAATCTTTTGACAAAATAGTTGTAGACTTAACAAAGGATGTAGTTTGTTAAATTCTTGCTAATATTGACCCCCAAACAATAATATTCTGCCTCTCAAAATATTTTGGGTGCATTTGCTCATTTCGAATTTCATTTTCCATATTATGGTGTAAGCTCCTTTCCATGGTTTACATGATGTGAATTATTGCTAGCTTGGAGTACTGGAGTTGTCAATCAAGATCACGCATAAGAGGATTGTGATGCTGGATTTTAGAAATTAGCTTAATTACTTCAAATTAACTAATTAAAATATAAGTGTACAAGACTTGAAGAAAGATATACTTGCCTTTTCCAGTGCTCCCAGAAGTATGTATGTTGAGCATGCATTTTCTTATTTGATATGCTTCTCCACTGTATCTAGTGCTCTTTTCTTAAGAGTGAAAGTAGCCAAATTGTAAGAGGATATTCCAAATCAAAGAGAAAAGGACTGCAATAACAGTTCTTTATTAAATCTAGGTTTCTAAGAGTATGCATAACAGAATAAACCCAGCGCATCTAGAAAGGGCAAAATAAAAGGGATGATTTGATTTAAAATGCATTGAATCTAGGTATCAAGGACCTAATTAAATATGCAATTAGATATAAACAAAAGGCCAAAAACTCGTGAAATTGAATGCAAGCATGACAAAACAGTATTTTCCAAGAGGAGATAAGCATTTACAGAAAAAAAAACCTCCGCTCCTTTCTCCTTCGCACAGGCGGCAGACAGGCGACGATCAGCAGGCACAGGCGCCGATTCTTTCTCCTTTGTGCAGCGGCATCGCGTCTCAGCAGAGTGGCGTATCGCGTATCGCGCACAGGCGGCGTCGCGTCTCAGCAGAGCGAAGTTTTTTTTTTTTTTTTTGATTGATCTCTCATGTTGCTGGACTCTGTGCCAAGGGTAAGCAACCCAATTTTCTAGGGTAGGCAAGCCCAACAAAAAACCTGATCTAAAAAAAATAAAAATTCCAGGGGTAGGCAAATGCCTACCCTGCACCATACCAGCTTTGCCACTTAATATAATTTCAAATTCAATGGTCACAAATATATTTATTTTGTGCAAATAATACTAAAACTAGGGACATAATGATAAGTTTTCAAAAACAATCAATTCAAAAGTTGGCGGTACTTCACCGCCAACCTTCAAAAAAAAAAGTTTTCAAAACAACATCGCTTTCACTAAAATTGTCATCATTTTCTGCATTGAAGCCACCTAATGAGACTATTCCGCCCAATACCAGTCCCAAATTGGGTGTGTGTGTTTATGCATATTGAACATTGAATGAGTAAAAAACTGTCAATTATATCCCTATCTACACTATCATCCATTTCTGTATTCAAAGACATAGAATACGTTTATATTTTTTCCTTTACTGGAAGAAGTTACGAGTACATATATATATATCCATAGAAGTTGAACTTGATTGAGCATGTATGAAGAAGAAGAAGAAGAAACAAGAGATTATGCAATCATGGCAAGAATAATAAGGGCCGGAGTTGATTGTGCGCGTCTCTTGATACCCTGCCTCTTGGTATCAGTTTTGCTGCTCAACATAAAGCTGGATTTTACATACTCAATTCGTAAGTTTGATATTTTTATTTCCTATTAATTTGAGTATTATTTATTTGTTTTTTTTTTCAAAATATGAAGATCATACATGAGAGAGATAGAGTGGTTCTATCTTTTTCACGTATCTTCAAACAAAAAAGGTGAAACTTTGCATCATTTGGTCAAATTTGAAATATTATTGCTGTTGATCGATGATAATGAGATACGATCTTATCATCTTCTTGTCAATTTGATCATGACATCTTGGTCGTCATTATCATCATTATTGTGCTAATTAGCACAACTATGGAGAAATGAAACATGACTGTTGAAGTGTACATCCTGACAGTTTGATATCTATAAAATATGAGTCAGGAAAACAATTAGATTATGAGGTATTGTGGTGTTTTTGCGGTAGACTAATATATGACTTAACAATTCTAATACCATGCATGCAGAAACTTTGAATAACAAATCAAAATAATTATAAATTATGCTATAAGTAGGGGCGGATCCAGGATTTTCATCAGAGAGAGGCAATAAAATTACAAATCGGATTTGAATAGTTAATCGGGTTCAAACCCATTAGCTAATTGGATACTAGATAAAAAAAAAACAATGCTCTAATTAATTTCTACTTTTCGTTGCTCTGACTTTTAATTTTCAGCACTCTGACTTCTAACCCTAATTACTAATTAGAATTCAAGATACTTATCATAATTTTAACTCTAAATTTAACATTAATTACAAATCAAAAATCTAGAGGGGGCAAATAAAATTCCAGAGAAGGGCAAAGTCAGTCCGAACCTATAAATTTGTATAAAATTTCAAAATTCAAGAAAGAACAGTTGACCCCTAGGTGTGTCCGCCCCTGCCTATAAGATAATCACAGACATGCAATGTATTTTTGTTATGTGACTAATTTTGATATAGTTTTTTTTACGTTGTCATGCATTAAAATGTTTCGAATAGAATTGTCCGTTAATTATTGTTTTCATACTTTTTTAAAGAAAGGGGAGTTAAGTAGGTTTCAGTTAAGCGATTTTATTATCTTTAGAATCAATTTAATCCCCTGCTTTTTACTAAAATTAAGAAATTAAGCAAATTCCCGTTGTGAAAATCATTTCCATGGTACTTAATCTTAGGGTTTTTTAAAAACTAGGTGAGCCCAATTGCATTAAAATAAGTGTAAATCTTGATATCAAAGCCCAGAAACCGAAACGTCCTCAAATTTTTGTCGTGTCATGTTTCCGTTTTCAATTCTCCAGTTTGGCCCATCTTGAAATTTTCAAATTTTATTAGATAATAAATTAATAATTGATAGAATTTATAGTGTGCTCACATAAACTTTCAAAATAGTCAATTTCTTCCTGAAAACTCCATAATATCCAAAATTTCGATTAAACTTTAATATTCTTTCTTCCTCCTGCTTTATTTATCTAAAATTTCTTCTTCCTCCTCCACAATCAAAATGAAAGCCCTTTATAAACTGTTCAATTGCATTAAAATTCGTACAGACTCAGTCTCAAGAACCTTAAAATTCCACTCAACACATGTTCGCAACGCGACAAATCTCGACAAATATATGATGTAGTGGTGGTGCGTCCCACTGTGTATTTTGTGAATTGTGATTTGTGAAGGTTGATGTTTAGTCTCGTTTCTTTGAACGAATTCGCATCCTCTGTATTAACTAAAAAAGAATTTTTTGAGTTAATATATCAGTATCGTCCGATTAACTTTAAGATCTGTGCTAATTTGATCAGCACTAATATTAAAGAGTTCCTACTTTATAGGTAAGTGCTAAATTAACTCTGTTTAAAATGAGACCACCGAAATGTATTAACTCAAAAGATAATGCAGACGATGCGGACTCTCTTTGAACCGAAATTTTTATTTTTAACATTTTAAAGAATTAAATTAATAAAATAACCACCGTTTCTGGTCAATTCCATATTTAACATGGCCGCAGAACACCGGAGCGGACCCATTTGGGGGCCGCCGCAGAATGCCGGAGCGGACCCCCATATGAGTCCGCAGAATGCCGGAGCGGACCCGGGTCCGCAGGGTCCGCACTATGCCGGAGCGGACCCTTTTTTTTTTTTTTTTTTTTTTTTTTTTTCTCTGATGAAATTGATTATGATTTTGTTTTGGAAATTTTTATCAAAAATGTAAAGTTTGTACTGGAAGTTGTGTGTAATTACTTATGCTTGAAATATCGTTTAATCTGAAATTGTTGTTCGTCGTTTGTTTGATCAAAAGAAACATTACAATAGAACAATGAGCCATATAAAGAAGCATACAATAGAACAATGTTAATGTTATCGGAAATTACAAATACGTCTAATTAACCGAAAATAAACAATATTTTTACGAGTACAATAAAAAAAACAACATTAACTCTCAATCTCGTGCAGCTCGAGCAGCTCTGTTTTGTCTTTCTTGTGTATCTCGGCCAGCTTGGTGTCCTCTTCTCCTATTATGTAGAACGTCCATCCACATCGGAATTCTGTCGTGCTGTCTTCTGCCCACAGCAATATTTCTTTTCTCTGGAACAAGGACCGGGCCATCGTATTGAGGCCATTCCGACTGATTTCCATAGACATGCCATTGTGCGCTCCATGCGCTCCATGTGTCGTGGCTCATTGTTCTATTGTAATGTTTCTTTTGATCAAACAAACGACGAACAACAATTTCAGATTAAACGACATTTCAAACATAAGTAATTACACACAACTTCCAGTACAAACTTTACATTTTTGATAAAAATTTCCAAAACAAAATCATAATCAACTTCATCAGAAAAAAAAAAAAAAAAAAAAAAAAAAAAAAAAAAAAAAATGGGTCCGCTCCGGCATAGTGCGGACCCTGCGGACCCGGGTCCGCTCCGGCATTCTGCGGCGGCCCCCAAATGGGTCCGCTCCGGTGTTCTGCGGCCGTGTTAAATATGGAATTGACCAGAAACGGTGGTTATTTTATTAATTTAATTCTTTAAAATGTTAAAAATAAAAATTACGGCTCTTTGAACGGCCGCTAGCTTGCCACATACAACTCACCAATTAGAGCAGCTGAATTTTTGGCTCAGAAATTAACGAATCTAAGCCATCGGAATAATATAACACAAAAATCTGAACGCATACCAAAAGCTGAGATGCTCATGCTCTCCCTGCCGAATTTGTTATTAATATCCTAGAAAATAACACAAATGCCCATAATTTTTTAGTATTTATAAAAGTATTCAAACTAGCGAGAGATTCTCGGCAGTCCACTTTGAATCCCCTGCGCCTGGTATTATTTTGAGGCGTTCTGTATATGAGCCCCTTCAAACAGGGCTTATTGCTATTGATGCAATGATCCCTATAGGACGGGGTCAGCGAGAATTAATTATTGGAGACAGACAAACTGGTAAAACAGCAGTAGCCATAGATACGATTCTCAATCAAAAAGGGCAAAATGTAATATGTATTTATGTAGCTATCGGTCAAAAAACATCTTCTGTGTGGCTCAGGTAGTGACTACTTTCCAAGATACAGAGGCCATGGAATACGCTATTGTCGTAGCTGAAATGGAGGATTCACCTGCTACATTACAATACCGTCCACTTTCTTTCTGGACCGCCAGCAATGCCCATATTTTTTTAGTATTTATAAAAATGCCTAAACTGCTGAGATTCTGGACAATTCACTTTCTTTCAAAACCACCAGGATTCCTGGTGGTCCAAAAAGAAAGTGGACCGCCGAGATCACTGACGGCCCTGTTTTTTTAGTTTTTTTTTTTTTAAATTGAGGTATGGTGCTTACTCCCTCTCGGTTTATATTAAATCTATTATTTCTTGATCAAAACCTGATATGACACACAGTTAGTGATAAATTGTGTTTTTCAATGTTTTAAATTTCTTATTCGGAGGAAAATCAGCCAGAGAAAACAAAATCAGTGACAAAGTTCTGATTTTTTTAATATGTATATTCAATTTGAAATCTGAATGTATTTGTCTAAAATAACTTTAACTGGCCATAATTTTCCGTAGGAAACTCCGTTTTGAGCGTTCGATCACTTTCCGGAAAGTTTGGCAGAGGAGATTTGGATTTTGAAGATAAGCTAAGGTCTATCTTACAACATGTCCCGTGCACTCATAATTGCAAAAAAAAAAAAAAACATCGTTTAAGGCCTCAAAACTACAATTGAAATTTCTAAAAAATAACAAGAAGTTATAAAATTGATTTCAAGAAAAATAAATGTTAAATATATAATAAAAATAAACATAATATTTTTTTCAATAAGAAAGGAACTTGTACTTGATAGATTAAAAAAAAAATTCATGGAACTTGTATTTATAAAAGATTTTGTTGCATAAACAATCTAAATTGTATTTGATAAAGAAACAATTTTCTCGGTACTCGTGAACCGAGAGAAAGTAAGCACCAAACTTAATTTAAAAAAAAAATATTGCCCAAACCGTCGAGATTCTCGGCGGTCCACTTTCTTTCTGGACCGCCGAGAATCCTGACAGTTCTGAAAGAAAGTGAATCATAAAGAATCTCGGCAGTTTACACATTTTTAAAATTCTAAAAAATCGTGAGTATTTCTGTATTTTTCTATTTAATTTTGGATATTAATAAAAAAAATTGGCTCTCCCTGCTCGGCTGCTTCTAATACTTACTGGGCTTAATTTGCGATACAACATGTGAATATATATATGCTGATAGTTATAGAAGATCTTAGCGAGATCCCGATGAATAGAAGTCCGTCGAAGTTTCTAACACCGAATTTATTAACGTGTAACTGAGATGGATTTACCATGAAGTCAAGGAATCAGATTCAAACTCCGATGGCAAATCATGTGCGAGCAAACGCCTGACTGACTTTTTTTTTATTCTTTGGTATTTTCAATTCAAAGCAACAATTTTCTCGAATTCAGGTTTTGTTCTTTTCAAAAACTTTTGTCTAATGAATCCCAATGCATCCATTAATGTTGTTTTATACATAGAAGAGGGTTCTAATAGCAGTGTTGTTAACTGCGACCGCACATGCTTATGTAGTTGAAAACTACATAAAGATCTTCGTGCAATCTCATATATGTAATTTTTCATATACAACCACATATGCAGTCCATACATACCGCATACATATCGCATTATACCATGTAGTCCATACAAATGTTATTTTAATTAATTAAAAAAATAAAATACACGTAGTATAAAATACATGTAGTATAAAATACACGCATATGAATATATATATGGATTCTCATTTTAAAATCCGCATATATAAGTCCGCATGAAAATCCGCATATGTGGCCGCATATCGCATATGCGGTATGCTGTGACCTTCCGCATGCATGAACAAAACCGCATTTAACAACATTGCTAATACCTCATGCCTTTCATACCTTATCATACTTCATAGTTTATATTTTCGTTTTTAAAGTCTAAATTATCGATCCGAATCGCTCAACATGATATCTATACTAAAATATGTTTGGAGATGAAATTTTATAATTTTTGAAAATTCTTTACTATTTTTTAAGATAAGTAAAAAATTCACTGTTTTTGAACGGGCCAGAAACAATGATTTTGTACCTATCTTAAAATATAGTAAAAGAACTTCAAAAATTATAAAATTTCACCCCAAGCATATTTTAGTATGGATATCATGTTGAACGGATTGGATCGATAGTTTAAATTTTAAAAACGAAAATATAAAATATGAAGTATGATGAGGTATGAAAGGTGTGAGGTATTAGATACCTCCTCTCATATATATATGATGATAAATGTGCGGATCAAAATGAAGTACTTAAAGTTTGCAACTTCAAAAGTCAGCTAAATATCCGATAATACTACAAATGACGAAATTTTGACTCAATAAAAGATGAATTATATTATTTTTCAATATTTTCTCCATGTCACTTAAATGTTAATGGAGCCCAATTTTTTTTGGTTTTTTCGATTATAAAAATTTAAATTTTTGTCAAAAAATTGACATTTCACACAAACAAATATAACATGTTTGAGCTTACATATTGTCCAAAAAAACTATGCACCTCAGTAAACCCTAATTTGTTGTTTTCAATGAAATACCGGCCCATGGGCCTTTAATGCCACACAAAAATATAAAATGTTTGAAGAGCTGAGTCAGCTGAGTCAATTAATTTTAGAGCGTAACGATGCGTTTTTTATATTTAAAACATCATACATAACCAAAAGTTTTAAATGGTCTTCACTTACCTAATTTACCGTTCTGAAATTTTATACAATGCATCTTTGAAATTTCAATTATATGTGGCCATGAAGTACGAATTGTTTAATTTTTTAGCTCACAAAAAGTGTTCTCGTATATTTTCAATCGTTCCGTTCAAATGCTTGTACTTCCTGAAAATAATTATAAGCATTTGTTGTTGATAATTGTTACTCTATTTCCTTACTTCAATATTTTATTTATTTGGTCAAATTTTTGTGAGAAAAATTATTTTACAAGGCATGATCTCTGTGATACCAATATTGCAGTAAAAGAAAGAGACATAGAGAGCCATATTTAATTATTGAGACTTTAAATGGCTATGCTACGTAGTAGGGCAGCAAACAAATCAAACTTAACTCAGTTTGAGTTTGAACCAATTTCGAATTGAACTGGTTCGAAATTGAAGCAGAGTTTTGAATTGAAGAAGAGTTCGAGTTTGATTCGGTGCGATTTGAATCAGTTTTGAATCGAACTGGTTCGAAATTGAAGCAGGGTTTAGAACTAAAAAGAAGAGTTTGAACCGAGTCAGACTCAGTTCAAGTTCAATTTGAACCAATTTCGAATCGAACTGGATTTGATTCATTTCAGAACCGAGCTAGTTTGATTTGTTTGAAACCAAATTTTTTTTTTGAATCGAACTCAATCGAATTACAAGCTAGGAGCTTTTTGTGCACCCCTACCATGCAAAGTCAAAACTTTGGAACATCTTTGGATGGATGATAGTCTAGTATTATTCTCAAAATAACGTTATTTTTACTAACTTAATTTTGTTTATAAGAATAGTAAACTATTTTTGTAAATTATACAAATTAGCCAATATTTATATTATTTGAATAGCACAAAAATAAAATTCTCTTAAAATTATTTTACATATTAGTAATTTTTTCGTACTATTTTTATACACTATCTCATATAAAATTATTTCACATTATTCTCTTGACTATTGAAACACACCTATATATATTGAATAATTATATTCATTCCTGCACTTCAGTCCCCCTTTGTCCCCGCAGCTACAGTAGATGAATGTTGTACTATGGTCCTCCCTTTCTCAGTTCCCGCATCAACCTTCATAGGTATAAATACTTGAGAAATAAGAGATTAATACTTGCAAAGTAAGATATTAATACTTGCATGCGTAACTTGATATGATTATCTCTCTTTTTCAGTCCTCTAATAGTCCCCGCATCACCCTTCCTCTAATGAAATAGTGGAGACCTCGTATCACCGCATCAACTTTTCTATAATAAAAATAGTTGACCTCATAGGTATAAATACTTCAGTGCATAAGTATCAATACTTGCAAAATAAGTTATTACTACTTGCAAAATAAGATATTAATACTTTAATGTGTAACTTGATATGATCAAACGCCTGAAAATTAAACTTTGTACAATGTATATACATATAAATAGTTCAGTGCATAGGTATAAATAATTTCAATACTTGATATTAATACTTTCAGACGTCATCCAGCGCCATATGTAAAAAATATTAAGTATTGCGGTCCCCCAGATAGTTATGGCAGTATTGATATGTTTAGAATCGTGTATGGTCCCCCTGGTCCCACCATGTAGTTTGAGTGGTCCCCCACAAGTATTTATGGTGCTGGGACAATTTAAGAGATTTGGTTGATAAGACAATTATTTACGTTAAAATACTTTCGTGCATTGATATAAATACTTCCTTGGATATGTATAAATACTTTCGTTCATAGGTATTAATACTTTAGAAATTGTATGAAAATTATACAGATTATATAAGAAAATTATGCGGAGACTGTTCCCCAAGTTAATTATGGAAGTTATGTGCGGGAACAGTGCAAAAACAATTGTCAGCCTCCATATATATTTGGTCTGAAGTTTCAAGTAGATGTATTGAACATGCTAAAAGAACGTAGATAGATTAAAAATACCACTTAATAACAACATTAATTGTTGCCTATTAGCTGAAATTAGGGGTGTAAACGGATACGAATTATCCCGTTTCCAAATCCGATTCGTATCCACGTGGGATCCGAATTCGGATGATTCGGATTCGGATAATACCCGGATAATACCCGGATATTCGGATAGTTTTCTAAATAGGCAGAACAGACCGGATCCGGATAAATTTTCTAATCGAGAAACGGAGCGGATATCCGTATATATCCGCGATAGATGCGCACAAATCAACAGCAACTTCGCTTGCAAGATATGGAGCTCAGTTTATATAAGCATTCCAATCTCGTTTTAGTATTTGTTGTGGGACTAAAGTTGTGCAGTCCGGACACAGCGTGAATTGAACTGCTTATTTGATGCTCTTATTAAAGAATGATTTCTTTATAAAAATAAAAGAACGTGGCGGGTGGGTAACACTCGAACAGCCAGGGTCAACCATCTTTTTTAATCTCTTTATATATAAAAAAATATTTTTTAGTGAGAATTGTTTGGGGTATCCATTGGATGTACATAAAGAAAATTGAATAATTCTTTTTCTTATTTTCTAATTTATTTTTTCATAATTTAGTTAAATGGTATCTTAAAGCGCTCGTATGACTTAGTTATCCAACAATTATTTGAATCCGTATTCGTGAATTATCCGTTCTGTATCCGTATCCGTTTAAGGTGGATTTGGTTTTAAATTTTGTCATCCGTTTACTATCCGTATCCGTATTCGTATCCGCTCATTGAAATGTGGATATGGATATGATTTTACCATATCAGCTCCGTATTCGCTCCGTTTTCACCCCTAGCTGAAATAGAATAAACTTCACATAATCTTGGGCAGGGAGGTGACCGTTTTTTTTTTTTTATCAAAAGAATAAAATAAGGTGGCTTTCTTTTTTCTCTGATCACAAGAATTAGGCTAAGATCAAAACTAGGTCAAATTTTATTGAACGTGTCAAAGGTATCCGGTGATTAATATTAATTCAGATTAAAGTACCATCCAATTCCGAGCTCGATCCACGCTTGTCGCTGACTGTGAGACCTCTCTTAGGGGTGCAAACGGATCGGATTCGGATCGGATAGTGGTAAAATGATATCTGTATCCGCTTTTATTTTTCGGATACGAATACGGATTGGATATTAGATAGATACGGATCGGATATCAGATATCCGTAGATATATATATAAATATTTTTATAATATATATTAAACTATATAGTATATATCTACTATTCAGATACGAATAATTAAAATTTAAAATCATATCCGTATCCGTATCCGCACGGATATTCGGATATCAAATATCCGTATCAAATTTTCGGATATGGATCCAGATACGGTCAGATATTATCCGATGTGTTTGCACCCTAACCTCTCTTGTACTCGCGGTACACGTTTGTAGGACTTTAATTAGAAGAATCATGTACATTTTTTAGGGGAAGTCCTTTCTCGTTCTAAGTAATTTCAAACCTGCAGTTCGTTCATTTGTTGTAAATACAAAATTTTTAAAAATATTGAATAATGAACTTTTTCAGTGAAAAAACTGAAAAAAAAGACATGATTTTACTTATAGTGCCTGGAAGAATATTTCCACCATGGGCGCTATGTCTGTCATGTCACGCCTTCCATGCACCGTGATAGCCATGTTCAGCTAAAAGACGAGTGTGATGTCGCTTTTTTAAGTTGAAAATCACACTTACACCATCTCATTGTCGGTATCCTCAAAGAGGTTATCCGATATGAGCTCGGGTTCAGTGGCGGTGTACAACGTTGGACCTCCGGTATTGCGTGATAAACACCCGGGACATTTCCAAAACCGGCGACGAGAGTCTTGTCTTCTTTGTTACGGCAGATAATGCACCTACGCAACTTGAGCTCGAGATCGAATTTATAAATGTCGTTCTCGTCTTCCTTGGTGAACGAGAGTGCGTTAGCAAGGGTGAGGTCAAGAAGGTCACCGATTTGGAGGTCCTCATTCGCGAGCATCCAATCCAAATCTTTCTCGGGAAAATGTTGGAGGGTCCATCTCTCAGGCCGAGATAGGGCCCGTATTGTGTCCCGAGAACGTCGAGGATTAGGGGGAGGTGTGTTGTGGCCGTGCCTTGATGGTTGGACATCGCGACTATGACCACGATCATGGGGTGTTTTGTTTTTGGAAACAACTCTCTTGAAAGGCATCTCGGAAGTAGATGGGTGAAAAATGATAAGAGGTAAAGAGTGAAATGTGCCTTTTACCGTATGGTGACTCTGGTATTTATAGTCGTTAGGGGAAATGTTGCCATAAATAAGCGTGGGCCATATTGCCTAAATAGGTAGCCGCCAGCTACTAGCCATAAATGTCATTGGGCAGTGTGCCTCGTTAATGAGATGACAGGCTTTTGGCATTCCCGAGATGGTCAAATTGACTCGTATTAGACAGCATTAAGTAATAAAATGCTTATGCACAACAAATATTAATCAAAACAGCACGAGATAGAAATCTCAGCTAAGTTTACTACATAGGCATATGTGTAAAGTTAAAAAGTTAACATCGAATTAAAAACAAAAGGCGGGCTATTTCCGCGATATTCTATATATTGCTAAGGCTATTCATGGCGGGAGCGCTTATTTCGGCGTTCTTGATCCGAACAACTCTTGCAGGTGAAGGATGTGAAGCGGGGATCCTCATGGTTCCGAGGTGATCGGCGAGCGAGACACTTGGGGTGAAAAGCTTCTTCACATCCATTACAATGGAACATGTGGTGAAAGTTTCCTCGGGTTCGGCAAACGGCACATCTATCCCAGGCTAATGGGTCGTCCTCCTCTTCCTCGGGGTCATTTGGGAGTGGCTCGATGCAGACGTCGGGGTTCTTATGTGGAGGAGATGGGTGTAAGGATGGATTGTCATCATTCTCCTTTTTAACCTCGCCAGTCATGAATTTGTTATCTGTCATCGTGTTATAAGCCGAGGTGGAAAGGATAGTTGTGAATACTGGGTGTCTCGTTAAAGGGAGACGGAAGGATTATTTATAGTATACCGGTATTAATTACGTGACGCCTCGTCTTCCGTTACCCGTCGTCAGCCATCAAATCAGTCGTCAAATCGGTCAGGGGTACGGGGTTACGGCGCAATCCTTGCGTGACACCTGGCGCGCGTCAGCTCGGTAAGAGCTCGAAACACAGGAATCGAGGCATTGCCATGATGAAACGCGACGCTTCGTGGCTTCTTTTCGAAATTCGCGCAAGTATTGAGCGGGAAAAGGGAGAACCCTATATATGTACAATTCGTCCCGACCCATCATTTGTTATCGCTTCTCTTGAGTAACTCAATCTCGGAGCCACAGAACGAAAGTAATCTCGGTTATAGCATAGGGAGTTCAGAGCTGTTAGACATTTTCAGGAGAGACGTAGGACGAAGACCGAGTTGCGAAGGAATCATACGACAAGGTAATTCTTTATTACTTCAGTAGTCTGCATTATATTGATTAATTTTCTGTAATTTTGTATGATCATTGCCGATGTCAATAGTGATGTAGTGACCACATAGGCATGGTAATGTTGTCAACCTTAGGATTAATGACCTAACATTGGCAATCGATTCGTATTTGATAAGTCGGTAAATGTAACATCTTAGAAATAAAGAATAACGGTTACCTAAGCCAATTCTGTTTCTTCGTTAATTTAGACATGGCCGGAGAACAAGAAGGATCTAGGGATCAATCGTCCGGTGCTTCAGGGGAGTTGTCCCCAATATCTCATCGATCCCTCCGCTCAGGTAGGGGCAAGAACCTTTTTGGTATGTCCCTCCCGCACCCCGATGCCGTGCCGGAAGGTTTTGAGGAAGAGCAGTATGGTGAAGGGAATGGGGAAAATGAAGAAGGTTCACCTCGTGGTGAACTCGTGGCGACCCAAGCGGGGACATCTCGCGGTCATTCGAAGCCTAGGAAGAAAAAAGCAAAGAAAGATGTCGTTCCCCGAGATGGTCATGGGGATGACTTGATTTTTCCGGTATCTGCCAGTATTTCTCCTAAACTGGTTGTCCGATATAAGGCTTATGCTGACGCCTTTTATGAGGAACTCGTGGATGAAGCCGATAGAGAAGAGTATCCGCGACATGCGCTTAAATTGAAAGCCCCGGGTTTAAATGACCGAGCGCACGACTCGAGTCTCGGGATGTGCATATATTGGAAAATGCCGAAGTGCGGTTTCAAAATAAGGGTGTCTAAGTTTGTACGCGAGATATTACGACATCTCGATGTGGCCCCTGCACAGTTAACCGCACCCGCATGGTGTTATATCATGAGTTTTAAGTATTTGTTTGATTTTATGCCCGAGTTAGAACTATATTTCCCGAGTGTTGGGTTGTTCTTTCATTATTTCTCTGTTTTATATAATAATGAAAGCCACATCGCAATTCGGAAGAATCCTAATGGCATTGTGCTTTTTGACAAGCTGTCAAAGGTGGATGATTGGAGTCATGGGTGGGTATATCTGGAGAATCCCACCGAGTTGCAGTGCTTCCGTGAAATACGGAGGATCTGGCTTCCTCTAGAAAGAACAAATTTGACCCCGAATTCACCCCCCTCCTTGACTTCACGCGAATTAAAAGTTGTCCAAATTATTGACCGTTATTTCTCAAGTTAGTCTCTCTTTTTGTATTTGCATCGATATATCTTTGTATCGTATTGTCATGAATGAATTGCTAACTGTTGCCTACTTCTTATGTCGCAGGCCGTGGTTTTATGGCATTACCTTGGAAGGCTATTCGTCCGATCCCGATCTTCGCTAATCCAGAGGAAGGTTTTATTAAGAATACAGGGGTTCCGAATACAAAGGTTCGGAAGGCCCCGAAGTCAGTTCCTGTCGGTACCCCAGCAGTTCTCCCCAAGTCATCTTCCAAGTCTGCGGCTGCCATCAAGAGCACGAAGGACGGTGCTTCTGGTTCCTCCAAACCCGGGGGGTCTCAAAAGAGGAAGGAAGCCTCTCCGAGTTTAGCGAGGGCAGAGAAGGGAAAGGACATTGCAGTAGAGGAACCTGAGCCAAAGAAACAAAAGACTCAGTCCGAGATTGTTTTGCGGAAACCCGAGGAGGTTACAGAGGGACCTTCTCAAGCCCGAGTCGACGCTGCTGAGGGGGAGTTGGAAAAAATTATCGAAGCCGTAGCAAGCGACGTGTGGAATCCCACAGAGGAACATAAAGAATTCCTCAAGTCGCTAATTTCTGATCAAGGGCGACGTACCGGGTTCGTGTGGGGAACCGAGATTTCTCAAGGCTTCCCGGACAGCATTTTAGCTCATCTTCCCGGGTATACACTTATGCAGGAAGAGGAAGATCATCCCGATATCCGCGCTGCGTATTCTCGGGAGACATTTAGGATGACCGCTACACAGTATCAAAAGAAGTGGGCCGAAAGGCATCCCGAGCAGGTCGTGGACCACGTGTTGAGGTCACTGCATGATGCTGGAGTTTTCTATGGGTTCCTCAAAGATTTGCTTGAGAAGAATAAGCGCGGTGCTCTTGCTACCACGGCTGATCAAGAGACGATCAACAAGGCGATTCTGGAGAGGAACTATTGGTTGAAATTGGCCAAGGAGAAAGACAAGGAAAAGAAGGTAGCTACTGGCCAAGCCGCCGTGAATTTGGCAAAATATGAGCTCGCATGCATCACGGGCAGGAAAGCTGACGCCGAGCGTCAGGAGATGGAGAAAAAAGCAAAGCGTTATAAACGCAAAGCTGACAAACGTAAGGGTAAGGTCGAGGAGCTTAAATCCGAGCTCGAGGTCCGGACCAAGGAGTTGGAAGAAGTGAGATCGGAAAATGCTCGTATACGAGACGAAGCGCAGAACTTGCCAAAGAGACATCTCAGCAAATTTTTAGGCAGCAAAGCCTTCGCACAAGCCGTCCCTTACGCGTGTAAGGATATGATGACGCATACCGTATACGAATATCTCGATGTGATGGGGGGTTTTTATCCGTTTAAACCTGAGCAAGTCGGGTTTACGGCAGTTGAGCCTGAGAACCTCGTGATTCGGGATCTCTCGAGCTATGGTTGGGACGAAGAAAAGGATGTATTTTTGAATCCGGATGGTTCCGTATTCAACGAGGAGCTCCAACTCGAGAATCACCATCCTCTGGGCATTGTTCATCCTTGGCCTAAAGACAAATGGCCTGAACATCTCGACCTTCCTGATGGTGCTCCCGTAACGGAGATTGAAAACCATCCCTCTAATACTTCGTCCGAAGAAGAAGATGACACCGAAGTAAGGGATGTCGAAGAGGATACCGAGGTGGGGAATGCCGAAGAGGGTAATACCACTCATCAATACGAGGAGCAAGAAGATGAATTGGATGTAAATCCTTTTAACGCTCCGCTTGGTGGAGGAGAAGACGCTCTCGTGGGGCCGAATTCCCCACCCTCATGTAAGTAAAAGTTCTATTATTACTATCACCTAAGTGTTTCATTCATGCTTAACCTTACTGCTTTGTTTGTAGGAAGGATCATGTCGAGCCTTGAATGCAACGTCGGTAGGAGTAAGGCATTTGTACCCTCGAGATGTGGGGGTTTTTAAAGTTGTTGTAATGTGCACTATTTTCATTTGCACCCCCGAGATGTGGGGGTTATAACAGAAACTTTTGTAATACAGTATTTGATACCCCCGGGATGTGGGGGTTTAACAGAACAGTTAGATATAACTTGTTTCTTTTAATCGCATGTTTATTTGCCCGAGGTTGATTTCTTTTCGTTCAACTTTATCTCGGTTGTATGCTTTGATTTTCAAGTAAAGTGTACTTGATAATATATCCTTGCCCCCCTTTTTTTTCTTTATTTTTGACAGAAATGGTCAATGTGGGGGGACATGTACATCGCGCAAATGTATGCGTTACCCCGAGGGGTTTTCGATAAATGTTCGCGACATAATAAAAGTCATGTTACTGGTTTTACAGTCGTCGTCCCTGAGGACTGCATTAATTCATGTCGCGTATCTCGGGATTTTAACCAAGACATCTTTCGTTGCCTTAGCTTTCGTTCATATATCTCGGACCCAATATACAAAACACAATTGTAAATAATATCATATATATTGATAAATGCTGAGCACCATACAAAAATTGTATCGTGGTCTAAGTGAATACATGAAGAGGAAACAAAGGCTTATCTCGCCCTAAGTATCTCGCGGCTAAAAAAAAAATAAAACGACATACATTAAGTGTAGAATTTACGGAGATGGCAAGTATTCCATGGACGAGTTAGTATGAAACCACTCGGGTCTTCCAATTCATAAGCGCCTTTACCTCGCGGGCGAATGATCTTAAAGGGACCTTCCCATTGAGGAGCAAGTTTGCTGACATGTTTGCCAGTCGCTTCCACAGTTTTGAGTACCAAATCGCCCGGCTGGAATTCCCGGGGTACCACGTGTTTGTCAAATGCACGTTTAACCCTACGTTGATACTCCATTGTGCGGATGCGGGCCTTCTCCCGACCTTCTGTGATGAGGTCGAGTTCCGCGGTGCGTGTGTCGTGGTTGTTGTCAGTGGAATATGTCAAAGTACGGAGAGATGGTTCCATCATTTCGATTGGAGTGACTGCTTCCATACCGAACACCAGAGAATACGGAGTTTGCTGTGTGGCTTCTCTAGGTGTAGTACGGTATGCCCATAAAATTCCATCAAGTATGTCGGGCCAATTCTTTCTGTTTTCGGCAACTTTCTTCTTGAGGCCATCCAGAATAGTGCGGTTTGTGACCTCGGCTAAACCATTGCTAGCAGGGTGGCTAACCGAGGTAAAGTTGTTTTGAATGCCTAGGTTGGAGAGGAACGTCATGGTGCGTGCTGCGTTGAACTGCGTACCATTGTCCGAGATGAGAGCATGCGGTATGCCAAAACGACAAATGATGTTCCGCCAAATAAATTTTTCTGCTGTTACGGCAGTGATAGTGGATAACGCTTCGGCTTCGACCCACTTATTAAAATACTCGACGGCTACAATAATCCAACGGCGCTGACCAACAGCTTTGGGAAATGGCCCGACTATGTCTATTCCCCATAAGTCAAAAGGCCAGGCTCCCGAGATGGATATCTGATCGTAAGCCGGGATATTGCTCAACTTGCTGTGGTATTGGCATCGCTCGTATTTTCGGACTAGGTTTGCCGCATCATGTTGCATGGTTGGCCAGTAAAAGCCAGCTCTGAGGATTCGTTTGGCAAGAGTTTTCGCACCCTGATGGCTTCCGCAGATGCCTTCATGTACCTCAGATAGCATTTTGGAGGCCATCTCCTCATTGATACATTTAAGCCAAGGTCGCACGTACCCCCGTTTGTAGAGTTGATTGTTGAATACAGAGTACATCGGTGCGATCCTTTTCAAACGTCGGGCTTCCAACTGATCGGTGGGGAGAACCCCGGTGTTAAGGAAATTCCACATCGGGGTGAACCAGGACTCACCAGGTTCACCGATGGTGAGTACGGTCACTGTATCAAGGTTGATGCTGGATTCAGGAACGTCCATAACAATCACGGGCCGATCTTTGTCAAGGTTGCCCGCGGCGCCAAGTTTGGACAAAGCATCGGCTTGGCAGTTCTTGTTGCGCGAGACATGTTGGATATCAACCTCGTCGAAATGGCTTTTGAGCAAATGAAACTGCTGTCGGTACTTGCGCAACTTCTCATCCATAACTCGGCATTCATTGTTTATCTGTTTGACCGCTAACTCGGAGTCACTACGAAGATGAACCTCACGGGCGCCCAATTCTTTAGCTAGTTTAAGGCCTGCTATCATGGCTTCATATTCCGCGGTGTTGTTTGTTACTGGGAATTGAAAATGGATAGCATAATTCAAGGTTTCCCCGTGGGGACCTGTGAGGGATACCCCGGCTCCAGCCCCTTGTAACGAAGAGGCGCCATCGACATGGATAGTCCATCGTCCTTCGGACTCGGGAGGAACGCCGGAATACTCGGCGATAAAATCAGCGAAGATTTGCGATTTCAGAGCATTTTGCGGGTGGAAGGAAACATCGAACTCAGATAACTCAAGCGCCCAAGCTAACAATCGGCCGGATGAGTCAAAATTCGAGAATGCCTTTTTGAGCGGGATTCCGGTGTATACTTTGATGGAGTGAGATTGAAAATAAGGCCGCAGTTTTCTAGCGGCGATGACGAGAGCATATGCTGCCTTCTCAATCTGGGAATACCTTGTCTCAGCATCCCGAAGTACATGGGAGACAAAATATATTGGCTTCTGGTCTCGTCCTTCTTCCCAGACAAGGGCGGCACTGACTGCGTGACCCGAGGTTGCCAGGTACATTACTAGAACATCGCCCGTGGCTGGTCTGCTGAAACATGGTGGATTAGCGAGATATGCTTTAATTTTTTCGAAGGCCGTTGCACACTCCTCCGTCCATTCAAACTTTGCGAATTTGCGCATGGCTTTGAAGAAAGGGAAACATACGTCCCCAGATCTCGCAATAAACCTATTGAGAGCGGCCAACTTGCCTGTGAGAGATTGCAACTCTTTGAGGTTTCGCGGTGGCTTCATATCAAGGATGGCTTGTGATTTTGAGGGATGGATCTCAATGCCTCGCATGGAAACCATGAAGCCAAGGAACTTACCACCAGTCAAGCCGAAGAAACTCTTCTTTGGATTGAGTTTCATGCTGGCTGAGTTTAGTGTCGCAAAGGTTTCTCGAAGATCTCGGATATGGTCGAGGTCGGACATACTCTTAACAAGTAAGTCATCTACGTATGTTTCTACATTCCATCCAATCTGCTCATGAAACACAGTGTTGACCATGCGCTGGAAAGTGGCTCCGGCGTTGCGCAACCCGAAAGGCATGACCCGGTAGCAATATAGCCCCGAGCTGGTGGTGAAGGCGGTCTTTTCCTCGTTGTCTTTGTTCATCCGGATTTGATTGTACCCGGAGAACACGTCCATGAAGCTGAGATATGCATGTCCTGAGGTGGAGTCGACCAGTTGGTCAATTTTGGGCAAAGGGAACGGATCCATGGGGCATGCCTTGTTGAGATCAGTGTAATCGATACACATACGCCAATCACCATTGGACTTCTTGACAAGCACGGGATTGGCTGTCCATTCAGGACACTCGACATTTCTGATAAAACCAGCATCCAGCATCCAGCAGTTTCTGTACTTCGCGTTTCACGGCTTGCTGCCTTTCATCCCCCATATTGCGCTTCCGTTGTCTAACTGGCTTTGAATCTGGCTTAATGTGCAATCGGTGTTTGGCTATGGACCTCGGAATTCCTGGCATGTCGGCTGCAGTCCAAGCGAAAACGGATTGGTTTTCTCGGAGGAATTTGATCAGTTCTTCTTTGGCCTGCCCTTGGATTGCTTTTCCGATGTTGAGTGTTTTGCCACCACCTAAATCGAGTTGGTCGACTTCGTCTGCCGGTTCGAGGGAAGCTTTTTCTTTAGCTTTATCAACTGGATCTAATGTAAGGTTTGTGTTTGGAGGTAAAAAGTCGGTACTTGAACGCAACCGCTGTTGGTTGGTTTTTGTGCTGGATTGATCTACCTGGTGGACAGAGCCTACTTGACCCTGAACAGACGTCATGTAGCATTCACGCGCTACCTGCTGTTGGCCACTCTCTTCCCCTATCCCGTTATCAGTGTGAAACTTGATTTTGAGGTGGGAAGGGGAGATGATGGCGCCGATTTTGTTCAAGGTCCCCCTTCCCAGGATCGCATTATATGCAGAGGGAGCGTTGACGATGAGGAAATCCACCATGACTTCTATTGTTCGAGGAGATGTGCCGAATGTTACTTTGAGTGGCATCATTCCTCGAAGTTGAAGGGTATCTCCCGTGAAGCCTATCAAGGGTGAGATATGATGTTGGAGGGAGCGAGTGTTGAGGCCCATTTGCGTGAAGGCGGATAAATACAGGATGTCTGATGAACTTCCCGTATCGACTAATACCCTCTTAACTCGGTGTGTGTTGATCATGAGATTCAACACCACGGGGTCATCGTGTGGGCTAGAAATCTCACCTAAGTCCTTCTCGGAGAAAGATATCACTTCCTCAGGTCGGGGTTGCTTTTTATCGGTCTCGACCTGGAGAATAGTGGGGTAGGGTTTTCGATTGTCGCGAGGTAAGATTTTTCGGATGGTCCTTCGATGGCCACCACTGATCACATTGATGACAGGACTGTTCTGCCGCTCCTGGCGCCTATTCTCGGGGCCATCCCGGGTTTGGGGACCGGCTTCCCCAACTCGGGGTCCAGTATAGTCCTGTCTGTAAGGGATGTGTTTCTTGAAAATCTTACCTTTGCCATTGTACTTCCTGGAGAATTTTCTGAAGAAGTCGGGATTGATGAACTCGACCAGCTTACCCTCTCTGGCTAGTCTCTCCAGGATGTCTTTGAGTTGAAGGCAATCCGCAGTGGAGTGTCCATTGAATCCGTGGTACTCACACTTTTTGGAGTTGTCTTGTACCGTGAATATGCCTTCAGGCAATGGCGGGGGGAGGTCGAACATCTTCTCTACGATGTTATACATCTCGTGCCGCTTCTTCGTGAGAGGCGCGTATCTCACGAAGTGTTGTCGGTACCCCTCAGTGCCAGATTTGTGTTCTTGCTCGGTCGATCGGTTGGGTGGGTTTCTCCGAGGTTCTCTTTGGTTGCGAAACCTATCCTGAGCTGGTTGTTTGTTCGTCAAATGTCGGGGAGACCGAGACCTAGGTCTCGTGGGACTCCCGTTATCATCCTCAGAACGGATGTAACCCTCCGCGAAGGTGACAAACTCCCTCAGAGTGGTCATCTTTTTCATGTGAGCTTCATAACGCAAAGTGCCCGGACCTCCTTTGCGGAGTCCTTTTTTGATGGCAGCTAGGGAGAATTTCTCGTTGAGGTTCTGAATTCGCCGAGATGCTTGTATAAAGCGATTAACAAACGCACCCGTTCTTTCGCGCTGTCCTTGGACAATATCCAACAGCATCTCGCACGTCGCTGGTGGTGGTTTGATAATCGTGTACCTTTCCAAGAATAGTTTAGCGAAGTCCTCAAATTTGTTAATGGACCTCCTGGGTAATGTCATGTACCAGTCCCATGCTTCTCCAGTCAAGCAGGTGGTGAAGACTCGGCACATGATGGCATCTGTGGCTCCAAGAAGGCGGAGTCGTTCGAGGAACCCGTACACAAAGTTGTGCGGATCCTGTGTATCTCCACTACCCCGGAAGCTGGGAAGGGTTGTCGGGTACTTGAAGTCTGTCATTGATTGGCGGTAGATGTCTCTTGACAGAGGGCCATCCTCGATTCCCATAGGCCGAGAGTAGGTGCCTGTCTTTTGGGATTCGAGTTCGGCTAGTTTGGCCGCAAGTCTGGTTTGGATCAGTTCTTCGACTTGAGCAATGTTAATGCCTCGGGGAGGGGTAGGTGATCGTCAATTCCTTCTTCGATCATCCCGGCGAGTCCTATCCCGACCTCGGGGTGGACTTCGTTCGCGTTCCCTGTGGGAGCGAGATTGTTCTCGGCGAGATGGTCTGGGTCCTCTGCCATGATTGGCTGATTCTTGTTCGTTATTGTGGACTATAGGACCTCCGGCATTGGGCTCCCTTTCGGGATCAGGTCCCCTATTCTCGTCTTGCCCTTCCGGCCGTCGTCCTTCATCGGGATGGACCCTTGTTGGCAGAGCATTATGGTCCCTGCGTTCGGATTGGACCTGTTGTTCTGGTGGGATAGGTGTGTCTGTCTCCTCACCAGTTCGGACCTGCACGAATTCTCTGTCCAGATTTCGTGGTGAAACATGTGCCGGTCGGCTGTGGATACGATTTGCGGACAGAGGTCCGAGTATAGGTGCAGTGGTTGGTACGGTCTGATGTACAGGTCGCGGTGGTGCTTGTTGAGAACACGGTATTGGACCTGTCATGGGATACATTCCGTGAGTGCCTCCTGGGCCCCATTGCCCAGAGGGTGTGACGTAAGGATACTGGGGACCCGTTGGTGTGTAAGGGGTGTAAGCGGCCGCGCCGTAGTGAAACAACGGCGTTTGCTGAGGGTAATATGGTATGTAGGGTATCTGGTATGTACCAGTTACCGGGTTGTGCTCGGTGTAGAGAGGTCTAGTTGTGTTTCCTTCGTTGAATGGAGGTCGATTAGCGATGTCGGGTCCCGTGTGATGAGACGGTGCAGGTTGGGGACCAGGGGGTCGTATCATTGAGCTGCTTGGCCTCGCCCCAAGAGGCTAACTGTGGGAGATGTTTCCCGTAGGCGGGGTTACCAAAGGAGGTGGTGTGATCGTTACTCCTGGCGGGGTTGTTACCCCGGGCGGGAGCGGGATTGATACGTTTGGATGCGCCATCTAATTCTGTGTTCGAGCTAGGCGTGGCCCCACGGTGGTTGATACGTCCTATCTCGGGAGATGAGGCCGTATGGGAGATTGGGCTGAATTGGGCTCGCCCTACCAGAGGATGGCAGGCCGAGGTCTAGATCGAGTTAAAAACTCGGGGTGGATTGTGAGAGATTCGGACTCTGACCTGTATGATCTCTCTCTTAGTTCAAAGTTGCGTCCCCTATTTCATGGGGATCACTGCCTTATATAGTCTAGTCATAACTGCCATCTCGGGTGTTTATGGGAGAACGTGGGCAGTTATGTCGTCCGTTATTGGGACGTGGGCATTAAACCAGCCGTTTCTGGGACGTGGGCATTAAGCTAGCCGTTTCCACGGCTATCCCGTATATCGGCTGGCCTTAACCTATATTCGGGCCATATACTTTTGAGGCCTCCGAGTTGGGCCCCGGTTTAGTGAATCTTTGGGCTTTTTCATATGACGTCGGGTTGGCCTTGTAAAGGTCTGAATCCCAGTCTTTCATGGCCCAGTTTGGAACAAGTAAAAGGGCCTGTGGAACATGACCCTATCACAAGTAATATTTAACTTTTGATGAATTTCATAAGAAAAATCTATTAGATCCTCCAACAACATCAGCTAATTTTAATTGCGACTAATACAAAGTTTGACAGTTCTGATTTGCGGCACAAAAACAGAGATCAATTTATAATGGTGGCTTAGCAATTTCTTTCAGGCCGCAAAGGACTGGTGGTTAAGGTTGTGATTGTTGGAGATGTACATGCTCCAGCCAACAAAAATCTATACTCCGTAAAATTGTCGAACATTAAGGCCTCCTCAATAAGTCATGTCATTAAGTATTTTAAATGTTGGATATGAGATTATGAGATTATCTTTTCACAAATAAATGTCTATTATATTCAGTACCTAGCCCATTCAATGTATGGAAAATTACTATATTGTACGATTTTCTGTAAAAATTATTTGTATCTTTTGATGTTGTATCACTACTACAGAAAAATAGATTGCACATGGACATAACTGGAGGAGCTACACGGATTTTCTGCCGTGTAGGCTCTGAGAGTGTATGAATATGTAAATAATTATACACGGATATTTACCCGTGTGCAATTATAACGATTTCTACACGGATAACTTTATAAACAGCCGTGTAC
This sequence comes from Carex myosuroides, assembly GCA_028015225.1. Lineage (NCBI taxonomy): Eukaryota > Viridiplantae > Streptophyta > Magnoliopsida > Poales > Cyperaceae > Carex > Carex myosuroides. Next base: position 9,803,962 of record CM051474.1, read on the forward strand.
AAACACCTGCCTGTGGGCTCTCCATTTTACCGAGCTACACGGATATTACGTAAACGTCCGTGTATGACTACTTTTTCTTCATGGACTTTTAATTTAATATCCGTGTAGCTTACTCTTTCTACTCGAACTTTTAATTTCATATCCATGTAGCTCTCTTAACTATCATACACAGACAAATATAAAATAATCCGTGTAGCTCTCTTAACTCGTTCTACACGGACTTTGGTTAAATATCCGAGTAGAATTACTCTTTCTACACGGACTTTTAATTCATATCCATGTAGCTCTCGTAATTATCATACACCGACAAATATAAAATAATTTGTGTAGCTCTCTTAACTCGTTATATACGGACTTTTGTTAAATATCAGTGTAGAATTGTCTTTTTTATTTTGGTTTTTTTCGTTTCTGGGCAGCCTCCAGTTTAATTTGCAATTAAAGTTGATAAAATTACCATTCATAATTTATTAAATGTAAAAACATAATTGTGACTTAAATCACAAAATTTATTTTAATAAAGTGGCCGTTACAATTTAAAGTTGAAAAAAATTAATAACAACCAATTATTAAAAATATCATTATATGGTTTAAATTATTTATATGGAAAAAATATACAATAAACTTTCATTGGGCCGATTATTATATATGAATCCATATAAAACTATAGATAATACTAACAGATTACAATGCGTGCAACATATATAGACATTGCCTTTTGTACATATGCAATCACATGTGATTCATATAACATATACTCCTAAAGATCCATATAACATATACTCCTAATGTTGCCAAAACTTTTGGTTATGATCTAGTTTAGACCAAATTTCATACAAACTAGTTGTATTAGATCCAACATATAAAAAAAAGAGTGCCCATGTGCTCCATGACATGATGCCTCTTGGTTAAAGATCTCCAACATTTCAACTCCAATAAAATACATCGATCAACATATATGTGCATGCATAATAGAGTATAAAAATTCTTAGTTCTGAAATTTTCGTCAAAAAATATTATAAGAAAATATTTATACATAAAATTAATTGAATCTGTATGAACCATTGAAAATTAATTTCGTAAAAAAAAATTATTGCATCTTATATAAATTTACGATTGCTCTGATACCAAATGATAGACATAATAAAACATAACGTATTTTTACAATTAGAACACATAATCCAGAATCCGTAAATCTAAAATAAAATAGCAAAGGAATTTAAATCTTACAGTTCTGAATTGAAGACATCTTTAGGCGGAAGCGTTAGTAGTGATCTTCAATGGTTTCCCTTGGATCTGATGATGGAGACCTTCAACGTTTTCTTTACTTATCTCCTTCAAAATGGATGATACATTTTCAGAATAATATCCCTCAAAATCAGTGGAGAGAAAGACATTTTCAGAAAAAACGTTTTTAGAATAAATGGGTAGAAAAATGTAAAGTAACAGAAAATTAGAGGAAGAAACGGAAAATATATATATATAGAGAGAGAGAGAGAGATAGACTATGGTGAGTTGTGAAGTAAAATGTCATTTTACTTCATGCCATATTTTTATTTTGAAAATCCAAACAACCGATCCGAACCGCTCAACATGTTCTCTATATTGAAATGTGCTTGGAGACTAAATTTTACATTTTTTGGAATTTTTTTACTATTTATTAAGCCACTTTCAAATCGCTGATCCACTGTGAACAGTAAAAAAAGTAAAATTTTCTGGACCACCGGATCAGCGATTTTCAAAGTGGCTTAATAAATAGTAAAAAAATTCAAAAAAATGTAAAATTTAGTCTCCAAACACATTTCAATATAGAGAACAGAGAACATGTTGAGCGGTTCGGATCGGTTGTTTGAATTTTTAAAATAAAAATATGAGCGTGAAGTAAAAATGATCTCTTACTTCACAACTCACCATAGCCCAGCTATATATATATATACACTAATCTTAGAAAGATAGAGAGGAGAAAATACAAACTTCAAAGATCTCAGATCAACCTTCAATATAACAGAGAGAGAGTACTAATTACTTGATTAAAATGGCGCTGGAACGAGAAGGTCTTTTATACGGCGCGGGAAGGAGAAGGCCTTCTATACCAAAATCCTACACTTTTCTACACGGATTTATACTTAACAATCCGTGTAGCTCTCTAACAAATCATACACGGCTATTTATAAGATAATCCGTGTACAGCTCTTGTCTTTCTACACAAATTTATTATCAAAAATCCGTGTAGTTATTCCTACACGGATATTTGTTAAATATCTGTGTAGCTCTCTAATAAATCATACACAGTCTTTTTTCCAAACAATTCTACACTGATTCTTTAATAAATATCAGTGTATGATTCCAGCAGTTTTTTTGGGCTTCCAGAAAAACATTTATGGTACACGGTTTTCATATAAAATTGGTAAAACTGTGTACAATGTGCAGTGTAGAATTACCATTTCTGTAGTAGTGTATTTTATTCAATAGTTTTTTCTCTATTTAAAAATTTAATTGTATTTTCAACACATTATTTTGTTCCGGTGCTAAAGTTTCATTTCATCCCCTCTTGTCAAATCCAACTTAAACTGATTGAATTTCACTCAATAAGGAATTGACAATTTTGAGTTTTACTTTTTACAGATCAATTAGCACAAAGAAAAATTATGAATGGAAGGGCACTGAATTATTGAACTTGCAACAAAACTATCTGTAAGAAATTCACACTTCACTTTTGAATTAAAAATTGATCGTAATTATATAATTTTACAGTAACTGTCAAGGAATATTGAAAAATATAGTTGCGATCAAGACTGATGTAATTATATAATTACAACATACAGTTACTCTGTTTCCTGATCTTATATTTGGGTTGCAAGAAATAGTTTACCTATGTAATATAAATAAAAATTACACTTGTAATACTTTGTTATTTCTTATTAGGTTTTCAGGGGTACTTTTGGGAACGAGGTTCGCAATCAACAATTAATATAATTTATATATACCAAGTTGAAATTACATGGATTCGTGAAAACACGTGAGAGAGCATGAAATTGGAGCTTGATCTCCCCGCCAAGAGTGGGTCAAACTTAGAATTAAGGGGCACATAATTAAGAGTACAGTTCCGAACTAGAATTAAATTATTATTGTTACATCAATCAAAACGTGAAACGAACAGCAAGTATTACATTTTCCAATGGCTACTTCGAAGGGTACGTATGGATGCAACCTCAGAAATAGTAAGAATAGCGGTAACCTGGGGTAGAGCTATTTCATCTTTTGGATGGGTTAGCAAGAACAGTGCTAACCCCAGGAATAGCTCTGTTCTTAGAGTGATCCAAACGTAGAATAGTGGAGAAGAATAGTCACTAATCCAAAAATAGTGCTAACCCCATGCTATTCTTGACGATCCAAACGCACCCTTCATAAATTGAATTCATACTAGGGAAGTAAATATGCGGTGGTCATGCATTGAGTTAATGCTGCAGTTTAGTAAATGAATAGTGCTATAATTTGTTTTTATTACGTACTACCATGATTAGTTTACTACGTACTGTCATTACTAATATTACTGTTGTTCCTGTTTTACCTATTTTGTTGATGGAGAACTTTTGAATTATTTTTCCATCTAATTAATTAGTAGTCGGTGCAAGTGCTAGCTGGACGAGATATGACAATTGAAGGTCTCAGACTCAGAACGAGAGACCTTCAATTGTTATATCTCTTATAAAGGAAACTAGATCTAGTGATATATATCTGGAATAAAAAAAGAAAAAGCCAATTTATTTTTGTTCTTCTTCTTCTTTTTCAAAATTTCGTCCTAGGTTAATTAAATAAATGAGTATTAATTAACCCCAATGCATTGTCATAGGACAAAGTGCATGATCAACTGAAACAAATTTTGTTTGCAGATTACGTCCTACATTTAATGGAATTTAATGGTACTTGCGTTGGCGTTCTAGTCTTGAGAATCATATCAATTAAAATTAAGGGATCCCTGATATAATTCTTTTTATGTTTGTAGTTGTTTGTAATAAGCAACGATTATATATATTGCAATTACTGTGCTTGAATACCATCGGAAATAACGTATGAGGAAATATTTGACCCTTGCTTCACGAAACAAAAAACTTCCTTAAGACAACAGTCATATCACTAAGTTGTAAGAAACAAAAAAGAAAAGAAAAGGATACACTTTCTTCTAAGCTCCTATACTATCTTATCATTTTATTGAGTAAGGGAATTAAAAAGATCCACCAAAACTCCTCTAAATCTATTCACGTCAAGCTTCACACTTTGTTCTACCAGATAAACATAATACATTGCCCTCCAACCCTGCTTGTGTAACTCTTGCGGGTTTGTAAAAACAGTATGATTTCTTGGGTACTTCTCTATAAGGGTACTTTCTTCTTCTTTTATCTCATACTCTATATAGTTTAGCCCCATATCTTTTGTTGGTTCACCATAATCTTTCCAGCTAATATATCTCAAGTCCCCCCAAGGGATAACTTGTATGATTGTAGCATTGTTTGGTAGATACATCATGTTTGTTAAACCAGCACCGTGCAAACCCATCAACACATCACAAGAGTTTATTAGATGTGCTATTCTTGGGAAATCTTTTGTGGTTTCAGTATCAACTCGTACAACTTCGAAGCCAACTCCCTCGGCCATTTCGACTACCTCTTTTTCATTTGTAAATGTACGGGTTCCTTTCCTTAGCAAAATAGCCACCCTAGGTTTCTTGTTTGAGTTCTTCTGTTCAATAATGTCAACTTGAACTCTCTCTAAAGATAGGCTTGTACTCACAAAGTGTCTAAAGTCTACCATGGTGTAACCATTTTGATCAGATGAATTATCCACTGTTATAGGTCCAGTCCCTCTAAGGCCTACTTGTCCTGATGGGAAACAATGAACTAGGGTTTCTGAATCGAGGTTAATAATGGGGTAGTGTGAGAGCGCTTGTAGGTGTGGCATGAACTTTTTTATCCAAGGCCAATGGAAATTTGTCGCTGCAAACTGAATTTTTCCGTTGTATTGGTTTGCAGCAATGAAAAGCGGTATCAGCAGATCTGTATAGTCATGGAACGGGTTGAATGGAAAACCTGCTGTTGCAAATATCAAAACCGGCACATCATGTGTCACATCACAGGCAGGTCCTTGGTTTTGATTGGAGGCCCATTGGATTGTTAATTCTCTAACACGAGCCATGGTAACTTCCTCCCATTTTCGGGTAAATGGGCGGATTTTCCAGACAGTACTGGTGTTGGCAGGAGTGGTATAAGATGGAGGGATGAGGAGCACAGTTGCTGAGCTCCCCATAACCTTCAAGTTCACTTCTATGGAGCACATGTTGTAACGGTAGTTAGAGAATTCACAGATTATGCTGGTGTTTTGAGCCGAAGAGTCTGTAAATTATAAACAACTCAGTTTTTGCTGTTAATGAAACTAAATATGCTACTGCATGGTACTAATTACATAGTTTTGTTGCAGTAACAATGCAGTAACTATCATTTTATTAATCATCACTTAATCAAATTAAGATAATTAATTTTTTTTTAGATACTTGGCAGAAGCAATTAAGATAATTACTAGTTTCTGTAATAAGAATAGAACTAGGGTGCTCTTAAGCTCACGAAGCCTCTTGGTGAACCTAGCTCCAACCTATCAGATTGACTTCAAACGACAAATTCAAATCGTTGAACTGATCTACTTCACGAGTGATGCACTTGCATGCAATTTTTATAAATTTTCGAATTAATTTTATATAAAGTCAAGTGATCAAAATATGATGAAAAATGAATGCCTTAAAATTAACTTATAAATTTTTTTTTACTGCTCAACTTAACTAAATTTATTAAAAAAATATATAAATTGACATGTAAACGCATCATTTGTGAAGTGGGTCAATTTCAAATGTTTTAATTCGTCATTTGAAGTCGATTAGATAGATTTTGGTGTAAGAACATCCTAGTTTTATTCGTGTAATAATATCCAGTGGAACCATTATATTTATTTCTTAGTAATAATTACCTGAATTGGAGGTTGCTTGGTCTTGTTCCTGATTTGAAGAAACAGAGAGTTCCGTTGAGATGGATTCTGCCCAACAATTTATTACTTAAAAATGTCAATTGTTGTTATTTTGGAAAAATAATCAAATACAGCAATAGTACTACCAATATATGATAATAATAAGTTATTGTATTACTGTTTTCTATTAATCGTATACCTGTCTTGGAGGGAGCTTCGTCTTGCACCTGATCTGAAGGAACTGAGGGCTGAGTTGTGCTAGATTCTGCAAAAAAAATCTGTAACAATGTCAGTTTTTTTTTTTTGGATTGATTATAAATTCCATCTACATATTCATGCATATTTGAAATAGGAAAATAATGACTCAATTGCCTGTAAAAGATTTGTTCTCTGCAGGCTTCTCTAATGTAACGAAGGAATTATTTGTGTCTAACTTATCATTCACTTCAAGTGGTTCTGTTGAAGTGTCAGTACCTGAAACTGTGCAATAATTAAGTAAATTAATATATTTCTAGGCTAGTAATGCTTACATATTTAATTGGGAGTTTTAAAGTTATATTACTTGGTACTTACATTTAATTAAAATATAGCACACTGAATGCTAGCTGGATACCTCTAGATTGGTGTCGTACTTAATTAATAGAGTCCCTTAATTGTATAGTTGACTTAGGGAAAGGTTGAAAAGATCAAACGAATCTGATGGAAGTCTCTTGGTAATAAAATATTTTTATTTCCCCCTCTTAATCAAATCAAACTAAGAAGAATTTTATATTTCTCAAGGACTTTGATGTAATTTCAGTTACCTGCTGATTCAATGACATTTTCGTTCTCCTTCATTTCTAACAATGCTTCTTTACCTAAATTAAAGAATTTATACATACAACACTGTGTTAGTTCGTCCTGCATAGTTTAAATAAACTTTTAATTGATTTAAAGTACCAATTAATTGATCATTATATAGACATAGATCATAAATATATATGTCACCTAGAACGGACTCGTCAGTTTGCACTTGTGCTGCTAATTTCATGAGGTGCCGAGTTTCACCACCTGTATCTAATTTAGATGTTACTTGGGGTGTTACAGTTTTTCATAACTAAAATGAAAGCAATTGATAATAAATTACCTGAATTCATGGCATTGAAGTTTTGCCTCTCTTCAATTGGAGAGGGCCATGTACTTGTTCTATCTGCAAAGGAGATTTAGGTTTGAAATTATAACACATATCAGATTTAATTTGTATGTAAACATCCCTAAATATGCAGAAACAATATTGTTTTAAATGAAATCAACAACAACAATGAGGAACAGGTATCCCTATCAGTCTCTCAAATTTAACTATGACAACAACACAACAATATTTTTTTTTTTCATTTTTCAAAACTTAAGCCAAACATCTTTTATATGTGCTATTTAGTAGAAAATTAATGAAAGAAGAATGTTGAAATACTTCAACTGGTATGGAAAGGAAAAATTTGGCATGTGTCACTGCTGGAGAGTAGCATCATCAATAATAGATTATAACCTACAACACCCCCCCCCCCCCCCTGCTGCTCCGTATATATTTCCTTCATAGGTAAAGCTTCACCGTACCATTTTCAAATCCAAAAGGAGGTAGCGTAGCCGGATTGAGCACCGAAAGAACAGCGAGCATGAGCAGGAGACATTTTACTGTGGCTGCACAGCTCAGCTTTTGTGTCTCGACTGCTTTCCCAAGCATACAAGCTTCCTTCATTTTCTTCTTTTCAAGTGGCTCTTCACCTAATGCTCTCAGTCCAAGCCAAAATATACTTGGTTTTGAAGTCTTTATGTGCTACACATATATGCTTCTAATTGCGACCCTTAATTAATTTGCATTCAAGAATTAATAAATTATTTTAATGTGCCGGGGCCGGGGGTTGATAGAAGAATTTGTTTGGAATATTAAATGAAAAAAAAATTGGGGTGTTCCAAAACATTACACATGTACCTCAGCCAATAACTTTACGCAAGTGTGACAATGCAACTTGCTTTTGTAATATTTCCTTTGCTGTTTTCGGAGTCAGATACGAATATATAAATATTACGTACTTTTTATTATAAGAAGGTTTATTATTTTTAATTTGCAACACATGACATTTCAACTGTAGGATATTAAGCTAATTTTGGGTTTTCTAATTATATGGATTGTCAAAATCATTATATCAGTTGCTATATATATCATGTTTAATGAAAAAAAATACCTTATCTTGTGTGGCCTTATATTTATGTGTGGAAAATATCAATAATTGTATATACCAAACGTTACTTCTTTAGATTATAATTCTGATAATAAAAAACTGTTATATAATATGACTAGATCAACTGAATAATTTGATCAACCACTGCTTAGTAAAGACATATTACCAAATCTTAATAGGATTTTACATTTGAGCAAAGCTAGAGTGTGATGTGCTCACCAAGAGAGGTTGGTGAACACAACTCTAAAAGTCTATCAGATTGGCTTTAAACGACAAATTCAAACCGTTGAAATCCATTTACTTCATGAGTAATGCATGTATATTCAAAATTTTAAAAGTTTCGAATTCAATTAGTACAAGATCAAGCGGTCAAAAAATGTTGAAAAATGAATACACTTATAAAATAATTTATAAAAGATTCATTGTTTTGACTGCTTGACTTTGTACTAAATGAATTTAAAACTTCCAAAAAAATTTATGACTCATGAAGTAGATGGATTTCAACAGTTTAGATTCGTCGTTTGAAGGCAATCCGATAGACTTTTGGAGTTGTGCTCACTAACCCCACTTTGTGAGCAAATCACACCCTAATTTTGGTCTTTACATTTTGTCCATATTTAACGTAGATATAGGTGCGCAGCGTACGTATCAGAACAGTTGATTTCTAGTTTCAAAGTTGTCTTATTTTTAATAGGCCACCTAGAAGGATCGATGGTGGAGGTTTAATTAATATATAGGCACAATATCCAACCTGCCCTTCTTCTCATGCTTAAGGTATACAATAGTTAACACAATATATTCAAATAAAGTATGAAAAATATATTAATTATATTATAGTTATTTATAACAAAACTAATAAGTATGTTTCAGAAAAATACTAGTTTTCTAATTGGTTGGTTTCTAAGGACAAATGTATCATTTTCTACTTTTGAAGTTTACACAAGCATATACCTAAATGTTACTGTATAAACGTCAGAAGTAGAGAAATGTCTCATTTGTCCTCGAAAACCAACCAATTAGAAAACTGACATTTTTCTTGAAACATGCTATTAGTTTTTATTTTTTTAATGAAGGATAAAATGGATACTAAATTTCAAATAAGTTTTTAAAGAAATGACAATAAAATGGGTAAATTTGTGTGTTTTTAATGTTTAGAAGGATACCCCTGCCTCGCCTTGATTACAACAGCACTGTTTTGTGCTAATGACAAGAAATTATGCAAGCTCACAACCTACCAATCCGAGCATGAGCACAGAAAATCCTGCAAGCTCACTGTCTACTAATCTGAGCGCAGTAACTCTTGGTTCTGCTTTTTTTTTTTTCTTGTCTACTTTTGTAAAGGGGTTTCAATTGTAATAGTGTAAGTACTGATATAGATGTTGTATGTACTAGTACAAAACGATGTATAACTGGTTTATCCTGATTAATGAAATATCGCCTACGGACTTTCAACATAAAAAAAAGGACAAATATGATATTACGAATTTTAGAGGGAGGATACGTAATTACAATTAGGGCTGCTCATGAGCCGAGTTGAGTCCGAATCGAGGACAACTTGGATTCAACTCGCGAACTCATGAGCCGAGTTGAGTCCGAATCGCTAATCCAGTTCCGAGTCAGAAACTCCAATTTGGAATCAACTCGCGAGTAACTCGAGTCGAGGTGAGTCGACTCGTGACTCATAACATAGTACACAGTGAGACAATCTAATTTAATTATAACAAAAGATATATTACATAGTTTACCAAAATAATACACAATTAATACACAATTAAAGACAATACAAAATATAATAGCCAATACATAATTAAAAATACAGTTTTCTTCTCTACTTATCTTCCTCTTTCTTTTATACTTCTTCTATACCAAATGTATCAATGAACAAAAAAAACTGTACCAAATGTAAATATTAGAATTTGATGTGAGTCAAACCGAGTTGATTCCGAACCGAGTTAGGAGTAATTTGGAATCGACTCATAAATCAACCGAGTCAATAAACTCGAGTCAGTTTTGACTCGAGTCAGTTTTAACTCGAGTTATTAGTGAGTTGAATCCGAATTGATTCCGAACTGAGTTTCGAGTCGTGAGCTTTTTGTGCACCCCTAATTTACAATGTTATTGAGGGGTATACATGAAATTCCTCCAAAAAATTACAACTCTTGAATTTAGGAGCGTACCTAGGACAATTAGCAGAATGAGACAAAAAAATTGGAAGAGACATAATTTCGTCATTATTTGAATTTAAATAAATTTTCATAATTTTGTTGAGAAAAATATAAATATAGGAGCATATTTTGAACAAAAATTTCAAGAGTAGGTTAAATTTTATAATTTTTTGAAGCTTACGTATATTTTTGTATTATGTATTTTAAAAAGACACAAAATGAAGAGTATTTTTGAAACAATTTTGAGTTAAGGGTAGGCAAGTCTCATTCCTCTTGACTCTGTATCTGCTTGAGTTAAAATGGTACAACAATTAAGGATAAAAGATTATTGTAAATATTGGTTTACTAGAAAAAATCAAGCTCAAAAGGGTTTGATGGAAAACCTTGTCAAACCAAGCCAAAAGCAATTTATTTTCATAATAATTAATAGTTAGAAAAAAAAAATAGATCAAAAAATAGTTTACTAGTTAAATATATTGTAATAGATTATTTTGTCACTATATAATATCCTGTCTCATGTTTAGTCTAATTAGGCGTTGTATGATTTCGATGTTTTACTAGATCGAGGCGTTGTATAATTTCGATGTTTTCTTATATTTAGACTTGTTCTATTCTTGAAATATCAATGATTACTTATAACTTCTATGTTTCACTTCTTTCATTTTTGACTAACTCGGATACCATTTTCCTCGTCAAATTTTAACTCGGACACCATCTTACTTGTCACAAAAAAAAAAAAAATGGCAAGTATATTAACACATTAACTGTCGGACGTATACCGAGATAGGTATATGATAACACATTGTCGCTTGTAACAAGACATGTACCCGACATATACCACACCCGAGTTATTACAGCTCGACTAATATACAAATGTCGGTAATAGAAATCATGTTTTACGAGTTATTCACCTTCAAGTCGAAAGCATCTCGCCGACGCATTCCGACTTCGGGGGCTAATGATAGGGCCATGTTCCACAGGCCCTTTTACTTGTTCCAAACTGGGCCATGAAAGACTGGGATTCGGACCTTTACAAGGCCAACCCGACGTCATATGAAAAAGCCCAAAGATTCACTAAACCGGGGCCCAACTCGGAGGCCTCAAAAGTATATGGCCCGAATATAGGTTAAGGCCAGCCGATATACGGGATAGCCGTGGAAACGTCTAGCTTAATGCCCACGTCCCATAAACGACTGGTTTAATGCCCATGTCCCAATAACGGACGACATAACTGCCCACGTTCTCCCATAAACGCCCGAGATGGCAGTTATGACTAGACTATATAAGGCAGTGATCCCCATGAAATAGGGGACGCAACTTTGAACTAAGAGAGAGATCATACAGGTCAGAGTCCGAATCTCTCACAATCCACCCCGAGTTTTTAACTCGATCTATACCTCGGCCTGCCATCCTCTGGTAGGGCGAGCCCAATTCAGCCCAATCTCCCATACGGCCTCATCTCCCGAGATATGACGTATCAACTTGTAATGTAAATTCAAATGTTCTTGGGGTAGAATGGCAAAATACCGATTTTTATAAGAGATGCGATATCTTACTTCCGTGATATGCATGTGCATCAGATTATTCCAGTCAATGAAACTTCATTACAGTGTCTGGCTAGCTACAAACATATATCCAATTAATACTTATGCACTCGGCGGTATTACCAACTAGCGCTAAGCACTAGATCTTAATTAAGAGCCTCCATATTGAAGCAAGTCTATGGTAGAAAATTACATGGGTCACAAGAGGAGAAACATGAAAGGGGGAGGAGGCTTACTAGGAAGATATGACACCCAAAAGTTTGGTTGTGGTGTCATGGTTAAATGCTTGCTTTTTGCCGTGATTGTCCTCTCGGTTCTCAACCCTGCAGTATTACCAAGCTCCATTTTTCAAAGTGAGTATTTGGATTCTTTCAATTTTAGTATTAAGCCATGGTCGATGTTCATCTTGCTTATATGAAAATGTTACCTCCTAGTTTTACAAGTGTCTATTGTAACATATTAAAGTTACGGTTTTCTATTAATTGTTAAGCTGTCAACTTAAATAATTTACTGTTTGGTAAATATAATAGTTGAGACAGTATTTGCTGTTATACTATTTACCTTCAAAATAATAATAATCCCTTGACTGATGCCTGAGGTGGCTAAAAGATAAATAGATAATCATATTCAACAATTTATTGGTCCTTTGAATATGATAATTAATTTTTAACAAATTTCAGGTAAATGGACAATCAATCAACTTGTGAGTATAGAAGAGGAGCCAAATTTTGGTGTCTCTAACTCGGATCATACAAAACTGGCCCTCAGATTACTAGCAAAAACAAAATCTCAAAATGAAGACGAGACTCCTACCACAGGTGAGGGGCAATATCTCAGTTACTTTTAACCCTGATTATAAATATTTCAACCTTTATAATCTATGCAAGTGAGCATATACAATGATGTTATTCTTATATGTAAAATCAAATTGATCTGGATAAGTGTTAGCAATATTTTACAGGGAAAGATGCGCTGGTTGAAATAAAGTGTAAAGGCAAAGAAACCAATTAAGGTGTTCTCTTAATTAATAATAAGAAATGATCCCTACAGTTAAAATTGCCGCTATCAAATAATTATTTAGTAACTTTTGTTGTTTTGGAAAAATAAAATTCAGGTGTCACCAAATATCAGAAACTCATATTTTTATTGAAGTTCCAATATTTGAAACCTAAATGTCAAACAAGCCCTTGATCTTATTCATTTACATAATAGATGCTTCCATGGATACACAACAACAAAGTAGGCACTTATCGCGAGGGAACTCCGTCGCAAAAAGTATCGTTGCGAAAAGTAGGCACTTATCGCGAGGCACTTTTTGTGAGGGAGTACCGTCATAACTGTGCTTTTTCTTTTCGCAACGATACTTTTCACGACGGAGTTCTCTCGCGATAAGTGCCTACTTTTTGTAGTGATAAATAATGGTTTTTTGAGTTCGCTTTTCACTAGATGTAGGGGTAAAAAAGAATGAATGTATCAAAATAAATCAATCATAGTTAACTAGATTTATTTGTTTTTTTATTACGTCCTCTAGTATAAAATAAACTAAAAAATTATAAATTGTACATGCCTACTTCACTTGAGAAATTAGAAAATTGAGATTTTTTTTAAAGGTATATAAGAACATTAACAAACTTTTAACTTGGCGCAACTTTCAATGTGAAATTCAGGATCAGATGCCCCAGACCAATCTTCCCTGATAAAACAGAGCCAGGAAACGAGCCCATCCGTGTCATTACAAGAACTTGAAAAACCAGGAGCGAACAACTCAATGATAGGTGTTTGCAACTCATTCAACATTTTGCATAGAAGAAACATCTCATTAAATTAAAAAAGAAACTTTTGGTACAAAGGTAACAAGTTAACAAATTGTTCAGAATCTGATGAAAAACAGTCCTCGCCTTCAAATGAGAAAAATGAAAGAATCAAGTTCCACAACCAAGGGTCCATGCTCCTTTTGTTTTGCACAGATAGGGAGAATATTTTTTTTTTTTTTTTTGAATGAAAATAGAGATCTAGTCTCTATTTGTTTTATTGATAACGGTTTCAAAATGAAACCCAGTTACAGTTTAAAAGTTATTCAACATTGTTGAATTTCTTGATAAGAAAAGAAGTAAAACTTAGTCTAATTGCGAAAAGGAAAAAACAAATTAAGAAAATAATAAAACTCTTCTTGTCAGTGAAGATAGTGCCATTGCTGTTGCACTTCTTCAACCAAAACTTGTATTTCTTTGACTTGATCTCTAAAAATTCTAGAGCATCTCTCTCTCCAACAGATGAACATTGATAATAGTATAATTTCTCTGATCCTCTTGTCTTCCCCTTTTTTGACAATCCATTTATGCGCTTCCTCTCTTCTTAAAATCCTATTCCAGTCCCTCGACTGCAGACCAAATGTGTTTATCACCGCGTTATACAAATTCCGTGTAAAGAGACACTCAGTAAATAGATGTATCACCGATTCACTATTTGATCTACACATGACACACATACTAGGTAAATTCCATCCCCTTTTCTGCAGGTTCTCAGCTGTTAATATTTTCCGAAAATGTACAAGCCATCCAAATATCTGTATCCTTGGAGGAACCTTCAACTTCCAAATTCTATGCACCTGTGGGGTAATCGTAGGTTCGTTCTTAAGGCCTATATAAGCAGATCGCACTGAGAAAATCCCAGAATTGTTTAAACCAGCTAATATTTTGGTATAATATGTGATAATTTGGTATATTATTTAGTTGTTATAATTTGTTAAACCAGCTAAAATGCCAAGTCTCTTTGTTGTAATCCACAGAGACCTGAGACCCAACCAACCAAAATTTTGGCCCAACAATTTGGAATCTTGATCGCTGTTATCCTTCACAATAATAATTTCTCCCATAAAAATATTTTCACTAACAGAAATCATATTGAACAAGAGCAAGTTGATATATAACTCTGCAAATCCAAGATACAACATCTGCTCGATAGAAGGAGATATAAGAATTGTCTCCAATGCTTCCACAATTTTTATCGTCTCTCCTACACCACTCAATCCAAACACCACGACATGGAAGATCAAGCCGTACCCACGGAAATGGGAGTCCTACTGCATGTCTTCAATAACTGAGATGACTATCCAACAGCTGACTGATGCTAATCAGACGAGAAGCTGTGATGTGAATCATGACTTGCCGGCGGTTGTTTTCTCAACTGCTAGGTTTACGGGAAACTTGTTCCATGATTACACTGACATGATCTACCCACTCTTCCTCGCCACACACAGGTATATTAATGACTTGAGTAATTTTAATATATAAACCATGTCTTGTATTATAAAAAATGATCAATTGAACCCATTAAAGATACCACAGATAATTTGAGATGCCATAGCGGCAAATTAAGGTATAAATAAAAGTAAACTAACTGGCAGCAACCTCAAAGTCCTGTTTATTGTGCTAACTTCAATTCAGATCTATGAAAGAACATAAATTAATTAATCACAGGTACAATGGAGAAGTCAAGCTTGTTGTGGAGGATTACGTATCGAAGTGCATAGAAAAGTACCAACCATACCTGACACGCCTCTCTCACTATCCTATCATAAATATAGACACTGGGTCGGGAGTGCACTGCTTCTCCTCTGCTCAAGTTGGGCTTGAAAATCCAGGACCTCTAGGTTACAAGTTCGAAAACCCTCAAAACGACCAAGCTATGCAACAATTTAGGCATTTTATTAGAGAAAGCCTTTATCTAGAGAGATCTGAAGTTGAAAAAGGAAAAAAACCGAGGCTCCTTGTACTCATACGGAAAAACACAAGGTTGATCATAAATGAGGATGATGTGATGAACCTGGCAAAAGAT
This sequence comes from Carex myosuroides, assembly GCA_028015225.1. Classification (NCBI taxonomy): domain Eukaryota; kingdom Viridiplantae; phylum Streptophyta; class Magnoliopsida; order Poales; family Cyperaceae; genus Carex; species Carex myosuroides. The sequence continues at coordinate 9,819,736 of CM051474.1, forward strand.
GTCGGTTTTGAGGTCGTTACAGCTGACGAAGAAACAACAAAAGATTTTCCGAGAATTGCACATATTGTCAACTCATGTGATGTGTTAATGGGAATTCATGGTGCGGGTTTGGCTAACATGTTATATTTACCAGCTAATGGGACAGTCTTACAAATTACTCCTTTTGGCAATCTTAAATGGGTCGGACGGTTTGACTATGGTGACCCGCCAAGGGGTTTTGGATTTAGGTATGTGGAGTATGAGATAACACTAGATGAGAGCACTCTCATCGAGAAGTACCCAAGAGACCATCCGGTACTTACAGACCCTGAATCAATTCATAAAAAAGGTTGGCAAGAGATTTACAATACTTACCTATGGGATCAGAGTGTAAAACTTAATGTTGATAGGTTCCGAAGGACTTTGGAGGAAATTTTCCAATCGCACCAATATAAGTGAGAATAATAGATTTAGCCAGGTTACGATGGATAAATTTATTTTTCCGTTTTTCTTGTTCTCTTTGACTTATTGTTATATGAAGTAAAATTAGAGAGATGATAAAATTATGTTCTCCTTTTAGTTAATCTTTTACCAGATAGACAATTTTAACAACCCTCCCAAATATATATTTGATCTGTCTAGGCAATCCTCTTAATAATTTTACTTAGGGACGGAACTAGAAAATTTAAATAGGGAGCTAAAAAGTAAAATGAATAACATAAATATGTAACCAAGATTTGAACTCAAGTCTTCACCAATAACAAAGTAGAATTCTAACAACTAGGCTAAAAACTCACACAGTCATTTATGAGAATGGCTAAACTATATAAATACTTTTTTTAAATTCAATTAAATTTGAATATACATTATTAATAATTTTAAATTCATGAGATGGCTAAGCACCCCGGCTAACCTTAGATCCGCCCGAGGAATTACTATTCCTTTTTATCTCTTATTTTTTTTAAATCTTGACAGTGGTTGCGAGTTAGAAGAAAGGAAAATTTACTAATTATATTATGGTAGCTAGGCAGCAATACACTACTAGAATTTTGGTTTATTACATGGATAAAATTGAGTTGTTACATGAATGTCAATGTCCCATGCAAAAGAATTGGCATTTATGACACAACAATATCTGTTGCATGGGTGTCCCATGGAAAAAGTAACGCATGCAAAAGATTTGATGTTTATCCATGCAATTGTCTCTTACCGACCCATGCAACTAATATTTGACGACCCATGACCCGCCAACGACGCCTGATAGTATATTTTAATGAAGGTCCTTGCAAAAACCAAAAGAAGTACCCATGTAACAAGTCTGCCGAATTGAGACCCAACAGTTGCATGGGCTTTCCCATGTAACAAGTTTTAATGATTCTTTATTTATTATTTTATTCTAAAGGTCCATGTAAGAAGTCATACACTATCCATGTAATAAGTCTACAGAATTGAGACGAAACTGTTCCATGGGTTTACCCATGTAACAAGTTTTGGTGATTCGTTTTTCATTATTTTATTCCAAAAGTCCATATAAGAAGTCCTACACTATCCATGTAATTAATCTAGATTGTCAAGAAATATTAATTGCATGCGACTACCCATGCTAAATGTTTTAAATTCCTGGACAGAGCCTTTCCTGTATATATTTGATCTCTCCTTTCAAATTGAATATATTTTGTATATCACAGCAATATGAATTACAACAGTATATTGAAAATTAAATGAGATGCACAAATAATTCGGAAACTTAAATTGTATAATCTTTTCCTTTTGGTTTTAAGAATAAACCTTAGAAAGTCATTGAGATACAAAACAATTCACCAAATTAATATACAAAATGATTCATGTAACTATTCTTGTATTTCCAAAAAGAGGACTGTGACATCATATTAAGAGATACACATCCAAATCAATTACTTATGTGAAATAAGATTTGATAATCCAAATCACCTAACATTACATACATAATATTTTAAAGATTAAGGCTCGAGTTAAAAATCAAAGTCGAAACAATTCCTCGATTTTAAAGTATAGTAATTATCCAATACTAATTTATTATGCTTCTTAACCACTTTACTTCAAATTATATTATTAATAACTGTAAATACGTAACATGTATCAAATAAGTTTCAAAATAATATATGCTTTAACTGAAATTACTATTCCACACAATTACAAATATTTTGTACATTTTTAATCTAGTATTTTCATGAAATTCTCAAGAGAAGAAAGCTCTTCCTACAAATTTCTACATCCTGTCACAAAAAGGTCCCTGCCAGGGACTGTTTTCTAAACTAACTTATTTTCTGTCACAGTTTAGTCCTCAAATCCTGTCAGAAACGTATTTTTGCATTGAGACCCTGGCATTTACCAGAATCCATTCAAGGTAGTATAGAATGCTGGAAATTAACAGAAAAGACCCTTAAATGATGCAGAATTGCTCTAGTACTGTATAGAAAACTAGGAACTTATAAAACAGACCCTGAACAGTATCAGAATTTTAATCAAAATGCTGAAATTTGCAGAAAACACCCTGCTTTATACCAGAAACTTATCAGAAAGCTAGAATGCGCTGATACCAGTAAAATATGTATTTATATTACGCTTTTTCTCATTTGTGTTCAATTCTTGCATGCGGTCACTGCATGGTGGCAACATGCTGTACACAGAAATAAAATTTCCAACAAATTAGTACAGTACAATATCAGATTTAGATATGCAAATGTTGCTTGGTTGATGGTTAACTGAAACAGTAATGAGTTGAAACAATGGCTAAACTGAGATTTTCTGTCACAAAATTTTTTTTGTATCAGCTCTTTCTTTTCTTTCTTGTTTTGTCTGTGCTTGGTTGAAAGAATGGAATTGGTCAAAATTGCAAGATTGGTGCTGCTCATTCTCTCTGCATAAGTTTAGGCAAAAACTAACAATAGAGCCTCAGTTAAGCACTAATTTGCAAACAAATACTCAAAACTGAACCATGATACCCCAAAACAATTGAATGAAAATAACAGTACATGAAAATAAAAAATAAAATTAAACCATGTTACTTTCCAGTATCATACCAGTAAGTAACAATACTGAGTAACCCATGCAACAAGTCTGAAATTGAGTATTTGCATCGAGGCTTGTACCATGGGTAGTTGTTACATGGATAACCCATGCAACAAGCCTTTTTCGGGCTTGTTGCATGAGTAAGCTCATGCAACAACCGAAATTTTATCCATGTAAGAAACCAAAATTCTAGTAGTGATAAGAATTTATCGTATGCCAGAAAAGGAAATCGAATAAAATGGAAATGACTTCTCTTAATATTTCTCTAATGTCACACAATCAAACCTCAATTAGAAGGGAAATCATGGCGGTTAATTGTTGAGTTTTAGAGAATAAAAGAGAAGGGAGAAATATCAGACATAATGAGAATTGCATTTCAATATTAAAAAAAGATTAGATGTGAGATCTTTTGAAGACAATAATCGCAAATTAGGACTAATCGACATCTACATGTCTAACTTGAGGGGAATGCGTTGAGAAACATATAATAGCCTCATAATGTAAATCATTTTTTTTTTAATTCTTGGCCGTGGCTGCCAAGTATATTTTCATTAATTAAAATATAAAATTACATCTATCATTCTACATCCAGAACATTATCTACATCAAACTACATCAACATCTAAAAAAATATCCACATCTAAACATCAACTTCTAGACCTTAACATCTAACGACACAATAAACTAAAACAACAAAATAAACAAATCCTCTCCTTTAGTGGTAGACACTACACTACTACAAAAAAACACTTCGCAGTCGGGTGAAATCGCAATCCGCAATTGGATTCTGCACCCATGGCTATCGCCCCAAGAGGAAAGGTATACACATATGCTATCAGCTCAAAATAGATGACGTTAATCGATATGCCATCAGCAGCGCACGATCAAACAGACGGTGTTAGTACCCAACACCATCTCTTTCATTTTGCAACCGACGGCAAATGTAATTAACGTTGTCTGTTAAATTTTAATATAACCGATTGCAAAAGTGTCTTACACCATCTGTTTTATTTGAGTTAGTGTTGGCAGGTCCTAGTTTGCCATTGGTCATTAATTTTTGAGCCGATTGTGATGTATATATAATTATTATGTTTTATTATTAATTCTTGTATTAGGGGCTAGCCTCCATCATATATTTGCTAGCCATTTTTAAAACACAGCAACGCAACAATAAACATGCATGCATTCTATACCCCTATTTTAACCAACAATAAACATACATGCATGCATTCATGTACAAATGAATGTATCACTATCTTGTACAGATAACAACTTATTAAAGAACATTATGTGATGCAGTCAGGTGCCTTACCTGACTGCAGTTCAAGGTGCTAGCTTCTTGGGTAGGCATCTCACAGTGCATGGCATCTGAAAGAACATTTGTTGCTGCTGTAATCCTCTTTGTAGCTGTATTTGGCTTTGCTTAAGCTAATATCCAATCCCTTGCTCTTCTTGCATTCCTCGTAACAGTTCTTGACTGGATGCAAATCTTCAAAAAATGCAAGGTCGTTCTTGCATATTTCATGTTATAGAAGATTTAAAAATCAATAAAATGACAAATTAGGGAATTTTACCCTTACATCCAAACCAGCATCACTATCGGTAGTAATATGAATTCGTTGTAGAGGTGATCTTTCTCAGTTTTTTTGTACCAACCATGTAGTTCCTGGGGTCCCTTTCCCTCTTCGCTGTGGGTTCTGAAGAGTGCGGGTATGATTGGGACGACATTGCTGAAATTAAATTACAAATCAAAGGGTAAGGCTCTAAAACTATAAATGCTGAAAAAAACACTTTAAAAAACTAAAGATATAAAACTAAACCCTAAACCCTAGAACAATATTATCCCTAAAAACCCCTAACCCTAAACCCTAACTAGAAAACCCTAGAAAGATATAGACAGAGAGTCAGATGCAGGAACCTTCAATGATGGAGATTGAGTGCTCGGTGTTGTATTGAGGTGGTGATCGATAAGTGATTAGAGACGGAGTCGCAAGGAGAAAACTAGCTAGAGATGACCATTTCGAGAGTGCTAGAACACTTCTGTGTTGTTGGTTTTTATATTTATTGAAACCCTTAACTAGAATGTCATCGGCTCCGTAGTGATTATCCCATCTGCTCAGTAGTTCCATCAATGGCGTTATGCGGAAAATGCCAATAGTATAGAAAACTTGAATGCGTATCCTCAGCATTAACTCAAAAGGGAATCTTTTGAGTGAATGAATCTCAACCGTCTGATTTTAAATGGAGCCAATATATCCAGCTTCTGCCTATAACATAGGGGGGCCTTTAATATTAGTGCGGAAGTAGTCCGCACGAATCTTAAAACAGATCGAATAGCCGAGATACATTAACTCAAAAGATTCCCTTTTGAGTTAATGAAGAGGATATGAATTCAGCAAACTTTGCCCTACGTTGGCATTTTTTAGAAATTGCTTTGTATTGCCAATTCTATTGAAGTTTACTTTACTAATTCAATATGTGGAGTTTGACAACACCGATCGAATTGTACATGCAAGCAATATTCCCTAATTTATCTAATTGTGCAATTAATCCACATAAAAGTTACTGAGTTGTGCAAACAACATAAACTAAATTATCTACTCAAATAAAACATCCATAAAATTTATCTCCTTATTTACAATTACAACACACCATATTCAACAATTTATTTTGATTTTACTAAATTTACTATATTTTATTTGACACTTTAGAAGAACATGCTTTATATTGGTTAGGTTCCAAAGAATGCGTCAAACTAATTAACTTTCAACTAATAAAACATTTTATGAAAATTAAATCATGTTTTAGTCCTAAGTTTTTGGAGGTGTAGAAATGGACATGTGATAGTGGATTTACGTTGTTGTTTAAATTCTTTTGCAAACTACATCTTATTCAAATGGGGTTTGTGTAAGAAATTAAACAACAATGCACTGTCACATGCCATTCGTACACCACCAAAAACTTGGGATCAAAATATGATTTAATTTTAAGAACATGTTTTATTAGTTGAAAGTTAATTAGTTTGACCAATTTCTTTGGAACGTAACCAAGAAAAAACATGTTCTTGTAAAGTGTCAAATAAAATATAGTGAAAATCAAAAGAAAATGAAATTTATCACAAGCTGTCCAACAACTTGCAAAACATGCATGTTCTGAAAAATTAAATCATGTTTTAAACACAAGCTTAAGGAAGTGTAAAAATGGACACATAACAGTGGACTTACATTGTTGTTTAAACTCTTTTGCAAACCACAACTTAATTCAAAGGGGGTTTGTGTAAGAGATTAAACAACAATGCACGAAACCTTAGATTTGAAACATGTTTTGCATGTTGTTAGACAGCTTGTGACTCATCTCACTACGTACAAAGTAACCCACTACTTCACATGAAGCAACAACACAATAATTAAAAAACAGTTCACAATCAACACACAAAGTACAATTAATACTACTAGCTGTTTCTTGAGAATCGAAGATACTTCTGCCTCATTTCGATATCTTGCATCTTGTTTGCAAGGTTGCATATGATAATTTAAACTTACGTTACTTAAATTGGCATTGTTGTCACACCAGCCCATTCATTAATTGCATTCTGGATATGTATAAAATTTTCCTTCCCAGATTCTTTCTGGTCATCGAAAGCATCACAACAGTCCGCTTAAGACATCTATTGCAATAAGGATCTGATGAGTAACGACTATTTTGGCTACTCATTTCGCCTATACAAAATAAAAAAATAACATTAAATAACTAATCCCTAGTTTAAATTATTCTCTAATTTAATAAACCATTCAAAATAACGATTAAAATAACAGAAAATAAATGAGAGAAAAGTGATCTAGCATACACTACTAGAATATGAGTTTTCTGCAAGGGCAGCACTTGGTTTTAGTAAGGCAAGGAAAACCCATGCAAAAGAAATGGCATTTCTGGATTCATAAAGCTTGTTGCAAGGGTATCCCATGCAAATTGTATCGCATGCAAATGTTTGATGTGCACGCATGCAAATGTTTTCTAGATGCCCTTGCAAATACATTTTTATACTCAGATAATATATTTAATTGGAGGCCTATGCAACAACTCAACCACAAACCCTTGCAAATACTTAACCGAAGGTCAGATATTATATTTAATTGGAGGTCCTTGCAACAACTCAACCCCATGCCCTTGCAAATACATTATGAAGGTCCGATATTATATTTAATTAGAGGCCCATGCAATAACTCAACCCCATGCCCTTGCAAATACTTAACCGAAAGTCAGATATTATATTTAATTGGAGGTCCTTGCAACAACTCAACCCCATGCCCTTGCAAATACATTATGAAGGTCCGATATTATATTTAATTGGAGGCCCATGCAACAACTCAACTCCATGCCCTTGCAAATACTTAACTACATGTTAGATATTATATTTAATTGGAGGTCCTTGCAACAACTCAACCCCATGCCCTTGCAAATACTCTGGACTGTCGAATCTAAACAATTGCATGGGCTTACGCTTGCAATTGTTTAGTTCCTGGAGACAGTAGCATTTCTGTTTATTTTATATCTCCTTAGAATATTTAAAATGATATTTTATTATAAATCACAACAACATGATTAATATCAGTACATAAGAATTAAATACTTTGGTAACTTAAATCTTGGTATTTAGAACAACAATTGTAAAAACATTGTGACACAAACATTGATTCACCCATTAAAACTCAAAATGATTGTGACACAAAATAATTGTACAAACATATATTGTGACACAACACACATATATACAACTATTGATTTACCAATTAAAACTCTTGATCGGAATCATCATAGGCATAGAAACCAAATTCATCGACACCTTGCTCCATGTCCAACTCTTCGTCATCTTCCTCAATTGGGTTGTCATCTACTAGCTCGTACTCGTCTTCTTGTGGGGCCATACCATCCCAATCAAATTCTTCACCATTTGAAACCTTGATCGAATGATCCGGCATTTCATCTTGGAAAAATTCTAGGTTTGCATCGACTTCATCCTCGACAAGAAACCTCCCCTTCGCGCTAGTTTTCATTGCCACCCACCATTGGCGTCTTTCAATTTTTTCCGATGGATACGGAAGGTAGAACACTTGGATTGCTTGAGGTGCCAATACAAATGGTTCATAATTTTTAAGGCGGGAAGCATGTTTAACCTCAACAATTCCATGTTGAATGTCCACCCTTACACCGTTTGTTATGTCAAACCAATTACACCTAAAGAGAACGACCTTGTTGAGTCCATCATAATCTAGTTCAATTACCTCTTGGAGAAGTCCATAGTAGTCTTGTGGTGTGTCAATTCCATCCCACTCCCCTTTAATGCGAACACCGCTACTATTTGTTGACTTGTTTCCCCCATATGCCTCCGTGTGAAATAGATAGCTGTTCACCTCGTACCCTTCATAGCAGTCCGCTTGTTTTTGTGGCATTAGTCCTGCCCTTCGGAGATAGGGGTCGCAATCATGATCAGATAGTACCTTCTTTCGTAGCCAATCTGCGAACCCATCTTCACGAACTTTGTCCAAATGTTGTGCGGATCTGGCATGTCCAGAGCTTAGCATACATGCATCAAACTCTCTACACATTCCAACATGTCATAATATTAGATTTTGAAAGTGGTTAGAATAGGTGATTTTGAAATCATCAAAATAAAAAATTTAAAAGATTGTACCCTAGAAATTTATTTTTTATCTCTGGACAATTAAGAATGACGTATGTATGTGCAGCTTTAAGTTCCTTGTCATCTAGAGTCCTTCGATTTGGCCGTGTGAAGAAACGGCCGGCCGTATCAAATATCGATAGACGTCCCCGCGGAGGGTTACTTGTTCCAACGTCTTGTGAGTTTGTGTTAGACTTCTCTGCAAAAAAATGTGTGCAAAATGTACCCACAGTGTACGCATCATATTAAACCCATATTGTACCCACAGTGTACCCACAGTTTGTCCATCAACCTGAGAGATCTGGTTGAGTGACACACAACATTATCTAAACTCCAAAAAAACAGTTAAAGAGTTTTCGAAACATAGTAAGAAAAGGAGCAACAACAAGCTGCATAAGGCTGTTGCCGCACTCAAAAAACAAGTTGGAAAAAACTTTTGTAGGCAACAACAACAAGGTGCTAAAAAAATAGTTGTAGAGTTTTGAGACAGCAGAATGACAATTTGGAAAAAATACATAAGCTGCTGCCTCTGAATATCCACCTTGGGGCCACATAAATTCACATCCCACTTTTTTAAAAGGTAAACACAGCAAGTAAAATAGTTTTCATATCCTACTTTGTTCATTAAATATATTACAAGTACAAAGGAACATTGACAATTCAATCTTTGGTATGTCAATTCTGTGGGTCCTCCCCCCCCATTGGCTCCCTCACCATCAAGTCCCTTCGATGACCCCTCCTACAAGGCAAATAAAAACCAGAATATTAACAGTGCTACTTAGTTGTTTTCATAAATAAAGTGCAAGTGAGATATGGAACTTACATTTGGCAGTGGAAGAGGCGCTCCAGTTGCTCGGAAGAGCGCCACAAGACATGTTTTGTTGTATTCGTCGTTCTTCTTATGAATTTCCAATTCTTCTTTGTGCCGCTTTTCTTGTGCAGCTATCTCGGCGGCAAAAGCTCTTCGTTCATCTGCTAACTTGGAGGCTATTAACACTGCCACCTGTGACCTTGTGAATCTTTCATTCTCGTCCGTTGCCGATGTGGCAGTGCTTTTGGCAGGATCCGACATGGTTGCATCCTCTGCAGCCAATGCTTGGTTGACTTTAGATATCCTCGATCGGTTTCCAAAGCCGAACAACCGGCCATGCCTATCCTCTCCATCTACAGCAAGCTCCCAAAGGGACTCTTCTGACATCACCCCCCCGTAATTATGCTTGAGGTCCTCAAAACACTTCTGCATTTGTTAATAACCAAAAAAAATGAATTACAAACAACTGATTTCCCTCTAACATAAATTAATTGAGATTTTATGTGACAGTTTAGTACCAACAGCCCCAAGTGTGCACAAATATCATATACACTGTTCTGGATTTAAAGGTACTTGTTATTCTAACAAATTTCATGTTAACACTTGTAAGTTTCATCTGTGGTTCATAAAAAGAAAGTTACCATCTTGGCCTGGTTATAAACAACATGTATAAACACATTTGAAATTTGAAAGTTACCATCTTGGCCTCTGCCTTCTCGTTTACATACACCTTTCCAGCGTCCGAATCCTTAAGGTGCATTCGATCGAAAACCTCCTTTAGTCCCACGGACGATCCCTTCTCGGATGCCTGCAGATGAAATTAATGAGAATTTGATTAGGTAAATTAAAAACATGAGTCACTAGCGGGAGCAATGAAAAGGGTAATTTATGCAATACCAGTTTTTATGCTACACGAAATGATGAAATGGAACCAGCCACATGGTGGATGATCTTCCCTCTCTTCTTTTTGTTATTCCGGTTGGTGGTGAGATTTTGTCGAACTTCTCCTTCGACCAAATGAGGCACAACCCCTTCCAATACCCCGGATTCTTGCACCACTGTGGAGGGAAGTCTTTCCACACTTCCTTGTCTTTTCCATATTGGTTCGTGTACTTTTTCCTCAAATGAGTCATCTCACTATAATATGCTTCTGATGCTATTCTCTCAAAGACATCCAAACATCGTTGCACATCTTCCCCCTCCCCCCAGGAATATCTCTGCAATAATTTTTGTAAAATCTCCAACCGCGCCTTGATAGGAAACATATTGTACGTCCTATACGGTCCCGGCATGTTCTCTAAGGTTAGGATCCTCACTGTGTTGACAACTTTTGTGCAAATAGGAGTGGATGAGAACTCTGTGTCACCGACAACCATCAATTCCGGTCGCATGTAAGGCCTTGCTGGTTTACGAGGCTTGGCCATACCTCGGCCCCGCCTCACTTTAGACTTCGCCACCCATTTTCTCTTGCCCGTTGTCTTGCCTTCAGCCTCCCGAGCGCTCTCTTCGTCAAGTTCTCTATTGTTGGCTTCCTTCGCTTCATCACAGTTCCGAAGTGGGCGGCGTCTTAGTGTGCGCTTACCGCCATCATCATCCTTGATGGCTGGATGTGCGGACTCATCCTCTAAATTGGTATTGATCTCAGATGTCTCTGCCTCGGTCTCTTGAGTGGCAGAAGTTTGTGAGGAATCAGATGGGTCGGAATCACCAGCTTCCGGTTGGAGCGATGATGTCGTTGCAAATGGCGGTGACTCGGTGTGCATAGTCGCATCGTCAAATTCATTGTGTACTTCTGCGGTTGGCATCGGCCTGGTGGGTTCTGACTTGGAGGGTCATGTGTTGGGGGGCTCGCTTGGCGTGGGATGTGACTGACTTGGCCTGCTTCGCTTCAAAACCCCGGGATTGGGGCCCCAAAATATTTTCATTCTGGGGGCCTGTACCTCTTGCTGGACAAGTGGAGCATCCAGCTCTGGCTCCGGTTCCCGGGGTTCAACAAATGGCTCGGAGCCGTGAAATTGCACATCTGCTGCTGTGACAGAGTGCTCAAGCGGTTGCGACACATCTGCGGTTGCGAAAGAGGGCTCAAGCGGTTGCGAATCTACATTTGTGATGGAGGGCTCAAGGGATTGCACATCTGCTGTTGCGACACATGACACATCTAAAACATAAATGAACAAGCATTGGTGAAAGAACAATCAAGCATATATCTCAGGTTTTTGAAGTGATTTTATTTACTTTGATTAAAAAAAGAGAAATTTTCTGGTGTACCCATGCACAGTTGCAAAATTTTCTGGGTACATGTGCTTCTTTTAAGAAAGAAAAATTTTCACTGTAAATAGGGGGCAGAAAATTTAGAAATTGTCGTGTGGAAAAGTGGATTCCAAGTTAAATATGCCTACAGGTAATAAACTAGGCATTATAAATTTTGAAGCTCTATAGAAAAGTTTGAGGATATATTAAAAATACATTGATTAATCAAGAGAACTTCTAGAACTAAAAATCAAATAATTTGTGCCTCTTTTAAGAAAGAAAAACAACATGGGTAGAAGAGACCATGTTGTATTTCTAAGATTAGGGCAAGAAAAATCTATTTTCAATAGAAAGTTTCTCAACGTAATTTTAATTATCAGATAAATATTGGCATGACATTAAAAATACTTATTTTCAAGTTTCTCAATATTAATCTATAAGTATAGAAATTACTAAGACAACAATAGAAGCACAAATTGTGCAATATTACTTAAAAATAGGCACAAAATTAAATTAATTCTGTTTACCTAGGCAGGACAACGATCATTTTAATATTAGTATTTGAAGCTCACCATATGCACATTTATACAGCATTAAATAGCATAGGGGGACAGATAAACACTGCACAAGCATAAATATTCTGTGAAATTGACAAATTTTCTGGTGTACATGCATGGGTACAGTGAAATTGACAAATATTCTGTTAAATAGCATGGGCATCATACATGCATGGGTACAGTGAAATTGACAAATTTTCTGGTCTACTATTTAGTTATTTTAAAACTGAAATTGACAAATATTCTGTTCACAAAGCTGTTATATTTTCACAGGACACTGTAAGGTTGCTATAGTTAAGAGTGGAGGAGGAGGGAGGAGGAGGAGGCTATATTTGTCAAGTTCATCGTTAAAATAACTAGAAAATAGATTAAATAAAGCTAGGCTCTGGAAATATTCAATCTAACATTATAAGTTTTAAACTCAGTTATTTGTCAATTTCAGTTTTATGGGAATTAATTTGCTATTTTGAAAGTTTGTATGGGTAGACCAAATTTCCCTTTGATTAAACACAGTATCGATACCTTTATCAGATGGCTCATCTTGCAGCAATGTGCTCAACGAGTTGAGCCTTGATGAGCGGCGGAGTGGCCGCACCATGCTCGAGCTGTTACGTTTGGCTCGACCTCTGACAGACTTTTTTGGCGGTGGATTAGGCGGTGGATTGGGCGAAGGCACAGTTGCCGCTACCTTGCTGGTGTTAGGCGGTGGCATTTTTGATCCGGATGCATCTGACGGCAGAGGTGGCGGGGCTACAGGCGATGGATTAGGCGGTGGCACGGTTGGATTAGGCGTATGTGGGGGTGCCTCTGACGGAGGATGTGGACTCGGGGGTTCAACAGGTTCTGGATTAGACGGTGCCACAGTTGCATCTATCTCAGCGGCTTCCCACAGCGATGGCAGCTTGGGTTCTTTTGACGGTGGAGGTGGCCGGGGGGGATAGAAAAATCATTCACGGCTTTTTCTGAATTATTTCGCTCTTAGTATACGTTGGAGGTTGTCGGCGACCAACTCCCTCGGACTGCGAGCCGGCATCTTTGTCAGCATTGTCAGCCATGGAACCTATTGTTACAGAACCAACCTTTAATTGTCAGATTTTGACAATATAATTGAACTTCACTCAATCCAATCAATCCAATCATTTTTTTTGAATGGTTTTCCCGGCATGTTGGTTTCTGGTTTTACTTCTGGTTTTAACAAAGAAAGTTGATCTTGTCCGAATTAACAATATAATATGGTTTTGACAAAGAAAGTTGGCTAGTACTAATTAACAATATAATATGGTTTTAACAAAGAAAGTTGGCTAGTACTAATTAACAATATAATTAACTTTCTTTGTCAGCATTGTCTGGTTCTCCCGGCATGTTGGTTTTACTTCTGGTTTTTACTTCTGGTTTTGACAATATAATATGGCTAGCTCTGCCATTGTCACATAGATTTCTGACAGCATTAACCTAAATCAAACGAAAAGGGGAAAGCTCTGCGGGTCTCATACATTTCAAACAATTAACCTAAATGTTAAGAAAAGGGGAAAGCTCTGCCATTGTCACATCAGTTTGTGAAGCATTAACCTAAATCAAAAGGACTTACCGATTGAAGGCGGAGTCCGATATCCAATAGATCGGGGATCTCGAAGCCTTAGTAGAGAGGAGATCAGCGTCGGTGACTCCGGTAGGCGACTGAGATCGGATCGGGTTGATGCTGGGCGTACAGGGAGGGCGACGGTCGGAGTTCTCAGCTTATGGGGGAGAGAGCGAGAGTTTGAGAGAGGGATTTCAAAAAATACGCTAAGTGTAAACGAAAAGGGTTGCGTCTCTTGAAATTCACATCCTCGATCGGTACCGGGGAGGATATTTACCCGCATTTACTTGGGAGACCTACCCGACATCTGCTGCCTCAGGTAACGTAATATGTGTGGTTAGATCGGAGCGGTTTGATCATACTCAAGCGCGGATATTGAAGCAGCATATGCATCGTGCAGGGTCAGATTAAATAGCAATAAAGGTGCTACTTCAGAGTATAGATACTCAGTGCCAGCACCAAAATTAATGAGTAGATCAGGCCCATCTATCAACAATCAGATGACTTGGCTTCTGCATTTGTTATTATTTAGATACTGGTTGTATACAGAAACAATTATGAAAAAATCCAAAAAAAATTTATAATTTTTTTTAAACTCTAATCTCGCAAACTAATTCTTAATAACATAAATTTTATGGCCTTTCATCATTTTTTGCCCCTAGAAATCAATGAAATATATTTGGACCGTTCATTTTGATTTGATAATCCAACGGTCGATCAACGATGAAACGACTCAAAATTTATTTTGAAATGATCAAGAGTTGACATTAAACATAACAAGCCAAAAATCCAATAAGTTCGGTTATGTCTTGGTTTCGATCCACCGCAAACTATTTGTAGCCATTTGATGCTTCAATATTTGGTCAATTAGATGGAGGGGTAAATATAAACTTTACGTGATGAAAATTTTCCCCAAGGCTATAAAGTAGTGTTCTTCGGTTTCAACGGTTCTAATCGACCCCCACATGGTTTATTTACATCTTCATTGCCTCGCCCAACAAGAGTTTGTGGTTCATATTCAAACATGCATGATGTGATCTATATATACAACATATATAAACAAAATGCAATATAATTTAATGTCTCCAAAAATTATTTAATATAGCAATAAAGTACAATATTACCATTTACCCACATGAATTATTAATATTATTTCATCATTTTTTATTCCATATTTTTATTTATAATCTTTACATCTCACTAATTACATAAAATACTAACCATGTAATACAAATATCATTCAAGGAATTACAAAAATATATATTTATATTACATCTACAAATTCAACTAAAACAAACAAACAAAAATTTTAAATTCGTAAAATAAAATAGAACATGCATAATATTTCATTTCCAAATTACTAACAAAATATATGACTATTTTAGGCAATTCATATAATCATATCACTGCCATCTTATTTATCTCATTCAATTCAAGGAAATAGATCTCCTGTTATTATCCAGGAATAACATGAATATGTTATTCTCATCCCAAACGTTCACATTTTCCGATGCTGCTGATCTCAAGGGATTCTTATTTTAATTGCAAATCTTAACCAGTTTCACCGGTTGGGATTGGTATAACAGGTTCCTCAAATTGAACAAGAATAACAGCAGGTTTATTTTCTTCTACATGAATTTTGGGTGAAGATTCAAACAGATCAAGTTCAGCTATTGGCAACGCACGACCTGTGTACTTGTAGCTGGACCGCTGATTGGGCGAAGCCATAACCGCTCTGTTTCTAATTGAACTTGGGCGCTCAGGCGAAATTTCATTTCCCCCCCACTTCTGTTTCACCATTTTGGGCGCCCGCCCATTCTCCTCTCTGAGATATCTGAGATTTTGAGATCCCAAATTTAACAATCTCAACCGTTCAAACAAAATCTGCAAGAATCTCAAAACTCAACTAAATCAGTTAGATCAGGACACAAGGGTCAAGCAAATAATGAGGTATCTCAGAAGTTAAGTACTACATTCACATCTAGAGTTGAAAGCAACTTTATCAAATCGTTTTTACAGAGAGAAAAAACAAAACGGCCGCCACTGTTTTCCTCTCTTACCACAACATTTTCGCCTGACTCTCTTTTGTGCCCCCATTATCTCTGTGCAATACTCGGAGAAACCCATTAGATACATCATCTCCTTACTCAATACCTTCCTCTTTCCTCTTGATTTGAGAATGTCGGAATTGAAGTAAGCCATAAAAGAATTCAGTGCTAATTTGGGCATATTTGTTTGAAATTAGGTACCCACTTGTCATATCTCTGTGGGATCCTGCTAGTACAGTAACTAGGTAACTGATTTTTCCCTTTTACCCATTTGTTGCAAATTCTAAAGTTTGATGCTGTACATTAGACAAAAAATGTAAACCCATTAGAAATTAATTGAGATTACATAGGTTTGTGTATTTCGATCTACAACCCATTTTATTTCTAACTAGGTAACCATTTGTTGCAAATGTATACCCATTTTTTTGAAATTGGGTACCCACTTCCACATTTACCCATTTGTTGCTTTAACAAAGTACATCTCATATCGCTTCAAATATTTTCCTCTTTTACTTCTTTTTTTGTTAAATGATAACTTTTTCCCATTTGTAGAAGGGATAAAACATAGTGATAAGGGTGTTCTGCATTTTGAGCATGCCTTATATATATATGTTTGTTGCTATTTGAGATAAAAACCAACTTTAGCATTTAAATATTTAGCTGATATATTAATGAATGTACACCAACTACATATTAATGTGGCAGTCTATATATTTTGCCATGCAATTAAAAGGTATTTGTAATTTAGATCAGAACTCTAGTAACAAATTTTAGACCTGAAGCTAAAAGGTATTATTACTATATATTTGTTGTAAGGGTTAAGGGTTGCTATCTTTTTATACTAATTATAATACTTATAACGGTTAAGAGTTGTAAGACCGAAGACCTAAAAGTGGTTTAATTAAAAATTCCTCATTTAGTTGTTCCCTTGTTATATAACATCATATTTGTTCCCTTGTTAGCAAAAGACAAATGGCTCCCCGCAACAAGTATCGAGACACAAGAGCAAAAGCAACCAAATACACCAAGAGGAAGCGTAGTACAGATCCAACAATAGCTGTTGGTGACAGTTTGATTGCTACACCCGAAGGTGAAATTACACCAACTGAACCTCCAAAAAAAAAGGGGCGAGGCCCGGGAAAGATAAGGCCAGTGAAGGATGCTCCTGAAGAATGACCGGAGGTATGGCGAGTTGGCGAACACGAGTTCAGTTGCGCAACCAACACAAAGTTGATAACATCGACAATTACTAGGCTAGCCCTTAGCCTCATGCCTGCACCCTTAAGATCTTTTCATGCGTTCAATGACCAATCAAAGAAAAACCTGGAGAGGGAGTTTCTGGTAACATTTATTCAATTTCAGTTTTAATTATCGGAATTCATCGTCTCTGTTGTGGTTTTTAACCCAATCTTAGATTGAACGTATCTCCTTCCGATACTCACCAAATTGGTAGCTTACTTTACTACTACTTTAGAAAGAGCTTTAGTAAAATCATCAAGTTAGAATCTAGTGGCTGAACTGGGATCAACTACAATATTGCATCATGTGGTCCAATGTATTTTCACATTCACAGAATTCCCCCAAAGTGGTTTAATTGTAATATACGGGAAAGGAAGAGGTTAGCAAGAAAACTGTGTTTTAAAGAAAGGGTTAAACAGTCATTTTTTTATTATTAAACTATATTTTTTAGTGAATAAGTTACTAATGGGGATATTGATCAGAGTCAAAATAACGATGATTTACGTAGGGTTTTGGCTTAGGTTTTACATATTTTCTCGCACTTATGTTTACTTTATTAGAGAAAAAGGCTACTGTCACCCTTCTTTATGTTTTATTGTAGAAAACAGGTTTTGGGACTATTTTACACCAAATGGAGCTAGAATCAGATCAATCGGATCAGCGACACTCATCGACTAAGTCCCTGTTACGGCCAGTATTGACCAATACGGACCAGGCCTAGCACAGACCAGGAGATAGCGCTGGAAGCAGTTAAACCCTAACTGCCAAGGTCCTAATACGGACCGTATCACCTGATACGGCCCGTATCCGAAGGCATCTCTTGGGGAATAACTGCCGACAGCTGTTTCCAGATTGATTTCTTAGCCTCCAATCAACCTCTACACGTCCCTACACTCCTATATAAGGCCCCTGGGCAGAAGAATACATCATCTTTGTAATTAGGGTTAGATTTGATTAAAGAGAGAAGAGAGGAGTGATTGTAACCATGCCGTTCCGCGGCTAAGTTCATTTTCTTAGGGCTAGGCAGTAAACCTTGTTACTCTTGATGTTTTGATATATATATTTCTGTTGATTATGATTTCTTGTTGATGTATCGAATATGCTTTTGTGATTTATTATCTCTTCACCTAATTTCAATGATCTAGTTGAGTTCATTAGAGTAGTGACAGTGCTTTAATAACTCTTTAAACTATTTGGATGAGTTAGCCTCATTGAGATCTATTAGGTTTATGTGAAGAAAACCTTCGCGGGAAACCATAAACCAGAACAACAAAACGCATGACCAAATTCCATCATTTGCGTAAGGTAAATCGCAGTGATCTGTGTAGTAATTTGGGAGATAAGAGACCCGATAGTTGCGTAAGGTAAATCGCATTGTCCTGAGTAGAGTCTCGATGAAAGATCTGTCATTCTGGCGTAACATAAATCGCAGTGACCTTTGTAGTTATCTTTCATAAAACAACAACAGGAAATCAGACGCAACAGGAATATATTATCAAGGCGGATTGAGTGACAATGGTGTGCCGAAACCCTAGGAATTCTCATCTCTATTTTTATTTTAATTACTTTTAATTGTTTCCTAATTTACATTGATCAACAAACATCTCTCAAATTTCAGATGTCATCTAGCCTTTCGAAAGGTTGTGATTCGATCGCTCGAAGCACTGAACCAATATTCCCTGTGGATCGACCTCGCATATACTACTAGATAAGGATTGTGCGCTTGCAGTCCGAACCGATAGCATTTACGAGTTTATAAATATTAAAAGAAACATTGCTCTCTTTTGAGTGATCAAGCTTTTTGGCGCCGTTGCCGGGGAATAACGGTTCATTGTGCAAGGCCTCGCGAGACGCCCTTGCTTTGACCATTGAATCCAATTAATTAGAAACGCCTAGATTTCTTTTTATTTTCTGCATTTTTATTTTTCTTTTATTTTTAAATTTCGTTTTTATTTTTGTTTTCTTTTTATTTTCAGTTTTTAGTTTAATTTTCAGATTTTCTTTTCTTTGTAGGAAACTGGACGCTGGCCGAATCATCCGTACGAAGATCCGAGAGGATTACTAGTAGGAGAGGACAATTCGCTTCCACATCACCGATAAGAACCAACCATAGTTCTTCATCAAGTAATTCTGAAAGCGAAGAAGACTCAGATTCGATCAACATGAATATCCCATCGAACGAACCGATTAACAATAGAAGACAAGACAATGGTGATCAAGGAGTTCACGATGCAGCAAGACCCAAACTTCTACGAGACTATTGCGTACCGCGCGCGAATGATCCTTATTCTAGTATAAACCCGCCAACTGTTACAAACCGTAATTTTGAGATCAAACCTGCTCTCATAAATATGGTTTCGCAACAGTAATTTGGAGGATTTCCACATGAAGATCCACATCTTCATCTGTCAATTTTCCTAGGGATATGCGAGACGATAAAGATCAACGGAGTTACCGATGAAGCAATCAGGCTAAGGCTATTTCAATTCTCATTAAAAATAAAGCAAGAGCATGGTTGTTTTCCTTACCGGCCAATTCCATTCAAACTTGGGACCAATTGTTTAATGTGTTTATTGCAAAATATTTTCCACCATCCAAAACTTCAAGGTTTAGAAATCTAATTACTAATTTTGAACAAAGGGATGGTGAAACATTGTGTGAGGCATGGGATAGATATAAGGATATGCTAAGGTGTTGTCCACATCATGGTCTAGAAAGATGGCTGATTGTCCAAACTTTTTATAATGGTCTAAACCCTACCGATAGGTTGTCTATTGATGCTTCTGCAGGAGGAGCAATCATGAACAAGGAACCTGACGAGGCCTACAACCTAATTGAAGAGATTGCAATCAACCAACACTACTGGACTGAGCGAAAGAAGCCAAGTTCAACACCTAGCATGCATCGAGTAGATGACATATCCATGCTAAGCGCAAAGATTGATGCTTTGCAAATGGCACTTAACAAGCAGACCAAGCAGCGAACGGTAGCAGCAGTCAATGCCACAACAGCATGTGGCTATTGTGGAGGAGCGCACGAGATGACCGAATGTATGAATGTGACGGAAACTGAGGAAGAAATAGAGCAAGCAAACGCAATTGACAACAGCTTTCGACCTCAGCCCGCCTACAACACATATCATCTGAACAACCGAAAAACATCAAAATCTCTCATACGTGAACAATCAAAGGCCTGCTGCACCCCAACAGAACTACCAACCACAGCCCAATTATCAACCAAGATACAACAATCCCCAACAGAATTATCAACCAAGGCAATACAACCAACCACAGCAACCTGACATCACATCCTTAATGGAGAAACTCCTAGAGAAGCAGGATAAGGCTAACGCCGAAATCGCACAAAAGATTGAATCCTTAACAAACTGCAACAAAGACTTAGAAGACAATGTCTCTAAGATGGAAAGAGAACTCTCTAGTATCACACGTGGAAAAGGCAAATTTCCGGGCCAACCGGAAGAAAACCCAAGAGAGACTTGCAAGAGCATAACGCTAAGGAGCGGTACAGCTTATCAGGGACCTCCCATGCCCGATCAAACTTCCGATGAGATGCATGCAGAGCCATCACATTCCGAAGAGTACGAGCCGCCACCACTGGAGCCGCCCGTACTTGAAACGCAGGCAGACCTTATTGAGGAGCAGAATGACACCGTAGGTGGAGACGATCGACAACCCGAACCTGAATATATTGCACCACCACCCTACAAGCCACCTCTGCCATTCCCTCCAAGGCCGGCCAAGCACAAGATGGAGCCACAATTCGCGAGATTCATGGAGACACTCAAGCAACTACAAATCACAATCCCCTTCACTGAGGCAATTGCAAACATACCTTCGTATGCTAAATTTTTGAAGGAGATTCTTTCAAACCGCAGTAGACTCCAAGAATTCTCGACAATCCCGCTCAATCTGGAATGTAGTGCGCTCGTGCAAAGTAAATTACCGACAAAGTTGAAAGATCCGGGAAGCTTTTCGATACCGTGCACAATTGGTACAACAGATTTTAAGAAAGCTTTATGTGATCTGGGGGCAAGTGTGAGTTTAATGCCAAAGGCGGTATTTGACAAATTGAATTGTGGAGAATTATCACCAACTCAAATGGCATTACAACTGGCTGATCGGTCAATTCGATATCCTGAAGGAGTATTGCTAGATGTACCGATAAAAGTTGGAGACCTTTGGATACCTGGAGACTTTGTTGTAGTAGACATGGAAGAAGATGAACACATTCCGATCATCCTTGGGAGGCCATTCCTCGCCACATGTGGAGCAATGATTGATGTTAAGAATGGGAAAATTTCGTTAAATGTCGGAAAGGACAAGGTTACTTACGACATAAATAGAGCTTTAAAATACCCTTCTGACATTGATCGTGTCTTCAACCTGGGCATCACTGGTGAATTTGAAGAGGAAGAGTATCCATTCGATGAATTTGGAGAGTTCATGGGTATTGAGGATTTGGATAGCCTTCTTGGAAGGGAAGATGATGAAGTACAACCTGAACAAGATGTCACCACTAAACCTGACGAGGTTTACAATGAAACTTGCGCAAGATGCACTACTATCACTGAAGAAGAAGTAATTCCCGTGTCCAAAGTCCTACAACCCATATTTTCCAATATGGGTAGTAACGAAGAGAAGAAGGAAAAGGCAACCTCTCTTCCGCAACTCGAGCTTAAACCTCTTCCACCCAACCTACAATATGAATTTCTGGGCCCAAATCGAACCTATCCGGTAATTGTCGGCTCTCAGCTTGACAAGACCCAAATCAGCAAACTCGTCAATACACTCCGGAAACACAAGAAAGTAATTGGCTACTCAATCGATGACATCAAAGGCCTCAGTCCTACCATTAGCATGCACAGAATTCTGCTAGAGGAAGATCACAAACCTTCACGAGAACCACAAAGAAGACTCAATCCAAACTTGAAGGAAGTGGTCAAGAAAGAAGTCCTGAAGCTGCTAGATGCAGGCATCATTTACCCCATCTCTGATAGCAATTGGGTGAGTCCCGTCCAGGTCGTTCCTAAGAAGGGAGGTACCACAGTTGTGAAAGGAGATAACAACGAAATGCTCCAGACAAGAGTTGTTACAGGGTGGCGAATGTGCATTGATTATCGGCGGCTAAACATGGCAACAAGAAAGGATCACTACCCTCTTCCGTTTATCAATCAACTGTTGGAGCGACTAGCAAAACATTCATACTTCTATTACCTTGATGGATACTCCGGCTTCTTCCAAATCCCAATTCATCCTCAAGATCAAGAAAAGACCACATTCACATGCCCCTACGGAACCTTTGCCTACCGTTGCATGCCCTTCGGGTTATGCAACGCCCCAGCGACCTTCCAAAGAGCCATGGTGTCTATCTTTTCAGATTATGTTGAGGAAATAATGGAAGTATTCATGGATGATTTTTCAGTTTATGGGGATACCTTCGACTCATGTTTGAGGAACTTGTCTAAAGTTCTAAAAAGATGTGAAGAAGTGAACCTCGTATTAAATTGGGAAAAATGTCATTTTATGGTAAAAGAGGGAGTAGTGCTTGGTCACACCATATCCTCTAAGGGATTGGAGGTCGACAAAGCAAAAGTCGAGGTGATTGAAAAATTAACTCAACCAACATGTGTTCGTGACATTCGCAGTTTTCTTGGTCATGCAGGTTTTTATCGAAGATTTATCAAGGACTTCTCGAAGATCGCAAAGCCTCTCTCAAACTTGACCATGAAGGATGCCGAGTTCATCTTCGATGAAAAATGCATCGAAGCATTCAACACACTCAGGAATGCTTTGATTTCAGCCCCAATTCTCCAACCACCTGACTGGGACCATCCTTTTGAAATCATGTGCGATGCAAGTGATTATGCAGTAGGAG
This sequence comes from Carex myosuroides, assembly GCA_028015225.1. NCBI lineage: Eukaryota > Viridiplantae > Streptophyta > Magnoliopsida > Poales > Cyperaceae > Carex > Carex myosuroides. Next base: position 9,842,825 of record CM051474.1, read on the forward strand.
CAGTCCTGGGACAGCGGAAGGATAAGAAGCCCTATGCAATCTATTACGCGAGCAAAGTTCTAAATGAAGCTCAATGCAATTACACAACAACTGAGAAAGAACTACTCGCAGTAATCTTTGCAATTAACAAATTTCGATCTTACCTTGTAGGTTCAAAAGTCATCATTTATACAGATCATGCAGCAATCAAGTACCTCATCAACAAGAAGGACGCAAAACCTAGACTCATTCGATGGGTACTTCTCCTACAAGAATTTGATATCGAAATTAGGGATAAGAAGGGCACAGAGAATTCGGTAGCCGACCACCTGTCAAGGCTGAGACAACCAAACAGTGATGATCAACCAATCGATGATTCTTTTGCTGATGAACACCTTTACTCTGTAGAGACATGCAGACGGCCATAGTACGCAGATCTGGCCAACTACATTGCATGTGGGGCCATCCCGCCTAACATGACATTTCAGCAAAAGAAGAGATTTCTAACAAGTGCAAAACATTACTACTGGGATGATCCTTACCTCTTCCGCCTTTGTGTAGACGGAGTACACAGGAGATGTGTCATACACGAAGAATCGAAAAGCATCATCCATGACTGTCACTCCTCGCCATATGGTGGCCATGCTTCATTTCGAAAGACGGCATTGAAGATTCTTCAAGCAGGTTTTTATTGGCCCGACATCTTCAGAGATGTCCAGGATTATGTCTCCCGCTGTGACGCATGTCAACGGACGGGAAACATATCCAAACGCGATGAGATGCCACAAAACTCAATCCTGGAAGTGGAGATTTTCGATGTTTGGGGAATTGATTTCATGGGGCCATTCCCAAGCTCAGGTAACAACAAGTATATCCTCGTAGCAGTCGACTATGTCTCGAAATGGGTGGAAGCAATTCCAGCGCCATCAGCAGATGCAAATGTAGTCAAGCGGCTGTTCCAGAAGATTATATTTCCAAGGTTTGGCATCCCTCGAGTAGTGATAAGTGATGGAGGATCGCATTTCATCAACAACCAATTCAATAACCTTCTGAAGAAATATGGCGTCTCACACAAGGTGGCAACTCCTTACCATCCACAAACCAGTGGGCAAGTAGAAATTTCAAACAGAGAAATCAAAAACATCTTGCAAAAGACGGTGTCCTGGTCCAGAAAGAATTGGGCACTCAAACTAGACGAAGCACTTTGGGCCTACAGAACCTCGTTCAAAACTCCAATCGGAATGACACCCTACATGCTGATCTACGGAAAGGCTTGTCATCTGCCGGTGGAATTAGAACACAAGGCATATTGGGCAATAAAAACGTTCAATTATGACCTTAGAGATGCAGGCAAGAAGAGGCTACTGGATCTGAATGCACTAGACGAACTGAGACTGCACGCATACGATAATGCAAAGATGTATAAAGAACGGGCGAAATTCTACCATGACAAAAAGATAAGAAAAAGGGAGTTCAAGGAAGGCGACATGGTGCTTCTCTTCAATTCACGATTAAAACTCTTCCCCGGAAAATTGAGATCCAGATGGACAGGGCCATACAAGGTCACATGCGTATACCCTTATGGAACAATCCAAATCTGGAGTCAAGAAACCGGGTATTTTAAGGTGAATGGCCAGAGGTTGAAGCACTACATCGCAGGAACAAATGATGAGTATGAAGAAACATATTCCTTCGGGAATCAGCCAAACAAAGAATGAGATCAAGAAGTCAAGCTAATGACTTTAAACAAGCGCTTCTTGGGAGGCAACCCAAGGCCACTTTTGTTTTCTTTTTCATATAAAAATTCAAAAATCAAAAAATATTTCATTTGAGATCCTAAACTATTATACTAATCACAGGGTTACGATTCTTACCTACAGGAGGATATGCTGGAAGGATTTAATAACAAAATTCGAAGCCCGTCACGAAAAATTACTCTCTGTTACGGACTGTATCAGTCCAATACGGAGTAACTCTCCAATACGGGCTTAACTGGGACTTGGCGCAGAAAAAGAAAGGTTCAACACAAAACCGCACAACAGTTACGGACCGTATCCGTTAATACGGACCGTAATCAGTGAGCAGTTTTAACCACCTCTATTTCTGATACTTCAAGAAACAAAATCCGAATTTAACCAAAACTAACCTCCCACTACCAGCACTTCCTACACATTCATCACATCTTTTCACTGCCATATAAACCCTTCATTCACTTCCCTTTTTCCCTGCACCATTTGTAGAATTTTCAGATCAAAATTCGAAACCTGTCCACAGAAATCCTCCAAGTAAAGCCCGTATTAGCACCGTATCAGCTGAATACGGCCCGTAACAGAGACCGAAACCAGAGAAAAATGGCGCACAACATCCCTCATTCCTCCGATTCTCAATCCGACAATGAAAACATCTTCGCGACAGCCATGGGGATCAAGTTTCACAGCAAGCAAGAATTCGACCGTGCTCAAACATTGCTCGACCGTACCGTCGCGAACAACAAGGCTATGTGCATAAACACCATGAAAGTCCTCGGATGCTTTGACTATGTGCGCGTGTCCCTTAATAATATCAATTTATGGGATTTGGCGGACCGCCTACGAACCGCAAGAGTTTATTTACGACCCTCCATCGAATTTTTATCAACACTACAATGGGAAGGCGACATGATCACATACCGTTTACTCAACCGCCCATTTGCCATAACCATGGAGGAATTTTGCAAGGCACTGTCCATCCCCACAAATGGCGAAATCGAACTATGCACAAGGGAGAAGCGCACAAAGTATTGGGAGATGATTGCAATCGATGAGTGCAAAATATACCGCAAAGATTCACGCTTTATTTCTTCAATAGAATTGAGGTATATTCATATCATCTTGACTAACTCTATATTCCCAACAGGAGAGGACACGACGGAGGTGCAAGAACGAGATATCTTCATCATGCGTTGCATGAAGAGCCATAAGCATCAACCACATCTCGGCCACCACATCTTGCATCACCTTACTTCCGTAGCCGCCGACATAAAGAACAACCATGTGGTTTCTGTGGGCTGTTTCGCAACCCTCCTTGCACACCACCACAACATACATTTTGACGGCTTTGTGGAAGTATTTGGCAACAACCGCCTAAATATGAACTACCTGGTGAACAACAATCACGTGCAAGCGATATTTAATGCACACACCGGTGACATAAGGTACACATTGAAGATAGGCGAGGGAATGACCCTCCATATCGGAACGGATAAGGGGTCATTCCAGTTTGGATACGAATCTGAGCATGATGCACAAAGCGACGAAGAAGAACCAACCGAGGAGCAACCAATTGAGGAAGAACCAACCGAGGAGGAACCAACCGAAGAGCCCATGGAAGAAACACATAGCGCATCCCACCAATCATCAATCCACCATCATGACATGGCTTTCGTACGCCACCTCATTCCGCCGCGCGATTCCACCAACGAAGCAAACTCCGTGCCAGCACCCACCGGTTGGGAATAAGAGACAACCATATCTCAAGCCCGCGAACCCGGTCCAACCGCGCGTTACGCCAACAACACCCTCGAGAACTTGACAAAACGCACCCGCTATTTGGAGGAATACTTGGACAAGGTAAACAAAGCCCACGAAAATTTCTACGAATATTGCCTTTCCAAGGGAATACCATTCACACCACCGATTCCATTCACCCCACCACCACCCCTTCGCAACGAGTAATCTGTGAGATCTTTCTTATCCCTCTCTTTCTTGTTTATTTTCTTGCATTGAGGACAATACAAAATTTAAGCATGGGGGTAGGGGTAAGAAATTAGTTTAGGAATTGCATTGTATCTAGGATCATGGCATGTAGGACCCTTATTTTTATATTTTTAATTTTTCGCTAGCAGTTTTACTCAATCGGGACCACTTTTCAAGGATTAACCAAGATAAGTTGGGAGGAACGATTGAGGTTTTTATCTAGCGTGCATATAGGCATTTGCATTGATAGGATCATATAATTTGCATGTAGGTTAATCAAATAGGAATTGTTTTAAATTGAATTAGGCTAAGGTTTAGATAATTGGCCATGATACCAAAAATTCGGAATTTTTAAAATTATTTGTAGCCTCAAAATGAACAATTAATTGCTAACCATGAGAGTTGATCAAAAATTGCAAACCCTAGAATCTTTATTTTGAGTAATTTATTTTTGCAAAGTCTTTTAAATTTGATAGTGTTTTAGAATACCCATTTATTATAGATAGACCCCTAGAGAAACTATGCAATAATTTCTTGTATGAATGAATACTTGAAATTGTGTGTAATCATGGTGCTTGTGACACAAAAATATGTTATTTTATTTTTCGAAAAAAAAATACAAAAAAAAAAATACAAAAAAAAAAATACAAAAAAATCGAAAATGAGAAAAATCCAAAAAAATAGAAAAATATAGAAAAAGAAAAAAAATAGATGGAGGATAAAAAGAGTACGGGTGCCTACGCAAGACTGGTTACCAATAGGCTCGAGAAAACCTCCCAAATTCAAATTCTTGTATATATTTAATTTTTCAAAAATAGTCACAAGTACCAACACACTTAGTTGTCATACTTTGCTCCAATCAATTGGGAAGGAAAATTAAAATTTATATCATTAGAATTCCTATTGATTGGAAGGGATCTATTTATAATCGAAGGGGAAATTAATACTCTCAATTTTAAGGATATTTGTGAAGTAGATTGCTCGATAATAATTTTTCTAGGGTTAGCATAATGAGGTCAATCATGGGGTGAATAAATTGTTCAAGGGAGAGATTATGAATATTTTTAATTCTAGATTTTTATTGTCATACCAATTGTACCTAACCTAAGCCATAATTTAATTTTTAAACGAGACCTTGAGATTGTATGGTTTAACCTAGACCGGATCTTTGACCAGCTGGGATGTCGTTGCTTGAGGACAAGCAACAATTCAAGTTGGGAGGCGTGATCAGAGTCAAAATAACGATGATTTACGTAGGGTTTTGGCTTAGGTTTTACATATTTTCTCGCACTTATGTTTACTTTATTAGAGAAAAAGGCTACTGTCACCCTTCTTTATGTTTTATTGTAGAAAACAGGTTTTGAGACTATTTTACACCAAATGGAGCTAGAATCAGGTCAATCGGATCAGCGACACTCATGGACTAAGTCCCTGTTACGGCCAGTATTGACCAATACGGACCAGGCCTAGCACAGACCAGGAGATAGCGCTGGAAGCAGTTAAACCCTAACTGCCAAGGTCCTAATACGGACCGTATCACCTGATACGGCCCGTATCCGAAGGCATCTCTTGGGGAATAACTGCCGACAGCTGTTTCCAGATTGATTTCTTAGCCTCCAATCAACCTCTACACGTCCCTACACTCCTATATAAGGCCCCTGGGCAGAAGAATACATCATCTTTGTAATTAGGGTTAGATTTGATTAAAGAGAGAAGAGAGGAGTGATTGTAACCATGCCGTTCCGCGGCTAAGTTCCTTTTCTTAGGGCTAGGCAGTAAACCTTGTTACTCTTGATGTTTTGATATATATATTTCTGTTGATTATGATTTCTTGTTGATGTATCGAATATGCTTTTGTGATTTATTATCTCTTCACCTAATTTCAATGATCTAGTTGAGTTCATTAGAGTAGTGACAGTGCTTTAATAACTCTTTAAACTATTTGGATGAGTTAGCCTCGTTGAGATCTATTAGGTTTATGTGAAGAAAACCTTCGCGGGGAAACCATAAACCAGAACAACAAAACGCATGACCAAATTCCATCATTTGCGTAAGGTAAATCGCAGTGATCTGTGTAGTAATTTGGGAGATAAGAGACCCGATAGTTGCGTAAGGTAAATCGCATTGTCCTGAGTAGAGTCTCGATGAAAGATCTGTCATTCTGGCGTAACATAAATCGCAGTGACCTTTGTAGTTATCTTTCATAAAACAACAACAGGAAATCAGACGCAACAGGAATATATTATCAAGGCGGATTGAGTGACAATGGTGTGCCGAAACCCTAGGAATTCTCATCTCTATCTTTATTTTAATTACTTTTAATTGTTTCCTAATTTACATTGATCAACAAACATCTCTCAAATTTCAGATTTCATCTAGCCTTTCGAAAGGTTGTGATTCGATCGCTCGAAGCACTGAACCAATATTCCCTGTGGATCGACCTCGCATATACTACTCGATAAGGATTGTGCGCTTGCAGTCCGAACCGATAGCATTTACGAGTTTATAAATATTAAAAGAAACATTGCTCTCTTTTGAGTGATCAGATATTCCTAACATAATTAAGTTTAGATGGGGATATAGCTAATTTAGAAATGTTGATGGGGAAATATCAAATTAATGAAGTTATGAAGGGCATATATCTAAATTTCTCTTTACGCCATCAGTAGTAGTATTTAACAAGTTAGAAATAAAAAGTACTCTTTAAAATATTCCTTTTTTAGTATACAATTTTTTTTTGATTAGTTTAACATTTGATGGATCTATAACCATGAGCAATAGGATCTATAAGCCCTCAGCCTTTGCCAGCAAGCTCATCATGTTGATAATTTGCTAAATGGATCAAGTATAGGGTTCAAACTGCAAAAGTTCTAGGGGCAGTTATATAATTTATACAACACATTGCATACTACCCAGAACCAATCTTGAATCAACTCAATTCACTCAATAGAACAACAAAAAACCAGCCACAAAGTAGCACCTCGGCTCAATTTGAAAAGTGACATAATTTGACTGTCCTAAACAGTGCCAAATTAAGGTAGTGCAATACCCTTTAGCAAATCTTCGAGATTCATGTTTTACCAAAACCTACATGTGCAAATGGTAGGGTTTCTTATCAAATATATATATATATGGTACAGTTATAGCTAGATGTTAACTCCAAAATTTTCTTGGATGTAGGAGAGATATAGATATGCAAAGGATGAAGATCCTGACCGTTGTCGTACAGTACTCGATGCCATAGCAGGCAAAAGGTACTGTGAGGAGCTGGCTAAAGCAAGGCATAATCGCATAAAATTATATGGTTGGGACATTATGGCATGGAAGGCCAATGTGCCGCATTAGTGTGTGGCCCCGGTACATTGGCGAGGTCTTTGCGATATCTTCTTCTCAGATGAGTGGCAACTGGTCAGTAAACAAAACCAAGTAAACCGCACTGCCTCTGGAAATTCTGTATCCCACTACGCTGGATCAGCTAGTGCTCACCAACATTTTATGAAACTGGTAAACTTCCAAATACTTATGTTCCAATATTATCACTATTTCCAAATTCAGCATATATCTAACCTTTAATTGTCATTCTTGCTTTTCATCTGGAGACAACTTTGAACAAGGGGAAAAAGCCAACCATGGAGAGAAAATGGCGTATCACCAGTGGTGGCCAAAATAAATGCTGCCGATGAGAGTGTGACCGGAATTAATGAATAAAGCGATGGTAATGGAGGTGTGAATCCAACAGCTGACGAGACAAGTGGGCAGGTTCAAGAGTATGATATCAACTCCTTGCAATTTACAACCGCGAGAAAAGAGCAAGTTTATGTAAGTTGAATTTTACTAGTTGACATTTTTTTTTTAAAGTAGTGTTGTTACGACCAAGTACCAATATAAATGTAAATGTACCAAACCCACAGTTATCAAATCAACTGTTACTAAAGTAGGTCACTGCAGTATGCTTATGAAATAATGCCATCTCAATTTCAACTTTATTACATTTCCCACAGAATCTAAGTGATGTTACCAGTTACATCACTTAGATTTGAACTTTATTACATCTAATGGCTGGCAGTGCTGCCTCTTCCCTTTTTCCTTATTCCTCATCTTTTTTATATTCTCATCTTTTGCATATGCATCCAACAGAGGAAGGTTAAGGCAATGAGTGCTGATGAGGCTTATGCTGAATTGGACGACAACACTTTATTTCTGACAGCCATTGGCAGACCACCAAACCGTGGCCGCATCTTAGGTTTTGGAAGCATGCTTGAAAAAAAAGGTGCAATCATCAACCACCCGAGAAAGGCAGAGCCATGTAGCATCCTCTGTATCTGGGTTGACAAATAGTGGTGTGCAGGAGACCTTCTCTAGGGCAGAAGTAGATGCGATCGTGCAAGACCGTGACCGCCGTATCGCCGAGGAGCGCGAAGAGAGGATGAGAGATCAAGCACAAAATCAATTACTATTCTCCCAATTATTCAAAATGCATGGCCTACAAAAGCCTCCTTCACATGTAAGTCTGAGCAAATTCGGGATTATTTTAGGGTTTTAAAATTAAAGGGTTGTTGTGTTCACATATACCCACAGTGTACACACCTGAGATGAATGCTTTCCTGACAACAACCTATACTAACATTTGTGTCTTGTCATTTTTAACTTAGGCACCAGCTAGCACTCATGAACTACCACAAGATGGTATACTAGGGAATACGGGCTATTCACAGGTAACATTTTAAGCTAAAAATTAAAGGGTTGTTGTGTTCACATATACCCACAGTGTACACACCTGAGATGAATGCTTTCATGACAACAACCTATACTAACATTTGTGCCTTGTCATTTTCAACTTAGGCACCAGCTAGCACTCATGAACTACCACAAGATGGTATACTAGGGAATATGGGTTATTCACAGGTAACATTTTAAGCTAAAAATCTAAGTGATCAGCACTGTGACAAGTCTGACAGGAAATAGATGTTCGACACTAATATATGCAACATTCCTGTGGTAACAAGAACATGTTCTAACATTACAATTTGGTATACATAGGATGTTGATGGTTCTTCACATCCAAATAAGGATGGGTCTTTCCAAGCACTACTGAGTTCTCACAATGGACAAGAAATTGCAGGGAATGATGCCGCAATGACCGATTGGTGGGCCAATCAACCTTCAGGTTGAACCAGGGAGGACTAGGTGGTTGTCAATATTTAGGTAATATTGTGGGTATATTTTGTTAATTTATGGGGTTGTTTATTTTGTGAATGCTTGATAGGTGGGTACATTTTGGTATATTTAGAAGTTCAGTCTTTTATTGGGTATACTCTAGATGACAAAATATGTAAATCTTTGTTGGTCAATGCTTATTAGTACAATGTAAGATGATTATCCTTTGTTGGTCAATGCTTATTAGTTGCTTTATACTTATTTTTCAATGAGTTTTATGTAAACCTTTATGAATGGAAATCTGGGAATTGTAAAACAGCACTGGGCTGGTACCAGATTGGTACCAGCAGGGAGGATTTATAATTGGAGCATGCTGATTTGCAGTCATTTCCTGTTATTATATCCATTGGTACTTCCACGCAAATAGTATGAACTACAGTGCATGCAAAAAATGTAAATCATATCCTTGCAAATTGTCAGGTGGGACCCACTTTCCCTTGCCTTGCTAATAGTCAGGTGGGACTAACGTTCCCTTGCCTTGCTAATAGTCAGGTGGGACCCCCGTTCCCTTGCCTTGCTAATAGTCAGGCGGGACCCGCGTTCCCTTGCCTGGCTAATAGTCAGGCGGGACCCAGTTGTGTTAGCCTTGCAAATAGGCGGGTGGGGTCCACGTGTGTTAGCCTTGCTAATAGTCAGGTCGGACCCACGTTACCTGGCCTTGCAAATAGTCCAGGTGGGACCCACGTTCCCTCCCTTGCAAATAATCAGATGGGTCCCACGCTGTCTACCCTTGCAAACACTACAAACGGGGCCAACTCTGAAAGTATTTGTATGCGCGGTTGTTGCAAGCGTAAGCGCATGCAACAAGTTAGGAAAAAGTATTAGCATGCGCGTCCTTGCCAATACTTAGTATTAGTGTCGAAGGCCACTACTACAAAAACTGGTTTTGTACACTGCACATTGTACACGAATTTGGCAATTATATTAAAAACAGTGTACCAAATATGAGTTCAAAAGATCTGAACGATTTCTACACGGATAATTAGTTAACAATCAGTGTCGAATTATTAGAGAGAGCTACACGGTTTATTAGAAACCACAAATCCGTGTGTAAATAAGTGTGTGTGCAAATAATTGAGAGAGCTACACGGACTTTTAATACAAAGCCGTGTAGGAACATTACACACGGTTTTTTGATATATAGCCGTGTATAAATCTTATAATTGTACACGGCTTTATAACTAAAAAGCCGTGTAGAAATAGGTGGAGAGCTACACGGATATAACTAAATAGCCGTGTATAATAGTGTAGGGTTTTATTGTCTTCCCTTCCAGAGCGCCGTTTTGATCAAGTTTTTAGTTCATACATATCGAACTGAGCTTTTTATTTCTGCGAATTGATCGAGGCCAGCAGCTGAGATCTGAGATCTTTGAATTAAGTTTGTATTTTCTCCTCTCCATCTTTCTAAGGTTAGTAATATGTATTTAAATCATTTTCTTTCTCTAATTTTCTGTTATTTAGGCTTATTTAATTAGGTCATTTCATGCATATATTCTTGAATTCTTAATTTTAGATGTAATTAATTAGTGTATTGTGGTCCAATAACCGACCTTTAGATGCTTTTAGGTCCATGCCCGTTCAAAATTAATCCAATAGGGATTAATTTTGGATAGTCCCCGTTTTGGGACTGCTCTTTGAATATTATGTCTCATTTAGGATGTGAACACATATTAGCGGGATTTAATTAGTATTTGAGGAAAGTTCGACAGTATTTTCCCTTATTGCTCCTACGAGTATGTGGTTCGTACGCATACTTGGGGAGTTAAGGGGAAATGCTGCCGAATTTTTCTCAAATACTAATTAAATCTCGCTAATATGTGTTCACATATGAGACATAATATTCAAAGAGTGGGTTAGGATTGTAAACCGGCCCTTTGTAAGCCCAAAATTTTGTACACGAAGGAGAATGTTGACCATGCATGATTAATTGATCAAATCATTTTTTTAATTTAATTTACAGATGGATCGAAGCTGGATGTATGAAATGCGACGTGACAGTGAAGAATATTTGGTTCGCGTTGATGAGTTTATAAAATTTGCTGAGAGTTATAGAGTGAATAAAAAAAAAAGACATTTTATGTCCTTGTAAAGATTGTAAAAATTTATTAAGATTTTTGGACATCGAAGAAATTAGAGCTCATTTGATTTGTCGGGGATTTAAGAAGAGATATACATGTTGGTTCATGCATGGTGAGAAATTTGGGGAAAGTAGTAGTGCCAATAAGGATTGTAATCGTGAATTGAATGATGAGAATGTTGGAATTTCTGATAATTTTGAACTTGATTGGAACGAGGATTATGAGAGTGCCGAATATTCTGATATTAACGTCGAACCCGAAAATGACGATGATGAGATGGAGAGGAATTTTGATGAAAATGTAGAACACGAGTTTACTGAAAATTTGGAGGATATGTTACGTGATGTGGAAGATGAAATTAGTGATAAAAATTATGATAAATTTCAAAATTTGTCTAATGAATCTAAGAAGCCGTTGTATCCCGGGTGTACCAAATTTACAAAACTGTCAGCTGTGTTGAAATTATTAAACTTAAAAGCAGACAATGGTTGGAGCGATAAGAGTTTCACGTCCTTATTACAGCTTTTAGGAGAAATGCTCCCAGATAACAACGAGTTACCCGGTCCAACATATCAGGCAAAGAAGTTGATATGTCCAATGGGGTTGAAGATCGAAAGAATACATGCATGTCCGAATGACTGTGTATTGTATCGTAACGAGTACGAGGCCATGCATGTCTGTCCTAAATGCGGTGTTTCACGATATAAACGTCGTAAGGACCAGGACACTGATGATTGTAACGAGGACACAAGTGGCCGACCTCCGGCTAAGGTGTTGTGGTATTTGCCGATAATACCGAGATTCAAACGGTTGTTTGCGAATCCCAAAGATGCAAAATTATTGCGCTGGCACGAAGAAGAGCGCAAAAATGACGGTAAACTAAGGCACCCGGCTGATTCTCCTCAATGGAGAAACATTGACAGACATTTCAAAGAATTTGGTTCTGAACCGCGGAACCTTAGGATTGTGGTGAGCTCAGATGGAATGAGTCCGTTTGGAAGTATGAGCAGTCGGCACAGTACTTGGCCAGTTCTTTTATGCATCTACAATCTTCCTCCTTGGTTGTGCATGAAACGCAGATATATAATGATGTCATTACTAATCCAACGACCCAGACAACCCGGAAATGACATAGATGTATATCTCGCACCATTAATCGAGGACCTCCAAAAATTGTGGCGTGATGGCGTCCCGGTGTGGGATGCGTATATGAAAGAGACCTTTAACTTGCGGGCCATGGTGTTTTGCACCGTAAATGATTTCCCCGCGTACGGGAATTTTTTCGGTTTACACTTGTAAAGGAGCAAAAGCGTGCCCGATCTGTGAAGATGACACGCAGGTGCTGAGGTTGAAAAATTGTCAAAAGAATGTATTCATGGGGCATCGTAGGTTTCTTCCTATTAATCACCCATATCGTAAGAAGAAGATGGCATTCAACGGGAAAATTGAGCTTGGAGTGGCTCGTCATCCATTAGACGGGGAGAGTGTCTTCGAACGGGTAAAAAACATTGATGTTGTTTTTGGAAAATGCGCCAAAGCACTACCGAAGAATATTTGGAAAAAGAGGTCCATATTTTGGGAGCTACCGTACTGGAAATATTTAGAAGTGAGGCATTGCCTAGATGTCATGCATGTCGAAAAAAATGTCTGTGACAGTTTAATTGGTTTATTATTGAACATTCCGGGGAAGACGAAAGATGGTATTAAAGTGAGAAAATACATGGTAGAGATGGGAATACGACCCGAGCTCGCACCGCAGGAGAAAGGGAAGCGCACATACCTACCCCCCGCACTGTGCACAATGTCAAAGAAAGAGAAAACAAGCTTCTGTGAATGCCTCAATGGTATAAAAGTCCCATCAGGATATTCTTCGAATATTAAGAAGTTGGTGTCGATGAAGGACTTGAAACTGGTCGGTCTGAAATCTCACGACTGTCATGTTTTACTGACACATATAATTCCGGTTGCAATTCGGGGAATTTTACCAAAGCACGTTCGTCAAACCATTACGAAGCTTTGTTCTTTCTTCAATGCAATAAATTCCAAAGTGATAGACCCTCTAAAATTGGACTCTTTGCAAAAGGAGGTCGTCGTTACTCTTTGCCAACTTGAGATGTATTTTCCGCCATCTTTTTTCGATGTCATGGTTCACCTTGTTGTTCATCTTGTGAGAGAAATTAAGATTTGTGGTCCCGTGTTCCTTCGGTATATGTATCCATTCGAGAGATACATGGGCATCTTGAAAAAATACGTAAGGAACCGACATCGACCCGAAGGCAGCATTATAGAAGGATATTCTACGGAGGACGCTGTTAGAACATTGTTGTTAGAACATTCCAAGGATACGAGATTAACGGATATACATTTTATACTAAATCCCAGAGTGATAAGAGCACGATGCAAAACAGTGGGGTGACGTTGGTGGCGACCTCTCAAGAATTCAGTAGATCCGGAGATGGCCGGGCTGTAATAGCATCAAAGTCATATTATGGCGTTATTCAAGAAATTTGGGAGCTCATTTACAGTCCTCGCCTGAGCATTCCCGTGTTTCGGTGTCAATGGGTCGAAGACCGAGGTGTTAAAGTTGATAACGGCGGGTTCACACTCGTTGATTTAAACAGGGTTGGGCATGTTGATGATCCGTTTATACTCGCCAAGCAAGCCACCCAAGTCTTTTATGCCACTGACCCGAGTGATGCCAGGTTGAGCGTCGTCCTATCCGGAAAAAGAAGGATTGTCGGGGTAGAAAATGTCGTCGATGAAGAAGAGTACGACCAGTTCGACGAAGTACCTCCATTTTGTACCGATGTGCAAACTGAGGTAGCAACACTTGAAGGGGTAGACGAAGCTGACTACATGCAGTCCGACCACAATGAAGGATTATGGGTCGAGGGTACCGTTCAAATAGTGGAAAAAAGGAGAAAAAGGAAAAAAAAAAGCATAATGTGTAATATTTATTTTGTTTAAGACCGTGTAGCTTTTAATATTGCAACTTTAGCTTGTAATATATCAAATAAAAAAATAAAAAAAGAGGGAAAAAAAGAAAAAAGCATAATGTAGTAATAGTATTATCAAATATTATCAAATATTAGTTTAATGCTTATAATGAAGGATTATGTTTAATGCTTATAATATTATCAAATATTAGTATTAGTTTTTGAAAATATTAGTTAAAACATTTAATAATAAAATAAAATAAATATTAGTTAAAATATTAGTTTTCACTAAATATTAGTTAAAATATTTAATATTAGTTAAAATATTTAATATTAGTTAAAATATTTAAGGAAGGATTATGTTTAATGAAAATATTATGTTTAAAATATTATGTTCAACTTTATCAAACATTTAATATTAGTTAAAATAAATATTAGTTAAAATTGTCAAACAACTTTATGAAGTATTGCGGCCCGCAACCATTCAGAGAACTTTACTGAACCTGGGACCCACCTGTCGGACCAATTTATACACGGACATTTAGCTAATAGTCCGTGTAGAAAGGGTAGAGAGCTACACGGCCTTTTAGCTATATGTCCGTGTAGAAAGGGTATTTGCACACGGCCTTTAGAGTAAAGTCCATGTATAAAGATCTTTGTACACGGTCTTTTAAGTTAAAAGTCCGTGTATAATGAGAAAAACACTATTATTCGAAATCCTTCTCTTCCAAAATTTTCACAAGTCCGAAAAGAGAATAAACATCAGTTTCAAAAACCCTCACAGAGAAGATTTTGCTGAGCCTTCTCCGAGCTCTTCACCGCCTCCCCGCCTCGCCGCCTCGCCGCCTCACCACCTCGGTCTCTCTCCACCTCGGTCTCTCTCTCTCTAACCAGTGGTCTCTCTCACCCGTGATTAGCTCTCTCTCTCGTTATTTTTCTTATTGGGTTTGAACCCGTTAGACATGGTTGGTATTTGTTATTTTTCTTATTGGTTAGCTCTCTCTCTCTCAACCGTGTATGATTAGTATTGAACCCGTTAGACATGATTAGTATTGAACCCGTTAGCATATAACCTAGGTTATTTTAGGTTAATTTGTGCTTGAATACATTGTGCTTGTACCATAATTATTGTGCTTGTACCATAATTTCAGCATTGTGCTTGAATACATTGTGCTTGAATATAACCTAGGTTATTTTAGCATATAACCTAGGTTATTTTAGCATTGTACTTGTTGACATTGTACTTGTACCATAATTTTAGCATATAACCTAGGTTATTTTAGGTTAATTTGTGCTTGAATACATTGTGCTTGTACCATAATTATTGTAGGTTAATTCAAATAATCTAGGATATATGTCAACAAGTGCTTGATTAATCTCTTGATGAATATAGGTTATATGTCAAAAGTTGGTTGATTAATCTAGGTTATATGTCAAATGATTTGATCTTTAATTTCATGCAGCACCATGTCGAATGAAAATGAGTACGAGGATATGATGGAAGAAGAGGAGCAGCAAGCTACTGCCTCGTCAGAAAGAAGGAGAAGAGGGCCTACAATGTGCACGAGCCATTCTGAGCAGACCCATCAAGAAATATGGTTCACAGAAGACGGGCGTGCGCAGGGACCAAAACGGCAGAAATACTCAAATTGGTGTACGAGCTTCGTGAGGCAAAATGCGAGTATCTTTGTTGAGAGATGGGATCATTTCGAGGATAAGGTGAAGGACGCGTGGTGGAAAACGGTGAAGGTAAAGTGCCTAACAACTCTTCTCTTGAATTTTCACTTATGTATGATCTATACTTAAATACACTAAATTTTTGTGTCAATCAGGCTCACTGGAACATCAAGAATGATGTTCCAAAGGCAACGACTTTGAAGATTATGAACAATGGTTGGAAACAATACAAGAGCACGTTGAAGACGGACTTCATGGAGAAAGGGAAAAATCCGGTCGGCTACTACAAATGGCTAAAACAAGAGGACTGGGATGCGTATCAAGTTTTGAAGTCTACTGAAGAGTTCCAGGTATCTAACTCGTGCCAAATTTATGCTTATTCTTTCTCAATTTGTACTTATCTTTCTAAAACTAACTGATCGTTATTGTCTTGTTTCTGTGAAGGCAAAGAGTGATAAAGGCAGGAGGACCGTTGCCTTTAACAAGTATCCACACCATCTAGGGTCAGGTGGTTACGAGGGTAAGTCGGCAGAATGGAGGAAAGTCCTGGATGCGAACAAGGATTCTGACTCACCCGTGGTTAGGATCCAAAATCCTAGGGGCAAAGATTGGGTCATAGGTAGAGCCGAGGTAACCGCTGACGGGAGGATAGTACTCCCAACGGAGTTGCAAAGCGTGGCTCAAATAATGGTAAGAGTCATTTATAACTCCGAAAGTACGTCAATTGTTCTTTTGCTTTAACTAATTCTTCTACTTGAACAGTTGGAAGTGGAGGAGGAGGTCAACTCGGGTGCCCGGAGTGTCGAACGACAAAATGATTCCTTGTCCGCAGCGCTCGAGAATCCAGAACACCCGGGTCGAGTAAGAGGTGTAGGGGTCTACAGGGGCTGGAAGGAGGTGTTCCGAGTGGAGGGACAAAAACCTCGAAGAAAATCTCGTGCCAAGGTAAACAAAGACGAGATAGTTGCGCAGATACGCGCGGAGGTGAGCGCAGAGTACGACGCAAGGTTTGCTGAGATGCATGCAATGTTGACACAAATTAGATCAGCAACTACGCAGCCTTCCGAGCAACCACCTCCCATTTCGCCGGGAATTCGGCGAAGTAGTCAAGCATCCGGCACGTGGGGCGCGAACGACGATTTGGATAATCTCAAGGTAATCAATACTTCTTCATAATCTAAAGGTATTTAAAACATGTTTGCAACCTTGTTATACAATATCGCATCACTAAAATAAACAACTTTCCTATAAATTTGCAGGACCCCAGAGCATGCGACCTCGTCCTGCGGAATGGCGGTGTTTCTTTTATCGTTGCTAAGGGCGTTGTACATCCACTCGCCAAAAGTGTACACAATACTCAGCTAAGACCCGACCATGCATGCGTGCAGGTTGAGTTAGTCGTGGATGGATGGCAGCGCGTACCCCTTCCTGTCCCTACCGACGAAGCGCTTGTGCTTGATGACGCACGGATGTCATTTGTCCAATGGCCCAAGAGTCAGATTGTTTTGGATCAGGTAATCCATAAAAAAATTCATTTATTTTGTTACATTCAACTCATTCTTTTTGAAATACTAGAATAATACATCTATAACTTGATACAGACACGAGGAGATGATGTTACCGGTACGGCTCTCTCACCGGTACGTCAGGAGGTGGCTTGCGACGTCGCGCCTGACGCGCCACAATCACCGCCCCGTCCTATGGTCACAGAAGAAGAATACAGCAGTTTGCCCAATGATTTGCGCCTTCTCCATGACTACTTGATGACGGCGCCCGACATCATGGAGGCTATCGTCATCCCTGTCCCACCTGGGATGTTTCTACACGAAGGCAGGGAGCTCCTGCTGTCGTTTAGAGACTTCAAGGACCTCTTCCACCACTCATCATCCGACAAATGGCTCGATGTTTCACACATCACCATTTTCCTCATGTTAGTGATATTAAAACATTTTCATTATTGTATAGAACTCAAATATATATTCTAATTACAATATGATGAGTTTTCAGGAAGCTAATCCGAAACTGTGATGAGATGGTTGAAAGGAAGAACGTGTGCGTGTTTCTGGACCCCGAGAAAGTGAGTGGTACGGCAGCGACATATTATCCGGATATGGCTATCGAGTACATGTGTTCTGCGATGCATCGTGCTAAGGCGGAGGAGAAGAAATTCATTCTCATGCCATACCACGAGGGGTTAGTTCTAATCTTAACTTATGTGTTGTTTATATTTTAATTAAAGAATTGTATAAAGGAATTAAAAGTTAAACATAAAAAAATAAAATCACACCATCAATCATAGCAAATACTCGTGTGACTTTTATATGCTAAAGTACTATAATTCTTCTCCTCGATCCAACAGCAAACATTGGTGCACGATTCTCATTGTGCCGTACTTAAGCACGGGCATAATTATTGATTCTTGTAAGCCAGGAGGAAGGACCGCGGCTGCCAATTGCAAAGTTATCTTGCCTTTTGTGAATAAGTAAGCAATAATAATTCTATAGGTTTGCATTTCTTTCAATCATATCAAATTATAAAATTGCTAATTACATTCACTCACTTTTGTAAGGGCTTTTGTGAAATATATTAAAGAGGGAGGATCACATAGCACGGGCCCGGGCAAGAAAAGCAAGTTGAATTGGAAGTACTTGAAGGTGAGCACACGGCCTTGAGTTAGAAATTTCATATCTTGTTAAAAAAATTATTGTCATTCTAACAAATGCCGCTAAATGTAAATTTCAGAGCCCGCAACAGAAGGAGGGTTGGGAATGCGCTTATTACACGATGATATTCATGTTTGACTTTGTCGAAAGAATACAATTCGAATTCCCAAAAGCGGTATGTACTTCATATGAATTTCCTATATAATAAGCAATTGATATCTACCTTTTCTGAAATACTAACTATTATAAAATTATAATTTTGTAGAATGTGACAAAGCAAGATCATTACTCTTGGGATCAGATCGACGATGTGCGGTGCATGTGGGCAAGGTGGTTTGCCATGGAATTTTGTAATCCTCGATATGGATTTGCATAATTTTGTATAATTTGGTGTATATGAATATTGTATAATTTATTGCATATGGATTTCTGGCTAATCTGAAAAATATGAATTTCTTGCTAATATGGATTTATTGCTAATCTGGAAAATATGGATTTCTTGTTATATGAAATCTGGAAAATCTGGAATATATAGTTCTGTAACAAAAATGGCTAGCAAAACTGGAGGCTAGCCGAAAAACAAAAAATACAAAAAAAAAAAATGTACTTTCTACACGGACATTTAACTAAAGTCCGTGTAGAAAAAAGATAGCTACACGGTTATTTAGTTAAATGTCCGTGTAGAAAGAGGAGAGCTACACGGACATTTAACTAAATGTCCGTGTAGAAAGAGTCAAGCTACACTGTTTTTTAGTTAAAAGTCCGTGTACAAAAAGAATCGTACACGGTTTTTAGGTAATATCCGTGTAGCTCGGTAAATGGAGCGCGACACATTCTGGTCTTTGTACACGGCTGTTTGTGAAGTTATACGTGTAGAATCTTTAAAATTGCACACGGCCAAAAGTCCATGTGTAGTTATTGAACTAATCGTACACCCTCGATTTAAACACGGTAGGAAATCCGTGTAGCTCTTCCTTTATTGTCCGTGTATAATCTCTTTTTTTGTAGTAGTGGGCTATAGCAAGGATACATTTGCAAGCGTAAGCGCATGCTAATGCCCTTTTTGGGCTTGCTGCAAGGGTAAGCCCATGCAGTAAGCCATTTTCATGCCCTTGCAGAAAACTCATATTCTAGTAGTGATACAAATGATGCAGGAAGAGGAAATGCTAGCTTCTTAGTCCGTCGATTTTGGGAAGTTGATTTTCGCAGTGAGCTAGTGTTTGGGGATATCAAAGGGTTGGGGATATCAAAGGGTTGGGAATATATATATATATATATATATATAACGTCACCACCATCGGCTCAATATATGGAGCAGATTGTGTATACTAAAATTGAGGTTCCAATTATTTACAACGTTCCCTTGAGAATATATGCCATCGGTTCAATATGCACCACTTCAATATTCGTGCGGATCAAGAGCACACGATGAAGCGAATGTGACGGTTCTGAGCGTGCATCAGACCGATTTGGGTCCATTGCCCATAGGATGTGCCCTGCTTCCATTTCAAATATGCACGAACATGTAGACATAATTTCTAATCAATCCCCCCCACCCACCCCCCACACAAAAAAAAATAAAAAATAAATAAACACTGACATTTTATGCAAAATCTAGCACAACTCAGCCCTCGGTTCAGATCAGGGACAAGACAGGGGTATACGATATTAAATAAAAATGTAATACAATTAACTTATTGTTACGTGAGTGTTGCATATCATAACCCTTACAAACCATGTAACCAATTGCGGTTAATACAAATACGGGGGTGAGCCCTGTTTTCTCTAAATAAAAATAAAAAAACAATACCTAATTATTATGACAGTGCTGTAATTTGATAATCTTTTCCAAATAACAACCATTGACATTTTTAAGTACCAAACTGTTGGGCAGAATCCACCACAACGGAACTCTCTGTTTCTTTAAATCAGGAACAAGACCAAGCAATCTCCAATTCAGGTATAATAAGAAGTAAAATATAATGGTTCCACCGGATATCACTACTAGAATTTCCGGATTTTCCAAGGGCAGCCTATGTTATTTCCGAAGGTAGGAATGGCCTACGGAAATAAAATCGCCTTTTCTGACACACTTAATAATTTCCAACGGTAGGCCGACGGAACTAGTAGCGCATGGAAATGCCAGCTGTCGGCCCATGGAAATGTTAACTATCAGCCATTGGAAATACTTTTGCATGACCCATGACCCGCCAAACAGACCAAATACTATATTTTATTGATAGCCCATGGAAATAGCTCACTCCTTGCCCTTGAAAATAAGTTAAAAGTATAAAGACATTATTTCCATGAGCTACCCTTGGAAATGTTTTGGTTATTCTGTTTATATAATTTTATAGTGAATGCTCATGGAAATACTGGACCACTATGCCCATGGAAATGTTTTATTGATCCAATTAATATTATTTTATAGTTAAACTTATTATTTTCAAGAGGCTACTGTTTTTAATTCCTAGAGACAATAATATTTCTGTATATTTCAGATCTCCTTTGAATTTTTAATAAAAATAGATCACAGCAACAACCAATATTTAATTAAGAGCAAGAAATGAAATTATGAATCTTTATTTCATTCTTTTGTAATTGTACAAAGTGGTATTACATCTCTTTTATAGCCCACGCAGTGGCTTGATTAATCTCTTAACTACATCAGTTAATGTCTAACTATAGTCCTAACAGCCAGATTAACTAACTAATTTCTGTTGTAACTGAATTCTGTGATACTCCAATCTATTGCTTACTTTGGTGCAAAAGGAACTAGCACCCTTGCAATTATAAAAAGAACTTGCACATCTTAAATCCAAGAAAATATCATTACATCTCAATACAAAAATTAAAAGCATTGTACCATACAAAAATTATAGCATTTACCTATCCAAAACAAGAGCTTATGTGAGATGATTAATTACAAAACCATACTATTTGTAAATCAGGGGGATGAATCAAAATATATAATTTCATTGAAATGGCTTCCAGAGAAATTTTGCAACTGGATTGCGATTCAAAAAATGAAACATGTGTTTGCTTTAACCCAAATAATACATCCAAAGCAATATTACCACAGCATATATTGTCTAATTCATTACTAAATGCTCGAACTAGTGTTTTTTCACTCTCCATCTGCTCCTAAAAATTATGTGCAGCCTACATCCTATTTTAATTAGACAGCCACCTTCCTACAAGAAAGATTTCAATGAAGAAAAATTATTACATGGTCATAAAAGGAAATTTCTCTATGTTTTGATGCAATAAATCTACAAAATAATTTTTCAAAGAAGATATCAATGCAGGAAAAAAATCGTTATCATAAGAAAAGAAAAATAAAAAATTCAACTTAAATGCAATGATTTGATTATGCTTTCTATATCATAACAAAAGAAATAAAAAATTCAGGATTCTATTCAATTTTTGTCTTTGTACCCCTAATACCAGTTGCTTTGTTTTCTGTTTTGATGTTTGGTGTCGATATGGTATAGGTACAGTAACATAAGACAAGTAACCTTGATATATTCATTTATATTTTCATGCTCTCATTTCATATTATTTGTCAGTAGACCCCTTTTATTTACTTATTTTACAGAAATGCCCTTTATTCTTTTATTTTACTACTAGGACAATACTACTGATTATTTTACACATGTAAGAAAAAAATAAACTTATTCTTATGCCTTGCTTACTATACTAGTTAGGTTAAGTAAACTGAGTGATACATCAATTTTTATGTAAATATATAGGTGTAATGCATAGGAATGTATAATTAGTAAATACATAGGTTTTACCTTAAACAAATCAGCACTTCTTCCAAATTTGACCTAACCATATTAGTTCAGAGGTTGATCTGGATACCAGCAAGCAAAGAACACAGTAAGTTTACTTGTAATTAGCATTTTTTGGGGCTGATTAAGAGTGAGATCGCAGATTTTTAGGGACTGATTAAGAGGAGATGTGACAATTATTAATTAGACCTTGCAATTAGCAGTATTATTGTAAATAAGAGACCTTGCAATTGGACTTGTCTACACATTGAATCTTAACCTGAACCAATTCAACCCAAAATCAAAATGATCAAACACACTACCATAACAATCCATATGACAAAAGCACATAGAAAAACCACAAAACTTAAAATTGGCTGAAAGATCATGCATATCATAACATACCTCAACTCCAAGGAGTTCAGAGAGCCTAGGTACAAGAGGCTTCAAGCTGTATTTTGGAGTGACACCCTTTGGCCGCCCCTGAAATTTTAAATAGAATTCATCATGAAAATAATCTATCAATATCACAACTATTCTTAGTGGAATAAAGACGTGTAAGAAAACAACAACACACACACATATTTAATCTAGCATTAAATTGAGTAAGACAAAATTTTATCTGAAACTAGCATATCACTTGATATGGCGTCATATGAGTAATATTAGATCCATTTCTCATAAGGCACAAAAAAAGCATTAGTAACATTTGCATTTCAATACCAAACTATTTACACATGTCATTTATTATATCAAGGAGAAACAAGTGTGCCTCACTAAATTAATCTGTATAAAACCCTAAACCAAAAAAGTTGAAACAAAATTGGTACAGTACATGCCTCACTAAATTAATATGTATAAAAAGTTGAAACAAGTGGATTTTCATCGAAAGGTGTGAAATTGACAAAGACTGTGCAAGAAAGGTGTGAAATTGACAAAGGCTGCGAAATAAAGGTGAAATTGACAAAGACTGTGCAAGAAAGGTGTGAAATTGAGAAGGCAATGGATTTTCATCGAACTTGTGCCCTTATATTTACTAAAAATTTCCACATTTTATAACTCCTCCTAACTGTAAAATTAGAAGATCTAAACACTATAACTACCAAACAAAGAAAATTATCAGTTTAATAAAAGCTTGTGTACTTATGTCATTTCATCGAACACCTTGAGTGCACATAATCAAACACCGGTATACAACTTAAAAACTAAAAAATGTACAACAAGGAACTAAAGAAAATGGGGCAAGGAAGAACTAAAGAAAATGGGGCAAGGAACTAAAAAAATGTACAACTAGGAGAGGCGAGGTGGAGGGCAGTGATGTGGAGAGAAGTGCGACGAGTTAAAGAAAATGGGGCAAGGAAGAGAGAGGGGGGCGGGGAGGGCTTGGTACGCTCGGGCTTGGAGGGTGAGAGAGAGCGAGAGAGAGTGAGAAGGGCTGAAATGTTTGAGCTTGAGCGGGAAAGAAGGTGGGTGTGTTTGAGCCAGAGTGAGAGAGGGAGCAATTAAAAGTGCGCAATCCAGAGTGAAATTGCAGCGGGCCTTTAAAAGAACTTTCGCTGAACGGTGGGACATCAATTGTCAGAGAAGAGAAAAATGGCGCTGAAATGAAAAGTTTGGAGGGAGAAATGAAAATAAGTCTGAAGTACGGTAGTGAAGAAATCTGGAGTCCTCTTAACACAAATGTTATATTACCTCAGAGTATATGAATTAGTGGGTAGGTCTCCCAGCGCAATACAAATCCCCTTCTCCTCTCAGCCTCTCTGGACTTGGAGAGTTTTTTTTAATCTGATCGAGCCTCCATTTATTTTTCCTCTTCCCGCTAATTTACGCCAAAACCCTAGCTTTCTTTTTCTTCCCTCCCATTCTACAGTTGTCGCCCAAATTCCCTCTCGCGCTAATTACCAAACATCTCCCCTCCTGTCCTCTCTTGTGGTCTCTCAGACCCGGCTCTCTCTCGCCCAAATCCAATCCGAGTCGCCATGGAGTTGTCCAACCCTCCGCTTCGTTCTAAGAGAAATCCCTCACTTCCTTGTCAGCTCAGTTACTCTCACCTCTCTGAACCTTGTGTCGGCGACTGGTGGCTGTTATAGGCGGTGGCGCCTCCTAGACCCTGATCTAGGTCTGAGCCTTTATCGATTTTTTATCGCATTTCTTAATAATTTTGACTTAGATTGGATCTGTGAAATCGTTTAGACTTATTAATTGATGCATGTGATAAATTTGATATTTCGTTCAAAGTTTACGGACACCTCTTGAATCAAACACTCCTGGTCACTGTTTGAGAGAGTCTTTTCTCGTTTCTTTGAAATTTAATTTGCTATTGTATCTCAATCTCAATGTTTGATCTTATTTGAAGTATGCTGGTCATATATGGGTATTCAATTTAATGTCAGGTCAAGTTTGAGCATGACTTTCTGTAACACAGCAAGTTTCAATTCAGTTTGTTGGGTTAATGTTTGCTTTCCATGGTGATAGAATTTACATTTGATTTAATCAAGTTCGTGGAATCAACCTAGCATTATATACCTCTTTTGCATTAGTCAAATAAGTTAGTGAAATTAAGGAATGCTTTCTGGCATAAAAAGGAAGCGCCAGAATTGAAATTGTTCAACTACACTCCTATCTCTACCATCAGTCTCACTCAATAAGAATCATTTGCCTATATCCTTTGATGCAATGAGAATCATTTGACTACTTTTTCTCATTTGACTAGGTTTAATTTCTCATTATTTAGAAACTTTTGCTCTTGCTTACAAGGTGTTCGATGGATTGCCACAAAGATTGGGTTGAGGTGCGAATTACTGCAATTTTTAATCTGGTGGTGCCTTTTTCTTTTTATTCACTATTTTCATTTCTTATTTCTGGTGTTGCCTTTTCATTTCTTATAACTGCAATTTTTAATCTGGTGGTGCCTTTTCTTTTCTTTTTAGATAGTCGATTGCTCATAAGGTGTTTGATGAATTGCTAGTAAATGGTTAATTGGGAGTTTGATACAAGGCGCTTCTCTCGGCACCAAGATATCATGTATGACTCACCTACATGCATATCAGGTAATAACCATGCTTGTACCAGCCCCATACATAAGTGAAACTAAGCCAAACACATGCTGGTATACTGAGTTGCTTAAACAGCCCCAATTTGACCTTCTGTCAGTATAACATCTGTACAGAGAACTCTGAACTGAAATTGATCAAATCCTTGCACACACACACACACACTAGACACATATACAAGCACACTGAAAAAAGAATCTCCTGAAAAGAATTTTTCTACAATTTTTGGTGGCCATTTGAATCTCATATCCTGAAAACCGAAAATACTGTTAAAAACAGTGTACTGGCACACCAGCTGATCCTCACAAAACAGTGAAATTCACTAAGTTCCAAGCCTTCGTAATATTTGAAACTTTTTGAGTATAAACTACACATGTTAACCATCATTTTCATATAAAGAAATAAGAATTTGGTGTAGCCATTTGCTCACAATAATTTTCTAAAGATGGACTGTCAAAACTGTACTGTTTCATGTATAACTGTCACCAAAAACATGCATGTCCATCACAGTTCTAGTTATAATAAAAAGTTGATACTTGTACACTGAAAATCATGTACATCAATGGTTATTTCCATATAAAGAACACCTAATATAGTGTAGCCAATTAATTATTTGGTTGATATACTGGACTTAAAAGACACTTGAGAATTGTTTTTTTTTTTGCAATACATAAAACACTAGGGTTTCACTTGATGAGGTAATAAATGTTAATTCAATGCTACTTCTAGACTATGCTTGAAATTTTTGTTGGAAATAATTCACCAATGTATAAATATGCATGAACAAAATGATTTCTTACAATTTTTTTTTGCTTTTCAGATGGTGGCAATAAATGAGACTGAGTTCAACTATCATGATAATGTCAGCCCCTTAACTATGATGTCTTTGTTAATGCCTTAATTCCGGTAAGACAAGCACTTTTCATATGCTTGCATTTCCATAATCTGCAACTTCAACTAAATTAAACTTACAAATTATATTAGAATTTCCATTATTGTTGGTATTTTAATTTTCTGAAATTTACTTCTGTACTAAAGTTGCCACAAATTATAAAAGAATATGTCCAATTTAGAGCAGCATTTTCTCTCCTTTTATTACTTCTAAGGTTTGAGACAGGAAGCCAAGATTGTATTGCCACTGTATTTTTTTCCTTGTATTTTTTGTTATACATGTACTTTTTTCCATTACTGCTTATATATATGTACTTTTTTTTTGTACAATGTGGAAACAATGCTTGAAAAATTCAAATATCTAATAATCAACGATACTCTGCTCTGTAAAACAAACTAACTCACTTTCTCATTTTTACAGCAGTGAGAACAACATAGCAAGATAAAAGGAAGAGTGACTACATGGTTCTTGTAAATTTTTTTTTGCAAATTTAGTCAATTTTAGATATAATTTTATTAGTCGTCTTGAATTAGGGCATATTTTGGTTATATATAGAAGTTTCTTTTAGCATTTCTATTGTAATATTTTTTGGTATTTTAATACAATGTACTATGATTATATGTCTATTAATGTTAATAACGTGTTTTTTCTCTATATTTCAATGCGTTTGTTAATTACTTGTTTTTCTCTATATTTCAATGTGTTTGTTAATTTGGCTAAATGGAATTGGGGAATTTGGTTGAATGGGAATTGGAGAATTGGGGAATTGGCTAAATGGGAATTGAAAGAAATCAGGTGGGTCCCATGTTGGATAGTCTTGGAAATACTAATGTGGGTCTCACATATGCTGCCCTTGGAAATAACTAGTTGGGACTCACGTTGGATAGCCTGGGAAATACTCTGTGGGGTCCTTATTTGTTTGCCTTGGAATAAATAAGGTGGGACCCACAGACGTT
The DNA here is from genome assembly GCA_028015225.1 of Carex myosuroides. NCBI lineage: Eukaryota > Viridiplantae > Streptophyta > Magnoliopsida > Poales > Cyperaceae > Carex > Carex myosuroides. The sequence goes on from CM051474.1 coordinate 9,869,783, forward strand.
GCCCTTGGAAATAATCAGCCCCTGGGTTGGATGTAAAAGTATTTTCGAGGGTACTTTTTCCGAGGGCTAGCACACGGAAAAAGCCAGAAATTAGTATTTCCAACGGCCCCCTCGGAAATACTGGGTATTTCCATCGAAGGCTTTTGCGACGGCCTTTTTCCGAGGGTGGCGCACGGAAAAACCAATTCCAGAGCTTGTTCCGAGGGTAAGCCCACGGAAGAAGCCATTTTCTGCCCTTAGAAAAAGATCCCATTCTAGTAGTGTATTATTACGGAAACTAGTAATTATCTTAATTTGATAAGTGATAATTGAAATGATGGTTACCGTAACAAAACTATGCTACAAGCTAGTAGCATGCATGCAGTAATTTGTGAATTCACAGACTGCTCAAATCACAGGCCTAATTTGTGAATTCACTGACTACCGATACACCATGTGCTCCATAGAAGTTCATCTGAAGGTTATGGGGAGCTCCGCAACTGTGCTTCTCATCTCTCCATCTTTGAACACTCCTGCCGACACCACTGTCTGGAAAATCCGCCCATTTACCCGAAAATGGGAGGAACAAACCATGGCACCTGTTAAAGAATTAACTATCCAATGGGCCTCCGATGAAAACCAAGGACCTGCCTGTGATGTGACACATGAAGTGCCAGTTTTGATATTTGCAGTGGCAGGTTTCATGTTGAAGTCAGCACCATCTAGAAGGCCCAAACACACTTCGGCAAAATCAAGATTAATCTAGAAATACGTACAATAGAGAGTAATCTAGAAAATACCAAACCAACTAGAATAAATTTGTAGAATCTAGAGTATTCCATTAGCTAGTATAAATAGGGACTCTTAGTCTTCATTTTGTATCAAGCAAATCAAGCAATTCCTTTTCAAGCTTAGAGTGAGTAGTAAGTGTGAGATAGTTGTGTAGAAGATATATATTGTAGTACTCCTCTCTTAGTGTTAGAAATAAACTTAATATTCAACATTTTACATTCAACCTGTTCCATGACTATACAGATCTGCTGATCATAGAAGGAAAAATCGGTATCAGGATCGGGATCGGCAACGAGCGATCCCGATCCAGATCGGAAAAATCGGTCGGGATCGGCCGAATCGGATCGGAAAATCGGATTTTTTTGACAAAAGCTTGTTTTACATAAAAAATTAGAAAAAAATTGATAAAAAAATTTAGAAAAATTATTACAATCAAATAATCAACTAATACAATATAATACAAGCATTACAACTAAATGGATATATAGAAATGAGTTGAAATGGATATATATAAATGAGTTGGAATGGATATATAGAAGTGGATATATAGAAATGAGTTGTAGTTTTAAACAAGAAAGATTGTGTGGTGTGGTGGAGTTGTGTTTGGTCCCCACCCTGAAGGGCGGCGAGTTCGAATCACAGAAACCGCAAAAAAAAAATTTGAGTTTAGTTGATTAGCGTTTCGGCCGTTTCGGTGGAATCGGCTATTTCGGTCCGAAACGGATGAAATTTCTCTGAAATGAGACCGGAACGGCCGAAATCTAACCGGAATGATGCCGGAACAGCTGAAATTTGACGAAATCTTCAATAACCGTGTAAATCGGCCTAAAATCGGATCGGTACCGTCCGATCCCGATCCGGAACGGCCGATTCCGCTCCGGAACGGCCGATTTTGCCTTCTATGCTGCTGTTACGGCTTTTTGTTGCTGCAAACCAATACAATGGAAAAGTTCAGTTTGCGGTGACAAATTTCCATTGGCCTTTGGATCAAAAAGTTCATGCCACACCTACAAGCGCTCTCACACTACCCCATTATTAACCTCGATACAGAAGCCCTCGTTCAATGTTTCCCATCAGGACAAGTAGGCCTTAGAGGGACTGGTCCTATAACAGTGGATAATTCATCCGATCAAAATGGTTACACCATGGTAGACTTTAGACACTTTGTGAGAACAAGCCTATCTTTAGAGAGAGCTCAAGTTGACATTATTGAACAGAAGAACTCAAACAAGAAACCTAGGATAGCTATTTTGCTAAGGAAAGGAACCCGTACATTTACAAATGAAAACGAGGCTTTCGAAATGGCCGAAGGAGTCGGCTTCGAAGCTGTATGAGCTGATACTGAAACCACAAAAGATTTCCCAAGAATAGCACTTCTAATAAGCTCTTGTGATGTGTTGATGGATTTGCACGGTGCTGGTTTAACAAACATGATGTATCTACCAAACAATGCTACAATCATACAATTAAGTTATATATCCCTTGGGGGGAATTGAGATATATTAGCTGGAAAGATTATGGTGAACCAACAAAAGATATGGGGCTAAACTATATAGAGTATGAGATAAAAGAAGAAGAAAGTACCCTTATAGAGAAGTACCCAAGAAATCATACTGTTTTTACAAACCCGCAAGAGTTACACAAGCAGGGTTGGAGGGCAATGTATTATGTTTATCTGGTAGAACAAAGTGTGAAGCTTGACATGAATAGATTTAGAGGAGTTTTGGTGGATCTTTTTAATTCCCTTAGTCAATAAAATGATAAGAAAGTAGAGGAGCTTAGAACAAAGTGTATCCTTTTATTTGATTTCCCTAGCCTTTCTTGTTTCTTACAACTTTAGTAATATGACTGTTGTTTTTTGTTTCGTTAAGAATGGGTCAAATAATTATGTAAACTATTCCTATTTTGTTGATCTTTGCGTTATGTTAATTCGGACAACTTGGTGTTTACAAAGTCGTTGGAGTGCTTGGTTTTCCTGGAACATTATTTCCGATGTATTCAAGCACATGCAGTAATTGCACCATAATCGTTGCTGATTACAAAGAAGTACAAAATGAAGAAAATTATATCAGGAATCACTTATTTTTAATTGATATAATTATTTTCATGGCTAGAACACCAATGTAAGTTAATTCCATTAAATTTAGGACGTAATCTGCAAAATTAAAATTGTTTCAATCGATAACTCACATTGTCCAATGACAATGCATTGCTGTTAATTAATGCTGAATTATTTACTAACTAATTTATGACAAATTCAATGTTTTTAGTAAAAAGCTAATTTAATGGCACATCACAGGCAGGTCCTTGGTTTTGAAATTAGCTTTTTACTAATAAATGTCTATTAAAATGTAGTGCCTAGTTTTGAAATTGTTTCAATGGAAACCCTTATGGAAATTCCTAGTAGATAATAAACTAGTTGGGTGGCTTAACCTTCAACATTACTTAGAAAAAAACTAATCTATAATGTAATTTTGAAAAAATAAACAAAAAATAGCTCTTTTTGGATTCCAGATATATATCATTAGATCTAATTACATTTAGACTCAGAGCGAGAGACCTTCAATTGTTATATCTGAGTCTCTGAGACCTTTAATCGTTATATCTCGTCTAGCTAGCACTTGCACCGACTACTAATGAGATGAAAAATTAGTCAACAAAACCGGTAAATAAATTAACAAGAAAAGCAAAAAATGATATAGAAATAGTAAAATTCCCAAGAATAAATAATAAAACAAATTATAGCACTTTTCATGATTCGCTTACTAAAGTGCAGCATTAATTCAGTGTGCATGAGCCACCGCATAATTACTTCCTTATAGTATGAATTCAATTTATGAAGTAGCCATTGGAAGATGCAATACTTTTGCTCGTTTCACGTTTTGATTGATGTAACAATAATAATTTAATTCTAGTTCGTAACTCTTAATTAATTAAGTACCCCTTAATTCTACGTTTGACCCACTCTTGGCGGGGAGATCAAGCTCCAATTTCATGATCTCCCACGTGTCTTTCACGAATCCATGTAATGTCAACATGATATATATATATATATATATTGTTTATTGAGAACTTCTTTCCCAAAAAAAAAAAAACCCTGACAACCTAATAACAAATTAAGTATTGCAAGTGTAATTTATTTATATATATTACATAGGTAAACTATGTTTTGCAATAACTGTATGTTGTAATAAAATAATGTACATCAGTCTCGATTAGAACTATATAGCTTTTAACCTTCCCTGACCTTTACTGTAAAATTAATTACGATTAATTTATAATTCAAAAATATTAATTTCTTACAGATAGATTTGCTGCAAGTTTAATAATTAAGTTCCGACGTTTCATTCAGAATTTTGCTTTGTGCTATTTTATTTGTAAAAAGTAAATGTCAAAATCGTCAATTCCTTGTGGAGTGAAATTCAATCAGTTTAAGTTGGATTTGACAAAAGACGATTAAATGAAAATTTCTCCCTGGAACAAAATAACTTGTTGAAAATACAATTAAACTTTTAAATAGAGAAGAAAACTATTAAATAATATACAACATCAATATATACAAATAATTAGTAAAAAGCTAGGCACTACATATTAATAGACATTTATTAGTAAAAAGCTAATTTAATTTTAGAATTAAATATTACAAAAACGTGTATCCATCATTAAAAATACTTACTAGCGTAACATACCTCAGAGGCCTTAATGTTCGACAAATTTACGGAGTATATATTTTTGTTATGGGAGCATGTACATGATGAAATTTCAAGGATTAAACTTTGAGAACATGCTGTTAATCTACATCTTCCATGTTCAACAATCACAATCTTAATTAACCACTAGCCGTCTAGTCCTTTGTGGCCTGACTGAAATTGCTAAGGCACCAATATATAAAATTGATATCTCTGTTTGTGCCACTACCAAGCTTTAAAAGAAAAAAAAAAATATCTCTGTTTTTGTGCGGCAAAACAGAACTGACAAACTTTGTATTGATCTTAGAATTAGCTGATGTTGTTGGAGGATCTAATAAATTTTTGTCATGAAATTCATCAAAAGTTAAAATATTACTTCTAATGTAAATTCATATGTTCTCGGGGTAGAATGGCAAAATGCCAATTTTTGTAAGAGATATGAATCCTCTTAGTTCCATGAAATGCATGTGCATGATATTATTCCGGTCAACGAAACTTCATTACAGTGTCTAGCTAGCTAGTAACATATTACCACTTATGCACTTAGCGATATTATGAACTAGCGCTAAGCACTAGATCTTAATTAAGAGCCTACTTCATATTCAAGGAAGTCCATGGTAGAAAATTACAAGAGTTACTAGAGGAGAAACATGAAGGGGGGAGGAGGCTTACTAGGACTATATGACATCAAAAAGTTTGGTTGTGGTGCCATGGTTAAATGCTTGCTTTTCTCCGTGGTTATCCTCTCGGTTCTCAATTCTGCAGTGTTACCAAGCTCCATTTTTCAAAGTGAGTATTTGGTTTCTTTCAATTTTTGTATTAAGCCATGGTCAGGAAGTTCATCTTGCTTATATGGAAATGTTACCTCCTAGTTTTATAAGTATCTTTTCTAACATATTAAAGTTATGGTTTTCTATTAATTGTTAAGCTGTCAACTTAAATAATTTACTGTTTGGTAAATATAATAGTTGAGACAGTATTTGCTGTTACTAGTTACCTTCAAAATAATAATTATCCCTTGACTGATGCCTGAGGTGGCTAAAAGATAAATAGATAATCAAATTCAACAATTTATTGGTCCTTTGAATATGATAATTAATTTTTAACAAATTTCAGGTAAATGGACAATCAATCAACCTCTGAGTATAGAAGAGAAGCCAAATTCTGGCGTCTCTAACTCGGATCATACAAAACTGGCCCTCAGATTTCTAGCAAAAACAAAATCTCAAAATGAAGACGAGACTTCTACCACAGGTGAGGGGCAATATCTCAGTTACTTTTAACCCTGATCATAAATAATTAACCTATATAGCGAGGAAGCACATACAACGATGTTATTCTTATATGTAAATCAAATTGATCTGGGTAAGAGCTAGCAAGATTTTACAGGGAAAGATGTGCTGAATGAAATAAAGTGTAAAGGCAAAGAAACAAATTCAGGTGTTCTCTTAATTGATAATAACAAATTATAAGTACAGTTATAATTGCCTCTATAATATATTTAGTTATTTACTTTAGTGTGAACAATTAATGTGAACTACAGGATCAGATACCCCAGCCCAATCATCCCCGATAAAACAGAGTCAGGAAATGAGCCCAACTATGTCATTCAACGAACTTGAAAAACAAGGAGCGAACAATTCAATGATAGGTGTTTGCAACTTATCCCATTTTGCTGAGAAGAAACGTCTCATTAAATTAGAAAGAAAAGTTTGGTACTAAGCTAACATGTTAACAAATTATGCAGAATCTGATGAAAAACAGGCGTCACCTTCAAATGAGAAAATGCAAGAATCTAGTCCCACAATTACAGGTTCATGCTCCTGAATTCATTTTTTTTTGGGTGTACTAAGCCTTTTGTTTTGCACAATCTCTGGGCCCAAGCTTTTATTATATGTGATATAATTTTAGTTGTTATAATTTGTTACACCAGCTCAAATGCCAAGTCACTTGTCCTAATCCACTGAGCCCAGAGGCCCAAAATTTAACCGAAATTTAGGACCAAGAATTTTAAATCGTGATCGCTATTAAACTTCACTATAATAATTTATATCTTAAAATATTTTCAATAACAGAATTCATAGTGAAGAAGAGTAAGTTAATATATAACTCGGCAAATCCAAGATACAACGTCTGCTCCATAGAAGGAGATATAAGAATTATCCCCGATGCTTCCACTATTTTTGTGGTCTCTCCTACACCACTCGATCCAAACACCACGACATGGAAGATCAAACCGTACCCACGAAAATGGGAGCCTAGCACAATGGAGGGGATAACTGAGATGACAATCCAACAGCTGACTGATGCTAATCCGGCGAGAAGCTGTGACGTGAATCATGACTTGCCGGCGGTTGTTTTCTCAACTTTTTGGTTTACGGGAAACTTGTTCCATGATCACACTGACTTGATTTACCCACTCTTCCTTGCTGCACACAGGTATTTGAATCACTTGAGTAATTGATTAATGAACCCATTAAAGATATTGCAGATAATCTGACTGGCAGCAACCTCTGAGTATACCAATCCTCAACATTCTGTTAACTTCAATTAAGATTATGAAAGAAATACAATTCATTAATCACAGGTACAATGGAGAAGTCAAGCTTGTTGTGGAGGATTACGTATCGAAGTCCCTAGAAAAGTACCGACCGTACATGACACGCCTCTCTCACTATCCTATCATAAACCTAGACAATGAGACGCATGTGCATTGCTTCTCCTCAGCTCAAGTTGGGATCGAAAATCTCGGACCTCTGGGTTACAAGTTCCAAAACCCTCAAAACGACCAAGCTATGCAAAAATTTACGGGTTTTATTAGAAAAAGCCTTTCTCTAGAGAGATCTGAAGTTGAAAAAGGGAAAAAACCAAGGCTACTTGTACTCCTAAGGAAAAACACAAGGTCGATCATAAATGAAGATGATGTGATTAACCTAGCAAAAGATGTGGGTTTTGAGGTCGTCACAGCTGACGAAGAAACGACAAAAGATTTTCCGAGAATTGCACATATTGTGAACTCATGTGATGTTTTAATGGGAATTCATGGTGCGGGTTTGGCTAACATGTTATATTTACCAACTAATGGAACAGTCTTACAAATTATTCCTTTTGGCAATCTTAAATGGGTCGGACGGTTTGACTATGGTGACCCGCCAAGTGGTTTTGGATTGAAGTATGTGGAGTACGAGATAACACTAGATGAGAGCACTCTCACCGAGCAGTACCCAAGTGACCATCCAGTCCTTAGAGACCCTCAATCAATTCATAACAATGGTTTTCGTGAGGTTTATGTGGCTTATCTATGGAAGCAGAGTGTAAAACTTAATGTTGATAGGTTCAGAGGGACTTTGGAGGAAACTTTCCAATTGTACCAATATAAGTGAGAACAATATAATTAGGTTCGGAACTTTGAATGGATAAATTTAGTTTTTCCGTTTTTCTTGTTCTCTTGACAAATTGTTATATGAAATGTAAACTTAGATATGATAAAATTTTATTCTCCTTTTTCTATTAATTATCTTTTACCAGATAGACAATTCCAACAACCCTCCTCTTAACAGTTTTACTATTCCTTTTTCTCGCTTATGATCAGATGCAGAAAGATTGAAGTTCCATATTCTTTTTTTTTGTTATGAATCTTGGCAGTTGCTGCCAGTTTTGTTGAAGTTCCATATTCTTTGTGCCCTAATAGCAATCATCTCATTACCACGCAATGGTCCATTCCTTAGTGATATATTATTCTTATCTAAGCATAAACATATAAATTTTTCCAATATTCAAATAGAAATCTCAGAGGATTATTTTTGAAGATTCTTAACATAAAACACACCTTGGAGAAACATTTTGTGGATACCCATAACAAAAGCATAATGACACTTTTACAGATTATAACCTGTACTTCCTTTTCTTTTCTTTCAGCGGCACTTCCAAAATTTACCAGGAAAGGAATGAGGCTTGTTACCATTTTTAGTTTCTTATTAAACTGCTCTCTAGCCTTGTAAACATATAAATAGGAGTGACTATATGTTGCAAGATATGAGAAATATCAATGAAACGAATTTTGCTAATTACATTATGGTATCATAGCAGCAATAAGAATTCATCTTATGCTAGTAAAAATAAATCGCATAAAACGGAAATTACTTCTAAAATTTCTCTAATGTCACACAATCAAACCACAGCTAGAAGAGAGGGATTTCATGGCAGTATAGGGGATCAACCTGGAAAATTGGCAGCTGACACAAACCTATTCTTTATCCCTTGATCAGTGGAAATTAGAGCTAACAAATAAATTTATAACCCAATTTTCCTAATGAATCGGATTACAAGCGTATAATCCTATCAAGGTAGTATAAACCGGGTGTTGATCCGTAGGAAATTAATTAATGTTTAGGTTGAAATTAATATGAACTGAAGTCCCTGCAACCATAAATTGAAATTCTAATCACTAAGCTACAATCACACATTTAACATTTTATGAAAGAAGCTAAACTATATATGAACTTTAAAAAATAATTAAACTTCAATATTTATGATTAAAAAAATTATAATTATAGGGGAGCACCTCTTGACTTGGCTTTTGATCTAAGAGTATAACAGAAACAAGAGTAATTAATATTATTCATGGCAGTAGCATTTCAGCAACAACAAAAAAAAAGAAAAAAAATGTCATAGAAAAGTAAAATTTATCCATTCGCCTACTTAAGTACAGCATTAACCGCATATTGACTTCCCTTGTATGAAATCAATTTATGAAGTAGCCAGCGAAGATATAACATTAATTAGTTTTTGTTCGTTTCACGTTTTGATTTATGTAACAATATTAATTTAATTCTAGTTCGGAACCCTTAATTAAGTGCCTCTTAATTCTAAGTTTGACCCACTCTTGGCGGGGAGATCAAGCTCCGAATATATTCATGCTCTCTCACGTGTCTTTCACGAATCCAATGTAATGTCAACATGGTTCGTATTGTTTATTTCGGACCTCTTTCCTAACACCCCCCCTGCTGAAAACCTAATAACACATATAACAAAGAATTACAACTATTTTTTGCAACCCAAATCATAAGCAAAAGATCAGAAAAAATAAGTAACTGTATGTTGTAATGAAATATGTACATCAGTCTCGGAACCAAATTTTTCAACATATATATCTTGACCTTTGCTTTAGAATTAATTCTTAACAATTTATAATTCCAAAGTTAACTGTTAATTTCTTACAGGATTTTTTGCAAGTTCAATAAGTACCGTTTCAATCAGAATTTTGCTTTGTGCTATTTGATTTGTACAAGTAAAACTCTAAATCGTCAATTCCGTATGGAGTGGAATTTAATTAATCAATTTAGTAAGTTGGATTTGACAAAAGACATGAAATAAAACTCTCGCCCAGAACAAATAACGTGCTGAAGATAGAATTAAATTATTAAATTGAGACAAAACTATCAAATGAAATACAACATCAAAATATACAATAAAATTTTCACAGAAATCATACAATATATTTGTATATTGTCCCTAACGCCATCAAAGGATGGACTGGTACCTCAAATTGTATGTTCTGTAATGCCACTGAGACCGTTTCACACCTGTTTCTGACATGCCCTTTGCTCCAACAAATTTGGTTTTGGTTGGGTAAAACTCAAGACTTTATACACCAATGGCACTCATTTTCTGACATAATTGACTTTGCTGTCCAACTCCCCACCATCAACAGAACTGGTTTCTTAATTGTATTTAGTGCTCTATGTTGGGTAGTTTGGAAACATAGAAATGCGATTTGTTTTGACAATACCCAGCTGCAGACAGCTCGAGCATTAATACTTCTTATTAAATCTTTGTCATTGTTCTGGACAGGCAAACTGAAAAAAAAAATACAAGCTTATGTTGAAGAGTGGCTTCCAGTGCTAGATGCCGTGCCCCTGGCACAGTACATGCCGCAGGAACTTGTTATGTACCAACACCCAGAGCATCCAGCTCAGGAATGAAGATGAAGCAATGTTTCTTTTTGTATCTAGTTAATACTCCTAGCCCGTTAATGTGTGGCTTAGTTAGTGCAACCTTAGAGTTTTTTTTGGAGATTAGCAATCTCTAAAACTTGGTTTATATGCTTGTTATTCAGTTTAATACCTTGCTATATTTTCAGTTTACCTCAGTTGGGAGGTTTGTGGCCCAGCGTGGCTGGATAACTTGACTCTGTATTTAAATTTCAGAAATGAAATGGGCAATAGCCTCTTTTATCAAATATTGTCCCTAACGGCACCTAGAGGGGGTGAATAGATATGTTTAAAATTTAACTCTTACCACTTGTGACTATCGATCGGATAGACAAGTTCTAAAGTCGTTCTTGTGTTTAACTAATTTAACTAACCTATCTACTGTAAGTTCTTGGTGGAATCAAGACCTTATAAATTAAATAACTAATGAATATTAAAGTGCAGTAAAGTAAATAGATATGTTAGAGAAAGTGACACAGGAGTTGTTAACGAAGTTCGGTCACTGAAAGACCTATGTCTTCGGGGCAACGCAACCTTAAGAGGAGCGTCTTTCTATTACCCAATGAAGAAAGGAATACAAGTTGTGATCGGTACGAGACAACACTCTTGCGGTCTACACACATGACAGTTTGAGTAGACCAACTCAAAAGAAAGAAAGGTGAGCACACATGCCCCAGTATGAGGTGAGCTACTAGGCTTCGGTATGAGCGAGCTCGCAAGCTCTAAGTCCAGACAATCACTGGCTTCACTCCACTCAAGTTATGTGAAGTATATTTGAGGTTGCTGGAGAGATAATTGAAGTTTGATCACAAGCAACAAAATGGTCTAGGGTAAACCTCTCAAAAGGATTCTAAGGTGTAAAATTTGTGAGGTATTCTCTCATCAATGAGACAGGAGACATATTCAACTATTTATAGTGGAATTCAATGGAGAGCCAACAGCTCTTTGCAGATCACAAGATCTACAACATATAGCCTATTTTGCTGGTCAAGTTTCCTGTAATGATCATACCCGGTTATTTGAATTTTGAATTTGATATCCAGTCAAGCAACGGCTAGACTCGGGTGATCTCAAACTCAGATCAACTTTACCATACTTTTGGACGTAAATAAAAATTACGACACAAATGGTAAAGTATAATTTTCATAATCTTCATGATCTTGATCTTCATATGATCCTCCATATTCTTCACGATTCAGCATCCCATCACATTCCAAATGGCTTGTGTAAATCTTCCATCAGATCATATGCATTAAATCATTCATTGTAGCTCGAGGAGATCATGTAACAGATTATCTTATGCAGCTAGTCATGTACCGACTTGTCATGATAAACACATTGACTTTCTTTGACCTTCGGATGCACCTTGTTACGCCAACTTGTCATGATATGCATGTTGACTTTCATTGACCTTTGGCAGTAATTCTTAAACCTGCACATATTCTTAAATAGAGAACTATAAAATTCAATAATTATATGCTTTGCAAATTAGTCAAACATCACAGAAGATTGCTTACAACAACAATAATAATTTTCCATGCATTCACTAATACAGAAAATGCGACCAAACACGGATGAGAAAGTTACATAGTAACAGTGTGTAATATGAGGAGGCGCTTGCGTGAAAAAAATCTCTAACATACTCACACGATATGAAAGTAATGAACCGTGTCTAGAAGTCACCAACTTTTGTTCACAGTTTTATAATACTGAACCGTGTACGACTTGAGGCCTCAGTACACGGTTAATAGCTAAAAAACCATGTATGTTTTGTACAAATATTCGAGCACAGATTTCTTTCAATATCCGTGTAAGATTCATTCGCGCCATGATCAGTTGAACCACTTCAATTGCATTCATGAATTTGTATATATCTGTGTTTTCAGTTCAATTGCATTCATATTTTATAAACGCATGTTATCAGATTAATTAATTTATGGCTAGAAATTAACACGGAAGCTTGTATCATAAAATTAATTATAAAAATCTTATGAAAAAAATATATATACGCAGATGGAAAATAACACAAAACAACGAGATATATATATATATATATATATAGTCCAGCTAATGTCATAACGTTATAATTTCAGTCTAAGTTATAACGACTCAGTTTTTGCGATTTCAAAGTTCAAACAATTGACCCGAACCGCTCAACATCATCTCCATATTGAAATGGGATGGAGGCCAAATTTTATGGTCTAGAATTATCTGAAAATAGTGATTTTGTACCTATCTAAAAAAATAGTAAACAAATTCCAAAAAATATAAAATTTGGTCTCCAAGCCCATTTTAATATGGAGATCATGTTGAGCGGTTCGGATCGATTGTTTAGACTTTAAAATTGCAAAACTAACTCATTATAACTTAGGCTGAAATTATAACATTATGACATTAGCCAGACTATATATATATATATATATATATATATATATACATAGGTGTGTGTGTGTGTGTGTATATATATATGTATGAGATGAGCTATGGTGAGACGTGGAGTAAAACCAAGTTTTTACTCCATGGCACTATATTTCCATTTTGAAAATCCAAACAACCGATCCGAACCGCTCAACATGTTCTCTATATTGAAATGTGCTTGGAGACCAAATTTTACATTTTTTGGAATTTTTTAACTATTTATTAAGCCACTTTGAAAATCGCTGATCTGGTGGTACAGAAATTTTTACTGTTTTTTACTGTTCACAATGGATCAGCGATTTTCAAAGTGGCTTAATAAATAGTAAAAAATTTCCAAAAAATGTAAAATTTAGTCTCCAAGCACATTTCAATATAGAGAACATGTTGAGCGGTTCGGATCGGTTGTTTGGATTTTCAAAATGAAAATCTGGCGTGGAGTACAAACTTGTTTTACTCCACATCTCACCATAGCTCATCTCAAATATGTATGTGTGTATATATATATATATATATATATATATATATATATATATATTATATATGTATATATATATATAGGAGGGTTCAAATGCCTCCATTTTTCATGCCTCCACCATGCCTCCATTTTTGAAAACTTTAATAACTCAAAATTTAAAACTTAAAAATCAAAATAAAACCGTTGGATATGATCTAAATCATTTTATCTATGCACGTGTAAAAAATTATGACATTTCAATTTTCTTTTGGTTGTCATCAAGAGCTTGTAAAAAATGCACTAATGTGGATAATTTCTAGACGTTGATTTTTCAACTTTTTGATTCACATGAAAACAAAATCAAAATGTGATAATTTTTTATGAGCACATTGATAAAATGATGTAGATCATATCCAACGGTTTTATTTTGATTTTTAAGTTTTAAATTTTGAGTTATTAAAGTTTTTAAAAGTGGAGGCATGGTGGAGGCATGAAAAATGGAGGCATTTGAACCCTCCTCAGATATATATATGTATGTATATGTATGTATATGTATATATATATATATATATATATATATGTATGTATATGTATGTATATGTATATATATATATATATATATAGAGTAGAACTAGGGTGCTCCTAAGCTCACCAAGCCCTTCCGTGAGCGCGACTCTAAAACCTATCAAATTGACGTCAAACGACATTTCCAAACCGTTAGATGTTCAATCTATATTAAAATGTGCTTGGAGACCAAATTTTACATTTTTTTGAATTTTTTTACTATTTATTAAGATGGTTTGAAAATCGCTGTTTTCCAATGGTGCAGAATTTTAATAAAAACAGCGATTTTCAAACCATCTTAATAAATAGTAAAAAATTCCAAAAAATGTAAAATTTGGTCTCCAAGCACATTTTAATATAGATTGAACATCTAACGGTTTGAAAATGTCGTTTGAAGTCAATTTGATAGGTTTTAGAGTCGCGCTCACGAAGGGCTTGGTGAGCTTAGGAGCACCCTAGTTCGACTCTATATATATATATATATAGGCTATGGTGAGTTGTGAAGTAAAACGTCGTTTTACTTCACGTCATATTTTCATTTTGAAAATCCAAACAACCGATCCGAACTGTTCAACTTTTTCTAAATATTGAAATGTGCTTGCAGACTAAATTTTACATTTTTTGGAATGTTTTTACTATTTATTTAGCCACTTTGAAATCGCTGATCCACTGTAAACAGTAAAAAACAGTAAAATTTTCTGGACCACCGGATCAGCGATTTTCAAAGTGGCTTAATAAATAGTAAACAAATTCCAAAAAATGTAAAATTTGGTCTCCAAGCACATTTCAATATAGAGAACATGTTGAACGGTTCGGATCGGTTGTTTGAATTTTCAAAATGAAAATATGAGCGTGAAGTAAAAATGACATCTTACTTCACAACTCACCATAGCCCAGCTCTCTATATATATATATATATATATATATATATATATATGAGGAGGGATCGGATGACACCTCTTTTTGGTGACATCCGAAGTTACAACATTTATTTTTTTCATTTTCAAAGTCCAAACCGTCGATCCAAACCGTTCAACATGATCTCCACAATAAAATGTACTTGCAGATCAAATTTTACATTTTTTTGAATTTTTTTACTATTTATTAAGTATTTTACAAAAAAACAGCCATACTTAGACCATTGAATTTTATACCCATCTTAATAAATAGTAAAAAAATTCAAAAAAATATAAAATTTGATCTGCAAGTACATTTTATTTAGATAATCATGTTGAACAGTTTGGATCGACGATTTAGGCTTTGAAAATGAAAAAAATAAATGTTGTAACTTCGATGTCACCAAAAAGAGGTGTCATCCGATCCCTCCTCTATATATATATATATATGTATATATATATATATATATATATATGTATATATAAATATATGATATTAGTTGGACTCAGGAACGAACGGTTCGGTTCTCCGATTTTCAAAGTCCAAACAGTCAATCCAAATCGTTAGATATTCAATCTATATTAAAATGTTCTTGGAGACCAAATTTTACATTTTTTGGAATTTTTTTACTATTTATTAAGCTGGTTTGAAAACCGCTATTTTTCAATGCTGCAAAAATTTAATAAAAACAACAGTTTTCAAACGGGCAAAATCAGGGAAGATTGTGAATTCTGAAGCTCTACACGTGGGCCGCGTCACATCCGCAGCGGGTCGCATCATACCCTGACGTGACCACAGACGCGATCACTCATTACACACGCGAGAAACACAGACACGCGGGCCGCGTCACACCCGACGCGGGTAGCGTAAGCCTATTCTGGGAACAGAACAGAATGGAAACAGAGGCTTAATGAAGGAAAGGTCGGCCAGAATAGCTATATTACGGGATTCCTTGCTACAAACGAATTCATTCTGCATTTTGGGGAGGAAGAGAACAATTCCTAGGGTTTGGACTTGATGGCAGATCACTCAAAAGAGAGCAATGTTTCTTTTAATATTTATAAACTTGGAAATGCTATCGGTTCGGACTGCAAGCGCACAATCCTATCGAGTAGTATATTCGAGGTCGATCCACAGGGAATATTGGTTCAATGCTTTGAGCGATCGAATCATAATCTTTCGAAAGGCTAGACGAAATCTGAAAATTGAGAGATGTTGTTTTGATCAATGTAAATTAGGAAGCAATTAAAAGTAATTAAAATAAAGATAGAGATGAGGATTCCTAGGGTTTCGGCACACCATTGCCACTCAATCCGCCTTGACAATATATTCATGTTGCGTCTGATTTCCTGTTGTTGTTTAATGAAAGACACCACATAGGTCACTGCGATTTATATTACGCGAGAATGACAGATCTTTCACCGAGATTCTACATAGGACACTGCGATTTTCCTTACGCAAATGTCTGATCTCTCAAATACCCCAAATTACTACACAGATCACTGCGATTTACTTCACGCAAGTGATGGAATTTGGTACGCGTTGTTACGTCAAGAAATTTTAAACATTTAATATTTTCAATGTTTAGAACATAATAGAAAATTTTATTGATGAACTAGGAGTTGAAAATTAAAACAATTATAATATTAGTCTGAAATCTCGAAATAGTCCGACTTGATCGAATCTTTAAATCTATATCTTATAAACAAAAGAATTAAATTAACTTACATGTATATATATATAATTATATGCATGAGCTCTTCTTTTATTAATAACCAACAAAGGGAGGGTCTATTTAGCAAATTTCTAAAAAAAATTATACAAACCCTCTCTCTTTTCCCTTCTTCTCCCCCACTGTGGTCCGACCCCCTCCTTGCTTGTGTCCGCCAAAAGAAAGAGAAGGAGAGAGGAGCCTCTTCTCCCTCAAAATTTCACCGAAACTCTGGGAAAATTTACGAGAGAAATGGAAATGGTGGTCTCTCCCTCCTTCTAGTAGCCGTTTAACTCTCCAATTGGTATTTCCTTCTTCTCATCTTCTCCCAAAATCCGAAATTCATGGCACTTGTTTAGGGTTTCGATCAAATCTGAAAATTTTGTATAAGTTTTGAGTAATCCATCTCCATTGAGCTTCTATGTTGCTAATTTAGTCAATTCTTCCTCAATTTCATCTTAATTTGGTTTGATTGATCTAGGGTTTGAGTAGTGGACGAATTGATTCGCGAACCGACTTATTGCGGGCCGCAATAAGATCTCTTGCGGGCCGCAATGAGTGGAGACAGTGAATTTGTCGCGCAGAAAAAGAAAACTGTAAAGGTCATTGCGGGCCGCAATGAATGTACAGGAAAACTGTAGAGGGCATTACGGGCCGCAATGGATTCATTGCGGGCCGCAATGAATGTGTAGAAAAGTATAAAGAAACTAATGTAACTCAAATAACCATATCGACCGTCGAACAAAGATTAAATAAATCACAAATGTTGATATAGGTGTAGACTCGGGTGAGCAAAACTTTGCGGGACCTTTTGAGACGTCCGAACCATAAGTGCGAGATACGCTCTTCGTAATCAGGTGCGGGGTTCTTGGACTTGTTTGATGTTTCATTTTCAGAAATTAAATTGTTTTCGATTGTCATGTTGAACTGCTTGATTGATTGCATAATCGAATTGTTTGAATCATATGCATAACCGTATTTAATTAGAACTAATATGTACTGAAATCGCCTTATTGCGGGCCGCGACAACTCCCATTACGGGCCGCAATCAACAGCGTAGCTCAAGATATAGATTGACTGACTCTCTGAATACTTTGTTGCGGGCCGCAACCACAGCCATTGCGGGCCGAAATAAGGGCCTGGAAAATGCCAATAAGAGTTGGAAATTTTCGGGTAATTAAGTTGCGAGCCGCAATAACCCCATTTCAGTCCGAAATGAATATCATAGTTGTACTTGCATGTTGAATGGTATATCGTTTGTTTGTGTTCTTTTGTTTTGGAAACTACGGTCGAAGGTCCCCAACAATTTATGACTATCTAGGATGGTCGGTAACGTTTCGAAATCAACGCTGGGCGATGACTCGAAACCATGTGCGCATATGAGAATAATTAATCACTGCTGGGCAGTGATTGATTAAGATCAGTCAATGCTGGGCAATGACTGATCGTTACGGAGACTTTGGGTGACTGTAAGGAAACGATGAAATGGTGTCATATCCAGTCTGGGACAGGAATGACAGTTTGGTTTGACGTGTTGCGAATGGACAATTCTGAGCTTATTGCATATGAAATTTTCTTTTATCTGATTATGAACCAGACCTTAGTTAATGGTTAAGCCAAAGCACTGCGGATGAGTGTCAGATAAAAGGGTCCAGCTGGTGGTCCATCTGTAGGTGTCAGTGACACTGCAGATGTGGGTTGGATAAAGGGTCCAGCTCGGTGGGACATCCGTAGGTGCTACCAGCTGTAATAAAATGAGTTAAGCCAAATATGTGTTGTTTGAACTTCATCTTGAAAACTCCGTGAGTTGTGTTTCATTTGATTATTGTTGTGGAGCATATGTATACATTTATATACTGATATAGAACTGTTAAAATGTTGTTGTATGGATTTTATTTTTGAAAGTGGATTCTGATTGCAAGTCCAATAACCTGATTGTGGCAAATTCGCACTGAGAAGTTATTCTCACCCCCATCCTTTGGGTTCTTTTTACAGGTTACGGTACGACTGATTCTGGAGAGGCACACGAGTAGTAGGCCTTTGGTATATGTCACCATATTACCTTAGTAGTTGTTTTTGGTATTTGACTAGAGATGTAGATATATTTTTGTTGTATAGTTCTCTGAGTCATAACCTATGGTTAGTATCCGTATGAGATACATTTTGTATATGCTACTTTTACCAGATGTTGGGTACTTGGACTGTTATATATAAACCTGTTTTATCTCTTTTATTGTGCTATGATGAGTTATATCGTAATTGCCTTGTAAGCATACATGGAGTTGTATGCTTACGGCGGGGCTCTGTCACTACTCATGGCTGCGGGGTGTGACACGCGTTTTGTTGGTCTGGTTTATGGTTTCCCCGCTAAGGTTTTCTTCACATAAACCTAATAGATCTCAACGAGGCTAATTCATACAAATAGTTTCTCTTACCATTAAAGTACTGTCACTACCCTAACAGACTCAAACTAGATCATTGAAGTTAGATGAAGAGATAGTAAATCACAAAAGCATTTTGTTTCAACAACAAGAAATCATAATCAACAGAAATATATATATCAAAACATCAAGAGTAACAAGGTTTACTGCCTTGCCCTAAGAAAAGGAACTTAGCCGCGGAACGGCATTGTTACAAGCACTCCTCTCTTCTCACTTTAATCAAATCTAACCCTAATTACAAAGATAAGTTATTCTTCTGCCCAGGGGCCTTATATAGGAGTGGAGGGACGTCTGAAGGTTGAGTAGGGGCTAAGAAACTGATCTGGAAACAGCTGTCGGCAGTTATTCCCCAAGAGGCGTCTTCGGTTACGGACCGTATTGGGCAATACGGTCCTTATTAGGACCTTGACGTTTAGGGTTTAATGCTTCCAGCGCTATCTTCTGGTATGTGTTAGGCCTGGTCTGTATTAGGCAATACAGACCGTAACAGAGACTTAGTCGATGAGCGTCGCTGATCCGATTGACCTGATTCTAGCTCCATTTGGTGTGAAATAGTCCCAAAACCTGTTTTCTGCAATAAAACACAAAGAAGGGTGACATTAGCCTTTTTCTCTAATTAAGTAAACATAAGTGTGAGAAAATATGCAAAACCTAAGCCAAAATCCTACGTAAATCATCATTATTTTGACTCTGATCAACAGCTTGCTTGGAGACGAAGTTGAGAAGCGAAAGACGAAAGTTCTTCACGGATCTTCTTTGTTATTCGGGTTTTGTCATGGCTATTTCTTCTATCATTTGTTTTATTTGCTTTTTGACTATGTCTGAGTAGTTTATTTAGTTTCTAGGGTTACGATGTAGTCGGATACTTTGTTTTATATGCATGTTGTTTGAATCTGTGTTGAATGTTTGTGATTATTTGCTCGAGTATTATTTTAATTGCTTGTTGAAATTGTTTGAATGATTCTTGGTTTACTGTTAGATGTCTATAGCATATTTTCTAGTATTTTGGCCTTGATGTTTCTCTCAACCAGACTAAGTATCTGAGGTAGGTTGTCGAGCCGTGAGGTGAGATCCAATAGTAACTAAGAAGTGAAATTTCCATTTATCGAGAGATGGTGGATACCTTTAGTAAACCGGACAAATAACTTAGGTAGAATACCAAAAATGAGAGTTGAGGTTGAAAACCTAAGAAGGTGAAATTGCAATTCCGATACCAAGTTTATTAAGCCAATAAACAAGAGTTGAGGTTTAGGAACATTAGGTACGGTCAATGAACCTTGCACTAAAGAACAACGCAGAAACAGACGGCTGCTGCATTCACCCGAGGTCCACGCGGGCCGCGTATGAGAGTACGCGGGTCGCGTCTTCCATGCGGACCGCGTATGAAAGTACGTGGGTCGCGTCTGGTGCCGAGAGGCAGAGTTGAAGATGAAATCGAAAACCCTGGAAACGTTTTTTTTTATAACTGATAAAAACCAAATTTTACTTTCTGTCATTTTAATTATTGTTATTGAATTTAGGAAATTAAATAAACCAAATCAATCTTTTCCAACTTCTAGTACTTAATTAATTTAAGTAGAGTCCAGTTTAGATTTGAACCATCCTGTGGATCGATACCTGACTAAACTATACGATAGGATTGTGCACTTGCAGTCTTAGTCGGAAGTTAATTCAAGGTTTAAAAGGTACATCTTTCTGTACTAAAACTTTGTGATACACTTTTGTGCGAACATCTCAACACACACACATTCAGGATTCTATCTCAGTGGGATTCAATCTTATATGCCCTTTCTTTTGTAAGGCTATGTCACTATCAGCCGTGCTACACACCGGTGGGAGGAGACGTTCGCGCAAAAAAGAGCTCCAAAAAAATTCCTCATTAACAATGTATAATGGGAGGAGACGTTCGCGCAAAAGATAGTTCCAACATACAAACATGGTATGAAAGTTTTGAACTGTGTTCGTAAGTCACAAATATTTGTACATGGTTTAATAATATCGAACCGTGTATGGTTGTACAACTTCATACACGGTCTTTTTAAAAAATAACATGTATGATATTTCTCAGTTTCCAAACACTATTTTTAGTAGAAGCCGTGTGCAGTTAATTTGCGCTTCTCAACCAATATCCATGTTAGTAATTAATATCTTGTTCTTCTCAACCACCTCTTCACACACTTACACCACTTAAGTCTAGCCCTCTCTTAATTTGTCTCTCCATTCTCTCTTCATTGTCCTTTTCTTCCTCTAATTGGTGTAGATCGATACTTCGACTCTTTATTCTCTCTTCATTTTCCCCTCATGTGCAACCTTGATTTTATGTCAGGGTTTAACACTATGGCACTTAGAGAAACTATGATGGGCTATAAGACTCGACTATCCTAATCAGACAGAGAAGAGAGAAATCAATATTATTCAATAACTAATAACTGTGTTTTCGATCATCAAAATATGAATGTTTAATCATAGCTTTTCTTAGCAGAGGAACCTTTTCATGGATGTGAGACAAATTATGTCTATGGGGAGGTTTCTCGATTGAGAAAAGTTGTGAATAACTTTCAGAATCTTTATGAATTAGAAGTAATAGCAAAGTCCTTTGGTATGAAGTTTATTTTATGATTCTTTACTAGCTAGCAAACATGAATATAAAAAAAATATTTATTAGCGTACACGGTTCTATAGAAATGACCGTGTATAAACTCCTTTGAATTACAGTTTTCGTTTTTTCACGCCTATTTTTGTAAAGTATGCACGTTTTTTTGTAGGGCTCGTGTTTGTTTAAGTTCACTATACACGGTTGTTTTGTTTGAAACGTGAATGGTTAATAGTTAGGATTTTTACTTTTTTGGCGCCTCTTCGAATTGTGCCATGTCTTTAATTATCAACAACTCCACCGCTCCATGTCTAATCAAATAACTCTTAACTCCTCAGTCTCTTCTCCCTCTTTATACTCTCCTCGATCGGTCTCTCCAGCTCCCTCTTCATTTTTCTCTTAGGTTTCATATATATAGCAGATGTTTCTTTAGGGTTTTGACACCGCTGTGAACCACTAATTTTCCAACTCATTCCATTTTCCTTTCTAAACTCAGTTAGCTAGGCTTTTCATGAGTAAGAAGGATTTGAAGTAGGAGGCCAAGACTAATCGTGAAAGGTATAAAATGAAGTATTTCCTTCTCCTTCGGTTTGTGTCTTTCTGCGTTTGGACTTCGTCCTCCCCGTGGAGACACATAATGAAGGATGCGAGGTAGGAGGCGGAGAATTTGGTGTCTAGTCTCACCACCCCAATTTATAAGAGAGTAATATTTTAATTTGTGTGTTAATAGGTTCCGATTTATCTTGAGTTAGACTTGAAAAAATAAATATAAAACTAATCGAGTATAAACTGGCTTTACATGCATAAACTGACTTTAATTTGTTTGTTCCATGATGATGTATATATATGGGTTAATGTAAAGTTTAAGAGAAAAAATAATATGTTTGTGTGAAACTCTTAATGTACTTGCTGGCTATATATGTATGTTTGTTGCATGATTTGAATTTACTCTTAATGAAACTCTTAACAGGGAATGATGAAACCAATAGCAGTTATTGATCAGTCGAGTTGAAAGCAGAACTTGACACGGGAACCGTGTACAAGGCTAGAATGTCAGGTTTTGTTTTCTTTATTTTTGGTTTTATTTTCTTCATAGCAATTTTTGGTTTTGACTTTTCGTTTTAATTAGTAGCTCTCAGAGGCTCTCTTGATGAAATGTTGAAGATGTAAATTGTATGTATGATGTATATTATGGATGTGAATTGTATATATTTGTCGAATGTTGAATGAATATGATTGATTTATGTATGTTGTGTTGAATATTTATGTTTGTTGAATGTTGAATAAATATGACAGATTATTTTTTGTATGCTGTGATGATGAATATTTATTGAATTATGGATGTGTAATTAATTGTATGTTTAATGGCTAGCAAATAGAGATATTATCCAATTATAAATTGTAAAAAGATCATAAACTTTTCTAAATAACAATCCGTGTACGGTGTCCAAAATCATACATGAATGACTTGTAGAAACCGTGTATATAAACCTTGTTATTGTACACGGTTACTTTGACTATGTCGAGACCACCATTTTCAGCGTTTTTTATTTTTTGAAATCTGACACGGTTGAATCCACTGTGTATGTTAGTACTATATAGACATGGTTTGGAAACCGTGTATAACGTACCCTCTTATTCGTACACAACGCTCGTTGACACGATCGTGTAACCGTATGACAGTAGCTTTTCGGACCGTGTATGACGCGTTTTCTGTACTAGTGAATAAACTTTGAATTAAACATGCTTTTAACCTGCGTCTTCCGTGTCCAACAATCACAACCTTAACCACAACTACGTTTCGGCTTGAATGAAATTGCTAACGGACTAAAAAATAAATACTTAATATATATCTCCATTTTTGTGCAGCAAATTAAACAGAACCGACAAACTTTGTATTGATCTATTAGAATAAGCTGATGTTGTTGGAGGATTTAATATATGGTTGTGATGAAATTCATCAAAGATTATAAATTACTTATAATGAAAATTCAGATGCTGTCGGGGTAGAATGGTAAAATGCCAACAAAATATTTGTCAGAAATACAATCCTCCATATATACTTCCATGGAATGCATCGGTATGAGAATATTATAATTAATTCTTGTTAACGGAAACTTCATTATTCAGATGTGCACTTAGCACTTTATAAATTGTCAACTTGTGCACTTGGCAGTTTAAAATTTTTTTTTAGTTTTTTTTTAGATCTTGACAGGGCTGTCGAGGGAGTTTATAAAATATATAAAAGCATCTTTTATATTCAAGCAAGTCTACGGTGGAAAATTACAAGGATCACAAGAGGAGAAACATGATGAAGCGGGGAGGAGGCTTACTAGGAAGATATGAGACCCAACAGTTTGTTTGTGGTGCCATGGTTAAATCCTTGTTTTTCGCCATTGTCGTCCTCTCAGTTCTCAACTCTGCAGTGTTACGAGACTCCATTTTTCATAGTGAGTATTTGGTTTCTTTCAATCTTTGTAGTATGCCATGCATGGTCATCTACATGCATGCACTTTCCTTATGTGGAAATGTTACCTCCTAGTTTCATAAGTATTTTTTCTAACTTATGAAAGTTGTGATTTTCTATTTTTAAGATTTCAGCTTTAAATTAATATAATCTACTGTTTGGTAAATAAAATAGTTGAGACTACTATTTGTTGAGAACTGAGAAGAAATTAAACTTGATTCATCAAATTCTAAAGAGATGAACTGATTGATGGAACGATTTGGAAGATTAGAGCTACATTGTTTTGGAGAATAAAATTTAAATGTAAATATTTCTCAGTGAAGTTTAAAATGGTGAAAATTTCAAATATGTTTTATTTTTTGTATTAAGTTATATGTATTTTAGTGAAGGCTGCGATCGAGTTAAAGAATGAGTTTTAAATGCGAGGATAAAAAATAGGGATGAACTAACTGTCTTCAAACTCAATCTCCGAAAACACCCCTGAAGTATATATCTCCCTGTCCAACGCCCCTGTTCAATCCTTTTGAAACTTTGTTTACAACCTTTTAATTAAAGTATCATTAGCAAATCTAATAACCTCTTTCTACAAGTCTTTAAACCCTAAAATCTAACTAGTTCAACTTCTAACTAGTTTTGTCTCCAAACCAAAAAAAGAAAGATTATTTTCACCCACTTTTTTCCTCTAATCATTATCGTCCATTGTCCTGACGATCTGTGATTAATTTTGCGAATATAAAACTACGAACATTTGTTACTCGATTTTTTTCTTTTTCAAATGAGATTTATGATGAAGTACCTTTGAGTTATATTTGTGTTATTTTTTTACAGTAAATTAATGTACGTAGGCACTTAAAATTTTGTTTCTCAAGTCTTTAAATTTTTGTCTACAACCCTTTAAAGGACTCGTATCCAGCCTTTAAACTTCACATGTAACTTAATTATCAAAAAAGAGTTGATAGTAAAAGCCCGTAGGCACTTTAAATTTGGTTTCTCAAACTTTAAACATTTGTCTACAACACTTTAAAATACTTGTGTCAAGCCCTTAAACCTTACACGTAACTTAACAAAGTGCAGTCTTTATATATATCATATGAAGCATTTAAACCTACGTATGCAAGCCTTTAAACCTATAATACCTAACATATCAAGTTTTTATATGTAGTATATCTCCAAGAAACAAAACATCGACACGAATACAACTCAAAGTTATCAAATCATGGATCTCATATACACTACTAGAATTTCCGGATTTTCCAAGGGCAGCCTATGTTATTTCCGAAGGTAGGAGTGGCCTACGGAAATAAAATCGCCTTCTCTGACACACTTAATAATTTCCGACGGCAGCCCGACGGAATAAGTCGCGCATGGAAATCCCAGCTGTCGGCCCATGGAAATGTTAACTATTAGCCCTTGGAAATACTTTTGCATGACCCATGACCCGCCAAACAGACCAAATATGATATTTTATTGATAGCCCATGGAAATAGCTCACCCCTTGCCCTTGGAAATAAGTTAGAAGTAGAAAGACATATTATTTCCATGAGCTACCCTTGGAAATGTTTTGGTTATTCTGTTTATATAATTTTATAGTGAAGGCTCATGGAAATACTGGACCACTATGCCCATGGAAATGTTTTACTGATCCAGTTAATATTATTTTTTGATTAGACGTAGTATTTCCATGAGGCTACCGTCGGAAATGTTTTGTTTCTGGAGACATGACCTTTTCTGTTTATTTGAGATCTCCCTTTGAATGTTGGCCAAAACTAAATAACAGCAGCAAGCAGTATTTAATAGAGATAGTTAAAACGAAACATTTAATTGAAAGCATAAATTTTGCTCTTTGGACTAAGCCAATCTATTTAATTTGGGTACAAAACATATTCACGGATGGAAGCAATAACTAAGATCTCCCTTTGAATGAATCTTGTGTAAAAACCTGTTACAAAACAAAAAAAAAGGAAAATGTTAGAAAAGGCATTTGACCAAAATGCATTACTGGATAGTAAAATGTTAAGTAATTTGAAATGCAAAAGTAACACATATGTCAAAACACTTACCAATTAATACTCTTCATTGGAATCATCCATGTCTTCATCATCTTGCTCCATGTCATGCTCTTCCTCACCCTCCTCTATGTTGTTTTCATCCCTTGCCAAACTTGGCGATTCATTTGATGTTGTCGGTGGAAGGTTTGTCGTTTCGTTCACTAGCTCAAACTCGTCTTCTCGTTGGAGTATACCATCCCAATCAAAGTCTTGTCCAATAGTTGGCTCAATTGGATTATCCGATCTTTCCTCTTGGTAAAATTCGAGGTTTGCATCGTCGCCCTCGACACGAAACCTCGACTTCGGGCTTGTTTTGATTGCCACCCACCATGGGCGTCTTTCGGCCTTTTGTGATGCATAAGGTAGGTAGCACACTTGGGTTGCTTGAGCCGCTAATACAAAAGGCTCGTAATTTGCAAGGCAAGAAGTATGCTTGACCTCAACAATGCCATGTTTGCGGTCCACTTTTACACCGTTTATTATGTCAAACCAATCACACCTAAAGAGAACTACCTTGTGGGCATCATACTCTAGCTCAATGACGTCTTGGAGAACTCCATAGTAGTCGATTTGTTCGCCATTTGCATCCCACTCTCCTTTTATGCAAACACCGCTACTTTGAGTTACCTTGTTTTCTCCAGATGATTCTGTGTGAAATCGATACCCGTTGACTTCGTACCCATCGTAGAAGTACGCTTGTTTGCTTGGCCTGACTCCTGCCATTCGTATGTAGTAATCGTCTTCATCACGAGAATTTATTATCTTTTTGCGTAACCAAGGTGCAAAACCATCTTGACGGACTTTTGGCAAGTCTTGTGGGCTTGTGGCCACCCCATTGTTGAGCATGCATGTATCAAACTCTCTGCACATTAGAATATGTCCAAACATGAGATTTTGATATGTTTTAGAGTAGATACTTTAATTTGAAAACATCAAAAGGATAATTATAAGATTGTACCCCATGTACTTCTCACAGATCTCAGGACAGTTGAGGATGACATAAGTGTGTGCCGCATCCCAATCCTTGTCATCGAGAGGCTTTCGTCTTTCCCTGCCAATGGAACGGCCCGCATTGTCGAATATAGAAAGTAGTCCCGCCGAACGGTTACTTGTTCCAACTCCTTCTTGGCTAATCTTGTCTTTCTCTGCAAAGTAGTGTGCGGAAAATGTACCAATTTCTTTGGCAATTGTAGCCTCCACGATTGAACCCTCAACACGTGCTTTGTTCGTGACTCTCATCCTTTGTTCTTTGTTACGCCTGTAATTGCAACAACGGTTTAGTGTTAGTTGTAAGCTTAGTGTGCCTTAAGTAAAATTGAAAACAAAAATCCAAAGCACAACACACCTCTCACACGGATACATCCATCGGAACCCTACTGGCCCGCCCATTCTAGCCTCGTATGCTACATGCAGCACAAGATGCTCCATTGAATCAAAGAAACCGGGGGAAATATTTTTTCCATCTTGCACATTGTGACAACAATATCTTTCTCTAATTCCGCAACCCTCATTGGATCAAGGTCCTTGGCACAAATCTCTCTAAAGAATGCTGAAATCTCACATAGAACATCCCATACAGGGTCCGGGACAAAGTCTCGGAATGCGACGGGGAGGAGGCGCTCCATGAACACGTGTAAATCATGACTTTTAAGCCCGGTGAAGCTGCTCGTGGTTAGGTTAACCATCCTTGACCAATTGGATGCGTAGCCATCAGGGAACCTTACTACCTCCTTGAGCCATGTTAAAACAATTCTCTTATCATTTGGAGAGAGTGCGAAGGGTGCATTTGGTTTTTTTAGCTTTCCCGGGTTACCATCCGAGGGAGTTAGGTGTTGGGTGGGGCGATCACAATAAAGAGCCAAATTTTTCCTTGCTTTTTCATTATCCTTGGTTCTGCCACCTATGTTTAACAGCGTGTATAGTAAATTTTCTGTGAAATTCTTCTCCAAATGCATCATATCCAAATTGTGTTGCAACAAATTGTCTTTCCAATAGGGTAAACTCCAAAAAATACTTTTTTTTCTGCCAATGATGGGTTGTACCATAACCCTCAATTTGTTGTAATCCTCCCTCTTTACCCCATTTAATATCTGGGATCAAACTCACAATATCGAGCAGCTGCTCTCCCGTCAATCTCGGGGGTGGGGGATCATTCTCAACTCTACCTTTTTTGAAATTCTTCCTATCTCGACGGAATGCGTGATCAGGAGGAAGGAAGCACCTTGTACAGTCGAACCAACTTGCTTTTCCACCATGCGCGAGTTGAAAGGCCTTTGTCTTCTCCATACAATAATAACACGCTAATTTTCCTTTTGTACCCCACCCACACAGCATATCATAGGCCGGGTAGTCACTAACCGTCCAAAGAAGTTGTGCATGCATCTCGAAGTTCTCTTTTTTATACCCATCCCATGTCATTTCTCCATTTAACCACAAATGCTTCAATTCATCGATCAAAGGTTCAAGGAGTATGTCAAGGTCCCGACCCGGATGCTTTGGTCCCGGGATGACTAGCGCGAGGAACATGCTATCTTCTTTCATTATCATCCCAGGTGGTAGGTTATACGGAAAAACAAATAGCGGCCAACACGAATATGGAGCTGCACTCGAGTTAAATGGCATGAACCCATCCGTTGTTAGCCCCAACCACACATTTCTTAGCTCTTCTGCAAAGGTGGGATGTTTCCGAGCGAAATGCTTCCAAGCCTCACCATCCGCCGGGTGTACCATCATCGGGGCTTTCTGACGCACACCTTCCTTGTGCCATCTCATATTCTTCGCAGATGTTGCGGTCATGTACATCCTTTGCAATCGTGGGGTGATAGGGAGATAACGAAGTTGCTTTTGTGGAACGAGCTTTGCTTCTTATTGGGTCCAAGAGGCTTATACCTTGGCTCGCCACATACATCACAGCGGGTCTTCATCTTATTCGCATCACTATAATATAGAATACAGAAGTTAGGACATACATCTATTTTCTTATGGTCCATGCCCAATCCCTCGACCAAACGTTTCGCTTGGTAGAAATTTTTAGGCAATTCTTCACTAGGAGGAAGCGTGCTTTTAAGTAGATCCATCATCCCATCGAAACATGCTTGGCTCATTTGGTGTTTCGCCTTCAAAGCAAAGGCTTGTGTCACCGCGGACAAGACGGTTTGTTTTTCGCATTCCATTTCACCCGTCGAGTTAATTTTCCAAACCGGTTTGTTGTTAGCATCCATCATGTCGAAGAATTTTTTAGCCGCTCCCATAGGTGTCTCCTCATTCCAATCGAATTCTTGACCAGCGCCATCCCTTACCATGTCAACCATTGGATCCGTGGCTGCGTTCACAGGCGGCGAATTGTTCAATGAATTTGGATGCGGCTCCCCGTGTTTGTGCCACACTTCATATAGGTTGCAAAATCCATGGCGAAAAAGATGCAGTTCTACGGTTTGCACATCTTTGTTATAGAGGTTGTCACATCTTTCACACGGACACGGCATACATTGCACACCTCTATCGTCGACACTCACAACGGAGGGTATGGATAATGCTCGTGCAATAAAATCAGTCACACCATTCACAAATGTAGGGTGAAGAATTCCACTCATATTCTTCCTACTATACTACATCCATTCCCGATCAGTGGCCATTTGAATGACTATCTGTATAAAATAGGGTATGAGTTAATTATATGATCCCTCAAACACAATTTCACAAGACAGTGACTGTGTTTTCACTATTTGGTTCTCGAGACAGTGGCCGATTAATCAATCACAGTGGCTGTGTTTTCATTTTTTGGTTCTCGAGACAGTGGCTGTGGCACTATTTTTCTGTTCCTCAAACACAGTGGCTGATTAATCAAGCACAGTGTTTTCATTTTTGGGTTTTCATTTTTTGGTTCTCAAGACAGTGGCTGTGTTTTCATTGGAATGACTATCTCTATTTTTACAATTGCGTAGGTTTCATGACACAATTTCAGAGGTGGCAACATTAATCAAGCAAACACAAGCTGATACAAGACTGAAAAGGGGCTGATTAAAGAATAATGTGTATTTCATTCTTAACAGGGAAAAAAAGCTTACTTTTGTGCAGGAGAGGAATAGCGCCTGGAATGAGAGCTCAAATCAAATGAAGAGCGAGAGCTCAAATGAGAGGAAGAGGGTCGAGAGCTCCAAGACTTAGAGCGGACTTAGAGAGGAAGAGCTCAAATGAGAGGAAGAGGGTCGAGAGATCCGGGACATGGAGCTCAGTTGGGGCAAGTGTTTAAAAGGGGCGACTGGGCAGAGCGTTTGAATTGGGAATTAGACTGGGATGCTGCGAGCTGGTTGGAAAGAAAGACTATGCTTTATTTCCATCGGTTTACCGTCGGAAATACTCATGTACATTATCTGAATACAATAATGTTTTCATTGCGTACCCAGTATTGTACGCATCCAAAGTTGGGTGGGATTACCCAAAACATGGTAATACACATCCTACGAGTTAAACATCCCGGAATGAACATCCCAATTTAAACATCCCAAATTTAAACATCCTACAAGTACTACAAGTTAAATATCCTACAAGTTTAAACATCCCAATTTAAACATCCCAATTTAAACATAAAATTTAATCATCCTACAAGTTAAACAATTCCAGGCACCAGATTAATTTAAACATCCTACAAGTTTAAACTACAGTTCTTTACAACAAATTAACACAGTTTAGGGAAGATGATCATCTTCCACACCAGAATTGCCCTTTGATGGTTGAGGATTCTCTCCCCCACCGGCATTGCCCTCCGATGACCCCTCCTACAGAGCCAGAAAATTATAGTTAACACTAGCTTAAATTCAAATATTAGAGATTATGTCATTTCTTAACTTGTCAACAGAGAAGTGCTTACCGGAAACTTTGGGGGCTCTATTCCTTGTTTTCGGAAGAGTTCCGCAAAACAGTCCCTCGTGAACTGGCTATTCTTTTTAATCTCTTCCATATCTGCTCTGTGGCGCTGCTCTTGTGCAGCTAGCTCAGCAACAAATGAAGTACGCTCAGCAGCAAAGGAAGTACGTTCAGCTCTAAGTAACTCTGCCACCTCCTCTTTTGTGTATTTCCTTTTCGAATCTTCGGCGGAAGTAGCTGTGCTCTTTGTAGGCTCTGATGGGGCACCCTCCACTATCTCCAAGACTCTGGTGAGTTTGCTGGTCCTACCCTTGAATCCAAATCCGAATAGCCTCCCTCACTTGTCCTCCCCATTCACAGCCATCTCCCAAATATCCTCGTCGTCCATCGTATCCCCGTAGAAATCCTTAAGCTCCAAGAATTCTTTCTGCCACCATTAGAACAAGTAAATTATTCATGTAAGCGGTCAATAATTTGATTGGAACCGCACTCTCTCAAATACATCTGAGACTGTGCCAAATAATTTGATTGGAACCGCACTCTCTCAAATTATGATTGATTGACTCATGCTACTGATCAAATACTGCATTGAAACCGTAAGTTATTTGATCTTGGTATAAAAATGTACTCTAGATAAAAAAGTGATTTCTATCAAGTGATTTCTACCTATATAAAAAAATAGTAAAAAAAGTTCTAAAAAATGTAAAATTTGATCTGCAAGTATATTTTCATATCAAAATCATGTTGAATGACTCAAATCAACTGTTTTGACTTTATAAATAGAGATATAAGTCCACAGCATGAGCCACTGTGTAATATGCATATTTATCATAACCTCACTCTTTATGAATACCAACTTTTGGAAAAGGAAAACTAATTGGGAATTGTTGAACCCTTCTATTTAGATAAGCATATATAGTTTATTAAACTTGATGGATGACATGTGATATCATTGTAGCACGATTATACTTAGAAGGAGAAATAATAAAAAAACAAATAATGTTAACTATATATACTTACACCACTGTTAATAAAAAAAAGCTTAATGATAGCCAAACAAGATTACAGACAATACCAGTGATTTCTGAAGTGCATTTTGGGGTAGATATATCCTTGACAGAAGCTACATTTAAGAGAAGGAGAAAGAACACAAAAGGGAGAACCAGCCACATCTCTCTTTTTAATTTTTAAATTCCTCCTAGTGTGTTTTTTTCTTTCTAGTAATGTGCTGTTATTATTATATAGATAAAAATATACATACTCCAAAACAAAAGAGATAATGCTGCACTTCCTATTTGATTGTGGAACCTCTCAAGTAGCTTTCAATTCCTTTACAAATATGTGCTAGTACCTCTACAAAACAATTCCGGAATACCGCTCCAAAACTGTGACTTTCGCACATTTATTGAGATATTTTTAGAAAATAACAAAGACATGAAACCGACTTTACAAATTAAAACATAATTCTATAGGAATTAATATGTGTATGTGCTATATAGTATATACCATCAAACACTAACTTTTGTTCTTTATTATCAATTGACCAAAAATTGGTACACTATATTTGTGCAACAAATAATAAATTAAGAAAATTTGCAACATAAACTTGCATTTATTATTTTTGTGCGATACTGTGTATGCATAATGATGTATTTCTCAAGCTGCAATAGTTCAAGGCGTCCAGCCCAAAAATATCAGCACATAGATGCATTCCAATATTCCATGGAGTTCTAAAATATGGCCCAAATATCCTCGGCCCGTTTTAAAATACTTACTGCTGCCTTTTCCGCGTTCTCGTTCACGTATTTCTTTCCTTGTGGTGTATCACGCATGTGAGTTCGATCAAAGACCTCCTTCGGCCCAACCGGTGATCCCTTCTCGGTTATCTGAAATTAGTAACAGGAATGTATGCAGAGGATGTTAATAAAATTCAACCTAAATAAATTCACTAAAGTAAATGGCTTGTATTTTTCATTACCAAAACTTCCTTGTGCCGATACATGCTCCTGGAGCCAGCCACGTGATGAACCACTTCTTTACCTCCTTTCATGCGGTTTGTACGGTTGGTGGCTGATGCATTGACAAACTTATCCTTCGACCAAATTACAAGCAAACCCTTCCAATACTCCGGGTTCTTGCACCATTTAGGAGGATAGTCTAACCATGCCTCTTTTTCCTCTCCGTATTTTCTAGTGAGCCACCTTCTCGTTTCCGCCAGTTCCCGCATGTATGCCTCTGCCGCTACTCTCTCAAATACATCAATACACCGCACGGTGTCTTCCTCAGCCCCCCATGAATACCTCTGTAGGAACTGTTTTAGAACGAGCAGCCTTGTCTTCGAGGGAAACATGTTCCAGTTCCGGTAAGGTCCAGGCAAGTTCCATAGTGTCAGAAGCCTAATCGTGGTGATTATCTTTGTGCACTTGGGTGATGACGTGAACTCAGCATCACCGACCACCACCAATTCTGGTCTGTCCTCTGGTGCCACCGGGTCACGAGGCCTTGCAAGACCTCGTCCACACCTCACATTGTTGTTCCCTTACTTCTTTTTCTTTTCCTCTCGACAGCTGACGCTTGAGCTGCTGACTCATCGAGCTCTAGCCCGCTTGCGTCAAGAGCTTCAGTAATTAAACTGAGGGGATGTGGGCTAGATTCATCTTCAGTGTATTGCAGTCCAGATGCATCCTCTTCTTGCACAGTTTCTGCCCGCTGATCGGACAGCGAGGGTTCAGGCGGTGTATGGGCAGGGGGTGACTGGGACCGAGTCGGCCTGAAATCAGGATGCCTGATCGGGGATCGGGCGCAAGATACCCACGGATCCCAATCAGTGGGTACTTGAGTAGGTGCCCGGGAAGAACCTGCATCTAGAGAGTTGAGTGGCAGGTCAGTACTGTTCTCAGTTGCCGACAGTGTCTCCGTGCTTCCTGCACTTGTAAGCCCTGCCCTGCGAGGATTGGGGCCTATAAAAGTTCTGCACCTCGAGGAACCAGTGGCTGACCGCGGCGGTGCCTGGACATCAGCCTCTGTTGGTGGCTCATCACGGGGATCTCGAGATGGCTCGGCAATGGGCAGCTTGTCAGCTGGTGGCTGGGTAGCTACCGACGGCTCGGCAATGGCCGACTTGTCAGCTGGTGGCTGGGTGGCTACCTCTGGCTCGGCAAGGGGCGACTGGGGACCAGCCTGTTCTGGCTGGGCAAGGGGTTCCTTCTCAGCCGGTGACTGGGCTGTTGGCGATGGCAGGGGGTCCGCTTCCATGGGCCGAGGCGACAGCTGGGGAGCAGCCTCATCTGGCTCGACAGGGGGCGACTGGGGAGTATCATCGACCTCAAGCACAGTAGCAAGGGGCTCTTTCCTTTGAACGGGGGGGGGGGTGCAATGCCCGATAAGCGGGGTTCAGCCTCGCAGACCTCCGGATCTCTTCCTTCGTTCTACCCCGGGATTTCTTATTACGGGGGGGTTCACAGTGATGAAGCTGAATTGGTGGTGTTTGAACAGCGGGCCCACTGACGGCGGGGGGCAGTGACATTGGGTGGGTGGAACCTGGTGGCTCTGGCAACAGCTTGGCGATGGCTGGTGTATGAACGGGGACCTCATTTCGTTGAGGCGGTGACGGCGGGAGGGTGCCAACCTGTGTCTCTGGCGACAGCGGGTCAGCTTGTGGCGGCTCTCTCTGCGGGTGGAGCCTCGGGGACTTCCGGTGATGTACTACCTCGTACTTGGACTTATCATCACCCCTAGCCATTCCAGATCTGAAAGAAATTATAAGAAATTGAGATTTCATATAAGCCACTTTATAAGAAATTGAGAGCTCAAAGAAAACTGAAACTGTCTAAATACCTACTATACCCTTATAAGCCACTTTGATTGCCATAATTTCTAAAACAGTATTGATGTTCTGATGTTGTTTACAATTGTGACATATAAAGAAGGGAGTAAAAGGCAATGATTGGTATTTAGATATTTTAGTTTCTAAGTCGTTAGGAGATTTTAGCACTCCGTATAGAAACCAGTATAGCACTCAGTAAAGGAATCAGTATAGCATTCGATACTTTGCAAGCTACATTCCTATTTATGGTTTGCATAGCAAGTACTTGGTTTGCAAACTACACTCCTATTTTTGGTTTGCAAACCAAAAACAGGAATGTAGTTTGCAATTACTTTGCAAACCAGCATCTATACTTGCAAAAATAGGAATGTAGTTTGCAAAGATTGGAATGTAGTTCAATTATGCTCAGAATATATAATAAAAGAATTGATAATTGAACACTGTTCAATTATATGCTCAGAATATATAATAAAAGATTGGAATGTAGTTTGGAAAAAGAAATAAAAAGTTCTCTGTTTCAGGTCCAACTTCCTTTGCACCAATAATTGAAATGGCTATGTCGATAGTTGAAAGCAGTGGTGGCCAGTACCATGTTCTACTAATTATTGCCGATGGCCAGGTATGTCAAGGACAAGATATCGATACACAATGCAACCAGTTAATAATCGCTAATTGACCTTTAAAAAAAACTGACAAGTTATTGATTCTGAATTAAATCAGCTAGATCAAACAGGATGTATCGTGATTAATTTCTTATACGTTTGCCTTAAAACATAGTATGCAGTTTTCTACTAGGATACCCAAAAACTAAAAATGCTTTAAATTGATACATATCTAGGTCACCAAGAGCGTAGATACAAGAAATGGGGAATTTAGTGAACATGAGCGAAAGACGATGGAAGCAATAGGAAAAGCTAGGTAAGAAGTTAGTTCATATATTTATTGAGCTCACAGAGCTTATTAAGCACACTTCATCTTCTGTAATATATTATATGAATAACTAATCCATAACAGGTTCAAATACTATGTCAATTAATTAATTAATGTAGCTATGAGCTGTCTAGTCCTCAAAAACTAAGTAAAAAGAACAAACCAGTAAAATATTAACAAAAATTTGACAAAAACAAGACTGGATGTTAATTTCCGTTCAGTTATCCTACTGTTTTTTAGGTTAAGGCAACTAATTAGCAAGTGATCAACAGACCTAGAAATGAAAACACATGTAAACACTTTCAGTTTGATGTATGTTAGATATAATTTAATATATAACTTTTCCCCTTTTTGTTTAAATTGTTGTAGTGAACTTCCATTGTCCATAGTTCTAGTCGGAGTTGGTGATGGTCCTTGGGACACAATGAAGCAATTTGATGACAGTATTTCATCCAGATTATTCGACAACTTTCAAGTACGTAATTTTTATTCCAAAAAAAAAAAATATAGCAATTAGATAAACCTCTCTTTTAACATATTGTGCTTTTATTATATCTTTCAGTTTGTAAACTTCTCAGAGATAATGTCAAGCAAAATTCCTCAGTCAAGAAAAGACGTGACATTTGCTCTTAGAGCACTAATGGAAATTCCATCACAGTATAAAGCAACCTTACAACTTGGACTTCTAGGGTATGTATATATGCACATATATAACAATCCTAAATTTGTAATACTAAATCAATTAATATTGCAACATATGTACCGATCGATACTGACTTATAACATATATCAGTCTAGGACATACATCTACTTAGATTGATTCCTGGGGAGTAACATCAGAGTGCATTAGCTATTTAACGAGTTTTTCTCAAAGGGACAAAGTGAAAACATAAATAGAGCCGAAGAGCGGAGTAACTTACCAGATCCGACTGCTGATCGATGGAGCGAGGTCGGCGCTAGGGTTTCACCTTTGGTTGCGGTACACAAAAGAGCGAGGGGCGGCGCCCTCTTCCTTCTCAAAGATCAAACGACTGGCGGAACGATGGAGAGAGGCGCCGATTTGGAAGAGAAAAGGAATGGGGAACTGATCGGTTCTATTGAGAGAGTGGAGTGAGGTTTTGTTGAGAAATGAGAACCGATCGGTTTTTGAGAGAGGAGTGTCGAGTGAGGTTTTGAAAAAAAGGCTAAGTCCGGGATATTTCTACCTTTACCCCATCCTCATCTGGCTCGGTTGGGTATCCTCTCCAATATGTGCCCTCTACTCTATCCCCTCTACGGTTTGATTTATGCTATCAGACGCTTTGAGATTCGGGCTTGCGGTGGGATCGGTATTAGTTGGGCTTGCGGTGGGATCGGTATTAAGTGTAATGCAGTGCACCGCAATCCATACTCAGCCCTTTGTTAATATCTCTGTATCGCATTTACTGACTTTGCCAACCCAATTCAAATAATAAAAAAAGGATGGCTCCAGTGAAGATCAGGACGCTACATCACCGATCAAAAGGCTACAATTTAACTATGAGTCTGTTTGGTAATGCATGTACATAAATTATTTTTTAAAAAAATGTGAAAAATGAGAAATATTTTTTTTTGGGAATTTATGTCCAAATCAAATCTACAAATGTCAATTTTGTACAATTTGATTATTATTTACTCGTTCAAATTGTCCAAAACAACGTGGACCGTTAATCTTCGTATGATCATTGAACGGTAGATTTGCTGAAAAATGACATCTAGATTTTTTTTAAATGATCAAGAGAGAACATGAAACCTTAAGAACATAAAAGTTAAAGAGGCTGGATACTAGAAAGCCTCGATCCAAAGTAAACAATTTATAGCCGTACAATGTTGCTATATTGTGTCGCTAGGATGTATTAGTAAATGGATCTTGATTTACTCCAAATTTTAATACAATCAACTTAACGCAACACTCTTTCATTTCAACGGTTCCGATCGACACCAAATGCAATTTCGTCTTCGTTCCTTCATTGATCCACACAACATGGGTTCAAGTCCTATGTACATTGGAGTATGGCACAAGTGATTGATGCATAATGCATTATGTTTTACAATTTCAACAGTTATAAATTAATTGTACTAATGCATATATTATCAATGTTCAAGCATTAATTTTATTATCTCATCAACCTTTATTAATAGTATCACCTTCATATATTACCAATATTCCAAACAAATTTTAATTGAATCCTACAGTAACATACCAATTTTCCAAATAAATTTTAATTGAATCCTATAATATATATAATATAACTTATATCAATCACAAACTTAAAATTATAGACATAATTATAAACATAATTATTTAAAATTATAAACAGAATTATTTTAGAGTCTAAACAGAATTATTTAATATCAAGTCTCAAATCAATTCAACTCCAGTTGAAAAATTTCATGATATGGAATTTAACTTGGCGCCTTCATTTTTCAAAAAACAGCGCTCAAATTGGACCCTTGATCCGGACAGAGTAGTTTAGACTCTAAACAGCGCAACACACCATATCAATTGAAGGCTGCTGTTACATGCACTATGCTGTACGAAGCAAAAGCTGATCTGTTCAACTCTGAAATTTTGCCTTCATTCCTTCGGCGCCATATGACTTCCACTGAATTCACATCCTCCGGTACAGTAATACCGATGAGAAAACAATCACTGAATCTGGACCGGTCTTTTAAACTTGCCACGACTCTCAACGAATCTGAAAGTTAATCTCAACCCGTAAATTGAAGGAGTTCTTTTTACAGTATCTGAGAGGATGCTTGATACGTTTTCATTTCCCCCCAAATCCCTCCTCTTATTAGGTTACCTCGAGTTAATGCGCCCGCCTCCTTCCCTCCTCTCCCACTCATTTCCCCCCCTTCTGAGAGGATACCGAGAAACAAGACTTCGCTCCTTCCCTCCTCTCCCACTCATTTCCCCACCTCTGAGAGGATACCGAGAAATCAGACTTCGCGCTTACTAATCTTCCACTCATTTCTCCCACTCATTTCGATCACTTAACTTCCCGCTTGGATTCTCAGAGTCGACGGCCATCAATAGTCGGGCTGGTAATTTTAGATCACCTATTTCACTTATCTCCTTTAATTGTTGTTCTATTAAGGTTTAATTTTTGTTTACTTATCTCAATGGTTTTCGGGCTGTTAATTTTTGTTTACTTATTTCGCATTAAATCTACCAAATTTCTACAGAAAACACTGAATGAGTCAAATTTGAGAGTCAATTGCGAAAAAGTCTTGTCAGCACTAGGTATCTATGAATTTGAGAGTCAATAAGCACTAGGTATATTGCTGAACATTGAACAGTATGTAATAACTTTAAGCTGCTTACTTCAACAACTGATTATTCTGCAATCACTTCTCCTTTTCACTAAGTCAGTTTACTTAGTAGACCTGGAGTCAACCTTTACTTTTCAATTGACTCCCACTATCCACTTAAATTCTGACAAAAAGACAAAGTAAAAGTCACCTTAATTCTAATTTATCCCTTGGCATTATACTTGACTGATGTTGGAAAATATGGCAGAATTGACAGGCATTTGAAACATTGTAGAAGCTTAAAGTCATTTATTGCTGTCTAGTTACAAGGTTTCTTTATATTTTTAAAGGAGACCTAACCTTATCATTATTTGAAGGCTCCTTTCTTTTTAATAGACTTAAATTCTCATGTACCCTTCAAGAGTTAATAGACTTATATCTTTCTATTTACCCATAAAGTTAATAGACTTATATCTTTCTATTTACCCATAAAGTTAATTACTCTTATTTAAATAGTATTAAGATCTATCTTTTCCCATTATACCCTTATACCTATTTATAAAGTTTTGTGTTTTAACCAACAGCTTGGTAAAAAACAGCAAAATTATCTCAGCTTTATTTAGACAAGTACTTCATAAACTGATAATCGCAAATGGTACCAGCAACAATATAATGCTAATCGCCACTTTATAAGGATATTTTATTTCTGTTTAAGTCTTATTAATTACTGCTCACTTAATGAAATTGCCTAAAATTTTAACCGCGTTCCATTAGTGTTCTGGACCAGTTGTATCAAGTTAATAGCTTCCACAGCCAATTAGTTAAGCTCAAAATACTTTTATATGAAATGAAATATAGTTCTCATTGTGTCACACCAAGCCACTATGAGAAGCTCGTGAACTCAGTGTAGCCACTACAAATTCATGTAATTATTCTAAGTAATTTCTTGGATCACCTCATAACATTGGTAGTCCTGTATACTATGATATCAGCATAGTGTTGTTTTCAATTAGATGCCAAATAGTTATTTTCTTATCAGTAATAGCATGACATTTTCACTATCATAGCATGTATAAAGTGGCACATAGTATGTTGATTTCACCTTTGCTCCATTGATTTTGCACATAAGTCCTTTGCATGGAATTCATGCTTCCTTGGTAAAACTCTGCCTTATGCCCCAATTCATGTATAAAGAAAACAAAGAAAGAAATGACTTACAAAAGAAGATTGGGAGAAAGCGTTTTTGTACCCCCTCACTGCCATGACAAAAGATAAATCAAATAAAAATAACATATCCAACATATTACAAAAAGGGCTGATATTTCCAGTAAGTGTTGCAATCCGGGGGTTTAGCTTGTTAGTCTAGCATTTGAAGTTCCTTTTTGAACCAAATCTCTCTAAAGTTTGGCAAAAAGCTTCATTATTGTTAAGCTTAAATTTTGATGGGTACACTATAAATTTAATCTTAATTATAATCCATTCCTAGTTTCCTTTTCATTCAAACACAGATGGCTCCAAGGAAATCTGCTCTATCAAGAGCAACATCAACAAAAAACAAATTAGGGAGAAAGCGTAAATCACAGGCAATAATTGAGCTCGGCGAGGGTTCAAATGCTACATCCGATGGTGAAATTACACCAACTGAACCCGTAAAGAAAAAGGGACGAGGCCCGGGGCTTATCAGAAAATCGACAAATGTAGTGGAAGACAGACCTATAATCTGGCCAATTTCCTCTTGTGAGTTTACTTGTGTAGAAAAACCAAAGGAAATAACGGCAGCAATCACTAGGTATTGTTGTTTTTCATTTTTACAAAAAAATACAACCATTTTTTCCCCCAAGTCATTTTCTGAAACCATCGCTTTTCTATCACAAGGCTTGCCCTGAACCATATGCCTGGACCATTGAGAAGTTTCCACGCCTTCGATGATACCACGAAAAATAACATCGAATTTGCATTTCTGGTAGTCTATTTTCTTATTATTTTCCATTAGCAGTATTTTTTTTTTTCAAATTCCTGCAAGGACAGTTTCATTTCAGAACTGTTATAGTTACAAAAGAAAATGACTTGTATGTCAGAACTGTTATAGTTTCAGAACTGTTACAGAACTGTTATAGTTTCCATGCCCGTTTCATTTTATTTCAGAACTGTTGTAGTTTCCACGCCCGTTCATTTCATTTCAGAACTGTTATAGTTTCATTTCGGAACTGTTACTGTTATATCATGACTTGTATTTCTTGTATTAAGGGAAATGCAAACCATTCATTCACTTCCAAGTTGGTTTGACTTGTATGAATGTGAGCATTCATACCTGCCACTTACAAGGATACCATCTACATATCTCAAAAATCAGAATTTTACATATCGCAGTTCTCTGAATTTAATAACATGTACCCCTGCTAATGGAATACGTGTTTTTTTAAAGGAGAAATTTGGATATCGTGATGGAGAAGATGTCCAGCGTTGTCGGGAAGTTCTGGAGGCAATAGCGGCAAAGAGGTACAGCGGGGAGCTACACGAGGCAAGGAACAGTTGCATAAAAAAATTCGGTAGAAACATACCGGCATGGAAGAAGTCTGTTCCACATTGGTGCCTAACCCACGCATACTGGCACGGTTTGTGCGACATCTTTGCCACAGATGAATGGCAATAAGTGAGTAAACAAAACCATGATAACCGCACTACATCTGGACTGACGGTATCTCACTATGCTGGATGTGCAAGTGCACACCAGCATTTTGGTAAACTGGTGAGTTTCAATGAACATTAATTCAAAATGAAACTTAATGTGTAGTTTACAGCATCATCTGACTTGTTTATTCATTTTCATGTGGAGAAAAACTTAAAAAATGGAGAAGATCCAACAATGAGGGAACTTTACATCCATCTTCATTGTCGTCGAGACAATGGCAAATCACCCATTGAGACCCAACTGGAAGCTGCCACGCCG
Source organism: Carex myosuroides (assembly GCA_028015225.1). NCBI lineage: Eukaryota > Viridiplantae > Streptophyta > Magnoliopsida > Poales > Cyperaceae > Carex > Carex myosuroides. The sequence goes on from CM051474.1 coordinate 9,911,674, forward strand.
GTTCAGTCTGGACCAGCGGAGATTACTGATGAAAATGGGGTCATGGACCCAAATACAGAGGAGATTCCCCGTGTAATTGAAGAGCTGGATGCCAACTCCTTGTAATTTCCCAACACAAGAATCAAAGCAGTTTACGTAAGTTGCACTATGTACATTAATTTGCTGAATCTGAATACCTAAGTACAAGTGTTGTTGAGTTTGCTGAATTTGATGAATCTCCACTATGTATATTTCATAATTCATGATTTACCTCCTTGTGCTGATAATTTGCTGAATTTACATTAATGTGCTGAATTTACATCAATTTGCTGAATTGATATTAAGAGTTAGGGGACAAATTAGATATATCTAGGTGTTGAGGGGTAAATAAGAAATTAGAGAACTCTTTGGGGATATGTGAGAAATTAACACTTTTTTTGTTGCCTACTGTTTGAGGGTATGTGATAAATTAGATCTCACTACTAGAGGGGCAAAACTGCAAACTGCAATATGCTGGTACTAAAATCGAGTCTCACAAAAAGACAAACTGAACCAGTTCTCTTGCATATCAATTTTTACTGATTTTGTTGCCTACTGTTTGAGGGTATGTGATAAATTAGATCTCACTACTATAAATTTATTCATTACCTAACAAGGTCAAAATAACACATCTTTTTATATTGCTCATATGGTGCAACTAATAGGAAAAGGTGAACGACATGATGGCTGAGGAGGCCCATGCCGACATGGACGAGACCACCATGTTCATGTCAGCTGCTGGCGGAGCAAGCCATGGTAGGGTGCTAGGATTTGGAAGCATGGTTGAAGGGAAGGCGCAAACAGCAACCAATCGATCCAGGCCCAAGCACACAGCATCTTCGGTTACTGTTTCTGGAGTGACAACCAATGGAGTGCAGGCAAGCTTCTCTCGCACAGAAGTACAATCTCTCTTAGACATCAGCAATCGCCGTCAAGCTGAGGATAGGGCCGAGATGAAAAGAGAACTAGCATCTTATCAAATGTGCATCAACCAATTATTCTCGATGTTTGGGGCACAAGGGCCCAATCCACCGGTAATTAACACCAACTTGATTGCTAAATTAATTCCCTTAATTTATTTTATGTGATGACAGATTTTAATATCTCACTAGGATTGCATGTAGCTTACTGATATACTTGTTTGTCGCAACTGAAAGCATGTGCTGAAAATTGCATTGACAACCTATTTGGGTGCAACTTAGTTGCTACTGTTGTTATTGTCGTTATTGTTGAGATATATTGTCACACTAAAATTGGATCTTCGGCATTGTTTAACTTAGGTTCAAGGAATCATTTCGGGAACTCAGCAAGGTTCTACTGGGAATTTACCTAATTTTCAGGTCCCGATTTTGACTTAAGCATATTCATTAAATGTTACAAATCAGATCTGATTTTGTCAACTCCAAGTTATAACACTTGGGCTTGCTTATTCAATCCTTAGGGTCAAGGTCCCACTCAACCAACTCAGGAAGTAGCTTCACACATGCAGACGGGCAACTCCCGGGTAAGAAGTTCTACCTCAGTTTTACATAAATCCATTTATTTAGTGTGATTAGAGTGATTCCAAAGCTTATAGTGCAAAGTTATTTTGCTCCTTTATTTGCACCAATCTTTAAAATGTCTTTGCTTTCTTATCTCATCGTAAGCTACATACGAACAAGGCAAAATTCCTATTTTTCTTTGACAGCCTTTCTAGTGAAAGGATAAAGATAAAGAGAGGGTGTAATGGTCAATTTTACCTTTTTCCGTTGACAGCCTTTCTTTGACATCCTTTCTATCTTAGATTGGGTTACCTCAGCATGGATGCAGATATAGTTGATATGTTAATATGGAGTAGTTTGTTCTAATGGAATTGACTTTCTCGCATTACATGAATCTGCCACTGTGTTAGATGGTTAATTAGGGGTCCCGATGATAATATTACTTAGTAGAGGGTGTTTTTGGTACTAGACTCCTTTTCTGACTCAAAACAAACTATGCAAAATACACATTCATAACAATAACATGTTGTTTCTTTTCCATGTGATATAAATAGGGTAATGCTTCTCCTATACAGCCAAATCAGGGATTCCAAGAACTCTTAAATCAAGCTAATGCTGGAATAGATGACGTACCCACCAATGAAGCTGCAATGGGCCAATGGTGCGGGGATTCTGCCTACAATGGGAACCATCCCTTCTAGTGCAGAAAATTGGACATTTTTGCTCTTCGGACATGTTTTACCAGTTCTAACAAATGAACGAACTTGGGGTAAGTTATCTTGTGAATTTAGGTTAACTACTGGTATGTATATTTTGGTATAGTTATAGGTCCACAATGGTATATTTTGGTATAGTAGTGGTAGTGGGTATATTTTGGTATAGTTGGAAGTGTAAGTGCAATATAGATCTGATGTTGTTATGTTTTCTGCACATATTTTGGTACAATGTATGAAAACTACGTCATGTTAATGCTTATTTAAAGTTTCTCCTACTTTGTGGGAAACTTAGGATGTGTTAATTTACTTGGTTGTCTTCATTTTCTTAGGATGTGTTAATTTTCTTTTTTTAACTTGGGATCTTCCCATTTTAACTTAGGATGTGTTGTTCTATATGGGAATGTGTTTTTCTATATGTGTTTGAATGGGATTTAGTGGGGAAGGTAATACAGTACCTGGTTGGTACAGGGAGTATTGTACCTGATTGGTAAGGGGAGGATTGTAGATGAGAGCATGCTGCTACAATGTCATTCAATTTATTTCCGTGGGTATATCCATGGAAAAACGACCACGATAACTGCCCTCGGAAATACCTCGGTGGGTCCCACACGCTGCCCTCGGAAATACTTCGGTGGGTCCCACATGCTGCCCTCGGAAATACTTCGGTGGGTCCCACATGCTGCCCTCGGAAATACTTCGGTGGGTCCCACATGCTGCCCTCGGAAATACTTCGGTGGGTCCCACATGCTGCCCTCGGAAATACTTCGGTGGGTCCCACGTACTCTGCCCTCGGAAATACTACGGTGGGTCCCACGTCCTTTGCCCTCGGAAATACTACGTTGGGTCCCACGTACTCTGCCCTCGGAAAAACTACTGTGGGTCCCACATATGCGGCCCTCGGAAATACTACGATGGGTCCCACTTTCGATAGCCTTGGAAATACTCTGTGGGGCCCATGTTTGCTTGCCTTGGAATAAATATGGTGGGACCCACAGACGTTGCCCTTGGAAATAATAAGTCCAAGGGTCGGATGTAAAAGTATTTCCGTGCGTAGTTTTTCCATGGGCAAGCACATGGAAAAAGCCGGAAAATAGTATTTCCATCGGCCCCCTCGGAAATACTGGGTATTTCCATCGAAGGCTTTTGCGACGGCCTTTTTCCGAGGGTGGCGCACGGAAAAACCAATTTCAGGGCTTGTTCCGTGCGTAAGCCCACGGAAGAAACCATTTTCTGCCTTCGGAAAAAGATCCCATTCTAGTAGTGATATTTAAAAGATAAAATTGAGTAGAAGACATTCGTAATTTTAGATTCACAAAATTCGTGATAGATCGTCAGAAAAATGGACTAGAATAATTAGAGGAAAATTTTAAAAAAATGGGTGAAATGAATCTTTCATTTTTTAATTTGAAGACAAAAGTTAGGAGTTGAACTAGTTGGAATTCGAGAATGAAAGCTTTAGGGACAAAATCTTCTCTAAAAAAATTATTAATGCAGTAGGTAGACCAAGCGATAATTATGTCCGAGGATATATATGGTTCGCTCACTTACTTTTGACCCTACTAATTATTTTCAACCTACATAATATAAGCGGGAAAGCACATACAATTATGTTATTCTTTTATGTATGACTAAGTAATCTGGGTAAGAGCTAACAAGATTTTGCAGGAAAAAGATACGCTGAATGGATGACACCAAATGATACAGAAGAGAAGACCGAGAAAAAGATAGAACCACTTACAAGTAAGCTACTACGGACAACTGCATGTAACAAAAATTGAGAAGGGTTCTAAAATACCACAAATTTTTTGTCACAATATACAACAAACTCACTTTTTAATTTATATTTCAAAATAACCTAAATTACAAATCCAAAACAATTATTTTCTTGTTCATCTATATGATTTTTTTTATATTTTTTTAGTTCATTTTGTACTAGATCAGGTGGTCAAAAATGAATATCTTAAAATAAATCAATCATAGTTAACGAGATTTGTTTATTTTTTTTATCATTTGATCTTGCAAAAATGAACTTTAAAAATTATAATTTTTTACATTCACGCATCTCTCATATCAATGAACAAATTAAGTTGACATTTGGATTTTAGAAGTTTGAAATATAATGAAAAGTGAACTTGTAGTATTTTGTAGCACTGAAAACTTGTGATTTTGGAATCCTCTTCATACAAAATTATCAAATAAATGGAGGTTGAATAAGGAAAATTGGAATTTGCAAAACTAACAGGATTTGATATCTTGATGTCATCATTTGATTCGAAAGAGAAGCAAGACAACAAGGAACCAAAATGGCTGGTGGAGGAAGAGCCATCTACAGGTAAGTCCGTTGACACTTGATACAGTATCAGTTAACATATTGATCCAGAAAGTACTCTCAAAATGATTATGAAAAATCTATGCAGAAACCAAATTCAGAAGCTACGTACAGTTTACAACAGAATTAGAAAAAAAAAAAAGGAAAATCAGGTGCACATGTCTATCCAAAAAACAGTGCATACCTTGAGAAAGTTAGAAGTTTGAGATTCTTTTATTTTTATTTTTTATTTTCTGAAGACAGAACATTAAGAAACTTTAATTAACTTGGTGCAACTTTCATGTGAAATTCAGGATCAGATGGCCCAGCACAATCATCCCATTATATTAAAAAAAAGAAAAAAAAATGATACCAAGCTAACAAGTAAACAAATTATGCAGAATCTGATGAAAAACAGAGCTCGCCTACAAATGAGAAAACGCAAGAATCTAGTCTCACAACGGCAGGTTAATTCATGCTTGTGAATTACTTTACATTTATAGTTCTTTCAATATTTCCTTTTTTATTGTAATAACTAATAAGCCTTTTTGTATTTCACAGATATGTTGGGTCGGTTAGAATTCAATGCGTCCAACCAAAAATTTGACCCAGTAATTTGAAATCTTGATAGCTATTATCCTTCACTAAATAATTGCCACCTTAAAAACTAACAGAAGTCATAGTGAATAGGGGTGTGAATGGCACCCTTTTATCGGTATACCCAATTCGTACCGTATTCGATAGACAGGTACGAGTAAGACACTTTTTTCGTTATCTAAATGGGTAAGGTTACGGGTAAACCCTATTTCATACTCATTACCAGATCGGGTAATAATAAAAAAATTGATATATATTATATATATTAATGAGCAATGAATATTCATTCTCCAACTACTCTTGATAGTTGTGTTACACTTATTAACCATTACCGCAAATTCCAATAAAGTTTAGACCTTTAAACCACATATAATATGTGCGAAATGAATGTGTTTTACCGGTTATTTAACCGCTACTGTTTCGTTATCCGACAACCATAATTAGGTAAGGATAGGGTACGGATAAGGTAATTTGTAGTGGGTAAGAGTAAGGTACATGTAAGGACAACTTATAAAGGGTACAGATATGAAAATGCTCCCACCCGACCCTTATCGTATCCGTTGACACTCCTAATAGTTAACAAGAGCTAATCCAAGATACAATATCTGCTCCAAAGAGGGGGATATAAGAATTGTCCCAGATGCCTCCACAATTTTTATCGTCTCTCCTACACCAATCCAAACACCATGACATGGAAGATCAAGCCATACCCGCGAAAATGGGAGTCTGGCACAATGGAGGCAATAAATTAACTGAGATGGGCATCACAAATCAAAATCAGTATGATGCCCGCTCGGAACCATTTGATTGGTTCACGATCCATGGGCGCCACTTAAATATTCGTGCATGGCGCTTCAATATTTGTGCGGATCAAGTGCACACACATCATGTGATGAAGCGAATCTGATGGTTCCGAACAGGCATTGGACGTGCCCCGCTTCCATTTCAAATATGCACGAATGTGTAGATGAAATTCATAATTGTTAAAGATAGAAAGTCGGAGGGATATTAGCTGTATTGATTTAGGATTAGCTGTGTGAATATTTGTATTAATTACTTTTCTAATTTTGTCATTAGTCTTTCATTATATAGGTATGTAATGTTGATTAGTAAGATATACAGAAATTACAACTTTCTAATTCACTTACATGGTATCAGAGCCATATCAGGCTTCTGTACCCTAGGCGGCTAGGGTTTCGTCAGATCCACGGCAGTTGGCCGTTCCGTACTACTCAGTGCTGCCTTCCGCTCAGCGCTGACCTTCGCTCCGCCCCGTGCTGCCCTCCGCTCCGCCCCGTGCTGCCCTCCGCTCCGCCCCGTGCTGCCCTCCGCTCAGCCCCGTGTTTCTCTCTGCTCCGCCTCGTGCTGCTCGCCGATCCGCTCCTCTCTGCTCCGTGCTGCGCGCCGCTCCACTCCGCCCTGTGTACGCCGCTTCGCACCACCCACCGCACCGCCCATCGATCGGACTCGGTACCGATCTCTCTTTCTCTCTTTGGCCCTCTCTCTCGGTACCGATCCCTCTTTCCCTCTTTCCCTCTTCGGCCCTCTCTCTTTCTTTCTTCGGAGAAGAAAAGAGTTCGGACCCGAGACTCATATTTTTTTGTTCTCTCTCTAAATAATCTGCTCTGGAGGTCCCACCGAGACTCATATTGATAAACAACTCTGATTTTATCTAGAATTTTTTAATGGATAAATAACCTGTTACTCAAATTGCACCTATGGTTCCACAATCGATATCCATTCAGCAACTGAAAATTCCTAGTAACCTCTCTAGCTCCAACTGGGAACAATGGTCCACATTTGTTGTGACTGGGTTAGATTCGCTTCGAAAGGGAAAATATCTGACGGAAGAATCACAAGCTACCGAAGACTGGAAAGCTGAGGATAGCTCTATTCGCATGATTCTGTGGAATGCAATGGAGCCCGATATTTTGTCCACTGTACACACCTTTAAGACCACTAAGAAAATGTGGGATCATCTCCAATCCACATATTCTAAAAGAACCAGCATGGCACATGCATACACAGTTTCTCAGGCACATGCACGGTGTGAACAGGGTGATGCAACTCTTACCGAGTACTTCACCAAATTCAAGAAATTATCTGATGAGATGAGTGATTTATTTCCCTTCGGTGCGGATTCAGCCACAGTATGGGAGCAGCTGAATACACTCACATTTATTGGAGGTATGTCATCCAGATACTCCTCAGCACGACCGATCCTTCTTGGTCAGACAGTTATACCATCGTTGTCTGCTACCTATCATCTTCTGCGGGAAATGTTTCCCTCTGATGGGATTGGTTCGTCACCTATTACTGAAAACTCAGCATTAGTGGCAAACTCTTACAGAGGTAAGAGCACAGGTCAGTCATTTGTGAAAGGAGGAAAAGGATCTGAGGGCACTTCTAATTCAAGTAACAATAAGAATGTGCAGTGCCGCTATTGCAAGGAGTGGGGTCACATGAAGTGGGACTGCCCAAAGCACCCAAAAGGTTCACCACACCCTCCTCGTGCTCAGGTGGCCACTGTCGATCAATCACCCAGCGAATGCACCAATTCAGGTGAAATTGCTACACTTTTTCAGCGACTCGAGCAGCTGGGCTTCTCTCGTGCCGACATGACCTCTCAGCCACAGACTCCGAGGGCTACTTTAGCTCACCCAGGTATGACTTCTAACTGTTTTATAGCATCAAAATCATCATGGATTGTTGATTCAGGCGCTACTGACCACATGACTGGTAACAAAAGTATACTGTCAGGCCTTACCACTACCTCACAACCACCTGTCCAAATAGCCAATGGCTCTACCTGCAATATAGAAGGAATTGGATCCACCCAAATTTCACAAAACATGCCCTTATCATCTGTCTTATATGTTCCTTCCTTTCCTGAGAACCTTATGTCTGTAAGCAAAATAACAGAACAGTTATATTGCTCCGTTACCTTCACCCCAACTAAATGCATCTTTCAGGAACTGGGGACGAACAGGTTGATTGGCACTGCATATAAGGACAAAGGTCTGTATTGCATGGAGAGCTCACCTCAACGAGTGGCATACCTGAGTATTAGTAGTGCTAAGGAGGTTCATTATCAGTTGGGGCATCCATCTCTCCAGGTGTTGAAGAAGATACGTCCTGAATTTCAGTCTATTTCAGAATTAGTTTGTGAGTCCTGTATCCAGGGAAAGCATGTCCATGCTTCCCATCCACCTAGAGTCATTAATCGGTCTAACAGTATCTTTGCTTTAGTGCATTCTGATGTATGGGGTCCTTGTCCAGTTACATCTGTATCAGATTTTCTATATTTTGTTACTTTTGTGGATGATTTATCTCGTGCAACTTGGATCTTTGTTATTAAATCTAGACAAGAAATTTTTGCAAAATTTTCAGCTTTTTGTTCTTTTGTGAAAACTCAGTTCGATACCACTGTTAAACTCTTCGTAGTGACAATGCCAAAGAATATTTTACAAATGAATTTGTGCAATATACGACTGATAATGGTATCATCCATGAATCATCATGTGCTTATACACCTCAACAAAATGGAGTGGCTGAACGAAAGAATAGACACATACTTGAGGTGGCTCGCACTATGATGATACATGGACATGTCCCTCATCGTTTCTGGGCTGACGCAGTTCTAACCGCATGTTATCTGATAAACCGTATGCCATCCTCTGTACTTGATGGTGCAATACCATATAATGTCCTATTTCCATCTGCACCTTTATTTCCTGTTTCACCCAAGATCTTTGGTTGCGTCTGTTATGTGTATGATAATAGACCAGGTCGTACGAAACTTGACCCCAAGTCCCTCCGATGTATTTTTGTAGGCTATTCTGTTACTCAAAAAGGTTATCGATGTTATAGCCCCACTATTAGAAGGTACTTTGTTTCTTCTGATGTTGTTTTTATGGAGTCTGTACCGTATTCCTTAAATTCTGAATCTAGTCCATTATCTACATCTAGTAATTCTCCACCTATCATGACTATTCTAAAATATCCTGATGTTCACATCGGCTCTTCTTCAATCCTTGAGAGTGGCGTGCCACCGACACCTCCTGCGCCTCCTATTACTCAGGTATATACTCGAAGGGGTAAGAATCTCCCTGTTAATACTAACTCTGTTCAGACTATGCAGGACCATGAGACTTGTGCGTCCCCTGTTGAACCTGACGCAACCACTGAATCCCCACAATCTCCTACACAAGCACCTGACCCTACCACACCTAGTCCACATATTCCTGCTCCAATCCCACCACCTCAAATCTCCGATCTTGACCTTCCCATTGCCCTCCGTAAAGGCCCACGTAAATGCCCCAGTACCAGATATCCTCTTGACCGCTTCTGTTCCTACGCATCCCTATCCACAGATCACCGTGCCTTTACTACTAGCCTTGACAGTTACTCTGTTCCTAAGAATGTGCCAGAGGCTCTGCAAAATCCGGGGTGGTTTAGTGCTATGCAGGAGGAAATGTCAGCTCTGTGGAAAAATGAAACATGGGATCTTTGTCCTCTCTCTCCTGGTAAAAAGGCAGTCGGTTGCAAGTGGATCTTCACGATCAAGGTTCATCCTGATGGATCACTCCACCGACTCAAAGCTCGCTTGGTTGCAAAAGGGTACTCTCAGGCCTATGGCATTGATTATGATGAGACATTTTCTCCCGTTGCTAAGATGGCCTCTGTTCGCATCTGCATGTCTCTAGCTGCTATTCGCCGCTGGCCGCTGCACCAATTAGATGTCAAGAATGCATTTCTCAATGGCATTCTTGAGGAGGAGGTTTATATGACTCAGCCACCTCGATTTGTTGTTCAGGAGGAGGCTTCTAAAGTCTACCGTTTGTGAAAGTCTCTATACGGTCTGAAACAATCTCCCCGAGCTTGGTTTGGGCGTCTCTCCCAAGCACTTGGTCAATTTGGCATGACCAGGAGTACTAATGATCACTCAGTCTTTTATAGGCACTTAAAGGAGAAGACCATCATCCTAGTTGCATATGTCGATGATCTGATTATCACTGGTGATGATGTCGAAGGGATCTCGGTATTGAAGAAGTTTTTGAGCGAGCAATTCCAGATTACAGATCTTGGTAAACTCAAGTACTTTCTTGGCATTGAGGTATCACGGTCTCCTGGTAAGATCCTTATTTGTCAAAGAAAGTATGTTCTTGATATGCTTTTAGAATGCGGGTTGCTTGGATGCAAACCTGTTGACTCACCGATGGTCCCTGAGACCAAGCTCATGCCTGATGACACCCTTACATGATCCTGAGAAATATCGGAGATTGGTCGAGAAGCTAAATTATCTAACAGTTACTCGACCAGACATTGCTTATCCAGTGAGTGTAGTGAGCCAATTCATGTCAGCCCCGCACACTACACACTGGGACGCAGCTATTCGGATCCTTAGATACCTTAAGGGATCTCCAGGTAAAGGACTCGTATATTCTGATCAGGGACATAGTAGGATCGCAGCGTTCACTGATGCCGATTGGGCAGATTGTCCTACTAGTCGAAGGTCCACTACTGGATATTGTGTCTTCTTTGGTGGTAACCTTATATCCTGGAAGAGTAAGAAGCAGACAGTTATATCTCGATCCAGTGCGGAGTCAGAATACCGCGCAATGGCAAACACATCCTGTGAGCTAGTTTGGACGAAGCGTTTACTCAGTGAGCTAGGTGTTCGCCATGATGGTTTGATGAGGCTACACTGTGACAATCAGGCCGCCATGCATATCGCCAAGAATCAGGTCTTCCATGAGCGGACCAAGCACATTGAGGTGGATTCTCATCTGATTCGAGATCTTGTCATAGGAACATCTTCTTGTCCCCCATGTATTCAACTCATTCACGTTCAGACAGATCTTCAGCTCGCCGATATTCTAACCAAGCCTCTTCGCAAAACTCCAATTAATACTATATGTAACAAGTTGGGCATGTTAGACATATACGCTCCAACTTGAGGAGGAGTGTTAAAGATAGAAAGTCGGAGGGATATTAGCTGTATTGATTTAGGATTAGCTGTGTGAATATTTGTATTAATTACTTTTCTAATTTTGTCATTAGTCTTTCATTATATAGGTATGTAACGTTGATTAGTAAGATATACAGAAATTACAACTTTCTAATTCACTTACAATAATCAAACCCACCCCCCCCCCCCCCCCCCCCCCCTCCCCAAAAAAAAAAGAACACTGACATTGCTACTGACATTTTATGCAGAATCTAGCACAACTCAGCCCTCAGTTCCTTCATATCAGAGACAAGAGGAAGCTCCCTCCAAGACAGGTATACGATATTATAGAAAACTACAATACATTTAACTTATTATTACGTCAGTGTTACATATCAAAACCCTTACAAACCATGTAACCAATTGCGGTTAATACAAGTAGGGGCGTGAGCCCTTTTATTTCTCTAAAAAAAAGTACCTTATTATTATGATAGTGCTGTAATTTTGATAATCCTTTCCAAAATAATAACAATTGACATTTTTAAGTGCCAATTGTTGTGCAGAATCCACCACAACGGAACTCTCTGTTTCTTCAAATCAGGAACAAGACCAAGCAATCTCCAATTCAGGTATATATTAGTACGAAGTAAAATATAATGGTTCCACTGGATATTATTACAGAAACTAGTATTTTTATTAATTTGATTAAGTGATGATTAAAATGATAGTTACTGTTACAAAACTATGTACTAGTAGCATGCAGTAGCATATTTAGTTTCATTAATAGCAAAAATTGATTTGTTTATAATTCACAGATTCTCCAGCTCAAAACACAGGCATAATTTGTGAATTCTCTGACTACCGATACAACATGTGCTCCATAGAAGTGAACCTGAAGGTTATGGGGAACTCGGCAACTGTGCTCCTCATACCTCCATCTTTCACCACTCCTACCAACACCACTGTCTGGAAAATCCGCCCATTTACCCGAAAATGGGAGGAACTTACCATGGCACGTGTTAGAGAATTAACAATCAAATGGGCCTCAAATCAAAACCAAGGACCTTCTTGTGATGTGACACATGATGTGCCCGTTTTGATATTTCCAACACCATTTTTTTCATTCAACCTGTTCCATGACATACAGATCTGCTCATACCGCTTTTCGTTGCTGCAAACCAATACAATGGAAAAATTCAGTTTGCGGTGACGAACTTCCATGGGCCTTGGATTAATAAGTTCATGCCACACCTACAAGCGCTCTCACACTACCCCATTATTAACCTCGATTCAGAAACCCTAGTTCATTGTTTCCCATCAGGACAAGTAGGCCTTAGAGCAACTTTTCCTATGACAGTGGATAATTATTCAGCTCAAAATGTTTCCACCATGGTAGGCTTTAGAAACTTTGTGAGAACAAGCCTATCATTAGAGAGAACTCTAGTTGATATTACTGATCAGAAGAACTCAAACAAGAAACCGAGGATAGCTATTTTGCTAAGGAAAGTCACCCGTACATTTACGAATGAAAACGAGATTGTAGAAATGGCCAAAGGAGTCAGCTTCGAAGTTGTTCGAGTTGATCCTGAAACCACAAAAGATTTTCCAAGAATAGCACATCTAATAAACTCTTGTGATGTGTTGATGGGATTGCATGGAGCTGGTTTAACAAACATGATGTATCTACCAAACAATGGTACACTCATACAAGTTCTTCCTTGGGGGGACTTGAGATTTATAAGCTGGAAAGATTTTGGGGAACCAACAAAATATATGGGACTAAACTATATAGAGTACGAAATAAAAGAAGAAGAAAGTACTCTTATAGAGAAGTACCCAAAAAATCATACTGTTTTTACAAACCCGCAAGAGTTACACAAGCAAGGTTGGACGGCAATGTCTTCTGTTTATCTGGTAGAACAAAGTGTGAAGCTTGATGTGAATAGATTTAGAGGAGTTTTGGTGGATCTTTTTAATTCCCTTACTCAACAAACGAGAAAAAAGTAGAGGAGCTTAGAACAAAGTACTGTATCTTTTTATTTTATTTCCCTAGCCTTTTTTGTTTCTTACAACTTTAGTGATATTGTTAGATTGAAATTATAATTTTGGTGAAGAGAACACAAACTTCAAACTCTATTTCTTATAACAACATAAGATCGAGTACAAGAGGCTATTTTCTTCTATTACAAAGCTTGTATCTATTTCACACATGCATACTTCCTACAAAAGCTCATACCTCTATTTATATTACTCCAAAGAACATTCTAGGCCTATTACACCTCATACAAAATATCTAGATATCTCTACTCCTATCCTTATCTATTTTCTAGATATTTCTCATGAACATTCATGAATTCTAAAGGCTATTACATATTAGAAGACAATTTGGATTTGGACTCTAGACTTTGATATTTTCTCTAACTTTTTAGAATACTTCACAAAATACTAAATTAAGTTTATTAATTCAACAGATATGACTGTTGTCTTGAGGAAGTTTTTTGTTTCGTGAAGCAAGGGTCAAATATATATATCACCAGATCTAGTTTCATTTATACGAGATATAACTATTGAAGGTCTCAGACTCAAGACTCAGAGCGAGAGATGGAAAAATATTGATCCTCTAGACTTTAATTCACCGACTACTAATGAGATGGCAAAATAATTCAGTAAGTTCTCCATCAACAAAATCGTAAAACAGGAACAAAAGTAATATTACTAATGGCAGTACGTAGTAATTATGTAAAACAACAAGAAAAGCAAAAAAATGATATAAAAATAGTAAAATATTTCCCAAGAATAAATAATAAAAACAAATTATATATATAACACTTTTCATTAGCTTACTAAAGTGCAGCATTAACTCAATGCATGACCACCGCATATTTACTTTCGTAGTTTGAATTCAATTTATGAAGTAGCCAGTGAAAATATAATACTTTTAGTTTGTTTTAAGATATTAATTCACTAGTACAAAAAACCCCTTTACCGACTGTTAAAAAACTCTTATACCGACTGTTATTGAGGTGTCGGTGATGGCGCCGTCAGTATAGGTATATCATTACTGACGGGTAAATAGCAGTCGGTGTAGGCAATTCCAAAAATAACATTTTGACAGAAACATGTTGACAGAAACATTGACAGAAACATTGAACAATTCCAAAAATCATCCTTTTTTTGACAGAAACATTTTAAAGACCAACAAGCAAATGTTCGCCCGAGCCTGTATCAACTAATTACAAAAATATTGTACAACACGTACAATGCTAATCTAAGTTTTTCCTACTAACAATTTTCTATGCATTCTTCCTGTATTCTATCCCCAATCGTGTTTTGAATTAGTACTAGTACATACCCTTAAATACAGGATTTGTTCTACAAATGCTTGCTCTATATTCCTCATATTCTGCCTTTGTATGACATGCCTAAGAGGAGAAAAGAAATCAAAATGATGATAATAAAACAATGAACAATAGTTCTTCAGAAGCAAAAGAAAACAAAATGTGGATCATTGCACAAATCCCTTCATGTGACAACTATTATAAAAAAATGGTTCTCTGGAAAGCTATGTTCATTATGTCAGGACAAGAACCATTATGATTTATGACTTGTAGCAATCCTATCCTAAAGAATTATATTGTCTTATAATTTATAACATTTTGGTAGGTGTCATGTTTGGTCAGGATTTATCAAGAACTACCTTCACACTACCAGAAATATTATATTGTCTACCTATGAAAGATGTTAGTAAATGTTGCTGTAGTACCAAACAACATAGCTATAAAATGATAGACATGAAATACCCCATAAAATTCAGCAGTAGAAGCAAGCACAGAACCTCCGAACCAAACTGCATATCTCTCGATAGGATGGTTCGCCACATTGACTTCAATTGGTTGAGACTATACAAAAAGGTAAAAAGAATATTCAAATATCGTTAGTTTAATTGAGAGTTTTTACTCTTTACCATTAAGAAAACGCAAGGAAACAATCTTACTTTTACATCAGGTCCAAGCCGGGCACTAGCTTGCTCAAAAATGGCTTCTCATTATTACAGCTTCGCTTTCTAGATGAATCCCTGACAAGCATTCCACTAACAGAAAAAGATAAAATTAACATTGTGCATATAGAAGTTGCATTATTCAGTTTAATAAACTTTTTAATTGACTTTCTCTGTATTGATTTTCAATATTGCACTAAACTTTTTAATTTCATTCATCATGGGCCAGCGAGGCTGATAGTGGCACTTAATTTGGTAGTAATCAATACAAGGCAATGATTTACTAAGTTCTTCTACAAATTGATAGGATTTTAGTGAAATCAACGAGTTTTCTGGCCAAATTACAGAATGTATCGTTCTATTTTTGTGTTTGATTATAAGTGCTTTCAATCACTTCAAACGCTTCTAAAAGGTGACTGTTCGGTTAGAGCTGCTTCAGGGGCCATATCGGGTCAGAACTGGACGCAGCTGTCAGAGTTACCCAGCCTGCACTCAGGTTACAACTTACAAGCTTGCGCTATGGAGCTCAGCCAATTACATTCAAACACTGAAGTACTAAACCATATGGGCTCAGATCCAGAGCGGTACCCTACCATGTAGTTGCATCATCCGCTTTAACCTGGTACGAATCTCAAAGCAACCCCCTACAATTCAAATAGGCACCAAAATGATTTTGGCTCAGCTGGGAGTTATTCCACATGGTAGGGTGCCGTGAATTTGCATCACCTAAGATATCTCAAACTTTGAATTGATAAGTGGAAGTCCGGACCGTTTAAATCATTTTTGCATGAATCTCAAAGCACAATAATACTAGCTTTAGATAAACTGAAAATATGAGATATCTCAGAGGATATGGACTCAGGGTACCGCAGGGGATAATCACCCAAACCCTACAAGAAAGCTGATTGATACATACTAGTACCACTATACCAGAAAAACAAGAAGCCTGAATCAGTATCAGATACCTCACCTCTTCTCTCCTCCAGCGTAGTAATACTGATCTTCATCAGAATCAGTATCAGAGTCCGAGTCTGACTCTGCCTTCCTCTTAAGATCTGAAAAGGTTGTGATTGCCGATCTCTTACTGGACTTCCCAGCCTTCTCTTTCCCTCTAGATCTGAAAAGGTTGTGATTGCCGATCTGAAAAGGTTGTGATTGTTTTTGTAATGACAAAAAATAATGATAACGGTCCCTTAAGAGATTCTGACAAGAAATTATCACTAGATTAAAAAAAAGATAAACCTACAAATCCATTTCCCGTAGAAACGGTAGGTGCACAGCTGGTGCAGTCACAAGGCAGCCATAAGAGATCACTTCCGGTATCCAGCGCAACTAAAAATGTCATGCTCGGTGTACCTACTGTAACCAATGCATAGTACAAACTAGAACCATAACCAGAGAATACTTGATTAGATTAAATTGAATTGAACTTCAATTTGATAAAAAACTGAAAAAAAAACAATCTCAGGAGAAACTTACAATCCCAGTGAATTGACCTTGAGCGTGGCATTTCCTTCTGAGAAAGTCAGACCTGGAGGCCCTCCACTACCTCGATCTGTCAGCTTTAGAAAGTATTGCTCCGGCAAGGTCATGTCCAGCAAGTGCTGTATAGTACTCAGCCGTTCCCGCCTCTAGCCAGCCCCCAAGAAGCTCTTTACCATTAGATAAAGACCACCGGCGAACCGGTGCAGAACCGGTGGTGGATGTCCAGGCCTAGGGTTAGGGTACGGAGACAGAAGACGAGCTGGAGTAGTGCTAGTGTTGGCAACGGCGGCAGCGACAGGTCGCCGTTTCTGGTTGACGACTGTAGTTATACCTTTGTTGCTCTGGAAAGTGGGGACTGGGGACTGATCAAACAATACTTTCCATTTCCAGCTAAGGCGGAGAGAGAGGAGGCAGTAAGGCGGAGAGAGAGGAGGCAGTAATGCGGAGGCGGAGAGAGACAGCAAAGCGGAGGCGAAGAGAGACCAAGCAATTTGAAATTTTGGTTTCGGGAGGGTTTATCGCAAAGAAGAGGTAAATTTAGAAAAATGAAATTTAGAAGGGGGAAATGAAATTCTTCGCCGCTGATCGAAAGAGATAAACCCGGGAACAAAAATTTTCGGAAGGAATCGAAAGAGATAAACCCGGGAATGAAAATTTTCGGAAGGAAAATCACCGACGGTTCCGAAAATTTCCATTCAATACTGACTGTTTTAAAAAAAAAACAGTCTGCGTAGGGTATGAGCAACACCGACTGTTTTTAAAAAAAGCAGTCAGTGTTGGTCACTGCTCAACACCGACTGTTTTTTCTAAAAAACAGTCGGTGTAGGGTATGAGCAACACCAACTGTTTTTTAAAAAAACAGTCAGTGTTGGTGACTGCTCAGCACCGACTGTTTTTTAAAAAAAACAGTCGGTGTAGGGTATGAGCAACACCGACTATTTTTTTAAAAAACAGTCGGTGTTGGTTCACTGACGGTTTTTTGTAATGGAACAGTCAGTGTTGAGGTTCTTCTTATTTACGATTTTACCAGCAGTCTCTACACTGACTGTTACATATTGAAACAGTCGGTGGTTGAGGGTCGGTGAAGAGGTTTTTTGTACTGGTGATTTAATTCTAGTTCGGAACTCTTAATTCTAAGTTTGACCCACTTTTGGCGGGGAGATCAAGCTCCAATTTCACGCTCTCTCACGTGTCTTTCACGAATCCATGTAATTTTAACATGGTATATATTGTTTATTACATCCGCATTTGTTATCTATTGTAGAAAATAGAATGATTTATGTACACTAGTACAAAAAACCCCTTCACCGACTGTTAAAAAACACTTATACCGACTGTTATTGAGGCGTCGGTGATGGCGGCGACGGTATAGATAAATCTTTACTGACGGCTGAATAACAGTCGGTGTAGGTACCAACACCGACGGGTTTTTCAAAAAAACAGTCGGTGTAGGGTACCAACACCGACTGTTTTTTTGAAAAAACCGTCGGTGTAGGTGCCCAGCACCGATTTTTTTTTTTTTTTTTTATTTGCACCTGTAGACGTGACAACTGGCAAGCATGTAATTTCTACACCGATAATAAACAATAACTCAATAATAACACAATAATAACACAATAATAACACAATAATAAACACAATAATAAACAATAAACACAATAATAAACAACATAACTCATATTTCATTCACAAAAAAACACACTATAACAAAATTTACATATATAACACCATTTACATATCCTATATAACACCATTTTCTTGGAGAGGAAACATGTAATTTCTTTGTAACAACTGAAGTTCTGCATTAATTTACAAGTTGATCTACAGAACAACCTTTCGATGTAAACTCTTAACTCAGTTTTCAAAAGATTATGCACCTCATATTCCTCATATTCCTCCGAAGCATGTAAAGCTGCCGCAGCTGCTCTGTGGGATTTCTCAGTGTTTCCTTCATCAAGTATTAATCCATGGAAATAGTACGCAGCAGCCTGACATTGATGTACTTAATTATATAAGTCACCCATCTAAACAAAAATAAAAACATGAGCATAATCTAGATTAGAATAAAATGGAGAAACCTTAGATTCTAGGAATTTCCACTTGATAAAGAGTTGGTGTTTCTTCCCCCAGCCGTCTTGCAAAGGAAGTAATGCAATGTTATCCTGAGCCTATACAAATCTATTTTTCAGAACCAGTACAGGAACAGGTGGGTAGTTACCAGAATTGGAGACCTAATACAGTGAAAGAAGTACCTGTTGCCAATACTTAACCATCTCAGAAGCTAACCTTCTTTTTACTGCAAAGTGTAGATGCCTCGGATTGAAATTAATTCGAGTTAGATTAGATCATCTGATCAAAATCAATTCGAGTTAGATTAGATCAAGACATGCAGATGCCTCGGATTGAAATTTTTTCGTAGTATTTTACAGAACTGATCTGACCTATACCAGTTTCAGTTCAGGCAGTATAATTCTACAAATCTCACTGATATGGAATCACCTGTTAGGTCTATTGCTAGTATGTCAAAAATAGAAAGCCTAATGACTGTATCTGGTACCTGTTAAAATAAAATGCACATGCTAGTGAGACCAGACTGTAAGGTTGTTACCTAATTTTCATTGTTAAAAATAACTCATTAAGAGAAGCAATGAAATTGGAAAATTTGGGCAGGCCATACTGACCTGACACGATTAGACAATATTGTTCAATTGGGAAGATTGTTATATTGGTTTATTACTTACTATGGGTGTTAAAATAAAAACCTGAACCACCAACTATATACTCCCATTAAAAAAAAAAGGACATAAAACAGATCAATGCGGATTCAAGTCCAGACACCAATTTGCCACATAATTTCCACTATTAGCAAGCCAAATCTGAACCAACCCAATCCAATTATGGATGAGACATGATGCCACATTTGTATGACCCGATACTCTGGGCAACCATCATGTTCATGATTCAAATCAGGACAACCTGATACTCTATTTATAATAAAATATGGATGAGACATGAAGCTACATTTGTATAAATTGTCATGGCACCGCAATAAGCAGGTGAATATGTACCTGAGATTGCTAGAGACCGCCATGTAAACACCATATCCAACGCTAGTTGATATAATAGGTATATCCTCCCCTTCATGAGGATTTTCCTTGTCAAGAGCCTTTCTTGCCTTTATCAAGGCATTTGTTACCCCGGTCCCAATCTAACATACAAAATACAAAATTATAATAATAAGCTCAAATCTTAAAAAATAATCAGCTATTCAGCTCAAATCTTAAATAGCGAAAAATTCAAAAGGTTGTAGTGTTGAGCATAGCATCAATAAAACATCTGCTTATGTTATAATGGAAAAATAAGAGAGCCAGATATAAGAACAAAAAAATGTTTTAATTAGGTCAACTGAAGCAAGTAAAATGAGACAAAAATAGGGGACATGATTTAAAATTTCACTACTATCATGAGTGCCAGAAATCAAAGTTGCTCTATACAAACTAACCTTAATCAATTCAGAGTTGAGAAAATAATAATAAAACCAAATGGGGGACATACCAATGAAGAAGCAGTCCCTACAACAAAAAGCTTGGATCCATTTCTCTGTAAAACAGAAATACTGATTATAAATAAGAATATAAATTTGTTTCTTTGCATAAAGATTCAATAGAAGGCATAACATCCATAAGCTAAATAAAAGAATACTTTACCACAATAGCACCTATTCTTTGCACAAGTGAATATGACCTTCCAGCCAAAGCAACCTAAAATCATACAAAGCACACGAAATTGATTAACTACAAGAAACAAGATTAACTACAAGAAACAACCATCGATCTCATTTCAAATAGCAACGAAATCGAGAGGGAGGGATGTTTTACCAGTGCCAGTGGCAGCAGTGATCAGATGAGGTCGACGGATCAGATTCCTATTTTGATTTTGGTACTGTACCAGTGGCAGCGGTGAGCTCCTCAGGCTGCCACGCACATTTTCTCCTACGCGATCTCCTCAGGCAGTCTCCGGTGAGGCAGGTTAGAAGGCTTCTCCGCGCACACCTTCTCCGCCGCGCACCTTCTCTCGCGCACACCTTCTCCGCCGCGCGGGTTTGGCGGAGAATTTATTTTAGGGAAATTTAGAAGAGTGAATTGAAACCGAGAAGAGGGAAATTTATAAGGGTTTGGCGGAGAAACTCGGGAACGAAATTTTGTTAGAGAAATCACCGACGGTTCCGAATTTTATTACTCAACACCGACTGTTTTTTAAAAAAAACAGTCGGTGTAGGGTATTACCAATACCGACTGTTTTTTTTAAAAACAGTCAGTGTTGGTGACTGCTCAACACCGACTGTTTTTTACAAAAAACAGTCGGTGTAGGGTGTGAGCAACACCGACTGTTTTTAAAAAAAACAGTCGGTGTTGGTTCACCGACGGTTTTTTGTAATGGAACAGTCAGTGTTGAGGTTCTTCTTATTTACGATTTTACTAGCAGTCTCTACACCGAATGTTACATATTAAAACAGTCGGTGATTGAGGGTCGGTGAAGAGGTTTTTTGTACTAGTGGTAGCTCAAGCTTTTGAATCATCTAGGTTAAATGTGGGTTTTAAAAGGCAGATGAGAGGGATCTATTTGGATGAATGGAATCACTCGAAAACTCAATTTTAACATTTTACTTTGAATAATTCTCTAGAGGATAGATTACTTTGGAGATGGTCCTCAAAAAATATTTTCAATGTTCATTCTTTTTACACATTGCTTGAATATATGGAAATCTAAAATTCCACTTAAGGTGTAAAATTTTCCTTTGGTTAATTAGTAAGAAGGAATAAGGTCTTAACTAGAGTAAACTTCGTTAAAGGGTGTTCAAAACCAACTGAATGTGTCTTTTGTGAGCTTCCTGAATCTACAAACTACTTATCTGTACATTGTTCTTATGAGAAACAAATATATATGGGAATGGATTGTTGGATTTATTGCCAACCTCGTTGGATTTAATGCCAACATTGAGCACATATGTAATCTAATTATGGATTGTTTACTGTCATATATGGTTGTCAATTAAAGTGATCAAATAAGATAATAGACCATCAATATATTAATTATGATGTGGTCCATAAATGTGTAGAACAATTTAGGCAAATATCAAATTATTGATGGATTGATTCTGAGATTTGCAATTTAGAAAACTGTCATTTGAAATGATTGTGTGGGCCACACAGATATCAATGCGGCCGCATGGATTTTGATATGACAACACTGTTTTTGATGCAATTGTACAAAATACCTTTTTCAAATTGGCAGATAACCTATTTATATTATTTGAATAGCACAAATATAAAATTCTCTTAAAATTTTTTTACATATTAGTAATTTTTGGTACTATTTTAATTTATACACTATCTCATATAAAATTATTTCACATTATTCTCTTGACTATTCAAACACACCTATATATATTGAATAATTATATTCATCCCTACACTCTAGTCCTCCTTTGTCTCCACAGCTACAGTAATGAAGGTTGTATTATGGTCTTCCCTTTCCCAGTTCCCGCGCTTGTCCCCGCGTCAACCTTCATAGGTATAAATACTTAAGAACACTAGTACAAAAAACCCCTTCACCGACCCTCAACCACCGACTGTTTTAATTGTAACAGTCGGTGTAGAGACTGCTGGCAAAATCATAAATAAGAAGAACCTCAATACTGACTATTCCATTACAAAAAACCGTCAGTGAACCAACACCGACTGTTTTAAAAAAAAACAGTCAGTGTTGCTCATACCCTACACCGACTGTTTTTTAGAAAAAACAGTCGGTGTTGAGCAGTCACCAACACTGACTGTTTTTTTAAAAAACAGTCGGTGTTGCTCACACCCTACACCGACTGTTTTTTTGTAAAAAACAGTCGGTGTTGAGCAGTCACCAACACTGACTGTTTTTTAAAAAAAAGTCGGTGTTGGTGATACCCTACACCGACTGTTTTTGTAACGGTGTTGAGCAATAATTAAATTTATTATTTTTTTTTAGAGAGACTATGAAGATCAAAATATTGAAACCTAACTGTGAAAATTTGAAATTTTTGTTTAAATTATTTGTTATATTACTTTTTTTGATGTATAATTAGCATATTTATACTAAAATACGCTAGATTACTTGAAATTATGTTGAATTACACTATATTATAATAAATTATGTTCAATTATACTAAATTACGTTAAATTACAATAACTTTGCTAATTATGCGGAAATACGGTAAATTATGGTAAACTACGGAAAATTACGCTAAAGTAGACCGATTCTGTGCCATCTTTCATGAATCATAAAATATAGTAAAAAAATTCCAAAAATAGTAAAAATTGGTAATCTGTAAGTTCATTATGTAACTAATTTACTGAGCTACTTGGATTGAATGATAGAAATGAAAATCTTAATCGGAAACTTCAACTCACGTTTTGAGGCTCTTCCCTTTGTTTTTTGGTGATTATGAATTTCAAAATCTAGCATAGTAGGCACGAATGCATGTGCATTTTGGCAAGCTTTCCGAAAAGTGGTCATTTGCTAAAATCGGACACTCGAGCGCCGTTTTATGACCGTTTGAAGTTTCATCGTCGTTTTTCGCCTTTTCAGTGAAGATATCGTCCCTATTCCTTTGTAATTTAGCGTAATTTACCATATTTCAGCGTAATGTAATGTAATTTAGCTTAATTTAACATAATATAGTGTTATTCAACATAGTTTCAATTAATCTAGCGTATTTTAGTATAAATATGCTAATTATATATTAAAAGAAGTAATATAATTGTAAGCATGTTTATAATTGTAGAAAATATTTTGTAATGAAAATTATATTAGTAATATTTATACAATAATTAATGTTATAACATGTTTATTGCTTAATTAAATGATTTTTAACACATTAAATTATATAGCATTACATGCATGTTGAATATATGACTCACATCTTCTATGCATGAACATGAAACATAAACTCTTGTTTCATGAGTTAATGAAGATGCACGGGAATATTTCGTCCGTGGGTCGATCGAAACCGTTTAAATTAAAGAGCACTGCATTTGTTGTCTTGCATCCAAGTTTGATCAAAATTTGTTTTTATTTACCCATCCATCCAGTTGATCGAAAATGGAAGCATCGTATGGCCATAAATATTTCGTGTTGGATCGAAGCTCATACATAATAAAACTTCTGAACTTTTATTTTGGTTATGTTCAATGTACTCCCTTGATCATTTTAAAATAGATTTGGAATAATTTCACTGCAGATCAACCGTTGATTTCCCGCGTGAAAATGAACGGTTAGATTCCAAACATCCTTTTATATTGATTTTATTGTAAATTTTTTTGTAATTTTTTATTCACTGACTGTTTTTATTCCGGACCGTCAGTGTTGATATCTTTACTGACTGTTTTTATCAATAACCATCGGTGTTGAAATCTTATTCTGACCAGTTTTAGTTCGAACCGTCAGTGTTGCGTTTTTTTGCTGGCTGTTTTTCTAAACAAAGTTCGGAACCGTCAGTGTTTTTATTTCTCTGAAAATTTTGCTTCGCGGGTTTATCTCCTCTGATCAGCCGCCAAAGCCTTCTAAAATTCATTTCCCTCTTTTCAATTTCAATTCACTCTTCGCCAAACTCTTCTCCGCCAAACCCTTTCTCCGCCAAACTCTTCTCCTTACCCTTCTCCGCCAAAACCTTCTCCTGACCCTTCTCCGCCAAACCCTTCTCCTGACACGGTACTCCCTCAGTTCCTTCTCCTGAGCGGAGCCCCACACTAAAATCCCACCCGCTAGCAAAACCTTGTACCCGCTAATCTAATTTTTGGTTTGTGAAATCGCGAAGACAGAGAGAGAGTCACAGAGGAGTGCATGGCCTCACCGGAGACCGCCTGAGGAGATCGCAGAGGAGAAGGTGTGCGCGGCGGCCTGAGGAGCTCACTGCTGCCACTGGTACGAAGCAGCTTTCGCGTGGTCCTTGATGCATTGGTTCTGCTCTTCCCTACCTATCCTTTTCAAATCCACTGACGAAGGTGATTTGTATGTTTTGGGTTATAAATTGTGTGCTTCCTTCTTTCTTTTCTTGACGAGATTCTAGGATTTGAGTTTGAGGTGATGTTGGGCTCTTTACCTCCTATGATCTTACCACCTCCTTCCCCTTCGACCCAGGTTCTTCTTTTATTACTTCATGTGCTGGTTTCTTTGTTTTTTGTTTCACCTAATGTTACAAAAATTGATGTCAGATTTAATATTTTCTCTCTATTGATTTAGAATTAGATTTGACAAATGGTTGAAAATAGACTTCCTGAACTGAATTTGGTTCACATTCTTTGTTGTTATATTTTATTGTTATTTTTTTTAATTGGTTATTTCATTTGTTCAAACAGGAGATGTTCTTGCATTATCGGTGTTGCTTGCAATAAAGTATGTACCAAGCTTAAATGATTATAGTTTTATTTTGATATGGGAAAAGATCAGAAATATCTGGAACTGACTTGCATATTATATTTCTTTGTAATGTCTGTTTCTTTATTTGGGGTTATCCTTTTATTAAAAATAAGTAGAGAATAGGACTGACTTGCATATTTCTTCTCATATAAAGGAGAGAGGAGGGTAAGTGTAAAATTCATTCAATTTCACAATGTAACTCAAAGTCAAAAACTAAATTGAGATTTTCACTAGCAACCTTAGGTTTCAACTGGACCTCTAATTTTGATGTCCGCTTAGGTTTATATTTATTAGTTAAATTTTTGCAATGTGTTGCTTGTTGGCATGCCTTTGTTTAATACATCAGCCTTTTAGAAACTTGATTTTAATTTGTAATGCTATTTTCTGCATTTTGTTAAATAGTAATAATAGTAACAAAAAATATATTAGCAAATGTTCTTAGTACTCACTAGTACAAAAAACCCTTTCACCGACTGTTAAAAAATACCTATACCGACTGTTATTGAGGCGTCAGTGATGGCGCCGGCGGTATAGGTATATCTTTACTGACGGGTAAATAATAGTCAGTGTAGATACTTAACACTGACTGTTTAAATAAACCGTCAGTGTTGGGCACCTACACCGACTGTTTTTAAAAAAAAAAACAGTCGGTGTTGGCTACCTACACCGACTGTTTTTAAAAAAAACAGCCGGTGTTGGACCTACACCGGCTGTTTTTTGCCAGTGTTGGACACCTACACCGACTGTTTTCTATAAAAAACAGCCGGTGTAGGTCCAACACCGGCTGTTTTTTATAGAAAACAGTCGGTGTTGGAAAAAGCACGATGATAATGATAATAGTGTTAAAATTACATATATGTAAAAGACAGCAATTCAATCAACACAAAAGTGTCATATCTGAGTTCTTTATAGCAAAGCTCTGTTTACAAAGCTCAAAATTTAGCAATTCGCTAAAACAAAAAGCTACATTCTAACATTACCTAAAATGTTTAAATGCCTATTTGTTAACCTTTGGTTGTTGTGGTAGAAGTCATAATTGTACACTAAGTTTAAATTCAAAGATAGAAATCAACATGAAATAAATACATTCTTGACCAGCAGCAAGACCTTTTCCAAGAAAACCACCGCACCGAATTTTCTTCCCCCCGGTACAGAAGTACCAACCACCATTCTCATACTTGGAAACAAATAAACAACAGACTACTCAATTTACAGTTGCAACCCCACATAGTGGAAGTGGCATTTAGAGTCACATGTAAGTTGAGTCACACACTAAGCTTAGGAGCCATTGCTGCCATGGTTCCTATGCTCCTCCATTTCCTCTGCATCCTCAAAGCGCTCATCGGTTATATGGAGCTGAAAGAGAGCAGTTTCCATATCACCTTCCAATTTCAAAATTTAATCCGTTCAATTGTAAAATAAAATAAAAAATCATACTTCCTCCTAAATTCAAAATCCTCCATAAGCACATGTCAGTCAACTTTTAGTTATGTAATAATTTTGACATCAAATCTAGACACAAGAATTGTACTTCCTCATAAAAGAGACTAACTGACAAATTTCAGAAGTCATTCAGTGAAGAACATTCTCAAGAAAACACTAAAAAAATAAAATCAATAATAAGTGATACCTCAAGAATATTACTAGCAAGGTCATGATCGCCATTGGAGTGACCAATTGGATTGGCCAGGGTCTGCCGATTCATTCCTAATTAAATAGTAAAGGAAAGTTAGCCAACAGTTGTGACAGTTTAGATGTTAATTGTTGAAAAGACAATATATAGAATTTCGATAATAAACTTATCTACCATCCTTCATCTCATCACTGTAAACCCAGCTGTTCTCTTCCTCTTCTTCTCCAATCTCTGCAGAAAGCAAAGAACAGTGCACACATTTAAAGATTAAATTTACTTTCACATCCAAAAGACTCTGACAAGTTACATAATAGAATGATTCCAATAGAAAAACAAAAGAGTTAAGTGCCGGTCATCAGGAAGAATTTGAAGCATACCCCTATGGATAACAAAAAACATTATGCATAAACCCTGCAACAGGCTAAATATCTCATGTGCCCCTAAGATGTGAAAACTTTACACATATCTATCATCTCCCCTTCTGAAGGACCAAAAGTGCTCCTGTTTTTTATTTCCGGATCCCGGGAGACAGCATGAAGAGAGATCGAGACAAAATCTACACTATAACCCTTTTCCTTTTCTGTATCACTCAGCCAAAGCACCCTCCTTCAAATTTTATAACCACAAAATTCATCAAACAAAATGCTATAGGATATGATTCTCTTTATAGATAAACATACCTATGATTATCATTTTCCAAACTTTGAAGACAAAATAGCAAGGTGGGCACTCCGATAATTGGGTTTTTGTGCATAATATAATATCTGTTACATAGGAATCACATTTGTAGTTGGTTTTTTGTAAAATGTTGTTTCATTATAAATGAAGTCTACAAGTAGGAATTTTGACTACTAATTACAAGGAAAGTCAAATTTGATCAATTGCACACGATCAATATCAAGATGAATCACCTTTCAGTTTTTGTTGTAGATTTCCTTCCTGCATGTACTCGTATACAAGCGTCATGCAATTTCCATCAATGCAGTAGCCCATTAGTTTGACCAAGTTCTTGTGATGAACTCTTGCCAGGTTTTTTGCCTATATAGAATTTACAAAGAAGTACATATCTTTAACTTCTTATAACAATGGACCTTTTCGTTGTCGATTGAACAATTATTATACATCAGAGCTTTGTATACCCACTGAAACACCGATATTTTTGAATGTATTAAGAGAGTTGTGTATCAACAGTGCTTACTTTTCAAATACTGCAAAGAGGGAGGAAACTGTGCAAAATGGCTAATTATGATTGTTTTTCTAACACATCTAGAAAAATGGCTAATTATGATTGTTTCACATGGAACCGTGCAAAAGCATTTAATTAATTGACAAGCTTTTTAAGTGCCCATCCCCACTGTATCACAAGTATTCTGATTGTTCTTATCAGTACTAGATCTTCCCAAGTTCGGTTAGGGTTTCTGATTTGGGAGAAAGAAGACATCAGTTATGCAAATACCCAATAACAAATCTTGAAAGAAATTAGTTTATTTGTCGCAAATCGCAAATCGCAAATCGCACAAATTCACAATTAAAAAAAATTAGGTTTTGATTTTGGTACCGTACCAGTGGCAGCAGTGAGCTCCTCAGGCCGCGGCGCATACCTTCTCCTCTGCGATCTCCTCAGGCGATCTCCTCAGGCGGTCTCCTCAGGCGATCTCCTCAGGCCGCCACGCATACCTTCTCCTCTATTTCTCCTCCGCGCACAACTCACTGTGACTTGACGGCTTAGAAAAAATGCACTGTGACTCCGCGATCCGCCTCAATTTCTCCTCCGCCTCTATTTCACCTCTGTGACTCTCTCTGTCTTCGCGATTTCACAAACCAAAAATTAGATTAGCAGGTACAGGTTTGGCGGAGAGTGGATTGAAATTGAGAGAGGGAAATGAAATTTAGAAGTTTTAGCGGCTGATCGAAGGACATAAACCCGCGAAGGAAAATTTTCAGACAAATGAACTTAATTATTGCTCAACACCGACTGTTTTTTTACAAAAATAGTCGGTGTAGGGTGTGAGCAACACCTACTGTTTTTAAAAAAAACAGTCAGTGTTGGTGACTGCTCAACACCGACTGTTTTTTTTTTAAAACAGTCGGTGTAGGGTATGAGCAACACCGACTATTTTTTTAAAAAACAGCCAGTGTTGGTTCACTGACGGTTTTTTGTAATGGAACAGTCAGTGTTGAGGTTCTTCTTATTTATGATTTTACCAGCAGTCTCTACACCGACTGTTACATATTAAAACCGTCGGTGGTTGATGGTCGGTGAAGGAATTTTTTGTACTAGCGACTGGTCCTGTTCTTTGAATTGTAGGTGTTAAAAGGTGGAAGTGTTGTTGATCTGTTTATCTTTTAAAGAGTCAGAACCTATTCGTAGGTACATTCCTACTTCTTTCTCACCTTGCTCACTTGTGATTTGCAACACCAAATGTTTAGTCTTTCGTAAATTACTTTGATTATAATTTTATAGTTTATGAGACCTTTTTTGCAACAGAACTTTTGGTCACTTGTATTCATTCTCAATTGCTCAACAGAACTTCCAAGTACGTACGATTGATTCATCAATTGCTCAATTTCCATTTCATGTTACCTTCAGATCAGATCCCAATTTTTATTTTTTGCAATCTCAATATAAAACTGTGCCTTTTGTCGAGCATAGGAACTATAAAACTGTCTACTGACGCACACTTGCATTCAATCTCAATATAAAACAATGCCTTTACTTGTATTTTCTGTTTTGTACCTTGTTGTTGTTTTTATTAATGTAGAGAAAAAATCTTCGAATCTTGTATGATGCTATTGGCACACTTGCTGATGCAGTTGGTGCAGAGTTAAACCAGGTATATTTCTTAGCTTCCACTAATATGTTGTCAAATTTGAATAATTGGTTCTCTTTTTCTTTTTTCTTAAAATTTTAAGGAGAGGGGTACGTTACACATAAATTCTCTAATGCAAATGCTGACAAAGATCTTTTTCCTTTACTCGAGTGTTTTACTTCCATAGCTCAGGTATCTCCTTTATTCTTCTTATTGATGTTTAACACGTATTGTTTTAAGCAAAATATTTTTTTGATCGACTTGCTAAGAGTTACCTTTCATAACTTGTATCTATCTCTCCAGTATAATTGTTTTGTCAAGCATATGTTTGTTGAAATGACACACCTTACTATGAAATACATTGTTTGATATAATTCTTTTGAATTTATAAATGTGTTCATAGTGTTCTTCTTCCTTTTTTTTTTTAGACACTTGGTCCAGGCTTTTCGCAATTTGCTGAACCAGTGTTCCAGAGGTGTATCAGTCTTATCCAGTCCCAGGATCAGACTCTGGTGAAGATACAGAAATATCTAAAATTACAGAGATGCGCTTTCTGCCATCTGACGCCAGCCAATGTATTCCTCCAAATAACCAATTCTTTTGTACAAGTTAATTATAGGCTTTTTTTTTTTTTGCAAACAGCACCCACCATCTTACAGATAAATTCCATTTGCCCTTAAACTTATTTTGGTCCTCTTTTCTTATATGTTTATTTCCTGCCTTAGTTCCTTCTTGAACTAAACATGAGTGTGTTTTCTTATATGTGCGGATGCAAATACTACATATTTCTTATAGTGTGTTTTTTTGTGAATAAAATATGAGTTATGTTGTTTATATTGTGTTGCTCAAATTATTTGCATGATATTCTATTTAATGTCAATTAATGCTGAATAGTAATATATTGCTAGAAAAAATATGGAGGCTAGCCCCGATATAAATAGAATCATGCCAAAATTTTATGCCTACACCGACTGTTTTCTGCAAAAAACGGCCGGTGTTGGCTACCTACACCGACTGTTTTCTACAGAAAACAGTCGGTGTAGGTAGCCAACACCGGCCGTTTTTTACAGAAAACAGTCGGTGTAGGTGTCCAACACCGGCTGTTTTTTACAGAAAACAGTCGGTGTAGGTGCCCAACACTGACGGTTTATTTAAACAGTCAGTGTTAGGTATCTACACTGACTGTTATTTACCCGTCAGTAAAAATATACCTATACCGCCGGCGCCATCACTGACGCCTCAATAACAGTCGGTATAGGGGTTTTTTAATAGTCGGTGAAAGGATTTTTTGTACTAGTGGAAATAACAGATTAATACTTGCAAAGTAAGATATTAATACTTGCATGTGTAACTTGATATGATTATCTCCATTTTCCAGTCCTCCAATAGTCCCCGCATCACCCTTCCTCTAATGAAGTAGTGGAGACCTCGTATTACCGCATCAACTTTCCTATAACAAAAATAGTTGACCTCATAGGTATAAATACTTTAGTGCATAGGTATCAATACTTACAAAATAAAATATTAATACTTTGATGTGTAACTTGATATGATCAAACGCCTGAAAATTAAACTTTGTACAATATATATACATATAAATACTTCAGTGCATAGGTATAAATACTTTCAATACTTCATATTAATACTTTCAGACGTCATCCAGCGCCATATGTAAAAAAATATTAAGTATTGCGGTCCCCCAGATAGTTATGGCAACATTGATATTTTTAGAAACGTGTATGGTCCCCCTGGTCCCCCCCATTTAGTTTGAGTGGTCCCCCACGAATATTTATGGTGCTGTGACAGTTTGGGAGATTTGGTTGGTAAGACAATTATTTACGTTAAAATACTTTTGTGCATAGGTATAAATACTTTCGTGCATAGGTATAAATATTTTCTTGCATAGGTATAAATACTTTCGTTCATAGGTATTAATACTTTAGAAATTGTACGGAGACGATACAGATTATATAAGAAAATTGTGCAGGAACAATTGTCAGCGTCCATATATATTTGGTCTGAAGTTTCAAGTAGATGTATTGAACATGCTAAAAGAACGTAGATAGATTAAAAATACCACTTAATAACAACATTAATTGTTGAAATAGAATAAACTTCACATAATCTTGAGCAGGGAGGTGACCGCTTTTTTTTTTTATCAAAAGAATAAAATAAGGTGGCTTTCTTTTTTCTCTGATCACAAGAATTAGGCTAAGACCAAACTAGGTCAAATTTTATTGCACGTGTCAAAGGTATCCGGTGATTAATATTAATTCAGATTAAAGTACCATCCAATTCCGAGCTCGATCCACGCTTGTCGCTGAACTGTGGGACCTCTCAGTCTCTCTTATACTCGCGGTACACGTTTGTAGGACTTTAATTAGAAGAATCATGTACATTTTTTAGGGGAAGTCCTTTCTCGTTCTAAGTAATTTCAATCCTGCAGTTCGTTCATTTGTTGTAAACACAAAAATTTCAAAAATATTGAATAATGTGTTATGAAATAATAATAGTAGACATTTCACCTTCTCCACCTCATCCACTTTCTATTAGATTTAATTTTGTATTAACTATCTTGTTAATTGTATGACTTTTCATTTGTTTTGTCTAGCCTATAAATAGAGATTTTGTTAAGTGGTTGATGTTGATACATATATGGTGATATAATAAAGAAATAAGATTTAGCCTCTCCTCAATTTTGTTTTGTTTTGTTTTATAATACGTTATCAGCACGAATTTGCTCTAGTCAAGTTGCCATGGGATTTCGTAGAAGCACACCTAGAAGGTACTCTTTAGATTACATTTCATTAACATTACTGTTAGTAATAATATTTATTTCTTGGATGAAATTTTCTTATTTTATATTGAATGAGAGTAATATTTTCATTCCCTGAAGAGAATGATAAAACAAGTACATGATAATGGCCAGAAGCTTTTGTACATACTATAGCTAGAAGCTTTTTCTAAGAGAACCTAAAGTTCTTAATCATAATATTTTATACAAGAGAACCTGAAGTTCTTAGCCAAAGTTAAAATAAAATAAAAAACTCTCAATGTTAACATCTTCTCTGTTTGTACGGTTGCATATTTTTTTTTATTTTTTTTATTTACTTCTTTTCTTTACTTAGTCCTTTATTTGTAACTATATACGGTTGCATACTATAACTTTCTTTTCTCTGTTGATATAATACGTTATCATTTACAAAAAAAAAAGTTCTTATATGAACCAGAAAGTTATTGATATTTATGATAACCGGAAGTTATCAAATTAATAAAATGTCTCCAATATTTAATTCTCTTAATAACCTGAAGTTATTAAGATTCTTTTTCTTCAATCGTTTTTTTTATATATCTAACACAAATGCATATTTAATTAAATTTGTTAATAATAGTAGCATTATTTTTTTGAAGTCCTTATGGCAAACCTTACAAAACTTGAGTTCACTGCCCTTGATATATCGGGCAAGACTTATCTCCCGTGGACTCTCGATGCTGAGATCCACCTTACCGCAAATAATCTTGGAGAAACAATAAAAGCTGAAAATAATACCTCCCAGCAAGAGAAAGCCAAAGCAATGATATTTCTCCGTCATCATCTCCGTGAGTATTTAAAAACTGAATACTTAATGGTGAAAGATCCGTTAGAACTGTGGACAAATTTAAAAGAAAGATATGACCATAAAAAACAAGTACTCCTCCCAAAAGCTCGTTATGAATGGATTCATTTAAGGTTACAAGATTTTAAATCTGTGAGTGAGTATAATTCCGCAATGTTTCGCATAACTTCTGAATTAAAATTATGCGAAGAAAAGATTACTGATGAAGACATGCTAGAGAAAACATTCTCTACATTTCATGCTTCGAATTTGCTCTTGCAGCAGCAATATCAAGAACGTGGTTTTAGAAAATATTCAGAATTGATATCATGTCTTCTTGTTGCGGAACAAAATAACAAGCTTCTGATAAGAAATCATCAGTCACGACCCACTGGTTCTAGTTCATTCCCTGAAGCGAATGTGACATCATTCCCTGGAGAGAAAATAACATCATTTAAAGGAGGTGGTGGAAGAGGACGTGGTCGCGGCCCCCGAGGAGGTCGTGAACGTGGTCGCAATAATGTTTGGCGACGTGATGGTCATAATCATAAATCAAATAAAAATAATGCGGGGAGATATGAAAAGGGAAAGAACTCATCATCTTCTAAGAATCTGAAAATAATTGCTATAGATGTGGTATGGCAAACCATTGGTCACGCACATGTCGTACTCCGAAACATTTAGTCGAACTCTACCAAGCATCTATCAAGAAAAAGGGACAAGCAGTAGAAACAAATTTCATTGAAAATGACCCAAATGATTTGCTTATGGATACACAGCTAGATGTTTCTGATTTCTTTGAAAATGTTGATGAAGAAATTAATTTATGAAATAGTTTTTGTTTCTTTTGTTTTAGTCTTTATAATAAGTTTAGTTTTTATTTATATGTTGTAAGTCGATGTTTATTATCTTTATAATAAGTTTAGTTTTTATTTATATGTTGTAAGTCGATGTTTCTCATGAAATAAAATTAGTTTCCTTTTATTTAATCTTATACATTTTCTTTTATGAAGGAAAAAGAATATGATTGGAGACTCCAAAAGAGCTATGGTAAATATTAGAGATCAATGTCTAGTAGACAGTGGAACAACAAACACAATACTAAGAAGCAAGAAATATTTTTCTCTATTGTCTTCTGCAAAGACACATGTTAATACAATTTTTGGTATTAGTAATTTAATTGAGGGCTCCAGAAGAGCTTGTATCTTGTTACCTGAAGGAACAAAATTAATTATAAATGATGCATTATACTCTAGTAAATCCAGAAGAAATTTACTAAGTTTTAAAGATATTCGACGTAATGGTTATCATCTTGAAACCATGACTGAAAATAATATTGAGTATCTCCAAATTACATCTATTGAATATGGCCAGAAGATCATATTGGAAAAGCTGGAAGCTTTATCCTTTGGATTATATTGTACGAACATTAATCCAATAGAATCAAATATGGTAAGTAACCAGAAGTTACTTGACACAAAGATGTTCACTCTGTGGCATGACAGATTAGGTCATCCAGGTAACATTATAATGAGGAGAATAATTGAAAGTGCAAATGGGCATCCCCTAAATGACCTGAAAATAATTTTATCAAAAGATTTATCATTTGCAGCATGTTCTCTTGGAAAACTGATAATTATGCCATCTAAAAATAAAATTGAAAATGAATCTCCTTCATTTTTGGAAAGAATTCAAGGAGATATTTGTGGGCCTATTTCTCCTCCATGTGGACCATTTAGATATTTTATAGTTTTAATTGATGCATCAACTCGATGATCACATGTTTGCCTATTAGCCACAAGAAATGTTGCATTTGCTAGGCTATTAGCACAAATAATCCAAGTGAGAGCAAATTTTTCAGATTATCAAATTAAGAGTATTCGGCTTGATAATGCAGGAGAGTTTACATCCCAATCATTTAATGATTATTGTATGTCAATTGAGATTAAGGTAGAACATCCAGTGGCTCATGTACATACACAAAATGGTTTAGCTGAATCATTAATTAAAAGATTGCAACTGATTGCTAGACCATTACTTGTGAAATGTAATCTACCATCTTCTGCATGGGGACATGCCATTTTACATGCTGCTGCACTTATTAGATTAAGACCAACTGCATATCATAAATTTTCTCCATTACAATTGGTATCTGGAAGAGAACCAAACTTGTCCCATCTTAAAATTTTTAGTTGTCCTGTGTATGTTCCAATTTCTCCACCAGAACGTACAAAAATGGGACCACAAAGAAGATTGAGAATTTATATTGGTTTTAACTCTCCATCAATTATTAAATATTTAGAACCATTAACTGGAGACGTTTTTACAGCACGTTTTGCTGACTGCCAATTTGATGAGACAATATTTCCAATCTTAGGAAGAGAAAAAGAAAAACTGGTAAAACAAGAAGTAACTTGGAATGCATCATCAATATCTTATCTTGATCTCCGAAGTGGTCAATGTGAATCGGAAGTTCAAAAGATTATACATTTGCAAAGAATAGCAAATGAGTTACCAGATGCATTTACAGATACAAAAAGAGTGACTAAATCACATGTACCAGCTTTAAATGCAACTGCTCGAATTGATGTAATCCCAGCAGAGGTTACTATACAGAGAAAATGTGGAAGACCAATTGGTTCCAAAGATAAAAATCCACGACAAAAGAAAGAGCAGAATAAAGCAGTTGGTTTAACTCCAGAAGAGTTTAATAAAATCCCGGAAGAGATTGCTAAAATCCCAGAAGAGGTTGATGAAGTTCCAGAAAAACTCAGGTACCTAGTGATTATGAGATCTCAATAAACTATGTACAGAATGGTACAATATGGAACCGAAATGAAACATGTACTGATGAAATTTTTGCATATGCTATAGCAATTGATGTGCTAAATGAGGAAGATTATGTGCCAAAAACTCCTGAAGAGTGTATGCACAGAAATGATTGGCCAAAATGGAAAGATGCCCTGAAGGCTGAATTAGATTCGCTTGAAAAGCGAAATGTTTTTGGACCTGTAGTCTTAACCCCAAAAGATGTTAACCCTGTAGGTTACAAGTGGGTATTTGCAATAAAAAGGAATGAGAAAAATAAAATTGTGAGATATAAAGCAAGGCTTGTGGCACAAGGTTTTACACAAATACCAGGAGTTGATTATGAAGAAACATATTCACCTGTAGTGGATGCAATAACTCTTAGATTTTTAATCAGTCTCACAATCACTGAAAACCTTCAAATACGCCTCATGAATGTAGTCACAGCTTATTTGTATGGATCACTTGATATGATATCTATATGAAAGTCCCTGAAGGATTAAAAATACCTGAAGCATTGAAATTAAAACCTCGAGAAATGTATTCTATAAAGTTAAAAAGATCTTTATATGGACTAAAACAGTCAGATCGAATGTGGTATAATCGACTCAGTGAATATCTAGTAAAAGAAGGATATAAATCTAATGTAATTAGTCCATGTGTTTTTATTAAAAGATCAATCTCAAATTTTACAATTATTGCAGTATATGTTGATGATTTAAATATCATTGGATCTCCTGAAGAGATCGAAAAAACTGCAAAATTATTAAAGAAAGAATTTGAAATGAAAGATCTTGGAATAACAAAATTATGTCTCGGCCTGCAGATCAAGCATTTGTATAATGGTATTTTTGTCCATCAATCAAACTATATCCAGAAGATGTTGAAATGTTTTAATATGGACAAAGCTCATCCTCTAAGTACACCAATGGTTGTCCGATCACTTGATATAAAAAAAGGATTCTTACCGTCCCCGAGAAAAGAATGAAAAAGTTCTTGGTCCAGAAGTACCATACTTAAGTGCAATTGGGGCTTTGATGTATCTTACTAATAATACGAGACCTGATATTGCTTTTTCTATAAATTTACTAGCAAGATATAGTTCTGATCCAACACGCCGACATTGGAACGGAATTAAACATGTATTTTGTTACCTTTGCGGGACACGTGATATGGAAATATTTTATCAAAAAGATACAAAGTCCAAATTAGTTGGGTATGCAGATGTAGGATATTTATCAGATCCACATAAAGCTCGATCACAATCTGGATATGTGTTTACATATGGCGGTACTGCAATTTCATGGTGATCGACAAAACAGACACTGACGGCAACATCATCAAATCATGCCAAATTAATTGCTCTATACGATGCTGGTCGAGAATGTGCCTGGTTAAGGTCAATGATCCAACACATCCAGGAGGAATGCGGGCTCGAGTCAATCAAAGGAAGCCCGACAGTACTATATGAAGATAATACAGCATGTATTGCTCAAATCAAAGAAGAATATATCAAAGGTGACAGAACCAAACACATCTCGCCAAAATTCTTCTCAACTCATGATCTACAAAAGGATGGCTTGATAGATATTTGTCAAATCAGATCAAGTGACAATTTGGCAGACCTATTCACAAAATCATTGCCAAGAAAAGTTTTTGAGCAACTTTCACAGAAGATCGACATCCGTCGCTTAAAAGATATACGTCGAAATGAGGGGGAGTATTATACACGCTGCACTCTTTTTCCCTTCACTAAGTTTTATCCCACTGGGTTTTTCTTAGTAAGGTTTTTAATGAGGCAGCATAACTAATCCGGAAGTATCAGTTAATTCAAATTGGTCCTGAAGTACCAAATTAATATTTGTCCTACAGTACAATATTAATACTGTATAATATAAGGTAAAATATCTAAGGGGGAGTGTTATGAAATAATAATGGTAGACATTTCACCTTCTCCACCTCATCCACTATCTATTAGATTTAATTTTGTATTAACTATCTTGTTAATTGTATGGCTTTTCATTTGCTTTCTCTAGCCTATAAATAGAGATTTTGTTAAGTGGTTGATGTTGATACATATATGCTGATATAATAAAGAAATAAGATTTAGCCTCTCCTCAATTTTGTTTTGTTTTGTTTTATAATATAATGAACTTTTTCAGTGAAAAAACTGAAAAAAGACATGATTTTACTTATTAGTGACAAAATAATCTATTACAATATATTTAACTAGTAAACTATTTTTTGATCTATTTTTTTTCTAAATATTAATTATTATGAAAATAAATTGCTTTAGCTTGGTTTGACAAGGTTTTCCATCAAACCCTTTTGAGCTTGATTTTTTAGTAAACCAATATTTACAATAATCTTTTATCCTTAATTGTTGTACAATTTTTACTCAAGCAGATACAGAGTCAATAGGAATGAGACTTGCCTACCCTTAACTCAAAATTGTTTCAAAATACTCCTCATTTTGTGTCTTTTTAAAATACATAATACAAAAATATACGTAAGCTTCAAAAAATTATAAAATTTAACCTACTCTTGAAATTTTTGTTCAAAATATGCTTCTATATTTATATTTTTCTGAAAAAAATTATGAAAATTTATTTAAATTCAAATAATGACGACATTATGCCTCTTCCAATTTTTTTGTCTCATTCTGCTAATTGTCCTAGGTACGCTCCTAAATTCAAGAGTTGTAAATTTTTGGAGGAATTTCATGTATACCCCTCAATAACATCAAAATTACGTATGCTCCCTCTAAAATTCGTAATATCATATTTATCCTTCTTCTTTTTTTTTGGTTGAAAGTTCGTAGACGATATTTCATTAATTAGGATAAAACCAGTTATACATCATTTTGTACTAGTACATACAACATCTATACCAGTACTTACACTATTACAGTTGAAACCCCTCCGACATTTTTATTAATATCCAAAGTTAATTAGAAATTAATATTTATGCCCAGATTTCGCTGGTTTCGCCAGAAATGCCCAAACCGGCCACAAAATGGCCGGTTTCCTCTT
Source organism: Carex myosuroides (assembly GCA_028015225.1). NCBI lineage: Eukaryota > Viridiplantae > Streptophyta > Magnoliopsida > Poales > Cyperaceae > Carex > Carex myosuroides. The sequence continues at coordinate 9,950,556 of CM051474.1, forward strand.
CCCCAGAAGCTGGCCATTTTGTGGCCGGTTTCCTATTTTTTTTCCGTAATTAACCTATAAAATAACCCCTAACCCTTCCTAACTTATTCACACACCGAGAGCCTCATTCTCCTCAGCGATTATAAGGTATTATTCTATTTATTTATTTTTATTATATTTTTTAATTTTACAGAATAATTAATTTAATTATTAAAAAAATAAATTTAATTACTAAAAAATCCAAAACCCAAAACCGTAAACCATAAACCCAAAACCCAAAACCCAACCCAAAACCCAAACCCCAAAACCCAAAACCCTAAATCCTATACCCTAAATCCTATACCCTAAACCCTAAACCCAAAACCCTATACCCTAAACCCAAAACCCTATACCCTAAACCCAAAACCCAAAACCCAAAACCCAAAACCCTAAATCCTAAACTGAGGAGGTCAACTACTAGACGTACAACAAGGGCATCTACAAGCCAAGCAGGGCCATCTGAAACCCAAGAAGGGCCATCTGGTACGCAAGCAGAGCCATCTGGTAGGTCATCTTTTGGAAGTGATTTATTTCACGGATTTAGTTTTAGACGTGGTAGTAATAGGTGATTTATATGCATGTTGTGAAAATTGTGTGGACTCTATTTGCAATTTGTGTGTACTTTATTATTTTGTACTATACTCTGAATTGTCACTCTAAATTGTGTGGACTTTATTTGTAATTTAATTGTGATTTTGAATTCTTTCTCACGCCTTCATTTTCAAAGGAAACAACATGGGACTACTCACATAAATTAATACTCAAAGAAACAACATTCCACTACTAAATAAAAAGTAATTCTTATTTAATTAATACTCAAAGAAATTACAACATAATTCATCCAACTACAATAAAATACTACTTATAACCAAGCTCAAATGCATCCAAATTGTAAACCCTATTAGTACTACTGCATGGAATAAAGTCCATAACACAAATTCTTAAAAAGTAGACAACGAGCCTGAAGGATATGTGTTTTGAAAGTTATCTTTTTTTAATAATAATTTATATGTTGTTCATGATTTTATTACGAATGTTATTATTCATGCTCCTTGAGATTTATATGTTATATCTTTGGAAGTGTTCAAGAAGATGCTCTTGGTCTTGAATCATAGAACTACAAAGATGAGAAACATTTAATCACTAAATATGTTCACAATCGTGGTAATTAAAGAGGAACATTAATTACCGAGGAAGATTGTCATGTTGATTAAAGTACATTGAAGTTCTATAAATGTTGATAAAGTATTATCATTTAATAACATGAATATATAAATATGTATTTTATATATTGAACATGACCTAAATGAATGGAACATTATATGGATTGTGTTTTGTGTCATTAATGTTTCCATTGTGTCTTTGGAATCTTAGATATGAGATGTGTAGGTTTTTCACATGAGAAGTATATAATGTGATTGCTATTTAAATACTATCTTATGATAGAAATAAAATAGTAGTTCGTTGTGTACAACTTGTGCGGGAGAAATCTATATGTTAATATTATCATTGTCCCTCAATTTGAGTTATGATATTACTGGGCCCCTTGGTAAAGTGAAATTATATCGCATGCAATATAACTGATGTAGTTATAATTATAATTCACTTGAGAGACCAAGAAAAGAATATAATGCAAGAATGACACGATCCTATTTTGCATATTATTCATAATATCATGTGACAAGGATAGACACGAAAATAGTGGATTGAGTAAATAATTACTATGTCGTTTGGATAACTATAATGTAATGATAGAACCTCTTATAGTCCATAATATAAAGTTTTATTATTGCCAAGATGACATAGATCATCTGTACGGTCACACCAACTGAAGAGAAACAACAAGTATTTTATATTTCATAATGATGTATTAGATAAAATACATGAGATGAAATACTAAAATAAAATGTCATAATATGACATGCTTAGATCATAAATAAATTTGTGAAGTTATGCAAATATTATTTGGTATAATGTTTGAATGCATTATAAGAATAATAAAAATATTGCATAATAGAATAATATGATTAATATTATTTGTTCATAAATTAATTTATTAAACCAATCACAAGATGAGATTATAGAGATGATAAAATGGCTAAATAAGGCTAGTGGAATTTGTGTAAATAGTTTAAACTTTACACAAATAGTAGCCCTAACTCCTTGCCTATTTAAAGGGGTGTAATTAAGGGAAAATGAGGCTAATTTTCTGCTCCTCTTTCTTGGCCGAAAATTCCAGCAGCAGCCATTTTTCTAAAATCTGAAAATTACATTTTCTGCTCCTCCTCTTGGCCGAAATATTGACAAGAGCAGCCATTTTTTTTCTCAAGGCCGAAATTCCTCTTTCTCTCTTCTCTAGGCCGAAACCTGGAGGGTTTTGCTCCTAGGCCAAAAAGTACAAGAAAGGCTTTCATCTCTTCTTGTTAGGTGGTTGGATTTAAGCCTTGAACTTCACATCCATCTATCTAAGAGGTGTGTACGTTCGTTGTTTAGGTTCAAGGTGAACTACGAGGCGCTTTCGAGAAGAACACGAGATCTAGAAGGGAAATCGGCTTCTCTCCATCAAGAGATTTGACAATCTCTTTAGGTAAAGGTTTTCATTCTTTTCTCTTGCAATAATTAGATGAGATTAATTTATATTAATTTAGTACACTTTAGTTTGTTGAAGAAAATCTTGTTCGCTTTTGTCGTAAAAATAAGATCTTTTGTGTATTGAGCCAAATGGTGATGGAAAAATTTTAAATTCTCACCATATAGGCATACACATGAAATCCCAACAGAGCCTTGAAAGTACATGGAACAAAGTCATTATCGGATTTTACCAGATCTGGATCAATCACAGCAGACGAAGTGGTGGCCTTACCAGTATAAGTACACAGAACAAACTCATCATCTGATGTTGGAGGCTCTGGATCAATATTCTTCTTTTTCAAACCAAAGCCGTAGGGTTTTTCCACAAAGTCATCGTCTGAAATTTCATACCGATTAGGCCGTCTACTCTATTCCTCCATCGTACATGTCACACGATTCCGGGTAATCACGGCATATTTGACCGATGTTCTTTTTTTCCTCATTTTTACCTCGATCACTAATTGACCCTCCTCTCGCTAGGCTATGATTGGACGACCTACCTCGGTTGCTACTGTTCATCTTTTTTGCCCCTTCAAATATCGGTCTTTTCACCTCAAAAATCGCCTTCTATTTCTCTCTGTCCCTTCCTCCCTTTCTCTTTTGTGAGTTGAGTGAATTGTGTGGAGGAGAGAGAAAAAATAGTGTTTTTATAGGTTAATTACGGCAAAAAAAAAAAAGGAAACCGGCCACTAAATGGCCGGCTTCTGGGGAAGAGGAAACTGGCCATTTTGTGGCCGATTTGGGCATTTCTGGTAAAACCAGTGAAGTCTGGGCATAAATATTAATTTCTAATTAACTTTGGATACTAATAAAAATGTCGGGAAACCCCTTTACAAAAGTAGACAAGAAAATCAGAAAAAAGCAGAACCAAGAGTTACTGCGCTCAGATTAGTAGATAGTGAGTTTGCAGGATTTTCTGTGCTCATGCTCGGATTGCTAGGTTGTGAGCCTGCATAATTTCTTGTCATTGGCACAAAACAGTGCTGTTGTAATCAAGGCGAGGCAGGGGTATCCTTCTAAACATTAAAAACACACAATTTTACCCATTTTATTGTCATTTCTTTAAAAACTCATTTGAAATTTAGTATCCATTTTATCCTTCATTAAAAAAATAAAAACTAATAGCATGTTTCAAGAAATATGTCAGTCTTCTAATTGGTTGGTTTTTGAGGACAAATGAGTCATTTCTCTACTTCTAACGCTTATACAGTAACATTAGATCTTGTGTAAACTTCAAAAGTAGAAAAATAATACATTTGTCCTTAGAAACCAACCAATTAGAGACTGACATTTTTCTGAAACATACTTCCTAGTTTTGTTATAAAGAACTATAATATAATTAATAAATTTTTCATACTTTATTTGAATATATTGTGTTAACTATTGTATACCTTAAACATGAAAGAAGGGCAGGTTGGATATTGTGCCTATATATATTAATTAAACCTCCACCATCCTTCTAGGTTGCCTATTAAAAATAACATGGACAACTTTGAAACTAGAAATCAACTGTTCTGATACGTACGCTGCGCACCTATATCTATCTTAAATATGGACAAAATGTAAAGAGCAAAATCACGGTGTGATGTCCTCACCAAGAGGGGTTGGTGAGCACAACTCCAAAAGTCTATCGGATTACTTTCAAACGATGAATCTAAACTGTTGAAATACATCTACTTCATGAGTCATAAATTTTTTTGAAAGTTTTAAATTCATTTAGTACAAAGTCAAGCGGTCAAAACAATGAATCTTTTATAAATTATTTTATAAGTGTATTTATTTTTCAACATTTTTTGACCGCTTGACCTTGTACTAATTGAATTCGAAACTTTTAAAATTTTAAATATACATGCATCACTCATGAAGTAAATGGATTTCAACGGTTTGAATTCGTCGTTTAAAACCAATCTGATAGACTTTTAGAGTTGTGTTCACCAACCTCTCTTGGTAAGCACATCACACTCTAGCTTTGCTCAAATGTAAAATCCTATTAAGATTTGGTAATATGTCTTTACTAAGCAGTGGTTGATCAAATTATTCAGTTGATCTAGTCATATTATATAACAGTTTTTTATTATCAGAATTATAATCTAAAGAAGTAACGTTTGGTATATACAATTATTGATATTTTCCACACATAAATATAAGCCCACACAAGATAAGGTATTTTTTTAATTTCATTAAACATGATATATATAGCAACTGATATAATGATTTTGACAATCTATATAATTAAAGAAACCCAAAATTAGCTTAATATCCTACAGTTGAAATGTCATGTGTTGCAAATTAAAAATAATAAACCTTCTTATAATAAAAAGTACGTAATATTTATATATTCGTATCTCACTCCGAAAACAGCAACGGAAATATTACAAAAGCAAATTGCATTGTCTTTTTTTTTGAAAAACCGGACAGAGGCTGCCAGGTTTGATCTTATTAATACGAAATAACAAGGTTACAAACTTCCAAGGATGTAGAGTCCGAGGTACAGAAGCTCCAACCCATATGAGCACTATCTAAGCCAGAAACATAGAAGAAAAACAAGAAAATTACATCTATCTCATGTACCGGTGTAGCAACAGTTATCACAGAGTTGCTTGTCCCTGTCCTGCCTTCTTCTTGCCTTTAAGCACGCCAAACCATAGAGTAGCTTCATCAATAACCCATGTGGCTACCACGTCCGGAGCAATTAGTTTGTTGTCAAAGATTTTGGTGTTGCGCTGGCGCCAAACAGACCAAAGCGCAGCTGAAAATAAAATCTGCCATTTGATGAACCGCGTACCGTTTGACCTGAAGTGGTTTGCTGAGGCCTTCCAAATGTCTTGTACCGAGGAACCTTGTTGAACTATCGGAGAACCGGATGCCAGTGAAAGCCGATTCCACAGAGTTCTTGTATAGGCACATTGGAAAAACAGGTGTAAACTGGATTCAAGATGTGCATCAGCACATAGTGGGCAATTGGCAGATGCCACCCTGAAATGTCTTCGAAGCATGACATCTCTTGTCAGTAATTTGTCTTGGAGAAGGAGATATATGAAGATTTTGATTGACGGAGGAACCGGATATTTCCAGATGCTTGCGAATTCCCATATAATGAGGCCAAGACCCGTCAGGATCCGATAGGCTGATGCGGCACTGTACTGGCCATTAGGAGAGCAGTTCCACCGCAGTTCGTCAGGGAGATCTGATAGGGCAGGGAATGCATAAGGGGTTGTAGCCATGGCGACGGCATCCCGCAAAGACCAAGCGTGGTTACGCTGTCTAGATCCAGTTGGTGCCAATGACTCATGTCCCCATCTATCATACCAGAATGAGATTCGACTACCATCTCCTATTGTCCATTCTGTGAATGCTGTGAAGAAGTGCTGAATTGATAATAGATGGTGCCAGAAGAAGGTACCTTGGTTGGACCAGAGAAGAGGACCATCCCTGTGATTACCTTGCCACCTAATTCGAGTAATCATGGAGGTCCAGAGTGATGTCGGTTCCTGATAGCACTTCCACCACCACCGCAAAATCAAGGAGATGTTTCGCATATGTAAATCAGCGAGGCCCATTCCCCCAAATTTCTTTGGCATGCACACAAGTCGCCAATTGCAAAGTGCAATGTGTCTGACACGACTTTTCTGGTTACGCCATAGAAAACGCCTTCTGGATTTGTCAATGCGAGCAATGACCCACTTGGGTAATAAGAAACAAATCATGAAGTAGATCGGTATTGTTGATAATACCGACTGTACCAATTCTCTTCGACCTCCTCTACTTAGAAGTTTGGATTGCCATCCTTCCAGTCTTCTTTCAATTTTTTCCACCAACGGCATAAATTCCTGTTTAGTCGGTGTGCGAATGGTCAGGGGCATGCCGAGATACGTAATCGGGAAAGATGTCTGTGAGCAACCTAAAATCGCTGTGACCCATTGCATGTCAGCAGCTGCCACATTTAAGGGAATAAAGGAACTTTTGTTAAAGTTGACTTGCAACCCAGAAGCTTTGGCGAACAACCTGAGTGCAATTTTGAGAGAGATTAGCGAAGTTACATCAGCCCTTGCTAGAATTGCCGTGTCGTCAGCATATTGTAGCGCGACAATCGATTCGGAGAGCTTATCCGAGAGGGGGGACCCGAGTAGAGAGTTGAGTGTACATATCATTTGCTGAAATACATCTGCAAGCAAATTGCATTGTCACACTTGCGTAAAGTTATTGGCTGAGGTATATGTGTAATGTTTTGGAACACCCCAATTTTTTTTTTATTTTATTCCAAAAAAATTCTTCTATCAACCCCCGGCCCCGGCCCCGGCACATTAAGATAATTTATTAATTCTTGAATGCAAATTAAGGGTCGCAATTAGAAGCATATATGTGTAGCACATAAAGACTTCAAAACCAAGTATATTTTGGCTTGGACTGAGAGCATTAGTTGAAGAGCCACTTGAAAAGAAGAAAATGAAGGAAGCTTGTATGCTTGGGAAAGCAGTCGAGACACAAAAGCTGAGTTGTGCAGCCGCAGTAAAATGCCTCCTGCTCATGCTCGCTGTTCTTTCGGTGCTCAATCAGGCTATGCTACCTCCTTTTGGATTTGAAAATGGTACGTTGAAGCTTGACGTATGAAGGAAATATATATATACGGAGCAGCAAGAGGGGGGGAGGGGTTGTAGGTTATATAATCTATTATTGATGATGCTACTCTCCAGCAGTGACAAATGCCAATTTTTTCCTTTCCATACCAGTTGAAGTATTTCAACATTCTTCTTTCATTAATTTTCTACAAAATATCACATATAAAAGATGTTTGGCTTAAGTTTTGAAAAATGAAAAAAAATATATTGTAGTGTTGTTGTCATAGTTAAATTCGAGAGACTGATAGGGATACCTGTTCCTCATTGCTGTTGTTGATTTCATTTAAAACAATATTGTTTCTGCATATTTAGGGATGTTTACATACAAATTAAATCTGATATGTGTTATAATTTCAAACCTAAATCTCCTTTGCAGATAGAACAAGTACATGGCCCTCTCCAATTGAAGAGAGGCAAAACTTCAATGCCATGAATTCAGGTAATTTATTATCAATTGCTTTCATTTTAGTTATGAAAAACTGTAACACCCCAAGTAACATCTAAATTAGATACAGGTGGTGAAACTCGGCACCTCATGAAATTAGCAGCACAAGTGCAAACTGACGAGTCCGTTCTAGGTGACATATATTTATGATCTATGTCTATATAACGATCAATTAATTGCTACTTTAAATCAATTAAAAGTTTATTTAAACTATGCAGGACGAACTAACACAGTGTTGTATGTATAAATTCTTTAATTTAGGTAAAGAAGCATTGTTAGAAATGAAGGAGAACGAAAATGTCATTGAATCAGCAGGTAACTGAAATTACATCAAAGTCCTTAAGAAATATAAAATTCTTCTTAGTTTGATTTGATTAAGAGGGGGAAACAAAAATATTTTATTAGCAAGAGACTTCCATCAGATTCGTCTTTTCAACCTTTCCCTAAGTCAACTATACAATTAAGGAACTCTATTTATTAAGTACGACACCAATCTAGAGGTATCCAGCTAGCATTCAGTGTGCTATATTTTAATTAAATGTAAGTACCAAGTAATATAACTTTAAAACTCCCAATTAAATATGTAAGCATTACTAGCCTAGAAATATATTAATTTACTTAATTATTGCACTTGAAGTGAATGATAAGTTAGACACAAATAATTCCTTCGTTACATTAGAGAAGCCTGCAGAGAACAAATCTTTTACAGGCAATTGAGTCATTATTTTCCTATTTCAAATATGCATCAATATGTAGATGGAATTTATAATCAATCCAAAAAAAAAAACTGACATTGTTACAGAATTTTTTTGCAGAATCTAGCACAACTCAGCCCTCAGTTCCTTCAGATCAGGGGCAGGACGAAGCTCCCTCCAAGACAGGTATACGATTAATAGAAAACTGTAATACAATAACTTATTATTATCATATATTGATAGTACTATTGCTGTATTTGATTATTTTTCCAAAATAACAACAATTGACATTTTTAAGTAATAAATTGTTGGGCAGAATCCATCTCAACGGAACTCTCTGTTTCTTCAAATCAGGAACAAGACCAAGCAACCTCCAATTCAGGTAATTATTACTAAGAAATAAATATAATGGTTCCACTGGATATTATTACACAAATAAAACTAGGATGTTCTTACTCCAAAATCTATCTAATCAACTTCAAATGACGAATTGAAACAGTTGAAATTTGACCCACTTCACAAATGATGCGTTTACATGTCAATTTATATATTTTTTAATAAATTTAGTTAAGTTGAGCAGTAAAAAAAAATGTGTAAGTTAATTTTAATGCATTTATTTTTCATCATATTTTGACCACTTGACTTTATATAAAATTAATTCGAAAATTTATAAAAATTGCATGCAAATGCATCACTCGTAAAGTAGATCAGTTTCAATGATTTGAATTTGTCGTTTGAAGTCAATCTAATAGGTTTTGGAGTTAGGTTCACCAAGAGGCTTCGTGAGCTTAAGAACACCCTAGTTCTATTCTTATTACAGAAACTAGTAATTATCTTAATTGCTTCTGCCAAGTATCTAAAAAAAATTAATTATCTTAATTTCATTAAATGATGATTAATAAAATGATAGTTACTGCATTGTTACTGCAACAAAACTATGTAATTAGTACCATGCAGTAGCATATTTAGTTTCATTAACAGCAAAAACTGAGTTGTTTATAATTTACAGACTCTCCGGCTCAAAACACCGGCATAATCTGTGAATTCTCCAACTACCGATACAACATGTGCTCCATAGAAGTGAACCTGAAGGTTTTTTTTTTGAAAAACTTGGCAGCGGCTGCCAAGGTAATATCATTGAACTAAATAGTTTTACATCGGTTGCCATTCCTCATACTGTTATGCAACCCAGTACCAAAAATAATATTACATCAATAGGTACTGCCAACAGAGGCCTAAAATCTTAAACTCTTAAACCAATAGCATAATCAGCATTAAATCTAAACGACCACACCTCTTCCCTAGCGATTTCATTAACAGTTTGTCCGCCATATTTGTGCTTCCTGCCATATTCTCTCTGCTAGCAACTGTGGTGGCATCCGTTCATCTGAGAAAATTCGAGCATTGCGCTGCTTCCAAATAAGCCAGCAGGCACATAACAGCAAAGCCGGTCCTTTTTTCTTCCAGTCTCCTCCTCTGCTGCCCAAACCGCGAACTGAGAAGTCCCATGTTGATTTTAGATCAGCCTGTCTTTGAATTGGATTGAAGCCCACCGTGTTACTTATCATGTACCATACGTGTACCGTGTATGGACATAGGAAGAAAACATGGAAAGCGGATTCAACCGGGAAATTCTGACATAGTGCGCAAGGTGTATCACATGCCATGTTTCTGTGCAGCATATTGTCGTGTGTAAGTAATCTGTCCTTTAACATTAAGAACCCGAAAACCTTGACTGTGGGTGGCACCTTGAGCTTCCAGATGTATGCCTCATGGTCACGAATCAAACCCCCACCTATCATTGAATTGTACATTGAACTAGCACTGTACTGGCCAGTTGCAGTCCACCTCCACACTAGAGCATCACTTTCTTGTGTCATTGTAATCCCCTGTACCTTTTCCAAAAAACTCGGAGCAATTATGTGAACAATCCGGATTGCATCCTGTAGCGAGACATAGGGGTACTGGGGTCTTTCTTCCAGTTCATGAATTAGTGACATACCCTCCCACGAATCGTACCAGAAGGAGATTTGCTGCCCATTGCCTATCACCCAGTTGGTAGACCAGTCAAACCACCAACGAAGTTTCTGCAGCTGATTCCAAAAAAAGGACCCCTTTTCTGCCCAAAATTTCGGTCCCTGTGTATAGTGGCCAGTCCAACGCAGCTTCATGACCGTGCTTGTCCACAGTGCGTGTGGCGCCGCATACGGGCGCCACCACCTGAAGGTTATGGGGAGCTTAGCAACTGTGCTCCTCATCCCTCCATCTTATACCACTCCAGCAGACACCAGTACTGTCTGGAAAATCCGCCCATTTACCCGAAAATGGGAGGAAGTTACCCTGGCTCGTGTTAGAGAATTAACAATCCATTGGGCCTCCAATCAAAACCAAGGACCTGCCTGTGATGTGACACATGATGTGCCTGTTTTGATATTTGCAACAGCAGGTTTTCCATTCAACCTGTTCCATGACTATACAGATCTGCTGATACCGCTTTTCGTTGCTGCAAACCAATACAATGGAAAAATTCAGTTTGCAGTGACAAATTTCCATTGGCCTTGGATAAAAAAGTTCATTCCACACCTACAAGCGCTCTCACACTACCCCATTATTAACCTCGATTCAGAAACCCTAGTTCATTGTTTCCCATCAGGACAAGTAGGCCTTAGAGCAACTTTTCCTATGACAGTGGATAATTATTCAGCTCAAAATGTTTCCACCATGGTAGGCTTTAGAAACTTTGTGAGAACAAGCCTATCATTAGAGAGAACTCTAGTTGATATTACTGATCAGAAGAACTCAAACAAGAAACCGAGGATAGCTATTTTGCTAAGGAAAGTCACCCGTACATTTACAAATGAAAACGAGATTGTAGAAATGGCCAAAGGAGTCGGCTTCAAAGTTGTTCGAGTTGATCCTGAAACCACAAAAGATTTTCCAAGAATAGAACATTGTTCGAGTTGATCCTAAAATTCCACTTAAGGTGTAAAATTTTCCTTTGGTTAGTAAGAAGGAATAAGGACTTAACTAGAGTAAACTTGGTTAAAGGGTGTTCAGGACCAACTGAATGTGTCTTTTGTAGCTTCCTGAATCTACAAACCACTTATTTGTACATTGTTCTTATGTGAAACAAATATGGGAATGGATTTCAAACTTTAATGGGTTTACTTTTCATTGTACAACTATAGAGGATTTATGGATTTTAGATGCAGCAATACCCTTAAAGACAGATTATTAGTAGAACTGGTAACAGGTGTTGTTCTTTGGCAGATATAGTTAGGGATAAACAATGTTATTTTTAAAGGCTCTAATCCTGTACCAAGTAAAGTTTAAGGGATTAAAATAATATATTTAGCTTCTTTTTGGTATAAGTCCGAATGTGATAAAAAAAAAATTCAAATTGACCCTCATTCTCCTCTCTGATGTTAATGAGCTACCAGAGCCAGTAACAGAGGAGGGAGGGGGAGAAAGGGAGGGCCCTCTGGAGGTCAGGCTGCTCCTAGCAATCGCAGAGGAAGAGGAGTTCCTGGAGGATTACACCAACCCAGATCCAATGTGTGGAACAGGCTAGTGAAGAAGAATCAGAAAATTGGAGCTTAGATTTCTAGTTTTACATGTTACCTATGTTTTGTTGAAGTTTATGATACTATCTTCTACGCTTTGGTGAATTTGCATCTGTTTTTAAATTAGCTATATTTTGAGTATGTACTACAGGTTTAGAGTTTAGTTTTTGGATGTTTAGAAGGGCTATTTTGTAAGAAGTAAGAACATATAAGCTGGTACTGCACTGTGTCTTAGGTACCTGTTTCATAGTTGCTATGATTCCATTATTATTCCAACAAAATATATTGTTTATTGCGAACCTCTTTTCCAAACAAAAAAACCCTGAAAATCTAATAAGAAATAACAAGTATTACAAGTGTAATTTATTTATATTACATATAGGTAAACTATTTTTTGCAACCCAAATCATTAGATTAGAAAGAAAAATAGTAACTGTACGTTGTAATAAAATAATGTACATCAGTCTCAATCAGAACTATATTATCAACATTCCAGCACTAGTACAAAAAACCCTTTTACCGACTGTTAAAAAATCCCTATACCGACTGTTATTGAGGCGTCTGTGATGGCGCCGCCGGTATAGATAAAGCTTTACCGACGGGTTAACAACAGTCAGTATAGACAGCTACACCGACGGTAAAATAACAGTCCGTGTTACCCACCTACACCGACGGATTTCACTAAAAAACAGTCGGTGTTTCCCACCTACACCGACTGTTTTTTATATAAACCGTCGGTGTTAACTCTCTACACCGACTGTTTTTAATGAGAACCGTCGGTGTTGAACTCATATGCCGACTGTTTTTAATAGAAAAAAGTCGGTGTTGGACATGTACACCGACTATTTTCTATAGAAACAGTCGGTGTTGGCCCCCAGCACCAACTGTTTTCTATAAAAAACAGTCAGTATCGATGCTAAAAACCGTCGTTGTTGGCACAAAATTTTGGCATGGTTCTATTTGTATCGGGGCTAGCCTCCATATTTTTGCTAGCACTATATTTCTATTCGGCATTCATTAACATTAATTAGATCATGCAAATAATGAGCAACACAAACAAAAGACATCACAATTTGCTTTAAACAACATAACTCATGTTTCATTCACAACAAAATACACTATAACAAAGTATACATAACACAAACAAAATATGCATATGAACATAACAACATTGCATTTCTTATTAATAGTTTAGAAATTGTCCAAAAAAAATGCAGACCATTGTCGTGTTATTGCATGATGTTGCGTCGGCGTATATTTTACGGTCAGAAAATCACACTGCATGAACACAAATTGAGAAGTTAATTTTATTCAAGCTATATGAAAAATGAATCAAGTTCAATTGTAAAATACATACATTCGGAAAAACGTCAAATTGCGTAGTGACTAGATCTTGCATGTGTTTCATGACGTAAAATCCACACACCTTGTTGTCTTGTTGCTTAGGACTCTGAAATGTTCCATTTAAGTAAAATCAATAATTAAAAGATCAATAATTCTGGCTTGTCACAGTAAATATTTTCTATTTCTTATCTATTAAAGTATTTGTACTTGGTACAAATTGCAAATACCTAACAAGCTTGTCATCTGTCAAGTTGAGAAAATTGCTATGAATTTGTCACTTCCATAGCCACACTGAGTTTAATTGTGCGCTTCTATTAGAAAATAAACTAAGGGACATAGCCTCGAAATTCTATCAACTGTTCAATACCGGTCTTATAAGTGAAGTAGCTTATTGCAGAAGTTGAAATCTTAGTTAGTCAAGTGTAGGATTTAGAATTTCAGCATTGATACTGTAATTGTTCTCTCTAAGGACCATTATATATATTTTTAGTTTTTAAATTATGCTTTCTGCTGTGCAGTTTTGCAACCATCCTATTCTTGGCAATCTTTTAACTGAAGAGGGATCAGAAGGGACATAAGACCTAGTACATGAGAACTAGTTTTTCTTTTTCTTTCTAGCAGTGCATGCATTTATTCTTTTAGTTTTGTATTGTGTTTTTCATTGAACTTGAACTATTATTTTTTTTTTCTAAATAAATCTCCATCCTAATCACATCACAACCCAGAATCCATAAATGGGTTTTAAAAGATAAATCCAAGGAACTATAGGTTAAGGAGAAGGCTGGTACTCAGATGGTCAATGAAGAGGGTAAAATTGGAATAAATTTTTTGGGTACAGATTTTTGTTTTAAATCCAAGGAACTAAAAGTTGATCCCTCCTTGTACAGATTTTTGGGTACTGATTTTTTTGGGTACTGATTTTTGGGTACTGATTTTTTGGGTAAAATTGGAACCAATTTGGAAAAATGAAGTATCTAATTAAAACTCAAGTGTACAAGTTCACACCTTGATGTATTTCCACGCACATTCCGTTGATCCCTCCTTGTGCACTCCTCCGGCCTCCACATAAGATTTAAAAATGCTGAAATTTATTAAATGTCGAATTAATTAGTAATTACCAATAAATAATACGTTGATTGTAAGTAAATGAAATTAGCAATTACCAACAAATAGTATTGCTCACTCATTAAATGGCAACGTGATATCGTAACTTGGTTCCTCTAGCGGTAGAGAATCAATAACATAGACCATATTATCACGCATGACAAAAACGAAAAGCGCCCAATGTTTACTACAATCATACATGGTAAGAATCAATTTACATATATCGTTAAAAGTATATAAATTACTCAAATAAAAACAACAATTAACCTCTGAAAGTATGGTCCAAGGATAAATTTCTTATCCTGCATCTTATTCAATGACTCGAGCAAGTAGCTTGAAGCGGCCTCCTTGTCAGCAGAATTAAAAAGTGATGAAGATATTCTACTAGGGTCCAAAAAACCGACGTCAGCCTCGCGACCTAGATCGGTGACAAGTCCCTTTAAATATCTGGAAAACATTACGTAAATGTTGGTAAACAGCATACTATTACACAACTATAATATATAGGAAGCCAACTGAAAGCCAACTATAAATAACATTTTAATATGATTGTCACTTTATGCATGCCAACTAGAAATTGCACATTCATGTAGGCATCAGATAACTGGAATTACTTAGCGCATTAATATGTGCATGTACAGAGGCCAGTCTCTTTTGTACAGATTTCCAATTTGCTCTGTAATCTCTTTAAGGAAACTGGATACAAACTGCTATACTTTGGTTGCAGTACTTTCAGCAGTGGCATGGACTTTCTAACATAGTAAGAATAATAAGTTTTGATTTACTATAGTTAATGGCAAAATATAATATATATTTTTCGAAACATTAATTATGCATCTATCAAGTATTTTTACTGTCATGGCCCTAGTCCTTAAATATTTCCATAAATATTTCAAACTATCAACACCTAACATGTTCTTCTTCAGTGATTTTTCTCTCCAAAGATTGAAAATTAATAAAGTGCTTGATAATCTGCTGAGTAGATAATAAAGTTTAGGAAAAAGAAACCAACAAAAATAAATCAACACTTAACTAGAACTCTTATGGTCCAAGAAATTTAGAACCACCAAATAATATTGCTTATTAGTAATAAAGAACTCAAAATTTGAGTTTGAATCTGGACTATTCATTATTTTATTTTATTTTTATAAAGTGTAGTAAGTCCCACCAGTTTCTATTCAAACTATAGAAGTGTTATGATGTTACATTCTCCGAACTGCTAGAGAAGTAAACAGCTACAGACATACAAAGTATCATACCAGTTACAACAAAAATGATAAAGCCTAACTGAAACAAAAAGAGCTTCAAAAACTATCATAATACCACTAATCACAGAAATAACCAAAATACTAAGCTTCATATCATCTGATCAATCAGTAATAATGTGTGCTGAAAGCTCTCAAAAGACCTCCCAACAGATCTCCAAAAGCTCCGTTGCAAAGTAACTAATGTTGCAATTAAACCAAGATCTGGTACATAGGAACATGAACCGGCAAAAAATTATTAAAATTTTAGGCTCTGAACTCGGGTCTAAAATTTTAGAATTTTCAGCACACATCTTATTTGGACCCAATTAATCAAACATACATCTTAATGTTGCAATTAATCACTATGCGTATAAAGTTAAACAAACTTACATAACCCAGATGGATATTATTGAAACATCAAGCATGTCTTGCTTCGCTAGATCCGTCAAGTCATTAAAACCTACGGTGAGTAGCGTCGACTGAGGAAGTAACACACCCTCCTTAATTTCCAAGATGAACTCTGTTTTATCGTGCGGTTCTCTCATCACCCTCTCATTTATGGCTCTGAACTCATCTCCCACCCTCGCTAACAATTTCTTTGGAATAAGCGCCTTACGATGCATGGATTTCGCCACTTCATTAGATGCCGACTCGGGCATTGAAGCATCGTCGGGCATTGAAGCATCGTGGTCTATACACTAGAACAAAACGATAACTTGTTAAATAACACCATTTTAATACCCTTTTCAGCTGCTGGTACATAGGAACATGAAGCAGTTTGTGATATTTAATTCCTGATGCAACAGTACATATTTCTGTCAAACTTTTAGCCAATTAAAGGCAGTGGCCCACATGGTTCACACTAAAAATTCAAACTGGGCCACAGGAGTTGCATTAACTTGGGCATTTTCTACATCCAAATTTTATCTACATCCAAATTTTATCTCATCCTTTGGTTGTGGCAATTCCTTCAAGTCTGGGATGAGGACACAGCTTTGAGTTCAAATACATTTTTTTCAAAAGAGGTTGAAGCTTGTACTGTATAAGAGTTTCAGATTTCCAGAAAGTCATTTCAGAATTTCAAATTAATGGAAAGACAATTATACTAAAATTCAAACATCTCCCACAAGCTTCAATTCTCATGAACCATTATCCTTACAAATGAAATCAAATATCACATTATTAAGATTTTTTTAGTATATAACAAAGTCTCAGAACCGACAATCAAAAGGAGAAATGTTCCTGCCTTCCTGGAACGGAAATTCACCTTGTGATGATTAACAAAACTAAACAATAATGAGAATTTTGGATTTTTGAAGTACAACTCCTACAAAATTGAACATCAGTTCAGCTATGAAACAGAACATTATAACCTTTCAAGGAATCAACACTTGTCCAGAGGAAAAGGAGGGTAATATTGACACTAAAAAAATTAAGAGGAAGGATCTCTTGACAATGGTTATTTTGACAAACTTGACAAATAAAATTGGAAATTAGAAAATGAATTTTGCAGAGAGAGAGAGGAACGTTTATGCTGGTTTCATCAAGAACATTCCAAACATTCCAATTTAAGCTTTTTTAACTATACAATTCCTTTTACTATTTATTTTCTATCTTTCCTTTCCATTTGAAGACGAAACACAGTATAGATAGTAAATGATCATTGTTATCACTAGAGAAAGATATAATTGTCCAAAAGAATTTAGTTTTGGTGTGTAAAGTAATTTTTTCAGTGTCAATAGTGCCCTCAAAAAAAAAAAAGAAATCCACAATAGCAAGACCAAACAGAATGTTCATCCACGGGCCCATAGATGGCTAAATGCAAAGTCACAACTTTGCAAGTTAAGTTAAGTAAAAGGGACAACTCAAAAGGTTCATCAACCTTATCCACTTTAGTAGCATTGTCAAATAATGGTACTGAGACTTCAGACCTTCACCGTTCCTCGAAAAAAATGGATAATTGTGATGACAAATAGGTACCTCAATGAAACTTATTAAAAGTTAGACCAGTACTTAGGAACATGAAGCAGTTTTTTATATTTATTAGGAAAAAAAATTCAATCAGAAATAGGCTAAAAGTTTGACAGAAATATGTACTGTTGCATCAGAAATATGTACTGCTGGTACATAGGAACATGAAGCAGTTTTCACCTTGCTATCTCACTTGCAATCAGGACTTGCATTATTGTCTTAGATTGACACATAAAAATAAGAAATTTTAGGTGGCATATATGCAAAATAATTGAGTTTCATAGATCTAACAGAACATACATATCTATAACTAAAATTATGAAAGCATGTGATTCCTTGCATTGCATAAATTTTTTATATGACTTGCAAGCAATTGTAACTCACTAGACCCCATGTACGTAAAAACATAATAAATAAAAATATTTTTTTACCTCATCCAGAATAATCGCAACTTTCGGCCATTGAATGAAACTTCCAAATGTGTCTTCGATTTTGACAAAATCTTTATTAACATCAGTTGGGAGAGGAAACTTGAGATACATGTCGTCGACACACGAATCCACCTGCACCTTCATGTGGTCATCTAACAGAGGCACACAGTGCACTGATTCGTCCTTCTTCCACGGCCATACTCTAGCGTTCGCCATCTTGATGTGCTTCTCTCCAACTTTACAAGTGAGATAGCAAGGTGAGATTTCCTTGACATTTGACAAAAAAATAAATCCAAGTTAGACAAAGTTGTACATTTGCCAATTGAAGAAAATACTATCATCTTGAACTTTAGTTGTAAATAAAAGTATAAATACCATAATCGAATCCAGAGGGGTTGTTGTAACTGCATTGGAATGTTGACTGCTACGACGGAATGCCGGACTATTTTGATCTGGCACAGCTTGTTGCTTTTGGACCTCAGATAGTTTTTCAGCCCTCATCTCCTGCCTCATCTCCTCCATCTCCTGCCTCATCTCCTTCACATACTCCATCTCCTGCCTCATCTCCTCCCTCATCTCCAGCCTCAACTCCTCCCTCATATTCGTGTAACACCGTTTTTGTATCTCCTCTGCAAAAGCCGCCATATCAGCTTGGTTAAATCCCCTCTTTCTCGAAGCCCTACATGTATTTAAGCCTTGTTTCCAAGGAACTTGCGCCCCATAACCCCTCGTCCGACCCGGATGTTCCGGGTTCCCTAGAGAAAGCGTGAGCACATCACTCGAGCCACTGACTTCGAGGTCCCCCGAGCTGACCTTTTGTTGCGTGTCTTTCTGTTGAAAAATTGTAAGGATCGATTGAGATAGGTACCAGATGGCATATATCACATTATAAACAGATGGCATATATCACAGAAAAATTGTTCTTTTGAACAGATGGCATATATCATAGAATAAACAGTTGACTACAAGGCAGAATAAACAGCCAAAAATACCAGAAATACCAGAAAACTAAAACAGCCAACAATACCAGAAACGGTGTTACAAGGCAGTACAAGTAAAAATAAACAGCCAAAAATACCACATAATAAACAGTACAAGTAAAAATACCAGAAATACCAGAAAACTACCAGAAATACCAGAAAACAGCCAAAAATACCAGAAAACTAAAACAGTACAAGTAAAAATAAATGCTACAAGGCAGAAAACTAAAACAGTACCAGAAAACCGACTCAGAATTTTATTTGCTGGCAGTTACAAGGCATACTATCATGATTTAAGTAAATTGGTCAACACTTACAATGCTATTGATCAGAGCTTCGGTCTTTGCCGGGACCATAAGAGTCCCATCTGGTAAAGTTACCATTCGTCCCAAAACGTAATGTTGGCAACTCTCGTCTTTTATATCTAGGATAGGTGCCAAATCCTCAGAGTTCATTTTGAATTTTTTCTTCCAAATGCGTATTTTTGCTTCGTACCCACGGGAGCCTAAGCGGTGTGGGTTGTCATTCCTCTTGGACAGTTCGCGATTTCGGTCACTTAATTTCTACAACGAAGGAAACATGCATGTTAGGTGTACAAAAAAGAAATATAAAAGACCTGAGAGAAATATAAAAGAAATATAAAAGACCTGTCACTAACAATCAGTAACATCTTTTGATTATACCTCAAAATGTGTGCAGTGCCAATGTCATATCCAACACTAAATGTGGCTTGAAAAACATAACTATATATATATGTTAAATAAACTAGAAAAAAATGTGTACATGAACTATATAGCTAGCTCAGAATTTACAGAAATAATATATTTGTTAAAAATAATAAACTTGAACTATATAAGTCTAAATTAAGTCTAGGAGGGAAAAAGTCCAATTCACACACAGTATATATTAATATCCCAATTAAGATTGTATTTGAGAGCAAAACACAAGTGGTCCGAATAATTCAAAATAAATAAAGTGGTGATAATTTTATTCATGAGTTGTTATCTTTCAAACACAATTTGTTAAATTATGTTTTGGAATTGGACTTGGACAATGGAAAGCACATGATCAAATTACAATTAGGGGTACCACACACACACACAATTCATACCAGAAGTAAAACAGAAAAAGGGGTACCAACTGGTACCAATTGTTAATAAGGGGTGCATCAGCTCACGAATAAGAAAAATGTATAATACGAGCATTCGCGATTTCAGAGAACATCCTACTTGAGTCATTAAATTTAAATAAACATAGGTAGTATGAAATGAATCTCTTAGTAAAAATACTTTTAGTAAAAGACAATACATAGAAACCATTCGTCCTTGAAACCATTCACATATTATATAAGAATACATAACTGAGTATACAATACATAGATTTGATTTAACAGAGATCATACAACCAAAATTTTAGAGATATTGGAAGCAAAAACAAAATTTTACCTGAAATCATACAACCAAGTAAAACTTAAATCTTTAATTACAGATTTGATTGAATATTACCTGAAATTCTGGCGTCGACCTCTGCCTCACAAATTCTCTCCAATCTTCTTCACTTATCCAAGAGTATTTGCTGAATGAAACTTTGTCTTTCCTCACGTAAAACCTTGTGAGATCACTCTTAAAGTTTTTCCACGCTTCTCCCATTTTCTTTTTGGCATGCTTGAAGCCTCTGTCTTTCTTTATTCCCCAAGTTTGCTGTATTTTGTAATGTATTCTTAACTGGAGGGATCCCATTTATTATCAACTTATGATTATTGCATGTTACCAGTGCTCCAGAAATACTGGACAGTCCAGTTTAGTAAAAACGGAGAAGTCATTAAAAGGTCCTTTTTATGGGTTTAAAAGTCGGAGGGTTTAGATGGTGATAGTTGACCGTTGGCGTCACAGGAGTAAATAGAGTTTGTTGGGGAGTTCCATGTCTCTCTCTTTCTCGAGGTTTTGTATTCTTAAATCAGTCTTGATGCGTTTAAAAACAGTGCTGGTATGGCAGATTACTGACTCTGGACCCCACAGATCTTAATTTTCTCTCGGTTTATTTTCCCCTGAAATGCTCTCTTAGAAGTTATTCAGTTGAGCCCAGTTAATCTTTGTACTTGCCTAATAGATCTACAGCCATAAAAGCCCATCTTGCTTTGTTTCAACTCCATTTTGTTTTTGGAATTTAAAACCCACTCGCTTCAATCCAACCCAATGGACCTAAGTTGTACCTTTCTTTAAATATAATTGAATAAATGGGATCTTTCTTTATTCCCCAATTGCATAACATTTGAATTAGTGAAATTTTATTAAACGAGAAAAAAAATTTACATTTTGAACCTAAGTTGTACCTTTATCTCCTCCCAACACTCTTCCTTCAACTTGTCGTCAACTTTCTTCCAATTCGGAATAGTGATAGGAAATCTCTCTTTCGATACATTTGCCACGTATGTCTTGTATTGGCTCAAATAAGACCCCTTTGGCTGCCCATGCTTGTTGAACTTGATACGTAATCGCTTCTTTGCTAACTTAGCACAAGTGGTCCGACCTCTCGTCCTTTTTTGTGGTGCTTCCTCCTCACCACTCGAATCATCAGAAGATGATAAAGGATTGTACTCCTCCATAGCCATCTCTGTAATTACATGATAATTCAACTCATAATTTATTTTTGAGCAAAGTTTGAGCAAAGATGATAAAGGATTGTACTCCATTTTGAGCAAAGTTTGACATCAAGTAATTAGCATATTGTTCGGTAAAAGACAAAATACATGGGAATTTGTTTATTTACCGGGATTTGCTCCAATTTCATTTTGATGGCTGCTGCCTTCTCCCAACTCAGCTTGCTCTTGATTCTTTTTTTTCTTTTTTTGTTGTGGTGCTTCCTCCTCACTACTTGATTCATCACAAGAAGTTGAAGGATTATACTCCTCGTCCTTCTTAGGGCCGCTGCCTTCTTCAACCCTTCTCTTCCTTGTTGGATCAGTCGTCTTCTTGTTGGAAGGACCGTTCACAACACGTGCGAGAGTGTCAATGCCAAGTTGTTTCATCCTCGAATGGAGGTGGTTGATGTTCTCTTCCCTGGCCTTTTCGATCTCCAATGGAGCTTCCACTAGTACAAAAAACCCCTTCACCGACCCTCCACCACCGACTGTTTTAATATGTAACAGTCGGTGTAGAGGCTGCTGGTAAAATCGTAAATAAGAACAATATCAACACCGACTGTTTTCTTACAAAAAACCGTCAGTAAACCAACACCGACTGTTTTTTAAAAAAACAGTCGGTGTTGCTCATGCCCTACACCGACTGTTTTTTGTAAAAAACAGTCGGTGTTGACCAATTACCAACACCGACTGTTTTTTTAAAAAACAGTCGGTGTTGCTCATACCTACACCGACTGTTTTTTGTAAAAAACAGTCGGTGTTGAGCAAATACCAACACCTAACTAAAATAAGTTCCCGGTTTATAACTTTGGATCCGCCGCGAAATATTTCATTTCCCTCTTTTTGCCGAAAACCCTCTCAAAATTTGAGTTTCTCTCTTTCATCAGCCTTGCGATCTCCCAACACCCCGCCGCCTTGCTGCCTCCGGCTCCGCCAAGCACCCGAGTCGCCTTGCTGCCTCGCCCCGCCCCGCTACCTCGCCTTGCTGCCTCGCCCCGCACCAGCACCCGAGCACCGCTGGAGCGCGGAGGAGGAGTTCGTTGTGCGCCCGAGCACCCAAGCACCCGAGCACCCGCTGGAGCTACGCTGAGGAGTGCGTTGTGCGCGGAGGAGGAGTGCGCGGCCTGAGGAGCTCACTGCTGCCACTGGTACGGTACCAAATCAAAACCTAAGTAGGTGCAGTGAAAGAAACTGGTGGCAATTCTTTAGCTTACCTGACCTGAAACAGCCGCAGGTTGGGTGTGGGTCAATGTGACTTGAACAGCAAGCAGGTTGGACCTGGCCCGACCTGTATAATTTCTATTTTGGGTTTTTTTTTACCGTTTAATGAAATTTGTCAGAAATGATTGGATTCTAAGGGATCACACCTGTTTCTAAGTTTTGCTGTACTCTACCCTCTATGATAAAGAGTACCAAGTATTATTTTGATAAACCAAAACTCTGAAAATCTTCACTAGTTACTACTTACAAGGAAACTGGTTTTGCTTATTTGGTCATTTTGCTAGTGTTTAGCTTATAATAGAAAAAATAGACATTACAGAAAGAGTCTACATGTTGTGTGTCATAAGTAAATATTTATCCCTCTCTATGGTGCTAGGCCATATAACAGCTTTCATTTAAGAATATATGACACTTAATTTAGGTCCAACCTTTTCATCTATTGTATTTTTCAAATCATTTCCTTATACTTGGTTCAAATTTATAAATTATGTTCTGTAAAAAGCAAGTGTACACTACATCTCTTACACTTAAATGCGAGATTGGAAAAGCTGGGAAGCGATAATCCAACAAGAGGATGACACTGGTTTGTTCCACTTATTTTATATCACTTTGCATGCAATGGAAAGATCATGCAATTTGTTCATTATGTTAAAGATGGTTGAGCATTTAGCAATTGCATCAGCAAAGTAACATTTACCAACCTCTTACAAGGCTTTATCAATTGAAACTTAACTGGTACAAATTTGTCAATAAGGGCTGATCATAAGAAAACTAGAAAGAAGTAGCAAAGTTCTGGTAATTAGTAAATGTCTTCTAAATAGATTAATATTGTAATAACTCTTACAACCAAATTAGTATGCAGCCGAAAAGATGGTGAAACATGTACATGAGCTTCAATTCATCAAGAAACGTTTCAAAGAGAATAAAATTTTCAGTTGGTTGGTAAGCAGAAACTATATTCATGATCCATGTATCTTGCTATTTTGTTTGAACTTTCTAAGATAATTGTAAACCATGCACTAACATATTACTTGTTTTTAAATTTAGCATTCGTTTGGGAAACAATTTTATGGTACAATTACAATAGACGACTACCGAGCGATGAGACTTGGCTTCATCATGGTAAGAAACCATGGACCTGTCTCTAAACCATGATGTACCATCTTCTCTTCTAATCCTTTCAAGGTAACCTTGTTAAAACAAAATTCTTTCATGGACCTGATATTTTTGGGACCCCTTTTAAGTGACTAGTGAGTTTTAACATGTTGTGATGTCTACTAGGGCTTTCACTGTATCTGGCAAGTTGAAGCCCGAGGAGGCAGTTGTTGCGACACTTTCTTCACTGCCTGAGGAGGTTGTTGATACTGTTGGTACAGCATTGCCATCAGAAGATTGAGAGGAGAATAAAATTGGAGTTCCTCGAGTTGCAAGAAGAACTCATCAAAGTAAGCCTGTGTAATTTTTCTTGGGGCATTCTGGTGCTTTCACTTGAAAGTTTACTGAAAAATTATATTGACTTATATTATTTCTAGTTTGAAGTGTTATTCAGAAATTTCTGGTCGATAATTAGGCCGTTTTGGCATTTTTGGCTAAAGGGCGGTATGGTTATCACCACAAGTTGTTTTAAACAGACACCTTTTGATTATTTCTAAGCATGATATAAGGATTCAGAAATTTACCTATTTGGAATGTTATGGGCTTCAAGTATAACTAATGGGGCTTGAAAAGTTCATAACATCCAGTTTTTTGTAACAACTGAATTTTTTTTTTTTTTGACAAAGATCCCGTAGGCAGTAATAACTAAATTTGCCTATTGGTAAAGGCTTAAAATCTTTGTTTTGTTGCAAACTAAAACACTTCACAGGAGGAAGAGAAGAAGCAACTGAAAGAGAAGCTCAAGGAGCAACCTATGGCTGCTGAGGAGGACATTGCTCTGAAAGAGATGGAGGGCCCCACAGCCAGAGAAGCAGAAGAGTTGGCTAAAGCTAAGATGCCGGACAAACAAGAACATCTCTGCAATATCAGTCGAGCTCTGGCTGTTCTCGTTTCTGCTTCCGTAATTTCTTTCTGTTATTAATTGTCTATACCATCTTGATTTGTGATAAACTGGGAAGAAAAGATCTCAAAAAAAGAGAGAGGATTCAGAAATCCTAAGAAATAATACAATTAGCCCCTTAGTAAAAAGGGCCTTGTACTTTGGGTAATAACTATGGTATGTGCTTATGTGGTCAAACCAGTCAATGTTGTGACCAAACAATCAATACAACAACAGCAAGCTTTTGAGTAACATATTTGCATACACTTGACAACTTCTGTTTATTCGTTTGCAGTCTGTTAGCAAGGAGCGTCAGGAATTTTTAAGCCTTGTAAACAAGGAGGTAAAAGTAACTCAAGAACCCCTTTATTATTGATTGTTTTATATAATTGTGAATTTACCTGATGTAAACGGGAAAATACAGATTGAGTTATACAATGAGATGCTTGAAAAGAAAGGAACTGAAGGTGAAGAAGAAGCAAAGAGAGCATACATAGCTGCACGTGAAGTTGCTGACCATGCGGCTGAAGCAGCTGGCGATAAGGTTTCATCTGCTCTTATAGGAAAGGTTCGTCTTTCTATCTCTTTGATGCATGTATATTATTTATTACGAAGAATGATAATTGCAGACTCTTAGTGATAATGTCAAACCAAAAGCAGCTCTGTCAAATGTCTATTGTAGCATATCCATTGATGCTATCTGAAATCAGAATTTAATGTCAAAAATCTACAACTCAATGACATACAACAACTTGGTACATAATATAGAAGGTGCATTAGAATCAAGAGTTGTTGACTTGGAAAAGTGGTTTTGTTGTTATTGCATTATCAAAATCATGCCGGCGAGAATCATGTACCTTGTTAAAATTATGGTCATTATTGTGGTACAATTTCAGGTTGATGCTATGCTGCAAGAACTTGAGCAGGAGATATGTTTTTTTACACAGAAGTATATCAAAAAGAAGAAGATATGTTTTTTAGTTAATGTTGATTATTTTAGTTAATGTTGATATTCTTGCAGTTGATATTCTATGTAACTGAAGACTGACCATTTTCATTGTATATTTGGTCTGAAGGAATTGTTGTGTCTGCAAGATTTTATAATCTCAACTCTAGTAGTAGTTTTGCTAATTAATGAACAAGAAAATATAATATCAAGCATTGGTTATTGAGTAATTAAAATGTAAGATGACCCAAATTTTGGCTTGCCAGTTGTCACGTCTACAGCTGCAAAAAAAAAAATAAATAAATAAATAAATAAATTTCGGTGCTGGGCACCTATACCGACGGTTTTTTCAAAAAAACAGTCGGTGATGGGCACCTACACCGACTGTTTTTTCAAAAAAACAGTCGGTGTTGGGCGCCTACACCGACTGTTTTTTCCAAAAAACAGTCGGTGTTGGGCGCCTACACCGACTGTTTTTTCCAAAAAACAGTCGGTGTTGGGCCCCTACACCGACTGTTTTTTCCAAAAAACAGTCGGTGTTGGGTGCCTACACTGACTGTTATTCACCCGTCAGTAAAGATTTATCTATACCGTCGCCGCCATCACCGACGCCTCAGTAACAGTCGGTGAAAGGGTTTTTTAACAGTCGGTGAAGGGGTTTTTTGTACTAGTGTTCTCCCATCTTGACCTATTCGAAATTATAAGAAATTATAAGCAGCAGCACTGATATAAAAACAGCAGCAGTACTTAATTAATTTTTTGTGTGAAAAAGGACAACCAGGTTGTCCTTTGTACCAGTGCTGGATATCAGAACCTGGTTGTCCTTTGTACCAGTGCTGGATATAAGAAATGATAAGAATCACTTAACTTTGAACCTGGTTGCATCAGAGTTTCAATATAAACAGTGTCACATCACAAGATACTGGATAAAAGTTGATGCTAATAAGACTAACATACAAAGTCATATTACAACTAATATAGAGTATACTCTAACTAGCAACTAGCAAAATAATAAGAAACTTTACTGAATTTTGGTCAGATTTTAAAGTTTTTAGAAAAAAGAACAGGTAAAATTTCTACCATGTACCACGTACTGCAATTTATACCTGGACAAATAGGTATACCAATTGTCCTTTGTACCATCAATCAAAGCATATGTGAATCGTTTTATCATTTGATCCGGTATCTCATTCTTGGCCTCAATTATCTCAAGGTTTTTGCATGAAGATATTGCAACCCTAGATGGTACACTAAGTTGCACAGATATCCAAATTATTACCCTCAATTATTGGCCTCAATTATCTCAAAGCATACTGAAAAAAATCACTAAGTTGCACAGATATCCAAATTAACTCAAGAAAAGTAAAATACTGAGAACTTTCAACACAGTAATTCTTCATTTAGTGAAAACAAAACAAAAAAAAAATCAAGAAATGTCATGCTAACATTAATAAGTACAGAAGTAGATTAGAAATTGTGTAAGGTGCAACAAGTAAATATAAGGGGTTTTTGGTACCTGATTTTGGTACCTGATTTATCTATAGCTGACTTGCTATGTTAATTTACACACAAATATAGAGATGCCGAAGTACACACAAAAATGGTGTAAGGTGCAACAAGTATTTCAAAACCATTTTCTTACAGTGTGCAAATCATGTCAAAAGATTGATAATTTCTTACAGTGTGAGAGAGCGGAGGCAGTGGAGGTAGTGAACGGCCAGTCGGTTCAGTTGATTCAGCGGCGCAGTGAACGGCCAGTCGGTTCAGTGAGCGGAGCGGTTACAGTGTGAGAGAGCGGAGGCAGTCGGGGTAGTGAGCAGCGGCAGTGAACGGCGAAGGCAGTCGGAGGCAGCGGAGGCAGTCGGAGGCAGTCGGGGTAGTGAGCGGCGGAGGCAGTCGGGGTAGTTGATTCAGTGAAGGGGTTCAGTCGGTTCAGTCGTGCGCAATGAGCGGCGGCGCAGTGAACGGGTTCGCGGCTGGGTAGCGAGCGGGGTAGCGGAGGCAAGTCCGAGAAGAAAGGGAAATGGGAAGAGAGGGAAATGAAATTGCGGCGAGAGCAGATTATAATACTTCTTCTTTCTGCTTTCAAAATTTAACATTTGGCGAGTTAGGCGGCTGATCGAGAGAGAAACCCGGGAAATGAAATTTTCAGACAAATAAGATCACTGGCTCCGAATTTCATACATAAAATTTCTGTCAAAATAGAAATTTCTGTCTGTTACAAACAGTCTGTGCAGAAAAAAAAAACTTGCATTAATAAATTGTATACATAATTTTATACATAATTTTAACAATAAATTTTATACATAAAAAAAACTTGCATTAAAAAAGTACACCTTAAATCGAGAAATATATTGTGTTCCCTTCGTGTGTCAAATTTTACGCTAATGTTTGATCAAATTTCTCCTGCAATAAATATATGTACAACATTAGTTTTATGTAAAATTTAAAGTTAAAAATTAAATTGAATTTAGATCTGGAGTACCTTAATAAAATCACATTTACTAATTAATTAATTCACATATTCTCCATCTTGATGATCATGCCGTAAATAACTTGCATCTTCGATATCATCATTTCTTACTTCGTTAGATGGCACGCCAACAGAGAATGGGGGCGTTTCTTCAAAATGATTGAACTCTTCCTCATCAACCACATCAAGAACGCCCACTATGCGTCTTTTACCGTGAAGGACAATATGGTGCTTACTATTGAGGGGATCCTCAACATAGAAGACTTGGGTGGCTTGATTGGCAAGTATGAATGGATCATTCTTATATCCCAATTTTTCCAAATCCACGACAGTAAATCCGTACTTATCCACTTGAACACCCCGGCGGTTATCAACCCATTTACACCGGAATAACGGAATCTTAAATTTGACGTAATTGAGCTCCCATATCTCTTCAATTTGACCATAGTACGAGTTCTTCGCATGTACTGCCCGGGCATCTTTAGATCTGGAGAATTCTTCTGATATAGCTACTAGCGTTACACCACTACTTTGATTGGTGCTTTTTCTGTCTTGTTTTATCGTGTAAAAAGTGTACCCATTGACGTCATATGCTTGGTACGTATTCACAATAATAGTTGGACCTCTTGCTAACCATTTTATAGATTTATCTGCCAATTCCTCCTCGCTTTGTCGAATAACTCTATTTTTAATCCATTATGCGAACTTACTATTATGTTCATTGGTAACCCACCGGTCTCCGTTCGTCGGATTAAGTTCTCTTAAAATGGTTTTATGCTCGTTAATGTATGGAGAGATGTATGTCATGTGTTGTAATACCAACAGGTGTGCTTTTTCATGCAAAGACTTATCAGCCTCGATTGGTTCCAAACCAATGGTTCCTACACCTTCAACCCGGCCCTCATGGCGTGATTTAGGAATACCAATAGGCTGTACATCTGCTATATAACTATTGTAAAATTCAATAGCCTCCTCTGCAATATAACCTTCTACAATACTCCCCTCGGGCCGATATCGGTTTCTTACATATCCCTTCAAGATACCCATGTATCTCTCGAATGGATACATATACCGCAAGAACACAGGACCACAAAGCTTAATTTCATAGACCAGGTGAACAATTAGGTGAACCATGATATCAAAAAAGGTCGGCGGGAAGTATATTTCAAGCTCGCACAAAGTGACGACAACATCACGCTGCAATTCATCCAAACTTTCGGGATCGATAACCTTGCTACAAATTGCATTAAAGAAAAAACAAAGCTTTAAAATTGGTAACCGTACTTTTTCCGGCAGTATACCACGGATTGCAATAGGTAGCATTTGTGTCATCAAAACATGACAGTCGTGAGACTTCATCCCGGTCAATTTTAAATCCTTCATTGACACGAGCTTTTTTATGTTAGCAGAATATCCAGAAGGAACTTTAACACTATGAAGGCATCGACAAAGCCTTCTCTTTTCTTCTTTTGACAAATTGTACAAAGCTGGAGGAAGGTAAGTTCGAGTATTTTTTCCATCTTTGGTCTTTCTCAGTTCAGGTGCAACCTCTCTCCATTTTATGCCCATACTGACCATATCTTTGCGAGCATTTAGTCCATCTTTGGTCTTTTTCGGAATGCCCAACAACAAACTAACTAAGCTTTCACAAACATTTTTTTCAATGTGCATCAAATCAAGGCAATGTCGCACTTGTAATTCCTCCCAATATGGTAAATCCCAGAAAATTGATCTCTTCTTCCAAGTTTCACCTTTCGGGGCTGTTTTTTTCTTAATAAATTTTCCGAATTGAACTTTGATACCTTTAACTCGCAAATACACTTGCTTACCGGTCAGCGGAGAACGAGCCCGTCTAGTCTCAATATCACCATTGAAAGCTTTCTTCTTCTTACGGTATGGGTGATTAACAGGAAGAAACCTACGGTGACCCATGTACACTGTTTTTTTGCAATTTTGTAACCGAATATCAATCGTATCATCTTCACAAACAGGGCAAGCTCTCCTCCCCTTGTTACTATAACCCGACAAATTACCATATGCCGGAAAATCATTTATGGTGCAAAATATCATTGCTCGCAATTTGAAATTTTCCTTATTGTATGCATCCCACACTTGCACTCCATCGCACCATAATTTTTTCAAGTCCTCAATCAACGGTGCTAAATACACATCTATGTCGTTTCCGGGTTGTTTTGGACCTGAAATTAGTAACGACATCATAATGTACTTGCGTTTCATAGTTAACCAGGGAGGAATGTTATAAATACACAATAAAACCGGCCATGTGCTATGCTGACTGCTCATGTTACCAAACGGGTTCACTCCATCTGAACTGAAACCAAGCCTTAGGTTTCTTGGTTCATCACCAAAATGTTTCTTGAACCTTCTGTCAATATTTCTCCACTGAGGTGAGTTAGCCGGGTGTCTGAGTTTTCCATCTGTTTTTCGGACATCGGCATGCCAACGCAACAACTGCGCATCTTTAGGATTTTTGAACAAACGCTTGAATCTCGGTATCACGGGGAAATACCATATCACTTTTGCTGGAGGTCCTTTTCTATATGTATCATCATTACCGTCAGTTTGACCTTTTCTTTTATAACGAGATTCACCACATATAGGACAAACTTCACATTTCTCGTACTCGTTCCGATACAATATGCAATCATTCGGACATGCATGTATTTTTTCTACATCTAGACCCATAGGACACAATAATTTTTTGGCTTGATAACATGATCTTGGTAACTCATTCTCATCTGGGAGCATATCTCCTAAGAGTTTTAATAAGGCGGTAAAACTTTTATCACTCCAATTGTTACTTGCCTTTAAATTATACAATTTTAACACAGCATGCATTTTTGTAAAATTTTCACAACCAGGAAACAAAGGTTTTTCAGATTCAGCATACAACTCTTGTACATCAATGTCATTTTCATCATCACTAAACATTTCTCCTAAATTGTCATTCGGGTTAAAATTATAATTCACATCCATTTCCTGATCACTATCAACACTGGCATCCTCATCCTCCTGGCCAATCTCAGTATTAGCAGCGGTGCTTGTTTCTCCATAACTCTCTCCATGCCTGATCCAACGTGTATATCGCTCTTTAAAACCACGACGAATCAAATGGTTCTTCACCGTTTCTATAGTGCGAAACCTCTTCAAGTTCAAACAATCTTTACAAGGACACGGAATCGTGTCATCACCCTTTGTCTTCACGTGTTGCTCAGCAAATTTTATGAAACTTTTCACACCGTCTAAATACTCAATGGTATTACGAGCTCCATACATCCAATCTCGATCCATCTGTAATTATAAAAATAATTAGGTAAGAGGTCATGAATGGCTCTTAAAATTACAATTTGGGGCTTACATAGGGCCGGTGCACAATCCTAACCCACTCTTTGAATGCTTTGTCTCAGTAGTGAGCACATGTCAGCGGGATTTGGTATATAAGAAAAATTCGGTAGCATTTTCCCTTTGTTCCCCAAGTACGCGTAAAAATCACATCCGTTTGGAGATGAAATCCAATACGTACTCGTGGGAACAATTAAGGACAAATGCTACCACATTTTTCTTAAATACCAAATCCGCTGACATGTGTTCACATCCTAAATGAGACAAAACATTCAAAGAGCAGTCCCAACAGGGAACTATTCAAAATTAATCCCTATTGGATTAATTTTGAACGGGCATCGACCTAAAAGGCATACTAAATGTTCAAGGCAAATTGGATAGATCGCACAATACAATAATACTAAGCTACAAACTATTCCATATATAATTGGGTTGAAATTAGGAAATACCAATCAACATAAAGCCATTAATCTAACCCATTAACAAATTTAATTAAATTTACCTTCTCTTTTGAAGTAGTACAATCTCCTTTGAGCATCCAGAAATAAAACAAGGCGTACAATCTCCAAATCTCTTATAAGCACCGCTACAATTTGCAAATTACAAATTTTAAATTTTAAAGACATAATTCAAACTAAATCAACCAATTGTAACTTCGAGAATAAAGTGAAATAGTTAGAAGCAAGCAATTACCATAAGCACCAATTTAAGTTTTTTTGAAGGTTAAAGGCGTAGCCCTTAACATTTTATATTAAAAAGGAAAAAGTTTAGTTACATCGCCTCTAAAGTCTGAATTACTCCCTAGTACTAATATTTACAACAGTACTAATATTTACCATAAGCACCAATTTAAGTTAGAAGCAAGCAATTACCATAAGCAAGCAATTACCACAAGCAATTACCATAAGCACCAATTACTATAAAATGAAATAGTTGTAACTTCGAGACATAATTCAAACTAAACCAAGCAATTACCATAAGCACCAATTTAAGTTTCTTAACAAACCAACTATTTATTTGTCTAAGAGGAGGGTTCCACTGCCTCAATTTTTCATGCCTCCACTCAACCTCCAAATCTGGACCACTCATCCATCAATTTCATCAACGGCCAAGATTAAAAATTCATTAGCTAACAAATTTAAAGAAATCGTCTCCAATACTCTCTTCGTCTCTGTCATTCGCCCCACCCCCAAATCCCTCAATTCGCCTCTCCCCCACGCACCTCCCTCACCCCTCTCCCGTGTCTTCATCTCCCGCACCCCCATCCTCCTCTTATCTCCTCTGATTTTACAACAATGGATTCTTCACTTTCGATCCCTGAACAACCTATCCCTTCTATTGTAGAGCATCAGGTTAATTGTGGCAGTGATTGCCTACAGCTGGCTTCTAGTTCAAAAGTTGCTCCTCTTCAGTCAATAAAGATCAGTGTTGAAGACACAATCCCAAAGAAGAATGATAACAAGCCCAATGGCGTAACTCCAAAAAAGAGAAGTAATGACGGGGTTGTACCTTGTGAAGGTATGGAGTTCATATTGCTTGATGAGTTTTAGGAATATTACTATGCTTACGCTCTTTCTGAGGGTTTTACTGTCCGGATCAAGAAGACACTTAAATTTGATCGGACCAACATTGTTCGGTACCGTCACTATGTATGTTCATGTGCTGGATTTTGTGATGAAAAGAAATCAAATGATGAGGTCGATGAGGATGAAGAAAAGACAACTAGAAAGACCTTAACTCGTAGAAGTGGTTGCCCTGTAACTATTACTGTGTCGAAGAACAAAGATTTATGGAAGGTGAGAAGTGTGAACAACAAGCACAACCATCTATTAGTTAGCCCCAACAGTCGAAACCACTTAAGACAACGTAGTGGTATTCCCTCGATAGCGAAAAAACTTGTTGAAAAATTTAGTGAATCTAACCTCCCAATTGGCAAAGTTCCAGCTATACTCAATTGTGATGCTGGAATAAATATTTCTCAAAGAAGTTGTTGGAATCATAGAAGAGATCTAAGAAGAAAGAATTTGGATAGGGGTGATGCAGAGGCTATTTTTCAATATTGTCGGAAAAAGCAAGTAGAAGATACCAACTTCTATTATTCAATTCAAACCGATGATGAGGATCGTTTGGTTAACTTTTTCTGGATTGACTCCACAACTCGACAATACTATGAGAGGTTTGGGGATGTTGTGGTATTTGACACAACATATAAAACTAACAAGTATAGCATGCCCCTAGCGAATTTTGTCGGTGTCAATAACCATTGCCAATCTGTCATGTTCGGTTGTGCTTTGTTGCAAAACGAAGAAGAAGAGACCTTCGTGTGGTTGTTTCAAACTTGGTTAGAGGCAATGAGTGGAAAGTTGCCTATATCAATCCTTACGGATCAAGATCGTGCGATTAAAAATGCAATTGATAAGGTTTTTCCGACTGTTACTCATAGGTTTTGTCTTTGGCACATTTTGGAAAAATTTCCTAAAAAACACGGGTCTCTTTACAAGAATAATTCACCATTTAGTAGAGAGTTGAAAAATTGTTTGTATCGCTCGGTCACCATAGAGCAGTTCGATAGTGAATGGAACATGATCATGTCAAAGTACAACCTAACAAGTGACGAGTGGCTTGGAAATCTATTTGATATTCGGCAATCTTGGGTCCCCGTATATAATCGTACCATATTTTATGCCGGCATGAACACCACACAAAGATGTGAGAGCATACATTCTTTTTTTGATTCCTTTCTTAACAAGGGCACTGCCTTGCGAGAATTTGTGATTAAGTATGAACGTGCTCTTGAACATCGCTACATAGCTGAACATGAGGAACGTTTCGCCTCGATCTACAAAAAACCTAATTTATCAGTGAGGTTCCCCATAGAAGAACAAGCAGCAGTCGTGTATACACGAAACATGTTCAATGAGTTTCAAAAAGAACTGTTAGAAAGCTCCAAGTTAAAGAAAGAGAAGCTAGTCAAAAATGGATCCTCTACCCAATACAAGGTATCAAATTCCAGTAATCCTCATGAGGTATTCCTTGTAACTATTAATGTGGAGTCATTGGAGGTATCTTGCCAGTGCCACTTATTTGAATTTAAAGGCATCTTGTGTAGACACATATTGTATATTTTCAATAAGAAGGATGTGGATGAAATACCTTCTAGATACATCTTGCCACGGTGGACAAAGAGGGCTGCAGAGGGAATACCTATTCCTATTTTTAAGAAGGATAGTGATGCAATTTCTCGTGATTTACAGTTTAACAACACTATAAGCCGGTTGAGACCTTATTTGCATGTATCTGGGGAAGCTTTTGACACCATAATTGAGGCCTTAGACATGACACTTGAGAAGGTTTCAAATGTGCAAGAGACTAAAGCGGTTTCAAATGTGCAAGAGACTATTGAGGTAGGGTCTGAAAAGATTGCCAAAGATTCATGTCATATGCTAGTTGGTGATCCAAATATTTCAAAAACAAAAGGACGCAAGAAAGAGTCAGTGAATGAGTCAAAGAGGGGACGCTTGAGAAGTGGCTTTGAAGTAGGTATGGAACGTTCTAAGAGATAAAAAAGGTGATGCAAAGATTGCGGTGAATTTGGACACTATTCAGCTACCTGTAAGAGAAGATAGGAGGCCAAGGTTGTTGAATAGCAAATATAATATTTTGGTGCTTTTTATTTGTAAATATAATATTTTGGTTATTGTGATAGCAAATATAATATGTTTTTGTGTGGTTATTTTGATATCAACTATGTTATTTTTTAATTTTGTGGGAATATTACATGCTTGAGAATTATGTGTTGGATTATTGCATTTGTTAAATTCAAGAGAGAAAACAGATATCTATGCCAGCTATGTACTGGTACTTGTACCAGTCAACTCTCTATTGTACCAAACCTGCAAAATCTGAAAATTACTACCAACTGGAATAAAGCACATACATGGTTTGATACATACAGCAGGCAATATCAACAGGACATAGCTCCAATTAATATCCTCAAATTAATTGCTATCTTTGCATAAATGACCTCCAGCTTTGAGAATAATTTAGTTGCAAAATTCAGCCACAATATATCCAACAAACTTATAACATAGCTCCATGAGGATGCTTATAACATAGCTTTGAGAAGCTTTAATCAATTGCTAATGCAATCAACTTAAGTACAATTATAACATACATGTACACAATTATAAATTTACACAACTCAATATCTCTTTTACATTATACCACATTCACATACAAATATGAGCAAAATAACTTGGTTATAGTCATCGATATCAATTGTCTTTGCAAAAAAAACATAATATTACCATCAAGAAAGAGAAATCAACATAATCAAATCAGATCTTTGAACTCTTTTTATCAATATATAAATAAGGACTGGATATCTCTTTTACATTAAAAAAAAAACACTTTAATAAATTTGCTAAATCCATACATATAATGCACAATGACCAAACTGCCATACATATCATACATGAATCCATACACTATTTTACATCCAAAATAGCATATAAAAAAAATAACATAAAGACCATCACCACTAATGACCAAAATGCCCCTGCCTATTTAGTTCTGCCCAAAATGCCCCACTAATAACATAAAGACCATCACCACTAATAACATAAAGACCATCACCACTAATGACCAAAATGCCCCTGCCCATCAATCTATGTGGTTTTCCAGGAACTTCTCAAATTGCTTTTGATGTAACCTTCTTTATTCATCATTCATGGTTGATGGATGGGTCCATTTCTATAAAAAAAAAAACATACTTCCTATAAAAAAATATGTCAGAAAAAGAAGCTCAAAAATATTGAACAAAATATGTTTTTTATGTTCTTTTTCATTAGATTTCTCCAATGTGAAAGAATTCTTATTTAGTCATTGCAATTCTTATTCAAAGCCTTAATTCATGTTGGTTATGACTAATTCTGATGCTTATTCATCATACCTGTAAATGACATTGTAAGGGAATTCATGAAAAAGTACAAGTACTGATATATATGGTCTAGTAATTGTAGTACCATACCTGCTTGTGCTAGTACTCAATAAAGTTGATGTTTGGTATAACAGTTAATGCACTGGCTCTAGCAATTGCTGATGTGTACTTTAATATAGATTTACCTGTAAATTACTTTGGTATGAATCCATTTGGAAATGATCTCGCACCAGAATCGAACCTGCTCAGTTCAAAGTAACTAAACAAATTAACAGGGATGTTACGAAAAAGAGAAAAGAAATTAACCTGATCAAAGATCTACTGTGAGCGTCGGAGGAGACGCAGAGTGCGTCGGAGGTTGCGTGGAGGGGTCGGGGGAAGGGGGCGCAGGGGGCGCAGGGGAAGAAAGCATAGGAGGGGTGAAGGAGGCGCGTGAGGGAGGGGAAGGGGATGCGCGGGGGTGTGAAGGGTGGGGGCGTCGGCGGAGGGGAACCTGGCGAATTTGGGGGTGGAGCGACGAAGAGAAGAGACGGAGAGGCAGTACTGGAGATGATTTCTCCAAAAATTGTCGCTAATGAATTTTTAATCTCATCCGTTTATCAAACACATAGATGTATGGTTTAGATTTGGAGGTTGAGTGGAGGCATGAAAAATTGAGGCAGTGGAACCCTCCTCTTTGTCTAAAATAGAAAGAAAAAAAAAGTTACATCCTTTCCAACTTTAAGATAAGTTAATACTAGCCTACGGGCAAAAGCTTTAAAAGAAAAAAAAAATGAGTTAATACGTATATTAGAATTTCTTATTTAAAGAGGTTATGCATAATATCGACACAAATTTTATTACTCAAATGGATTATGCATCAAATAATGTAGTCCCATATATGAAAGATGTAATGTTTCCAACTGGACTGCTCTTGTTTATCCTCTAAGAATAACAGAGTATAAGCCCCCCACCCTAAAAAAAAATAAAAATAAAATAAACAATGACACAACATGAAGACATGAATTTCTATTCATTTATTGCTTATCAAATTATACTTTGCCAATAAATGTACAATTGTTAAAGGGACAAAGGCAGCTCAAAATATGCTACCCTTGTGAAAAGTGGAAAATACAGAAGAAAAAAATAACACAAAAGGATAACCTATATGATAATTTAGGGTTTAGTTTTCAGACAGCAATCTGAGGAGGCAGCATACCTGGCCTTATCAATTGAAATAGTTAGAAGGAAAATGAAATAGTTACCTGGCCGTATCAATCTGATGAGGAGGCAGATATTCTCTTTTTCAAGGAAAGTTGAAGGAAAGTTGAGAGTCGAGGGTGGTCGTAGATCGCAAAGAATAACCGATCGCAAAGAATAACCAATAGTCGAGGGTGGTCGTATCTCTTTTTCAAGGAAACAAAAACAGAAAGGGAAGTTGTTTAGAAGTTAGAGGAACCTCTCAGAAGAGCGAAATGAAATTTTACGAGCTGCTGATCGAAAGAGAGACCGGGTAAAGGAAAGCTATTTAGAGGTTAAAAAGAAAATTCACCGACGGTGCCACCCAAAAACCGTCAGTAAAAGCTCCAACACCGTCGGTTTCAGTATAAACCGACGTTAACCTAGGTCATTTATCAATTACAACAGAGAGCAACACCGGCTGTTTTATTAAACAAACCGATGGTGTAGGGTGTTAACCAACACCGACTGTTTTTTTAAAAACAGTCAGTGTTGGAGACATATTAACACCGACTGTTCTTGATAAATACCGTCGGTGTAGATAGTGAGCAACACCGACTGTTTTGTGAAAAACAGTCAGTGTTGGAGAAAACTCTACACCGACTGGTTTTTAGACAAAACCGTCGGTGTAGGTAGTGAGAAACACCGACTGTTTTTAAAAATGAACAGTCGGTGTTGGTGACTTTTCAACACCGACTGTTTTTTGAGAAAAACAGTCGGTGTAGGATATGTCAACACCGACGGTTTTTTTTAAAAACAGTCGGTGTTTCTTCACTGACGGTTTTGTGTAATTGAACAGTCGGTGTTGTCCTTCTTCTTATTTGCAATTTTAGCCGCAGTCTCTACACCGACTGTTACATATTAAAACAGTCGGTGGTTGAGGGTCGGTGTAGGGGTTTTTTGTACTATTGCAGCTTGACCTTTACTGTAGAATTAATTACGATCAATTTATAATTCAAAAGTTAAGTGTTAATTTCTTACAGCTGATACATTTGTTGCTAGTTCAATAATTCAGTGTCGTTTCATTCAGAATTTTTCTTTGTGCTATTTGATTTATAAAAAAGTAAAACCCAAAATCGTCAATTCAATTATGGAGTGAAATTGAATCAGTTTAATTTGGATTTGACAAAAGACGACGAAATCAAACTTTCTTAAATCAGTCTAGTTTGTTTATCAGATTTTAAATCATAGTCTTAATGAGACGTTATTCTCACTACCCTTCAATTCCAGGAATTGATGAGGATGCAACCAAATCATACAGAAGAGAAGACCGAAAATCAGATAGAATCACTTACCAGTAAGATGTTACTGCCAATTTCATGTAATAAAAATGAGGGTTCCAATTGTTGGAACCGACGAAAATCATCATCGGCACCGCATGACCATCTGTGTTGAATATAAAACTGAATAGCGGAAGCGTACCTTAATCTATGATTGTTTTGTGCGAGAGAGCACCACTGATTCAGTTCTTCCAGAATAGCAAGGCTCTTTAGAGAGTCTCCTTTGTTCTGCCTTCTCCAAAGTCTCTCACACTATTCTCTAATGAGATAAGAACAAGCGAATTCAGATTGTCTTGTATTCTGGGGGACCAAATCATATATATACAGCCCAAGAAAACTCTTGTCTGTCTTATGTTGTAATTATTCAATTCAACACATAATTAAATTGAATATTATACCTTAAGTTCTACACATTAAAGGTCCATACCCTATATGACACATTAATGCTCAATAAATTATATAATGCATATGACATCTTTTAATTGAGCATAAAATTGACAGTATACACTACAAAATTATTTTACATATTAGTCAAACGCTGGATTAATGATCCAACAATCTCCCACTTGGACTATATGTGAAACCTTATAATTTTGTTTTGTTAATAACCGTAGTGAGCTCTACTTTTTTGTCATTACCAAAATGTGTCCCAAACAATTCCGTCCATCAATTATATCAATATAGGATCAAAGCAGTTTTTGCCGACATTTTTATTAATATCCAAAGTTTAATAGAAATTATTATTTATGCCCAGAATGCCGCAGAATCGCTAAAAATGCCCAAACCGGCCATAAAATGGTCGGCTTACTCTCCCTAGTAAACTGGCCATTTTATGGCCGGCTTACTCCCTTTTTTTTTTTTTTTTGG
This sequence comes from Carex myosuroides, assembly GCA_028015225.1. Lineage (NCBI taxonomy): Eukaryota > Viridiplantae > Streptophyta > Magnoliopsida > Poales > Cyperaceae > Carex > Carex myosuroides. Next base: position 9,990,587 of record CM051474.1, read on the forward strand.
AGGAGACACTATGAAGAATATTGAAATCTAATACTGAAAATTCGAATTTTTTGTTTAAATTATTTGTTATATTACTTCTTTTGATTTATAATTACCATATTCATACTAAAATACACTAGATAACTTCATATTATGTTGAATTACACTAAATTAATAAAATCTATGAAGAGCAAGATAATGAAATCTAACACTGAAAAATTGAATTTTTGTTTAAATTATTTGTTAGATTACTTCTTTTGATGTATAATTAGCATATTTATACTAAAATACGCTAAATTACTTGAAATTATGTTGAATTACACTATATTACGTTAATTACGCTAAATTACATAACATTACGCTAAAATACGCTAAATTACGGTAAATTACATATGAATAGGGATGATATTGATCACTCAAAAGAGAGCAATGTTTCTTTTAATATTTATAAACTCGGAAATGCTATCGGTTCGGACTGTAAGCGCACAATCCTATCGAGTAGTATATTCGAGGTCGATCCACAGGGAATATTGGTTCAATGCTTTGAGCGATCGAATCACAATCTTTCGAAAGGCTAGACGAAATCTGTAAATTGAGAGATGTTGTTTTGATCAATGTAAATTAGGAAGCAATTAAAAGTAATTAAAATAAAGATTGAGATGAGAATTCCTAGGGTTTCGGCACACCATTGCCACTCAATCCGCCTTGACAATATATTCCTGTTGCGTCTGATTTCCTGTTGTTGTTTAATGAAAGACACCAAATAGGTCACTGCGATTTATGTTACGCAAGAATGACAGATCTTTCACCGAGATTCTACATAGGACACTGTGATTTACCTTACGCAAATGTCTGATCTCTCAAATACCCCAAATTACTACAAAGATCACTGCGATTTACTTTACGCAAGTGATGGAATTTGGTACGCGTTTTGTTGGTCTGGTTTATGGTTTCCCCGCTAAGGTTTTCTTCACATAAACCTAATAAATCTCAACGAGGCTAATTCATACAAATAGTTTCTCTTACCATTAAAGTACTGTCACTACCCTAACGGACTCAAACTAGATCATTGAAATTAGATGAAGAGATAGTAAATCACAAAAGCATTTTGTTTCAACAACAAGAAATCATAATCAACAGAAATATATATATCAAAACATCAAGAGTAACAAGGTTTACTGCCTAGCCCTAAGAAAAGGAACTTAGCCGCGGAACGGCATGGTTACAAGCACTCCTCTCTTCTCACTTTAATCAAATATAACCCTAATTACAAAGATGATTATTCCTTCTGCCCAGGGGCCTTATATAGGAGTGTAGGGACGTGTAGAGGTTGAGTAGGGGCTAAGAAACTGATCTGGAAACAGCTGTCGGCAGTTATTCCCCAAGAGACGCCTTCAGAAACTGACCGTATTGGGTGATACGGTCCGTATTAGGACCTTGACGGTTAGAGTTTAATGCCTTCAACGCTATCTTCTGGTCTGTGCTAGGCCTAGTCCGTATTAGGCAATACGGGCCGTAACAGAGACTTAGTCGATGAGCGTTGCTGATCCGATTGACCAGATTCTAGCTCTATTTGGTGTAAAATAGTCCTAAAACCTGTTTTCTGCAATAAAACATAAAGAAGGGTGACAGTAGCCTTTTTCTCTAATTAATTAAACATAAGTGTGAGAAAATATGCAAAACCTAAGCCAAAACCCTACGTAAATCATCATTATTTTGACTCTGATCACGCCTCCCAACTTGAATTGTTACTTGTCCTCAAGCAACGACATCCCAGCTGGTCAAAGATTCGGTCTAGGTTAAACCATACAATCTCAAGGTCTTGTTTAAAAATTAAATTAGGACTTAGGTTAGGTACAATTGGCGTGACAATAAAAATTTAGAACTTAAAAATATTCATGACCTCTCCCTTGAACAATTTATTCACCCCATGATTGACCTCATTATGCTTACCCTAGAAAAATTATCATCGAACAATCTATTTCACAAATATCCTTAAAATTGAGAGTATTAATTTCCCCTTCGATTATAAATGGATCCCTTCCAACCAATAGGAATTCTAGTAATATAAATTTTGATTTTCCTTCCCAATTGATTGGAGCAAAGTATGACAACTAAGTGTGTTGGTACTTGTGACTATTTTTGAAAAATTAAATATATACAAGAATTTAAATTTGGGAGGTTCTCTCGAGCCTATTGGTAACCAGTCTTGCGTAGGCACCCGTACTCTTTTTATCCTCCATCTTTTATTCTATTTTTTTTCTTTTTCTGATTTTTTCTATTTTTTTGGGATTTTTCTCATTTCTGATTTTTTTTGTATTTTCTTTTTTTTTTTTAAAATAAAATATTTTTGTGTCACAAGCACCATGATTACACACAATTCCAAGTATTCATTCATACGAGAAATTGTTGCATAGTTTCGCTAGGGGTCTATCTATAATAGATGGGTATTCTAAAACACTATCAAGTTTTAAAAAGACTTTGCAAAAATAAATTACTCAACAATAAAAATTCTAGGATTTGTGATTTTTGGTCAACACTCATGGTTAGCAATTAATTGTTCACTTTAAGATCACTAATTATTTTTTAAAATTCTGAATTTTTGGTATCATGGCTAATTGTCTAAACCTTAGTCTAATTCAATTTAAAACAATTCCTATTTGATTAATCTACTCCTAAGAAAAATAAAAATGCAAGCTAGCTAAAAAGCTCAATCTAATCATTCTAGAATTTTCGGTAAAGCCTCTAACCCTAGTCAAAAATTGAGTAAAACTACTAGCACCTAAGAATTTAAATTGCAAAAAATTTAAAGATACATTGTCAATTTACCTCCTACCCCCCCCCCCCCCCCGAATAAAATTGAGCATTGTCCCCAATGCTCGAGAGATAAAAATAAAGGAAGTAGTAAAGTAAATAGACCGGGGAAAGATACAACTCACTGCACCTCAATCCGGAGGTGGTGGAGGTGGTGGTGGGCGCTGGATCTCCTCGTAGAATGGCGGGTCAAAGAGTCCATAGGGTGGTGGCTGGTATGGCAAACCGGTGGTGAGAGCATGCTGGTAGTACTGCTGTGACATGTAGCGGGCCTGCTGTGCCTCCCGCCTGTTGTTGGCAGCATACCCTTGAAGCTCGTCCATGCCCTGACGAATTTGGTATGTATAGTCTCGTGTCTCATCGTACTGCTGGTCAAGCTGGGCATAAGTGGTCCTGGTGTCGATGGAGAACCTTTCCATGTTCGCGTTGACTCTTTGGACGGCTTGGAGAACTCGGTTGTATCCACTTTGAGGGGCATCAGATGGTCCCGCCCCTTGTCGCGCTGCTTCTGCTGCGAGCGCCTCTTGCCGAGCCCTTTGCTCATTTGCAGCCATTTCTTGCATGTATGCGGCGGCTGCTGCGGTTTCGGCCCTGTCTTGTTCTTCAGCCTCGGCCTCTAGGGCCTCGAAATCAATCTCATCATCGCTTTCTTGAGCGGCCTGTCTGCTGCTAGGGGCCACTTGCCTCCATTTTTGCTGATTTTTGAGAGGTAGCGGCTTGCAAGGTATTTGAACCCTCCTGCTTTCGATATGGTATAGGTATGGCTCGGGAGGTCTGCCGCTAATCATTCTCATCACGGTGAGGCACTCGATATCTAAGAGTCTCATGCCAGTGCCTTCTTTCAAGAAATCCACCTCGAGTCTGAGTTGCCGAGCGAGGATTGTTGCGATGGCGCCAATGGAGATGTTTCCTCTGCCCCTTTTGTTTTGACCAATCGAGTGGATGTGGTTGCAGAGGAAATGGCCGATGTGTGGAGGCTCTTCCGGTGTGATGAGCATACATTTGAGAATGTAAAGCTCGGGAAAGGTGACCTTCGCACAGGTCTCACCTCGAGCAAAAAGAGAGTTGCTGAGAGCCGCTTGCATGTAACGGAGTACTGGATGGACAATGTGGCTGGCGACTCTCGGATCACTGATGCGGTCATTGGTGATCATCTTCCAAAAATTCCGGTCATCATTGTATGCCTGTACGCCCTCATCTTTAAAGCCAAAGATGTCGCAGAAATCATGCATTGACATCTCCTGCCCTACATTCATCAGTTGAAACTTGATTATGTCATTTTCGGAGGAGAAGGTGGCAATGAATTCGCGGGTGAGGTCGTCATAGGTTGGGACATCCACCAGCTTGTTGAGAAAGTCCCAGATGTGAACCCTTTTTGCTAGGGTTTTGAATTGGGCAAGGAGGCGCTCTTGAAGGGTTTCGATGTGGATGGCTTTGTGGTTGATGATTTTGTTGTCTTCTAATTTTTCGAAGACATTGGCATGTGCTCTGGAGGTGAATTTTATATCTAGGGGGTTATATTGTTGCCCCTCCATTGGTTGTGGATCATTTTGAAGAGGAGATTCCAGCAATTCTTCTCTTTTGGGGCTTTGATCGGGTGATTCAGGTGGTGGATTTTGAGAAGAAGACTCCCCCCTCTTCTTATTGCCTCTACCTGTCAAAGATTTGAGAAGACCTTGTGTTTTTGGGGCCATTTGTGGTAATTACCTGCCTCTGTTACGGACCGTATTAAGCTGATACAGACTGGATACGGACCTGTGTGCTGGTGAATATTTGGCCAAGTACAAGACTTAATACGGACCATATTATACTCGTACTGGTTCTGGTAAAATCGGGGAAAACCTAATTTTTTTGTTGTTTTTCGTGATTTTTGGTATTTAACTAGATTTAAAACAGAAAACTACTCTAAAACTAAATTACCAAAAGGAATAAAAGACTAATTTAAGAAACTAAAAATTAAAATCAAAAATTAAAGAGGGGAAAAGGGAAAAGAAACCCGAAAATGGTGAGGATTCGGTGTTCTCGGTGAATACGGGTCGGATACGACCCGTATTGGTGGTAGGTGGTTGTGCGAGAGGTGGTTGACGTGATCTTCCTTGTTGCTGCCGGTGTTTTGCAAGGTTGGCTCGGGTTTTTGCAAGAAGGGGAGAAGGAGGAGAGGAAGGAGGAAGAGAAGGAAGACAAGAGGGGAATAGAAACGGGAGAGGGCTCAAAAATAGAAGAATTTCTATTTTGAACGGTTACCCAACTTCGCGCCTTTTCGTTAACGGGTTTTAATTTCACAGATTGGTTTTGATTACGGACCGTATTGGCTGATACGGTCCGTATCCGATCCAAAATTTCTGACCCCGATAACTGTTTCTAACTCTTCCTCTGGATACGGTCCGTATTGGCTGCTACGGGCTGTATTTTCTGCTGTCTTCCTTTTTCATCCAACTCCTTGCTCCATATTCACTGTCGTAATCCATATTGGCTGATACGGTCAGTAACAGAGAATATTTTCTTGACTTTTCCATTGTTTTTAACCGAGCCCTTCCTCTAGCATGTTCACCTGGTCATGAAAAATAAATGGATGTGACTCGTTCCCCAGTTAAAGTCTTAATCTATCTAAAAATAAAAATTTATACGAAAATATAAAGTGGCCTTGGGTTGCCTCCCAAGAAGCGCTTGTTTTAAGTCGTTAGCTGGACTTTGTGTTTTGTTAGTCTCTTCCAGATATTATCCCGTCAATGCAAGTGGGTTGCTTGTTGGGTGGTTCGCCTTTAGCGTCATCTGTGGTATCATCATCATTGCCCTTCTTGAAGAAGTCGGTTGGTGTTTGAGGTCCAGGGTCGAATGCCAGACTCACACCGAGTACTACTTCAACCTCGTCCAGTCTTTGAGAAATTGCATCGAGTTCTTCGCGTAGGTTTTTGATTAATGCAAGGGCTGGGAGAGAGTAATTCCTGTTGTTTACGATATTGGGGCTCTTATTCAGATCATCGATTTGTGCTGTCACGGAAGTTGGATGGATCTAACCGTCATCTTGTACAATGAACAGTCTCTCTATTTCTACTTCGTGCATCATTTCTTCGATGTCTTCAAATTCATCCATTCGCAATTCATCATTGCCATACTCGTCCGCTGTTTCCAAATTGTAGACAAGATTTATGTCAGGTGGGACTTTGATTTCATTCATGTTGAAGATCATCTTGTTCTCGCCAACATTGAGTGAAATCTTCCCGTTCCTAACATCGATCATTGCCCCACATGTGACGAGGAATGGCCTTCCAAGGATGATCAGAATCTGCTCATCTTCTTCCATATCGACTACCACAAAATCTGCTGGTATCCAGAATTTACCAACTTTGATTAGGATATCAAGCAACATTCCTTCAGGATATCGAATTGATCGGTCAGCTAGTTGCAATGAGATCCGTGTTGGTGATAGGTCCCCACATTCCAATTTATCAAATACTACCTTAGGCATCAAACTCACACTTGCTCCCAGATCACACAAGGCTCTCTTAAAATCGGTTGTGCCAATTGTGCATGGTATCGAGAAGCTTCCCGGATCTTTTAACTTCGTTGGTAATTTACTTTGCACGAGCGCACTACACTCCAGATTGAGCAGAACTGTTGAGAATTCTTGGATCCTACTTCGATTTGAAAGAATCTCCTTCAGAAATTTAGCATACGAGGGTATGCTTGCAATTGCTTCAGTGGAGGGGATTGTGACCTGTAACTGCTTGAGTGTCTCCATGAATCTCGTAAATTGCTGCTCCATCTTGTGCTTGGCAGGCCTTGGAGGGAATGGGAGAGGTGGCTTGTAGGGTGGTGGTGAAATGTATTCAGGTTCAGGTTGTCGCTCGTCTCCACCTACGGTGTCATTCTGCTCCTTGATAGGGTCTGTCTGCAGTTCGAATACGGGCAGCTCCGGTTGTTGCGGGTCGTATTCTTCGGAATGTGATGGCTCTGCATGCATCTCATCGGAAGTTTGATCGGGCATAGGAGGTCCCTTGTAAGCTGTACCGCTCCTTAATGTTATGCATTTGCAAGTCTCTCTTGGGTTTTCTTCCAGTTGGCCCGAAAATTTTCCTTTTCCGCGTGTAATACTCGAGAGTTCTTTTACCATCTTAGAGACATTGTCTTCTAAGTCTTTGTTGCGGTTTGTTAAGGATTTGATCTTTTTTGCGATTTCGGCGTTGGCCTTATCTTGCTTCTCTAGGAATCTCTCCATTAAAGATGTGATGTCAGGTTGCTGTGGTTGATTGTATTGCCTTGGTTGATAGTTCTGTTGAGGATTGTTGTATCTCGGTTGATAATTAGGCTGTAGTTGATAGTTCTGTTGGGGTGCAGCAGGCTTTGGATTTTTTGCGTATGAGAGATTTGGATGGTTTCGGTTGTTCGAATGGTATGTGTTGTAAGCGGCCTGAGGTCGAAAGTTGTTGTCGATTGCGTTTGCTTGCTCCATATCTTCCTCATTTTGCGTTACATTCATACATTCGGTCATCTCATGCGCTCCTCCACAATAGCCACATGCTGTTGCGGCATTGACTGCTGCTACCGTTCGCTGCTTGGTTTGCTTGTTGAGTGCCATTTGCAAAGCATCAATCTTTGCGCTCAGCATGGATATATCATCTACTCGGTGCATGCCAGGTGTTGGAGTTGGCTTCTTTCGCTCAGGGATCCAGTAGTGTTGGTTGATTGCAATCTCTTCAATTAGGTTGTAAGCCTCGTCAGGTTCCTTGTTCATGATTGCTCCCCCTGCCGAAGCATCAATAGACAACCTATCGGTAGGGTTTAGACCATTATAAAAAGTTTGGACAATCAACCATCTTTCTAGACCATGATGTGGACAACACCTTAGCATATCCTTATATCTATCACATGCCCCACACAATGTTTCACCATCCCTTTGTTCAAAATTAGTAATTGCATTTCTAAACCTCAAAGTTTTGGATGGTGGGAAATATTTTGCAATAAACACATTAAACAATTGGTCCCAAGTCTAAATGGAATTGGCCGGTAAGGAAAACAACCATGCTCTTGCTTTATCTTTTAATGAGAATTGAAATAGCCTTAGCCTGATTGCTTCATCGGTAACTCCGTTGATCTTTATCGTCTCGCATATCCCTAGGAAAATTGACAAATGAAGATGTGGATCTTCATGTGGAAATCCTCCAATTACTGTTGCGAAACCATATTTATGAGAGCATGTTTGATCTCAAAATTACGGTTCGTAACAGTTAGCGGGTTTATACTAGAATTAGGATCATTCGGGCGCGGTACGCAATAGTCTCGTTGAAGTTTGGGTCGTGCTGTATCGTGAACTTCGTTATCACAATTGTTTTGTCTTCCATTGTTGATCGGTTCGTTCGGTGGGATATTCATGTTGATCGAATCTGAGTCTTCTTCACTTTCAGAATTACTTGATGAAGAACTATGTTTGGTTTTTATTAGTGATGTGGAGGCGAATTGTCCTCTCCTACTAGCAATCCTCTCAGATCTTCGTACGGATGATTCGGCCAGCGTGCAGTTTCCTAAAAAGAAAAGAAAATCTGAAAACTGAAAATAAAAACAAAATTAAAAAGAAAAATAAAAATAAAAATGTAGAAAATAAAAAGAAATCTAGGCGTTTCTAATTAATTGGATTCAATGGTCAAAGCAAGGACGTCTCGCGAGGCCTTGTGATACCTCGCATATTTAGTCTATTTTAGGCCTGTTTTAGTACCAGATTCGTGCCCTAATTCACCAGAATCATGTGCATTTCATCGATATATCTTTAGAATTTGGTACTGCTGAGTGTTTGTTTGTTTTCTGCAGGCTTGGAGCAAAACACACGAAGAAACGACGATTTGGGATGATCTGGTACGGCCCTTACCAAGTTTGGTACGGGTCTTACCGGACTTAGCCATTTTTCAGCTCTTCACGCCTGGTACGGCCAGGCCGTACCAAATTGGTACGGGCCGTACATAAAGGCGGCCTGACAGATTCAAATTTTGGCAGAGGCTATTTAAAGCGGGGAACTCTCCAATTTCGACATCCATTCCATTCCAGATCGATTTGAGAGCACAGTAAGAGAGAGAAAGAGAGCTAAGGAGCTAGGAGCAAGAAGGAAGGAAGAGGAAAGAGGCGAAACTCGACGGATCTAGCTTCCTCCTCTCGATCCCTTCGATCCATGGCTATCTCTCTCCCTTTTATTGTATTTTTAGATCAGATCATGTGCTGTGAGTAGTTCTTTTAGTTTCTAGGGTTAGAGATTGATTCTTGATTTGTTTTGACTTTCTTTGACTTGCATCTTGTATGAACTCTTTAGTTTGATTGATTGTGATTTACTTTGATATCTTTTGCTTTGCTTGCTGTGATTGTTGTATGATGTGCCTCTAGGTTTAGATCGAACCTATCAAGGTCATGTGATCATCTCAATCTCTCATCCAAATCAAATGCTTAGGGTAGACTTGTTCGAATTGAAGCCGAGAGGTTGAATTCTCCTCTAATCGACAGATTAGAGGGTGCCTTAGGTCTCCAATCAACCAATTAGGGTAGATCTGTACCAACACACGAGAGTTGAGGTGTAGAAATCCCTAAAAGGCAATCAATTGCATTCCAACCTAGATCTTGATCCAACAAACGATGGTTGAGGGTTAGGAACCTTAGGTATGGTCAATTGAACCTTTCTAAAGAGTTTAGCACAAGGTACCAGCAAGGAAATGCATTCACTCGAACTGGTAGGTTCTGTTCTGGGAAGCCAGTACGGGTCTTACCAGGGTGGTACGGCCTTGCCTTACCAAGTGAAGTACGGCCCAGCCGTACCAACTTGGTACGGGCCGTACCACTAGAGGCAGATCAGAGATGAAGTCTGAAACCCTAGAAACGCCTTTTATCCATAATCAAAACACAATTTACATTTCTTCTAGCATTTTATTACATCTTCTTGAATTGTTTGATCTGACCCTTTAGGAAATTAAACACCAAACCAAACATTTTTCACTTCTAGTTTTTGATTGAGTTTGATAGAATCTAACCTCGCAATTAACCGTCCTGTGGATCGATACCCGAATATACTACACAATAGGGGTTGTGCACTTGCATCCCTTACTCGTGGAGTGTAAACGCGGTTTTAAAAGGTACGCCCTCAAGCGTACCGAAACTTGCGTTGTGTTTCTGCGCGAACAAGTTTTTGGCACCGTTGCCGGGGACGGTAACCAATTGCCTAGTTAGATTTTATCTTACTTAGTTAATCTAGACTTTATCTTGTATCCTTTATTTTCTTTTATTTTGTTTCGTTTCTTTTATTTATTTATTTTCTCTTTTTCAGGAACACTATGGCGATCACTATCTGAGGAGCTCGAGACACCATGGATCTCATGTACAACATGACGACAGACCAACATTGGTTTGGCCGCGACAATTTTCAAGCTGGAGGAGGCGGCCGATCCAAAGCTGATCAGATCACAGCTCTATATGCTAGAGCTGCCGAGCTAGAGGAGGCCATGGAGAGTTATTCAATCAGAATGAGCATGAGGGCAGCCAGAAACCAGAAACCACAGTCATGTGCCATGTGTGGGGACAGGAGACACTCTTATGAGTATTGCCCACTGGCTGATTGGAGTGAGGAACCGGAGCAGGATGGCTATATCAGCAACAACAATTGCAATTTCTACGACCCTGCACCATTCGATGACTCGAACAATTGCGTATTCCAACCCGACCCACCCGAGCCGTACGTTGATCCCGCTGAGATCGAATTCATACACGAGCAAGGCAAGATGAATCAGATGATGTGGGAACATATGCAGAGCATGTCCACTCAGATGGCTGCTCAACAAAATCAAATGGCCGCTCAAAACAAGCTGTTGGAGCAGTTGAGTCACATCATCACCTCACGCCAATCTCAACCTGAAAAGCTGCCAGCTCAGCCAGAATGCGAAGGACCAGCCCAGCCAATAGACCAGACCGCACTTGACGCGACCCGCATCATTGAGACACGACCCGCATCTCCACCTGAAGAGCATATGGACGCGACCCGCACACCACCCGATGCGACCCGCATGCCGTGTTCTGATGACCTGGAGACCAAAGGAAGCGAGTCGGATTGGTCAACATGCGATGCCATTCCACCTGATGCGACCCGCGTCAAGACCCAAACAGAGCGGCTGACTCCTGAGCTCAAGCCTCTTCACCTCAGGTATGAATTTCTAAACCCAAATAGATGTTGTCCTGTGATCATAAGTGCAGATCTTGAACCCGATCGGACTGCTTCACTCTTGGAGAAATTGGAAGCGCACAAAAGCGCGATCGGCCGCTCGATCAAGAACTTGATGGGAATCTTGCGGATTTTTCTGATGCAAGAGTATGATCGCACGGTTCGTGTTCCTCAGAAGTGGGTGCTCCCACCAGTGCCACCTGATCCACCTCCCACCGATGACTGAGCGGGTATGTTTTCTCTTTCCCTTTTGCTTCTATATCTCTTTATCTTTCAGTCTTGAAGCATTGAGGACAATGCTCAGGCTAAGCTTGGGGGGGAAGACGACTTTTGTATCTTAGGATTTACTTTTGTGTTTTAGGATTTATTTTGATTGCACTTAGGTCATTTTTACTTTTCTCTTGCATTGTTAGGTGAAATATTTGCTTGATTGTTTCGATTTGGGACCTGTTTGAAAATTTTCATGTGATTGGGATGACTTTGGGAAGTTAGAACTAACCTCATAATTGACCAAATAGAACTGATTAGGAATAAATGGTTTGAGACTTGTGAGAATGGAGACTTGAATGTTGAAATAGAATTTAGAAACTAAATTGTGCCTTTAAATTTTGGAAATAGGGATTTCAATTAAAGAAAGGTTGGGATATCCGTTGGTGTGAAGGAACGCTAGTGGATGTGTGTATTCATGGTATGTGCAAATAAAAAAAATAATAAAAAAAGAAAAAGAAAAAAAAGAGAGATGAAAAGATGGAGAAAATAAGAGTACTGGCAATAAGCCTTGAATGGGCGCCTTTGAGCTCGTCTCCCAATTAGAAATGAAAAAAATAAATTTTTTGCACATATCAACACACGATGTCCGCAACTTTCTGACCTAAGCTTGATTCAAGCTTGGGGGTGCCAAAAAGGGAAAATCTCTACAAGCGAAGGCATAGTTTAGTGAAAGAATGATAAATCGATAAATTCGAGTAATCAACTTTGCAAGACTTGAAACATTTAGAGTTTGAGGTTTTATTAATCAATTTGTGAGGTGAATCACAATTGACCAAGGGAAGTCCGAATCATAGCAAAAAGATTCTTGTGTTCTTTTATTGTAGCAATCATGTAAGTTTTCACATTTAGACTTGTATCCGCATTTAGATTTAGTTGTCCAGCACTTTTACCCGAGTTTGAAACTTTTTGCTTGAGGACAAGCAAAGGTTCAGCTTGGGGGAATTTGATACCTCGCATATTTAGTCTATTTTAGGCCTGTTTTAGTACCAGATTCGTGCCCTAATTCACCAGAATCATGTGCATTTCATCGATATATCTTTAGAATTTGGTACTGCTGAGTGTTTGTTTGTTTTCTGCAGGCTTGGAGCAAAACACACGAAGAAACGACGATTTGGGATGATCTGGTACGGCCCTTACCAAGTTTGGTACGGGTCTTACCGGACTTAGCCATTTTTCAGCTCTTCACGCCTGGTACGGCCAGGCCGTACCAAATTGGTACGGGCCGTACATAAAGGCGGCCTGACAGATTCAAATTTTGGCAGAGGCTATTTAAAGCGGGGAACTCTCCAATTTCGACATCCATTCCATTCCAGATCGATTTGAGAGCACAGTAAGAGAGAGAAAGAGAGCTAAGGAGCAAGAAGGAAGGAAGAGGAAAGAGGCGAAACTCGACGGATCTAGCTTCCTCCTCTCGATCCCTTCGATCCATGGCTATCTCTCTCCCTTTTATTGTATTTTTAGATCAGATCATGTGCTGTGAGTAGTTCTTTTAGTTTCTAGGGTTAGAGATTGATTCTTGATTTGTTTTGACTTTCTTTGACTTGCATCTTGTATGAACTCTTTAGTTTGATTGATTGTGATTTACTTTGATATCTTTTGCTTTGCTTGCTGTGATTGTTGTATGATGTGCCTCTAGGTTTAAATCGAACCTATCAAGGTCATGTGATCATCTCAATCTCTCATCCAAATCAAATGCTTAGGGTAGACTTGTTCGAATTGAAGCCGAGAGGTTGAATTCTCCTCTAATCGACAGATTAGAGGGTGCCTTAGGTCTCCAATCAACCAATTAGGGTAGATCTGTACCAACACACGAGAGTTGAGGTGTAGAAATCCCTAAAAGGCAATCAATTGCATTCCAACCTAGATCTTGATCCAACAAACGATGGTTGAGGGTTAGGAACCTTAGGTATGGTCAATTGAACCTTTCTAAAGAGTTTAGCACAAGGTACCAGCAAGGAAATGCATTCACTCGAACTGGTAGGTTCTGTTCTAGGAAGCCAGTACGGGTCTTACCAGGGTGGTACGGCCTTGCCTTACCAAGTGAAGTACGGCCTAGCCGTACCAACTTGGTACGGGCCGTACCACTAGAGGCAGATCAGAGATGAAGTCAGAAACCCTGGAAACGCCTTTTATCCATAATCAAAACACAATTTACATTTCTTCTAGCATTTTATTACATCTTCTTGAATTGTTTGATCTGACCCTTTAGGAAATTAAACACCAAACCAAACCTTTTTCACTTCTAGTTTTTGATTGAGTTTGATAGAATCTAACCTCGCAATTAACCGTTCCTGTGGATCGATACCCGAATATACTACACGATAGGGGTTGTGCACTTGCATCCCTTACTCGTGGAGTGTAAACGCGGTTTTAAAAGGTACGCCCTCAAGCGTACCGAAACTTGCGTTGCGTTTCTGCGCGAACACCTTGCACAATGAACCGTTACTCCCCGGCAACGGCGCCAAAAAGCTTGATCAATCAAAAGAGAGCAATGTTTCTTTTAATATGTATAAACTCAGAAATGCTATCGGTTCGGACTGCAAGCGCACAATCCTATCGAGTAGTATATTCGAGGTCGATCCACAGAGAATATTGGTTCAATGCTTTGAGCGATCGAATCACAATCTTTCGAAAGGCTAGATGAAATCTGTAAATTGAGAGATGTTGTTTTGATCAATGTAAATTAGGAAGCAATTAAAAGTAATTAAAATAAAGATAGAGATGAGAATTCCTAGGGTTTCGGCAAACCATTGCCACTCAATCTGTCACACCCCGCGGCCCAACGAGGCGCGACAGGTGCTCTCCTGCCGTAGACATACGGTTGCCCGTATGCCTACAAGGCAATTACGATATAATAGTCAATGAAAACATAAACAAACAACCAAACAAACAAATAACATAAATCCCAGCTGGTCAGGTAATATCATACAAACCCGTATCTCGATGGATACGCATCACAAAATGACATAGAGACTATATATGTACATCACCAAAACATAACTATATACATAATCTCTAATGTCACCATACCAGACGGTCTAAGCAGCGGAATAACCAGGCCTACCGACCTCGTGCCTCTCTCGGATCTGCTGAACCGGAACCTGAAAAGTTAACCCAAAGAGGGGGTGAGAAATAAATTCTCAGTGCGATAAATTTGCCACGTTTCGCTCCTGGACTTGCAATCACAGATTATATTCAAAAATAAACACAAATAAGTTCAGATCAGTTCATAATAATATATAAACATGAACGCATAAACCCGACATCAATTAGCCAAATGAACTCAAATCAGGAGTTGCCAAACCGAAATTCAATCACACACTATTTGGTTTGACTCGAACTCAGATTATCTGGTAGTTACAGGCTTAACCGTTTAATTAAAAGTCTGGTTCCATTTCATATCCGGAAAATTCATATAAAACCAATTGACCATCCAAACGCATTACCCCCTGGGTAATGCCTCTGATACACAAGTCACCCATAACCAAATTCATAATACATAGTCACTTACCCCTCGTCCCAACCGGTACTGAGAACTGTCGAGGGCCAGACGATCTAAAGCTTTAGAATACTGGGCGTCAAAGTCCATGCATAGACTTTGACAAATCCGGATTCACCCCCTGGGTGACGTCGCCACGATGGGAGACGGTAATACCATATCCACCAACCGATGGTGATATAAATCACGGTGACTTTTAATTCCAAATTAGATCATTCAGATCAATACACAAATAATAACCATACCAGCATGCAGATCAATCAGATAAAACAATTCGAGTTTCAATTAATTTGGGCAATGCAATGCATATGCAACACAATTCGATAATGCAATTCAACCAATAATCAACATGTCAATCGAAACACAGTTTAATTCTGAATATAAACTATCAAACAAGTCCAGAAACCCCGCACCTGAGTATATAGCGTACACGTCTAAGGCTCAGGCGTCTCGAATGATCCCGAGATCCGATGCCTCGTAGGTTTACCACCTATTTATACGTTTAGATTCGATTAAAACATTCGATTGGTATCCCGTAGGTTAAATCGAGTTAAATTAGGTTAAACATAGTTTAGTGTTCGTATTCGGGTCCTAATGGTATAGGTTTAAGTAATGGTTCAACCAATTAGGCTTATACCACATAAAATACACAATTCAGCAAAACAGGGTATGTATTGCGGCCCGTAATGGCCCTGTTGCGGCCCGCAGACAATCCTTCCAGAGAGTTGTGTTTTCTGCCAACTTCGTTGCGGCCCGTAATAGTATTATTGTGGCCCGCAACAGCAACACAGAGCAGCCCGAATTTTTTGTTAAGTTCCCTGTTCCCTTGCGGCCCGTAATGACATGGTTTCGGTCCGCAATAACTCACACAGAGGCTGGTTTTTCATGTTCAGTTTAACTCGTTTCGATCGCGGTTCGACATGTTTAACTCTTGTTACGTATCATTGGTTCAGAAGGTATAGTTCACATCTAGGTTGTCGAGAATCGACACAATTTAAACCATATATTCAATTGGTACAAAACTTGACATAAAACCCTAATTCCAAATTCAACTCAAACGGATGATTCAATCGAATAACACGAATCAAGGTGTTCAAACGATTATAACTCGATCTATTCAGATCCAAATGGTGCATAACACCTGAAACCTTAGTAATTTCCCCAAATCCCACCATTTTTACCAAAACCCTAATTCCATTTCTAATTTCACAAGAAAAACCATTCGATTCAACACAAATCAAACCGAATATCGAGTTATATCGAATCAATCGAACTTTAATTCGAATTCTCAAAGAAATACAAAAATTCGAACAATTTAGGGTTTTCAAAAAAATTACAAGGAAGAATATACCAATTTGAAGCTCTAGAATCGAGTACGATCGTCTAATTAGCTCGAATCTCCGATTTTCCGACGATTTCGATCAGATTTTACGCTCGATTTCTCTCTTTCTCTCTTTCTCTCTTTGGTTCGGCCAAGACCTAGCCCCTCACGAAATTTTGATGTTAAAATGGTAAAAATAAAGATAAGAAGAAAGGTTGTCATATTAATAATTGGAACTTTTGCACATAGGTCCCCCAAGTCTTTAGATATTGCATAACTTAAAAATCTTCACATTTAGGCCCTTTTTGTATATTTTTATTTATCCAAGGATCATAATGTAACAATTCTCCCCCCCTTAAAATGAAGTTCAGTCCGCTGAACTTGATTTCGTACCTTAATTGTCGAATAACTCCGGATACTTTTCTCGGATGCTCTCCTCGAGTTCCCACGTCGCTTCCTTATCGGAATGTCGTCCCCATTTTACCAACACGAGCCGGATCACTTTGCTTCGTAGCCGTTGTTCTTTTCGATCCAATATCCGCATCGGTTCCTCTTGATAGGTCAGATCGTCTTGCACGTGTAGATCAGAATGGTCAATACAATGTGCCGGATCTCGTACATATCTGCGCAACTATGATACATGAAACACCGGATGAACCCGGTCCAACGCTGGTGGTAGTGCAAGCTCGTATGCTACCGGCCCAACTCGTCGCAAAATCTGAAACGGCCCAATATAACGAGGACTTAGCTTACCCGTAACACCAAATCTGTGTACGCCTCTGACAGGCGAAACTCGAAGCCATACGTGATCACTTTCTTGGAATTACAACGGTCTTCGATGAATATCCGCTTATTTCCTTTGTCTTTCTTGAGCTGACTTGAGCCGACTCAGAACCATTTTCGTTTTCTCAGCAATTTCTTCTAACATCTGCGGTCCCGTAAGCGGATATGTACCCGCTGGTCCCCACCACAGCGGAGTACGGCACTGCTGCCCTGTCAGCGCCTTTTGCGGTGACATACCAATGCTTGAGTGATAACTGTTGTTATAGGCGAACTCCACCAGATACAAGTGATCAACCCACGAACCTTGTAAACTTAGCGCACAGGAGCGTAACATGTCTTCCAATGTTTGGATAGTGCGCTCGTATTGACCGTCTGTCTGAGGATGATGCGCTGTACTGAATCTCAGCTTAGTACCCATTGTCTCTTGAAAGCTCTCCCAGAAATGAGAAGTGAACCGAGGATCTCGGTCTGAAATAATATTACGTGAACAACCGTGGTATTTGAATTGATATTTCAAGAATAAGTCTGCTAATTCTTGCCCCGAGGTCTCAATTCGAAGCGGAATGAAATGAGCTATTTTCGTCAACCGGTCCACAATCACCCAAATAGTGTTATATCTACTAACGGTTCTCGGAAATCCGGATACAAAATCCATTGTGATCGACTCAAATTTCCTCGTAGGTATTTCCAGCGGTCTTAGTAATCCTGCTTTTCTCCGTCGATCTGCTTTAACTTGCTGACATATCTGACATTTTTCTACATACCTTTGCACGTCTCGCTTCATTTTCGGCCACCAAAAATACTTCTTCAAATCTTGGTACATTTTTACTTCCCCCGGATGAATAGCGTAACCCGAGTCGTGCGCCTCCGATAAAACCAGATCTTTCAGTTCCGATCTATTTGGCACACAAATGCGGTCACGAAACCGCAAAATGTCATCTCCTTGAACCTTAAATGGGGAATCAGCATTTGACTCGTAGTGCAGTTTAAATTTCTGACATTTTGGATCATCCTTTTGCGCTGCACGAATCTGTTCGTGTAATTCCGATTGGATCTCAACCGCTGCTAGCACAATCAACGTAATTGCAGTTGTGCTAGTCCCCACCTCACTTCTACCACATTTAGATGCAACTTCCAACGCTAAGTCACGTGATGCGCCAACATGAATTTCCAATCTACGCATTTCCTCAAGAAGATGTGCTTCACTTGTAATTACCGACGCCAGGTTTACCTGACTCTTTCTGCTTAACGCATCTTCTACACTGTTCGCTTTTCCTGCGTGATACTGGATATCCAAATCATAGTCTTTCATCAATTCCAACCACCTTCTTTGCCTCAAATTCAATTCTTTTTGCGTGAAGATGTATTTCAAACTTTGATGATCAGTAAATATACGGCATCTCACGCCATACAGATAATGCCGCCAAATCTTCAGCGCAAATATCACCGCCGCTAACTCCAAGTTATGAGTCGGATAGTTTTGCTCGTGCGGTCGCAATTGTCGAGATGCATAGGCAATTACATGATCATCTTGCATCAATACGCAACCCAATCCTGATCGAGATGCATCGGTGTAAACCGTGTACTCTTTATCAGCAGTCGGCATAGCAAGGATCGGTGCGGATACCAGCCGACTCTTCAATTCCTCAAAACATTTATCTTGCGCGGTACCCCAATCAAATTTCACACCTTTATGCAACAATTTTTTAAGTGGCGCCGCTAACCGCGAAAACCCGAGTACAAATCTCCTGTAGTACCCGGCTAACCCCAGAAAGCTGCGAATTTCAGTAACTGTCTCCGGCCTCTTCCATTCTGTAACAGCCCGAATCTTTTCAGGATCCACCGCTAACCCTTGTCCCGAAACAACATGCCCCAGAAAGGTAACTTCATTCAACCAAAACTCACATTTCGAAAACTTTGCGAATAACTGATGTTCGCGCAATCTTTGCAAAACAATTCTAAGATGTACCTCATGTTCTACTCGGGAGTGCGAATACACCAATATATCATCAATGAAAACCACAACTGTCGAATCCAATAGATCGTGAAACACACGGTGCATCATATCCATGAACGATGCCGGTGCGTTCGTCAGCCCAAATGGCATAACCAGGTATTCATAATGCCCGTACCTTGTACGGAATGCGGTTTTGTCCACGTCGCTTGGCCGAATCCTCAACTGGTGATACCCTGTTCTCAGATCAACCTTTGAATATATCGAAGATCCCTGCAACTGATCAAACAGATCATCAATCCGAGGTAACGGATACTTATTTTTCACTGTTACCTTATTCAGCTCGCGGTAATCAATGCATAACCGCAATGTTCCATCTTTCTTTTTGACAAACAGCACTGGCGCACCCCACGGCGACGTGCTGGGTCTGATAAATCCACTCTCCAACATGTCTTCTAACTGCGCCTTAAGTTCTTTCAGTTCTGCCGGTGCCATTCGATACGGCGCCTTTGAAATCGGTGTTGTGCCCGGTACTAGTTCGATACTGAACTCCACTTCTCGCTCAGGTGGCAACCCCACAATCTCTTCCGGAAATACATCTACAAATTCTGAAACCACCGGTATAGTGCTGATCTTTGGAACTGCCGCAGCCGCATAAACCACGGCCGCCAGATAAGCTGTACACCCTGTTTCTAACAAATGTCTCACTTCTACAGCAGAAACACACGGTGTTAGTTCCCCAATTACTCTACATTTCAAAACACACGACATACCTCTTGAATTTGCAAAATGAATCCGTCGATGCGGACAGTCAATGGTTGCCGCGTGCCTCGTCAACCAATCCATTCCCAACAATACATCATACCCCATAATATCCATGACCAGCAAATCAGCCTCGAATTCCCTTCCGTCTACTTTAATATTTCGATTTCGGCATATAGTAACTTCTCGATCAGCTGATCCAAATGGGGTTTGGACATTTAAAACTTGGTGACTCGTTTCAATTGGCCAACTACACTTACACGAACACCCTCGACACAACCGAATGACTACACCCCGTATCAATCAAACAATACGCATCATGATCAGATATAGAGAGTAAACCTGTCATGACGTCATTCTGGCCGCCTCCCTGCGCAGTTGCAGCGTTGCGCGAATTTCCAGCGATGTTAAGCGCATTCGCCGCCGCCCTGCCGTCGTTCCTGCCGGTGCTGCCGGCGCTGCTAGCCCTGCTAGCGCCAGCCCCGCTAGCTTGAAATGCGCCACGTCCGCGCCACATCCGCGCGCCACGCCCAACGCTAGCAGACCCTCCTGTGCTACTAGCGCCTTGCATCCTTATAAGCGAATTCGGGCATTCCCTCGCCCAATGTCCCGCGCTACCACACACGAAACAAGCACTAGCCTTACGCCTACACTCAACCTCATCGTGTGCTTGGTTGCATGATCGGCACCATTGCGAAGGCATCACCGGTTTAAAACCCGGCATAGAGGTCTGTCTGAATGGGGGTCTCGGCGCCATATTCGGCCGAGGGGGTCTAGTAACTGATGGTCCTCCCCTCGACTTCGACACTTGCCTGCTCTGATCTTCTCGCTGTTTCACATTCCTTTCAGTCACTTGCGTCTTTCTCCTCTTACCATGCATTTCAACTTGTTCGGCGTGATCCATCATTGCTTGTAACTCCCTCGCCATCGGAGTATCCACGATCATAGAGATATGCCCATCCAACCCATCCAAGTATTGTCTATTGTACCTTTCCACATCATTTCTCACATCCGTAGCATAGCGCAATAAGGCCAAAAATTCACTATTGTATTCCACCACCGGACGCCCATCTTGCCTCAACTCCAGAAATTTTCTCCGCAGTGCTTCACGCTGCAAATTTCTCAGAAACCGCCTATTAAACTGCTGTTCGAACCATTCCCAAGGAATCCTCGCTTCCTCGCCTTCATAATTATGTCGGGCCCCGTCCCACCAGAATCTAGCATCACTCTCCAACTGCTGCTCAACTAACTCCACTTTATTTTCATCAGGAGCACGGCATAAATTCAGTTTTGCATTGATCTGAGCTAGCCATTCTTCAGCTGCCGCATACCCGCCGGTTCCATCATAACGCGGCGGATTCAAACGCAGAAATGCATCATATAACCTTCTGAAATCTTCGGGTGCCCCACCGTGAACCACTGGTGCGACATCCCGCATCTGTGCTTGACGACCTCTCTCATAGGCCGCAATCAACCGGTCATCCAAGTCCCGGTCTCTACCAGCTCCTCCAGCGACATCAGTCCCTCCAGCACCTCCAGCACCAGCTGGACCAGCCCCAGCCTGATCCACAACTGGCTCAATAATTGGTTCCGGATTAGGTTCATGGTTCCTCCGAGGTCTGCCTCTACCTCGGCGTGTTTCCATTTTCTGAATAAACAAAGTTAGTTTATAACATTCTATATTCCTTATTTATCATACGAAATTCGTATAGTCGTGCCGGCCCCAATTAATACGCATACCACTCTCGTATCCAAATAAGTCTGGTTCAGGTTCTAAACCATGCTCTGATACCACCAAAGGAGACCTGTCACACCCCGCGGCCCAACGAGGCGCGACAGGTGCTCTCCTGCCGTAGACATACGGTTGCCCGTATGCCTACAAGGCAATTACGATATAATAGTCAATGAAAACATAAACAAACAACCAAACAAACAAATAACATAAATCCCAGCTGGTCAGGTAATATCATACAAACCCGTATCTCGATGGATACGCATCACAAAATGACATAGAGACTATATATGTACATCACCAAAACATAACTATATACATAATCTCTAATGTCACCATACCAGACGGTCTAAGCAGCGGAATAACCAGGCCTACCGACCTCGTGCCTCTCTCGGATCTGCTGAACCGGAACCTAAAAAGTTAACCCAAAGAGGGGGTGAGAAATAAATTCTCAGTGCGATAAATTTGCCACGTTTCGCTCCTGGACTTGCAATCACAGATTATATTCAAAAATAAACACAAATAAGTTCAGATCAGTTCATAATAATATATAAACATGAACGCATAAACCCGACATCAATTAGCCAAATGAACTCAAATCAGGAGTTGCCAAACCGAAATTCAATCACACACTATTTGGTTTGACTCGAACTCAGATTATCTGGTAGTTACAGGCTTAACCGTTTAATTAAAAGTCTGGTTCCATTTCATATCCGGAAAATTCATATAAAACCAATTGACCATCCAAACGCATTACCCCCTGGGTAATGCCTCTGATACACAAGTCACCCATAACCAAATTCATAATACATAGTCACTTACCCCTCGTCCCAACCGGTACTGAGAACTGTCGAGGGCCAGACGATCTAAAGCTTTAGAATACTGGGCGTCAAAGTCCATGCATAGACTTTGACAAATCCGGATTCACCCCCTGGGTGACGTCGCCACGATGGGAGACGGTAATACCATATCCACCAACCGATGGTGATATAAATCACGGTGACTTTTAATTCCAAATTAGATCATTCAGATCAATACACAAATAATAACCATACCAGCATGCAGATCAATCAGATAAAACAATTCGAGTTTCAATTAATTTGGGCAATGCAATGCATATGCAACACAATTCGATAATGCAATTCAACCAATAATCAACATGTCAATCGAAACACAGTTTAATTCTGAATATAAACTATCAAACAAGTCCAGAAACCCCGCACCTGAGTATATAGCGTACACGTCTAAGGCTCAGGCGTCTCGAATGATCCCGAGATCCGATGCCTCGTAGGTTTACCACCTATTTATACGTTTAGATTCGATTAAAACATTCGATTGGTATCCCGTAGGTTAAATCGAGTTAAATTAGGTTAAACATAGTTTAGTGTTCGTATTTGGGTCCTAATGGTATAGGTTTAAGTAATGGTTCAACCAATTAGGCTTATACCACATAAAATACACAATTCAGCAAAACAGGGTATGTATTGCGGCCCGTAATGGCCCTGTTGCGGCCCGCAGACAATCCTTCCAGAGAGTTGTGTTTTCTGCCAACTTCGTTGCGGCCCGTAATAGTATTATTGCGGCCCGCAACAGCAACACAGAGCAGCCCGAATTTTTGGTTAAGTTCCCTGTTCCCTTGCGGCCCGTAATGACATGGTTTCGGTCCGTAATAACTCACACAGAGGCTGGTTTTTCATGTTCAGTTTAACTCGTTTCGATCGCGGTTCGACATGTTTAACTCTTGTTACGTATCATTGGTTCAGAAGGTATAGTTCACATCTAGGTTGTCGAGAATCGACACAATTTAAACCATATATTCAATTGGTACAAAACTTGACATAAAACCCTAATTCCAAATTCAACTCAAACGGATGATTCAATCGAATAACACGAATCAAGGTGTTCAAACGATTATAACTCGATCTATTCAGATCTAAATGGTGCATAACACCTGAAACCTTAGTAATTTCCCCAAATCCCACCATTTTTACCAAAACCCTAATTCCATTTCTAATTTCACAAGAAAAACCATTCGATTCAACACAAATCAAACCGAATATCGAGTTATATCGAATCAATCGAACTTTAATTCGAATTCTCAAAGAAATACAACAATTCGAACAATTTAGGGTTTTCAAAAAAATTACAAGGAAGAATATACCAATTTGAAGCTCTAGAATCGAGTACGATCGTCTAATTAGCTCGAATCTCCGATTTTCCGACGATTTCGATCAGATTTTACGCTCGATTTCTCTCTTTCTCTCTTTCTCTCTTTGGTTCGGCCAAGACCTAGCCCCTCACGAAATTTTGATGTTAAAATGGTAAAAATAAAGATAAGAAGAAAGGTTGTCATATTAATAATTGGAACTTTTGCACATAGGTCCCCCAAGTCTTTAGATATTGCATAACTTAAAAATCTTCACATTTAGGCCCTTTTTGTATATTTTTATTTATCCAAGGATCATAATGTAACACAAGCCGCCTTGACAATATATTCCTGTTGCGTCTGATTTACTGTTGTTGTTTAATGAAAGACACCACATAGGTCACTGCGATTTATGTTACGCAAGAATGACAGATCTTTCACCGAGATTCTACATAGGACACTGCGATTTACCTTACGCAAATGTCTGATCTCTCAAATACCCCAAATTACTACAAAGATCACTGCAATTTACTTTATGCAAGTGATGGAATTTGGTACGCGTTTTGTTGGTCTGGTTTATGGTTTCCCCGCTAAGGTTTTCTTCACATAAACCTAATAAATCTCAACGAGGCTAATTCATACAAATAGTTTCTCTTACCATTAAAGTACTGTCACTACCCTAACGGACTCAAACTAGATCATTGAAATTAGATGAAGAGATAGTAAATCACAAAAGCATTTTGTTTCAACAACAAGAAATCATAATCAACAGAAATATATATATATATCAAAACATCAAGAGTAACAAGGTTTACTGCTTAGCCCTAAGAAAAGGAACTTAGCCGCGGAACGGCATGGTTACAAGCACTTTTCTCTTCTCACTTTAATCAAATCTAACCCTAATTACAAAGATGATTATTCCTTCTACCCAGGGGCCTTATATAGGAGTGTAGGGACGTGTAGAGGTTGAGTAGGGGCTAAGAAACTGATCTGGAAACAGCTGTCGGCAGTTATTCCCCAAGAGACGTCTTCGGATACGGACCGTATTGGGTGATACGGTCCGTATTAGGACCTTGACAGTTAGGGTTTAATGCCTTCAGCGCTATCTTCTGGTCTGTGCTAGGCCTGGTCCGTATTAGGCAATACGGGCCGTAATAGGGACTTAGTCGATGAGCGTCGCTGATTCGATTGACCCGATTCTAGCTCCATTTGGTGTAAAATAGTCCCAAAACCTGTTTTCTACAATAAAATATAAAGAAGGGTGACAGTAGCCTTTTTCTCTAATTAATTAAACATAAGTGTGAGAAAATATGCAAAACCTAAGCCAAAACCCTACGTAAATCATCATTATTTTGACTCTGATCAGATATCTTCACTGAAAAGGCGAAAAACAACGACGAAACTTCAAACGGCCATAAAACGGCGCTCAAGTGTCCGATTTCAGCAAATGACCACTTTTCAGAAAGTTTCCAATTAATATTTTCATTTATATTATTTCATCAAAGTAGCTCAGTAAATTAGTTACATAATGAACTTATAGAATACCAATTTTTACTATTTTTGAAATTTTTTTACTATTTTTTATGATTCATGAAAGATGACACAAAATCAGTCTACTTTAGTGTAATTTTGCGTAGTTTAGCGTAGTTTACCGCATTTTTATCAATTAGCATAGTTATTGTAATTTAGTATAATTTAACGTAATTTAGTGTAATTCAACATAACTTATTGTAATATAGTGTAATTCAACATAATCTGAAGTAATCTAGTGTATTTTAGTATAAATATGGTAAAATCAAAAGAAGTAATCTAATAAGCAATCTAACAAAAAATTTAAACAAAAAATTCGAATTTTCAGTATTAGATTTCAATATTCTTCATAGTGTCTCCAAAAAAAAAAAGGAGTAAGTCGGCCATAAAATGGCCAGTTTGGGCATTTTTAGAGATTCTGCGGCATTCTGGGCATAAATAATAATTTCTAATTAACTTTGGATATTAATAAAAATCTCGGCAGTTTTTGCCACATTTATTCGTAACTCAACCAACAGTGGTCACATATATTGACATAATCGGAATGACATGAATCATGATGTGGATGTGTAACATGAAAATTTCACATAATGTGATCATAACGTGCCTATTTCCAACTGGTCCACATTTAAAAGAGATCAATCTTAATAGAGTCAGAATGTGAATAAACTGAAGCTTTATTTCTGCAGAAATTCCTTCAACTTTAAAAACTGAAAACCGCATATGTCATACAAGCATAATTACAAACTCCCACTAAAATCTGAATATCCTCAAAGAATTGAATATCTTTAATTTGACATGACACACATACGAGCAACATACTCATGAAACCTTTTAGGTGACAATCCTTTAATATGCAGCTGCAATCACGGAGTTTATGCCAATATGCTCGATAGACAACTGTCCATTCTAAACTCTTTCATTTACAACTAAGAACTTGATCTATATACTTTGACCTTGTCAACTTCCTATTGTTGAAATATAAAACTATCGGGTTATTATCACAAAATAACTTGAGTGGTATTTAATTCCTATCCACTTCGTGCAGCCATGTGACAAAATATCACAGTTATATTCTCAAATTAGATACCTCATACACATGTTATAACATGCTTTATTGGCATATACCAAAATCGAAATCAGTATACCAAATGATCTCAAACTTTTCTGATATTTGATATGTGAGTATGTAGTTTTTATTTTTCATAAGAATAACGCAAGACCCTTTTGGCTACTATCTTATGGTATGCTTCTAAATTACTTTAATATCAATTTAGCATTCTAATTATGTACGCACTATCTGGACACGTACAAACCTGAGCATACTTCAGACTTCCTACTACCGAAACATAGGAAATCTTCTGTATTAATTCATTCTTAAAATTATTCTTAGAGCACTGATTGAGACTAAACTCGTCTCCTTTATATATAGAGATATTTCTTGGTTTATTTTAATACATGCCATCTTGTAAACTTATACGGTCTAGTTCTTTTGTGACAACTTGAGAATACATCGAGATTGCTCTTTATGTATTTCTATACCTAACACAAAAGATGCATCATCAAGATCATTCATCTCAAAAATTCCTAAATAGAAATCTCTTGATGTCAAGCAACAAACATATATTGTTAGTGGCAAGCAATATGTCACTGACATATAAAACCAAGAAAGTAACCTTACTCCGGCATAAGTTATGGTATATGCATTCATCGACCAAATTCATCTCAAAACCAAACAAGATGATCACTTGATGAAATTTGAATACCATTGTCAATAATATACTTGATTGAGTCCATAGATGGATTTTCTGAATTTGCAAACCATATGCTTTAAATCTTATGACTCAAAATTTTATGGTCGCGCCATATAAATCATATCATCAATACTACTATTGAGAAATGACATCTTAACATCCATCTAATGTAACTCAAGATATAAAATTCACCTTTAAAGTCATTATTATCATGAAAGACTTTCAAAGTAACTGAAGTGAAAGTCTTTTTATATCCAATGTCATTTTTTTATGTGAAGCCATATGCGACAAGACGTACTTTGTATTGCTCCCACATTGCCATTCAAATTCCATTAAAACCATTGAATTTTGTACCTTATGGCAAATGAACAATATCACAAATATCTTAGCCTTTCATGAATTTCATCTCCATATCATGACATCTACCCATTTACTTAGTGGATATCCTTAATGACACGTGTTCTTAAGATATTGAAGTTTCCTCTTCGTATTATCATCGATTATTGTGTCTTGAACAAAACCAGGATCAAAATCCTAAATAATGCCAATAACACCTGTGGAAATATTTACATATTCCTCATCAAAGATAAAATCCTGAACTGTATTTTCCCTGCAAACTCAACATCTTCAAAGAACTTGCATGTTTTCTTCCTAAAAAAATTGACCTTGTTGTGGGATCATAAAACTGTAATGTTTTAATTAAGAATATAAACTGTAATCTTAAGTCCTTGTTTCCAAAGTAATAAAGAAATATAATGTTCACCTGAACCGTCATATATACTATTGTATAGAACACGAAAGTCAAAGCTAACACTTGAAATCCTTATGTTGAGTTGATTCTCAATGCGAGTCTTATAATTTTGAACACATCCAAAAACTATGCTTTCTCATAATTGTGATAAATATAGCCATAACTAAAATATTTGTCTATGAACATAATAAAATAATGTACTTTTTTCTAACATCCATAAGAAAATGGTTCACTAATATCTAAATTTTATTAGTTCCAAGATATCCTGAGACTTGTTGGCTATAAATATCCTCCAATTAGTTCGTTTTATCTTAATACAATCAACACAAATATCCAAATCAGTGTTATCCAAATGCTCGAGAATTTCATTCTTACACAAGTCTTTATCTCCATCGGGAGATATAACTGAAACGCTTGTCCCATAATGCAACCAGAATTCTCATTGCTTTACTTTTATTAACAATTCAACTACTTAAATGCAAGGACTCGTTATATTAAGCAATTATGTCTTTGGAATTTAGATTATTATAACCGAAAAAAGACTTAGATCCAACCGATTTTGAATCATGAAACAAACCAAAATTTATATTTCTAGAATAACAAGAAAATCCATACTTGTACATAGCAAAAATAGAAATTAAGTTGCGTCCAAAAGACAAAACTATAAATGTTTCATTGAGATTCAAATAAAATCTAATCTTAAACAATAACCTAACTTTCTAATTGCTTCAACTTTAATATTCTCGTCGTCGCCAATATAGATGTATCTTTTACCATCACTAGGCTACGGCTACTCAAACAACCTTGCATAGACACACTAATGTGAGTTATTACACTAGAATCTATCCACCATGTGTGTCTAAGTATCAAAGTTAAATTAACCTCAAAACAAACCATATTAATAAGCATACTTTTCTTGACACGCAAAGCATGACAAGTACTTAATTGCTTAATCCTTTATACTTTTCAACAATTCAAAAGAAACAACTACTACGATCCGGTTTAATCGATTTCTTTTGTTGTTCCTATTGAGGTGTTGTATATGCAGCTACCATACTTTTATTTTTTATATGTATTCATTTGACTTATACCTTATTGAAAATTTGATTTATTAAGATCGTATCAACTTGAACTATTCGGTCTTAACAAATCTATTTTCAATAGTCAAAAGGAATTCATAAGCCTTAACCAAATTATTCGTAAAAGTGTCCCTAAATGCTTCTAGAATATTCCTTTATTATGATCATATGACACATGCGATTTGACTTCTCTTACTTTTCTTTCTCCCTCTTAAATTTGAGGTACTCATAACTGTAAGTATTGGAGAATCAATCCTTAACGCAATGCCAAGATTCATAATTATTAGAACTAACAATAAGTTCTTTCATTCCCTTAAATTTGATGCTAGAATTGATATTAACTAAAATTAGAACAATAAACAAACACTACATACTCATTAAATATCCATATATAATAATAAATTCAAATAAAGGTAAACCCCATTACCTCAAGATATCGGTTCCATTAATAAGTTGTCTTTGGAAAAATAAGGCAAATAATATATTAAAGATTGATGTTTCACTACATCTCTTTATATATTATGAACTTTATCAATCTTTTAAGGACCTAAATGCATAATCAATGGTGGTGAGAGCAAATGAAAAGAGGGTAAGAAGCTTAAACCCTGTGAAATGATGCTCTAAGACCCTCCATATACCATTATTCTGTCAAGGAATATATGAGATATGATTATGTAAGCAAATAAGATCCTCTATGCATATTTACATTGGTACTGGTAAATGACAGATGTGATACCAGTACCTCTTGTGATCTTTGATGACCAAAGTATGGTATAAAGGCCTATATACAGTCCAGATAAACCAAAACCACATGGTACCAGTATGAAGAATGAATTAAAATCGATTTATAGCCTTTACTGGTACAGTACCAATGCTCAAAACACCCTTAAAGATCTGCTGGTACAGATCAGCCAGTGCAGGCTGATCTGAAAAACAAATCCAAAATCTAATTAAACAGGTAGATAAAGGATAGAAAGACAATCAATTTGGACACAAACTTTTCATTTTTCTGATTTTTCTGCTATTTTCTAGCTAATTTCAAAGTTTGGTTTTCAAAAATACAGAAATCAGCATAAATATATGTATATATGACCTTTATGCCCTTTCTGCTTATTTGCCATCTTTAGAAGTGAAAATAAAAAATAGAGATCATGAAATTTCATTCATTCATTACTAACATATGATATCTCAAGCATAGTACGACATTAATAGATGAATCCATGAAGAATTTGAAGGAAGGGTAACATGAAACCCATCTCTTTCTCAAACTCGAAACCCAAACTCAAAGCCATGCCCAATATCAACCCCTCTCAACCTTGATATCCTTCTAACACCTTCCAGACATGCTTAAACTGCCAAACCTCTACTCCAAATACATCCTCCAAGCCGAGTACCATGTACCCATGGCAAATTGGTTCCAAACAGAAACATCAAGAATTGAAGGGCTCTCAAACCTCCAAGAAATGTGAAATTGAGCTCGCATAAAGCTTCTTCATGCTCTGACGATATCAAATAAAGGGGCAATCAAAGAAGAACAGCAAAGAAAGCTTCAAAATCGGATTCAAATCCTTAACCGGTGCCGAGAAATCAAGGTGGGTCGTGTACCACCACCTCCGGTGATCAACCATCGCCGACAACACGTCCAATAGACCTGCAAGTCCAAGGCAACCCTAATGGTGCTCTTCCTCAGCCTCGCCGTGACCGGGAACCTCACCGGAGTGATAGCCGAGATGAACCCTAGATCGGGTCCCAAACCCGATCATATCTAGCCAAGCACGCTTTTCAAAGCAAAATAAACATTCAAATTAAAATCCAAATCTTGATGCAAAGGATGGATCCAAAGGCCCATGCCAAGACCCGATGACCCGGCGACCCGTTGCTGCTTGGGACCCACATGTCAGTTTAAACCAAAGGACCCCTTGAACAAATCTCAAAGCCTAATGCACATCTTAAAACCCATCAACTGAATCTCAAAGCTCATTGTCCGGATCCGTTGCTTCGCACAAATCCTGAAACACTGCAACACATCTTAAAGGCCCAGAGCACTAATCTCAAAGCCCAGATCCCAATCTTAAAGCCCAAGGGATACTAAAATAAAGAACATTTGTAAAAAGACCCTTCTGATAAAGATTCTTTACAGCGCAGCCCTTGGATGTTTGTAAATAAGCCCCTGGCTGTGCAAAACTTCTTTAGACAAGCCCCTGGAAGCCTAATTCCCAATCCAAACCCTATCAAAAGCCCAAATTGCAAATTCCAGTCCCTCCAGCTTTACAAATAGGTCCCTAGAAAGTACAAAACTTCACAAACAAGCCCTTTCCAGTCCTTTTTGGCCATAACTTATTCATTTCAAATCCAAATCAACTCAAACCACCTCCAAATGAACTCAAACCAAATCCTTCATATTTCTAAACCAAAATTAAACACAACTAAACATCAGACAGTTTACCAAATGACCAAAATGCCCTCTTCTTCATATTCAAGCTATTTTCCTTTTGAATAAAATATGAACAAAGCACAAATATGTTTTCTCAAATACAAATATGTTTAGAAAATAAACAAAAGGGTATAATGAATGTATTTTAATAACATTCTTATGCATACATATTAATCAAATGCATTTACCAGTACCCAAAACAGTGAGAATCAATTGAACACAAAAGACTAGTACATGAGCCTCCTTTTTAGCCCCATTATTTGATTCACAAAAGATAGGCATAAATTCTGGAATGGACGAGGTGTTAGTATGGCTTGGAAGGGTCATCTGATGTAATTAACAGCGGGGGCTTGCGCCCGCTGGGAGTTAAACATCCCCACAATCAAT
Source organism: Carex myosuroides (assembly GCA_028015225.1). Taxonomy (NCBI): domain Eukaryota; kingdom Viridiplantae; phylum Streptophyta; class Magnoliopsida; order Poales; family Cyperaceae; genus Carex; species Carex myosuroides. The sequence goes on from CM051474.1 coordinate 10,021,970, forward strand.
AAACTCTCTCGACAGACTGATCATGAACAGTAGGTCTGTTGGGGGTGAGCCAGAAGGAACAGTAGAAAGAAATAAATGTTTCGAGTTTGATGTTCTCTCCATGTCTTGAGAATAGAGAGCATTGAACCCTGGGACATTTAACACATGTGCACACACCTTCCCCCTTTGTGCAACTTTCTGCGTCCTACACTAATTATTTTACTATATAGACAAATTTACCCTTCATTAAGATTTTCTTTAAAAATTGATTCTCTCTCATATATTACCACATAATTTTTTTCCTTAAAAAGTTATGTTTTATAAAGTATGTTATTTGCTTAAAATATGTTTCTCTCATATATTATTATGTGATTTATTTCCTTAATTCTTTAATTTTGCATGTGTCGCTTCAGCTCTCGACGAAACTCGATTGCCAAAATGCAAATATTTGTCGGTTCATGCAGCAGCAATGAACTTCTCTTTAAAAGGTAACCATGTCTGTAAAAAAAAAATTTTGAGCTTTGATAGGGTACATACACAATTTTTGAGAGATAGTATATATTAATGAAATATAGTAAAGAGGAAGCCCAAATTAGAAGAATCGGTGCAATTTATGTACTGGTTAGTTTCTTGTTTGAAGAATTTGGACAAAATTTTATTATGATGCTTTCTTTAAACAAAGGAAAACACAAATAAAAAATCCAAATTGTAATAGAAATAATATGACACTTTACTACACCTGCATTGGACTATTTAGGAGAAGTATTCAGGATAAATAATATATAAAGTACCTTTTGATATAAGTATGATAAAGAATGATAAAGTCATGAAATCCCCATGATATTTAATTGCAAAGTTTTTTTTTTAAGTAGAAATGTAGGAGTCATGCTCCTAGATTCCATTAATCAAGGTGTGTCAATTGTCTATACAGGGTATCAAATAAAATGCAAAGTTAAGCATCGTTCTCGAATTGGTGGTTGGATTTTCAAACAAACTTTTTTAAAAAAAAAACTTTGTTTGTTGTTTGGATCATATTGTGTATCATAATATAAAAAGAACTACAAAAAAAAGTTAAATACGATTTGACTGCTTGAAAGTTAAATTGAATTGATGTGTTTTCTTGTTTAAATTTTGTAACTATATCTCTATGAGAAAAAATGATGCAGAAGAAGATACATTAATGCAAAATAACAAAAAAAGGAAAAAATATCTATCATTTATGGAAATCAAAGGTTTAAATAGAGTTTATCGCGATTAATTACATTATGAAACAAATATAGTAGTTAGAAAGATATTTAAAGAGGGTTAAAATTGTCTATATATTAATTTTTTTAAAAGATGTTGTGTTAATATAAATGTGTGTGGTGTCAATATGCCTACCCCTTTAGCAGCTATGGAGAGAGATTGATCTTCGTAGGCCTAACAAGAACATTTGTGCTGTAGACTTTAAAAATTGGAACCAGGAAATTCAGGAAGAAAGATTATACATATTTCTTGGCGGGTTAGACCAGCGGTTGGATAGCATACGGGCTGAGATTTTACGAACCAAGCTCTTTCCCACTATTGAGGAGGCATTTTCACGTGTGAGGTGGGAAGATGTGGGGCAGTCTATTATGACCAACCGAATTGAAAGTGTCAACCCTATGGCAATGATTGCAAAAGCTTCAAGAGGTGAGCTAGTCACATACAACAATCCTGTCCCATACTCAGCACATCTCAACTTGGCGGCTGGTTCTGAATCAATAGAGAGTTGTGGTTTTGAGCAGCAAGACAACAGTTAAATCCTAGCTCAAGTAAGGTGATTAAAAGTACCAAGTGTGGTAGTAAAAAGCATACCATAGAACAATGTTTTCAGGTGATCGGATACCCTGAATGGTGGTACGAACTGAAGAAGAAGAAGCGAGGTGAGAAGGGTAAGGCAAAGGCAAACCTGATAATGACTGGTAAGATAGAAAATGAAAATAAATCAGATGAAGGTAAAAAAACTTTTACTCCTCTTGTTTTTATAATAAAAATAGTGTGTGGGTCATAGATTCAGGTGCTACTGACCATATGACATTTTCAATTGATGATGTGACAAATAGTACAAAACCACGGAAAACTGAGATTATAAATGCTAATGGTGTTTCTTATCCAGTCACAGGAGCAGGGGATGTTTACATATCACCATCCCTTACATTGTCTAATACCCTTGTGGTTCCTTCTTTATCCACGAAACTAATCTCTGTTGGACAACTTACCGAGGATTTGAATTGCATGGTGTTAATGTACCCTAATTGTTGTGTTTTTCAGGACATTTCTATGAAGGAGATCATTAAGCGTGGTATTAAAAGGGGTCGTTTGTATAATCTTGAAGACTTAAAGTGTGGGAAGGCGAATTTAGCAAAAGGATGTTCTAAACTGGAGACACAAGTATGGGAATGGCATCGGAGTTTGGGACATCCCTCTTTCGGTTACTTAAAAAAACTATTGCCAAAGTTATTTTTAAATATTGATATCTTGTTGTTAAATTGTGAGACTTGCATAAGGGCAAAGAGCCACCGTGCATCCTATAAACCTAGCTTGTATAAATATGTTTTTTCCTTTTGAGCTTGTTCATTCGGATGTGTGGGGACCATCCCCAGTAAAATCGATTGGTGTTTATAGGTGGTTTGTTTTATTCATTGACGATTGAACGAGAATGACGTGGGTATACCTCATAAAGAAAAAAGAAGAAGTGGCTGAAGTATTTAAATTTTTTTTACCATGGTTCAGAATCAATATAGGAGGAATATCAAAACCTTTAGAAGCGATAATGGGGGCGAGTTTGTTAATAAAGTACTAAAAGATTTTATTCATTCAAAGGGGAATTGTTCATGAAACCTCATGTGTTGGGACACCACAGCAAAATGGGGTAGCCAAAAGAAAAAATATGCACATTTTAGAAATCGCTAGAGCCTTACTACTTGAGTATTATGTTCCATAAAAATTTTGGGATAGTGCAGTCATTATGGTAGTATATGTAATAAATCGGTTGCCCTCGAAAATCAATAACTTTACATATTCCTCTTAAAACCTTAGCTACCTTTGTGACCATTCCATCTGTCCTTAGTCTCTCTCCAAAAATCTTTGGTTGGGTTGGGTTGTGTCACGATCCCGCCGCCAGGCCGGGGCTCGCGACAAGAGAGGCACCCTCGCATCCATCCTTCGTCCCGTCAACCTACATCGCAAACAAAAACAGAAAGAAACAATACGGAATAAGTTACAAAGCTCAGTAACCGGTTATTTAACGACGCGCTTCTCTATAATTGGCTTAATTAAACAACCATTCAAACAGACTGGATTAATCCACACAAATTCAAATCAAATTATGCCTGCATATTTAACGACGATAGCACCTGGGTCTAGGTTATCAGTAAAACAAGTCACACAGTATTTGGAATGTCTCTCACAGACCATTTCCACATTCACAGTACACACAATCTCATCAGTTCACAATCAAATTCGAACCTCAGACCCGCTATCCCATTAAAATATGCCTCATAATCCAATATCCAATTCAAATATCCAATTCGATCAACCAAACAAAACAAAAATACAGATTATAGAGAAGCCCGGTTACCTGACAGCGATCAATCCAGAAATTCAATCGAGTTGCAATGACTACTCAGAATCAATGCGACGTAGTAGGAATTCCAATCGGATATGAAATCAAATATTAATCAATTTCTCAATTTTTCATCAAAATATTTCTATTCATCTTCTCACTTTTTCATTTCTGTTATTCTCTTCTCTTCTCAGTACATTTTCTATTTTCATTTCGTTTTATGAATCGGTAACAGAGAGAAACTCATTTGAATGAGGTCAAAGGAAAATATCATATAGGGGGTCTATGCATGGGAGCCATGTGGTCCCAATGGTCTATGCATAGGAGCCATGTGGCCCCAATGACACGTTGGCCATTTCTTTGTTTTTTTTTTTAAGTTTGCCATTTTACATAATGAACCTCAAAATTTATAAATATCATATTTAAATCTCAAATAATATAAAAAATTTCCGGGATGTTACAGGTTGCTTCACATTCCAAAGAACCAACGATCAAAACTTGATTCGTGTGTCATACGGTGTGTGTCTCTTGTCCTTAGTGATGAAGCCAAAACATATAGTGAAAATCCATATATTTTCTTCCGAAAAATGGCGAAAAGCAAATGCAAAGTAGTCATTTTCTTTATTTATTTACCACGAACGTGTTTTTAGGTTTTTGGCAGGTTTTTGAGAAAGTTGCGTATTTAGGCCAAAATAGAGCAAAAGTGTCAAATTTAGGTGATTTCTGAAGATAGCACCAAAACAGGGCATCACACGGAGCATGCAACTATAGGGTAATCGCTGTACCATTTGATTAGGCTTAAGCTACAAAAAGACCGTAAAATAAAAATTCTACTTCTAAGGATTAAAAGAGGTACGTCGGAAAGACCACCGAAAGTTCATTTTCTAGTCTTTCCCTTGACATAATCTTTTAATCCTACGAGGATCTACTCCCCGATTGATTTCTAAAATAATATTTATTTAACATTTAAATACATATATATAACATTTATACCTTTTTCCAAATTCGAATTGGAATGCTATATGGCTCAGTTGCTTAGCACCAGAAATCTAATGCCTCTATCAGTCGTCCATCAGGAACAACCAGAGAGTCGGTATTTCTTTTGCCAGAAATATTGTACCGAATTTTTACGCTAAAACACTATTCACAAAAATCGTAAAAACTATTTTTCACAACTTTTGTAAAAACAGATTCACGAAAATTCGCGGAAACACTATTCACCGCAAACACTATTCACGAGTATCGTAAAAATTATTTTTCACAACTTTTGTAAAAACAGATTCATGAATATTCACGGGAACACTATTCACTATAAACACTATTCACGATAACACTATTCACAACTCGCAAGATATACGTATTCTTTTCTTTTCTTTCGCAAACACTATTTGGGAGAGAAAACGAGAAAGAGAACATAACCGAACCGATTCGAATCGAACTCAGACTTTTGAACTTATGAATTCTCTTACCCCTACCCCTCTATTTATAGGGTTTTTGAGGTGCTTGGTAAATGACCAAAATACCCTCTAAGCAATGTGGTATTTACCAAATTGCCATTGACAAACTCAAATTGAATTTTGCCATTGGCGTGAAAAGACTAAAATGTCCTCTAGGCAATGTGGTATTTACCAAATTGTCATTGAATATAATTATTCTGAATAATTATATTTTCTTGCAACTTGTTGTTGCGATAAATTTATACAACTTGTCGTACACGCTTATAAATTTAATGCGTTAAGCTTGTCATCTCTATGACATTTATTTATTAATTATAACATTTATAATTAATAAATTAATTCATTTCTATGACATTTATTTATTAATTATAACATTTATAATTAATCAAATAAATTAATTCTCTGATTACTTTCCTATTGGTGTGACCCGATAGGACTGTGTTATGTTGGCAATAAAATTAAAACTCCTTTTAATTCTATAAATCATAAGCGGCACCTGGCAAAATGCATTATGACTACTCAATTGACACAGATGATCTTGTACAATACAATATCACGATCCAGTAAACAATTTACTCGTGTTAATTCTTATGTCTCATAGTATCAGATCAGTTTCAAGGTAGGTATGTGTCATCCTTGCAAACTTAATATTTTCTTGATCTTAAGTTAGATTATCAAATATCATTAACTCTTTAATCATACCGTGCACAGATAATCTTACTTTATCAAGGGGCCCAGTGACACTATTACTCGTATTAAATACGAGGGACAATAGTAGTCTTGGTGAACATCTCTCCTCTACAAAAGTCATGTATACTGAAATGTCATCGTTATAGCTACTTTTTACGGATATCGTTAAACAACACTCACGAATATACATTTCTTATGTAGGAAACAACAAACCACATCATACTTTAGAACTTAACACTAAATGAAAACATTAATGACACAAACACAATTCCGTATAATGTTTCATTGAGGGTCTGTCAAATACCATGTTCTCTAAAATGTATCTATGTGATTAAATTGACAACTCTTTGTCTATGGTCTGTAAAACTTAACCATCATTTAAACCATATACTAACCTTTCATTGGTCAATTAGTGTTCTTTGCTAATTACCTCGGTCAATGACTATTAAAAGTATTTATCATCTATTATGTAGTTTTACATTTTCAAGTCGTGAACTCGAAATGATTCATAATTAGATAAAACAAAGAACAAAATGATAATTTTATTAATCATTCATTACATGAACATATAGAATAAAATTATCCTATGATTGACTTCTAGATTATTACACTAACAACAACACCTCACACGAAGTGCACAACATGCAAAATGGCAAAATTCATAGAAAATCCGCTAAGTCAGGAAGCCGTGCGGGTTCTCCTATACCGTATGTGGCATAGACTTATGCCGCACGATCCGTGGACTAAATCTGTGGACTGTTTTGATTCTGATCAAATCGCCATCATTGATGCTATTTTCGGCAGAAATCTTCTGGAAGGACGCAATTGCTTCAGCGGTAAGCCTTTATAGCTATTTTTGGCTTCATCTAAGCAAACTTGAAGTGCACTCGAAGTTTGCACTACCTCCACTACTTCCAATACTCAATCTCTCATTTAGGAAGGCTATAAATACCCCTCTTGTAATAGAATTTTGGTGTGCGTGTTTAATTGTGTTAAGTCCATAAAATTGAGATTAGTAATTTCATTGCTAGGTTAAGTTAAAGAGTACTTAGAGAGAGAAGGGTAGCCATCGGAAGTCAAGCAGGAGAAGAAGGCGTCATCTAAGGAGGCAGAGATTCATCCATCTTCAATTGGGTTGTAATTTATGTTCTCTTTATTTTATTTCTTTTATTTTGCTATGTCCATGAGAAGCTAAACTTCTCATATCTAGGGTGAGGGTTGTACTCGAATTCTTAGTTATGTTTTAATATATATTTATGTTTTGTTTATGTTGATTTGAGTTTCTTTTATTATTTTGAATCTTTTTTATTAAATCCTTGCATACATAGTTATGTCTACTATATGTCAAAGTAATCTACATGCCATAAGGCTGCATAGTCGTTGCATCCTTGTGTGAGGGACAAACATGTAAGTACTAGCACCTAAGCTAATGATTCATGGCAGCGGTTCAAGGACTAGGGTTAGAACCCAGTGGGCTCCATTGGCAGGATAGCATAAATTGTACATTTAGATTATATTAGGAAACACCTAGATTAGGGAATGATCAATTGTGTTTGTGTGATAATTGCATACCTAGAATATTTAGAATTGATAGCCCAAAAGCTGATCACAAGATCGAAAACCTTTCAAATCGCATAAGCAAAAATCCAGTTAGCCTGTGGGATAGTGACAGTGCCGCATGTGGGTTACTGTGGGACGCCGCATGCGATAGTGATACTGCCACATGCGGGGTAGAAAGACGTCAAAATTTATACTCTGCATAATTAAGAAGGAGAGCACCTGATCCCTAAAGAATCTTAATTTTATTGTTTAATTCTAAATTTAGCACAATTAGCGCCACCGCATAAACCTTGAGGGTATTGAACCCTACCATAAACTATTTTAAACCTATTTCAAAACCCCTCAAGTACCTAGACTAGTGAAATTTGTTAGAAATCCAATACACTATTCTGTGGATCGACACCCCAATTATACTACACGATAGGTGTTAGTGTAATAATCTAGAAGTCAATCATAGGATAATTGTATTCTATATATTTTGTCCATGTAATGGATGATTAATAAAGATATTATTTTGTTCCTTGATATTTATCGCATTTATGAATCATTTTGAGTTAAGGACTTGAAATTGTAGAACTCCATAATATAGATGATAAATACTCTTAATAGTCTCTAACCGTGGTAATTAGCAGGAACACTAATTGACCAATCAAAGGTTAGTATGTGGATTAAATGATGGTTAAGTTTTACAAACCATAGACAAAGAGTTGTCATTTTAATCACATAGATACATGTTAGATAACATGGTATTTGACAGACCATAAATGAAAAGTTAAATGGATTGTGTTCGTGTCATTAATATTCATTCAGTGTTAAGTTCTAAAGTATGAGGTATTCGTCTTTCCTACATGAGAAGTGTGTATTCGTGAGTGTTGTTCAACGCTATCCGTAAAAGTAGCTATACATATGACATTTCAGTATACATGACTTGTGCGAAGGGGAGATGTTCACCAAGACTACTATTGTCCCTGTATATAATACGAGTGATGGTATCACTAGGCCTCTTGATGAAGTAGGGTTATCAGTGCGCGATATGATTAAAAAGTTAATCATATTTGATAATCTACTTAAGATCGAGAAAATATTAAGTTTGCAAGGATGACACATACCTACTTTGAAACTGATCTGATACTATGAGATAAAAGAATTAACATGAGTAAATTGTTTACTGGATCATGATATTGTACTGTACAAGATCATCTGTGTCAATTGGGTAGTCATAATGCATTCTGCCAGATGCCGCTTGTGATTTATAGAATTAAAAGGAGTTTAAATTCTATTGCCAACATAACACAGATCATATCGGGTCACACCAATAGGAAAGTAATCAGAGAATTTTATTATTAATTATAAAGTGTTATAATTAATAAATAAATGTCATAGAGATGACAAGCTTAAACAGATTAAATTTATAAGCGTGCACGACATGTTGTATAAACTTATCGCAACAACAGTCGCAAGAAATATAATTGTTCAGAATAATTATATTGATAATAAATAGATTAAAAATGTTAATTATGAATTAACATTTTGTGTCAAAAGCCCATTTGAATTTGGGCATAAATTAAATTTAGAATTTAATTCAAAAGCCCAAATAAAAGCCCAAATTAAACCAATTGAATTATGGACTTATGGCTCGAGGGGCATTTTTGTAAATGCCTCTAGAACCGACTTTGCCAAGGATATTTTGGTCATTTTAAACCGACCCTATAGGCCTATATAAAGGCTTGAGGGGTGAGAGAAAAACATAATTCAATCGATTCAAATATCGTTTTCTCTCTCTCAGGTTTTCCTCTCAAATAGTGATTTGTGTAGAAAAGAAAGAAATACGTAATCCACGTATAATTCAATCGATTCAAATATCAACAGGGACCGAATTACCAATTTGGTCCCAAAAAAAACCAAGCGGACCGAATTAGCAATTCAGTTCTTATGGTTTTTGTAAAAAAAAATAATCATGTTAGTTTGGTAAAAATATTTTTTTTAATTATGTTTTTAAAACAAATCCCTCTAATTGCTACGGCGACATAGGCAGCGGAGTGGCATACTAAACAAACGGAGGCGACGGCAGCGTACGACTACGAGGGGAACCCATGCTAGTCAGAGTACTGGAGCAATGTTATCTTGCCTCCACTCATGGTCATTTGACCCAAAGTTGAGCACTTCAAGCGCAAGTGCGAAGAAGAGAAAGAGTAAACATGTGAGTATGAGATCCTCCTGATTTTGGATAGAATTGTAGAAATCCAATTTCTAAGAACGTAAATCCCAACTATCAGTCTAGAGCATGCGCCAAATTGTATCCCTCAAAACCCATTAATTTCTTGTGTTTAGGCAAAGATTGATGATTTGAAGCAATCCAAGTGTACCAGCTATGCCTATGATTCTGGTATGGTTCTCCTGCAATTCTGGTGTGGTGTGAATTTACCTAACTGTTTTCCAGTAATGTGTATGAGAAATCAAGGTATTCATGACAGATTGCTCATCTTATTTTATATTTTATAAAGAGAGCTTATATCTTATAGTGTTTTATTTTTCTTAGCGAGATGCTTTGAATTAAATACTCGAGAGCATAGCAGCTTTATTTCAAAATTCAGAAATAAACCCAAACTAAAAATATTGTTTTTATTTACAAATAATGAATCCAAATAATTTTATAAATTAGAAATTAGAAACACCATAATAGAAATAAATCAGTCCAGATGTTACTGGTTCCTTCACGGCACGTAAGTTACAGGTGTAAACGGATCCGAATTATCCGCTCCGAAATCGATTCTGACTCAGATAGTAATAATTACCAGATCCAATCCGAATTCAATTCTGACCCAGATACGAATAATTACCGGATCCGAATATGGATACTTATATAACGGATCCGAATATGGATATTTATTATATAAGACGAAATGGTCCGGATCCGAATACGGATAATTCATTTGATTCAAAAACATATATCCGTATATATCCGAAACACAAATTCAAATTTAATCTGCTAATTTAAATCCGAATCCTCTTCTATCTCTCCTCTGTCTCCGCTCTCTCACTTGACTAATGGCCTCCAAAGAGTCATATAGTCTTGGATTCTTTTACTGTATCTCATGTGGGACTAATTACGCTACATATCCGGACTAATTTCGCTACATAGTCTTGGATTCCTCTGCTCTCTCTCCGAAACCCCACATGAGATAAAACTCACTTGAACCCATGAGGCAATAAATTAAGGGATATCGGATATTCAGGCTCTTTCAAACCAATTCGGATTAAGATTCTTTTTGGAGAACAAAATAAGGATCATGCCCTCATTTCATTAAACGGGTCGAATTACAACATGAGATATATATCTCAGATTGAAATAAAATACAATTGGCTCAATATATTGAGTATGTGAAAGGAAATAAAAGATCTAAATAAAGAAGGGTAAAAGCGGAAATAAAATTAAAGGTAAATAGAAAAAGTGGTAAAGCTCGTCCGTGTACTGGATGTACCAGTAAACAAAAGCCAGTAGACCAGTATACAAGTTAAACCAGTATACCGGATGTACCAGTAACTGGTACCAGTAGACTGATACAAGATGCGCTCTATTGCAGGTCTATGTTAATGCGTGTCTGTCCATCTTCATAGTGATCATCCATTGATCACGTGCTTGTTGTATGAGAAGTTCAATTTCATTTGATTTGTTTGTGAAAATCCTTGTGCATCTCTCCCTCCAAATAACGAATTATGCAATATGTAATAGTGATTTTTCCTTTGAATTCATTGCCGGGCAGTGCTTTCCTTGCTTGTTGTGTAGGCATATTCATTCCCATAGTCAGTGATAATTGGTGATATATTTCCTTTGTCACTATGCATTCCTCAAAGAGGTGTGTTACTAATTCTAACTGCACTTTGCACATGGTACATCGGTTCACAATACTCCATCCTCGTTTCATTAGGTTGTTTATTGTTAATACCTTGTTTAGCACCATTAACTATGAGAAGACTTTCATTCTAGGTTCCTGACTTTGCATGCCTCGGATTTTCTGGTTGGAGCATGTTTAAAGGCTTGGTAATATGATTTGACGCTGAACTGTGCTAAAGGGGACCATTTCCATCGTGCTTCATCCGGTTCATTGGTGAGAAGGATTGGTTGTTGGTTCAATTTCTCATGTAACTGTGTGAGTTGTTGTGCCGCTTCTTATGACAGAACTTCTCTGAATAGTTCTCTTATGTGCCCTGCATTTAACATTTGTGCTACTCACAGGTTTTGATCAATAGCTTATGTGTATAGTATTTGAAATTCCCCTTTTAGCACTCATGTTCTCCAATTGTGACACCAAAATAGAATTGTGTCTCCCCTTTCGACTATTCTTAACATTGATGCATCCATGAAACTGTACACGGTTTTTAGGGTTATATTGAAAAAGTATGATTTGGGTACCGGGCATAAGGTTTGGTTTGTCTGATGGAAAATTGTCTTCCATAGCCTTCTTTCTGGATTTACGCATTGCCAATACCATTTAGCTAGCATGGCGTCGTTGAAAGCAGATAAGTCCATGATCCCCAAAGAAAATTAGCCAGGTTGAGTCTTTTCTTCTGTTGTGTGACACCATGCCAAAGAAAATGTCGTTTGATTTTGTCTATGTCCTTGATTACCTAAGCTGGTAACTTTAGGCATGACATAAAATACACTGGTAGTGCTAAGAGCACGACATTTAGGAGTGTCAATCTGCCAGCAATTGATAGGTTTGTCGCTGCCCAACTCGCTAATCTAGTACTGAACCGCTGGATCAGGGGTAAGTAAGCAATTTTAGGTAATTTCTTGTTTGATAGAGGTAGTCCAAGGTACGTAAAAGGGAATTGGCGAGTTTGCATCACATTGCCAAAGTCAATTCTTGTTCCGTTTCTTGAGGTGTAATAGTTGTCAGAAGTTCTGACTTGTTCAGATTCACCGCTAATCTTGAAATGCTTTCAAAAGCAGTTAGGACTATCTTGAGTATTTGTATATGTTGCAATTTTGGTTGTAGGAAAAAGAGCGTGTCATTCGCATATAACAGACAAGGAGACATGTGATCAGAGTCAAAATAATGATGAATTACGTAGGGTTTTGGCTTAGGTTTTGTATATTATCTCACACTTATGATGAATTAATTAGAGAAAAAGGCTACTGTCACCCTTCTTTATGTTTTATTACAGAAAACAGGTTTTGGGACTATTTTACACTAAATAGAGCAAGAATCAGATCAATCGGATAAGCGACGCTCATCGACTAAGGCTCTGTTCGGCCCGTATTACCTGATACGGACCTAGCTGGATACGGACCAGGAGATAGCGGAATATGCATTAAACCCTTCAGCGACATAGTCTCAATACAGACCGTATCACCTAATACGGTCTGTAACCAAGGTGCCCTTTGAGGAATAACTGATGACAACTGTATCCAGATCATGTTTCTTGGCCTCCACTCAACTCCAGACGTCCCCTCACTCCTATATAAGCATCCTAGATAGAAGAGGGACTCATCTTTGTAATTTGGGTTAGATTTGATTAAGTGAGAAAGAGAGGAGTGATTGTAACAATGTCGTTCCGCGGCTAAGTTCTTTTCTTAGGGGCTAGGCAGTAAACCTTGTTACTTATGATGCTTTGATATATATATTTTCTGTTGATTATGATTTCTTATTGTTTAATTGAAATATTTTTGTGATTTATTATCCCTTCATCTAATATCGATGATCAGTTTAATCCATTAGGGTAGTGACAATGCTTTAATGGTAAGAGAAACTATGTTGCACGAGTTAGCCTCGTTGGGAGTCATTAGATTTATGTGAAGAAAACCTTAGCGGGGAAACCATAAATTGGAACAACAAAACGCCAACCAAGTTCTATCATTTGCGTAAGATAATTTGCAGTGATCTATGAAGTAACTTGTGTATTTAGAGATCTGTCATTTGCGTAAGATAACTCGCAATGTCCTATGTGGTATCTTTCATAAAACAACAACAGGAAATCAGACCCGACAGAAATAGAATATCAAAGTGGATTGAGTAGCAATGGTGTGTCGAAACCCTAGAAATTCTCATCTCTATCTTTATTTTAATTACATTTAATTATTACTAAATTTACATTGATCACAATTTCAACTCTCAAAATTTCAGATTTCGTCTAGCCTTTCGAAAGATTGTGATTTGATCTCTCAAGACTCTGAACTAATATTCCCTGTGGATCGACCTCGATTATACTACTCGATAGGATTGTGCGCTTGCAGTCCGAACCGATAGTATTTCTGAGTTTATAAATTTTAAAAGAAAACATCGCTCTCTTTTGAGTGATCAACATGCCAGAGAAGGGCATTCTAATTCCTCCTGTTGCTTTTAGTTTGGAAACCCATCTATTTATAAAGTCCATGACAACTATAAATAGGAATGACAACAGCAGGTCCCCCTGCCTCACCCCTCGCTTCAGTATTATTTTCTTCCCTAACAGTCCATTAATCAGGATTTGCAATGTGTCATTCAATACTGGTTTTCTATCCAAAGTAGCCACTTGGTCGAAAATTTGAGATATGTAAGTACCTTGATTATATTCCCAACTTATTGTATCGAATGCCTTGTGTACATCAACTTTGAATATTGCTAGTGGTATTTTATTCCTACTAGTCAAGTGCCCGTGCGTTGCAACGGAAAACAGAATTTTTAGTTATCAAATATTTATTCACATAATAACTATGCTAGTTAAGTACCCGTGCGTTGCAGGTTGTTTAAAGATCAAGTACATGAACACTCAAAAAGACAACACAAATGTCTTAACAAACAGTCAATAGTATTCTATTTCGATATGAGTTCACAAAGCAATGCAGAGATCTTGTATTAAAAATTAAAATATTATCTTGGATAGACAACAATATGTTGAATGTTCACTGCTCTGTGGAAGTTGTTATGTGGTTTCCCATGGAAGCACCTCTCATTGAGATAAATCGACTGTCAAATTATCCTTTAAGTACAATTGTAATCACCTTGCACTGCATACCTGAGATATTTTGATAACCTTGCACTGCATACCTTAGCAAGATATGTATTTAATCAATTCTGCAGCAGGTGTAGAATTACACGATCCATAGATATTTTCTTAAAAAAATATATATATTGAAAAAGAGCGAATAGCAGCTATATCCCCTTGAAACAAGCATTCAAGCATCCATTTGAAAAACAAACAAGTATCCTTGAGAAGCGTGCAGACAAAATGTCAAAATATATGTATACTGAAAAATGATAATATCATATTCATGGGACAATCCAATTTTAACAACTTATCCTTCCCTTCACAAATGTTTCTCCATATATAATGAGTGAGGCTACGGTACTATGCATAGCACGGATTGGGTCCGTGCTACGGCTCAATATTTGAGTTTTCATAATCCTAACGGTCGATCCGAACCATTCAACATGATTATAAATAAATATGTACTTGCAAACCAAATTTTATATTTTTTCGATTTTGTTTACTATATTTTTAGATAGGTAGAAAATCACTGTTTTTGGATGGTCCAGAATTTTCAGATCAAGTGATTTTCTACCTATCTAAAAAAATAGTAAAAATTGGTTTGCAAGTACATATTCATTTTATAATCATGTTGAACGGTTCGGATCGACCGTTAGAATTTTGAAAACAAATATTGAGCCGTAGCACGGACCCAACCGTGCTATGCATAGTACCGTAGCCTCACTCTATAATAAGCCCAAAAACACATATTAATGCTAACAAAAAATCTAAATGTAAATCTCTGGCATCATGCTGTAGTTTTAGCATCCCATGGATTTCATTTTGCAAAAAAATTCATGCAAAAAGTTCATCAAAATGCATCAATTAATAGGAGCATATGTAGCTCTACTGCCACCCCTCTAGCCTGGTAACCTTCTCACTATAGAATCGAGTAAACTCTGCAAGGGAGAGAAGACAAAAGAATTTATCATTTTATGATGAAACCAATAAAAGAACAAATGAACTAAATGGAAATACATGCAAAAAATTTGTAACCTTCTCAGGCTTCATGGTGAATATATGATGTACACAGAGGTACATATCTCTACTCCTATTCCATACCAGCAACTAAATGGAAATACATGCACAAAATTGGTCACTGGTGACAACGACAACATTCCAACAAACTCGAAAAGCCAACCAAAGTTAGAATAACAAGAAAATTGGGAAAGAAAACAAAGGCCTTAATTAATGCGAGAAAACCATCTATACCAGTTTTAAGTTCATCCATTTGGTGTCTACAAATATTGAAATTCCAAAATATCAGTTTGGTATCTACAAATATTATAATACAGATTTTCAAAAGAAAAAAAAATAAACAGAAAAGAAACCTGTGTTCTGCTACCGGAGTAGAATCGAGACATTTGGTCAATGTCGAACCTTGGCGATGAATAAGCGATTAACTCTTATCTATCACCAAGGTTTGATTCTGAGCAAACGTATTGATTACTCTCCGGTAGCATGGCCATGGATCGGAAGGCATCTATTTTGAAAAAAAATTAGACTAAATGTATATTAATAATGTTGAAAATAGACAGTAATTTCGTGAGCAGATTTTACCAAGAGTGTTTTCAGGATACTAAAAAGTGGGACTCAGGAGTTCAATGTTGTCGCAACAGAGACCTACCTGCATAATTCCATGAGCCAAAGACTGACAAGGCTGTAGAGAAATATTCTTGAATTTCATAGAAACTAAAAATAGTTTCTGAGTTTTCATAATTCCATGAGCCAAAGTCTGACAAGGCAGTAGAGAAATCTTCTTGAATTTCTTGAATTTCTGAGTATGGAACTAAACTTTAACCCAATGATCCTTCAATTTGACTTTAATGATGCTTTAAAAATAAATGACAAATCGAACCAGTAAAACAAAACATCACCTGTTGGTTGAAATCTTCCTACCCGCAGTTACAATGCCGTGCATAGTCTCTTTTGCAGAAATACCTTTTTTGGCTGATTTCAGCTCAGTTCAGCGCTGTCGCAACTTGCATGAACATGATTATACATTATTTATCAAATAAGCTTTAACAAAAGTATTGAAAGTACTAAATTTAACAAAAATATATATACCTCAACACTTGATTTCTTGCTTGACTTCCTCATTGGCGTATGTTTCATACTGTTCAATTAAGAAATCAAAACATAATGCAAGAGTAAATGAAATCGCACTCTAATACCAAACATAGTACCATTAACCAAAATCAAATCGCAGCCATAAATATAAGTAAAAAAACGGGATTAACTTGGTCTTTTGAAGGCAGCACAGTAAATAATTTGTTTTCACCACACAATTACATATCATACTAACAACAAAAGAGGGGCACATACATATACTAACAAAAGAGGGGCACATACATACTAACAATTACCCCTAACATAATCATTACTCTTAATTACTGCATAAAGTTTTTCCTTCAACTATTATCCTTGACCACCTTCTTGACCACCTTCTTTCTTTTATAGTCAGCCGCCCTATGCATACGGCTCCTTAAGAGCAAGACGCTGTCGTCTAATGGTTCTGAAGGATTTGCTTCAAAGCTTCTCTTCTTATCTTCTATTTCGCTCACGGTGAAGGAAAATCTTTTCTCTTTTAAGAAGCCATCCATTCCACATTCCTACAACACAATATAAAGACACGCTGGAAGTAAAATAGAGACAAAGTCTTAGTATTATAGGTATCATAGTATGGTACAGTACCATCCAATCTGATTGAGGTATGCATTGACCAACGGTCCTTGTAATAAAAAATAGACTGAGAACTGGTCAGACTTGGATAATTTTTCAGTAATTTCGAAATGAAAATGTTATACTATTAAGATGTTTCAAGGTGCTCTTTCGCATATTCAGAACCTGCACCTAGATCTTGTGCTCTAATATTGAAGTAAATAATTTTAATTTGTCAATCAAAGAGAACAAAAATTAAAGGTAGGTTGCACTTCAAGGTAGGTTGCACTTCAAATCATGTCTCTAGATTTATGGTACATATTACCTGAATATTACTTAACATGGTCTCCATGCTGCTAACTAAGCGATAAGGCCACCGTGGAATATTATTACGCCTGCACCAAACCGCGAGCGTTGACTGGCTCACTCTCAGTTCCTTGGCAGCTTCTTTCCTTGTTTTTTTAAACAATGGACCGACCAATGCATATGATAACTCTTTCATTTTCCTCCTAAAAGTTATAAAAAATTTATAATATTAGAAGTAAGACAAGTGAGTTTAACAGATGACTCTAACGGATAGTACAACATGGAACAGTGGTAATGTGGTCCCTTCTATTTTAGCTGCAGCCACAGTATGGTGAAATTTTACCCTTTTATTGTTCGTTTGGTCCCTTCTATTTTGATTTTACTGACTAATATATATATATATATCTGGTCCCTTCTATTTTGATTTTTCAGTTTATACAACCAAATCAAGCTCTTACATTTGGTGAGTATACAGAGATACTCAACAATAAGTACTATCAGCAAAGGAGATAACAGTCTCCAGTTTTAGAGGAAATAAAAATATGTCAATAACTTACATTCAAAGTACAACAAGTGCAAGTTATTTGGTTAGAATAAAACTTGCATGTTCCTAAACAGGATTGATAATAAAATAATAAAAGAATAA
Source organism: Carex myosuroides (assembly GCA_028015225.1). Taxonomy (NCBI): domain Eukaryota; kingdom Viridiplantae; phylum Streptophyta; class Magnoliopsida; order Poales; family Cyperaceae; genus Carex; species Carex myosuroides. Next base: position 10,039,866 of record CM051474.1, read on the forward strand.
ACTCTCATATAGTCATACCGAACGAAAGGTTATCACAAATGACATATATAAATTTGTTACCAGACTCAGACTTGCTTGTGTTGTATAAAGACATTTTTTCCTTTTCTTTTTTTTTGTTTATTTGACTATTGGTTTTTCTAACATTTAATTCTTCCAAGTTGGTGACTGACCTGTTAGGTGCTTGAATCTATTGTGGAAGTTTGGAATTTAGTAATTTACACAAAAGGAAAAAAGTTTTAATTTGCACAAAAGATAAAATAATTGGTTTGAATATAGATGACAATAATAGTAAAGATTACTAACGGTGACTTCTGCTCGGGAGCATTAACGGAAGCATTAACGGGATCATTCATAGCAACATTCAAAAGCTGCGGGGCAGGGTCGGGTGAATCCACCTATAGTAAGAAGAAAAGAGGTGAAATTGTGTTATTTTTTCTTGTAAAAGGAAATGCATTGATAATGGTAAAAAGAAAATTCGAGAATAATTTCATTACCCCATCCGCGCCAATTAATTCTTCTATATTGACATCCAATCCACCAAGGACATTGAGGTCCAATTCCACCAAAGCACGGGTGTTTTCTATGGCCTTCACGCGTGAGCTTAATTTCCAGATGGGTGCCATTATCGTCTATACTCCATATAAATGAAATAATAATCAGGTTACAAAAAGGTGGTAAAATATGCAAAAAAGTGGTAAACTATGATTAAATTGGAAGGGACATTGCATCAGTTACAAAAAAGTTGAAAGATAATTGCTTGAAATGAATTAGAAATTGCATCAGTTACAAAAAGTTATGAAGAACTTTGTAGTAGTAGAAAGGTGCTTGAAATGAATTATCGGTTGCTAAGAAATAGAGAGCCAATTGGCTCAGCAAATGAGCATCCAAATAGTAAAAAAATGAGACTAAAAACATCAACATCTGTGAACCCAAAATAAATTAAATATAGTAGTCTTGGTAATTTAGGAATTAATCCAATCCTAATTTCTTAGCCACTGTAATTGTGAAATTAGTTTTAGTTTCTTAACTTGAGTTACGAACCAATCAGAGAAAGAGAAAGTCTTGTAAAAAATAATTTAATTTCTTAACCACTACATTTGTGAAACCATTTCTTCACTTTTTCTTTTATAAAAATTATATTTTCTTCTTTCCAGTTTCTTAGCTCTGAAATTTTCTCATTTACAAGGCAACTTATAAAATATGAAAAAAAGGGGTTTGTCTTGTTAAGTAAAAGAATAAATTAGAACCAGAGAGTTCATTGCATAAAGACATACTCAAAAACATCAAAATATGCAAATGAAGTCACTGTTTCTTATACTTATTCCTTTACTGGTAAGAAAAACAGTGCTCAAAGGGACTTCGTATCAGTTCTGGTGATTGCTCATGTTCAATACACTGCTTAGACAATACATGAACATCAAACAATCAAAGCAAGCACCATGAATTGATAGGAAAATTATTTGATGCCTCTGTGGCTAAAAAAATGCCAAGAATGTCCTTCTGGCAATAACTTGTTAAATTTGTAAGAGAGAATAGATGTAAGAAAACAATTTTATTATTGCAATCTTAATTTCAGATTTTACATATATGTCTATTTATAAAGAAGAACAAAAACTAGCCGTTATACTATTAATTACAACTACCAACCACTAACCACTAACTCCTAGTCTATTAATTACTAACTAGCCGTTATTTACAAATTTGAATTGTAGCCGTTATTTTAACACTCCCCCTCAAGCTAGGAATGTATATATCGTACAATCCTAGCTTGCTTGTAATTTTCTCGAATGGACCCGGATATAAGCCTTTAGTGAAGATATCCGCGAGTTGATCTTCACTTTTAACGTATGGTGTTTCAATTTCTTTTGCTTGAACTTTTTCTCTAATAAAGTGGCAATCCACTTCTATGTGTTTTGTTCGTTCATGAAACACGGGATTTGAAGCTATGTGTCTTGCCGAATTATTGTCGCAATATATTTTCATCGGTTCTTGAATTTTAAATCCCATGTCCAATAGGAGTTGCTTGATCCATGTTAGTTCACTTGCGGTTGATGCCATGGCACGATATTCGGCTTCGGCGCTTGATCGTGCTACAACATTTTGTTTCTTGCTTTTCCATGTGACTAGATTTCCGCCTACAAATATGCAAAAACCAGTTGTCGACTTTCTATCGAAGCTTCCGGCCCAATCTGCATCGGAATAGCCACATATATCATTAGAATTATTATTTTTCATCCAAATACCCTTGCCGGGATTATTTTTTAAAAATCTCAAAATTCTATTTACGGCTTCTAAATGTGGTGTTCTTGGTGAATGCATGAATTTACTAATTTGACTTACGGAAAAAGAAATATCCGGACGTGTAACCGTTAGATATATCAATTTTCCTACAAGTTTTTGAAATTGATTTATGTCTTTTAAAGGTTCACCATCTTCACTATTTAATTTGCATTTGTTGTCAATTGGGGTAGAGGCCGGTTTACATCCTAACTTACCGGTTTCTTTTAACAAGTCAAGTGTATATTTTCTTTGAGAAATAAAAAGTCCTTTATCCGAAGTGGCTACCTCTATTCCTAGAAAATATTTAAGATATCCTAAATCTTTTATGTCAAATTTTTCTTTTAGTTGTTTCTTAATGTTTTGAATTTGTTCAAAATTATTTCCGGTAATTATGATGTCATCTACATATACTAAAATGAGAGTAGTATTGATACCGTCACATTTTGTAAATAAAGAATGATCGGCATTACTAATTTTAAAATTACAAAAAATTAAATAAGAGCTAAGCTTGCCATACCATGCCCGTGGAGATTGCTTCAATCCATAAATTGATTTATTAAGCCTACAAGCCAAGTTAGAATTTGTTTCCAATTTATGACCGGGTGGTAATGTCATATACACCTCTTCTTCAAGTGTTCCTTGAAGAAATGCATTTTTAACATCCATTTGGTAGAGGTCCCAACCATTGTTTACGGCAATAGAAAACAAAATTCTTACGGTATTCATTTTTGCAACCGGTTCAAAGGTTTCGTTATAGTCTATGCCATAGGTTTGGGTGAATCCTTTAGCTACAAGTCTTGCTTTATACCTTTCTATGGTTCCATCACTATTATATTTGGTTTTATACACCCATTTACAACCAACCGGTTTTTTATTTTTTGGTAGAGAAACAATATTCCAAGTTTTATTTTGTTCTAAGGCTTTTAATTCCTCATCCATAGCCTTACACCATATTGGACATTTAATTGCTTCTTGGTAATTTTTTGGTTCTAATACTTTTTCAATACTAGTGAGAAATGTATGGTATTCGGTTGAGATGTTGTCATATGAAACAAAATTTTCAATTGGATATTGTACCGAATATGTCACATAATCTCTAAGTCTAGTTGATGGTTGTCGTTCTCTAGATGATATTCTTCTAATCGGTAAACTTTCTTCCGTTTCATTTTCATTTATGTCATCATTAGTTTCATTTTCTTGATTATTTTCAACTTGATGATTATTTCTAGGAATAAAACTCAAATCATCTAAGTAAGGTAAAACTATATTGTCATTTAAATGTGTTTGATGAAATATTTCTTTTTCTTTGAAATATGGTTCATTTTCAAAAAATGAAACGTTTCTAGAAAGATATATTTTTTTATTAATTGGATCATAGCATTTATAACCCTTTTTATAAGATGAGTATCCTAAGAAAATAGTTTTTTGTGATACAAAATCAAGCTTGTCATTTCTTTTGATATGTACGAAACTTGTACAACCAAATACTCTCATATGGTCATAAGTGATTTTTTGTTGATAAAGAATTTCTAATGGACTTTTGTTTTCTAAAATAACACTAGGTAATCTATTGATTAAATGGGTGGCACAAAGTACGGCATCCGACCAATAAATTTTAGGAACATTATTTTGAAATAATAAAGATCGTGTCATTTCTAATAAATGTCTATTTTTCCTTTCCGATACACCATTTTGTTCGGGAGTATTGATACAAGTTGTTTGATGTATAATACCATTTTCTCTAAAGAGACTTGAAAACTTCCTATTTATAAACTCGGTTCCATTATCCGATCTAAAGATTTTTAATTTTGCATTAAATTGTGTTTCTATGAGACATAAAAATTCATAAAAACAATCAAACACTTCATCTTTGGATTTAAGTAAAAATAACCAAGTTGCTTTTGTAAAATCATCAATAAATAAAAGAAAATATTTGAATCCATTATATGAATCTATTGGGGCCGGTCCCCATACATCGGAATGTACTAAATCAAAAGGAGCTTTACTTTTGCTCGTAGAAAGAGAAAAAGGAAGCTTTGTTTGTTTTGCTAATTTGCAAATTTCACAAGTAGTACAATTTAAACTTTTAAAATCTAAAATACTATTTAAAATCTTGTCGGAAGGATGCCCAAGTCTCTTATGCCAAATATCAGAATTAACGACTTTTGCGGAAGCACAAAAATTTAATTTGGAGTTCAAAAGATAATGTCCATTTTCTAGAAATCCTTCACCAATCTTGACCCCGGTTTCCCGGTCCTGAAATACAACGTTTTTACAAGAAAATATTGCATTACAATTTAATTCTTGTGTTAATTTATTTACAGAAATTAAGTTTACGGGAAATGTTTCTAAATATAAAACATTTTTAATTTGTTTATTGCATAGATTAATTTCTCCTACGCCATTTATTTTTGCCTTCATACCATTTGCAACCAATACAAAATTATTACCATTGGTCGGGTTGAGGTTTGACAGTAGTTGTTTATTCCCAAACATATGATCTGTTGCACCACTATCTATAATAATTTGATTAAAAAAGAAATTTTTTGAGTTAGAAGCAATACCACATATGCTGGGATTGTTTTGATTGTTCATCATCGCACAGAACTGCTGAAAATACTGCTGCATTTGATCTCCAGGCCTTGACCCGCTTGAAAATGACCCATTTGCGCCAAAATTAGCCTCTGACCCGTTCCAGGATGACCCGCCAGCGCCTGACCCGTTCCAGAGTGACTCGCCATCGCCTGACCCGTTCCAGAGTGACCCGCCAGTGCCTGACCCGTTCCAGGATGACCCGCCAGCGCCTGGAATGGAGGGTCCATTTGGTGTCTCCTTATTGGGTCCGCCAGGGTTGGAATTGAATCCATTAGTAGTTTGGCTAGTGTTATTGGGTCCGAATCCATTTCCAGACGAACCCACTAGCCCATTAAGTCCTTTCTCTTCAACAGAAGCTACATAACTTCTGTTTTTTTCACCATTTTTTTCCCAATTTCGATTCTGATCATTTACCTTCCATTTTTTTGGTCTAAGATGGGGATAGAGGTGCCAACATCTATCTTGAGTGTGGCCATCTTTTTTACAGTGGTTACATTTTTCATTTTTTGATTGATTTGGGCGATTTTGAAAGCTAGGGTTTTGATTAAAATTGAAATTTTTTACGGTTAAGCCATGGGTCTCGTGTCCCTCATGGCTTACAATCTGACCATTCATGACAATTCTCCTACTTTCCTCTTGTTGAATTAAACTTTTAATTTGAGAATAAGATGGAAGAGGTACCGTGGTCATGATTTGAGATCTTACGGCTTCATAACTCGGGTTTAGACCCGCGAGGTACTGAAAAATATCGTCCTCCTCAGCTCGTTTCTGAAGTGTGGCCAAATCTGTTGTAAACGGCCGGTAAGATTGAAGTTCATTGCGTTTTTTCTCAAGAGCACTAAGGTAGTCAATGTGACTTCTTGACCCTTGTTTTTCTTGTTGAATCTCCTGCATAAGTTGATAAATGTGAGAAAAATTATTTTGTTGACCATACATACTTTTTACCGCTTCCCATAGTTCATGTGCCGTTTCGGCCAACGTGAAGAGTTCGGATACGGCCGGTTCCATGGAGTTGAGTAGTAAGGTAACAATTCTGTCATTCGTAGTTCTCCATTTTTTTGTTGCTATTGTTTCTTCGGGTGTTATCTTGCTTGTGTTTGCAATTTCTGGTTTTTTCTCTTCACCCGTAATGAATTCTAACATCTCTCGACCACTCAGGGCTCTGGATGCTGCCCTTGCCCATGACACATAATTTTTTCCATTGAGCAAGGTATTTGTTAGCTTCGAGAAGTTCGCTGCTTCTTCTTGAGCCATTTTCTTTTTGCTGAAATTTGTCACGCGTTTTCGATTTTTCGGTCACAGAGAACCTGGCTCTGATACCATGTTAAATTTGTAAGAGAGAATAGATGTAAGAAAACAATTTTATTATTGCAATCTTAATTTCAGATTTTACATATATGTCTATTTATAAAGAAGAACAAAAACTAGCCGTTATACTATTAATTACAACTACCAACCACTAACCACTAACTCCTAGTCTATTAATTACTAACTAGCCGTTATTTACAAATTTGAATTGTAGCCGTTATTTTTAACATAACTTGTAAATTAGGGAACATAGATCCTGATTATGTCAAATTCAAGTTCACAGGTATGTAGAGGATTCCAAAACAGAAATAGAAAGAAATTCAATTGAAGGTTTTTTTTTTATTATTGGAAAACCAAAACAGAAAGAAATTCAATTAATACAAGGGGAAAATTTGCAGCTACAAAAATCAGCAGGCAATGAAAACATGAAGTATGAAATGCATTGTGAAGACCCTTTGTTCAAGGTTGAGACAAATGTCAAAAAGGTACTGAAGAGAACCTCTGCAATAGTCTACCTCATAGTTGACAAATTAATATCTATACTATTTTACTTTCAACTGGTTTGTATTTTGTGTCATCATGATATGAAGCTTTCCTTTCAAGTGAATATGGGTTCTATCATTATGCCAAATATCTTTTCCCATAATCAGGTTTAGAAAAAGAAAATATGACAGGGGAGTGGTTTGACGTTGTACAGGGAAGGTCACAAAGAAAAGGCAGTGAAGGGTAAATGACTTGATAGTCAGACTCTATTTAGCCTTTTTTAGGAGGGGATCAGTCGTTTACTTGACCAAGTAAAAGTCCTGCCAGTTAGCGGGACTTCAAACAATTCTGCTTCATTGATGAAATCAATTATCATAAGAGACCAAAGAGGTAAAAGGCCAATACCAGTTTTCTATTTGTACAAGGCAATACCGGTTTTAACCCAAAGTGATTAATGGATGAGGGATATGGTATTTATAGGGCTAATTTGGCGGGAACCGACACTGACGTGCGGTCGTTTGAATCTAGACAAATTACCATTTTTTGAAGTGATCGCAGGAGATCGACACGGCACAGGCATCGCAGGAAATATTTTGAGGTCTGATCGACACGGCACAGCCATCACAGGCATCGCAGGCATCACAGGGTCTGATCGACACGGCACAGGCCCTGATCGACACGGCACAGGCATCAGAGGCACTTGAGAACCTGTCTAATCAAGCTTTCGAGACGGCATCGCAGGAGATCGAGACGGCACCGCCAGCCTCCGTTTCCGATATTGCAACAAAGAGGATCGCTTTTCATTTGAATCGAACGGGGAAGAAGAACAAGCGAAAATAATGCAATGTAGACCCTCCGTTTTTCCCATGTAACGGAGAAGAAGCTGGAGTGAGAACTTTATTGTCTATTTGTATTTATGAAAGGCCAACTTACAATTTCGAAAGGCCACTGCCATGCTAACTCAACTTTGACTCTAATTATTTCTGATTTTGCTTAAAAAATTATAATTAATCGGTTTTGAACCGAACCGAATTAGTTTGGACTAAACAGTTCGTTTTTTTTGATTTAATGGTTTGGTTCAGTTTGATTTTTAAAACCGAATTATAACTTCAGTTTGGTTCGGTTTGGTTTAGAAATCATCAAAACCGAAATAACCGAACCGACCGAACCTTTATATATTATGAATTTTGTCCGGACCGTCTCGATTTATTTGTTAATACCCCGACTTATTTCTTAATTAATTGCTTTCAATACTTTGGTTTATTTCTAATAATTCCAGTTTATTTCTTAATATCCCGGTTTATTTCTTAATATATCCGGTTTATCATAAATCAATTACTTTAAATAAAAATAATTAATATATTTCTGTTTAAAACGAATAAACCGAACAAACCGAAAAAAAATTTAGTTCGGTTCAGTTCGGTTGCAATGCTAAATCGGTACGGTTTGGTTCCATTTCTGAAACCGAATTATAACTTCGATTTGCCTAGTTCGGTTCGATTTCAACCGAACCGAGCCGATGAACACGCCTGATGTCAAGGAATTCGCATTCTCTCATATATGTCAATTTTTTCATTTTATATTTTCTTTGTTTGTATTATTGGTTTCCGTGATTTTTATTTTTACCCAAAAAAAATATATATTTTAATATAAATAACCACGTTTTTAAAAGAATTTTATTTCTACCCAAACCGCAAATAATATTTGCGTATGCGGCTTAAATTGTGAATTCAAACCACATATATTATTTGCGGCTTGAATTGTTAATTCAAGCCGCAAATAATATATGCGGTTTGAATCGCATTTATAAAAATCGGTTAACCAATCACCATTTCATTTATTATTTTATTAAATGGTAATTTTTCACCGATAACCTTAGAAGTTATTTTTATTACAAAAAATTATATTATAAAAACTTATCAATAATATAAAATTTCATTTATTATTTTATTAAATGGTAATTTTTCACCGATAACCCTAGAAGTTTATTCACCGATAACCTTAAAGTTCTTTTTATTACAAAGAATTATATTATAAAAACTTATCAATAATATAAAATTTCATTTATTATTTTATTAAATGGTAATTTTTCACCGATAACCCTAGAAATTTATTCACCGATAACCCTAAAGTTATTTTTATTACAAAGAATTATATTATAAAAACTTATCAATAATATAAAATTTCATTTATTATTTTATTAAATGGTAATTTTTCACCGATAACCCTAGAAATTTATTCACCGATAACCCTAAAGTTATTTTTATTACAAAGAATTATATTATAAAAACTTATCAATAATATAAAATTTCATTTATTATTTAACTAAATGGTAATTTTTCACCGATAACCCTAGAAATTTATTCACCGATAACCCTAAAGTTATTTTTATTACAAAGAATTATATTATAAAAACTTATCAATAATATAAAATTTATTTATTATTTTATTAAATGGTAATTTTTCACCGATAACCCTAGAAATTTATTCACCGATAACCCTAAAGTTATTTTTATTACAAAGAATTATATTATAAAAACTTATCAATAATATAAAATAAACTACCTCATAAAATACCATTTCCATTTATATTATTGATAAGTTTTTATAATATAATTCTTTGTAATAAAAATAACTTTAGGGTTATCGGTGAATAAATTTCTAGAGTTATCGGTGAAAAATTACCATTTAATAAAATAATAAATGAAATTTTATATTATTGATAAGTTTTTATAATATAATTCTTTGTAATAAAAATAACTTTAGGGTTATCGGTGAAAAATTACCATTTAATAAAATAATAAATGAAATGGTGATTGGTTAACCGATTTTTATAAATGCGATTCAAACCGCATATATTATTTGCGGCTTGAATTAACAATTCAAGCCGTAAATAATATATGCGGTTTGAATTCACAATTCAAGCCGCATATATTCCTTGCGGTTTGAATTGTTAATTCAAACCGCAAATATTATTTGCGGTTTGGGTAGAAATAAAATTCTTTTAAAAACGTGATTATTTATATTATAATATTTTTTTTGGGTAAAAATAAAAATCACGGTATTGGTTTCATTTTATGTTTTATGTTTTATTTTTTGTTTTTATTTTTATTTTTTTCATTTTATTTATGTTTTCGTTGTTTCTATTATTGGTTTATTTTTTTTCATTCTGTTATATTTTGTTCTCTTCTGTTGTTTTGTTTTTCTTTTTTCATTATGTATCGTTCTGTATTTTCTCATTCTATTTACTATCCCTATTCACTTAGACAAATACGGATTTGTCAGGGTCGGAATTCAATTTTATGTATAGGGGAGTTAACTGAGTACACATCATAAATTTTTAAAAAAGAATCTCTATAACACAAGATTATAAGATTTTTCACTATTTACATTCATGGAAATAAAATAAATCATTAACATAAATATAAATGACATGTCTATGAAGTAAAACATAACATACTAATATTTTCTTTATTAAAATTTTGACCTGTGATTTTTTTAAAAATCATATTATACTTTCGTACAAATTGTACACAAAACATTAAATAGTTTCTTCTATAATTCCATACACAAATTGTTTTTGTCCAAAATTAATTTTTTATATAAAAAGTTAAAAATTGAAAATAATTTATGAATTTAACAATTTGTAAATAGTCAATAAATAATTAAGAAGCAAACCTTCAAATCAAACCTCAATTTCAAGAAAAAAAATATGACGTCCTTCACATCAATTTAAATTTTACCTTTTTATTGATGAACATGCATGTTCAAATGATAATTCAAATTAATTGTTATGAGGAAACATGCATGTTCAAATGGGAAATAGCACCAAAATAATATCGCTTGGAGGAAACACGCATGGTCAAATGATAATTCAAATTAATTGTTATGAGGAAACATAAAGCAAATAGCACCACATGCTTACAAGCAACAGCAGTACCACTAACAAAAAGGAAAGAAATAATACAAATATTGATGAACAACAATTAAAAAAAAATTATGGCTCCAGTATAGGAAGAACAGCAAGTGTTAGCACATCGACTCGGCTGTTAGATAAAAAAAAAAAAAAAAAGCTATTGAGAAATTTAGTTAAATATTTGAAGTTAACAAAGCTTAATATTTACCTCATTGTGCTGTTAGAACTTCTCGATATACAACATTCTTAGTAAAAACTCCTTCAGATGCATTACTATTTCCACAAGGTTTTACAAGTACATGTGCTGTTTGCCGAGATACTCCTCTTGACAATGCCACATAGAGTTGACCGTGCGAAAATACAGGCTCAGGCAAGTAAACACCGACATTTGGTACAGTCTGCCCCTGTGCTTTGTTAATTGTCATAGCAAAACTCAAGCGGACTGGAAATTGCTTTCTCTTAAATCTGAATGGGAACAAATCCTCATCCGAGGGGCTTAAAGGAATTCTTGGAATAAAAATCCTTTTACCTGCATGCTGTCCAACTGCTATCTCCGCATCTATTGCATTATTCTGAAAACTACGACACACCAGTCTTGTACCATTGCAGAGCCCATTTACAGGATCAAGGTTGCGCAATAAAATTACGGGGCACCCCACTTTCAACTTGAGCACATGAGGAGGCAACCCATTCGGAGTCAGTGAGTTCAAGAATTCAAAAGGATACAACATACTATGGGTGTCATCCACGGCCGTGTCAAAACTGTGGTAAATCTTCTCCTCACCGGGAAAACGGTCAATCATGCGCACATTTAATTCATCCACATGATCATTCTTTGTTGACAAAATTGCTCGAGAAGCGATATAATCTAAATTGAGTCCATTGAGATGTAAAGAAGGAAAGACAGCTTCTATGAGTTCATTTATGGACTGCTCATCATTTGTGTAACGAATTGCCATGTCATCCGGAATACGAATAAAATCATCCTCAGATGATGATTCAGTTCCATCACCTACGCGCAGTACGAATTGAGAGAACGATGGATCCAATCTAGCTCTCATGTTTTGTGTAAGCCTTCTTCTCTTTACGGATGACCACAACGGGGACATTGGGAGTGTCGAGTCGACAACCTCTGCCCTAGTTCCACGCCTGACCACAGGAAGAACCTGTCTAAAATCACCACCAAATACTACAATTTTTCCTCCGAACAGTTCATTGCATTCTGTTACATCTTGCAATGTTCTGTCAAGTGCCTCGATAGCTTGCCTATTCACCATGGATGCCTCATCCCATATGATCAAAGTAGTCCTCCGGAGTAGCTCTGCAGTCGCACTTTGTTTGCTGACTGTACAAACAGATTTGCAATCGAGCTTGATAGGAATCTTAAATCTAGAGTGTGCCGTCCTCCCACCGGGCATATTATTAGCTGCTGCTCCAGAAGTGGCAGTAGCAAGTGCAATGAGCCGACGGGATCGAACCGTAGCTAACAATGCCTTATACAAATATGTTTTTCCCGTACCACCTGGCCCATCAATGAAAAAAACAGCTGGACTGTTGTTTCCAACATGCTCCATAATCTCCTCATAGGCAGATAGTTGGTCTTCATTAAGTGAATTAGATGCATGCAACTCATCTTCTGATACCTCTATACTATTCTCTTCATGTACTTCCCGAAAATCCCCACAACTATAATCATTATTTGCAGAGATCTCAGGAAGACCATACATATCTAAACTTTTCCCCATAGTTTCGAGATATTCACCAACACTCTTGAGTGTCATATGTTGCACCATTTCCGATGAGCTATGGACTCGTTGGTAGTCTTCCGACATGTCCATGTAATGTTTGTCCCACAACTCGCGGGTATTGGCTACCTCAAAAAAAACTAAAATCGTTGCAAAAAGCCTTCTAAGAGCTGACGGGACTTTGAATGTTGCTGCCTCAAGAAGGCACTCAGATAGACTGTCATCCATTTCTATTAGACCTCTCGCCTGAGCTGATGCTCTGTATGATGGATGCACAACTCCGTCCACCGTTTTAAGATGTTCAAATGAAGTTGCTCCTCTTACATGGTTGAGAAGTATGCGCAAGTAGTACCGGTCGGGATCTGTTGGAGGAGCATAAACAACTCTACCGACCTCACCTCCTTTTTTACACGGTTTCCATATTTTATGGCTTTGGTCCCATGTAAAATACTCTGGGAACTCCCTATATAGGTAATTCCTTGCCTCTGGAAAAGTCTTGTTAGCCTCAAAAAACTCCGTCAACATAGTTTTCTTTAGCTTTTCCTTTTGGCAAACCTCCTCCAAATCATCGTTCTCGTTGTAACAAATAGATTGTTTACCAGAAACATGCAGCTGCAAAGATCTTACCGAAGGCTTTATCTCACTCAGGTGAAACCCGAAAATGCGCCATGCTGCCTCCGGTGGTGACACCCATCGAGCATCTTGAAACATTTTAATCTCATCGATGGACGCGCTGGCTTCAGAAGATCCAACATGAACTTGTGTACGGTCGTGACCCTTGTATATATACTTGAATAGATACTTCACGGCCTTGATACTCGAGCAAATCTCGATGTTGATGTGGCAGTTGTAGCGCATTAGCAAATGTGGGTTGTAAGGAGCCACCCATCTATTGTCAAGCTCACAACCTCGCACGTGCACTGTATGGCCATTGTCTCTTCTCCGATATACAGGGTAGGAGTCCTTTCCCTGAACAGTTGTTTCATTAAATTTTCTAGGATAGCGGAACCTACACCGACCACTTCTCATGCATGGGCTTGTGTTTCTCAAAGGCCCACATGGTCCGTGCAACATGTGTTTAACAACCAGTTTGTGCAACTCAGGATACTTCCTTTGATCAGGGATCTCTGCGGACACAAGGTTGTCATATTGTTCTGGATTTCTGATCTTACAACCAGGCTCCAAGATTATGAGAAAATGTGCATGAGGTAACCCTCGTTTCTGAAACTCAATGACATACACGTGCGCAGCGACATCTCCAAAAAAATTACCTTTAAAGATAAATTTCTTCAAATGCTCCATTTTTGCCCGAAATACACGGGTTGTTAAGTCGGGGCGATCTTGTGCTGTTTGTCCAGGCAATAACTCAGCACATATCTCATCCCATTCCGGATTGCACGTCATGGTCAAAAAGATATCAGGCTTTCTGTATCTCTGTACCAATGCCATAGCATCTAAGTACCTTCTCTGCATATCTCTGGGACCACCTATGAATGAAGGCGGTAACACAATAAGTTTGCCAACTCGAGAACCTCGCACCTCCCCTGCATTTATACTATCCACAATCCCTTGGTATAGGTCTGCGCGTATCTTGGGCTGTTCGTTTCTTAGGTAATCCAAACGGCATGACTCTATCTTTATGTACATGTCTACCAAAAATTGTTGAAATAACCTTCCTCCCACAAGGATCAAATTTTTTTCAGATCGTATTTGCAACTTGTAGCAGTAATACTCTCTTGCTGAGACAACTTTCCTTCTTTTTGAATCACGACATTCTATAATAAAAAGAAGGACCATGTTATTTTTTTAGAAAAAAAAAATAATCTAATTATTAATTACTTGATCATTTAAATAAAAATGTGAAGCAAAGTGTACCTCCATCTTCTTCAAATTGAGTCATTTTTGTCGTTGAAGTGGTAGTCACAGATTGGCCAACCATTGGAATTTCTTTATGCCAGCCAGGCTCACCATTTGGATGTAACAATGGATATCCTAATGGATCATAGCATCCATGATAGCACTGAACTCTCGTAGGACAATTATTTTTATCGTACACTATTATGCTTCTCTTGTACGATGTTTGATCTCCATTTCCCTCGACCCAGACGGCACCAACTTGAGATGCGGTTGGCTTATTATGTGTTCTTTGATCAAGATCCCTAACGGATGCATTTAGTGTTATTCGATAATTATCGAGAATCGGTATGTCTCTCAGCATCCTAAATATTTGTGCATATGGATTATTTGATAGAACACCCATTAGTATCTGAACGGTGCTCCTATCAAGATTTGGTGTTCTATCCATCCGTTGATCTAACTCTGTATCGGTATCATAAAAGTAAAGCTGCAAGTATTTTGGTTCATTTTGAGGAACCAATTGATCTAAGAAATGATAAATCTGGCCGTGAGCACGAAATGTGTACACACCATCTCTCATGTTGGCCAAATTTTTATCTACCCTCGCTCCCAACGATGTGAAGGAAAAATGAGAATTGTAACATCGTATGAAATGTCGGAAAGACACACCATCAGACTCTTCAGTTGTAAATAGACGATACAACTCATCAGGAACTTCATTCGGGGCGAGTGATATCTTACCATTCATGCAACAAAAGGTAGGAAATTCGTACTGAAATCGCTTAGCTTTACAAAACTTGCAATCTCGTTGCTTCTGCAGAATGTTGGGTGAGGGAGGCAAGCCATGATATACAAAATCAAATGGGTCATTATTTTCTCTTTCATTTCTGGTAGATGCTAGTGTCATTGTTGGGTTTAAGCTAGTTTCCCCATCTTCAAATAAACCTACAATAACAATAACGCTTATATTATCCTTATATAACTTATGTGGTTCTATGGAGATAGATGATAAATTTTTAGGATTTGTAAAAAAGTTAATTTTATTACCGTCAATCTCCGCCCATGACTCTTCTGATGGAAAGATGATGGCATCGTCACTTTCATCTAAATCTTCAATTTCATCTGTTAAAGTAAAGGACAAAAAACATGATTTGTGTAATAAAAATAAACATTACTCATTGTTATGATGCTATAAATAAAATCATAACAAAAGAAAACATTTACCTTCATTAGTTATCTGAGTTTGACTTTCTATATCAAGCATTGTAGTCTTCTTTCTCTGATGTATTTCATTGATAGATGCATTTCCACTCTCGATATGAGATGATCCGTTTTCAATTGAAGTGTTATTGCATGTGTAGAGTTCATCTGCTGCCATGCTACTGGTCAACCCATAAATTCGCTTGTTATTGTACTCTCGCGTCCTCTCCTTTCGTCTCTCTTTACTTGTGTAATCCATGCTTGCAAATCTTTTGGTGTCATATAAACGCTTGCGTTCCTTAGAAGAGCTAGATGCCATTCTCTACTCAATTATGACTGTCCAATAATATTAGAAAAATATGACATTAACTTCATAAGTGATGTATTGATTGTAAAATTCATATATACACTATTTGAAGGCAAACTGTTAATACTAATATCATTCGGATACGGCGATACGGTAATTTTCAGAAATCTAGGAAACGATGTGCCTATTATATATTATTTTTTATTATTTTAATCATGATATTTAGAAAATAATAAAGAAGAAACATGATTAAAATAAAAAACAAATCAGATGAAAAAGGTAAAATGGCAAAGTTCCGAATTGGAGAAGAGTGAATTCAAGAAATAAAGCATTTGCTACTGATGAAGTAAGTAAAAGCAGAAGTATTATAATAAATAATGAATAACGCCCAGCTAAAGTCTAGCGAAAAACCATTCCGGAGCACGTATACATTGAGTCCCACAATCGATGATGATATTAATTTGAAGCGCATATATTTGAATCTCGGACGCAAGCGTCGAAGTTGCAAATGAAACCTAAATAAAGTGTTCCGAGCGTGTCCGACTAAGCGTTCCGTATCAATAAAAATGTGAATTATATCTTTTAGTGGGAAAAAAAATACTAACAATCCTAGTTTAAAAAAGTTTCAGTCTGATTTTAGAACCAAATCCTGAGTTTCAAGTTTTTAAAAAAATTGTTAATTTTGAAGTTCAAAGGTGTTACTTCGCATAACTAATATATTTTCCAACGAATCGGAAGTATGACTGAGGGCTGATGTAATCTGTTATGATGTCTTAGAAAATAAAGGTAAAAAAAGGGAGTTGAAAAAACAAACAAAAATAGAAGTTCTCAATGGATCCAATTCTTTTATCCCCTCTTAGTTACCAAGTTAACCCCGTTTTCTTTCTTATATTTCATAATCCTCATGTTTGATTGGCTTTTCATATACTCTTGAGAACTAAGAGGGGAGAAATCCAAGTTAATCCCTAGAAGCCAAAAAAGAAATATTGAGGCTCATAAATGAAAACTACCATTTTTGCAAAGAACTGGTAACTAAGTACTGGTACCCACCAAACTACCCATTTCATAACTCAAAAGTTTTAATATTACATATTTCTCCCCTCTTTTGTGGTCTAGTATAATTGTACTTAAATCTTTTTAGTTATGAAATGGGCTTCATGCCTTCTTCTTTTTTTAAGAAAAAAACCTATGCACTATCTCCTAATGGTGCTCTTTTTGTAGATCTGTTGATTACTCCCTCTTTTCTTTGTTATATTTTTTATGAAGATTACAGCTGTGTGGGGAAGTATAGTAATATTTCTTTTCTAATTGGCTAAGTTTTAGTGAAAACTCTGGAGATTTTTTGTTTTTTTGGGTGCAAATGAAGAGGGAAATGTAGACAGGGATATCTGTTACCCCCTTTTGAATTTTTAAAAAGGGGTGATGACTGGGTTTAGTTGGGAGTCTCTCTGATGCCTTGTCCATTTTGTTCATTTAATTTCCATAGGATGCTTATTTTTTTGTTCACAATCTTTCTGTGGTAAAATGGTAGAATCTTTATTTTTTATAGTGGTAGTTTCAATTGAAACTCTTTTGATAAAGAGGAAAGAGACCATTTATAAAAATTTAAAAACTTGTTTGTTTTTTCTTTTGTTTTTAATTTAGTTTCATCATGTGCTGTTTTTATATTGTTTTTAATTTTCTTTTGTTTCCATCACAATACTTGACTGTGTAGAATGTGATCTGAGTTGTTCGTAGGGGTGAAAACGGATCGGATATGGATCGGATTGTGGTAAAACCATATTTGAAAACGGAT
Organism: Carex myosuroides; assembly: GCA_028015225.1. Classification (NCBI taxonomy): domain Eukaryota; kingdom Viridiplantae; phylum Streptophyta; class Magnoliopsida; order Poales; family Cyperaceae; genus Carex; species Carex myosuroides. Next base: position 10,057,352 of record CM051474.1, read on the forward strand.
CGGATACGTATCAATTTGGCACGAATCTCAAAATGGCCCCCCTATATTCTGAATTCACATCCTCTGAGATATCTCAAATTTTGAGTTGATATGTGGAAAATCTGAACCATTCAAATCTTTACTGCACAAATGTCAAAGCAACTATTAATACTGCACAAATGTTCTTGTTTTTCCTTCCTGTTATTCCCAAGGAATAACAGCAGATTTATTTCCCCCAGTTGGATATGGCCCGGACTCACACATGATCTCTCTCTCTCTCTCCATTCTTTCCCCGAGTATTCAGTCAAAGAATACATGGCATCACATCCCTTGAGAAATCTATGTACATTTTTATATGGGCCTCAGAGAACAGTGTGTTGAAATAAAAATATGAAATTTACTGAGAGTCTTCATAACGCATTGTACCTACTTCTGGTTTTATTTGCTACTGGTTTTTATTGCTGCATAATTTGCTTCTTATTCGTTGATTGCCCTTCTATTTTTGCTCATTAATGTTTCAGTTTTTATAATTATATTTTAATTTTATTTCTTTGTGAGGTCTGTGTTATTATCTAGTTGTGAGTTAGGCTTTAGTAGTAAACCGGGTTAGTGATTGGATTGGGATCAAGCACTGGCACAGAGAAACCCTAGATCAAGCGCCTCAGTCCCAGGTATAACGAAAGAATCTTTATTTTAATAGTGGTAGTGCTTCAATTGAAACTCTTTTTGACTGTTTGGGAAATAATAAAAAGACCATTTTTTAATTATTAAAAATTTTTGTTTCGTTGTTTTTGTATATAGTTTTCTTTTCACCATGTGTTGTATATATATTATTGTGATGACCCGATGATGTAATGGCATGAAAAAGGAAATCCGAGAAATAAATGTTCTTTGTTGAAGCTTGATAAAAATGTCCAATGATTTTGACTTACGGATGTGGCATTAATACCATAATGAAAATATTCACTTGGAGCAACCATTTCATGAAACATACTCAGAGCACTATACTATGTGTGTCACCTGGCATTAATCCTCTTGGAAGTCTTGGAAGTCTTGCATATTGTTTGACTCTTTAAATTCTTTCATATTTTTTTTTATTAAATTGAAATATTAAATCTGGTTAACATAAATCAAAATTATGTGGGGTTTAGAATTGAATTGACATAAATATTCTTCTTCTTTAAACATTCAAAGGTGTTACTTTTAAATAAAATGGCCATTATTTTCCAGCGAATCAGAAGTATGACTGAGGGCTGATGTAATCTGTTATGATGTCTTAGAAAATAAAGGTAAAAAAAGGGCATTGAAAAAACAAACAAAAATAGAAGTTCTTAATGGATCCAATTCTTTTATCAAAGAGAGTGGATCCGATATCCATCATTTGATTATGCATCATTTTAAATAATTGACAGCACCAATATTTTATCAGATATGATTTCAAATATTCACTATAAATATTGACATATTTATTGATTCAATCTATTAGATTCTCAGACCTGATTAAGTGAAATGACAATGTGAAGCTTCCAATCAACATATAAATATGACATAAGGTCTCTGAAAATGAATCATACAAGGATTTTCATAGATTTCTAAATCTCTTTATTGACTTTTCTTATATACAATATAAATATTTTTTTTTTTGAATAAAAGACAAAAGGCAAGGTTCAAACAACGAAAACTCCAAGTTTTTGTCAATTCTGACCTATATAATTGAAAGGAGAATGCCTTTAATTAAAAAATATGGAGTGAACACTATTCTATATGCATTTTGTAATTTTCAGAAACAATAGGGTTCCTTGTTTAATTTCACAATACATCCATAACAGAAACTAACAGAAAAGGAAATTAACTTTTTCATAATTACCTTTCAGTACACTACAATTCATACATTCACACATCCAAAACAGCAACAACGCAACATTTCACAAAAGAGCTACCCAACAAAATTTCAAAATATATCGAACCTTAATTGTTTGGGTGCTAGTCTTTCATAACAAAGCAAAGCAACATTTGAGAAAAATAGCTACCCAACAAAACTACAAAAAATGACAAACATAAAACACAACCATAATATAAATATCCTAAACCCCAAACATCATTTGACTCCATCCTTGCATAATTAAAGAGGTAGGTTAATTCTGTGCAAATTAAATAAAGCTTTAATCAGAAATATTATTGATTTATGAAAGATAACAACATTCTAATTGTTTTTTAAACTTACAATTACCTATGTTTCAAGGCGAAGACTTCCGGCATGATTGGATCAAAAGTAACACTCGAAATATCTGTGGCTTGCAGATAATTAACTACAAATAAAGCCATATTTAACATACTTTTATACGTTACTAAGAGAGGAATATTGAAAAATGAAAGGATGACAGATATGAATGTCGTACGTGGTGTATGAAGGATTACTTTCACCCGAGTGACAAATATGATGGACTTATCATGACATGCACGAACAAGCCTCACATGGTTGGTCAAAGGTAAACCCATCAAAACTAATGCAATCACATTGCATCTGAAAAATTAAAGAAGTTGATCAAATGTAACGAATAGAAATACAAAGTTGGTGGAAAATCATCTATATCATATAACTTTCATAAGTAACACTATAATTCTAACTCACGTCATGTCTAGTAGATAAATCTCAAGGGCAGGTACACGATATCCTCCATCCGAATTAAGGTATTCCATTTTATGCCCATAACAGACTCGACCAACTACATCTAAAGGAAGGAAATAAAAATTGTAAGGTGTCCATTAAAATTAAGCAAGATATTTTGGAAACACTAACAGCTCCTAAATAATAACTATATGAACCAAAAATAATTACCTATGAGATGATTGCCGTGTTGGATCCCGTAAATTGTTTCAATGGATGACACCATGGGGTAAAGAGGGAAATCACATATGCTTTGACAAAGAGGAAGGATAGTGGTATCTTTGTCAAAAACAATTTGAAAATCTCGTTCCACAATTTTACATTTAGCAAAAGTCATATACTTTTGATATGCCGGTTCAACTTTGAAATCCTTTAGACAAATCAAATGGCCAACTCGAACCCTGTTTTCTACATATGATTTCATCTCGTCCGGAACTTTGGCCAACATTTTTGCTCTCTAAAAGAACCAAATGTTAAAACAGCATGTAGGTAATATATAACTAAATAGGACAATTTGAAAGAATAATGCGATTCTTACGTCATTATCTAGAAGGACTAAGTAAAGTCTATTATTACGGTGAGTCTTCATCATGAAATGCACGCGCACGACATTCATATCCCACCAAAAGTAATTTAGACACTCCAGTTGAGCAAATTTTTCCACCGTTAAAAAACCCATTGCTTGACTGCCATAAAGAAACTCTTAGAGGTATTTAAAAGGTCATCACTTTATGTTTATTTACAAATCTGTTGAGTGTATATATACTCTTTGATGAAAAGGTCATCACTTAAACAGTAAAACACAAGGCAGAGAAGCTATCAACATTGTGAGAAAAGGTCATCACTTCAAAAAATTGTGAGAAAATAGATATCTTCTATGTAAAAAAACAGTAAAACCAATCCGAGAAGCTATCAACTCACATTATTCTCATAAACCCTTTTTAAACAGAGTTGAGCATGAAATAGATAGAATAGAAGAGTTGTACGACATGTCATATGAATTGACTTAAAGGACCCTTGAATCAAAGATATGGAGAATTATATGAATAGTGAGAAATAGATATATAAGTGATAGTAAGAAATAGATATATAAGTGATAGACGACAATTGAGTTCCAGAACAAATGAATATAAAGCAAAAGAAAAAAGACAGTAAAAAAACAGTAAAAAAGACAAAAATATAAAGCAAAAGAAAAAAGTACCTCAGCAGACACGAAAAACCCTTGTGTACTCACAATATTCGAGCTCGGAGATTGCACAAAAGAGACCCGGTCGGGATCGCTGAAATTTGGAGAAGAGATATATAGGTGAGATATATAGAGCGAAATTAAAGAGACAAATAGGGTTAATTCCTTGCCTAATTTGTTAAAGCTAACCTTTTTCAGTTACAATTGCTGAAATTTGTTAAAGCACCTTTTTCAGTTATAAATAGGGTTAATTGCCAAAATTAAAGAAGTGACACTCTAGTTAAGATAAGGCACTATTACACTTGTGACTTGTGAGGTATACCGGTCTCAAAGCAAGTTAACTCAAATGGTGCGTTATTGCAAAGGATACAGACTCATTTACATATTTACCGGCCCTAGGTGAGTCTGAATAATTTAGGCTTGTGCGCTACATGAAGCCAAAGCATATACTTTTGAAAAGTAAGTTAACACAGCACCAATAATACTATTGATAAAGTAAATGAATTTAGGGTTTAGGGTTTACGTTTGTCATATTAAAACCTAAGTTCAATTCTAGGGAATGTAGAGAACACAAGGAATAGCATGTTTGTTCGTGCATGTCATGATAAGTCCTAAAATGAATTAACATAAGGAATAGCATGCCGAGTTCAATACCACCTCAGCTTTCTTATAACTTCTGTGAAAGTGAGAAGGTTTATGTTGATGTGACAGCCTTCTTTAAGTGTCTTGCCCTTCGATGTGTCTTCACTCCCAGCAAAATCTGATATGGATGATAATTAAAGTTATTGCCTAATTATAATTACGTTCAAACTGTAAATAATTCAAATTTTTAGATTTTGGCCTAGCTATTCTTGCTTTAAAGTGTTCACACATGCAAGTAATCTAGAATTAAGGTACAAGGGTATTTGGGGACATCATGATATATTGCTCGTACAATGGATGGTACTGATACAGTGGCTGGTACAGTGGTACTGGTACAGTGGCTGGTACAGTGGTACTGGTACAGTGGCTGGTACAGTGGTACTGGTACAGTGGCTGGTACAGTGGTACTGGTACAGTGGCTGGTACAGTGGTACTTATATATCTCTGATGCTCTCGGAACATATGTACCAGCCACTATGCATATGTACCAGCCACTATGCATATTGAGTTAATTACAGTGTCTGGTACTTTATTTTCTAACTCAATATCACTTATATAACTCAATATTACTTTATTTTGCAATTAGTTAGAAAAGCATCTATGCACATGTACCGTGCTATACATAACTCTATTTAGATATATAGGTGATATTATAGTTAGAAAAGCATACATATCTCTGTTTAGAAAAGCACGGTGCATTAGATGCTGTTTAGATATATAAGTGAGTTAGAAAAGCATACATGTAAAATAATACATATCTCTATTTAGAAAAGCACGGTGCATACATACAAGTGATATTGAGTTAGAAAAGCACGGTGCATAAGAGATATGTATGCACCGTGCTTTTCTACATATCTCGGATTTAGTATCAGCATTATCCGCTCCGTTTACACCCCTACACGTAACAGGTACAATTTTTTTCAACATTCGCATGATATGACGTGACAAATTATAAATGGAGAGAACTAAGGTCATAATGGTACCACATCCTGGTACCGTAAGAAAATTATGAAGGGAAAATAAAAATCCAGCCCAAAATGAGCTTTACAGAAGTAAAGTGACCCAGCACTCAAACCCAATCCAACCCAAAATTAAAAATCACGCACTAACATTCATAGAAAAGTGAGTATAGTACGACGCTTGTAAGAGAACATTGCCGCCTTTGAAGTGCTATGAGTGCTCGACTTCAGGTCAGATGGGCATCGGAACAGGTTGGATTTGAAATAACAGGTTTCTGTTATTCCATTTGAATCACAGCAGATTTGGTTCCCATTTTCTTAAGTCCGAACTTTTAGCACAGAATCCGCTAATCAAGCGACCTATACCGAAATCAGGATCGGACGGTCTTAACTGCCAATCGGACCGCGTTTGGTCCGATGAGCATCGGAACGCCCCCGCTCCCCTTCTTTGGGGTCATTTCTCCAATCTTTCTCCGGGACTTGACAATCCACGGCTCTAGTGGAATCCTGCCACACGGTTCGTCCCCCCCCTCGCTAGGCTGACTTGCGGGCCCCCACTTCCTCCTCTCCAACCCGTGGAGATCTATTCGCACCTCGTCTCCAGCACATCCCGACTACGACTACAGCGCATCACCCCGCCGCGCGCCTCACCTTTTCGGCTCCGATGAAACCCTGATTTTGAGCAAGAGCTTCCTGTCACATCTTAATCCTTGGAACCAGGTATTATCCCTCCCTCCTAGGTTTTTAGCTGCACAGTTGTTTTCAATTTTGCTCAACTTGGAGCTACTTTGGCTGAAAGTCTTTAGTTTATTTGCACTTCAATGGCAGGAGTCATGAATTGCATCTAAAAGAGTGAACTATAGACATCTCAAATTGAACCAAAAATTCACTCAGGAAGTGTATTGTTAGTAAAGGGAGCCTGCTGAACTGGTACTAAAGGGCAATGACAGGCTTTCTAGGGGAATTATTCCTGATATCACAAAATAGTATATGGTCTTCACTACACCATGTTTGTTCCAGGGACATATCGTCAAGCTTGGAAAGAGACCAAGCAAAGTCAAAACTGACTCTCTTCTGCAGTCCTCTTTCTCACGGAACTGAACGTTGCCAATACTCAGACCAGGTTATCTAACTAGTAACTACCATGTGGCGAAGCGCTGCCAGCCGACGCCTCCAGTCCAGCCTCTTCTCTCCTCTTTCTGCAAACCCTAACTTAAACCATACCAGTATTCTGCCTCCGTTGAGTAATGGCATGCTCGATATCTACATGCGGCAATCAGTTTTTCTTCTCTCCTCCCAAGTGCACTCGTCTGCCATTGGTGGGGTTGGTGAGGTTACCTCTGTTGGAGGCTCTGCCATTAGAGGACAAGGGGTAGCCATTGGATCGGCTCGGGCAATCTCATCATTTCATGAGTTGTTTCAGCACTACGGGAGATGTTATTGGGAGCTCTCAAAAGCTAAGCTTAGGTGGGTTATCTTACACATTGTGTAGTACTTAATTCCCAGAAAACCATGATTATTTGATGCTTGGTGTAACAGGAAAATTGGTAACAGATCAAATAGTTATTAAACTAAAAAGTAGGGTTGTTTTGCCTTCAGACCAGTACATGCCAACTAGCACCTATCTAGAGAGCATTTCCTAGATACTGAACAAGCCAAGGAAAAAGAGAAACTGAGATCCAAATATCCAACCACTGTAATGATAATAGTCAACAGAATTTGTTAGACCAATTTTGAATTGGCTCCTACGTAATATATTTCTTTCTGCTCAAAGGATGAATGTGTGCTTTGTAGCATGCTAGTTGTCGCAACATCAGGAGCTGGTTATGTGCTTGGAAGTGGTGGTGCAGTTGATTTTGCAGGACTGTGTTGTACCTGTGCTGGTACCATGATGGTTGCGGCATCTGCGAGCACGCTGAACCAGGTATCTGGCTCTTTTGTCTGCCTCACTGTTTCCCCTTAGCGAAAAACCAGAAACCTAGCTTTAGTCCTTTGGAGTAGTTTATGTTAATGATTTTCATTGGCACCGGAAAGTAAATTCTCAACTATTTACAAATACAATGCAACATTTTCAATGACTACATTTTCACAACACTACCAACTTTCAGTATCATTTAAGACCTCTATGATAGAGCAATTTATTTAGTCTCTAATTTTCATACATTGAAATGTACTGTTCTACTTCAACTTCATAACAAGTTCTATAGGAATAGTTTGATCTTTTTGGTTTATTATTTCATGTACTACTAGTGCATGGTGTAAGCAATATCAATTAGAATAATTCTTATTAAATTTTATTTTGACTAATTATACCTTAATTTAGGTGTTTGAGAAAGAGAATGACACTAAAATGAAAAGAACGTGCAAACGCCCCCTTCCATCTGGCAGAATTTCTATCCCTCATGCTGCCATGTGGGCCTCCACTGTTGGTCTTGCAGGGACCAGTTTGTTGGCTTGGCAGGTTTAATTCTTTCTTATAAATAAATTGTTGATTCCCTTTAGGAACTTTGCAAAAGTTACCTGGACTTACCATGAGTTTGAAAAAAGGCTCAGGTCCATCAAAAATGTTATAATGATATCTACTAAAATGAACTATGGTACAAACATGTCTTCTAGTTTTTTCTCAAGGGTATAATTTGGTTTGTCCACAAATTACAATAGAATTTGATGAAAAATTTAGAAAAGAGGGACTTTTTTAGATAATCATTGGAAGGCAAGGATTATTTGCAAAGTTTCCATTGTTTAATATCTCATTATTCATGTTCTTTTTTTTTGTTTACATGGAGGACTTGAGCTAATATTTGCTAAATATTGGCAACTTCATTGCAGACTAATAGCTTGGCAACTGGACTTGCAGCTTGTAATTTATTTCTGTATGCTTTTGTGTACACTCCATTGAAACAAATACACCCAATTAATACTTGGGTTGGTGCAGTTGTGGGCGCCATTCCTCCACTTCTGGGGTATATGTTTTTAAATGTTTGTTTCCTATAGATTTTGTGTAAACCTTGTATAAACTATTGACACTGTCATATCTACTTTAAACAATGAATTTTGAACCGTTAATTTTGATCTACTTGACAAGCCAAATGTGTTTGTTCCAACTTTTTTTTTTCTCGAGTTCATTTTACATATAACAAGAGGTCGAAAAATGAATAAATTTGGTATGTTCACTTTTAGACAATTTTCAATCACTTGGTCTTATATAAAATAACATTGAAAAAAGGAAAATTTTGAACGAAAATGCTTGGCTTGTCAAGTAGATCAAGATCAATGATTAAATTCAATTTTTGGAGGCCAATCTGACTGTGTTTTAAGTTAAAACTCATGAAACCCTTTAGTGAGCATAAGCTAATACTAGCCCATATATTTTGCATTGGATATTCATCTTTGAATCAAAGCGCTGAAGTGCATGGAATTATTAATTTATTTTGTGTGTGTTTATGCAACCATTCCCATTTTGTTTCAACCAACACTCACTTGTCCATTTCATTCTCTAATTTAGACTCAGCTTTGAACTCCACTGCATAGTTAACAAAATATGCTGGGTTCTAACCAGTACGTGCCTGAAGTTTCCCAACTGGCAATCTGGCATGATTCCAACAGTTTTTATTGGTGCAAAGAAAATTGTTCAGTATTATGTATTTGGAACTCCTTTTTTTCTTACATGGTTTTCCTGTAGGTGGGCCGCAGCTTCATCAAACATTACAGTAGAAGCAATGATACTACCAGCTGCATTGTATTTTTGGCAGATACCACATTTCATGGCTCTTGCCTACATGTGCCGCGACGACTACCTTGCTGGAGGGTATTCTTTTCTTTTTTGTTCTTTTTAGTTTTGAATATTTGATCAGCATGTTTCAATGTTTACCTTTCCTAATTTGATTTTTTTTTTTTTGTGCTGCTTAGGTTTCGCATGTTTTCTTTTAATGATCCTTCTGGTTGGAGAACTGCACTGGTCTCCTTCAGAAATTGCCTCTACCTTCTTCCTTTGGGATGGTTAGCATATGAATGTACGTCTTTATCACCTGAACAACTTTTGATAAGAAAGTTCATCTAGAACGCAAAAGCAATTTGATAATTGCTCTTTCTGGACAATTTATTTTTTCTCTCCTATGCCCTTCAAGAATCATTATTTACCCTAAAAAAGTTGGGGAAAATAAGCAGGAAGAGACTGCATACTTCAAAGAAGAAAAATGAAATTCATTTAATTTTATTTTTTTGGTTTCTTACACGACCCCGTAGGTCTACATCCAGTCATTCCAATTCCTGATCCTACTAGCCTGTTACATTTCTAAAGTGCTGGTAAACTAGATCCTTCTTTGTCCCAGCCATCTAGTCTTCCTTGATTCGCTAGTTCATGAGCAACTTGGATCCCCTGATCATCTCTGCTACAGTAGGAGACTTTGTATTTCCTTCCAGACTTTTGAATCAGCCAAGCGCTCCAGACGTGATCAAAGGCTCTCCAGTCGTGTATCACTGGTTGGGTGTGCGACAATGAATCCACAGTTTCCATAGAGTCCGAGAATACTATACCCTGATTGCAAGACATTTCCTGCAACATTTTATAAGCTTCCAGCACACCCCTTGCCTCTGCTTGTGCCGGCCCCAGTGCTGTAACCGCTTTTGACCGCCATTTGATCACCATGCCTTGCCCTGTAAGGTATATTCCAACCCCTGCCTTGCCATCTTCTGACCATGAACCATCCACATAGCAGACATAATCATCCATACTGTTACAGTGTAAGGTTTGTTGTACCTGATTTGCTTGACTAGGGTGGATTTGTGTGTGGATTGACTGAGGCCAGAGCTTGACATACGTTGACAGTTTCTGTGAAGTAATGTCTGCATGTGTTGCTTCATTGTTGCTTGCCTCCTAGTACCACGTCATTTCGCATTCTCCAAATCGCCCATGCCATACAAATAAAGGTGCATATATCAGCTTCTGACATACTGCTTTTCATACAATCAAGCACTGCCTTGAGGTTATCTTGTAAGTTGTATGTTCTCAGACTTAGTGGTGAGGCCCACCAAGCAGCTCTAGCAAATTGCATCCAAATAAGGCATGCATGACTGTTTCAGGTTCACTGTTACAGATCTGGCACAGTGGGTTTATTGCCTCAATTCTGGTACTTAGAACAGCTTTGACCGGCAAGGCATTGTGTATACACCTCCACACAAATAGCTTGAGTTTTGGTAACAGGGATTTGTTTCTCCAGATCCACATCCAAAAGGCCTTGTCAGTAGCAGACCCTTCGATATCCCTTAACAGTTGGTATGCCTTCCCTACCGTAAACTTCCCATTTTTGGGATATGTGAAGATCAGTGTGTCAGGCATATTTATGGGTCCCGGTCTAATGTCCTCTGACATGGCTATGCTCAGCGCTGTCTGGAATCCAAAGTGACACAGCAGCGCCTCAAATTCCAGGAGTGCGTTTGTTGGTCAATTAACACCGGTACTGTTGCCTCCCTCTGCTGTTTGGATCCAACCCAGAATTGTTCCCAGTTTGGAAACCATGGTTGCGAGAAGAGGGGTATCTCATTTCCTTTGCCAATTTTCCATATCATGTGGCCATATAGGACAGGTTTGATCTGGATGATGTTTCTCCATAGCTTTGAACAGTTATACAAGCGATTAGAGGATAGGAAGCTTGATCTCGGATAGTATTTTGCTCGTAGCACCTGGATCCAAGGTGCACACTGGCCCGATACAATCTTCCAAATGTTTTTTAGAACTCGCGCCTTGTTCATTTCTGTGAGGCTTCGTAGACCCAGACCACCCATCCCTTTAGGTGTGGTAACTTGATTCCAGGCCATTGGAATTTTAGACTCCTCCTTTTTAAATACAAAAAAATGTTTCAAACTTTTAAGTTTTAAACTAGATCAGAATCCTGCAGGGCTATACTTGCATAAATGTATAAATATAACAATATTTTCCTAATGTCTTTTGCAAATAATTGCAGGGGGGTTAACTTCAGAGTGGTTTGTCTTAGAATCAACACTCCTGACACTTGGTATAGGCATAGCTGCCTTATTATTCGTCAATGAACGAACTTCCAAAAATGCGAGAAGAATGTTTTACTCCAGTCTCCTCTACCTTCCTGTTTTCATGTCTGGGTTACTTCTCCACCGGTTACCAAGCGAACAACTTCAAAATAACAGTGCTTTGGCTGAAACCGAGCAGGATAGAAAAGAGATAATAATGTACCATGAAATTCAGAGAGATGAAATCCAACAAAGGAAAGCGAATGTGAGACGGGCACCTGTTGCGTATGCATCCATCGCTCCTTTTCCTTTCTTACCAGCACCATTGTATGTCCCCCCTGATTCTTAACAGATGAACTGTGATACTTTGTTATGGTCTTTTTTTCTTGTAGTTGTTTTTGTTTATTGCTTTTCGTAACCATACATAAAGGCTTCTCAAGAAAGAGGCTTGAGAGACATTTTTGTCTGTGTAATAAAATGACTAATATTTGGGATTTTCCTGGGACTGATGTAATGACAATTGCAGCGTGTTAAATATAAAGTGAAAGGGAAAGACGCATTTGTTTTTCGAAGCTTACCTTAGAGAATGTATAATTGTCATTTGTTGGCAAATGCCAATTGAACAATAGAAATGTTTGAATTTCTTCGTCAAAACATCACAGCATTTTAAGTGCAACAAGGCTCAGCTGAATTGGGGTTGACCGTTGAGATAACGGGTTCAATTGGTAAAGACGAACTAATGGGCAGCATGGTCAGCACCCCAGTGCAATGCGAGTCGCAGGGGACTGCATACGGGTCGTAAGGGGTTGAACGCGAGTCGCAGGTGACTGCATGCGGGTCGCAAGGGGCTGAACGCGGGAAGTAAGGGACTGCACGCGAGCACAGTATCGTTTGAACTGGAGAAGAGACATAAGAGAACGATTCTCTGACAATGGCAGAGGTCGTTAGAGTCTGTTAAATATGTTTGTTTTTTCCTTACCAAGTTATTCTACTTTTCTTTACATTTCGCATCGCCTATATAAGGCAAAAGCTCCTATGGAGTTGTATCCAGAATTTTGATAATTGAATAGGCGAATTGCTTTGAGCGTTCGTGCGTTGGTTATTGTCAGAACCTTCGCTTTTATCCAAAATTAGTCTTTTTTCTTTACTCGAGTTCAATTCTTTGTTCTATTTCTGCAATTGAGATCTAAGCTCGTTGCATTAAGTTTCTCAATTCAAAATGAAAGGTTTCTCTATCATTCGCGTCTAGAAAATTTAGAGTTTACTTTAATGAGAAATTGAGTTTAATTTACTATTCACATCTAGATCCGGTCACCATTTAATGGGATTTTACTCCATAGAAAAGAAGAAGAACATTTAGTGCTAATTCTGTCAAGGGATACTGACACAGCTGGCCTGTTGCGGCCTTGCGGGTCAATATTTAGTCCTAAGTGAAGGTAATTAGTTTTATGCTCAGGTTCAATCATAATGCGAAGGCCCATATATAAATCTGGCCCTTTTCTTGTACAACTCTGTTAGGGTTTCTTTTTGCCTCTTTATAAATAGAGCACCCAGCCAGCCGCCGATCAATGGCTCGCTTTTTAGGTAGGGTTTATACTTTATACTATGATTTTCTTCCCTCTCTTCACCCCCGAACATTTTTTTTTTTTATAAAATCTCTTTCGTTTTTTTGTTGCTCTTGAGAAAATTGTCGATGAAGAATCTTATTCGTGCTGTAGGCGGAAGTAAATCCGTCGATGGCGGTTACACATCCTCTAAGAAGTTCTGAGGCATCTCCTGAATTTATTACCTATGAGATCTATTTTCTTTGTCCGAGATTTTTTTTGTTTATCATGGGACGTTGCTTATAAATTTTTTATGCTTTAATCGATGGTGGAGTGAAGTGATGAAAGAAAACATGTCTGTCAATCCACTGATTGTCTGTGATTACAAAACATGTTCCGACAGGCTCTGATCAATCCCCTACCATTTTTCTGATTGTTTTTAATTTTGCGAAATTCTTGCTACTTTATATAATTTGATTGCGTCCAATGTAAAAAAAAATTACACCTATAACGTTGTAATAACTCAGATGACTTTGAAACCCTTCACAGTTCCTCATTCGAGATTTTAGTTGAATTTTTAGCATGAAAATAACCTTTTATTCTAGTATGAGATTACTTGAAATTTAAGAAGTGGCACACATTATTTTTGCTGTATTTTAGCCAAGAATTCTTCATTAATCGGTGATATTTTATGGCTTACCCAAATCCTCTTAACTATCAGATCTTTTTCTTTTTTCGATTTTTTTATTTATCTAATTAATGGGAACGAGTGAAGTGATGAAAGAAAACATGTCTGTCAATCCAATGATTTTCTGTGATTACAAGCCATGTTCCGACAGGCTCTGATCAATCCCTACCATTTTTCTGATTGTTTCCTACTTTCGGAAATTCTTGCTGCTATAATTTGATTGCCTCTAATTTAAAAAAAAATTAGTACCTGTAACATTATAAGAGCATCTATCCCTAAAACTCTTAGAATTTCTAAGTAACTACTAACTAATTTTCTGAAATTATAGGCTATGGAGTTTTTAAGAGTTCACATCCCTGAAATTAATTTAAGAGTTTCTAAAATGACACATCAGTAATAAAATAAAATAAAGAAAAAAATTAAGCGAACACCGACCAATTATTTTGCCAACTCACAGTTTATAAATAATTTCTTATTAAGAAATTCTTGAGTACATTTGCTAAATAAGAAACTGGTCTACATTCATGAAACTGGCTTAGAAACTGCCACATCAGATTAAAAATTCTGATAGTTTCAGAAATATAGATGCTCTAATAACTCAGATGATTTTCAAACCTTTGACAGTTCCTCATTCAAGATTAAGTTGATTTTTTTAGCATAAAAACAACCCTGTATTCATGTATAAGATTATTTAAAATCTGAGAAGCATGTATTATTTTGGCTATAGTTTAGCCTAGAATTCTTCAATAATTGAATTCAAATCTGAAATTTCGATATTAATTGGTGATATTATATGGCTTATTACAAGATAAGTGGTTGACTTGTTGCTAAGTACAGACAATTGGTTTTTTCATAAATAACGAGCATTTTATTGAAACCAACTGAAACATCTTGTTCTCTTTGAAATTGTACTTTTCTAAAAAATCTTAAATTTTTTCTAAAAATAATATGGATATTATATTGAGTAATTGACCAGTTAATGACTATTTGAATTTTAAAATTTGAATTTTAAGAAACGATGTGCATTTTAATCTACTCTTGAAATATATCGCCTGTCATTATCTTCGTTCTGATTTTACACATTGGATTGGAGTATAACTTTTGTGTTTTGAACGAAAGCCTCTCCTGCCACAATAGTAACGGGTAAATATTCTCCCCGGTACCGTAAAAGATTCCCTTCACTTTATGATTTGAGATTAACTCCCAGTTGCTTTGGGATTCGAGCTGACGGAGGGGCAGTGTTATTGGGCTTTGAGATTCGTGCCAAGTTAAATAGAACGGTCCATATCAAGTAATTGTAAAAGATTCCCTATTACGGTACCGGAGGTGATGTGAATTCTTATAGTAAGAAATGAATAGTTTGGATTTGATTCGGCGGAGTTAAAAATTCGTAATTTGTATATAATTTGGATATAATTTGGAAATAATTCAGTGTAACAAGGAAGCAAAAAAAAAAACTAAAAAAATAAAAAAAATTGTGTTTTTATCATGAATAATTCGTGATTTGATTTTTATTAGCGAATAAAATGTATTATATATTTTTTTGCATTTCATTCGGAGTTTGGTTCCAAAACATAAAAAAAAAAACAAATTATTTGTGAATTAATTCAGAAAAATGCCCCAGTAAACATTTGTCAATTTTACGTCTCCAATTTGTCAATTTTACGTCTTTAAAAAAAACAAATTGACAAATGCCCCACTAAACATTTGTCAATTTTACGTCTCCAATTGGTGCCTAGCGGCTGTTCAAGTATTTGCATAATCACCGTTGGATCTCTGTTGGATCCAATAAGGTGTGCCAATTGAATATTACGCGGATCCAAGTAATATATAGTTTTATTAGATTGATGCAAGTTAACCGTTTTATTTTCTCCTTTTCAGAATTTGAGTTTATGTGTTAGTCGTTGAATTAGAAATTGTGGAGAATTATTTTTTAATTGAAGTATCATTTGATATAGGATTATTTCTAGTGAAGCAATTTGTTCGAATATCTCTTTTGGATTTGTTTTGCGTGTTGTTCATTGGGAGGTGGTACTTGTTGTTTCGGGCTATATTAGCGTAGCTACACTATTTCGCTATCTTTGCTTGTAATATGTGGCCTGAAAGATATTAAGCTGTTTAGAAAAACAATTTCTTGTGGAAACTGTCTATATGTAGGGTAATATTTTATCTAATATTTACATTATTGTATAGTCTCATTTCAAGTGAGTGCTCTTCTGATGTTGTTAATAACCTATAACTTCAATTAAATATGAGTATAAGACTCTATTTGACATATAATGCACAATATTAAATTTCTATATTCTTGTGTAGTGCATATATGCGTGCTTTAATTGCCATATCATTTTCTTTATGTTTTAATTGTCATATCATTCATTTTATGCCTTAATTTACAATTTTAAAAAATTAAAGGGGCATCCATGAATTGAGGGGGAGCCCTCTCATTTTCTTTATTGTAATATATTCGCCCTTTTGACCATTTCTAAAAAGGGAGAGAGATATTACAAGTTCGTTAAATTAGTATTCGTTAAACACCACACAAGGGAAAGAAAGCAAAAACAAAATTTTAAAATTTCAAATTTGTGAGAATATCCAATTTATGCACTCACGTAATATATATGTTTTGCAAATCATCAAAAGGAGGAAATTGTTGGATTGTGTCATGATCTACTTGTCTGTTTGACTATATTTGCAAAACATATATTTGTTGAATTTTACAGTTTCGTGTCTTGAGATATTGTGCAGGTTCATGACTGAGTCATGAAAAACCAAGCATTGGAGCTAAAAGCATCATCTCAAGATTAGGTTTAGAAATATGTAAAATTGATAAAGCATGCTTGAGATTGAAGTAATTTACCTTAACCGTTACAACAGTTAATTAGCATTACAACGAAATAAATCAATCACAGCCAAATCGATTTATTCCGTTGTGACAGCCATTGCAACGGTAGACCAGAAGTTCCAGAGAATATAATAGCCGTTAGGGTTTCCCAACGCAGCCAAACCTGTCGTCTGTGGTTAACTGTTGTAACGGTTAATCAACCGTTGCAATGGTTAAGGCCAGATTCCTTATTTTGCTCAGCTCTCTATAAATAGAAGCAAAATCTAGGTTTGGATTATCACTTTAGCCGTCCACAATTACAATATTCTGAATTCTTTTTAGATCTAGAAAAAGTCATTGTTGCTTGTGCACACAACTTCAATATTCATATAACAATCTCAAGTATACTCAACCACAATCAATATATTGTAAGAATTAGAGTGATTCTTTGGTGATCTTCTTGTTTGATTCATACATTTGAGCATTTAGTGCTCGGGCCGTGTGACTTCCCAAGCTTTGTAAGGGCTCACCGGTTCCACTTTGTACTCATTTCTCATTGGGTAAAGAAAGGCGCGCCATCTCGAAGGTCGTGAATCCCCGGAGACGTAGGTGTTAATGCCGAACTCCGTAAACAACTCTCGTGTCAAGTGTCTCTTAACTCTTCTATTTACTTTACTCACACTTGCTTAATTTAATGTTATTCGAGTTTTTACCAAAAATAAGTTATACACACGATAGTTAAAAGTACTTAGCTTGAAATTGTAAAAGGCCCCGTATTCAGCCCCCCCCTCTAGGTGTCTTAGGGACCAACAATCCTTTTTGGCCAAAATCTGAAGCCCTTTTTCACTCATGTGACCCAACCGCAAATACCACAAATCGATTGAGTTGCCTTCAACCACATTCACTTCACCACATAATTTGACCCGCATTGTATAAAGCGAGCTTGTTTTCTCACCCCGAGCAACAACAAGAGAGCCTTTAAATAATTTCCACTTACCTTCAGCAAAGTGGCTATGGTACCCTTCATCATCAAGAGCACCAACAGAAATCAGATAAAGCCTCATATCCTGCACATGCCGAACATTCTTGAGAAGTAACTTGTACCCCACATTGGTCTCCACACACACATCTCCGATACCGGAGATCTTGCATACCCCATCATTCCCCATTCTTACCTTGCCAAGATCACCTTGCTTGTCAGAAGTGAACAAATCACGTCGAGAAGTGACATGAAATGAGGCTGCTGAATCGATCATCCAAGTGGAGTCTTGACTAGGGCTGGCAAAAAAGCTCGGAACTCATGGATCGCTCGTGACTCTCCTCTGGCTCAATCGGTAACAGCTCGTTCGATAGTGGACCGAGCTGTTAGCGAACCAGCTCGCCACTAGCTCGGACCAAAATTAACAAGCTGAGCTAAGGCCTAGCTCGGACCGAGCCAGCTCGGCCCATACCGAGCTATACACTATAGGCCTTGAATTACAAATTGATATGGCCCAGTAGTATCCGTTCAGCTTTAGCCTTTTAGGGTTTAGGCATTTAGCGCCTTTTCTCTCCAATCTCCACTAGCGGCGCACTATACACATTTGAAAATTCCCCTAAGTCCCAAGTCTCCACTCTCCTGACCTCCTCACTGGGGTGAAGTAGTGAAGAGGTGAAAAAAGCTCTGATCGATTTTGGCAGAGGACAAAGAGGATAGTGCCGCAGAGCCGGAGGGAGGAGAAAAGGAGATTGCGACGCATAGGGAGGAGAATAGGAGATCGGAGGGAGGATAGCGCGGAGGGAAGGAGAAAAGGAGATTGATTTTGGCAGAGTCTCACTGGTTACGCCTCAAAAGCATTTCAGGTTCGTAGATTTTTTTTTTTTGGTAATTTCTTCCAATTAAAGATTTTTTATGCCTCAAAAGCATTTCACTGGTTACGCCTAACTTTCAGGTCCTTCATTGGATACCTTTGCCATAATATGCTAATTTGATTTGATTTGTCCTTAAATTAGCAGGAGCTTAGAGCTAATTAAACTAACAATGGTTCCAATTAAACTAGCATCTTAGAGCTTAATTAGCAGCAGCTTAGAGTTTAAATTAGTTTTTGGGACCTAACAAGATTTGCTCAGCCCAAAATAAGAATGAGTGTAAAGCATCAGCTTGGCTTTCTTGTACTTCATTTGTTTTGTTCTTCTCTGTGCTTTTTATTGTTCTTCTAGGAGAAACTGGGATAATATATAAGGTCGTGACATGATTGCAATGGTAAGGTTGGTAATTGCAGATATTATGTTACATTCAGACTTAATTTGCACATAATTTGCATATTATGGATTTGATAAATGGTACTCTGTGTAGTGCCATACCGGTACAGACCAGCTGAATTATACTCCATTAGTTGAGCAGATTTCAATCAGTAACTTTTACTGTTCTTACTGTTCAAAGAACTAATTAAACTTTTGATTAATACAAAGAAGGCTGGGAAGAATACTGGAGATATAGCTGACAGACCAAATTTGTTTTTGCAGTCGCGAGCTGTGGTTTCTAGTCGAGGTACATGTTTACCCTAGATTGTGATATATTCATGCTTATCCTAGATTATCAGATTATCAGGATTTCAGTTTTTTTGAAGTTGGAGTTATGTAGATTGGTATTACTAAACTCATATCCCTCCATTGACTATGAACAATTGTTGCTATGAACCGTATCATATATGAAAATTGACTAGCATTTACAAGCATTTTTTTTACTGTACTAACCTCATGATCCTTCATGTTCACAAGTTTTCGAATGAGAAAGACTTTGTTTTGGACTGTTTTGCGCTCATACATACTTTCAAGCTTCTCCCACAATTTCTTAGCATCAGTTTCGGTTGAAACATGATAAAGTACTGAATCATCAATCCACTGTCTAATCAAAGTAATGGTCTTTCGATTTCTAGTGGTCCAAACTGCATCAGTGACATCCGTTGGTTTCGTACCGGTTACTGGTTCATAGGCATCTTTACAAAATAACATATCCTCCATTCTGGACTTTCAAATAGAGTAGTTTGTGGATGTCAATTTAATCATGGTACCACTACTACTACCCTCCTCCATTTCAGAAGTTTACCTCAAACTGCAGCGGAGCAAATGGAAGAGTGACCTTCGTCCTTGAACTACCGATCATACCTGACAATATTGTAGATCGGCTCTGATACCACTTGTTAGGTAAGGAGGTAAAATAACAAGGTTGTACCACACAAATGCTTCCAAGAGTAATTTTTTCAAACACCTTGTGTGCATACACCAAATCACAAATAAATAGAGAAAGAGGAATCACATAAGATACCAAAAGAGTAAGCAAGCAGCACAAGAAATAAGAGAAGACACAAGATAAACGTGGAAAATTATTTTGGGAGAAAACTACGGGAGCACACGACACAAATCCACTAGATCAAATGAGTCTTACAAGTACAAGAAATTAGAACTCACAATAGCACTCTCTCACACACTATCTTACAATTTCAAAAATAAGATAGTAAAACCCTAGAAAAGCTTGGTGAAGAGATGACTTGAAAAATGGACAACCTGGAGCAACTCACAGCTTGTGACAACTTAATCTCTCTCTCCACTTCTTATTTCCTATACGGAAATTAATTACGTGATATGCTTTAATGGGCCGGGTCCAAATATTGTCTTCAACTCAACATTTTTTTGTATTTTTCTGATTTTATGTTTGTAGTGAAGGGTTGCCGACATTTTTATTAATATTCAAAGTTTAATACAAATTAATAAATATACCCAGAATCCGGCCCAATATCGATATATACCCAAGCCGGCCATTTTCTGGCCGGCTATGTTCCCTCCCTAAGCTGGCCAGAAAATGGCCGGCTATGTTCCTTTTTTTTTTTTTAAAAAACCCCAAAAACTCTATAAAAGAGCACCCCCTCCCCCTTCAGATCTTCACACAACCCGAGGCAGCGCGCTACTGTTGAGGTTATTATTTTTTTTATTATTATTATTATTATTTTATTTTATTTTTTATTTTATTATTATTTTATTATTATTATGTTTTATTTTATAGAATAGTTAATTGTTTACTATTTAGTTAATTGTTTACTATTTAGTTAATTGTTTACTATTTAGTTAATTGTTTACTATTTACTTAATTGTTTACTATTTAGTTAATTGTTTACTATTTACTTAATTGTTTACTATTTAATTAATTGTTTACTATTTACTTAATTGTTTACCATTTAGTTAATTGTTTACTATTTACTTAATTGTTTACCATTTAGTTAATTGTTTACCATTTACTTAATTGTTTACCATTTACTTAATTGTTTACCATTTACTTAATTGTTTACCATTTACTTAATTGTTTACTATTTACTTAATTGCTTACAATTTACTTAATTGCTTACCATTTACTTAATTGCTACTGTTGAGGTAATAAATTTTTTATTATTATTATTTTTTTTTTTTTTAATTTATTATTATTTTATTATTATTATGTTTTATTTTATAGATTAGTTAATTGTTTACTATTTAGTTAATTGTTTACTATTTAGTTAATTGTTTATTATTTACTTAATTGTTTACTATTTAGTTAATTGTTTACCATTTACTTAATTGTTTACCATTTACTTAATTGCTTACCATTTACTTAATTGCTTACCATTCTAATATTCTAATATTTACTTAATTGCTTACCATTCTAATATTATAATATTTACTTAATTGCTTATCATTTACTTAATTGCTTACTATTTACTTAATTGCTTACCATTTACTTAATTGTTTACTATTTAGTTAATTGCTTACTATTTACTTAATTGCCTACTATTTACTTAATTGCTTACTATTTACTTAATTGTTTACTATTTAGTTAATTGTTTACTATTTACTTAATTGCTTACTATTTACTTAATTGTTTACTATTTACTTAATTGTTTACCAGTCAATTGTTTATTATTTAGTTACTTGACAATTATTTACCATTTAGTAACCTGATAATTGTTTACCATTTTCTAAAATGTAGTTTTTTTACCATGGCCTTTATTTCATTACACTATGGTGGGAAGATGCTTAATAGTGCACAAGGGGCGTACTACAACAAAGATGCAGCTCATTCATTGATGATTCCAAATGACATCTCACTTTTGGACCTGAAATCCATAGTTTACACACACACCGGTTACAACCCAGAAAGGTGCGACCTAGAATTGGCAACCCGATATTGCCATCCCTCCAACGGGAAATGGATTGTTGCGAAACTGGTAGATGAGAGTACGTGGAGAGGCATGTTCGGTTATTTGAGGTCCCAAGGAAATTTTCTAATAGAAATATTTGCTAGAAGAGTTCCGGTAGAGCCTGGGGTTGGAAGTTCGGGTTCTGGATCAGCGGCACCACATTATACCCCACAACCAGAAACTTACAGACGTGACTCCACCTTACCCCTCACCGAACCTGACCCAGAACCCTACAACTACGTCACTCCACCAGCACCTCAACGAAGACACTCAGTTGCATCCCCACCTAGACACAATCGAGGCAGACCAAGACACTCAGTTTCAACCCCACCTAGATCCGTAAATGCCACTCCTTTACCGTTACCTCCAGTATCACCTTACCCCAGACCTGCACCAGTAGACGATGCAAGCTGCCCGGACTTTGAAGATATTAATGAAATACCCTGGGGAGCGGGGATGAATTTGAGGGAGACATGTGGGGGGATTCAGATCACATGGAAGGTTGCGATGAAGACGGGCGGGCTGAAACAGCTGAAAGGTACACTGATGAGGGGGGGCCGCTTAGTGGCCGGACTGATACGCACCCGTTCCCAGACCTCAATGATGTTTCTGAGTTTAGAGAGGCAGATATTGGTTATTATGGGCAACGGATTGAGTACAAAGGTGAGCTGTGTGCTAACCTATATTTTAAAACCAAAGAAGACCTAATGAAGAAGGTCAGAGAGCACCATATAACTAAGAATCAGGAGTTCAGATCTTGGAAAAGTGACAGGGATCGGGTTACTCTGTTGTGCAAGGACAAGAATTGCCGTTACGAGCTTAGGGCAAAGCCGACGGGATGTGGAGACGCATGGGTTATAACTAAGCAAGACAGGCCTCACACATGTAGAACTGAGAGTACGAGGGTCGACCACGAATGTCTGACGGCATCACTCATTGCCGATGTCATTGAGAACGCCATGAAAAAGGACCCGTGTATGAGCATCCAGACGGTGGCAGACATTGTTCTGTCTGTGTATGACAATGTGACACCTAAATACAACCGACTGTGGAGGGGCCGTGAGCTGGCAATAGCCCGACAATTTGGGAGTTGGGAGATTTCGTACAGCTTGCTGAGACCACTGTTGCTTGCAATTTGCGCCAACAATCCCGGCTCGACTCACCAATTTCTGACCCGCCCGGTACGGAATAAGGAAACAGGACTAATCATGCCAGGTGTTGCCGAGTTCAGAGCCGTAGCCTGGGCGTTTGGTTCATGCATTGCGGCGTTCCAGTACATGAGACCAGTGATCAGCATCGATGCCTGCTTCTTGTCTGGGCGATACGAGGGGAGGCTTTTGATAGCTTGCGGCTACGATGCCGAGAACCAATTGGTGCCTATTGCATTTGCAATTGTACGTCAGGAGGATACTGAGAATTGGGGTTTTTTCTTGCAATGGTTGAGAAATGAAGTGCTCGGCCCGTGTAAATTTGTATGTGTCATATCGGACCAGCACAAGGGGATCAAAGCTGCACTGACAGCTGAATACGGATGGCCTCCCGAGCTCTTTGTGCACAGGTATTGTATGCAGCATGTTGCTGACAACTTAGTCACGAACTGTGGAGGAGACAGATGGTACGGATGGAGGTTCAGGGAAGGAGCAAAGAGGAAGAAGCCGAGAAGATTACAAGAGATGTTCCAAGAGTTTGCTCATGTATGTCTAACTTATACCATTTCGTTTAATTATCTTATAAGAATTTTATGAAAATGAAATAACACCCTTTGTTTTTGTGCAGCTAAATCCAAAGTGCAATGCATATTTAAAGAAGGTGGGCAAAGTACGTCCTAATGATGTGATGGAGCCGTCCAATTATGAGAAGATTTTCCAAACCTGTGACGGAGGATACCGGTTTGGTATCATGACAACAAACGGCTCCGAGTCGCTCAACAATGTCTTCCGAACGAGTCGTAGATTGCCTGTTTGTGCCATAGTGGAGGATACGTTCTACACGTGCAACAAATGGTTTGTTCAGCGGCGTCAGCGAGCAATGGAATTACAAGACAAGGGACAGGTTCTGTCTGACCGGGTTTTGCAGAAGATCAGAAAACGTTGGGAGAAAGCTGGAAAAATGCGGTTGGTGCGTTACACGCAGGGCCAAGGTCAGTACCAAGTTTCATCCCCAAATGAGTACGTTCCTTGCACCCGTAGCGACATGGGCAACATGGAACCCACTCACAGGGAGTTCATGTATATTGTGACGCGCGGTCCCGACAGACAAATGGAATGCACTTGCAGAGGTATCCAATTAACTTCTATTCCGTGCGCTCATGTCTTAGCTGTTTGCCGTGACAGAAACTGGCAAGAGGACGACTTTGTTGCAGACTGGTATAAAACACCCTATCTTGTGAGTACTTGGAGCCATGTGTTCAATCCAATTGGCAATATGGGAGACTGGCCTCCTAATGTTGGAGACAGAATCCTTCCGAGTAGTGGTTGGATTAGGAAGGGGAGGCGAAAACACACCCGTCGTGTAATGACGATAGATGAAATGGAAGGTAGACGAATGGGGCATCAGCCTCGCCGTTCCACTTCCGATAGGCAACGAAGAGGTATGTAGCATTCATCTAAAATTATTTTTCTTTTCAATTTATACCAACTTACTAAGTAACACATGCAAATGCAGAGGCAAGAAACGCAGCAAATAAGGCAGAAAATGAGCGAGTAATGGCGTCGGGAAGTGGGTCCGGAGGGTCACGGCGTAGCACAGCTACAAGCCGTTTAGATGCAGCTGCTATGTATGCCGAAGCAATGGGAGAGGCGGTTGCCATAGGAGGAGAGGCGGTTGGGGTGCAAGGGGAGCCATCTGCCCAACCGAGGAGGTCCACTACTAGACGCACAACAAGGGCATCTACAAGCCAAGCAGGGCCATCTGGAGCCCAGGCCGGCCCATCTACAAGCCAAGCAGCGCCATCTGGAGCCCAGGCCGATCCATCTAGTGAGCAACCAGAGCCATCTGTTAGACCACCTCGTAAGGCATCTTTCGCAAGTGGTTTACTTCGGGGATTACCTTTTAGACGTAGCAATAATAGGTGATTTGTATGCATGTTGTAAAAAATGTGTGGACTCTATTTGCAATTTGTGTGTACTTTATTATTTTATACGAAACTTAGAAATGAAATATTTGACTTTAATAGAAATCACCTCAAACAAAAATAATGCGGTTAAAAAAAAAAAAGGAACATGTGCTTGGCCTGAGACAGAGACAGAGACGTATGCTTGGCCTGAGACAGAGACTTTGTCAGCGGGTCAGCTGTGTTGCTGGCCGAATCTACTCTACAAACCTTGACGTCACCTCGATCGATGATCTCTCGAATCAGGTGATATCTCCTCAGAACATGCTTGGATTTCTGGTGTGACCTTGGTTCCTTGGCTTGTGCAATGGCTCCATTGTTGTCACAATAGAGCTCCAGAGCACCCATGGAACTGGGGACCACCTCAAGTTCATTCAAGAACTTCCTAATCCAACAACCCTCTTTAGCTGCTTCTGAAGCGGCTATGTACTCTGCCTCGGTGGTTGAGTCCGCTGTTGTTTCTTGCTTGGAATTTTTCCAGCTTACAACGCCACCATTGAGGATGAACACAAATCCTGACTGTGATCACATGTCATCATGGTCGGTCTGGAAACTAGCATCGGTGTAACCCCTTACAACGAGCTCAGATTCCCCACCATAAACAAGGAACATATCCTTAGACCTCTTTAGGTACTTCAGGATATTTTTGACGGCAGTCCAATGCGTCAAGCCTGGATTTGACTGATGTCTGCTTGTCACACTCAATGGGTATGACACATCAGGGCGAGTGCATATCATGGCGTACATGATAGAGCCAATGGCGGAAGCATATGACACTCTACTCATGTTATCTAGCTCAGCAGATGTCGATGGACATTGCTTCTTGCTCAGATGAACACCATGCGACATAGGCAAGAATCCTTTCTTGGAATCTTGCAGGTTGAACATTTTCAACACTTTGTCAATGTATGCGCTTTGACTCAATCCAATAAGTCTCCTTGATCCACACATCACTATGTATGAGTCCCAACAAACTACTTACCCTTTCACCTTTCTTGGTGAATGGTGCCTTGGTCATCTTTCCAAGTAAACAAGGTTCGCATGTCTCAAGTGATTCTAAATCAAATTGACCAAGAAGTCCAACTTCTTGCAATTTCTTGATGCGTCTCTCATTTATGTGACCTAGGCGACAATGCCACATGAGAGTCGTACTCTCATGACAAGTTTTGAGTCGTTTGTTACTGATGTTCAGAACTTGTTTATCCATTTCAAGCAAGTATAGACCATTCCTTATATAAGAACATCCATAAAACAAAACATCTCTATAAAAAGAACAACAATTGTCTTTGATGGTAAAACAAAAACCATCCATGTCCATACAAGAAATAGAGATAATGTTTCTCGAAATAGAAGGAACAAAATAAACATTTTTAAGTTCCATTACAAGCCCACTAGGTAAATGCAACTCGACACACCCGACGGCAACTGCTGCAACATTTGCACCATTCCCAACACGGAGCTGCACCTCACCCTTTCTTAGCATTCTTCTATCCTTTAGTGCCTGCATATTCATACAAATATGAGCACATGATCCAGTATCTAATACCCAATCATTGATAGAGGTAGCTAAGTGAACTTCAATGACAAAAATACCTGAGGAAGACGGGACTTTCCCATTTTTCTTGTCCTCCAAGTACTTAGGACAATTCCTTTTCCAATGCCCCTTCATCTTACAGTAGAAGCACTCGGAATCGGAGGCAACCTTGACCTTGGGAGTACTCACAGTCACCACTGGAACCTTCCCCTTGCCCTTGCCATTGCCCTTGCGCTTGCCTTTGCCTTTCTTGACTTTCCTACTTCCCTCACTGACCGCAAGGACATGAGAAACACCTTTCTGCATGTCAGCCTCTGCAGTTTTGAGCATCCCATGTAATTCCCCCAAACTTTTCTCCATTCCATGCATGTGATAGTTCATGATGAATGAAGAATACTTTGATGGGAGAGAGTTAAGAACGATGTCCGTGGCCAACTTCTTGTCCACGGCACACTCGAGCTTCTCCAGCTGCTCCACATAACTTATCATTTTGAGTATGTGAGCACTCACGGAGGAACCCTCAGCCATCTTGCATCCCAAAAAACTTTTGGTCACATTGTACCTCTCTACACGGGCCTACTCTTGAAACATTTTCTTGAGCTGGTCCATGATGTAGTAACAAGAATTATCCTCAAACTGCTTCTGCAGTTCGGGGTTCATTATTGATACTAAGAGGCACTGTACTTCAAGGTCGTCTTCCACGGCCTTGTTGTGCTTGTCCTTAGTTTCCTGTTTAGCTTCATTATCTGGTAAATTAGGGATGGGAGTAGTCAAGACGTATTCCTTTTTCTCATGCCTAAGAACAATTCTTAGGGCACGATGCCAGTCTAGAAAATTCGATCCGTCATTTTTAAGTTTTTCTTTGTCTAACAATGATCGCAGGAAAGAGGTTTCTTTTGCCATGATCTACAATTTAAAGGTTTGAGTTTAGTTCATGACAATGTTTTATTTTAAAATAAAACTCCCACTACAATATTAATTTAGTTCCATTTGTAGTAGGTCCAAGATCCATATTTTCACTAAGATAAGTCAGCGTCGGCATGAAACTTAAACTTAGCTATTTTAGGTAAGCAACTCATGCTAATCACAACCGGGTGACTCTTGGTGTTTATCCATCCAACTCATGTATGAACAAACTATTCCCCAAAGCCCAAAACTGTTTTGGATTATCCATGTCAAGTAAACCTCTCTCTATTTGGTTTGACATGACGGTCATGCCCCACATCTCCTAAAGATAGAAAGCGATGCCTACTGTGTAGGTCCCACCGACTAACGATCGATAGTTTGACATGGATAGAGAAGGAAGGGAATGACGCTTGATTTTTGTTTGGAAATCTTTTGTTATTTATGGTGGTCATGTAAGCATACACCCATACTTATCATATGATTCTTATATTTCATAAATACACATAAATGACATAAACACATCATGCGGCTGTGAGTTTGTATGGCCTTGTGCGAAAAACTCCTTTATCGCATTTGTCACTTGTTACGCCAACTCCTTGGATGTGGCCACCACATTTCACAACTATTCTATGCCTATTTATTTTCTATTAAGACTTTCTTAAAAAGAAAATAATTTACATTTAGAATTTCTAAAATTTCTAAATATAGGCATGCAAGCCTTGAATGAATTACATTGAAAGGCATCCTAACATTTGTGCCTTAATTATTAATCTAATTAATTATTATGGGGCACCTTAGGCCGCATTACAACCATTCAACAAACATTCATTACATCCCACAAGGCATTGGAAATGACCATACAAAACTCACATTTTTTTTTGTCCCTACAAAAACAAGTTAGGTGCATGTGCAAAATTGCACCATACATGGATAAACAATTCATGCATATGCAATTAATTAAATTAATTCCTTAAGCTTATGACCCATAATAATTTGTTTCAAAAACAAAATTACAACTGGAGGAGAAGGTTTGATTTATCACATAATTCATGCAAATAATAATTTACAAACTATCCCTTGAAAAACTATTCCAAATAGCACAAGTAATAGTCAACCCGTTATGCCTAATTAACAAATGTGCTTAGAAAATTAATTTTAACCTTTAAAATAATTTTCATCATTCCTAAAGAGGAATAAAAATTTCCCAATTACTTCAAAATGCATTTCATCAAATAAATATACATTTTAATCATTGGATTTACACATTTTGTTAATTAGCACTTAATTATCCTCTAAATTAGGATTATTTATAACAACTCATAAAAAATGCAAACTATATATAGATGCACTCCATATGACATATATAACAATACTATTAAATTGGATTTAAAAGATCTCATACAAAAAATGAAAAAATTTGGTGCATAGTAGAACCCGAGCCTTTAATGGCAAATTTCTTCATTTCATTAATTTGTCCTTTTGATCTATTTGCTTTCAAATTAATTTAACACTTAAATCAATTTATTTCCAGATATTAAAACATTACTAATTAATGTTTAAACACCTTAGAAGGCTCCAAAATAATTGTGTAAAAATAATCCTAAAATTAAATGCAAGATGTTCAAAAACACCGACGGTTGTGTCATAAGCTTCCAAGACTTAATTAAATTAATTACTCATGCTAATTTCGGCCAAAAATTAGTCAAATAAAGCCTTAAGCTCTGATACCAATTGAAGAAAATATTAGTTTCATGCAAGAGCAAATTTCAAAAATTTAACTCAAAGAAACCAACATAGATCTACTTATTTGACTAACGATGAACCGTATTTAACATTTTAACTTGTTTAATCTTTATACCTCAAATCTTGGTCTCTAAACCAAGAAGTAGGGACTTGAGATGTAGGGTTTTTGCTTCCTTGTCGAGCCTTCACTTCTCCAAGTCGGCCTCGAAATGGCACCCGCTTCGAACGCACGAAGCCTCTACGAGTATCCACCCGAGATTAAACGAAACTCTTGTTTTTCCCTTGCTAGAGCTAATCAACCAAGAATCTAACTTAACCTTAGCTTCTACCTCTTCAATCAACTATTAATTTTAGTGTAGAAGTTGTGCTCAACACATGAGCAAAAATGGTGGAGACAAAATTGCAAAAACTCTTCTCTTTTTCACCTCTTCTTACAAAAACGTTTTTCCAATTTGTCTTACAAGAGAAGGAAGAAGAGAGAGATTAGAATAGTGGCTAGGGTTTGGAAAAAGGTGGGGTATTTATAATATTAATTTAGAGTATGTTTTAATCATCTCAACCACAATAAATGGCTAGATTTAAACATGACAAAAGTAACTTTTACTTTTGCCATCCAATGGAGCTCTCCATTAGATGTACTTTTATCCCACTTTATTCCAAACCCACTTCATCAAATGGACTTCTCCATTTAATGTTAAATTGGGTTTGGGCCAATTTTTATTTATGCCATTTTCGTTTTTGTCATTTATGCCAACTTTTGGCCCACCCGACAATTGTTACGGTTAATTGTATTTGCTCAATTTTGTTGAGAAATAAATTTGTATACCATGTCCAACATTTAATAAATTTATTCTAAGATCAAGTTAGTCATCTCCATGACACTTTTATTTGTTTCGTTTTTCTCTCTTGGGTGTGACCTCGTAGGATCTATATCGTGTTGACAATAGAATTAAAACTTCTTTTAATTCTATAAATTATAAGCGGCACCTAGCAATATGCATTATAATTACTCAACATATAAAGATGATATGAACCAATCAACATCACGATCCTAAAGCAATATTTAATTGCTTGTGTCAATTCACGTGTCACATGATATCGAGAATAAATCCAAGGCAGGAGAGTGTCATCCTTGCAAATTTATTCTTTTCTTGATTCCAAGTAATTCAGTAAATAATGATCAAACTCATTGATCATAATTGCATGCATACTTTATTACTCCATCAAGGGGCCCGAAGATATCATCACTCACATATGAAATATGAGGGACACTGGTATTCTTGATAAATATATTTTCCTCCGCACAAGACACACATATTGAGATATTATCTGTATAGATGCCAGTTACGGTCAGCGTTGGATAACACCTACATATATATGTATCTCATGTAGGAAAAATAATCATCTCATACCAAAGAATTCAAGACACAAATGAAACATTAATGACACTAACACAATCCATGTTATGTTTCATTCTTGGGTCATGTCCAATCCCCTGATCTCCATCAGGTATTTATGTGATTAAATTGGTAGCTCCTTACCATATGATCCGTAGAACATGATCATCATTTAATCCACATACTAATCTCGTACCGGTAAATAGTGTTCCTTCTTAATTACCAAGATTAGGAACATTTAGAGTATTCGTTATATTATTATTATAGAGTTCTATATTTCAAGTCCTCAACTCGAAAAATCCATAATGTAATTAAATACTCAAGGAACAAAATGATTCTTTCATTTCATGAACAAACATAGAATACATCCATAAATGGTTGGCTTCTAGATCATAACACTAACACATACAAGGACAAAAGGCGTACCTTTTTCCTTAAAAAAACCCTCTTTTTTTAAGGTAAAGCTGGAATTACTTAAGGTAAAAATATTTCAAGTTTTGGAATCAAATAGAGGACAATTGGTAAGTGTCAAAAATAGTACCGAGTCAGATGAACCAGACAGACAATAAAATACAGCATGATTGCAGAATTATGGAACTAATTGAGCACAATTGCAAAATTTGTTGTAGGTCACCCGGCATGTTAATGACTATAAGTTAGTCAGAACTGATATCCCCGTAAACTTCCAACTCCGAAAACCATTATATGTGCCAATACAAAAGAAGAATATTTGAAGAGTACAGTCAATTCATACCTTCTCGGTGCCACCAGAAACAAGTATGGTACCAGCATCATTCATTGCAAGCGCATAAACTGAATCCTTGTGTCCCTTGGCTGAGATTGGGCTATACCCATTTGGATTGACATGGTTATTACTTCCTGTAATATGAAGACTTCTCCGCCAAGAGCACCAGATGCAACCATATTTTTCTGACAAATAAAATAAAAAACAAACTGAGCAAAGCAATTGAAAGTAGCAATACATTAGAATAGTCCAGTAGACTAGTTAAGAACAATGGTTATGCGATCTCATCATTTACTTCAGTATTTCTTTATTTAACTCTAGGAAACTAGAAGTTTTAAAAATATATATCTCAGTGGAAGTTCTCAAGTCAGTGAACTGTTAAGCAAAAATTTTATTTTATACTCTGTCTACTCATTAGATTTCTTCTTACACTTTGAGAAAAAGATCGTCAGCATATTTGCAAAGATAATCTTTAAATTTTGTATTTTTAAAATCTATATATTTTAAATAAGTTTAGCATTGCATTACATAAAATCTATGTTAATTGAGGTATAGAGAGATATGTTTAACATTTTTCTCAGCTCCAGCAAGACAGGTGACATAATCAGAATGATGACGAAAGATTCTGGTGCAAACACCATCTGATAAGCAATTCCACGCCTGTAATAACAAAAGAAGCAAAAGCCTCTCATCTCTTTCAGTCTGAGGTAAGAAAGGGGAATACCTTGATGGTAGCATCTAAAGAGCAAGAGACAAGACTATCACCAGCAATGATGGCATCATTTACCTATAAATAATAACATTAAATAAACAAAAGCTATCATCATTAAGAAAGATATCAAGAATAATTTCCCAAAAAACATAATATACAAGTAGATACATGAACTCATCTCCATTTAATCTTCGTTTTTCCATGCAAAGAGGAACTTTTGCATGTGTCGATTAATAATGGATATCCTAACAAAAGTTTACCCACTCTTGAGTTCTTAGAGAAATCCTAAGAAAAATATCTCGTTTATGGTTCTCTGAGACATTTTTACATACATCTTCATGTGCATATAAATGATAAAAAGCATGATAAATCTCGTAAAGAGACAAACTAGTTACTAGTACATTGTTATCTTCTTCTACTTTAGATAGGAGGGCCAAATCTGGAAAAATGCAACAGTAATTCTAGAAACAAACAACTTAATTTCTGCTATTGAGAACTCGAGATTCCTTTGACAGCACTGACCGGAGTCAGAACCGGAATCAATTTAACACTCTCAAATACAAGTATAATTTGTTTGCTGCAGTTATATTCAACCTGTATTTGTTTTTCAATGTATACATAACACTTCTTCCCATTTAGGCATTTCCACAAACACATTCTATGCAATACATTGCTAGTTCCTAGATTGATAAAATTGAAGTGCCAAATTTTGGTCACTGGATTGTACTTGATAAGGGGTATTCACAACCGAGATTCCAAAGCAGGGGCTACGGTAGCATCCACCGACCTTGCTTATCCAGGCCGACCTCGGGTTCACGAGCACATGCAACATAGTCGAACAAAAATTAGAAGCCTTGGACCAGCTTGAGAAAGAGGGACACACAATAAGAAAAGAGAGATGGAATAATAGTAGAAATAAGATTTGGCGGCAGCCAAAAACTGTGGAGGCAAGTTGCACAAAAAAAAATAGCGGGAGTCCAAAATTTGGCGGGATCTAAGAAGAGAGTCTAAAATGTTTGGCGGCAGTCAAAAGAGGGAAGAAGGAAGTCTCAAAAAAATTAGTTTGGCGGCAGTAAAAAGAAATAGAGAGAAGTTGTCCAAAATTTTCTTGTTAAAAAAAGCCAAGTCCCACCAGAGAGTGAACAAGGACCTCTCTCTAGGTCTCAGAGGGCATTTACGATGGATACACCTACCCACAATTTTATATCACATGAGGTAACACAATATTTATGTTTCGATCGGGCTGTATGATCAGAATTAACACGGTTATTAAAGGATCCAGATGATTTCATCTAGAGTGGATCTAAACAGAAATAGTATGTTACCTCAGCAAAATGGACCTCATGCTCACAGCCCCTTTAATGGAGACATCCATTGGTAATCATGACCCTTCATCACCCATCAAACGACTCATATCAACATATGATGAAATTAGTGATTTTTGTACAGCAAATAATATGAATAAATTCCTAAAAAAATATTTTCTACATTTATACATGCCCTGTGACCAAATAATGCTTATAATTGTTAATTTCATATAATTTCATCAATATTTGCCCCTTAAAATTGAGCCAATAATTACGAACCGTTCATTTTTGAATGAGTAATCGATGGTCGATCTGCATTGAAATAATTTCAAATTAGTTTTTAAATGATCAGGGGAAAACATTGAATGCAACCAGCGAAAAAAAACTGAAGTTTCGATATGTAGAAGTTTCGATCCGACGTGAAGTGTCTGTGGCCCTACGATGTTTGTATATTCCGTCGGCTTGATGGATAGGTAGATGAACATAAAATTTTATCAAACTTCACTACAATGAAATGAATGTGATATTCTTCAATTTGAACAATTCCGATCGACCATCAGACAACGTATACTTGTGGATCTTCATTAACTCACACTACGAGAGTTCATGTTCTATGTTAATGCTTGAAGGATGTGAGTTATTTATGCAACAAGCATGTTATGCTATATAGTTTTTTTTGTGTACAAATCTTTTAGTAATTCATAAACATGTTCTTCCATTCATTATCGTGTTAATTTCATTAATTTCGTTTGCAAATTAAAATTTTTGCTAAATTTAACATCACAATTCTTCCATTCATTTTTGCTAAATAAAGTTTTGAAATGAAATTTATTTCATTTTCCTTCTCATTTTTCTCTCACAGAGTCAATTAGAGGAGATTCAATATAAAACAAATAAACATAATTGACTTAATCTACACATTAAATATAAAACATACAATAGTAAATAGTAATTATGGGACAAACTCTGTTTAATTATAAGTATGATTTGGCATAGAAACCGTAAAAAAATATGAAAATATATTTTTAACTCTTTTTCATATTATTTGTTGTACACATGTAAATCACAAAATATATTTTGTTTCACTTTTAATTTTATAAAAGGCCACTCAACTATTTAAATAAAAATAAAAAATATTTCTCAAATAAAAATAAGAAATATTTCTAAAATAAAAAAATTCCTCAAAATTTGATTTTACATAAATGTTACAGTGAATAAGATAAATACTAAAAAATATTTCTCAAATAAAAATATTAAATAAAAACATTTTAATTCAATCTAAGTTTGTCAAATTTTCACTAAAACTTTGATTTCCTCTTTGATATTTCGTTCCCCCCCTCAATTTTCACGTTCTCCCTGTGGAGAAAGGCTTGGGTCCGATGGGTTTCGGAAACGTCCGATTCACTTTAATATTCGTGCGCACTAATTTCAAAGTAGACGCGAAAGTTGCGGGTGCGAATCCTAAAGCAGATCGGACGGTGAGCGAACCCGTCGAACTGACTTTGGGTCCGATGCCCATCGGACCCAAATTTCTCCCCTCCCTGTGATATTTCTCTCCCCGCCAAACCCTAAATCCCCACTAATTTCTTATCCCTCGCAAAATGACTTTCCCTCTCAAATTGTCGTCACAAAATTTGTTCCCCCTAGACCCTGAACCCGCACTTGATCCCCCCGCCAACCATTTCCACTCAGGCCCCCAGTCAGCCGCTCCCGGCACCCCACTTCCTCTCTTCCCAATTTCATATTTTTTTTCTCTGTTGCGGTTCAAACCCTCGTCAAAACCCACTCCACTTCCTTCTCCACCCTCATCAAAACTGCGATTTGAAATTTGACAGGCTGGATCGGTACCAAGGCTTGGTCAGCACGGCCTTCTCCATCGTCGTCAAAACTGCGATTTGAAATTTGACAGGCGGGTTGGTACCAAGGCTTGGTCAGCACGGCCTTCTCCACCATCGTCAAAACTACGATTTGAAAGCACTTACGGTAAATCTGCCTAAACCATTTTGTTTTTCCTTGTCTCAGTCATGCTCGTGCTGACATGTGGGTTGAGCCATCGTGTTTAAACTGTTTTAGTTCGGTCCAGTTGTTTAGTAATCTTACAAAGGCATTCTAAATTAGAAAATGTCGAAAGGTTCATATGTATATCCTTCTTGCTTACAAGGTGTTCGATGGAATGCCTCAATGAAATTATTTTTTTGAAACCTTTTTTTTCTTGCCAAAATTTAAATAACTTCTCTTTTTCATGTAAATCATGTAAATTAGTAAATATGGAATAAATTAGAAATGTAAATTTAATGTAAATCAGTAAATATGAAACAAATTTTATTTTAATTTAAAAGTGCATGGGAGTTTTTTAATTTCATCTTAAGTTTGTTTCATGTCATGTTCTTATGTGCATGAGTGACTTTTGGTCAAAGAGTGAAAGAATGGAGATTGTAATTGAAGCTGACAATGTGAAGGATTGGGTCTACAAAGGAGAAGTTGAGGGATCCCTCTTGAATCAAACACTCCTGCTTCGATTAATTTGATTCTACTTGGATATGGTAAGTTGCTTCCTATTCTAGAAAAAGAGAAGCTAGAAGTGTATATATCATATAATTTGTTTACCTTTTGAAATTGTAAACTAACTGTATATATCATATCAATTGTGATGCTTCTTCCTCCCATTTTTTTTGTATTTTTTGTTGACTTAGTAGGAGAAATGCTTAGCATTCGCTCATGATTAATGTTGGCAGCAGCCATGTATTACATATAGCTATTTATTTTTAATCTTGTATTCACATGTTATATTTTTTTTGAGGCATGGCCACAGTTGTATCTCACAACCAGCACACATATGCAATTTGGGGGTGAGCTTTAGCTAGAGCTGCACATTCTAAATTGAGCTTTTCTATTAATCATAGTGTAAAGCATTTACATTCAATGCATTCAATTTTGGAGATTGCACAAGTTCTTGATGAACATGTAAGTCTTAATCTAGATAATAATTATTGGGTATGAGCTGAGCCCTTGTGTGCACTGATTGTGCCTTTTTCCTGTTCCTAGTTGCTCTCTTTGCTTGTGAAATGTATGGTTGCTTGAATTGTTGTTGGTATCACTGTCGATTGCATGTGAAATTGAAATCTGAATTGAACCACAGGTTTATTGATTATGGTAACTTGTATGTGCTTTGGAACTAATTGTATAGAAAAAGCACCTTTACTATCTCATACAGAAACAAGAATGCTATATTATTCATATTCTTCTTATTATTATTAGTAGTATTATTGATATTATTCTGTGTATTTTAGGAATTGACAACTAAAACATCAGAGTGCAACAATCCCAAAAAGAACTTGTCTCTCTACAGATCTCTCTGTTATTAACTCATATGTTAACTACCTTGCACAGAGCAATTGAATTTGCTGATTCAATCTCTATAAATTACTTGTTGCAGTTGAAAGTTGTGCTGAAATGTGATGAAAAACTAATGGTAATTTCAAACGCATATATTAGGTACTGGGATGCGTATTGGAACTATTCTGGATCCAACAATGCTGCTGTCATGGACATGTAAGTAATTTTGTCAAAAATATTTGCTCCAAGTTTTTAGTTTTTACACTAGTTGAATGGCTATGACCCTTTATCTTCTCCCCAAAAATATTGGATTTACTAGCTCATTGCCTTTCTAATGTTATTAGGTAATTTCTAATGGTATGAGTCTGATGGTCAGGTATTGCCACAAACCTTATCCATCTTACATGGATTGTCAAATATTGTGTGTAATGTTCTGTACAATGGTTCTTCACAACAACTATTGTTTGTAGAATGCATCTACGTGCCCAGTGACAACACTTACTTTTTTTGTTTCGCCTTCATCTTGCAACTTTATCAGGTGTACACCAATCAGTACCTAAACTCGGCTCAGTTCAAGTCTTCTCTCTGCAACTAAACTCGGCTCAATTGCAATTAAGAGAAAGATAAGTTTTTATTTTTATATCAATTGTGATGCTTCCTGCCTCTCGAAAAGAGAAGCTAGAAGTGTATATATCATATAATTAGTAGGAGAAATCTCTAGCATTAGCTCATGATTAATGAAAAAGAGTACAAGGTTTTGGATAAATGAAAGAAAAAAGAGGAATACACTGCTGCAGCTCAGTTTGTGTTTTTACACTTCAAATCAATTAAACTTTGTCATTCTCACCTTTTTCCATATTTGATTGCTTTCTCTGTAGTGTTTCAAAAAATATCTAATGTTTTGGGTTTATTTGCAAATGCTGATCACCAATAGCATGGTTAGTTATTATGAAGAAAAAAAAACTAGATTGCTTGACCTTTTCATTCGACCGGACTTAACTGTTCTTACTAGCTTATCCATACTGCAGACCACTTTGTCCTGATGAAGGATTACTTGTCGGAGGTAATGATCTTATTGTGGTTATCATTTTACCAAGTCAAATCTTGCTTGAAAATCCTAAGAGCAGTGACCTACTTAAAGTTCCAAAACATGACTCTGGAATGAATTTTCCACTCTAATCTGTACATTTTAATGTTTGGTTTAATTTTGCTTCTTTATTTGGTGTACTTTAAAACAACAAGTAATGGGTTTATCTTTTATATGCAGATGAAAACCAGGATCGCGACACATGCATAAAATTTGCTAGAAGGGTAAGCTTCCTTTTTGTCTTTAGTATATGGCACCTCCATGCAGACCTATCTTGTATTGGTATTAGCTTGTTACGGTGCATATTAGGTTAAGGAGTAAGAATGCCTTCACTCCTAAATTCCAAGTGGTACCTAAAATGTTAGTTTTGTACCGGCATTTACATGCTGGTACAAGACTTATATGTACATGCATCATCAGTTCGCCAAATAATTGACCTCAACTTTCCTTGATGAAATTGAAGAATGATCAATTTACGTTTAATGAAACTCAATCTGCAACACTTTTGAGACCGATCAAACTGAAAAAAGAGAAATTTACCCATTAACAGTCCGGCTTTTTTAATACTGTCAATCAATAGGTGCAATTTTCAATCCTTAATTAATTTTTTTACTTGAGCAATCCTTCAATTTGATCTCAAATTTTTGCTTTCAAGGGACTTCAAGGTTCAGCTGAGAAGTCTTAAGGTCCATTCATTCACATTACACAATCCAAGTTATTAATTTTTATCTGATGTTTAGTTTTGCTTAGAGGGTGTTATTAAGATACTGGGAATTCATATTGATTATTGCATGTTTACAGCTTAAATTAAGTACATTTGTGATATATGTTCGTGCCAAATGGTAGAACAAAGTTTCAGTACAGACTAATCTGCACCTTTTAAACCTTATTCAACTCTTGACTAAGATTGCAAGTGCACAATCCCGTCGTGTAGTCTAATTAGGTATCGATCCACAGGGACGACTCAAATTCTGAATTTCTACTCTACTTAGTCAGGTACTAGAAGTTGAAGATTGGGTGTTTGTCTATTCCTAGATTTTGTACCAAATGTATGAACAAATGAAATGAACAAATGTATGAACAAATGTATGAACAGACAGTAAAAATCAATTAAATGTTTTGTGTTAGACTAATGTATAAAAGGGCGTTTCAAGGGTTTCAGATTTCATCTTCAACTTTGCTGCTCTGGACCTGCCACGCGACCCGCATACTCTCGTATGCGACTCTTGTGACGCGACCCGCATGGCCCTCAAGCACTCTGGACCTGTCACACGACTCGCGTACTCTCGTACGCGACCCTTGTGATGCGACCCGCGTGCTCTCGCACGCGACCCGCATGGTCCCCTGAGCTGAGTCTGCACATGTCTTGTTTCTGGTTGTTTAAGTCGTGTAAGGCTCGATTGACCATACCTAATGTCAGTAAACCTCAACTCTCGTGTGTTGGCTTAACAGACCTGGTTTGGAAATGCAATTTCACCTTCTTAGGTATGATCAAGCTGTTTAATCAAACCTAAGTTCTCAGTTCTGTTTACTAAAGGTATCCACAAGTGGAACAAGTGGAAATTTCACCTCTCGGCTACTATTGACCTCACCTTTCGGTTCTCAGACCTACCTCATATACCTAACCTAATTTGCAAGAAACATCAAGGCCTTATTACAAGAAGAAATACCAAAGGCATTCAACAGTAGACAATCAAGAATCAATCAAGCAATTTAGATCAAGCAATCACAAATAATACAAGAATCAAAGAAACACGAAATATCAATCAGAATCAATCCATGTGCATAATCAAACAAAGTTTAAGACTACATCCAAACCCCTGAAACTACAAATCTACTCAGACATGCTAAAAGACAAAGTAAAAGAGAGATAGAGAGTGCAAATCATGATGAGAGGTGAGAGATTGAAGAGGATCGAAGCTTCAGGAATCTTCTTCTCCAAATTGACTCCTTCTTAGCTCCAGATCGGCTCCAGATCGCCTCTCCTCTTCTCTGGCGCCAAGCTCTCTCTTCAAACTCGATCAGATCTATTTTCTGTGAAAAATCGTGGATCCTCTTTCCTGCGCCAGGCCTTCTGTATTTATAGACTCCTTAACGGACTTCAATTGGGCCCTGGCGCATTTAATTCGACGCGACCCGCATCAGATGGGATGCGACCCGCGTCAGGTAGAGCTGATGTGCGCTATGAGGGTCGCGTCTGAGGTCGCGTCTGGGCTGCGATGCGACCTGCGTCATGTGGGACGCGACTCGCGTGGGGAATGTCAGAACTCTGCCTGTTTTCGCCTATTTCTTGCAAAATCAACCACAAAATGCAGCAGTGCCATATTCTATTGATTTTCAATGTAAACTATGCAATTTAGTGGTCAAAAACATAATGTCTGGTCTGAAAATAGGTCGAAACAATAGATCAAATATAAAGATATCAATATATATGTTTGGAAATAGTGCAGTTTATATATGTGATGTTAATATCAATTGTTGTGCTATGTTTATGTTTTTTGTGTGCGAATGAATGTTGTTGTTCTTATTATATTTCAATGGGAAATGAAATAGATTTCTTGCTTGCCACTGGGTTGGTACTAAATTGGTACCAGAAGGATTATAGAAATTCGGCACGATAATATATTGCTGGAACGTCAATTATTTTCATCGGAATATCATTACAAATATGGGGTAATACAATGCATGCAATAGGTCCAAATGATATCCTTGCAAATAATTTGGTGGGGCCCACCAGCATTAACCATGGAAATAACCTGGTGGGGCCCACCTTCATTACCCATGCAAATAAACAGGGGGCCCCACCTTCTCTATCCATGCAATTACTCCCTTCACTTGCCTTGCAATAACCCGTGTGGGACCCACGTTCTTTATCCTTGCAAATACTCAGTTGTCTATCCTTGCAAATACTAGGGTGGGGCCCACGCTCTTCATCCTTGCAAATACTTAGATGGGGCCCACGCTCTATATCCTTGCAAATACTTCTTGCAGGCGCCAATTCTCAGACTTGTTGCATGGGTACTTGTTACATGAGAAAGCCCATGCAATAAGATTTAGAAAAGTTATTGCATGGATAGCCCATGCAACAAGTCTGAAATTGAGTATTTGCATCGAGGCTTGTACCATGGGTAGTTGTTACATGGATAACCCATGCAACAAGCATTTTCGGGCTTGTTGTATGAGTAAGCCCATGCAACAACCGAAATTTTATCCATGTAAGAAACCAAAATTCTAGTAGTGGCTTATTTGGTTGTTTTGTTAATGTGCTCTTGAGAAACAACAAGATCAAGAGTTTCTCCTGACTGAATTAGCGTCTGTAATTATACTATTTCAGCAATAGAATAGACTTTTCACCCTCTTTTAAAAATAAAAATAAAAAGAATGAAATATACATCTTCTTTACAAGACCTAGATGAATGCTCATGCATGTATGCCACCATTTAATGGAGGCAGAGGGGATCTGATAAACCCAAAAGTTGCTTACATACCTTTATATGATCCGAGCATCATAAAAATAAGGGTCCGACTAATTGTACCCAACGAGTTGTATCTAATTTTTATCCAAACTAATTGTAATTTGACTTGCGCGAACTGTAAAATTCTGTACTCAATACTGTATCTACAATGACAAATCATATATAATACGTAATTCAAAATTCTAACAACCAAGTTTGTTGCAAACCGTTTGCAACTTCCACAACTGCCAAACTACCTATACTTCCTGTACTTCAACTGGCTGTACTTTCAGAGTAACAACTTCTAGAAGATTTCAAAACCGAATCACTTCTCAAACTTGCAGTTTTTTTCAAATAACACCTAAAATTATGCAAAATTAATTTTTTTTCGACATTAAAATTTTTAAATTTTTTTTATTTTTTTCATCATTTCTTTTCTTCAATTATTAATATTTATATATGTATCTATATCATGTAAAATAAGACTTCAATACTGTAAAACTCACAGATGTAAACTATAGAACTAACAGATGCAAACTATAATACTTCAATACTGTAAAATTAACACCTAAAACTATAAAACTAACATATACAAACTATAAAACTTCAATACTCTAAAATTCACAGATGTAAACTGTAAAACTAACATACAAACTATACGACTTCAATACTGTAAAATTAACACTTGAAACTATAAAACTAACATATACAAACTAT
Source organism: Carex myosuroides (assembly GCA_028015225.1). Classification (NCBI taxonomy): domain Eukaryota; kingdom Viridiplantae; phylum Streptophyta; class Magnoliopsida; order Poales; family Cyperaceae; genus Carex; species Carex myosuroides. Next base: position 10,099,085 of record CM051474.1, read on the forward strand.
AAAACTTCAATAGCACGTTCAACAACATAACAATAAGACTACAATACTGTAAAATAACATTCAACAACCAAATACATCTGTTTCACACAATACGAACAATGTAATTACTTCATAACCAACGTTATTTGGATGAGTGAGAAGCTTCATTGCTAGAACAACACGTTCTTTTGAAATATCATCCTGCAAAAAACAAAATAAACAAGGTTATAAATTGGAGTTATCTTGCTGAGAGAATAATATTACAAATCGAAATTACATCATAAACTTCAATAACGTAAAACTAGCAGATGTAAACTATAAAACTAACATGCAAACTATAAGAGTTCAATACTGTAAAATTAACACCTGAAAATATAAAACTAACATATACAAACTATAAAACTTAAATACTGTAAAACTTGCAGATGTAAAATGTAAAACTAACATGCAAACTATAAGACTTCAAAACTGTAAAATTAACACCTAAAACTATAAAACTAACATATATAAACTATAAAACTCAATACTGTAAAACTCGCAGATGTAAACTGTAAAATTAACATGCAAACTATAAGACTTCAATACTGTAAAATTAACACCTGAAACTATAAAACTAACATATACAAACTATAAAACTTCAATACTGTAAAACTCGCAGATGTAAACTGTAAAACTAACAGATGCAAACTATAAAAATTACCTCCGTGAAAGATAGAGGCATCTCGGTGATCAGGTTGTAGATAAAGAGCAAAAATAAAAATTGCATAGTCCATTGATTATTCTCGCTGCTTTGGGTGCACCTCTTCAATAATACCAACATCTTTTCAAGTCGGTTTAGCTGAAAGAAAAAAATAATATCAACAAATTAATAAAAACTTCAAGTCCTAATCCTATAAATCATTGAAAGAATCATGAAAAACTAGTTGAACAATCCTGTCAAAGGTTGCATGGAAATTTTTTAAAACAAACACTCACAAGTCCTCCAGGAAAAAAATTCTCTAAGCCATCTCATGGTGTGCCAGTGGTATTCCATGTATGCTCCAATACCACCAGCTGAGGTATAATAATGAATTTTCATAGCAGGAACATCCACCGCAAAAAGCACTCAATGATTTTTTTTTTTTATAGATTGGAATAAACAACCATCTTATAGTGTCAAATTGAGGGCCAAACAGCTGAGGACTGGTGTGACATGCTGTTTTTTCATCATAATGATGCATTAGAATCTGCAGACAAAAACACACATTAAATATTACTGAAGTATTTGAAAATTCAAAGTCTAAAAATTTAATTCATAATATACAAAAGTACATAATAACTTACGGATACATATTGCGAAATGAAAAACCATGGATGCTTCACAGGAGTCTTGTATTGCATTAAATATAGGACCACCTCAACGAGCTGCAAAATCAATCTATGATATGTAAAATAAATATAATGAAAACTATTGCATAAAACCTGTAAAATAATTGTTGTATCTTATAAAACTGTTAAGTAGATCTTGTAAAATATTTTACATTTAGGAACATCTCAAAAAGTTGCAAAGTCAATCCATGATATATAAAATAAATAGAATGAAAACTATTGCATAAAATCTGTAAAAAAAACTGATATATCCTATAAAACTGTTAAGCATTTCATGTAATATTGTACATTTAAGACCATCTCAACAAGCTGCAAATTCAATCCATGATATGTAAAATAAATATAATGAAAACTATTGCATGAAACCTGTAAAATAACTGATACATACTATAAAACTATTAAGTACATAATGTAAAACTAGTTTGAGAATCTTGTAAAACAATTGCCAGAATCATCTAAACTAGTTCAAGAATCATGTAAAACTAGTGCAAGAATCATGTAAAACAATTATATCAGCTGAAATGCTAACTCAAGAACCTGCATGAATCAATCTAGATATTTTTAAATAAAAAAACTGAAAACTATTGCATAGATCATGTAAACTATTGCATATATCTTGTAGATCTATTAGATAGATCATGTAAACCTATTAGATAGATCCCGTAAAATATTATATAGATCATGTAAACTTGTTAGATAGATCCTATAAAATAAATTGAACAATTAAAGAATCTTGTACACCTAAGTAAAAATAATTAATAATCACATATCTGAATATGTTTATTCAGATTCAGATCTAAATGTGTCAACTTTTTAAGATCTAATGCAAGAATCTTGTATCACAACACAAAAGGTAGATCTGTTTCGATGATCAACATCAAGATAAACACGAAATAATTGAAGAAATCAGAAAAATCAGAAACTATAGACGAAAAGAAAGAATCAATCAAGTGATTACACAAAAATTCTCTTATTCGGATTCTCAAATCGGACGCTAGTAACGTGATTCTCAGATTGAGCACTAGTAGAGCCAATCGGAAAATAAAATGATAAATCTAAAACACAATATCTCATGAGTCAATCAGAATTTGTGCTAGTTACCTAGCTGATCTAAGGAAAGAAAGCAAAGATTCAGTTTGAGATCCTTTGTAATATGAAGAAATAGCCCACAAATAAAAAAATAAAGGATAAATAAGAAAAGGGAATCCATCGTACGTACAGAGAGCCCCAAAAATAACCTCTGATCCACTTCAGCCATTTATTTCCCCTTGCTCTGATCTCTCCGATCTATTTCTCCTTCACTAGAAGATGGATGGCGTTTCCGTACGATCCCTTGAATCGCTCCCCTCTCTTCGTTTTCTTGTCACCTCTTCCGCAATTCCCCATCGCCTGATCGATCTCCTCGCTTGAGTTCCTCTCGGTGAGTCTAGCTTGATCGTTCAGGCTCTTCTACTGGTTTTGGATCGATCCGGCTGATCGTAGATGAAAATCGCAGGAGAGATCACCAATTTGGAGAAGAGATCGTCAATTTGGAGAAGAGATTGCTAAATTTGAAAAGAACGGAGGAGAGAGACGAAACAACGCTTATTGGAAACTTAGTTATACAAAGAAGGAAGGTTTTAAAAGGCTAGTAATTAGTGGGGGCCGCTGGAGGCAGTGAATTACCGTTAGTGGCAGTTTAAACGTGATCTGATCAGCGCTGGGTAAAAAGTGGGGACAAAATCTTGAGTAAGAAAACCTTTTCTCTAAAAATAATATATGAACGTTTGCGGAGCCATTTATGCAAACGCCCACTAATTTAATTTTCTAGCACCGAGATATATTTGTCATAGGCTTATATTCAAGTGAAATTAAAGACATTATTCTTCCAAAAGCTTATTCTTTGTAGAATAATTATTTTAGTACCCACAGTTGAGTACCCGCATCGTACCCGCACTTAATTCATTCCCAATTAACTGCCATAACTGTAAGCGGTCCCCACAACTACCAATTAACTAATTTACATACTTTCCAGTTTGAATTTTAAATTTCCCTTTCTCTCCGTTTCTTCCTTTTTCGAAGCTTCCGCGATTTTGAGGCGATTTTAGATCGATTTCGAGGCGATTTGGAGACGATCGTCTAGCGATTTCGAAACTGGAAGCGGTTGTGTGGTCCCCTAATGCGGGTACGACGCGAGAATTTTTCATATATGTAGTTCATTGTATAGATATAAATACTTGTCTTGTATAGATATAAATACTTCACAATGTTACTATTAATACTTGTAAAATAAATTATAGTTTTAGAACGGTTGTGTGGTCCCCTAGTGCGGGTACGACGCGAGAATTTTTCAAAAAAAGTGCGGGTACGGTTATTTAAGGAAAATTCATATATCATATATGTAGTTCATTGTATAGATATAAATACTTGTCTTGTATAGGTATAAATACTTCACAATGTTACTATTAATACTTGTAAAACAAAATTACAGCTTTGGAACGGTTGTGTGGTCCCCTAATGCGGGTACGACGCGAGAATTTTTCAAAAAAAGTGCGGGTACAGTTATTTCAGGAAAATTCATATATCATATATGTAGTTCGTTGTATAGATATAAATACTTGTCTTGTATAGATATAAATACTTCACAATGTTACTATTAATACTTGTAAAATAAATTTACAAGTGCCGACAAAAAAAAAAATTGGTTTTAAAAAAAATTGGTTTTAAATACTTGATATCTTAAGTATAAATACTTGATGAATTACTATTAATATTTGATATCTTAGGTATGAATACTTTCTATTTTGTATGAATACTTTCATATTTGAATATTTGATACTTTGAAAAACGTGTAAAAGTATGTCATCATGGATCTCATTTGAAAGATAAAATTGTGTAGAACGCGTTCGTGGTTTTAAATTTGTAAAATTCCTCATAGATCGTCCCAAAAATTGGTTAGATTGACCGGAGAAAAAAAAACCACCTTGAAAAACGTGTAAAGATGAGTAGGTATTGTGTCCAGTTTTTTTTTAAATACTTGATATCTTAGGTATAAATACTTGATGAATTATATATTAATACTTGATAATTTAGGTATAAATACTTTCCATTTTGTATGTGAATTAATTTAAGTGCGGTCCCCAAAAACAGTTATGACAGTTAGGTGCAGGTACAATGCGGGTACTCAACTGCGGGTACTCATATCAGCTTCCTTCTTTGTATATCAGCCACATCCAGAGTCTACAGATCAGGAATGAAGATACAAAAGTCTCAAATTTTGACTTTAGTTATTATCTCCAGCCCTTTAATGTATGACTTAGTTAGTACAAATTTATAATATTTTTAGATATTAGCTATCTCAAAAACTTGATACATTTTCTGGCTGCTATGCCTATTATGTTGCTCTGAACAATGTTATGTCTCTCTTGTATGAGGTTCTCAATCCAGGTTATGTTGGCTAACTGATTTTTGTATTTAACTATTTCAGCAATAAAATGGACATTTGCTCTTTTTTTCTTTTTTTTTAATCTACTTTGATGGTGGAGTCACGTGTGTTTGGAATTTAGCAGTATGTATTTAATATAAAGAATCTTCAAAGTTACTTTATTATCGTCCCAACAACTTATTATGAAATATTAAAAAAAAATAGCAGCAAAAATTAAGATGAAGTAATGAGTCATGCTATGGTTTTTCTTTGTAAATTTTCTTATGGCGTTTCCCGCAATTATAGCCCTAGATTTGTCATTTATAAACTATACACCATTGATTTGACAAAGAACAAAATAGTCAAATATATAGAAGAGTATTTAATGCATGCTTAGAACAAATTCTTCAAGTCGTTGCTATTAATGTTCCAAAAAATTAAAAAAAAATCAAAGAAACAAAATTTGTCCTTTAAATTCCCAGTAGTAAGTCTATATATAATGCTCATTAGTTTTTATATTTACTAAAAAAAAGAAAAACATAACAAAAATTCTAGTATGATTGATACATGCATACTAAAGAACACTTGATCCTTATATTGTGCAAATCAAGAAATAGTTTAAAGACAAAAAAATGGGTAATCAACCAACAATAAGACCACATGTTCTTAAAAAGACTAATTATGTAACCTTCAAAAAAGAAAAGAAAAAAAATACTAACTATGTGATAATGAATAAAAGCATAATTATGAGTATATAAAAATTAAAGAGGACACGGTAGGTGATGACAGAACAATAGAGAGCACATAGGAGACGAGATGCTAGACATATGCAACTCATCCTCTGTGCTCTCTATCTTCTGTCAACAACACCTCTCTCCTAGTTAAGAAAACTTCAATTAAATTTTGAGGACTCAGATAGCAAATCCAAACAGGTTATCAACCAATATCCGAACATCAAACATGTATGATTCCGAGAGAGGAAGAGATCGAGTACACTGAAAGGCTTCATCGAGAGCAAACCAGCTGGCCAGAAAGTGCGTGCGTGTGCGTGCGTGTGTGTGTGTGGGGGGGGGGGGGGGGTGGTAATTGATCAATGTATGTTGACAATTAACCAGCTCTAACTGGCAAAGGATGAGATGCATTTGCACCTCTATTTATAGAGGAAGAAGTGTTGGAAAGCATCAAATATTGTACAGTGCAAGCACATGATGAAAAACAACTGCTATTCCCTTTTAATGATAGAAGAGGACCACTGTGAAGATGCCCACTTCCAATTTGGGAAATTAGTTTGCCGATCTATTGATGAAAGCCGCAAGTCTTCCGGTGTACTACATTGAATCCTTTCTCAATTCCAAGGCATCTAAGTAGAGGTGAAAACTGATCAGATAGGGAGCGGATAGTGGTAAAACCATATTCATATTTTTCTTATTTTTGGATACAATACGAATTGGATATTAGATGAATACAGATCGGATCGGATATATATTAAATAATATATAAATATTATCAAAAAAATATCAATGTTTATATATTTATTTAATTATAATTATGATAAATAACATAATATTTTTCATAATATATATTAAATTATATGATATATATCTACTATCGGATACGAATAATTGAAACATAAAACTATATCAGTATCCGTATCTACACGGATATTTAGATATTGAATATTCATATCTAATTTCGAATACGGATTAAAAATTATCTACTACATGTTCACCCCTACATCTAAGTCTAGATGTAAACGGATTGAATACCATCATTTTTCAGATATACATTCAGATAATTAATATTTCCAAATGTTCATTCACATATCTATTATATATATATAATCCTCATAGGATGTTGCTCATAGGATCTTGCTACAGTATATTCTACAGTAACAATGACATGTGGGTCTCACAAAAAAGAAATATTTTATTCTCCTTACTAAATTTTTACTAAATTTTTCTTCTCAACTCTCTCACCTCCTTTTACTTTTCCAGCTTCTTCGAGAGAGATCCACGGAATTCCAATCTTTCAACATCTTTCACTCTTCTTTCCCTTCTCTCCAACTCAGTTTTTGCTCTCTCCATTAAAACCTGTAATAAACACATTTGCTTCAATCTCGCGCTCTCTCCAGACCCACCTGCAACGATCCTAGTTGGTCGATGCAGGGAGAATCAATAAAGTTTGATTCTGCTAACTAAATTGAGATAATTTTGGATAGAAGTAAAGAAACGATAATATTTCCAACAACGAAAAGCAAAGAGCAAATCGTTTGGTTCAGTACATAATGACATGAAAAAACTCTCCATAAGGAGATTGGCCTTATAAAGGCGATCTAAAACGTAAAAGAAAGTAATTTATTTGAATGCAGAAAACATAAGATTTATTCTACGCTTGACACATCAACAGAAGATGCTGAGATGGCCAACAAACTAGCTGATCTGGCGAACGGTTCTAACAGACCCCTGAATATGTCAGAGCTTGCGGGTACGGACACTTCTCCAGTATTACTCCAGGGAGCTCCTCTCCAGTTTAGGGACTGGGCCTATGTTGTCAGTCTCAGATGCGCAAGAAACGCCCGACTTGGTTTGGGACCCTTCTGCAGCGTCGCTCCATTTAAATGAAACTTGACCGAACCCCTTGACCACACTACCCGTTTCTCTTCCTCTTTCAATCAAACTCCTCAGCCCAACGGTAACTCCCAAATCCCCCTTCTCTCGTTGCATTCCCTCCCCCTTAAGGATATTCATGTCCTCATGAATGAAATCGGTAAATTGTTGAGATATCCATTCATAGTCCTCCCAAGTCGCATCATCTTGAGCCTGGTTCCGCCACTGGATGAGCAGCTGTGTTTGTGCTGCGTTCTTCTTTTTCACCATGCGCCTGGCCAATATTGAGAGAGGTTCCAGTTTGCTTGCGGAGTGGAAACCAATCACGGGTAAGGTTGGAGAGGGTATTTGTTTATCACCTATCTTCTTCTTGAGCTGAGAAACATGGAATACTGGATGGATTTGGGAATTTGGAGGTAAATTTAGTTTGTAAGCTACTTCCCCAATTTTCTGCACAATTTCGAATGGTCCGTAGAATTTGGAACTCAACTTCTGGTTCTTCACCCCTCTGACAGAAATCTGTCGATAAGGCTGTAGTTTTAGGTAGACCCAGTCACCCACAGAGAATTTCCTCTCACTCCTATGCCTATTCTCCACTTTTCTCATCCTGTCATGTGCTTTTCTCAAATTACTCTTTAATTCGGCAAGGGTTGTCTGTCTATCTCTCAAAACAATGTTCACAGCCTCTACTTGGCTTTTTGGAATGCTGCCAAGAGCCAACTGAGGAGGTGGATACCCATAAAGTGCTTCAAAAGGAGTGCATTTGATAGCACTATGCCAATTAGTATTGTACCACCATTCAGCTAATGCTAGGTAGTCTTTCCACCTTGTTTGTTTGTCAAATACCATTCCCCTGAGGTATTGTTCTAGGCACTGGTTCACCTTCTCGGGTTTGTCCATCAGATTGAGGGTGGTAAGTTGTTCCCATGTTGAGTTTTACCTCCAGCTTCTCCATTAATTCACTCCAAAATTTACTTGTGAAAACGGGATCCCTGTCTGACACAATGGAAGTAGGTAAACCATGCAGTTTATACACTTGCTCCATGAATTCTTGAGCTACACTGGAAGCTGAGTAGGGGTGCTTCAATGGAATGAAGTAAGAGTACTTGGTCAATCTGTCCACAATGACCAAAATGACCTCATACCCTTTGGATTTTGGGAGACCCGTTATGAAATCCATCCCAATACTACACCAAGCTTCGGGTGGAATAGGGAGGGGTTGGATGAGTCCTGGATAAGAAACATGCTCACCTTTGTTGATTTGGCAGTTTGGGCACTGCTGTACATGAATGTGCACTGCTTCTTTCATGAAAGGCCAGAAAAATGACCTTTTTTCCCTTTGGTAGGTGGCTGTAATTCCAGAGTGCCCACCAAGGCTGGAACCATGTAATTCTTCCAATATCTTCTGTCTCCATTCTCCACTAGAGCCGACACATATCCTCCATTTGTATCGGATCAACTCTTGAAATTCAGTAAAGGATTTGGTGACTCAGCAGTACCTGTATCCTTCAATTTCCCCTTTAATTCTTGTATCCATTCATCTCCAACATAACTCTCTTGTATTTCTTCTATCCACTTGGGAACCAGCACACTAACCATCTGTACTTCTACTACTGGTGTATCTGTCACTGCATCACCCTCTTCTCTCCTTGAAAGAGCATCATCAACCTTGTTTTCAATGCCTTTATTATACTCAATCCTGTAATTCAAACCTAGCAATTTGCTCAGCCCTTTATGCTGCATAAGTGTATGACTCCTTTGCTCCAACAGGTATTTGAGTGCAATCTGGTCTGTCTTGATAATAAATTCAGTACCCGTTAGGTAATGCCTCCATTTCTGAACAACAGTAAAGAGAGTCAGCAGTTCTTTCTCGTAGGTTGACAATGCTTGACTCTTCACACCTAATTTCTTACTCAGGAAGGCTATTGGCCGGTTAGATTGCATGAGAACAGCTCCAATCCCTTCTTGGCTTGCATCAGTCTCAACCACAAATGGCAAGGTGAAGTCTGGTAGTTTAAGTACAGGGGTTTGCACCATGGCTTGCTTCAATTTGTCAAAGGCTTGTTGTGCTTCCTGGTCCCACCTGAATGCATTCTTTTTTAAGAGGTTAGTCAATGGTTTGGATATAATTTCATACCCTTGAATGAATTTTCTGTAATAGCCGGTCAATCCCAAAAATCCTCTCAATCCCTTAATATTTTTTTGAATTGGCCAACTACTCATAGATTCAATTTTGCTTGGATCAGTAGCAACCCCCTCTTTAGAAATTATGTGTCCCAAATACTCAATTTTATGAACCCCAAATGCACACTTGTTTTTCTTCACAAAGAGTTGCTGATCTTTTAGTGTTTATAAGACTATTTTTAAATACCCCACATGAGTTTCTAAGTTCTTGCCGTACACTAAAATATCATCAAAAAAAACCAATACAAATTTTCTCAGAAAGGGTCTAAAAATGTCATTCATCAAAGCCTGAAAAGTTGACGGGGCATTTGTTAGCCCAAAGGGCATAACAGTAAACTCATAGAGCCCTTCATGAGTTTGAAATGCGGTTTTATGGATGTCATGTTCAGCCATTCGGATCTGATGGTAACCTGACCTCAGGTCCAGTTTTGAGAAATAACAAGCCCCATTCAATTCATCCAATAACTCTTCAATGATTGGGATGAGAAATTTGTTCTTAATGGTTCCTCATGGAGCCTTCTATAATCCACGCACATCCTCCAACTTCCATCCTTCTTTTTAACCAAAAGAATGGGAGAAGAGTAAGAGCTAACACTAGGCTGAATGAAAGATTTTTGTAGCAGCTCTTGAACAATTTTCTCCACTTCTCCCTTCTGATGGTGAGACAGCCTGTATGGTCTTAGGTTAACCGGTGTAGCATCCAGACTCAGGTTAATTTGGTGGTCTATTGGTCTTTTAGGAGGTAGTTGTTGTGGTTCATCAAAAATGGTTGGGAATTGGTTCAAAAGGGTATTGATTTTGGGGTTGATTAGCAAGTCACTTCCTAACTTCTCTTCTCCTATTTTATACAACTGTGCCAAGAATACCTGGTTTCCCTTCTTCCCTTCCTCTTCCACATGTATCATTCCTTCACAGATTCTGAACTCAGTTGTTTTACTCCCTGACAGCAATTGGACTTCTTTACCCTTGTAATTAACCACAAATTGCCCTTTCATCAGGTTCAACCTAATGTCACCTAAACTTGCAATCCAGTCCACACCCAAAATTAACTCATAACCTTGGACTTCCAAGATTCTAAAATCAGCACAGAATGAGTGATCTTGAATAGTAAATTCAACACCTTTGCACAAATTGTTGGTGACTAGTTTTTCTCCAGTGACACTCCTTACCAGCAGGGTGGTAGTGGTGTTGGCAACTAAACCCAATTCTTGTACTATCAGAGGGTGGATGAAAGAGTGAGTTGCGCCTGTATCCACCAGAATACTTACAGAAATATTACGAACTTGCCCCTTATACCTGGGAGATAGGCCACTACCAGATTTACTACTTCCACTCAAGGTAACAATTTCGTCTTCCCCTTCTACTGTCTCCACTGGTTCATATTTCACTATTTGCCCATTGCCTTCAACTTCTCCTTCCTCCTCCTCCTCCTCTTCTCCTTCAAGAGCATGTATACCTTTATTACACTTGTGACCTTGCCCCCACTTCTCATTACACCTAAAGCATAAACCTAAGGCTCTTTTCTGGTCTAAAGTCATGGTGTTTTGGGGTTTGTTTGGTGGTCTGGAGTTGGAAGAATTTTCAAAGTTTTTTCTGAAATTTCCTCCAACATCTTTGACTGGTCGTATGAAACTGAGTTCGGTGGTTTGTAACTAGATTGGGCTTGGGGTTTCAGAAAGGTCTGTCTCTTGTCAGGAGGTGACACAGCCACTTCCAGTTCCAATGCCAGATTAAATGCTTCATTCAGAGTTTGTGGTTTAAAAAGGTTCATGCTGTTTTGAATTTCTTCCTTCAGTCCACAGATAAAACTCCACACAAAAAAAACTCGTTTTTAATGCCAGTCTCAATTAACAGCCTAGCTTTTGCCCTCTGAAATTCCCTTATATAGTCATCCACTGAGTTAACCTGTTGTACCTTTTTGAATTGTACTACTGGATTTAAATGGCTTCTTCTCTTAAAACGTTCAAAAACAGCATTAACTAGGGACTGCCATGACTGATTCGGGTATTCAACCCGATAACAACTATACCACTCTTCAGCATCCCCTATGAAATGTCTTGTTGCCATACCCACTTTGTACACATCAGCAGTTTGGTAGTAATTAAAATAAAAGTTACTGTGTTCTAACCATTCACTGGCTTTACTCCCATCAAAAACAGGAAGATCAATGTGTGGCATGAAGCCCCTTGCCAACTGACCAGCCTCTGCATTTCGATTTTGCCTTCTAGTATCACTATGTCCCTCACCTTCAGCATCAGGATGTGGGTCAGGTCCATCGTTATCATTCGCACGAAAAAACCGATCAGTTCGGTGTGCCTGATTACTGTTCTGACCAGTATCGCCACTTCTGTCCAGTACCAGAGATCTAATCCAGTTAGCTCTCTGAACTCGGTACGCAAGCTATTAAGCTGGTTCACTTGGTCTTGAAACTGAGCTTGGATTTGGTCTTCTCGACTTTGTTGAGACATCTGGATTTCTCTAGTGTACTGCGTCAATCGATCGTTCATGGCCATCAGATCTAACACGATCTCTTCTAGAGGATCATTTACACGCTGTTTTGGCGGCATCGTCTTCTAAAAATGCTACTTCCCAAATATGGAAACCTGGCTCTGATACGAGAACTACAACGATCCTAGTTGGTCGATGCAGGGAGAATCAATAAAGTTTGATTCTGCTAACTAAATTGAGATAATTTTGGATAGAAGTAAAGAAACGATAATATTTCCAACAACGAAAAGCAAACAGCAAATCGTTTGGTTCAGTACATAATGACATGAAAAAACTCTCCATAAGGAGATTGGCCTTATAACGGCGATCTAAAACGTAAAAGAAAGTAATTTATTTGAATGCAGAAAACATAAGATTTATTCTACGCTTGACACATCAGCAGAAGATGCTGAGATGGCCAACAAACTAGCTGATCTGGCAAACGATTCTAACAGACCCCTGAATATGTCTGTAACGTCCCGTCACGTTGATTTTTTTTAGTCATTATCATAAATCATCCCGAGAGAACGTAACGACTATTATAAGTATATATGTAACACTTCATCACGACTAGGTACATTTCATAGCTTATTTAAAATACGATAATTTTTATACAAACTAATACTAGAAAGTTTAAACACTTTGTAAACAAGAGTCAAAACGAGAAACCGATCTAATATACACACATCTTGAGTTAGGATCGCACGCGCAATTATCCATATAGAAAATGTCATAAGAAATCTTGTAGAAAAATACAAATATTTCTGAAATGAATGTCTCTTTACCTGGCCATAACAATTAGGAAATAAATACTAATCAAATTGTTAATTAAAACCTTAATTGGAGCTAGCCCTTTTAATAACCTTCTAAATTTTAACTTCAGCTGGATTATTCAGACGTACAGCTGTTAGTATTATAACCACAGCTCACTCATATTAATTCGGATTTGCATGAAATTTAATATCGGAAAATTTAACTTCAATATCTACAACCTTTGTTTAGAAACCTACCCCAAATTCTTAACGAAGAATTCTCCATAAAATTCCAAAGTCAGTAAACAGTATTATTCGGAAACTGCAGACCTCTGTCGACTATTTTAATCATTCCACCTCACTGGAAATTCCGATTAAGTTGAAATCAGTCGCATTTGAACCGTAACAGAAAATCCTACGATCCCTATGTAGTATATTTTTTCGAATTATGAACCTATAAGTCCAGGTAGATTTATCTTTAAGAATGAAAATTAAAACTGCAGAAAACAGAATTTTGTCATTAGCCTAAAGCGGTAAGATTAATTAATTATGGTCCATTAAAGCCCAATCCAACCCAACCAAAATCTGAAGACAACCATAACCTCGCCTTTATATAAACCCCTTACCTCACCCCCTGATACGTCCTATCTCGAGAGATGAGGCCGTATGGGAAATTGGGCTGAGTTGGGCTCGCCCTGCCAGAGGATGGCAGGCCGAGGTATGGATCGAGTTGAGAACTCGGGGTGGATATTGAGAGATTCGGACTCTGACCTGTATGATCTCTCTCTTGGTTAAAAGTTGCGTCCCCTGTTTCATGGGGATTATTGCCTTATATAGTCTAGCCATAACTGCCATCTCGGACGTTTATGGAGAACGTGGGCAGTTATGTCAGCCGTTACTGGGACGTGGGCATTAAGCTAGCCGTTTCCACGGCTATCCCGTATGTCGGTTGGCCTTAACCTATATTCGGGCCATATACTTTTGAGGCCTCCGAGTTGGGCCCCGGTTTAGTGAATCTTTGGGCTTTTTCATATGACGTCGGGTTGGCCTTGTAAAGGTCCGAATCTCAGTCTTTCATGGCCCAGTTTAGAGCAAGTAAAAGGGCCTATGGAACATGGTCCTATCATTAGCCCCCGAAGTCGGAATGCATCGGCGAGATGCTTTCGACTTGAGGATGAATAACTCATAAAACACGGCTTCTATTACCGACATTGGTGTATTATTCATGTTGTCAGAACTCGAGTATGGCATATGTTTGTTGATATGTTTCCCACAGGTTAAGTATCTCGGTATATATTACCGATATATATACATATATGTGTATATATATATGATGTGATTTTTTTTATGCATGATAAGGAAGATGTTATCCGAGTTAGAATTTGACGAGGAAAATGGTATCCGAGTTAATCAAAAATGAAAGAAGTGAAACATAGAAGCATAAGTAATCATTGATATTGCAAGAACAGAACAAGTCTAAATATAAGAAAACATCGAAATCATACAACGCCTCGATCTAGTAAAACATCGAAATCATACAACACCTAATTAGACTAAACATGAGACATGATATTATATAGTGCCTCGAAGAATATTTCCACCATGGGCGCTATGTCTGTCATGTCACGCCTTCCATGCACCGTGATGGCCATGTTCAGCTAAAAGACGAGTGTGATGTCGCTTCTCTAAGTTGAAAATCACACTTACACCATCTCATTGTCGGTATCCTCAAAGAGGTTATCCGATATGAGCTCGGGTTCAGTGGCGGTGTACAACGTTGGACCTCCGGTATTGCGTGATAAACACCCAGGACATTTCCAAAACCGGCGACGAGGGTCTGACCGTCCTTGGATGTCGTAATGGGTAAAGCAACTCCACTCATGGCACCCCCGACATTTCACCATCTCGTGCTTGGCTTCTTTGTTATGGCAGATAATGCACCTACGCAACTTGGGCTCGAGATCGAATTTATAAACGTCGTTCTCGTCTTCCTTGGTGAACGAGGGTGAGGTCAAGAAGGTCACCGATTTGGAGGTCCTCATTCGCGAGCATCCAATCCAAATCTTTCTCGGGAAAATGTTGGAGGAGGGTCCATCTCTCAGGCCGAGATAGGGCTCGTATTGTGTCCCGAGAACGTCGAGGATTAGGGGGAGGTATGTTGTGGCCGTGCCTTGATGGTTGGACATCGCGACTATGACCACGATCAAGGGGTGTTTTGTTTTTGGAAACAACTCTCTTGAAAGGCATCTCGGAGGTTTTAGAGAATGGTAAAAAGGTTTAGAGTGAAAATGTGCCTTGTAACATAAGGGGTCCGCTATTTATAGTCGTCATAGACAGATATTGCCATAAATACCGTAGGCCGTATTGTCAAAATAGGTAACCGCCAGCTACTAGCCATAAATGGCATTGGGCAGTGTGCCTCGTTAATGAGATGACAGGCTTTCGGCATTCCCGAGATGGTCAAATTGACTCGCATTAGACAGCATTAAGTAATAAAATGCTTATGCAAAACATATATTAATCAAAACAGCACGAGATAGAAACCTCGGCTAAGTTTACTACATAGGCATATATGTAAAGTTTAAAAGTTAACATCGAATTAAAAACAAAAGGCGGGCTATTCCCGCGATATTCTATATATTGCTAAGGCTATTCATGGCGGGAGCGCTTAGCCCGGCGTTCTTGATCCGAACAACTCTTGCAGGTGAAGGATGTGAAGCGGGGATCCTCATGGTTCCGAGGTGATCTACGAGCGAGACACTTGGGATGAAAAGCTTCTTCACATCCATTACAATGGAACATGTGGCGAAAGTTTCCTCGGGTTCGGCAAACGGCACATCTATCCCAGGCTAATGGGTCGTCCTCATCTTCCTCGGGGTCATTTGGGAGTGGCTAGATGTAGACATCGGGGTTCTTATGTGGAGGAGATGGGTGTAAGGATGGATTGTCATCATTCTCCTTTTTAACCTCGCCAGTTATGAATTTGTTATCTGTCATCGTGTTATAAGCCGAGGTGGAAGGGATAGTTGTGAATACTGGGTGTCTCGTTAAAGGGAGACGGAAGGATTATTTATAGTATACCGGCATTAATTACGTGATGCCTCGTCTTCCGTTACCCGCCGTCAGCCATCAAATCAGTCGTCAAATCGGTCAGGGGCACGGGGTTACGGCACAATCCTTGCGTGACACCTGGCGCGCGTCAGCTCGGTAAGAGCTCGAAGCGCAGGAATCGAGGCATCACCATGATGAAACGCGATGCTTCGTGGCTTCTTTTCGAAATTCGCGCAAGTATTGAGCGGGAAAATGGAGACCCCTATATATGTACACTTCGTCCCGACCCATCATTTGTTATCGCTTATCTTGAGTAACTCAACCTCGGAGCCACAGAACGAAAGTAATCTCGGTTATAGCAGAGGGAGTTCAGAGCTTTTAGACAGCTTCAGGAAAGACGTCGGACGAAGACCGAGTTGCGAAGGAATCATACGACAAGGTAATTCTTTATCACTTCGGTAGTCGACCTTATATTGATTAATTTTATCTGTAATTTTGTATGATCATTGCCGAGGTCAATAGTGATGTAGTGACCACATATGCATGGTAATGTTGTCAACCTTAGGATTAATGACCTGACATTGGCAATCGATTCGTATTTGATAAGTCGGTAAATGTAATATCTTAGAAATAAAGAATAACGGTTACCTAAGCAATCATGTTTCTTCGTTAATTTAGACATGGCCGGAGAACAAGAAGGATCTCGGGATCAATCGTCCGGTGCTTCAGGGGAGTTGTCCCCAATATCTCATCAATCCCTCCGCTCAAGTAGGGGCAAGAACCTTTTTGGTATGTCCCTCCCTCACCCCGATGCCGTGCCGGAAGGTTTTGAGGAAGACCAGTATGGTGAAGGGAATGAGGAAAATGAAGAAGGTTCATCTCGTGGTGAACTCGTTGTGACCCAAGCGGGGATATCTCGCGGGCCTTCGAAGCCTAGGAAGAAAAAAGCAAAGAAAGATGTCGTTCCCCGAGATGGTCATGGGGATGACTTGATTTTTCCGGTATCTGCCAGTATTTCTCCTAAACTGGTTGTCCGATATAAGGCTTATGCTGACGCCTTTTATGAGGAACTCGTGGATGAAGCCGATAGAGAAGAGTATCCGCGACATGCGCTTAAATTGAAAACCCCGGGTTTAAATGACCGAGCGCACGACTCGAGTCTCGGGATGTGCATATATTGGAAAATGCCGAAGTGCGGTTTCAAAATAAGGGTGTCTAAGTTTGTACGCGAGATATTACGACATCTCGATGTGGCCCCTGCACAGTTAACCGCACCCGCATGGTGTTATATCATGAGTTTTAAGTATTTGTTTGATTTTATGCCCGAGTTAGAACTATATTTCCCGAGTGTTGGGTTGTTCTTTCACTATTTCTCTGTTTTATATAATAATGAAAGCCACCTCGCAATTCGGAAGAATCCTAATGGTATTGCGCTTTTTGACAAGCTGTCAAAGGCAGATGATTGAAGTCATGGGTGGGTATATCTGGAGAATCCCACCGAGTTGCAGTGCTTCCGTGAAGTACGGAGGATCTGGCGTCCTCTAGAAAGAACAAATTTGACCCCGAGTTCACCCCCATCCTTGACTTCACGCGAATTAAAAGTTGTCCAAATTATTGACCGTTATTTCTCAAGTTAGTCTCTCTTTTTGTATTTGCACCGATATATCTTTGTATCGTATTTGTTTGTTTATCTCGTATTGTCATGAATGAATTGCTAACTGTTGCCTACTTCTTATGTCGCAGGCCATGGTTTTATGGCATTACCTTGGAAGGCTATTCGTCCGATCCCGATCTTCGCTAATCCAGAGGAAGGTTTTATTAAGAATACAGGGGTTCCGAATACAAAGGTTTGGAAGGCCCCGAAGTCAGTTCCTGCCGGTACCACAGCAGTTCTCCCCAAGTCATCTTCCAAGTCTGCGGCTGCCATCAAGAGCAAGAAGGACGGTGCTTCTGGTTCCTCCAAACCCGGGGGGTCTCAAAAGAGGAAGGAAGCCTTTCCGAGTTTAACGAGGGCAGAGAAGGGAAAGGACATTGCGGTAGAGGAACCTGAGCCAAAGAAACAAAAGACTCAGTCCGAGATTGTTTTGCGGAAACCCGAGGAGGTTACAGAGGGACCTTCTCAAGCCCGAGTCGACGCTGCTGAGGGGGAGTTGGAAAAAAATATCGAAGCCGTAGCAAGCGACGTGTGGAATTCCGCAGAGGAACATAAAGAATTCCTCAAGTTGCTAATTTCTGACCAAGGGTGACGTACCGGGTTCGTGTGGGGAACCGGGATTTCTCAAGGCTTCCTGGACAGCATTTTAGCCCATCTTCCCGGGTATACACTTATGCAGGAAGAGGAAGATCATCCCGATATCCGCGCTGCGTATTCTCGGGAGACATTTAGGTTGACTGCTACACAGTATCAAAAGAAGTGGGCTGAAAGGCATCCCGAGCAGGTCGTGGACCACGTGTTGAGGTCACTGCATGATGCTGGAGTTTTCTATGGGTTCCTCAAAGATTCGCTTGATAAGAATAAGCACGGTGCTCTTGCTATCACGGCTGATCAAGAGACGATCAACAAGGCGATTCTGGAGAGGAACTATTGGTTGAAATTGGCCAAGGAGAAAGACAAGGAAAAGAAGGTAGCTACTGGCCAAGCCGCCGTGAATTTGGCAAAATATGAGCTCGCATGCATCACGGGCAGGAAAGCTGACGCCGAGCGTCAGGAGATGGAGAAAAAAGCAAAGCGTTATAAACACAAAGCTGACAAATATAAGGGCAAGGTCGAGAAGCTTAAATCCGAGCTCGAGGTCCGGACCAAGGAGTTGGAAGAGGTGAGATCGGAAAATGCTCGTATACGAGATGAAGCGCAGAACTTGCCAAAGAGACATCTCAGCAAGTTTTTAGGCAGCAAAGCCTTCGCGCAAGCCGTCCCTTACGCGTGTAAGGATATGATGACGCATACTGTATACGAATATCTCGATGTGATGGGGGGTTTTTATCCATTTAAACCCGAGCATGTCGGGTTTACGGCAGTTGAGCCTGAGAACCTCGTGATTCGGGATCTCTCGAGCTATGGTTGGGACGAAGAAAAGGATGTATTTTTGAATCCGGATGGTTCCTTATTCAAAGAGGAGCTCCAACTCGAGAATCACCATCCTCTGGGTATTGTTCATCCTTGGCCCAAAGACAAATGGCCTGAACATCTCGACCTTCCTGATGGAGCTCCCGTAACGGAGATTGAAAACCATTCGTCTGATACTTCGTCCGAAGGAGAAGAAGATGACACCGAAGTAAGGGATGTCGAAGAGGATACCGCGGTGGGGAATGCCGAAGAGGGTAATACCACTCATCAGTACGAGGAGCAAGAAGATGAATTGGATGCAAATCTTTTTAACGCTCCGCTTGGTGGAGGAGAAGATGCTCTCGTGAGGCCGAATTCCCCTCCCTCATGTAAGTAAAAGTTCTATTATTACTATCACCTAGGTGTTTCATTCATGCTTAACCTTACTACTTGTTTGGTTTTGTTTGTAGGAAGGATCATGTCGAGCCTTGGATGCAACGTCGGTAGGAGTAAGACATTTGTACCCTCGAGATGTGGGGGTTTTAAAAGTTGTTGTAATGTGCACTATTTTTATTTACACCCCCGAGATGTGGGGGTTATAACAGAAACTTTTGTAATACAGTATTTGATACCCCCGGGATGTGGGTGTTTAACAGAACAGTTAGATGTAACTTGTTTCTTTTAATCGCATGTTTCTTTGCCCGAGGTTGATTTCTTTTCTTTCAACTTTATCTCGGTTATATGCTTTGATTTTCAAGTAAAGTGTACTTGATAGTATATCCTTGCCCCCCTTTTTTTTCTTTTTTTTTGACAGAAATGGTCAATGTGGGGGGACATGTACGTCGCGCAAACGTATGCGTTACCCCGAGGGGTTTTCGATAAATGTTCTCGACATAATAAAATTCATGTTACTGGTTTTACAGTCGTCGTCCCTTAGGACTGCATTAATTCAATGTGTATCTCGGGGGTATTACCCGAGACGCATTTCGTTGCTGTAAAAGGCTTTCGTTTATATATCTCGGACCCAATAATTGAAACACAACATCGATAACATCATATATATATTGATAAAAGCTTAGAACCAAAAACGAAGGCTTATCTCGCCCTGAGTATCTCGCGGCTAATAAAAAATATAAAAACGACATACATTAAGTGTAGAATTTACGGAGATGGCAAGTGTTCCATGGACGAGTTAGTATGAAACCACTCGGGTCTTCCAATTCATAAGCGCCTTTACCTCGCGGGCGAATGATCTTAAAGGGACCTTCCCATTGAGGAGCAAGTTTGCTGACATGTTTGCCAGTCGCTTCCACAGTTTTGAGTACCAAATCGCCCGGCTGGAATTCCCGGGGTACCACGTGTTTGTCAAATGCACGTTTAACCCTATGTTGATACTCCATTGTGCGGATGCGGGCCTTCTCCCGACCTTCTGTGATGAGGTCGAGTTCCGCGGTGCGTGCGTCGCGGTTGTTGTCAGTGGAATATGTCAAAGTACGGAGAGATGGTTCCATCATTTCGATTGGAGTGACTGCTTCCATGCCGAACACCAGAGAGTACGGAGTTTGTTGTGTGGCTTCTCTAGGTGTAGTGCGGTAGGCCAATAGAATGCCATCAAGTATGTCGGGCCAATTCTTTCTGTTTTCGGCAACTTTCTTCTTGAGGCCATCCAGAATAGTGCGGTTTGTGACCTCGGCTAAACCATTGCTAGCAGGGTGACTGACCGAGGTAAAGTTGTTCTGAATACCTAGGTTGGAGAGGAACGTCATGGTGCGTGCTGCGTTGAACTGCGTACCATTGTCCGAGATGAGAGCATGCGGTATGCCAAAACGACAAATGATGTTCCGCCAAATGAACTTCTCTGCTGTTGCGGCAGTGATAGTGGATAATGCTTCGGCTTCGACCCACTTAGTAAAATACTCGACGGCTACAATAATCCAACGGCGCTGTCCAACGGCTTTGGGAAAGGGCCCGACTATGTCTATTCCCCATAAGTCAAAAGGCCAGGCTCCCGAGATGGATATCTGATCATAAGTCGGGATATTGCTCAACTTGCTGTGGTATTGGCATCGCTCACATTTTCGGACTAGGTTTGCCGCATCATGTTGCATGGTTGGCCAGTAAAAGCCGGATCTGAGGATTCGTTTGGCAAGAGTTTTCGCACCCTGATGGCTTCCGCAGATGGCTTCATGTACCTCAGATAGCATTTTGGAGGCCATCTCCTCATTGATGCATTTAAGCCAAGGTCGCACGTACCCCCGTTTGTAGAGATGATTGTTGAATACAGAGTACATCGGTGCGATCCTTTTCAAACGTCGGGCTTCCAACTGATCGGTGGGGAGAACCCCGGTGTTAAGGAAATTCCACATCGGGGTAAACCAGGACTCACTGGGTTCACCGATGGCGAGTACGGTTACAGTATCAAGATTGATGCTGGATTCCGGAACATCCATAACAATCACGGGCCGATCTTTGTCAAGGTTGCCCGCGGCGCCAAGTTTGGACAAAGCATCGGCTTGGCAGTTCTTGTTGCGCGAGACATGTTGGATATCAACCTCGTCGAAATGGCTTTTGAGCAAGTGAAACTGCTGTCGGTACTTGCGCAACTTCTTGTCCATAACTCGGCATTCATCATTTATCTGTTTGACCGCTAACTCGGAGTCACTACGAAGATGAACCTCGCGGGCGCCCAATTCTTTAGCTAGTTTAAGGCCTGCTATCATGGCTTCATATTCTGTGGTGTTGTTTGTTACTGGGAATTGAAAATGAAGAGCATAATTCAAAGTTTCCCCGTGGGGACCTGTGAGGGATACCCCGGTTCCAGCCCCTTGTAACGAAGAGGCGCCATCGACATGGATAGTCCATCGTCCTTCGGACTCGGGAGGAACGCCGGAATACTCGGTGATAAAATCAGCGAAGATTTGCGATTTCAGAGCATTTTGCGGGTGGAAGGAAACATCAAACTCAGACAACTCAAGCGCCCAAGCTAACAATCGCCCGGATGAATCGAAATTCGAGAATACCTTTTTGAGCGGGATTCCGGTGTATACTTTGATGGAGTGAGACTGAAAATAAGGCCGCATTTTTCTAGCGGCGATGACGCGAGCATATGCTGCCTTCTCAATCTGGGAATACCTTGCTTCGGCATCCCGAAGTACATGGGAGACAAAATAAATTGGCTTCTGGTCTCGTCCTTCTTCCCGGACAAGGGCGGCACTGACTGCATGACCCGAGGTGGCCAGGTATATTACAAGAACATCGCCTGTGGTTGGTCTGCTGAGACATGGCGGATTAGCGAGATATGCTTTAATTTTTTCGAAGGCCGTGGCGCACTCCTCCGTCCATTCAAACCTGGCGGTTTTGCGCATGGCTTTGAAGAAAGGGAAACACACGTCCCCAGATCTCGCAATAAACCTATTGAGGGCGGCCAACTTGCCTGTGAGAGATTGCAGTTCTTTGAGGTTGCGCGGTGGCTTCATATCGAGGATGGCTTGCGATTTGGAAGGATGGATCTCAATGCCTCGCATAGAAACCATGAAACCAAGGAACTTACCGCCGGTTAGACCAAAAAAACTCTTCTTCGGGTTGAGTTTCATGTTGGCTGAATTCAGTGTCGCGAAGGTTTCTCTGAGATCTCGAACATGATCTAGGTCGGACATGCTCTTGACCAGCAAGTCATCCACGTATGCCTCTACATTTTGCCCGATCTGGTCATGGAATACAGTGTTGACCATGCGCTGGAACGTGGCTCCAGCATTGCGCAACCCGAAAGGCATAACCCGGTAGCAGTATAGCCCTGAGTTAGTTGTGAAAGCAGTTTTCTCCTCATCATCTTGGCTCATTCGGATTTGGTTATACCCGGAGAACGCATCCATGAAGCTGAGGTAGACGTGACCCGAGGTGGAGTCGACCAATTGGTCGATTTTGGGCAAAGGGAACGGATCCATGGGGCATGCTTTGTTGAGGTCAGTATAATCGATACACATACGCCAGTCGCCATTGGACTTCTTGACAAGCACGGGATTGGCTGTCCATTCAGGACATTCGACATTCCGGATAAAACCAGCATCGAGAAGCTTCTGTACTTCGCGTTTCACGGCCTGCTGCCGTTCTTCTCTCATGTTACGTTTCCGTTGCCTAACTGGTTTTGATCCTGACTTAATATGTAAGCGGTGTTCCGCTATTGATCTCGGAATGCCTGGCATGTCGGCTGCGGTCCAAGCAAAAACGGACTGGTTTTCTCGGAGAAACCTGATCAATTCCTCCTTTGCTTCCCCCTGTACTGCTTTTCCAATATTGAGTGTCTTGCCCTCACCCAAAACGAGTTGTTCGACTTCATCCGCGGGTTCAAGGGAAGTTTTTGCCTCAGCTTTATCTACCGGATCTAGTGCTAGGTCGGTGTTTGGAGGTAGAAAATCAGTGCTAGAACGCAACCGCTGTTGGTTGGTTTTGGTGTCGGATTGATCGACCTGGTGGACAGAGTCTCCTTGACCTTGAACAGACGTCATGTAGCATTCGCGGGCCACCTGTTGTTGGCCACTTTCTTCCCCTATGCCGTTATCAGTGTGGAATTTGATTTTCAGGTGTGAAGGAGAAATGACGGCGCCTATTTTGTTCAAGGTTGCTCTTCCTAGGATTGCATTGTATGCAGAAGGAGCATTGACGATGAGGAAGTCCACCATGACTTCTACTGTTCGAGGAAATGTGCCGAATGTCACTTTGAGCGGCATCATTCCCCGAGGTTGAAGGGCATCGCCCGTAAAACCTATCAAGGGTGAAATGTGTTGTTGGAGGGCGCAAGTGTTGAGGCCCATTTGTGTGAAGGCCGATAGGTATAGGATGTCTGCAGAACTTCCCGTATCAACTAACACCCTCTTAACCCTGTGAGTATTGATTTTGAGATTCAGTACCACGGGATCATCGTGTGGGCTGGAAATCTCACCTAGGTCCTTCTCGGAGAACGATATCGCTTCCTCGACCCGAGGTCTCTTTTTGTCGGTTTCGACCTGTAGAACAGTGGGGTATGGTTTTCGATTATCGCGGGGTAATATTCTTCTGATGGTCCCGCGATGGCCACCACTGATCACGTTAATGACAGGGCTGCTCTGCCGTTCTTGGCGTCTAGTCTCGGGACCATCCCGGGTGTGAGGACCGGCCTCACCAACTCGGGGTCCCGTATAATCATTCCTGTAAGGAATAGGTTTCTTAAAAACCTTGCCTTTACCGTTGTACTTCCTGGAGAACTTTCTGAAGAAATCGGGATTGATGAACTCGATCAACTTACCCTCGCGGGCCAGTCTCTCCAGGATGTCTTTGAGTTGAAGGCAATCCGCAGTGGAGTGCCCATTGAATCCATGGTACTCACACTTCTGGGAGTTGTCTTGTACCGTGAAAATGCCTTCAGGCAATGGCGGAGGAAGGTCAAACATGCCCTCTATGATATTGTACATCTCATGTCGCTTCTTGGTGAGAGGCGCATATCTGACGAAGTGCTGACGGTATCCCTCGGTGCCAGTTTTGTGTTCTTGCTCGGTCGGTTGGATGGGTTGGTTTCTTCGAGGTTCTCTTTGGTGGCGAAACCTGTCCTGAGCTGGCTGTTTGTTAGTTTGGTGTCGGGGAGATCGAGATCTAGGCCTCGTGGGGCTCCCATTATCATCCTCGGCACGGATGTAACCCTCCGCAAAGGTTACAAACTCCCTTAGAGTGGTTATTTTCTTCATGTGGGCTTCGTAACGCAAAGTTCCCGGACCCCCTTTACGGAGCCCTTTCTTGATGGCGGCTAAGGCGAATTCTTCATTGAGGTTCTGAATTCTCCGAGATGCCTGTATGAAACGGTTAACAAACGCACCTGTTCTTTCGCGCGGTCCCTGGACAATGTCTACGAGCATCTCGCACGTGGCTGGCGGCGGCTTGATAATCGTGTACCTCTCTAGGAATAGTTTCGCGAAGTCCTCGAATTTGTTAATGGACCTCCGGGGTAGTGTCATGTACCAATCCCATGCTTCCCCAGTTAAGCAAGTGGTGAAGACACGGCACATGATGGCATCGGTGGCTCCAAGGAGACGGAGTCGTTCAAGGAATCCGTACACAAAGTTGTGCGGATCCTGTGTGTCGCCGCTACCCCGAAAGCTTGGGAGGGTTGTCGGATACTTGAAATCCGTCATTGACTGGCGGTAAATGTCTCTGGACAGGGGGCCATCCTCGATTCCCATAGGCCGAGAGTAGGTGCCTGTCTTTTGGGATTTGAGTTCGGCTAGTTTGGCCGCAAGTCTGGTTTGGATCAGTTCTTCGACTTGAGCCATGTTAATGCCTCGGGGAGGGGTAGGTGATCGTCGATTCCTTCTTCGATCATCCCGGCGAGTCATATCCCGACATCGGGGTGGACTTCGTTCGCGTTCCCTGTGGGAGCAAGATTGTTCTCGGCGAGATGGTCTGGGTCCTCTGCCATGATTGGCTGATTCTTGTTCGTTATTGTGGTGGACTATAGGACCTCCGGCATTGAGCTCTCTTGCGGGATCAGGTCCCCTATTCTCGTCTTGTCCTTCCGGCCGTCTTCCTTCATCGGGATGGATCCCTGTTGGCGGAGCATTATGGTCCCTGCGTTCGGACTGGACTTGTTGTTCTGGCGGGGGAGGTGTGTATGTTTCCTCGCCAGTTCGGACCTGTGAAAATTCTCTGTCCAGATTTTGTGGCGAAACATTTGCCGGTCGGCTGTGGACACGATTTGCGGACAGAGGTCGTGGTATGGGTGCAGTGGTAGGTATGGTCTGATGTACAGGTCGCAGTGGTATTTGCTGAGAACAAGGTATTGGACCTGTCATGGGATACATCCCGTGAACGCCTCCAGGGCCCCATTGCCCAGAGGGTGTGACATAAGGATACTGGGGAGCCGTGGGTGTGTAAGCGGTCGCGCCGTAGGGGTACAATGGCGCTTGCTGAGGGTAATACGGTATGTAGGGTATCTGGTATGTACCAGTTATCGGGTTGTGCTCGGTATAAAGAGGTCTAGTTGTGTTTCCTTCAATGAACGAAGGTCGATTAGCGATGTCGAGTCCCGTGTGGCGAGACTGTGCAGGTTGGGGACCATGTGGTCGTATCATCGAGTTGCTAGGCCTCACCCCTTGAGGTTGGCTCTGGGAGGGGTGCCCTGTAGGCGGTGTGACTAAAGGAGTTGGTGTGATTGTTACTCCTAGCGGAGGGGTCGTCACTCCAGGTGGGAGCGGGGTTGATGCGTTAGGAAGAGCCATCTAATTCTGTATGTTTGGTAGGCGGGGCCCCACGGTGGTTGATACGTCCTATCTCGGGAGATGAGGCCGTATGGGAAATTGGGCTGAGTTGGGCTCGCCCTGCCAGAGGATGGCAGGCCGAGGTATGGATCGAGTTGAGAACTCGGGGTGGATATTGAGAGATTCGGACTCTGACCTGTATGATCTCTCTCTTGGTTAAAAGTTGCGTCCCCTGTTTCATGGGGATTATTGCCTTATATAGTCTAGCCATAACTGCCATCTCGGACGTTTATGGAGAACGTGGGCAGTTATGTCAGCCGTTACTGGGACGTGGGCATTAAGCTAGCCGTTTCCACGGCTATCCCGTATGTCGGTTGGCCTTAACCTATATTCGGGCCATATACTTTTGAGGCCTCCGAGTTGGGCCCCGGTTTAGTGAATCTTTGGGCTTTTTCATATGACGTCGGGTTGGCCTTGTAAAGGTCCGAATCCCAGTCTTTCATGGCCCAGTTTAAAGCAAGTAAAAGGGCCTGTGGAACATGGTCGTATCACCCCCCCCCCTCCACAGCCACCATCTCTCTATTTTTCTCTCTAGCCGACATCTTTCTCTCTCCCTCTCTCTCGCTAAGCCAAATCAATCTTTTTCATATACAAGAAATACTATGACTGAGTTTCCTTAATTCATTGGCATTCTAAGGTAAAAATACTAACTCATTAAATTACAACATTAAATTAAGTCATAGTTTTATTTCCTCCTAAACGTTAAATAGATCGACTTCTTTTTGTTGAAATTTAGTTACTCGAATTTTTCTTGTTTGAAATAAAACAAATATAAAGTCTCAATACTACAACTGGTATGACATCCGACGTAGTTTGAGACAAACAAACTAAATAACTTAAGATAATTTTTATTATTCTTTTTCTTGATTATTTCTTAAATCCAACGCTTGAATGATGCATTGACATCTAATACGGCTTGGTTTGGAGTAGAGTAACATTTAATTTATTTTGTTTCTGTTTCTTAATTAAATCCAACGCTTCAATGATGCATTGACATCTAATATGGCTTGGTTTGGAGTAGAGTAATGAATTTCTTTTAATTTTATTTCTTTATTGTGTTTATGGTCTTCAATCTATAAACGGTGAAAATATATAGCACCTATACGGATTGGATCCCTTGTGTTTAATGCATTTGGGTTGCGATTTGATTCATGGGACCTAGATGTTCTAAATTTTCAAGCAATCATAAATGGTAATCCAACTTAAAGTGCACAAACGTCAATGTGGATTTTAAAGTTTATAATTTATGTAACAAATTTTAATAGATCATTAGCAAGACAATAATAGAATTATACAAGAAACTAGATTAACACTAACCTTCATAATATTTATTCATATATTTCGCATGATAATACTTTAGCAAATGATAATTATTCCTTTTGATAAAATGCTTAAGTTATTTTTGTTAGGTTATAAGTTCACTACTTTATTTGACAATTTATTTAATAGAGCCTATATTGAATAGGCCTTGTTATCTATAACTAATAATAATTTGATGCTTATATAAATTTATTAATCTATTGAATAGACTTTTGCGAAAGCTTTAATTAAATTATTCGACTTCTTGAATTTTAATGATTCTTGCTCATACGTCTTTTATTTCTTTTCATGATTTTCGAATGAAAGAATGAGTAGTATTTCACACACACTTACCATATATTTTAGTAATCACAATGAATTTTAGTTAGTAACTAGAGAACCTCAAAATGACCATCGAAGAATATTAACTAGAAATTATGTGTACATGATTTAGGCTCAAGTTCAGAATTTCTAGAAGAGCCCAAGACGTCTAGTGAGTTCCTTACGATAACAGGTGCGGGTTTCCTAGACTTTATAAAACTATCTTACTTGCCTATTGGCATTCAATTGTTTATTATTGTGACATTAGTTAGAATTATGCATGTTGTTTTTCGAACCATTCGTATGACTTGAGTAGTACATAAATAAATTGCATGAAAGGATATGATTCATACATTGACCAATGGACTTGCATGAATAAGATGTGTTGAGCATGGCATGAATTGTGATTGAATAAAAGTGCATGACATGAACGAACAAGAAAACTGAACAGGGGCCGATATGCTTGCATATTGGGATGTATACATTGGGTCTAGTGTTCGACTGGACCCCTCGTTAACGTGACTGTAGACGAAAGCGGTCCTGTCACGGATGTGATTGTAGGCTGACGCGGTCCTATCACGGACGTGATTGCAGGTGCAAGCGGTCCTTTCACGGACGTGATTGTAGGCGGAAGCGGTCCTATCACCGCCAAGACCTAGCGGCATATGAATTCACCGTCTAGTGAGGCACACGAAATAGATTAACATAATTTTAAAAGTAAATGAAAGTAGTAAGTAATGATAGGATATGCATTGCATTAGAAGAAGCATACGCATTTTAATTATGTATGTTCATATTTGTGAGAATAAGTAAAGGTTTTATAAGCTCTGGGCTGGAACTAAATCCCGCACTGAGAGAAGGTTCGATCTCTCACCCGTTCCACTTTTACGTGGGTTCCAGGTAACAAAGAAGAAGGATTCGAGCAAGGACAAGAGTGAGACTAAGCGGGAATGCTTATGATTGATAAATTGCCACATGTTGTTAGTTATGTTTCTATTATTCAATAATTGATACATTGAGCAGGCATGGCAGTACGTGCTTGTGTTACTAGCCATGTCCGCCATGATCGTTTGTGAAACTCTTTTGATTATGAAATAAATGTGGCTTTATTTATATTGTTATTGATAATGTATGTGATGTGAATACGCCTTACGTAGAAATACGTGGCGGGTTGTCCCGGGGTGTGACAATGTCAGAGCTTGCGGGTACGGGCACTTCTCCAGTATTACTCCAAAGAGCTCCTCTCCAATTTAGGGACTGGGCCTATGTTGTCAGTCTCAGATGCGCAAGAAACGCCCAACTTGGTTTGGGACCCTTCTGCAGCGTCGCTCCATTTAAATGAAACTTGACCGAACCCCTTGACCACACTACCCGTTTCTCTTCCTCTTTCCATCAAACTCCTCAGCCCAACGGTAACTCCCAAATCCCCCTTCTCTCGTTGCACCACCTTTCACGATTTCTCATAGCGCCTGATTGTACCGCCGACGACTTGACCATTTACTCTCTTACAACCAACCCGCTTCGGCCCTTTTTGTCTTTCTCGCTTGGTGCTGAGACCGCGGTAGCTGCGCCACCAATAAAGGTGCTTTCTTTGTTGAATTTGAGATTTCAAAAGAAGATTTTGAGTGTATGAGAGAGCGGTCGTTTATGTGTTTGAGTAAATGCGCATGAGAAAGAAGTGAAGTCGTTGACCAAAGAGGAGCTTGGCAGAGCTACTTGGACATTGCTTCATACCATTACAGCTCAGGTGTTCGATATTATGCTTATATGGCTATTTTTCTTCTCTCTATTATATTTATATATAATTATCATTTCCAAATGTACTCATTCACATATTATATATAATTATCAGGGATCTAAATAGCGCGTTATAGCATTTTCAGACCATAAAAGCTATAGCGCTATTGGCGCTATAGCTGCGGCGCAATATGACAATAGCGTTTTGTTTTAAGCCGTTCCGCTATGACGCGATAAATACTATTTAAACCTTTGATAATTATATATAATTTAAAAAGAAGACTAATATTTCTATATTCTTTTTTATAAGTTAGTGGTTTTAAATACCAATTAACGATTTTATTAATAAAAAAAAAAGTATTTACAACGAGTTAATGATCTTAATTTTTAGATCTACCTTTTTATTCTTACGAAATCATCCAAACTACTCTTAATTACTCTATTACATTAATCCCCATCTCTCTCCAATCCGGATCTGCTCTTCTTGACCGCTGCGGCGCTCCGACAATCAGATTTGTTCACCGTCACGCTTCGATCGAGATGGAGTAGAGACTCAACGCTTTAATTTGCGGGTCTGCATCGTCTGCATTAACTCAAAATAGCATCTTTTGAGTTAATACATCTCGGCCGTCTGATTTTAAACGGAACCAATCCGGCGCCCGCCTATAAAGCAGGGAGCTCTTTAATATTAGTGCAGATTTGGTCAGCATGGATCTTAAAGCTGATCGGACGGTACAGATGCATGAACTCAAAAGATTCTTTTTTGAGTTAATGCAGAGGATACGAATTCTTAATTTGCCTTTGGTCCCTCCTCTTTTATTCTCCTTTTCGTTCGAGGTAGAGACGAGATAGAAGGAGAACACTGTATTGGAAATAAGGTCTAGAAAAGTAACTGGGTGTAGGTCCGATGCCCATCGGACCTTGTTTGGTTCCGATGAGCAGATCTACCGTAGGATAATGTAATGATTTGTGCGCATGAAATTGAAACATAAACACACGGTTTTTAAAGCATTTCGCACGAATCTAAAAGAAAATCGATGGTGATTAAACCCGTCGAACCGAGGTAGGTCCGATGCCCATCGGACCTACTCTCAGTTTCTAGAAAAGATGTGAGGGACGGACTGGACATGAGAGTGTGCGTGAAAAAGGGAGGGGAGGGGGGACAGCTGCGTTGCACTAAAATTGGGAATCAGCTAAATGTACTTCTCTCATTGTCCTATACCAAATTTTTGTAACATATATGTTCTGCATGTAAACACTTAACAAATTATTGTCAGCATGCTAAACATTATGTTTTAACATTAAATTAGGTACTGCTAACAAAAATATTATTGTTGTAAATAAATAGTCGAACAATTTTATATTAATTAACGAACTAAAACTAATAACTAATTCTCATTATGTTATTAGTCAAAATGTACAAAGAAATTATAAATCATAATTTTTTTAACATTAAAATTAACTGGCTAAATGTTTACAAGAACTATATTATTAAAAATAAATTGTTCAATATTATTAAAAATATCTGTCATACAATGTTCAAAAGTACAGTGTTTACAAGAAAAATAATTTTTTTTAACATTAAAATTAACTGGCTAAATGTTTACAAGAACTATATTATTAAAAATAAATTGTTCAAAAGTACAGTGTATCTAGAAAAAAACTTGAACCGAATACAACCAGATTTCAGTAACGGAGCCACATTGAATCAGGAGTAGACAACTACCTACTTCTGAATTTCAAAAATCGGATATATGTCTATATGTATAATTGGATTATTGCCTTCTACCGGTGAAAATGTTCTCTATTTATAAATAGCTCACAGTCTAAAGTAATTAATTCACGGCATCTAGTTATACTAATTTTTTTTGCCTACTCTAATGAAAAAAAATTTGACTATGCCCCGTTAGATTAAGTTTCAAAATTAATATACAATAGACACTTAAGGGATGAACTTCTCATGATTCTTATTTTCTTTTCTTTTTAGTAAAACTAAAAGCCCATAGCCGGAAATTAATTCACCTCCGACAGAATGGACGCTCAACTAATTTTTGTTGACCAGTTAAAAAAAAGTGCACTTTTGTCTAGTCTCTACCTTTTGTCTAGTCAGGTTCTGAGGCCCCTAATAAAAGTTATTACTTGGCGTAACATTAGCCTCTACCGACTGCCGGTTGTAAGCACCTCACATGCATGCGTCCTGATAGTCAAAAGAGGTACCAAACTAGCTACCGTAAAGCTACAATACCGATGATATGACTAAGACCAAGTCCATATTTCTCTACTTTAATACTACAATAACAATATGAAAATTTTGTATGACGCAATACTAACATTTTGATACAAAGTTGTTGGAATTTAAATTCTGATATTTCTCCGTATGTGAGTTTGTGATCCGGATAAGAAGTTGGAATTTGAATATGAAAATTATTATGTGAGTCAGATGCATTGTTGGCTAGAGAGATGTGTCATGTTGTTTAAGAGATGCATACTTTCGAAAGAGTTTCTTCGGAATTTATATATACAGTAGTAGAATTCACATTAAAAAATAGTCAATTTAGGAAATTAGGTCTAGATGCTTGAGAAAAAGAGAATCCTGAGTACTAGATACTTTAGTTGTGGATCAATAGGACACACTTGATCGGTATTTTGTTGGATCTTAATTTTTTTCGCGTGCTGAGATAATTCTGATTTTGATTTTTTTTTTTCTTACGATTCTTCATTTCTAGCAGAAGTCTTTTATAAAAATTAATTGAAATTTGAAAGGCTGAATTTTTATCTTTCTGCCTAAAAAATGTATGGCCAGAAACGTCACACGTTTCAAGATTTGACGATATATAGATCTGGTACATTTATATAGGGACCACAGGTAGGTTAATAGGTTGAGTACCTAATTATATATCGATCCTACTCATATGACAGTATGTACTATTTATTTTTCTATATAAAATTAAGTTTAAAAAAATGACCTTATCTGATGAGCGTACCTAATCAGCGTACAGGTAATCTTTTTGCCTCGTAATGGATCAAATGATTCAAATCAGATATAACCACTGCTTGAAATCTTTTTGCCTCGTACCTAATTATCTATCCTATTTGAATATAGTTAATCCGATCCGGCTAGCTTCAACAACTACCTTTTTTTTATGAACTTTCTCACATAGAAAATAATATTTTAACTTTCTCAACGAACCTACTTTCATCCAAAATTTTCAAGCATATTTTATTATTAGTGAAATAAAACAGTTTATAACATGAAATTTCATAAATAATGCGCGACTTGAAGAGGTAGGCTAGCATCCCTGCCGAATTTTTTTTTACCATCTTTGAAAAAAAAAAACCCTATATTGCTATTATTTTTGAAAATTTTCAAAATTACCAGGTCCGAATTATAGTGCGCAACTAACAGACTGATTGTTCATATTATTTCTATTTGTTTGTGGTCTTACAGATTATAGTTGTGCATTAAAATATATAAAAATATATAATAAACTTTGTAATAGATAATCGGAGTAAGTACGAAGTTTCACTTAATAAAATTAACAAATATTATTAACATATATAAACAAATTTAATTTTCGAATTTATTTACTATCAAGTCAAGTGGGTAAGCAAAATGAATGATATAGTGCATTAAAATACGCACAAAATCTTTCATATTTTGACCGCTTGACTTATTGCTAAAAAAAATTAAAAAATTAAAAAAATTTATGGAAACGAAACCCTCATTAAGAATATTGATTTGAACGGTTTGGATTTGTCGCTTAAAGCCAATTCGATTGATTTTGGAGGTCGGAAGCATATTAAGCTATTTATTAAAATCGTTGTTTTCAATGATTCTGAAATTTTTCACTGTTTATTATAATCAGCGATTTTAAAACTGACTTAATAAATAATAATAAAAATTCCAAAAAAATATAAAATTTGGTCTCCAATCACATTTGAGTATAGAGATCACATCTAACAGTTTGGATCGACCGTTTGGACTTTGAAATTCGAAAAACCAATTGGTTACACTACGGCTCCGGAACAAACGTTTTGATATTAGCCATCCTATATATATATATATATATATATATATATATATATATATATATATATAGAAAGAGAGAGAGAGGTTGGCTAATATCAAAACGTTTGTTCCTAGGCCATGGAACAAATGCTTTGGTTTTTATATTTTCAAAGTTCAAACAATCGATTCCAAACCGTTCAATATTCAATCTATTAAGAGAAAAGGTTATGATACCCAGAGACTCGTCCCCGCTTTTTACCCAGCGCTGATCTGATCTGCTTTGAACTATAATTAACGGTAATTAACTGTTATTAACTACTTTTAACAGACCATCTTATTTAAAACTTTCTTCTGATCCGTCTCCCAGTTCTCTCTCTCCTCTCAAATTTCCCGATCTCTATCCCCGCCATTTTTTCTCAAATTAATTTCTCGCGAGATCCGAGCTGACCTCTGACGGCCTCCCCTCCGACAAAATCTATGGCCGCGCTAACCTCGTCGCAGCTAGATCAGATCAGCAACAACAATCCCAATCGCTTGCACCTTACAATTTCATCGGAGATCCCAGGTCTGTGGCGCCGCCTCTCTTCCACTTTGATCCTTCTCTCTCACTCTCTCTCAATCCTTACAATTTTATCGGAGATCGAACGGCGAAAGACGATTTCATCGCCAGTGAAGCGAGAGGATGATGCCGCTGCCACTACCTTTCTCCCCTCCGTTGCCGCTTTCGATCACAACCTGAATCGGGATAAGGACCCGTACTGAGCCATCTCGCCTATATCCTGAGCCTATCGTCTCCACTTCTCTTATCAGATTTTGATCGCGTTCCTTTCATTTACCTTCTTCGTGCTTCTTTCGATTCCTTATATCTGGAAACATCTGGTAAGTATTTTTTCTTGTGAAAATATAAATTTTCGTTGAATCTATCTTTTTGGTTTAAATTTGTATTGAAATGAGCGAAATTTCAACTATCCAATTGCCAAAGGTGTACTACCGATTTGTCAATAATCCTCTTGCTCTGTATTATGACATAATTTTGAAAAAATAAGTATCATTAATTTGATCTTTAACATTAATTGACCGTAATTAATTGTGGTGGATAGTAATGTATATTACATACCAGGGTTAGCATGAGCTCATGATTTTCTCAATTTCAATCCAATAAAGTTGCATATGTCAGGGTTAGTAATTTAAGCATGCACAATGACAATCCAATTTCAATCTCAGGTTTGTTCCTTTTCTCTCTGTGTGTATTTAATATTAACCATTCTTTAGTGTAGTGAAGATTATGTCTTACTATACTAGCTAGTTCAACTAGCATTGTACCTAGGAGACGGTGAAGAAAGTGAAGCCAGCACGTTCAATGAATCAAGCAAAAAGTGCAGGAATTGGGGTTTCAGAAGCACTGTGTGATACTGTGTTATAATTGTACTGGTAAGATGAATCAGAGGAGTCAGTCCAGGGGATCTATTAGAACTATTAGAACTATAGTCAGTTCTCCATTGTAAGATTGAATTAGGAATTTCATGTCTGATTAACCAAAGCTTTTTTTCAGGTTTCATATGCTTGTGCTAATATCATCTTACAAGCTTTTTTTTTGTCAGGGTTCATGCCTAATCAAAAGAGTATGATGTATAGTTTTTTCTATTCTTATGTTTTGTTAAAATTTGATCTGGTCTATGTTATAAGGGGGGAGGATTACCATAGCTGTGAAGCTATACTTCGGGTTTCCAAGATGGCCGGGACAGTTTTGGTACATTGCTGGTACAGCTACTGTTTCCAAGATGCTGCTATGTGTATTTTTTTGTATGCTTATAGGGAATTTATGTTTGAAGGTTCTTAGATTTTCTATATACATATGCAGTAATCCAAAAGCTTGGAGTGGTACCCTTTTGTTGTGCAGTGTGTATTGATGCTACTGATTTCTAGGGTTTATATTTCTATTTGTTCTTCTTTCTGAGATGAATACTTTATTTGGGTAATGACCATTAATGTACTTCTTGTGCAGGATGACAATTCAGTTGTTTGTTTTTTGTTTCATTCTCAGAGGTTCATTGAACACATACGGGTACTTTCTCTCATTCTGTGTGTGTGTGTTGCTGCTACTGATTTCTAGTATTCCTGATATGAATATGTAGATAAATTTGAATTACAGAGAGGAGAGTTGGAGACGTCAGTGATTTATAGTCAAGCTCACCTTGCTAAATACTACAACAACAAGGCTTTTAATAGCCTTTGGATAGTAAATCTATATATTCTCATGCTTTTTTCGAGATGTAATTTTTCAAATTTCTGCTATATATGTTACTTTACCTTACTAGTTTTACTTTTACCATTGTATTGTCCTGCTAAATCATATAAACCGTGTTCGCTATATACATTAGAATGTCAAATTGTGAAACTCAGTTTGTAACTTGCCATATCCTTTCCAGTTTAATATGCTTAGAACTGTACTGGTATATACCACAGGAACTGAGGTTCTTGCCAGTTTACATTATGTACTTAAGAGTTTTATAGTATGTATCGGTTATTTTATAGGTTTCATGCAATAGTTTTCATTCTATTTATTTTACATATTATGGATTGAATTTGCAATTTTTGTGTTGCGCTTTGTCTACAATTTAATCACTGAGATCCCTATAAATTTCACACAGGTAATTTTATTAACTTTTAAGTTTATGATATAATTCCAATTTGTAGTTTGTATATGTTATTTTGATAGTTTCAATTGTCTATTTTACAGTATTGAAGTTTTGCAGTTCATGTCTGTTAGTTTTATAGTCTTGCATCTGCTAATTGTTCAGTATTGAAGTTTTGCATTTTTGAAATGCTTTAACAGTTTTATAGGATATATGAGTTATTTCACAATATTCATGCAATTTTTTTATAGGATATATAAGTTATGTAGGATATATGTAACAATTTACAGTATGGATGTAGTTTATAACATGATGCAATTTATAGGATACATATAACAATTTTACAGGATATGTGCAACAGTTTACGGTATTTACTTTGGTTAATCATAGTTACAGGATCTGTTTAACAGTTGTACTAATAAACTACATTAGACAGTGTATAACAATTAATAGAATTCCAGTATTTATCTAGTAAGTTTACAGTATTGATGCAGTTTATTACAGGATGTATTAGTCAGGTGTAAAGGTTATGTATTAGATAGTTTTTACTATGATTCACTTAGGTTACAGTATTCACTTTAGTTTATATGATATGTACAATTTTTACATGATACATATAACAGTTATTAATATTTATATATGGATCTATATCATGTAAAATAAGACTTAAATATTGTAAAATTATCAGATACAAACTATAAAATTAGCAGATGCTAATTTTACAGGATACATATAACAATTTTACAGGATATGTGCAACGGTTTACAGTATTCACTTTGGTTAATCATAGTTACAGGATCTGTTTAACAGTTGTACTGATAAACTGCATTAGACAGTGTATAACAGTTAATAGAATTCTAGTATTTATCTAGTGAGTTTACAGTATTGGTGCAGTTTATTACATGATGTATTAGTCAGGTGTAAAGGTTATGTATTAGATAGTTTTTACTATGATTCACTTTGGTTACAGTATTCATTTTAGTTTACAGGATATGTACAATTTTACAGGATACATATAACAATTATTAATATTTATATATGAATCTATATCATGTAAAATAAGACTTAAATATTGTAAAATTAGCAGATGCTAATTTTACAGGATACATATAACAATTTTACAGGATATGTGCAATAATTTACAGTATTCACTTTGGTTAATCATAGTTACATGATCTGTTTAACAGTTGTACTGATAAACTGCATTAGACAGTGTATAGCAGTTAAAAAATTCTAGTATTTATCTAGTAAGTTTACAGTATTGTTGCAGTTTATTACATGATGTATTAGTCAGGTGTAAAGGTTATGTATTAGACAGTTTTTACTATGATTCACTTTGGTTATAGTATTCACTTTAGTTTACAAGATATATGCAGTGTTCTACTGATTTAAAATTTTATAGGTTGCAACTGCTAATTTTACAGTATTGAAGTCTTGTAGTTCACATATGTTGCTTTTATAGTTTGCATCTGCTAATGGTTCATAACTCCAATTTATAACCTTGTTTATTATTATTTTTTTTTGCAGGATGATATCTTGAAAGAACGTGTGGTTCTAGCAATGAAACTTCTCACTCATCTAAATAACGTGCACCAGAGGGTTATGAAGTGACAAACGCCATTTTTGTATTGATGGTTATGAACAATTAACTTTGTTTATTGAAGTCTTGTTTGTACTTGTGAACAATTATGTGTGGTAACAATTATTGTTTGTGGTTGTTGCTTGCAATTCACATCTTACATTTTTGAACAATTTTTGGTTGTAGTTCACATCTTACAGTTGTTGGTTGTGGTTTTCAACACTTGTTGGTTGTGGTTTTGAACAGTTAATTTTTTATTAGTGAAATTTTATAGTTTGTATATGTTATTTTGATAGTTTCAGGATTCCATTTTACAGTATTGAAGTTTTGCTGTTCACATATGTTAGTTTTATAAGTTGCATCTGCTAATTTTACAGTATTGAAGTCTTTGTACTTCACATATATTAGTTTTATAGTTTGTATCTGCTAATTTTATAGTATTGAAGTCTTATTTTACATGATATAAATCCATATATAAATATTAATAATTGAAGAAAAAAATTACGTAAAAAAAAATACGAAAAAAAAAAATTTAAAAATTTTAAATTTGAAAAAAGAAAAATTTAATTTTGATGCAAAAAAATTAATTTTGCACAATTTTAGGTGTTATTTGTAAATAACTACAAGTTTGAGAAGTTGTTTGTTTTTGAAACCTTCTAGAAGCCGTCAGTTTTTCAAGTACAGCCGGAAGTACAGTATTTTTGCAAGTTGCAACTAACTTGGGGACCACTTCCAACTAACTTGGATTGTTAGATTTTTAAACTACTTATTATACATGATTTGTTGTTGAAGTTACAGTATTGGTTGTAGAGTTTTACAGTATTCGCGCAGGTCAAATGACAGTTTTTTTGGGGAAAAACTGGAGAAAGAAGCTTGGGGACAATTAGTCGGGTGACTAATTGTCCCCAAGCTTCAATCCCCAGTTTTTCCCCAAAAAAACTGTCATTTGACCTGCGCGAATACTGTAAAACTCTACAACCAATACTGTAACTTCAACGACAGATCATGTATAATAAGAAGTTTAAAAGTCCAACAATCCAAGTTAGTTGGAAGTGGTCCCCAAGTTAGTTGCAAACAGTTAGCAACTTGCAAAGCCACTGTACTTCCGGCTGTACTTGAAAAACTGACGGCTTCTAGAAGATTTAAAAAAACAAACCTAAAATTGTGCAAAATTAATTTTTTTGCATCAAAATTAATTTTTTTTTTCGATATTAAAATTTAAATTTTATTTTTATTTTTTTCGTATTTCTCTTTTTTCTTCAATTATTAATATTTGTATATCGATCTATATCATGTAAAATAAGGCTTACATACTGTAAAATTAGCAGATGTAAACTATAAAACTGACATATGTTAATAGCAAAATATAAAACTGACATATATTAATCACAAAATAAACTGACATACTGTAAAATAAGGCTTACATACTGTAAAATTAGCAGATGCAAACTATAAAACTGACATATGTTAATAGCAAAATATAAAACTGACATATATTAATCACAAAATAAACTATTCAAAACCATAAACTATAACAATCAACTATAAGATGTCACCACCCATAACTGTTACCACCCATAATTGTTACCACTGATACATCAATACAAACATAACTTCTTCACTTTATAACATACTGTAACATCATACTGTTCACAAGCACAGAGAAAAATTCAACAAAAAAACATGGCTAATACATCAATACAAACATGGCTTCTTCACTTCATAACCCTCTGGTGCACATTATTCGGATGAGTGAGAAGTTTCATCGCTAGAATCACGCGCTCTTTTGATATATCATCATGCAAAAAAAAAAAAGCAAGGTTAAAAATTGGAGTTATGAACCATTAGCAGATGCAAATAATCAAAGCAACATACTGCAAAATTGTTATATGTATCCTGCAAAATTGTTGATGTATCCTGTGAAATTTATCATGTAAAATTGCACATAAGCTGTAATCTAAAAGTGAATCACAGTAAAAGAATACTGTAACCAAAGTAAAAACTGTCTAATAAATAATTTGCATCTGCTAATTTGATAGTATTGAAGGCTTATTTTACATGGTATAGATCCATATATAAATATTAAAAATTGTTATATGTACCCTGTAAAATTGTCATATATATCCTGTAAAATTGTTAGATGTATCCTGTAAAATTGCACATATGCTGTAAACTAAAGTGAATCACAGTAAAAGAATACTGTAACCAAAGTAAATCACAGTAAAAACTGTCTAAATTATGTACCCTGTAAACTTGTCCTATGTATCATGTAAAATTGTTATATGTATCCTGTAAAATTGCACATATGCTGTAAACTAAAGTAAATACCGTAACTCCAGTGACTCATAGTAAAAACTGTCTAATACATAATTTGCATTTTCCAAATTTACAGTATTCAAGGCTTATTTTACATGATATAGATCCATATATAAATATTAATATTTGGTATATGTATCCTGCAAAATTGTTATATGTATCTTGTAAAATTATATTATGTATGCTGTAAAATTGTTATATGTATCCTGTAAAATTGCACATGTCCTGTAAACTAAAGTGAATACTGTAACCCAAGTAAAAACTGTCTAATACATCATGTCAAATGTTGTTTATGAGTACAACTGTTAAACAGATGCTGTAACTATGATTAACCAAAATGAATACTATAAACTGTTGCACATATCCTATAAAATTGTTATATGTATCCTATAAATTACATACTGTGATAAACTTATACAACCATACTGTAAATTGTTACATGAATCTTGTGAAATCAATGTATCCATACTGTAAATTGTTACATATATCCTAGGAGATAAATCCTATAAAATATTGTATAGATCATGTAAATCTATTAGATAGATCCTGTAAATAGATGTTGTAAACTAAAATTTTCAAATATTGATCGAGAGAAGCGCGATTTGGTCGAGACAGTGGTGATCACCAGAGAAATCGAAAAAGTATACAGATTGTCGATTTGAAGAAAAAAAATCAAAATCAGCATATCGACAATTGCATGGTATCAAAAATCAAAATAGTGGAAAATTATAATCTAAATTTGACGAAATATTAATTAAAAATTAAAATCCCTAGATCCTTCGAAAAAATCGAATCAATGACAAATAAAATCTGAGAAAATCAATCAATCATAACTAGACCAAAGTTTGAGATGCAATATCGCGATTGTATGATTTTGAGGGCTGAAATTGAAGAAAAATCGAAGCCGTGATCTGAAATCAAAACTACTTCGATATTCAAGAAAATTGAGGTCTGAAATCAAAACCTGTAGCGTGACACCACCGCTGTCTTCTTCGTCGTTCAAGTGGTCCAGTACTTCGTCACCGTCACTACCGTCGACAGGTAACTTTCTTTTTCTTCACCGTCGCTGCCGTCGCGTGTCACCGTCGCTGTCGTTGCTGCCATCGCGGCCGTCGCTGCCGTCGCGGCCGTCAGGACCGTCGCTGTCGTCGCGCGTCACCGTCGCTGCCGTCGCTAATTTCCCAATTAAACTGCTAACCATGAGAGATTAAAACTTTACTGTTATAGAAAAAACAAGCCAACATAAAACACATTACCTTCAAAGCAATATTTAAAAGCAGCACAAAATGAGAAGAAAATTACTGGACCTGCCAGCTCTATACGTGTCCATGTCCTCTCAATACATGGAAATAGGGTATAGTACTTGATGCAAAATTTTATGAAATTATGACATTGATGGATCTAGACTATTTATATGGATTTTGTAGATTATCTGAAATTTACGAAATCAGTTTAATCAAGGGAAATTTAAAAATCTGCATCGGCACTTCATCTATTTACTGAAATTTCTGAAATTATGTCAAAATTAACACTATATTTTCTGAAATTTCTAAAATTATGCCATACATGAAACACAAATATAGTACTTGGGAGATCACCGGTGCTATTAGTCCAAGATTTTCACTCGTCAAAGGAAAGGGAAGAACAGGATTCAACGAAGGAGGAGAGAGACCAACCTAGTACGGGGGATCTAGTCTAATCCTTACCTATCCGTGGAGCCTTGTAAATGAAGCAACTATCTCTTTCTTCTCTGACGCCAATGCCTCACAGATCTAGTCTAATCCTTCCTCCATACGATCAAGGTCACGAATAAGAGAAATTAAACACTGATTGATCAGCGCCAAAGTGTTACAGATCGTGAAGTAGAGAAAGGGAACTAGCAGGATTCGGCGAGTTGAGAGGCATTCTGGTCGTCTGACAAGGGATAACTTAGAGGCTTGGAAGAAAGGTCCAGAGGTGGTACCAAGAGTAAGAGAGAGAGGATGTACGGATGGCTTCACCATACCGGGGAGAGAATAGTGATTTTAGTTTTCAGGAGAAATAGATCGGAAAAGAGGATAGTGATTTTAGTTTTCTGAAAAAGAGATCGGAAGAGAGTTTGGAAAAAAGTTGAAGGGAAAAAGAGATCAGAGAGATGAGGAATGGTGGTTTTAGAAGGTGGGGACCACGTGGACAGTTAAAACTTGTTGGAAGTACATGAAAACTGCTGTGGGGATAATCTGGGGATGAAGAGCTGGGTACCAACACCTTTTCTCATATTAAAATGTGCTTGGAGATCAAATTTTATATTTTTTTTTGAATTTTTTTTATATTTATTAAGCCAGTTTTAAAATTGTTGTTTTCAATAATTCAGAATTTTTTCACTGTTTATTAAAATCAGCGATTTTAAAACTGACTTAATAAATAGTAAAAAAATTCCAACAAATGTATAATTTGGTCTCCAAGCACATTTTAATATAGATATCACATTTAACAGTTTGGATTAACCATTTGGACTTTGAAAATTGGAAAACCAATTGGTTGCACCACGGCTCCGGAACAAACATTTTGATATTAGCCAACCTCCATATATAGAGGAGGGTTCAAATGCCTCCATTTTTTGTACCTCTATCATGCCTCCATTTTTGAAACGCTAATAACTCAAAAATTTAGAACATAAACGTCAAAATAAAATAGTTAGATGTAATCTATATGATTTTCACTACACGCTCATAAAAAAAATTATCACGTTTTGTTTTTGCTTTTATGTGAATTAATAAGTGAAAAAATGAATATCTAGA
Organism: Carex myosuroides; assembly: GCA_028015225.1. Taxonomy (NCBI): domain Eukaryota; kingdom Viridiplantae; phylum Streptophyta; class Magnoliopsida; order Poales; family Cyperaceae; genus Carex; species Carex myosuroides. The sequence continues at coordinate 10,141,921 of CM051474.1, forward strand.
AATTATCCACATCAGTACATTTTTACAAGCTCTTGATGACAAACACAACAAAGTTGAAATATCATGATTTTTTACACATGCATAGATAAAATGATGTAGATCATATCTAATGGTTTTATTTTAACTTTTGAGTTATTAAAGTTTTAAAAAATGGAGGCATGATGGAGGCACAAAAAATAGAGGCATTTGAACTCTCCTCATATATATATATATATATATATATATATATATATATATATATATATATATATATAGAGAGAGAGAGAGAGAGAGAGAGTCCCACTAAATTGCTTCCGGAAGCACTTCGACCGAAGTGTTTACGGATCAAATTTAGCCTTTTGATGTTCGAAACGTCGAACTAAGTAGCTCAATAAATTAGTTATATAATAAACATGTAGAATACCAATTTTTACTATTTTTGAAATTTTTTAACTATTTTTTATGATTTTTGAAAGATGAACTTTTTTAACTAAAAATAAAAGTATTTTTAAGCCAAAAGAGACCATATTTCAAAAATCATAAAAAATAGTTAAAAATTTTCAAAAATAGTAAAAATCGGTATTCTATATGTTTATTATATAAGTAATTTATTGAGCTACTTAGATTGACATTTCGAACATCAAATATTAAAATTTGACCCCGTAAGCACTTCTATTGAAGTGCTTCCGGAAACAATTTAGTCAGACTCATATATATATATATAGGAGTTGGCTACGGTGCTACGCGTAGCATAGAGGGCCTCCGTGCTATGACTCAATATTTGAGTTTTGAAAATTATAACGGTCGATCTGAACCGTTCAACATGATCTCCATATGAATATGTACTTAAAAATCAAATTTTACATTTTTTAGAATTTTCTTACTATTATTTTAGATAGGTAGAAAATAGTAAAAAATTTTAAAAAATGTAAAATTTGGTTTGCAAGTACATATTCATATGGAGATCATATTGAACGGTTCGAATCGACCGTTAGATTTTAAAAACTCAAATATTGAGCTGTAGCACGGAGGCGCTCTATGCTACGCATAGCATATTAGCCAGATTATATATATATATATATATATATATATATATATATATATATATATATATATACATATATATATAAAGTTGTGCTATTATACATTGCAATGTATTGACCCCTCCGTGCATTGGACTAAAATCGTTGGATTCAAAGTCCAAACAGTCAATCCGAACCGTTCAACATGTTCTAAATATTGAAATGTGCTTGGAGACCAAATTTTACATTTTTTGGAATTTGTTTACTATTTATTAAGCCACTTTGAAAATAGCTGATCCAACGGTGAACAGTAAAAAATAGTAAAATTTTCTGGAGCACCGGATCAGACTTTTTCAAAGTGGCTTAATAAATAGTAAACAAATTCCAAAAAATGTAAATTTTGGTCTCCAAGCACATTTCAATATTTAGAAATGTTGAACGGTTCGGATCGACTGTTTGGACTTTGAATCCAACGATTTTAGTCCAATGCACGGAGGAGTCAATACATTGCAATGTATAATAGCCCATCTCTCTCTCTATATATATATATATATATATATATATATATATATATATATATATATATATATATAAGGAGGTGAAAAAAAGATAGACAGAAAAAGTGTTATAGAAGTAAATTTGGACGTTGATATATATTTTGGAGATCTGCATCTCTGCTAACTTATGATTTATATTATTGCATGTTATAAACCATTATTCACTACTACAAAACTGCAGCTTTCTCACACACAAAAAAGACATAATAGCGGTTTGACTACCGCTAGGGGACACAATTTCTAATATATTCTAAACACTAGCATATGAGTTACTTTTTCTAATGGTTCTGTACTAAAACCGCTAGAAAAAAAAAATACATTTTTCTAGCAGTTTTGTACTAAAATCGCTAGAAAAAAAGTAGTTTTAATTTTTAGCGGTTTTATACTTGAAACCGATAGAAAATGGTTGCTATGTCCATATAAAAAATCCCCACACAAAGAGGATAATAAGTAACTAGTATCGTACCCGTGCGTTGCAACGGAATATAATATAAAATTAAACATTAAGATTGCATAGAGAGACAAATAATAAATAACATTTAAGCTTTATTTTCAATTTAACATAGTGTATATATAGGAGCTAGGGTGTGTACGTGGAGTTGTAAATTTTTTTATATTATTTTAATACAATTGTTAGCAAATGCTAACCTTAAAAAATAACAGTAAAAAGAACAATAACAAATGAAAAAAAAAAGGATCAAATATAACATGAAAGAAATTCTAATTCATAATATGTGACAATTACATTTATACAAAATGAATCTAAGGATTTTTTTTCTGACACTAAATAATAAATAAATTAAATAAGGAAACAATGAGTAAATTGTACCTTGATGCTTACAATTTGCAGTTTGTACAAACACAATTTAGAAGATTTGCATGGATACAGATTTGAATCGTTCAGTTGGTGTATAAATCAGTTTTAATAAGTCGTCAACTTGCTAGAATTTGCTATAAATAGGCATATTAAATGTTGGCAACAATATCAGAAAAGATAATGAAGAGATATTTAGATGTATCTTTTTGTATCAAAAAGTATAAGAATTAAAAAAATAAATTTAAATAAAAGAATGCATACCTCCCCAATTGACCATTTTTCCTTCAACCAAATACCATCATCCTTGCAATCCTCTTGCTTCTCCCTATTCAACAATAACAGATCATCACTTATCAGCCACAATTAAACTCAAAAGTAGAAAACATAGATGCATATCCAAGTAAATGTGAACTCTTGATTTTCTCCGGGTCAGGGAGGGGCTGATTTGTATAGAAACAAAATTGAAAAATATATTCTAGATTTTTCGATTCTGCCATGGGAATCTTGTATAGAAACAAACAATGAGAATTAAGAAAACAAGGAAATAAGAAAACTGAGAAATATATTGCTAAAAGAAGAAATAAGAAAATATATTTCATGGAGAAATATAATGCTGCTGAATAGGAAAAATAAGGAAACATATTTGATGGACGGAGAGAAATATATTGTTGTCGAGTCTGCTCAGTATTGTGTGGCAATATGTGTGGCGAGTATGTTTTTAACTAAATTTAGTCTTCTACACATAAAACAGATGTATTTAATCAATAGAAGACATATTATTTGATTGAATGGCTGATATTAAATATGAAATTTTATCTTTCAATCGTAGCCGTTGGCGGATCAGGACATCTACGTGCTTAATATAAGAATGGAGATAAGTAATAACTCTGTGCTGAAATGGAAAAATTCGCATCCCCTGACCCCTTCAAACATCACACATGATATAATCTTGTCCCTCTTTCAGAGCTTTTATTTGTCTATTTTAATCTTTGTCTATTTTAAAGAGTATCACTAATATTCTAGATTTGAAATATTTTACATCACTACATTTGATTTTACACCATATATATTCAACAAATTTGACAAAATATACATACATTATCGAATGTATTACACATATGTTCATGCTCGATTTTTTTTTTAATTTTTAAGTCAGGTGGCCAGAAGCCAACTGACAATATATTAAATAAAAAAAGTTATTTACAATCCCTCCCTCTCCCGAAGGAGCTCTACTCACCTAGATAGTGCAGGCGCCAGTATTATTTGAGCTTTCAGATTCATGCAGAACATATTTGAACGGTTGGGATTTTCCAAGAAAACACTCAAAGCTTGAGATATATCTCAGAGGATGCGAATTCCATTTCAGCACAGACGAGAAAAGCCGAATTCTCACGACACGACACGCGTCATCTTTGATGGGGTCAGGGGCAAACTTATGAGAACTTCCTGTTGCTTTACTGTTTCACGGGTGCCGATCGATTTGCTGATTTGACTTATTCATATTATCATGTACATGTCGTGATGTTTTTATAATAGAGATTCCGAACTGCGCATGATAAAATAAAATCGTACTTGTACTTAAAAACATCTTAATCCAAATTATTTTTTATTGAAGAGAGAAGGGCTCAAGCACATGAAACAACATTTGATCAGAAATACTAGCTGAATTCCGCATCGGAACATTAAAAATATGCATGAAATGACATCTAATTTAAAAAATAATAATAATAATAATAATAATAAAGGCATGAGTTCGTTTTTCAAGAGATCTAGGGGCCAAAAAGTTTTAAAAAAAAAAAAGAACAAGAAGGTAAAGGACTTACCACCTCTTTGTCCTCTAATATATGTGTCGTGCTACTATCTAATTAATTAAAATATGGCTAAAAATAAAAATAAATTTATAGGTTTCTTGTTGTATATAGATAGAACATCAGTCGAATTTCATACAATTTAAGTATTGTTTGATGTGAAAGACTTGTGAATTTTGAATCGTTGAAATTTTAAAATCACTTGTTAAAAGATAAAACATGCTTGAAAATTTTATCATTTTATATAGGGATGATTTAGAAATTATGCTTATAATATTAGATTTCAAATTCAAATATTATTTTTGTAGTTGTTAAGATTGTCACGTGATCCCTCTTCCCTCCCCTTTAAAATAAGACAATTTCTATAAAAATGATATGCATGTGAAAATTTTGAAAAAATAAAAATTATAATTTGAAAACTATATATAGTGAAGAACAAGATAATTAGTTCCGCAAGAATCTCTGCGAAGTCTTTAAATTTCTTTTGGCAAAATTTCCAAATTTGAGATTATTATAAAATTGTTCTTAGATAATCATCAAATATAAGCTTATATTTTTAAATGTAATAATCATAAGTTATAGCACCTCAAGGAACCTGTTAAAGGACCGCTAAAAATAACAAACAAATGTCACTATATATTTTCACAATTCAAACAAGACACGTCTGAATTTTTTTTTAATTACAACTCTACAATAACCATATTCAATTATAAGGTAAGCTCATTTCACAAAAAGACGTTTGATAACTAGGACGTAAAAAAAATGGCGTCATTGGGTACGTAATGGCACGGAAGCCAAACCTTTGAACTATAGGGGTCAAACGTGAATGAGGTCAATTATATATAATTTTTATGATGTGAATGGGAGTCAATTTTACAGTATTCATAATATTTTAATCTAAATTATATAAAAAATCACATATAAATACAAAAAGTTGAAGAAAAAAAAATGGAGAGCTCAATTGACCCCTATTTGGTCTTAATACATCCGCCCCTGAACATGATACAACACGCATGCCGATCACATAACGTGGCTCATATATTGTGTTCGTGTCCATTCACATGACGTAATATTCTTCAGAAAAAATGACATGACACACTAATAGATTATGTAATAGGATTATGTAATAGGTTGACTTAGTCAACATAGATGTATTAGTGTAATAGGCGCAGCACTCCTTTAGCCCCTATCTGTTAGTCAGTTAGACTGGATATCTATATATACCCTCATGCTTTATTACATCAACAAGATAATAAATCATATTTTCACATTCTGATTACTCTTCCTAATATGGTATCAGAGCTAAGGAAAACCTTCGGCTGCTTGAGGAAGGCCTTCTCAGTTTGTTCCGCCATGGCTGTGAAGAAAGGAGATCGGAAGCAGGCTGGAGAGAATAGAAATGCGGCGGCGCCTGAGAAGGGAAGACGAGCGAGTACAAAACCCTTTTTAGTGCAGAATTTCTACTTTCTAGACAGCAGTAAAAGCCTTCTTTCCACTGCCACCGGCTGATCCAGCTGGGATGACCTTCAACACATTAAACCTCACTGTCTTTGACAAGGGCCTGCACTGGCCAATGATAACATGGTCACCTTCCTTCACACGAAAGCATGGCGAAACGTGAGCAGGGATATTGGAGTGCCTCTTCTCGTACCTCTGGTATTTCTTGACAAAGTGGAGATAGTTCCTTCAAGAAAGGCCACACTGCACTAGAGTGTTGTTATCGTTTCGATCATGCGTACACAGCTGATGCTCCATCCCAGTTTCAAGCTCATTTTCATACCACAACCGCTGCACCTCATGAAGGATGGTTCCTTGACTCGGGTGCTTCGCATCATGTGACATCCGATCTAAATAACCTTCATTCTTTTACTCCATATAGTGGTAATGAACAACTTCAAGTAGGTAATGGCTCTACTCTATCTATTTGTCATATTGGTACCTCTTCTCTTTCTATACCAAATGGTTCTCTAAAATTAAACGGTATACTTCATGTTCCAACTATTACAAAGAATCTTATTAGCATTTCAAAATTTGCTCTTGACAATAATGTATTTCTCGAATTTCACCCTTCTTATTGTGTCATAAAGAATCGTCGGTCCAAGATACCGCTCCTTCATGCTAAGCTTCAAAATGGTCTCTATAGCATTGGTTCTAGTCCTCAAGCTTTCCTTGGTGAAAAGGTTTCGGCCGACACTTGGCACAAAAGATTGGGACACCCCTCTACCAACACTACTAGGTTTATAATAAATGCTAATAAGCTACCAATTATGTCTACTACCTTGAATTTTTGTGGAGATTGTAATAAAGCTAAGGCTCATGTTTTGCCCTTTAAACCTTCTACATCTATTGTTTCTTCTCCTTTACATGTAATTCATTCGGATTTATGGGGTCCCTCCCCTATTATTTCTACTAATGGTTTTAGATACTATGTTAATTTTGTAGATGAATTTTCTCGTTTTTCTTGGATTTATTTTCTTCGAACTAAAGACGAAGTTGTTCATGTCTTCTCTCAATTTAAAGCTCAAGTTGAAAATTTACTTGGCACATCTATCAAAATTCTTCAAACGGATGGTGGGTCCGAATATAAACCGATTTCTAAACTTTTCCCTCATCTCATTCACCAAACTTCTTGTCCCTACACTCCCCAACAAAACGGTTTAGCGGAGCGTAAGCATCGACACATCATCGAACTTAGTTTAGCAATCATGTCTCATGCCTCTTTACCTTCTTCTCTATGGGATCATGTTTTTCAAAGTGTTGTGTTTTTAATTAATCGCTTACCACCTACTACACCTCCTCATACTCCTCCTTTTACAATTCTTTTTAATCAAAAACCCGATTACAAATTTTGTCGTGTCATTGGTTGTCTTTGTTTTCCTTTTATTCGTCCCTACAATTCCCACAAACTCCAATTTCGTTCCTTGCCTTGTGTTTTTCTAGGCTATTGTCAAACACAAAAAGGCTATAAATGCCTTCATATTCCTTCAAATAAAATTTATGTTAGTCGAAATGTTTCCTTTGATGAAACTATTTTTCCTTTTGCTCACATTTCTTCTTCTGATTCTTCCCTTCGAGATTCACTTTCTCCTCTGCCATCCGACTGGACCTCTCTTACTCTTATTCCAGTTTTTAAAAATCCTATTTCTTCTCTTTCTTCCTTGCGGCCCAGATCTTCACAAAATCATTTATCCCTTGATTCGGCCCAAGCTGCCTTACCACTTACTTCGGCCCAGGTCACATTACCTCTTGCTTCGGCCCAGCCTACTATACCTTCTTCTTCTATTCAGCCCAATATTCCAACTCAGCCAACTTCTCTTGATACGGCCCAGGCTGACACTCCCTCAACTTCCTTTTCTAATTCCGCTGCTACCTCAAACACCGATCCTATGACTCCTCTTATGTCCACAGAGAGCACTTCTGCTCCTATTATTCATCCTTTATCTCCAGGTCCTTCTCATCATCACATGGTTACAAGACAACGAGACAACACACGCAAGAAGAAGCACTTTCCCGACGCTACCAAACATCCTCTTCCTTCCTCTTCTCATGATGAACCGACTTCTTTCACCACGGCAAATAAAATTCCCGAGTGGCGTGATGCGATGGCTAAAGAATTAAATGCTCTTGCTCAAAATAGTACATGGACTCTAGTTCCTCCACCTTCGACTCAACGTGTCATTGGATGCAAGTGGATCTACAAAATCAAGCGCCATGCCGATGGTTCGATTGAGCGTCACAAAGCACGACTTGTGGCAAAGGGTTACAACCAAGAAGAAGGCATCGATTATCAAGAAACCTTTAGTCCCGTAGTCAAACCGACAACCATTCGATTGGTTCTTTCTCTTGCTACATCTCGAAAATGGTCGATCAAACAACTTGATGTCAACAACGCTTTTCTACATGGTGATCTTCACGAGTGTGTTTACATATCTCAACCACCCGGATTTGTCGATCCTCACAAGCCCTCTTATGTGTGCCTTCTCAAAAAGGCATTGTACGGCCTCAAGCAAGCTCCTCGTGCATGGTTCCAAAAATTTGCATCGGCCCTATTTGACCTCGATTTTATTGCTTCTCAATCCGATCCTTCGCTTTTTATTTGTCCTTTACAAAATTCTATTACTCTTGTTCTAGTTTACGTAGATGATATTCTTGTTACAGGTTCTTCTCATGTTCTTGTCACCTCGCTTATTTCTTCCCTTGCCTTGCGGTTTTCACTCAAAGATTTGGGTGATCTTCACTACTTTCTCGGCATTCAAGTCTCCTCCACGCCCCATGGCATTCATCTTTCGCAACCCAAATATGTTCGTGATCTTCTACATCGATCGAAGATGGAAGGCGCAAAACCTTGCACGACTCCTTGCCCACCCGGCCTTGCTCTCTCTAAATTCCACGGGTCACCCATGGCCGACCCTAACATGTACCGTAGCACCGTAGACGCCTTGCAATACGCTACAATCACTCGCCCGGATATCTCCTTCGCGGTTGATAGGTCTAAATTATATACACATTCGATCTAGTTTTAATCACATAATAACACCAAATATCTTGTATTTTAATAGAGAATATAATGAAATATATCCAAGAATCAAGTTACTGCCGAAGTCTATTTAAATTACAGGAAATGGAGCAAATTGTAGATCTTCTCGCAAGCTTTCCGAAAAGTGGTAGAACACCGAAAACGGAGTTACGGATCATAAGTTATGCCCGTTTGAATTTCAGAGCAAAACAGGAGAAACCGAGCGCAGTGCGGACGCACTGACCCAGAGTGCGGACGCACTCAGCCATCAGACAGAAAACAGAAAAGTCCGAGAGCAGTGCGGACGCACTGACCCGAGTGCGGACGCATTCAGCCGACACACAGTTCGTATTTTGGCCATATCTTTGTCATACGAACTCCGATTTGGGTGATTCAAAGCTTGACGGAACCAGGACAAAGAGATCTACAACTTTCATGAAGGAACCAGATCCAAATTCGGAATGTATAATTTTGTACAGCTGCATCAATGGCCGCATCAGCCTGAAAAGTCTCCCAGTGCGGACGCACTAAGATCCAGTGCGGACGCACTCAGGAAAATTTGCAGAAAATCCAGAAAAGGAAACTTGGAACCAAAGGAGATTTGGAGTCGGTGCGACCCAGTGCGGACGCACTCACCACCAGTGCGGACGCACTGGACTCGCAGACAGCCATAAATTCGCATTTTCAAAAGGTTTTCTATTCTTGGCTTCCAAGGAACCCGTTTTAGAAGGCCAATAATAGGCATGGCAGTCTGAGAAGTGCCCCCACTAACTCCACTTCTATCCTCTAAATTGGGCAAGGCCTTTGGCTATAAAAGGAGAAGAATTTCGTCTCTCTCAGGATCCATTATTGTACATATCCATTATTATATCCATTTTCCACAAATTGAGAGAGAGAGATCCTGCAGAAATTCTAGAAGGCTTTTCAAGGAAGGAGAAGAAGAAGATTCAGGCAAGGAGTCGGCAAGATCGAGGTTTTAGATCTAAGAAAGGGTGTAATCATTTCTTTATCTTATTTCTTATTGTTTTTGCCAATCTTTGTTATGGATCTCTCCAAGAGAGAGTAGTTCTCTTTCTAGGGGTTTAGGTCAATGCATGAACTTGTTTAATTCTAGATTATTCGGATATTTGTTTTTATTATGATTGTGTTATCGGATTTGATTGTTAATTTCTGTGATTTATTCTTTATGAATTTCATTAGTACTCGTTCCTTTGAGTTCACCTGGTTAGGGTTTATTGAATTGAAGTAGTTTTGAAATCGCGTTGATCGTGTTTTTCCGCTTTAAGTTTATTAAATTCCGGCATTGGTCATGAGGAGACTACTAATTGAAACCATAAAGACACACCTTAGGGTTGGGTTAGAAGCGACCGTACTTTGATATCCAATCCGGAACTATAGAAATTAAAGTTAGGATTTTGGTGAAGGACCGAAAGGAGAAGGCAAATCCTAAATTAGGACACCTTAGAACAAATATCGATATATGCTTTGTAGCATGAGATTAAATATCCCTCTAGGTTAGTGACAGCCCTAGAATTCGAGGCACATTAATCCATAAAGCGCAAAGTATTTGTATTAATATTTGTTCCAAAGGCTAACATAGGTTAGAAACCTCATCAAATCAAACATGAATTTAAACAAACCGAATAAATAGAATTAGCAAGGGATTGTAGACCGAATACCCCTAGATCTCCTTAAACTTGAAAACAAACCAATCTTTCTTTCCTTTATTTTATTTACATTTATTGTTTGAAACTCCTCTTTTTCGGGTATTGAACCCAACTTAGGATTTTAAGAACAAACCCCCCCACTTTACTTTTATTGTTTTGTTTTAGAAGTAGTTTTCTTTATTAAAAATTGGTATTTCCCTCTCTCCCTGCGGATCGACACCTAAATACTACAATCGATAGGTTGTGCGCTTGCAACTAACCTATTCATTGAGTACGAAGGTTTTATAAATATTAAAGGCAAAAGAGTACAAAATCATTATATCTAAAATACTCAACAAGCTTTTTGGCGCCGTTGCCGGGGAGAATAGGATAGATACTAGTTTTTATTTTAGGAAAGTACTTTTAATTCTTAGTTTCCTTATTTACTTTTCAGAAAAATTAAAAATTCAAAAATAGTTTATTTATTTATTTATTTTTTTTTTACAATTTCTGAAATTTACTTTCCTTATTTAAGAAAAATCCAAAAATATTTACTTTCCTTATTTAATTTTCTGCACTTTACTATTCTCTATTTCTATTCTCTCTCTTTCACATTTCATCTCTTTTCTTCTCTCATGGCGAGCCCAAACCAACAAGGCCACCGCTTCGGTTTCATTCCTCAAGGCCAAGATCCACGCGAAATCAAGCCCTCTCTCATCCACTTGCTTGGCCAAAGTCAGTTTGGAGGAGCCCTAAACGAAGATCCACATGCCCACTTGGCGGTCTTCGAAGAATCTTGCGGCACCTTCGCTCGAGAAGGAGAAGAGCTCGACAACCTAAAGCTCAAATGCTTCCATCTATCCCTCCGTGACAATGCAAGGACATGGCTAAGGACCGTGAATCGTGACAACATAAGAAGATGGGACGACATGGAGAAGTTATTCTTAGGAAAATACTTTCCTCCATCCAAAACCCAACACTTTCGAACGAAGATCACGACCTTCAAGCAAGCCGAGGGAGAATCTTTGACTGAGGCATGGGATAGATGGGCGGAGCTTCAACGCTTGTGCCCTAACCATGGTCTCGACATGTGGTTGCTCTTCCAATTCTTCTTTGCAGGTTGCACAATCGCCACAAAGACTCACTTGAATTCCGCCGCAGGAGGTAATATGTCCAAGATGGATCCCCAACAAGCCATGCTAATGATCGAGGACATGGCAATCAACCAAAGGGAATGGACGGCCGAGAGAAGTGGACGAACCCAAACCACATCGGGAGTCCTAAAAACCGACGAAGTTACCGCCTTGAAAGCCCAAATAGATGCCTTGCAACATCAAATGGCACACATGCAAAACGCCAAATCCGTGACAAAGAAGGCTTCATGCAGCATTTGTGGAGAGGCGACTCATATCACCGCCGATTGCCAAGTCCTCATAGAAGGAGAGGAAGTCGAGCAAGCCAATGCAATATTCTACAATCAAGGTGATAAGAGGAACGACCCGATCTACAATAAGGTTAGGCCAAATGATAACTCAAATACATACAACCCTAACACAAGGTGGAACCATCCGAATTTCAAGTGGAGGACTGAAAATGACAACTCAAATCAATATCAAGGTAATTCCAATCAATACCAAAATTGGTCAAACCAAAACTCGTACGAAGGACCTTCTCAAAACAATAAATTAGAAAAATTGATAGAGGGCCTTGTGATATCTCAAAACGAGTTCATGAACCAACAAAGAAGCACCAATACCGATATTTTGGATTCCTTGAGGAATTTGAACAATAGGTTTGAGTTTTTAGAAACTAAAACGAAGATGCTAGAGACACAAATAGCACAACAAGCATCTTCGTCCTCTCGCCAACAAGGCACACTTCCGGGCAAACCCGACATCAATCCACGAGAGTATGCAAATGCTGTGACTTTGAGGAGTGATAAGGAATATGATGAACCAATCCAACCACAAGGACTCCCTCAATCCACACAATCTGAACCGATTTCAGCCGCACCAATTGATCCACCAATCGCACCGGCATCAGAAAAGCATCACAAAACTGGTAATTCTAACTCAACAAAGGTACAAAAATCTGAAACTCCAAAGTATGTTCCTCCTCTTAGGTTCCTACCTTTTCCACAACGGTTGGTAAAGAACAAACTAGACCAACAATATGCCAAATTCATTGAACAATTGAAAAAACTGAACATTACCATACCTTTCACCGAGGCAATTGCACAAATGCCAACCTATGTCAAGTTTCTCAAAGAAATGTTGTCAAACAAAAAGAAACTTGAAGAGGTTGGAACCATTTCTCTAAATACGCAATGTAGTGCACTTTTCTTGACCAAACTACCTCCCAAACTTAAGGACCCCGGTAGTTTTACTATTCCATGCAAAATTGGGGAGACCGAATTCAATAGTTGTTTGTGTGATTTAGGTGCTAGCGTATGTTTAATGCCAAAAGCGGTTTATGAAAGGTTAGGTCTAGGAGAATTGAAACCAACAAAAATATCGCTCCAATTAGCGGATAGATCCGTTAGATACCCGGTAGGAATTTTGGAGGATGCAATTGTCAAAATTGGTAAATTTTTCTTACCGGTAGATTTTGTTGTGGTGGAGATGGAAGAGGATACACAAACTCCCCTTCTATTAGGACGAGATTTTCTAACCACAGCAGGTGCAATCATAGATGTGCGTGATGGAAAGATTTCTTTCCGAGTAGGTGATGAAAAGGTTGAATTTAATGTTTTTAAATCTCTCCAATTTCCATCTAATGATAATGATTCGATATGCAGGGTAGATGTTTTAGACTCTACAATTAATGATCATTTAGATAGGATGATGGAAGGAGAACAACCGAATGAAATTCTGAAAGAAATCGATAAAGAAACAACTCAAAACGACGAAAACAACCAATCGTGCGGCTTAGGCAGCCCACACGAAACTTTGCAGAGCCAAGTTTTTGCCGTTTCAACATGCCCAACGCCACCGAAGGTCGAACTCAAATCATTGCCAACAACCCTCAAATACAAATCTCTTAGCCCAAATGAGATACATCCCACCATAATCAATGCCGCCTTGAACCAAGAAAAAAAGACGAGGCATTGGCACGACAAACGCATCAGAAGAAGTTTTCAAGAAGGACCATATCAAGTATCACGAGTTTTCGACCATGGTACCTTCGAAATATGGAGCGAAAAAATGAGTTCATTTAAGGTCAACGAACAGCGGCTCAAACATTTCATTCAAGATGAACCGATCATCGAAAAGGAGGCAATTGCCCTCGATGATCCACCACCTTTAAACTGAGCCTCAACAAGTCGAGCTCCCGACGTTAAACCGAGCAACATCTTGTGAGTTTCTATTTTTCTTTTTAATTTCCTCTTCTAGAATCAATTGACACATTGAGGACAATGTTTTGTTTAAGCTGGGGGGAGGGTTAAATGAAAAACTGAAATTCACAATTGTATCTTGCATTTAGTTTAGGCATGTTTAAATTTTTTGTTTAAAACTAGGGTTTTACCTAACCATGAATAGGGTCCAGTCCGACTTGTTAGGATGTTTACCTAGTTTTGTGTCATGCATTTTGTGAATAAATTTGAGTGATTGGCAAAATTAGACGTATTCATGCATAATTTTTTCGAATTTTTGGTAAATCCCTTGGAATAATTTGAAATGACCACATAATTTGGCGAAAAACTTTGTGGAAATAAAGGTGTATGACATTAGGTCATTTGGAATTTAAATTGATTAGAGAAGCTATTTAGATTTGGAAATTTTAAGTTTGGAAATATTGGGATATCCCCAAGTATGAAAGAATACTTAGGGATGTGTGTATTCATGATATATGCATATATGTTGTGAAATTGGGTAAAAATTGAAAATTTTGGAAAATAAAAGGTGACTCCAATGACCTATGTTACGGCTTCATGACGTACTTATGATTATGAGTCCTTAGCACTCTTGCTCCGCTAGTCTCCCGATAAAATTGACATTCGTGTTAGTGGAAGGGTTAGACTAAGAGCATGCAAAGCACCCTTGAATTAGAACGGTTGGGTATAGTTAACTACTTGTAACTAACCGGTGCTTAAATGAGGATTGGGAAAATAGTGCTAAATCATGAAAGAAAATCAAAACAAGAAAAATCAAAAGCAACAACAACAAAAATGAGAATATGCATGTATCAACACACGTAGTCCGCAACATTTCTAAACCTAAGTTTGATTCAAGCTTGGGGGAATTTGAAAATTCCACGTTTAAGATGGCATTTCTTTTAATAAATTTGGGTAGACGAAGTTTGTAATTTCTAGACCTTTAAGGAAATAAGAGTTAGAGTAATCAAATTGTGGGTTGAGTAATAATTATCCGAGGGTTAAACTTAAAATTTGGGAAGTTTGCATGAAGGTTTTAATTTTTGACAAGATCATACAAATTTTTCACTTGAGAAAACAAACTTGATATAAGGTGTATCAAAGAGATCGAATTGTAGTCCCAGTTTAGATGTTGCTTGGGGACAAGCAAGGTTCAAGCTTGGGGGTATTTGATAGGTCTAAATTATATACACATTCGATCTAGTTTTAATCACATAATAACACCAAATATCTTGTATTTTAATAGAGAATATAATGAAATATATCCAAGAATCAAGTTACTGCCGAAGTCTATTTAAATTACAGGAAATGGAGCAAATTGTAGATCTTCTCGCAAGCTTTCCGAAAAGTGGTAGAACACCGAAAACGGAGTTACGGATCATAAGTTATGCCCGTTTGAATTTCAGAGCAAAACAGGAGAAACCGAGCGCAGTGCGGACGCACTGACCCAGAGTGCGGACGCACTCAGCCATCAGACAGAAAACAGAAAAGTCCGAGAGCAGTGCGGACGCACTGACCCGAGTGCGGACGCATTCAGCCGACACACAGTTCGTATTTTGGCCATATCTTTGTCATACGAACTCCGATTTGGGTGATTCAAAGCTTGACGGAACCAGGACAAAGAGATCTACAACTTTCATGAAGGAACCAGATCCAAATTCGGAATGTATAATTTTGTACAGCTGCATCAATGGCCGCATCAGCCTGAAAAGTCTCCCAGTGCGGACGCACTAAGATCCAGTGCGGACGCACTCAGGAAAATTTGCAGAAAATCCAGAAAAGGAAACTTGGAACCAAAGGAGATTTGGAGTCGGTGCGACCCAGTGCGGACGCACTCACCACCAGTGCGGACGCACTGGACTCGCAGACAGCCATAAATTCGCATTTTCAAAAGGTTTTCTATTCTTGGCTTCCAAGGAACCCGTTTTAGAAGGCCAATAATAGGCATGGCAGTCTGAGAAGTGCCCCCACTAACTCCACTTCTATCCTCTAAATTGGGCAAGGCCTTTGGCTATAAAAGGAGAAGAATTTCGTCTCTCTCAGGATCCATTATTGTACATATCCATTATTATATCCATTTTCCACAAATTGAGAGAGAGAGATCCTGCAGAAATTCTAGAAGGCTTTTCAAGGAAGGAGAAGAAGAAGATTCAGGCAAGGAGTCGGCAAGATCGAGGTTTTAGATCTAAGAAAGGGTGTAATCATTTCTTTATCTTATTTCTTATTGTTTTTGCCAATCTTTGTTATGGATCTCTCCAAGAGAGAGTAGTTCTCTTTCTAGGGGTTTAGGTCAATGCATGAACTTGTTTAATTCTAGATTATTCGGATATTTGTTTTTATTATGATTGTGTTATCGGATTTGATTGTTAATTTCTGTGATTTATTCTTTATGAATTTCATTAGTACTCGTTCCTTTGAGTTCACCTGGTTAGGGTTTATTGAATTGAAGTAGTTTTGAAATCGCGTTGATCGTGTTTTTCCGCTTTAAGTTTATTAAATTCCGGCATTGGTCATGAGGAGACTACTAATTGAAACCATAAAGACACACCTTAGGGTTGGGTTAGAAGCGACCGTACTTTGATATCCAATCCGGAACTATAGAAATTAAAGTTAGGATTTTGGTGAAGGACCGAAAGGAGAAGGCAAATCCTAAATTAGGACACCTTAGAACAAATATCGATATATGCTTTGTAGCATGAGATTAAATATCCCTCTAGGTTAGTGACAGCCCTAGAATTCGAGGCACATTAATCCATAAAGCGCAAAGTATTTGTATTAATATTTGTTCCAAAGGCTAACATAGGTTAGAAACCTCATCAAATCAAACATGAATTTAAACAAACCGAATAAATAGAATTAGCAAGGGATTGTAGACCGAATACCCCTAGATCTCCTTAAACTTGAAAACAAACCAATCTTTCTTTCCTTTATTTTATTTACATTTATTGTTTGAAACTCCTCTTTTTCGGGTATTGAACCCAACTTAGGATTTTAAGAACAAACCCCCCCACTTTACTTTTATTGTTTTGTTTTAGAAGTAGTTTTCTTTATTAAAAATTGGTATTTCCCTCTCTCCCTGCGGATCGACACCTAAATACTACAATCGATAGGTTGTGCGCTTGCAACTAACCTATTCATTGAGTACGAAGGTTTTATAAATATTAAAGGCAAAAGAGTACAAAATCATTATATCTAAAATACTCAACAGCGGTCAACAAAGCCTCGCAATTCATGCATTCTCCCACCGATGAGCATTGGAATGCCGTCAAACAAATCTTGCTTTATCTTAAGGGTACGCTTGATCATGGTCTTCATATCCATTCTTCCTCTTCTCTTGATCTTCACGCCTATTCCGATGCGGATTGGGCGGGATGCCCCGACGATCGCCGGTCGACTAGCGGTTTTTGTGTCTTCTTAGGCTCCAACCTTCTTTCTTGGAGTTCAAAGAAACAAAACACGGTTTCTCGCTCGAGCACGGAGGCGGAGTATCGTAGTATGGCTGTGGCTTGTGCTGAATTGATTTGGATTCAGCATCTTCTCAAAGAGCTTCATGTGCCTATACTCTCCAAACCTACCCTATGGTGTGACAACTTGGGCGCAACCTTCCTTGCTTCTAACCCGGTGTTTCACGCACGCACGAAACATATCGAGATCGATTTCCACTTCATTCGCGAAAGGGTTGCTTCAAAGGAATTACAAGTTCGATTCATTTGTACTAAAGACCAATTGGCAGACTTACTCACCAAGGGTCTTCCCGCTCCCAGATTATCCCTTCTTAAGAACAAGCTGCACATAGCTTCAGCTCTGCCTTTGCTTGAGGGGGGGTAATAGATTATGTAATAGGATTATGTAATAGGTTGACTTAGTCAACATAGATGTATTAGTGTAATAGGCGCAGCACTCCTTTAGCCCCTATCTGTTAGTCAGTTAGACTGGATATCTATATATACCCTCATGCTGTATTACATCAACAAGATAATAAATCATATTTTCACATTCTGATTACTCTTCCTAATACACACAACACATAAACCAGTCTGATCATAGTATGATATGTTACTATTTATTGCAAACAATAATTCAAATTTAAAATTTTTAATAAAATACTTATTTTGTACACATAAATATACAATATTATTTCTTTATTTGATAAATGTTTACACTTCTCTCAAAAAAAAAAAGGTTCTTACACAATTTGAAATTTGAAAAACAAATCATTAAACATGATTAAAGGTGACCAAATGCGACTAGTATAACCCAACATAATCATATTACTCACGTTACATTTGGTCACAGTATGTCTAACATACTATGACTATTTTTTAAGTTTTTATTACGACACTATACAACATGTAAAAATTTAAGTTGATCCAGAGGCTATACAACACGAGTTAGAACATGCACTCGGCGTTACATTATTTTTTCAGAGTTAGGATTCACGTTAGTATTTGCAATACAAATATATATTAAAAAAAAAAAATTCCTTCGTATTTGTCAACCCAAGAAGACCGGCCCATTAGGCCCAGCCCAAATGTTCGGATCTAATTTCTCTTTTTGAGATGGTCTCATAGGCCTCTTGTTTATTGTAATCTGCCATGACAGTTATGAGTATTTGTAAGGTTAATCTCTGCCATGCGGTACCGCCGGTGATTTCAAACTGTTACCGGTGCAGGGCTGTTACGTCTATAACTCTATATGTAGTAAGGACGAAATTGTACGGTTCAATGTTCTTCCCAGGTGAAAACTATTTGCCGAAGGGAAAATTGTTTTTATGCCACTCCAAAACATGAAAATTAGAAAATTGCCACCCCAAAACATGAAATTAGTTATTTGTCACTCTAAAATCATTAAATTTATGAAATTGCCACAATTATACATCTAATATACATATTTGACTAAAATTATTCTGAAAATATTGTATAAAAAACATATTTTAATATTTCCAAAATTACCCCTTACCTCTTCCCCCTTCCAAAATTCACATGGGTCAGCCCCTAACTTTCCCGCAATGATTAATGGCTGGCCCTAGAGCGGGTTACACGTTGTCTGCACTCTGCACT
This sequence comes from Carex myosuroides, assembly GCA_028015225.1. Lineage (NCBI taxonomy): Eukaryota > Viridiplantae > Streptophyta > Magnoliopsida > Poales > Cyperaceae > Carex > Carex myosuroides. The sequence goes on from CM051474.1 coordinate 10,160,699, forward strand.
ATTCAAAAAATTTGAAATAGAATGGATGATGGAACGGGATTGGGAACAGGGATTGCAGTGCTCATGCTCATCTGATCTCCTGCCCCATCATCGTTTGTGGTTTTTCAAAGGAATTTTCAGATTTATATACTGTTTGAATTGTTTTTATGCTCTCGTTGTTTCAGCATGAAGACAGCCATGGCCACGGAGAGAGAAAAGAAAAAATAGTTTTCAGGGAACACAGACACAGGGAGGTTCGTATTACTCTGCTCTCCTTCCATGTTTTGGAGTGAATTTGGAAGAGGGAAGGGGTAAGGGGTAATTTTGGAAATATCAAAATACGTTTTTTATACAATATTTTTCAGAATAATTTTAATCAAATATGTATATTAGATGTATAATTGTGGCAATTTCATAAATTTAATAATTTTAGAGTGGCAAATAACTAATTTCATGTTTTGGGGTGGCAATTTTCTAATTTTCATATTTTGGAGTGGCATAAAAATAATTTTCCCTTTGCTGAAGGATATTTGAGTTACCTCTATTTGGTGCATGCAATATGTTCGATGAAATGTCTGAATGACAGTCTCTTATGAAAGTGTCATAACCTAACATGCAACATCCTATCCTTAACAGTAATTGTTTGGAAATTGTTTTATTTTACTAAAAATGCAGGCTGCAATCCTTGAGCACATTTTCCAATCTAATTTTTTTTTTTTCGGTGCGAGGCTGAGGTGGTAATGTTCCTTGGCACCTGGCACAATCAAATTAGCACTATGTGACTAGTGTGGCAAGCTAGTATTACTTGCAATTAATGTGAGAAATTCTTCAGAAACATATCATTAAGTAATTAGTCGTGGTACATTAATTATATGCAAGTCAGAATGTTTGAACAAATATTAATTAAATTTTACATAAATTATTATTTCAGATTTCAAACACGTTGAAAACATTTCATGATACAAAGTTATTTGTATATGGTACAGGAAGACGAGGTACATATCACTCCTCGAGCACCAGATAATCTTCCTCTTCAGAAATTCCTGAAATGCCCCTTGATTTAGATAGTAAAAAATCATGATGCTCGTTTACGGAATTATTCTGTGAAGCTGGTGGTAGCGGTGGAAATGGCAAGCATTCGACTTCTCCTTCGAGCATCTCAACAACTGCTCATTGGATGTCGATCAGAAGGGACTTATCTGGATGCTCCACAGACCTACTATGCGCAACTTCTTCTCCACTGCATTTATCTCGTAAGTGTTGCTAAATTCCAATACCTCCATTTTCTTTGTAGTTTTTCATCGATCCAGAAGGGTAATAAATCCGAATTGAGTTCTCCACCCTTGGCTCTGCATTCCTCCTCCCACCAGCCATTTCCAGTAATAGCATTCCAAAGCTAGTAGATGTCAGACTTGTAAGAAAATAAGAAATCACACCAAAACTTCTGGACACTAATTCTGGACTATATTAATATAATTGGAAGCATTTGCTAATGGTGATTTGCTCATTTTGATATTGAAAGCCACTTCTTTTGAACGAATTTGACCTTCCTGAGGTTTTGGTTCTCCAATGACTTGTCCTCTATCCAAAATATCTAGACCAACATAATACTTAAATCTGCTTTTGATTTTTTACTCAGGCCTGAATGAACATTTGATCAAGTAGCTCCTCTTTGCTTAACTTTTACTCCATGATACATCATATTTGGGCTAATGCTTACGTATCCTCTGTATTTTTGAGTTTGAACAAATAGGTCCCTGAACTGTATATTTGGAGAAATACCCTCAAACTCCATGTCCTAAACTTCCAATCTAAGACAATTACCTTTCCTTACAACTATCAAATTTACTTGACATCATTACTTCTGGATGAAAATTATCAGCTATTTCTTTTTTTCAAAGATATTTTATGAAAAGTTTAAAGGAATCTCGGGCAATATAAAATAGAAAGCAACAACATTCCACAGTATGATGATCTCTGTTTTTATATGTAAAATAAAGAAGCACAAATTTAATCATTTTCAAAGAATCTGTTGCAATAGAAGAACGTATGTATAATATATAAAAAAAAAAAAAAAATAAAACACTAAAACTTGCACAGTATGCATTTGTTATTTAAACATCTCTTTAAAGTACAGGGGGGCTACTTGTCTGAAAGGTTGCGGTCAACAGTCCCCCCCCCCCCCCCCCCCCCCCCCCCGCGTCGCACACACAATTACACCCCCATACTTCAAATTAATTAGTTGAATTATAGTGAATAAACATTAAATGTTGTATTTACCAATCTCACCAGGAGTGTTTTCATATTTCCTTGACCAAGTAGAAAGACAAAAGGATTTCAGAACTGCAATCTTTTCGTAATTGAAGGTGTTCTTTTTTTCCTAAATGAACACAACTCGTAATCCCACATACACAGCTTTTGTCCATTAAAGTGAAACTTCAAGCTCTTGAAAGCTATACCTTGCCATTTGAAGTATTAGAATAAGTGCAAATTCAACAAGGAACAATATTTAATGTGATCTTGGAAGGGGCATACCAAGGGCCATAAAAGATAAGTATAATGCATTTCAGAAATAGAACCTATTTATCGTACCTCCCTTTCATATCGAGGACCAAAAAAGATGAGTATAATCCATTTCAGAAATAAAATTGATTTATCATACCTCCCTTTCATATCGAGGGCCATAAAAGATGAGTATAATGCATTTTAGAAATAAAACCGATTTATCATACCTCCCTTTTGTAAGAATTTTATTTCATACAAAATCATACCGCAATTCATAAACTCTAGATTTGCCATGATCCTCTAGTGAACTCTAATCTGAAATTCTAAATTACCTTGGTCCATAGCCATGATCTTCCAGAGAGACACAATCACCGTTGATCACCGGAAGCCTTTAGATTTCCAAGTAATCCCTCTCAAGTCCGATAGAGAGAGCGAGAGAGGCGGCAGCGGCAACGCTCTGTTCTGCACAACGAGAAATACCCGATTCTAGTTCTTTACTGAAAATCCTCTTATCTTCCTCTCAATTTTCTGTTTTCTATATTTCCTTTTCGGTAGAGAGAGAAATTAGAGAGAGAGTGATAGAGAGCCGTAACTTCTGTTGTTTTTAAAAAAAAAAGACAGAATCCAAAAAATGAATAGGCGCCAAATCAATAGGCGCATCTATCCAAATTAATCAATTAATTAATTAATTAATTAATCTTGTTTCCTTATTGGATCTGTATCCTATTATCTTATTGGATCCTTAGCGGATCTTGATTCAGAACTTGTCTTATTGGGTATTTCCTTATTTACAGAACATTGCCGTATTTAATCGTGTTCTCCAGGGACCAATAGCATAATTGTATTATTACCAAACTTTATATAATTTAGACCATCACTAAATCATAAAGTTATTAATACGCATTCTACACATTAAAGGCCCCACTTCTCATGACACATATTGAACTTGTTAATACTTAATTTGATCACTTCATAACGGGTCTAATTAGATATTTGACAGTCTATTATTCAATATATATTTATATCACATATAAGCCCATATATGTTGTAATTAATTGAAATTAATTCCAACAATCTCCCACTTGGGCTATATGTGTATCCGAATAATATATATTGATAAAACCGAATTGAGTACTCAAGCTGTGCTGTCATAGCCTTTTGTGTCATCAACCAATTCCGTCCATCAATTATATTCACAAGGACTTAAGCAGTATTTGTCTCATGAATCGAAACTAAACCAACATAAATCACTGTGTAAACATAACCGAATGACATGAATCATGAAGGGGATGTGTAGTTTGAAAATTACATGCAATGTGATCTACATGCCTATCTCCAATTTGGTCACTTTATCTTAATTTGATTTTGAGGTCAATCATAAATTCAGAGTGCATAATAAACTGAATAACTGAAAGCTGAATAACTGAAATCTGAATAACTGAAATCTGAATAACTGCATGATACATACAAATAACAGAATATCATTTAAAAGTCAACTGCATGATATCTGTAAAAGTATATCATATAAAACATAAAACATGATACATAAAATACAAACTCCCACTAAATCTGACAATCCTCTTTAACATAGATACCCATATGAGAGACATGCTCGTGAAACTGTTTGGGTACCAATCCTTTAGTCAGTGGATCTGCTAGCATGGAAGCTGTACCAATATGCTCAATACTTATAAGTCCACTCTGAACTCTTTCCTTCACAGCAAGAAACTTAATGTCGATATGTTTGGATTTCGACGAGCTCCTGTTGTTGTTGGAATACAGTACTGCTGAATTATTGTCACAATATATCTTGAGTGGCAACTTAATAGTATCCACAATACGCAGCCCAGTGACAAAATTCCTTAGCCATATTCCATGGTTCGATGCCTCGAAACACGCAATGAATTCGGCTGCCATGGTGGAAGAAGCAATCATAGTCTGTTTTGCACTTCTCCAAGAAATAGCTCCTCCAGCCAACATAAAAGTATAACCAGATGTTGACTTCATGCTATCCACACAGCCCGCAAAATCGGAATCAGTATATCAATGACCTCAAGCTTATCTGATCTCCGATATGTCAGCATGTGATCCTTCATTCTTTGCAAGTACCTAAGTACCCTCTTGGCTGCTTTCCAGTGATCCATACCAGGATTACTGAGATACCGGCCTAACATTCCTGTGATGTATGCAATATCCGGACGCGTACACACCTGAGCATACATCAGACTTCCTACTACCGAAGCATATGGAATCTGGTGCATTTCTAATTTCTCGAGTTCTGTCTTTGGACACTGATTTAGACTAAATTTGTCTCCTTTTGCAACAGGGGTATTTCCTGGTTTGCAGTGTTCCATACCATATCGCTTGAGAATTTTATCGATATATGCTTGTTGTGAAAGCCCTAAAATACCCTTATTTCGATCTCTATGTATTTTAAGGCCTAACACATATGATGCTTCACCAAGATCTTTCATATCAAAATGCCTGAAAAGAAATCTCTTAGTTTCACGCATCATGTTTATATCGTTACTGGCAAGCAATATGTCATCAACATATAAAACCAGAAACATAAACTTACTCCCACTGAACTTGTGATATATGCATTCATCCACCAAGTTAGGCTCAAATCCAAATGAGACAATTACTTGATGAAATTTGAAATACCACTGTCGAGACGCTTGCTTAAGTCCATAGATGGATTTATTTAATTTGCAAACCATCTGCTTTGAGTTATTGTTCTCAATCTCAAAGTTAGGTGGTTGCACCATATAAATGGTTTCATCAATGTCGCCATTAAGAAACGCAGTCTTAACATCCATCTGGTGTAACTCAAGATCAAAATGTGTCACTAAAGCCATAATAATTCTGAAAGAATCTTTCATAGACACAGGTGAGAAAGTTTCCGTAAAGTCAATGCCTTCTTTCTGTGTAAATCCCTTAGCAACAAGTCGCGCTTTGTATCTTTCCACATTACCTTCTGAATCCTTCTTGGTCTTAAATATCCATTTGCAACCAACAGGCTTCACACCTTGAGGTAATGGGACGATATCCCAGACTTTGTTGTCATACATTGACTTTATTTCATCATTCATGGCCTCGATCCATTTCTAAGAATTCACACTTTCCAAAGCCTGACGGAGACTGAGAGGGTCATCCTCCATCATGCCAATGTCGAATTCATGTTCTTGAAGAAACACAACATAATCCTTAGATATTGCGCTTCTTCTCTCTCTAGTGGACCGCCTTAAAGGCACTGTTTCTTGAAGTTCTTGAGATGGTATAGGTTCATCTTCAACATCAACATTGTCTTGTACTGGATTCTCTTCCATTTCTAGAGGTTCATTCACTGTAGGTTCATTCACTGTACGATCCTGAACCAATGAGTCTCCAGATATTCTTATTACAATTGGTACCATTGCTGGCGCCTCTTGTATAGGAGAATCTTGTTTCTCTTCAAAGACAATTTGATTTGTATTTCCCCCTTGAACCATAACATCCTCAAAGAACTTAACTGTATTTGTCTCGAAAATTGTTCTATTAGTGGGATCATAAAACTTGTACCCCCGGGACCTTTCTGCATATCCGACAAAATAACAGCTAACTGTCCTTTCGTCCAGCTTTTTCTCTTGTGGCCTATAAGGTCGAGCTTCAGCCGGACAACCCCAGATTCTAAAGTGCTGGAGACTAGGCTTTCGCCCAGTCCACAATTCATATGGAGTTTTGTTCGCTGCCTTAGTCGGTACCCGATTCAGAATATATGCTGCTGTCTTAAGTGCTTCTCCCCAGAGGTTTAATGAAAGTGAAGTATGAGAAATCATACTCCTCACCATCTCCATTAATGTTCGATTGCGCCTTTCAGCCACACCGTTCATTGCGGGCGAACCCGGCATTGTATACTGAGGCACAATTCCATTTTCCTCTAGAAATTTAGCAAAAGGCCCTGGACGTTGTTCTCCTGAGCCGTCATACCGACCATAGTATTCACCACCACGATCTGATCTGACGCTTTTAATCCTTTTGTTGAGTTGTAACTCAACTTCAGCCTTGAAGGATTTAAATGTGTCCAAAACTTGAGCCTTTTCTTTAATTAAAAATATATAACCATATCTAGAATAATCGTCAATGAAACTGATAAAATATACATGTCCATTCCTAGTAGCTGTAGGGAATGACCCACATATGTCCGTATGTATCAGGTCAAGGACGTCTGTCATACGATTGGCTGTATATTTGCGCATGCTTGTTTGTTTGCCCTTAGCACACTCAATGCACGGACCGAGATCCGACATGTCTAAGGGCCGCAGAATATCACTTTGAATAAGACGTGTAATTCTCTGTTGAGAAATATGACCTAAACGCTTATGCCAAAGTGCAGCTGAATCCTGATGTGTTAATTTATGTCTAACGTTTCGAGTTTCATTGTGCAAGGTCTCATTATAGGAAGCAATAGTATCTAAAGCATAAAGATTGTCCAAAACAGATAAAAAACCAGTAGCAACCAAATTGGAGTTTTGATACAAACCAAACTTTCTATCTCCAAATGAACAAGTAAAACCTAATTTGTCCAATGCAAAAATAGAAATCAAGTTCCGCCTAAAAGACGGTACAACAAAAGTATCAAACAAATCCAAATACAAGCCTGTTTTCAAAAGTAATCTAAAATGCCATATAGCTTCAACTTCTGCCTTGTTTCCATCGCCCACATAGATGTATCTTTCACCATCACTTGGCTTCCGGTAACTTCGGCAACCCTGCATAGACACAGAAATGTGAGTAGTTGCACCTGAATCTATCCACCATGTGTCTATTGAAACTGAAACAGCATTAACTTATGTACAAACAAAAGAAAAATTAATACCTTTCTTGACACGCCATGCGTGATAATTGGTACAATCCTTCTTCACATGCCCTTCAGATCCACAGAAGAAACAACCCTTTTTCTTTTCTTTATTCAGCTCCGATCCGGTAACCGGTTTCTTGTCCTTAATGGGCTTCTTCTGCGAACTTGTAGTTGCAGCATCTGAATTGGCCTTACGTTTCTGTTTCCCTTTTCCCTTAGAGGTAGAAGTAATGTTTGCGCTTTCGCTCTTGTCCGACTTCAATCTCTCTTCCTCCTGAACACAGTGCGAGATGAGTTCATTAACTGTCCATGTTTCCTTCTGACAGTTGTAACTCACCTTGAACTGTCCAAATGAGGCAGGAAGAGAGTTAAGGACCAAATATACTAGCATATCATCCGATATATCTAGTTTATGTCCCTTCAGTTTTGAAGCGGTATGCATCATTTCAAGAATGTGCTCCCTTACATTGCTCTTACCATGATACTTCATTGTGCAGAGTTTGTTTAATAGAATGCCTATTTCAGCCTTCTCATTCCTAACAAACCTCTAATCAAGTTCCTTAAGATAGTCTTTAGCAAAAGTAGAATCAGAAACTGGTCCCCTAAAACTTTCAGGAATGGTCTTTTGCATGACCCGGAGACACAAGCGATTTGACCTCATCCACCGTGCATGTGCAGTTTGTTCCTTTTCAGAACTAGTTTCAACAGGCACAGGTGGTTTGGCTTCCTGCAACGCTGTGTCCAGGTCAAGACACCCAAGGATAATCTCAAGATTATCTTTCCAATCCTTGTAATTAGAACCCGTCAGCATCGGAATGCTATTGATGCCTGCTGTAAGATCAGTAATCTTTGCTGAAAAATATTCACAAAGAACGAATCAAATAACCGAATTATAATATAAAAATCAAAATAAGGCATATTCCATCAACTAAGTATCTTCGAGCAATAAGTGCTCTTTGGAGTCAATTATTATTCTAAGATAAATAGGTGTAGCAATTGAATGTAACAGTCCATTTGATGTCAATAAGTCAACCTTCCTTTGGGCCGATTAACTAATTACATCCAAAACTTAATGACTATTACTCATTCATTACCACAAGCATATACATACAATACTTAATTATTGTCTTTCCTTTGGGCCAGTCCAATAACCAAATATCATATGTATATTCATTTTGTATAAATTGACAAATGATTAACGCCGGTATGAGAGCTTACTTTGGCAAGATGATACCTTTATTAATCATTTTTCAAAATATATCTTAATCTGAAGCCTTCATAATGATTTAATATTATCCAAAGAAACAGTTATTAAAATTTGGCTTAACCGAATTATCTTCTGTTCTGGTTCGGCCAAAATACCAAAATTTATACAACTCATTTCGTTAAAAATGATTAGTAAATTGTAACCGTAATTGGATTGGCCAATATTTAATTGCGCAGCGGAATACTTAAATAATGGATAGTGCCATTGACCAGAATTTGTGCAAATTTGACCAGAATAGCGCCATTGACCGTGAATAATTTGAGTCACAAAATTTGTGCAGAAAACAATGAATAAAACCAAATCAGAGTTACGGATAGCGCCAATCAAAATTGGTTTTATTCATAAAAGTGACGCAATTCAATTTTGTTAAGATTTCAAATAATTGAAAAACAGAGTTACGCTAAAAAAAAAGTTTCAATTAATTAATTTATAAAATCTTAACAAAAATTGATTGTGCAGAAATTAATCGATTCAACCAGAGTAGGCTCTGATACCACTTGTAAGAATTTTATTTCATGCAAAATCATACCGCAATTCATAAACTCTAGATTTGCCATGATCCTCTAGTGAACTCTAATCTGAAATTCTAAATTACCTTGGTCCATAGCCATGATCTTCCAGAGAGACACAATCACCGTTGATCACCGGAAGCCTTTAGATTTCCAAGTAATCCCTCTCAAGTCCGATGGAGAGAGCGAGAGAGGCGGCAGCGGCAACGCTCTGTTCTGCACAACGAGAAATACCCGATTCTAGTTCTTTACTGAAAATCCTCTTATCTTCCTCTCAATTTTCTGTTTTCTATATTTCCTTTTCGGTAGAGAGAGAAATTAGAGAGAGAGTGATAGAGAGCCGTAACTTCTGTTGTTTTTTAAAAAAAAAAGACAGAATCCAAAAAAATGAATAGGCGCCAAATGAATAGGCGCATCTATCCAAATTAATCAATTAATTAATTAATTAATTAATCTTGTTTCCTTATTGGATCTGTATTCTATTATCTTATTGGATCCTTAGCGGATCTTGATTCAGAACTTGTCTTATTGGGTATTTCCTTATTTACAGAACATTGCCGTATTTAATCGTGTTCTCCAGGGACCAATAGCATAATTGTATTATTACCAAACTTTATATAATTTAGACCATCACTAAATCATAAAGTTATTAATACGCATTCTACACATTAAAGGCCCCACTTCTCATGACACATATTGAACCTGTTAATACTTAATTTGATCACTTCATAACGGGTCTAATTAGATATTTGACAGTCTATTATTCAATATATATTTATATCACATATAAGCCCATATATGTTGTAATTAATTGAAATTAATTCCAACACCTTTCGTACTGAGGGCCATAAAAGATGAGTATAATGCATTTTTTAACACAGACCCAGCCCTGTTTTCTCAAATTGATATATACTCCCACCCTGACAAGGCAACAACTGATTTTCAAACCACTGATGTAAATACAAGCAACAAGTTCTATTAAAAGTAAAATTTAATTTCTCTTTTCTAGCTTTTCAACACCCAATTGATCAACAAGATCGTTTTATTACCCCTATTTAACACAAGCACTAAAGTATACTGTTCTATTCTTCCTCAGAAATGGAAGAGATTACAAGTCCTCGTGTAGAAACAAACGGCATGGGGGGCATTTCCAAATTTTGCAATTCACCAATAAGCATGTTCACTACTCTCGTCATCGATGGGCGGTCAATGGGATTCCATTGTATGCACCAGAAAGCCACAATAATTAGCTTTCTTGCAATCTCTGCTTCGCCAGTGGTGATCTGCATCCCTAGCTCTAGCTCCTCCCCTAGGACCAATTGGTTATACACCAACTCAGGGAAATAAACATCACTATGGTTTTGCAAATCAGGATCCTGACTCTTGGTACCACCTATCAACTCCAGTAACAAACATCCCAAAGCTATAAACATCAGATTTGTAAGATACAGTCCCAAAGTTTCTTGAAAAAACCTCGGGTGCAATGTAACCCATGGTACCTCTTGCTGCTGTCATAGTAATAGCACTTATGTCCTTGGAGCATAACTTTGCGAGCCCAAAATCTGCAATTTTGGGATTCAAGTTCTGATCAAGCAAAATATTGCGAGGCTTGATGTCGAAGTGAAGAATCCGCTCGTTACATCCTTGGTGCAAATACTCAATTCCGCGTGCAATTCCAATTGAAATTTGTAGCAACTTCTCCATTTTCAATGGCTGGCCGTTTTTCCGTAAAATAATGTACTTCTCTAATGAATCGTTTGGCATGAACTCGTATACCAGTGCACGTCTGGTACCCTCCGAACAAAATCCCACGAGGCGGACAATGTTGACATGGTGAATTCTTCCTATTGTTGCCACTTCATTTATGAAATCTTCACCAGCACCTTTGGATCCCTCGAGCATTTTGATAGCAACAGGTAATCCACTTCGCAGCTCACCTTTATAAACACTTCCGAACCCGCCCTGGCCTAATTTATCTTTGAAGTGCTTTGTTATCTTCTTGACTTCCTTAAAAGTGTACCTTGTGGGCTTTGTGATTCTATACGTTGCGAGGAATCGTTCAATCCTTATACGGGTCTCTCTTTCTTTATCTGCTTTTCTCGATAGGTAGAATAATGTTGCCGGTATGGTTAATATAAGCACAAAAACTACGGAAGAAACAGCTGAAATGGCTTTGACATTAACAACTGCAAAATTAAACATTGAGATAATGGTAGTCAGAAAATCTAACTCATATTGAATTGAACACATGGACAATGGAACTCGTCATCTATATATATCGGAAAATTCACAATGCAGTGAGGAAGAACCATTGTCATTTATCAAGAAACAAAAATGGGCAAACCTTAAAAATTTAGATTATTACCATGAGGCTTGCAGAATGCTTCAGTTCTTGCCAAGTCGTACCCACACTGTCTTCTTCTTTTCTCGCACCCTAGGCAATTTTTTGTGATATTTGTTTGAAACCAATTTAATGTCACCAATCTCCTCACAAGAAAATCATCAACAGTGACTTTCCAAGTTGTAGACCTATCACTGTTCTCATCAACATAACTCCCAAGCAAAATGTTTATGCCAGTCTGTAGCACCATACAACTTGAGGGTATCTTATCCATCGACTCATCAGCAGACACGACATAAACATACTTGCCTGAACTGCTAAGGCATGACACAGGTCCAGTCAATAAGCTTCCCACGTTCAGTGTGAACATTTTCGGGCATGTTATTATACTAACTGTTTCGATCACCGGAGAGTATAAGAGAGTTGTTACATTCATCATGGTTTGGTTTGTGAGTAGACAACTAGGCCACGAGTTACCGAGTTTTACAGTTACATACCCATACTGGTAATTTATGGTTTGCACTATTGCTGTACCCAAATTAGGGAGGGTAAGTATGGTATCCTTGTCTGGCGAGCATGTTAGGTCCATACCATGTACACCACAGGATTTTGGACTTTTATCGAGCCGGTAGGGGATGTTAGGTTCATAGATTGCCATTGGTTGACCGCTAAGTCAGCTGACAATTATACCAATTAGATAATTTGTTGTCACGAGGAAGCTTCCACATAGTAATAATTGGTCTGTGTCATATTCGCAGTCAATTTGCTTAACGGATTTTCAAACTATACCATGTTGTTTATAATTGAAGAATATCTAACTGATAATAGTTAAATAATTTGTTCTAACCAGCAATTTCCACGTTATAATGAAATAGTAGGTGTGTGTCATATTCATGGTCAACATACTCAAGCCTATCTTCAAACATATTTACTATATAAAATTGATGAATGATATCTTTTCTGAAAAAGCTTATCATTTTGTCTTATATAATATCTACTTGGTCTATGTATCTTATCTATACATGCCCCACTCCCCACACATCACTGTCCTACTAGATGTATTTATTTCCGGGAATAACTCTTTTCAAAGGATACCAGCACGCCATCACATGCTCCACTGCTAAAGTTGGATTTTTTTTAAAAACAATAATTAAAATAATTAATTTTAAATAAACAACTTGATTGCTACAAGATTTACAAAAACCATCAAAACCGAATTGCCAATTCGGTCCGACGGCATTTTTTTTCTTCGGACCAAATTGGCAATTCGGTCTGGTTGTTTTTCACCGGGTTATAGAAAGAACGCCACATAAAATCAAAAAACAGGCCAGACCGAATTGCCAATTCGGTCCAGGCTTCTTCTTTTTTTTCTTTTTTTTTCTTTAGAGACAAGATTAAAATAAAGAAGAGGGATGCTTCTATGCACCTAAGGACCTATTTGTAAAATGAGCATATTTTCATTTTCAAAGTTCAAACAGTCGATCCGACCATTTAACATTATCTCCATATTAAAATGTACTTGGAGGTCAAATTTTACATTTTTTTGAATTTTTTTACTATTTATTAAGATGTGTACAAATTTCAATGGTATGAATTTGACTAGTTTTGTAAAATACTTAATAAATAGTAAAAAAATTCAAAAAATGTAAAATTTGACCTCCAAGTACATTTTAATATGGAGATAATGTTGAACGGTCGGATCGACTGTTTGAACTAGTGTTTTGACAAGGGTCCGGGACGGTCCAAACCCGTCCGGTCCACGGGTCTCCCGGTCCACGGGTCCATGGTCCCGGTCTGGACGGGTCCGGTTTTCAGAGGCCAACCCCGGCCCTTGGTTGAACCACGGGTCCGGCGGTCCCACGGTCCGGGACGGTCCGGTCCACGGGTCCCGGGGGTAACGGTCCGGTCCGGCGGTTTTTTTTTTCTGTTTTTTGTTTGCTGTTTTTTTTCTGTTTTTTTTTCTGTTTTTTTTTTCTGTTTTATTTGCTGTTTTTTTTCTGTTTTTTTTTTCTGTTTTTTTTTTGCTGTTTTGTTTTTCCAATTCAATAGTTTGTTTTGTACCGAACAATTTATATTACAAAAATTCGGTTTTGATATTACAAAAATTCATTAAATCAATTGCTTTAGAAAAAAAAATGAATTACTTGATCTTAAAAACCGAATTATTCTAAAACAATTGATTTAAAAACAAAAGTTACCCTCCTTTATTCCGGGCTTGGGACCAACTATATAAAATAACATACGCGGATTTCTAATTTTTTTTTTGTTAGTAATTTTTTTAATAATGAATAATTTAAAAAAGTAATTGAAATGTTTAAAATTTTTATTTTAGAAAAAATAATAATAAAGATTGAAAGAGTTTAGAAAATTATACCGACGCTACATATCTATAAGTTGTGGTGCATATACCAATAATCATTGTAAAATTCAAATTATTTGATTAGTTATAATACTTGCATTAAATGTTATCATTTTTTTATTAATATGACATAGCATAAAGATATATTGAATAGAACTTGGATGTTCTTAAGCTCACTAATTATTTGGTGAGTTTAACTTCAAAACCTATAAATATAATTTTATAACGAATCTAAATTATAAAGATCTACTTATCGAGTGATGTGTATACATATTAAATTATAAAATTTTGAATTAATATAGTATAAAATCAAACAGTAAAAAAAAAGGTTTATAAGTTAATTTTAATAGGTTCATTTTTCATCGTCTTTTGAAAGCTTGACTTTATAGTTTATACTAATTAATTTGAAAATTTATAAATTTAACATGCAAACGCATCACTTATGAAGTAGATCAGTTTTAATACTTAAAATTCATCGTTTGAAGTCAATTTGATAGGCATTGGAGTTAAACTCATCAAAGTGCTTGGTGAGCTTAAGAATACCCTAGTTCTATTTCAAGATATGTCACATTGTTAGTGTTTCATTTTAAAATTATAAGCTAGTTACATGTATTTGTGTTAAGTTAATATGTTGTCAACATATCCTCATCCTTAAATTTTAGGATTATGATGCATTTAATGCTCTAACCTAATTATTGGATAAAAATTTATAAAAAAAAGTAGAGTTCTAGCCTTACTAACTTTTATTTATTTTCTATAAAAGATCCACATCTAATATCAAACTCACGATCTAGCATCCGGAGGATGTAACATTTTTGTCACTAAATTAAAGATTGATTATTTGTTAGAAATAACTTTAAAATTCAACTTTTGGACAATTAGACTATATTTTTTACATGATGCAAAATTATAAAATTTAATGCAAGTATTACCATTAATAATTAAATAGTTTGAAACTTACTGTAGTCTATATTTAATGGTCTTTGAAGGAATATAATTTAATATTTGAGTTATATGAAATTTGATGAACCATATATGACCAAGACCATATCAATAACTTTTTTTTGTTCTAGCTTAAGAATTAGTATCAAAATTGTCATAAATCTCAATTTACATGCAGGCTACAGTAAAATGTTCAAAAATTTACATGCATGCATACAAATAAAAATATGATAAATAAAAAATTATAATTAACTAATAAAAAATACATAAAAGCCAAAAGAGTGCCTTGTTGACAATGATACGAAATGAATAATTATCAGATAATTAAGTCATATAAATTTTAAGATACAAATATCAATTAATCACTACTAGAATCTCCCGTAATAGCAACGGTAGGAAACACCCCATTAGCAAACGCTACGCTTGCTACAAGCCCGAAAAATCCCATTAGCAACGGCTACGCTTGCAAATACTACCGTTGTAGTAAGCCCCAATGCAAATACTCAGTTTCAGACTTATTGCAAGGGCTACGCTTGCTAATATTTTTCTCTAGACTTTTGCAAGAGCCGCCCTTGCAAAAAATACGCTTGCTAATACTTTCAGAGTTGGCACCCAACAAGAGTATTTGCAAGGATGTCAAGTGTGGGCCCCATCTAAGTATTTGCAAGGTTAACGAACGTGGGCCCCACCTAACTATTTGCAAGGATAACAAATGTGGACCCCACCTGACTATTTGCAAGACTAATTAATGAATGTGGGTCCCACCTGACTATTTGCAAAACTAATGAATGTGGGTCCCACTTGATTATTTGCAAGGATACCATTGATACTTTTTGCATGCTCCAATTCTATAATCCTCCCTCCCTGTACCAATCTGGTACCAACCCAATAATCTATTACATTTTCATTGAACCAGATTTACATAAACACATTGAAATATAGATATAACATTTAATAAGCATTAATCAACATAGTACAATTATCATACATTGTACCAAAATACCAAAAAACATTACAACAACAGTACTAAAATGAACTATCAAATATACCCAAAATATATCCACCACCCATTAACACAAATTTACAAAATAATTTACAGTCAAGAAATTAGTTGCATAATTCTAAAATCTGTCATTAGCACCAATCATCTGACGCAACATTTAAGCACGTTCAAGATAGCTTTCACAATCAAATACCTAATTAAATAAACAATCAAATTATTAAATAATGAGTACCTAACACAATAATTTATAGTGATAATTTTAATAGTACATAAATGCAGTTTTCCAGTACATGTTGACTAATTTTTTTTTATCAAAATGATATTAACTAAACACATTGTGCATATTAAAATGAGGTACATGACTACATACGATCTATTATTTCGGCAAGGTGACATTGAGTTTTTGAACAATTATTACCAATTTGAATTCGACACAAATAAGATTAGAAAAAGATTAAGTTGTAGATTAGTGTGATATGATAAAGAATAAGAGAAATATAGGCAATACACTCATAGCTATCATATGATGCACAATCCAATTACATCCAGCACACTCATAGCCTACATCAAATTTAAGAAAAAATATATCATGTTAATAACATAGGCAGTAGTGCTAATGAATTAGCAGTAGAAATAATAGCAAAAATAGAACCAGATTGCTAATGACAGAGAAATTTAAAAAAAAACACCTCCTTATTTTTTAATATTGTACTAAGGTCACTGAAATCATTAAAATTATGCGATGAGGATGAAATAAGTGACTACACAAATTTTCGTTCCTGCACTTTGCTTGTTCCCCACCAGGTTTCGGACCAACTGGTACTGCACTAATTAATTGAGTGATTCAACCAGAAAGAAATGCATATATGAGCCCCAAGTTAAATTAAATATCTATAAAACAAGAAAAAGCTTCAACACTAATGAAAAAGCTAATGAATTTGATATCTAGATTCCTGAACGCAAACAAGTAAAATTAAGGCATCTTTTTTGCGCAAATATCAGACAACCTAAAGAGAAAGCTTAGCACAAATTCTCAGTTCAGAAAAAAGGTTCCCAATTACCACTTAGCACTAATGATAATGTTCCCGGCTGAGCCATCAGGTGTTGTAACCCAAGTCAGAGTATCATTGCATATTTGTTGTTGGTTGGATAAACTTATTCACTAACGATAATGTTCGTTCAGAAAATTAAAAAAAGATATACTATATATGATCAATTTCAATAGATTACAAGATTAAAGAACAAGCATTGAATGCTTTTGATACTTACTGTATCCATCACGCAGGCCCCTAAATTTGTGTGTTTCACACTGACATTTCAAAGAACAAGCATTGAATTCTTTCCAGAGTGCTCGTCTCTTCAAAGTTGTGTGTTTCACACTGACATATCAAAACCTAACATTTATCCCATGAACAATCTTTCGTTACACAAAGAAATTCTAGTAACAAAGATTTTAAGTAAAATAATAAAAGAAAAAAAACAGCTTATTAGATTTGAGTGCGTACAGGATTCAAAACTGTACAAGCATCAATTACTACATAGATAATAAAACAAAAAACGTAGCTCATCAGTTGTTATTAGCACTCAAAAACAAGAAAATAGACAAAATACAGCTCACTGTTGGACTGCGGGGGAGACGGAGGCACACCCTCTGTGATGGAACTTCCTGTGAGAATGTGGCGGCGAGAGTTGCCATGGCGGCGGCTGTGCGAGCCGACTGGAGTGCGCACTAGAAGATTGGTGGAGGAGGGAGAGGGGCATCGAGCTCCGTTAGAGGAAGACAACTCAATCACCGGCCGGAGGCGGCGCATGGGAGGCTGTGTACTGATATCTCTTTTTACAACTGGAACCTAGCTCTAAACCCTAGCACGGTGGCTGCCTGGCTCGGCGGACGGCTTCCAATCGACAGAGCTATGCCTCGGCGTTGCGCTGAGCGGCGAAGGTAACGGCGGAAGGAGAGAGGGGTTGAAGTTGCTGAACGACGGATAGAGATAGGAGAGCCAAATTTGCGCTGAGCGGCCGAGAGATCGATTTTGAAAACCCAAGAGGGAGAGAGGGAGGGAAATGAAAATATCTTAGGGCGAAATGAATACAAGAGAGATGGCGGCTCCCTAAATCTTCTCTGGATGCGATGGGAACAAAAAAGTTCTCAAGTACATATATTAACAGAGCAGTTTTAGCTTCAATCAATGTGTTAAGTATATTGGATACTATTTAAATTATTTAGGCCGTGCGTTGCATAGAATCAAAACTGCTCTGCTAACAAAATCGTTCCAAATTTCAAAGCTCCGTGAGGGAAAATTGAGAGGCAAGTGAAAATGAAACAAAACAAAATTAAGTAATGTATGCATAACAAATAACATGAAAAAAATTCTAAAAAATATATTTTTAAACTTTTACAGTTTTTATGGTCAAATTAGTATTATAATTGATGGTACATATGTGTTTAAATATTTACGAGTAATAATTGGTGTTGGTTTTATTTATTATAAATTTAACTAGTTCAATATTTTTACTATCGGATTGATAAAATGGCAATTATTAAAATGACAATAATTTAAATGATATTGATACAATTTATATTAAAAATATAATGCTAGAATATTTTTATTGCATTATTACATAATTTTGACAAATTAAATTGTATAGTAGTACATGCATGTTGCATCAATGACTTATGTCAAACATGCATGATCATAGAACATCAACTCTTGTTGGGTGAGTTAATGAAGGAACAAAGACAAACATCATCCGTTAGTCGATCGGAACCGTTCAAATTAAAGAGTGTTCCAATATATTCATTGTTGGTAAGTTTGAATTAATTTGATGTTCATTTACACATCCATCCAAGTGACGAAATATAATGACATCGTAGGGTTATAGATACTACACATTGGATCGAAGCTTATAATTGTTGAAACTCCAATTTTTTTTTGTTTTTAAGGTTGCTGGTACTAACTTGATCATTTTAAAAGAAATTGGGCATTATTTCATTGCAGATCAACCGTTGAATACTCATGCGAAAAATCAACGGCCCGCAATTTTTGGCTCAATTTGAAGAGGCTACAAATAATGAAATTCTATAAAATTGTCAATGGTTGATATGGTTTGTAAATAGAAAATATAAAAAACTCGTTTTTAATTTTTTTTTTAATTTTTTCATATTTAATTATGTACAAGTGTTTAGAATCAGATTATGGTTGTTAATATGAGCCGTATGATCTGTGATGAAGTGTGCATATTTCTGTGATGTGGATAGGAAGTCCCTATACTCTAAGGTAAAATAACATTTCTGTTTAGATCCGACGGTAGCTGATGCACATAATCCTTTAATATTAGTGTGTAAAGATAATCACACAGTCCGATCTTAAACACAAATATTATGTTACTTATTTCACTTTCTCTCTAAGTCTTCTCTTAAAATATCTCTGAGAGTACTTTCTCTCCACTCTCACGATTGTACCAAAAGACTAAAATTTCACTTCCCTCCTTCATTTCCCTCCAGAAATTTCCCCTTTCCCTCCTAAATTTTGATGTAAAAAATGAAATTGCAGCACATACTGCCTGGGAAAATTTGCCCGACTCCCTTTTGATTAGTAAAATCCAACTAGAAACCTTTCTCCAGCTCTATGCCCAGTTTCGATCAGAAAATAATTAAAATGTGAATGGCCTTTCTCAATGTGAATGTTCCTCTTAACGGGTAATAGAAATTTTCCTATACCTTTACTGTTATGCTTCCTTTTATGTGTTTTGTGTTTCTGTGTTTAAGACCGTGTAAAATATTTTACATGAATTAGATTGTTCTTTACTGTGTAAGATCTCCTTGTCCTTGTTGTAGTTGAAAGTGTTGGTGATCAACCCAGAAGGTGATTGATCTCCGCCAATGGTCCCTACTACATTACTTTACAGTAACACTCATTTTGAGTAGCCATATGCATTGGCCGACTTCAGATTCTGATCGACCGCTGCGATTGAAGAAACCACCTCTCCCAAGGTTGAAATGGGCAGATCAAACTCACAATTGAGTCTGACAGTGCCAAGGTTTATATTTTTAGTTTTTTTAGTTGTATACCGGTGTTTGATTATGTGTGCACAAGGTGTTTGATGAAATGACATAAGTGCACAAGTTTTTAGTAAACTGATAATTTTTGTGTGCTTGATCGATGTCTATGCTCGATGAATTGTTGTTGATTTCTTGTGTTAGGCGAAACCCTTTGTGTTGATTTTTGTGATGGGAAACACATTTTTTCCACAAGGGAAGAACAGGTCATGTAAAGTTGTATAGGTTGAGGTAGAAATCATCTGTGTTTGGACTGTTTTGAATGGACATGAAGAATACAAGTTCATTTCTGGTCAGATTTTAAGTTTGGGTTTTGGAGTGTATATTATACACAAGATCAAGATCAAACAGTCCAAAAACATCACTCTATACAAACCAAAAACAGCCCCAACAAAGTGGCAAACTGTTGGTACCAAACAGCCCCAAAACATCACTCTATACAAACCAAAATTAGAACCATATCTACACTTTGAATTTGATCAAACTGTTTTATGAGCTAATAAAGGACATTTTCATCGACAAACAGAAACAAATTTCATATTTTTCTGATTTTTGTACAATTTCTGAGAGCATTTTAAAATTCTGATTCTGAAAAAAAAACTGGTACTGTACCAGGCAGGTACATGGACTGCCTCTCACAAAATCAAACATCTGACATAGCTAGAGGTCTCAGAAAAATTTAAAATTTTCTAGGGTAAAAGCTTACACTCTCCTGAGAATTTAGACACCAAGAACACAAATTTTGGCCTTGTAGATTGGCCTGTGAAAAATTCACAAAATAGGCTGTCAGAATACCAAAACTTCTATTTCTGAATATCAAGATTAACAAATATTTCTCTGACAGATAGAGGCGCATCAATTGACACTGAGATTATGGTGATAATCTAGCAAGGTCATCTATACACAAAGAAGACTATTGGATACCCATACTTGACCATCAAAATGCCCTCAAGTGATATTTTACTATTGGTACTAAAGGACATGTACCAGTCTAATGGAATATAGTAAATTGTGATTCAAATAACGAGTAAATCATGATTAGGAGTACATGCAGGTGAAAGGTTTATTCCATAAACTAGTCCTCAGCAGTTAGAACTTAGAACCGTAGTGAAGATATTTGCTTTGTCAATTTCATTCTAACTGGGATGACTTAAGGCCGTGTGAAATATCACAAGAATCTTGCTTTAATTGCTTCAAGCATTTCTATTGCTTTAATATGACTTGTATCAATCCACAGATGATTTAAGGCCGTTTTAAATGGGACTATGAAAATCATAAAAATTTGTGGTTCTCAGTTTAATTAGTGAAGTTGCATGCACCTAGATTTGGGATTGGAGGATTAGAAGAGCTTGATGTTGAAGAGGATTTTTATGCATATGGAATTTTAGTTATTTTTTGGCATTAGTCTTTCTGCTTTGTAGTTTTCTTATCACTAAAAATGGAAATAAATATATATGGTAGTTATTAAATGGAAATTAGAAATTTATTCTAGTAACATTAAAATTTTACTGTTTTGAAATTAATGTTACTTTCTATACAATTTAAGTCAATTTTATTTTCTTGTATGTTTGAAGTTTGAGAGCACATGGGAAAAAGCACACTCATGCACCATTTATATGATTGTTCATTCTAAATTTTTTTGTTTGATAGTTACTAATGGAGTTTCTAACTTTATAAAAAAATATCAATGTGTATCTTTTATGATATAAATTTGTATTATAATTTTCTTTCCCTAAAAAAATAATTAAAGTTTTTGTTGCTGTGATTTATAATATAAAAAATAAACTTAAAATCATTTGCAACAGTGGCCCATGCAAATAGTTATGGCCTTCACAATAAAATAATATAAACAACATTATAAAAACATTTGCAACGGTGCCTCTTGCAAATAATAATTTCTTTTAGAATATAATAATATAAAAAATAACTCCAAAAACAATTGCAACGGTGCCGCTTGCAAATAGTAACACAATTCACAATAAAATAATATCTAGCGTATTTGGGGTGGGTATTATTATTTGCAAGGGCCAATAAGAGACATTAGCAAGGGGATCCATCATATATTTGCAAGCGTGATTCTTTGCAAGGGCCTCCCGTTGCAGTTATATTAATTTAATTAGAAAACAAAAATCTTTTGCAACGACCCTTCTTACGCTTGCAACAAACACTTGCTCCCCTTGCAGTTACCGGAAATTCTAGTAGTGAATAAATCAAAAACTAAAACTAAAAAATAAAATGGACGTTTCCATAGCTATATAAATGGAGAAGAAGTGAAACAAATATTAAAGAGATAAAACAATGGAAAAGTTGTGGGGATTGGGGCGTGGGTTTGTGGCTCTCCAGGCTCCAACGCACGTGGAGCAAAATACCGGACATGTTTTGGGGATTAGTCCCACAATCAACACTCAAGTTAATCTGAAGTCTATATATAGTACTGCAGTTCAAATAAAGTACTAAAAGTTGAAAAGCAGACTGATTGAAGGAGCGGGAGTGGAAAATGTTCGGATTGCTACAGTAAAAATTCCGGGTCCAGCCGGTTCGGCCGATCCGGAACGCGGGACGGGACAGGTCTACGGGTTGAAGAAGGGGGGGTCGTTCCGGGTCTGTTGGAAGAAAACCAAACCGTCCCGTCTAAGGACCGGACCATACCTAACCCCGGTCCGGGCCGGTCCACGGGTTGGTCGGTCCGGTCCTGGACCGGGCGAGTTTTTTCAAAACACTAGTTTGAACTTGAAAATATGCTCATTTTACAAATAGGTCCTTAGGTACATAGAAGAATTTGCCAATAAAGAAATCTAACACTGAAAATTTGAATTTTTTTGTTTAAATTATTTGATAGATTACTTCTTTTGACATATAATTAGCATATTTATACTAAAATACGCTAAATTACTTGAAATTATGTTGAATTACACTATATTAAGTTAAATTACACTAAATTATATTATATTACGCTAAAATACGGTAAATTACATATGAATAGGGACGATTTCTTCACTAAAAAGGCAAAAAACGACGGCAAAACTTCAAACGGTCATAAAACGGCGCTCGAATGTCCGATTTCAGCAAATGACCACTTTTCGGAAAACTTGCAAAAATATGCATGCGTCCGTGCCGATGATGTCCGGATTCCAAAATTCAGAATCGCCAAAAAACAAAGGGAAGAGCCTCAAAACTTGAGTTGAAGTTTCCGATTAAGATTTTCATTTCTATTATTCAATCCAAGTAGCTCAGTAAATTAGTTACATAATGAACTTGTAGAATACCAATTTTTACTATTTTTGGAATTTTTTTACTATTTTTTATGATTCATGAAAGATGGCACAGAATTTGTCCACTTTAGCGTAATTTACCGTATTTCAACATAATTAGCGAAGTTATTGTAATTTAGTGTAATTTAGTGTAATTCAACATAATTTATCGTAATTTAGTGTAATTCAACATAATTTCAAGTAATTTGGTGTGTTTTAGTATAAATATGCTAATTATAAATTAAAAGAAGTAATCTAACAAAAAAATTTAAATTTTCAGTGTTAGATTTCTTTAAGTATTTCTATAAAAAAAAAAATAAAAAAAAAAACCTGGACCGAATTGGCAATTTGGTCCAGGCTAAAAAAAGCCTCCGCACGAAAGGCAACACATTTTTATTGTGAAATTGAGCTGGACCGAATTGCCAATTCGGTCCGAAGAAAAAAAATGCCATCGGACCGAATTGGCAATTCGGTTTTGATGGTTTTTGTAAATCTTGTAGCAATCATGTTGTTTATTTAAAATTAATTATTTTAATTATTGTTTTTAAAAAAAATCCGCTAAAGTTCCTTGATTTATGCATGTGCGGATGTGGCTAATTAGTGGGCCCTGTTAGGCTAATTTTTTAATTCCTGATTTCCTGCTAAAGAGTGGATGTTTGATAGACAGATTAAAAAAAAAAAAAGGGTCCTCATCGTGTTCTCAGATCGTCTTTTTTTTTCACAATTTTTTTGACGAAATTTTCTGATATCAGAATCGGTCAAAAAAAATTATCGAACGATCCGAAACTTTTTCATGATTGTGTGTCGATGTTGAAACCTAATACTAAAAACGCGAGCGTGCCGCGCCGCAAAGATTAGGATCCCTTCATTATATAAAATTGGAAGTTTGACTTTGTTTCTATTGAAAGTTTATTGCAAAATCAGACAATTAGACTTCCACAATTATATCCTTTCCATCTGTAAAAGTTATAACGCACTCTTTAGCTGTAAGAAGAAATAAACTAAAAAAGAATAAAATATTAATAACATAATATAATTAAGAAGATTTGTGACTTAATATTCTTTATAAAACATCAATATTTATAAAACATCAATATGCACCAAGTTTTGTTTTAGCATCAAAAAAACTCGCAAGATAAATTAAGTATCAAGTCTCTCTTGCAACTTGCAAGTTGCCTTAAACAGACAACTCGCTGCTCACAGCTAAATTACTCCTTCAACGAACCCAAGCCGAAGACTTTGACCAGAGAACGGCCACCAAAAAAAGGTTTTTTTATGTCACCTTCCTCGGTGGTGAATCATTAATATTTAATAGCCACTTGGCAAAAAAAAAAAATTTAACGTATAGTTGATTGCCGGGAATTAATTCTCACAAAGTTGAAGTTATATGTAAATTTCAAGGTAGGCAAAAAATGAAACGAACTAACATTCACAGAACCAAATATGACATTTCTCCAATTACAAAAGTATATGCAGGCTTAAATAACATAAATTGAGCATTTGTTTCCACCTACCATACATTATGTTATTACGTAAGGATGGTGGATTTAACAAAATTGAAATTAGTGTCAAGTACTACAGAGAACTGGAGCTATATTACTCACTCGAGACATCTGAGATAACAGGTAGCTGATGAGATGAACGGCTCATTTCAAACTCAGTTGTATCGGCTGAGCTATCTGAAGCAAAAAATGGCCTCGGCGGCATTCCAAGTGAATTGACATTTGATTCGAGCATCTCAATAACCCGACTCATATTAGGACGATCCGACGACTTGATTTGTATACACCATAGTGCTACTAAACAAAGCTTTTTTTCCACCTCAGGTAGATCAAAATTTTCACTAATATCATTATGTTGCTCTTCAATCAGCTTGTCATATATCCACGACGGATAGTATACCCGGCTCAGCCTATCCATATTGGGATCGGCATTTCTTCGACCACCAACCATTTCCATGAGAAGCATTCCAAAACTATAAACATCAGACTTGTGGGATATAGCACCAAAGCTCCTGGATATTAATTCAGGAGCCATGTAACCAATAGTTCCTCTTGCAGCACTTATGGACACCGGGCTGTGCTCCTTAGGGTACAGCTTTGCCAGACCAAAATCGGAAATTTTCGGGGTGAAATTCACATCAAGCAAGATGTTGTTTGGCTTGATATCAAAATGCAAAATTTGCATGTCGCAGCCTCGGTGCAGATACTCGATACCGCGTGCAATGCCCAAGGCTATTTCATTGAGCTTTGGGAGGGTAAAAGTGCGGGGGCCAATTTTATTACCTCTAGCAGTGAAAATGTATTTGTCAAGAGATCCATTCAGCATGTACTCATAGATGAGTGCCCTTTTTGATCCTTCGGAGCAAAACCCGACAAGCCTTACCACATTGAAGTGATGGATTCTACCGAGAGTGGAGACCTCATTGATGAAATCATCACCGTTGCAACTCGAGTTGCCTAACATCTTCACCGCTACGAGAATACCTCCAGGAATCGCGCCTTTAAATACGGAGCCGAATCCACCTTGACCAAGTTTTTGTCTGAAATTTCCTGTGATTCTGATGAGGTCGGTATATGCGTACCTTGTTGGCGCCAGGCTTTGTTGGTTTTGAAGGAATTTCTCTACATTGTCAGCTGTGGGTGTGTTTGATTTAAGCAGAAGGTAGACTAGGAACACCAAAATAGTAGGCGGCATGAGAATAATTCTGATAATAAGCATCCTTTCTGCAATTGACATCATACCATGGCCATACCCTTAATCAGATCAAAACATTTGCACAAAAAGAGAAAATTGATATTGTTCAAGCTATCCTAGGCATCAACCAAGACATTTCCAATTTGGTATAATCACCATATCATTTGGCTGGTGCGTGAAATAAGTTTATTTTTTAAATTGAATCTCTATATATCTTTCTGTAACAAAAAATAAAAAGAAAATTCAACATAATATTAACAAGGGACACACCTAGCAATATCTCTCCAATAAATTGTGCAAACAACCAATGTAATCAGTCCATGACATGGGCTTTGGACCGGTGTAAAAAAGTGAAAATTCTTGCTGGAGCATCTCGAAACCATCGCTTGCATTGTTATCTGGTATGCCCGCTACGAGAATACCCCCAAAAGGAAACATGGCAAGATAGGAACATGACGGCCGGAGGTAGCTTACCTGGTAAGTTTTGGATCCACCTACTAGGTAAACAAACGAATCGTTTGTACTCATGCAGCTAACTGGGCTATAATTGGAATTATTTGAAATTGTTTTGCTGCACTTCACTAATGTTCCCCACGACATTACCGAGTAGGTTCCATTCAACATTGAAAAAGATGGCGATACTGTCGGAACAGTGCAACTGCCTTCGAGAAATCTTTCACTCACGACATTGATATAGCGCCGATCTATTTTAGTAACGACATACTTCTCTGGTTCAAACATTTGAAGAATAGTTCTGTTCCCTTCACAGTTTAGCTCGTATTCAAGATCTGTCATGCATCGTGATGCATGGGATTTCAGGTAGAATGGATGCTTTATTTGCAGATTTCCACATGAAGATTGGGGCATTTACGGTTTATCCATGGGAGACATGAGGTTTGTTCAACTAGGGAAAGAAGAAGCCATGAGAGAAGGAAAAGGGAAGAAGGTAGAGGTTACATCTGTAAGGCTAGAGACCAAAATAAAGCAGCACGAGGTAAATTAGTTCTATATATATAGGTTGGATAAGTTTCTTTAGAGGTCCCCATTCTTTAATTCCCTCGTGTCATAAAGTAATATATACTCTACTTTAATTTGTCCGTTCTTTTAATAATTCCTGTAATTGTAATTAACATTTGTTCCCGTTAGCAAGAAAGAAAGAAAAACTGTCAAAAAATAATAAAACAAATAGTATATCAGCATACAATATCCGCGTCAGTTCGGCACCATACCATCGATTTTTTTTTAATGGATTTCAATCGGTGCCGTTATAACTTTGACATCTCGATCTGACTTGTAAGCAGTGATTCCTTATGAATTCAACTTTGTCTCCTTCAGATTTTTGGGAAACATGGTAATTTCTTTGTTTATCCTCCCCTCCCTAAAAAAATGCAATTAGAAACTTCTTTTGGGATGCAACATTTTAAGAATTTTACTACGGTCCATCGTAGCTGTTGATTGTTGATATTTAAAATAAAACAATAATTTGATAAATAAAAATCAAAATAGATCCATAATAGTTAATATTATATTTAATAATCATAAATTTCTATATTTTTAAAAGGAGACGATACCGTAGCAAAAACTCATTTTTGTAAAGTAGAAGTTTGTCAAAAAAAAATTGAATTAATTTAACTTGTAAAATGAGATATTAATTCAGAATTGAATTCATTGTCTCTAGCTACTATTTTAATGAGTTTTTTTTTTAGTAAAAGTTGTAGGTTAAGTCACCCAATTATTTAATATCCACAAAGAATTCTCTCATTCAGATTTCGAACTTGTAATCTCCCACTCCTTACGGATCTTAAAATGGGCATTATAAGTAATTTATTTTTCCAAGGTATATAATAGTTAATTTTTTTTCTTTTAAAGAGATGATTAATTATGGCAGGCAGCCTATAAGTTTTTCTGCATGTCAAATTAATTAAATAAAATAAAACTAGTCCATTTACAAGGATAATAACTGATCTATACTATTTTTAAATGTATATAATTGGTAGTTCTTTTCTTTAGAGAAAAGTACGTCAGGCAAGCTCCAAATTCTTCTGCATGCCACATTAAATTGAAAATACACATTTTCAGGTAGATGGATTATAGGGGAATAAAAATGATTGGGCAAATAGGGGGGCGGGGGGATGAGATTAAACTTATAATGAAAAGAGCACTGTCCGGTCTTAGATTAGTCCGGTTAAGTGCCTACATATTTCCTAGAATAAGTCGCCAAAATATATTCTTGTAGTTTTATTGGGTTGTAATCAGGGGTGGATTCAAAATTTTGGTCAGGGGTAAGCACAAAATATTGACAATGGTATAATTTTTTTTCTCCTGACAAATCGGAGCGGAATAGTGGATAGGGATCTAAAAAAGTCACGGCACGACACAGTTCTATCATGACACGTGTGTTGGTTACGTGCCGTGACCATCCACGTGACGTGACCATCTTTCGAAAATTTGGCACAACAAGGCTCATGCAAAAGATTTGATCACGGCACGACACATGGTCACGTGTAATTACGACCGTTAGATCTTGATCGAATGGTGAATCTCAAATAAACTAACATAACTTATGAAAAAAAATAGTTAAACGTGACCAAACGTGACAAACGTGACCGGTCACGTGTGTTCATGACGTGATTAACGTATTGTGACCATTTACGTGCCATGACCATCCTTTCAAATTTGGTTACAGCACGACATGACACGTGATTCAAATTACGGCGTGACTAGTCATGGTACGGTACATATTTATATCCTTGATTGCGGACCTCATTTTCTTCTAACAAATCAACGATTTTTCTAAGTGGAGTAGCGAATCGGACTGCGTCTTTATTTTTTCTTTATTTCTTTTACGTGAATCAGTCTGGGTTAACTTTCTTTTCCGCACAATTTTCTTCTACTGGACCGTGAATTAAATTCAGGAGTAGATATTATATCCATCCAGAAGTAGGCACAAGTATAAAATACCATTGAATCTAAAAAAATTCGAATCTAGAAGTAGACACTTGCCTCCCTTGACCATTTTTGAGTCCGCCACTTGTTGTAATCACATATACATCAATACATCTTGGTAGAAAAAGGCTCGTATTCAAGATCAGTCATGCATCGTGATGTATATGTAATCACATATACCTCAATAAAGTTCGAGATGGAAGAAAAAAAAGTTCGTAATTAATTAAATCCAGTTTACAAACCCTTGTTCAGAAAGTGTTTCATTCCTTTCTTACGACCGGTAAATTTGATTAATTTTATTGTACATGTCTATATACACACATGTACACATAAATAATAGACACAATGGAAATACTAAAAAAAATTGTTATCTTCAAGTTAGGTTTTACAAAATACTAGAACTGTTTTCAAATTTCACTGTGGAAAAAATCTATTAAAAACATTTTTTATAAACAATATATTGCATTAAAAAAAAATTGAGCACAAATAAATATATTTTGAAACTTTAAAAATATATATACAATATTAAACAACATAATTAACAACACAACAATTTAAGAGAGAAATCCAAAAAACTTGTATTGTTCTAACAGTTATATTACACTTTAGACATATTAAATACGTATCTTTTAGAGAACCAGCTTTTGGTTTAGTAGCAAAGGCACATGTCTCTCACATGGAAGGTCATGGATTTGAACTCAGATGAGGAAAATATTTTGATGTAGTAACAAAGGTTTGAAAAGGGTGTTGAGTGGCTTGATGACCCCAGGACAAGTATTCTCTCCAATATTATAAAAGATTCCCTTCACTTTACAGTTTGAGATTAACTCCAGCTGCTTTGAGATTCGAGCTAGTGCAGGGGCAGTATTATTGGGCTTTGAGATTCGTGCCAAATTAAAAAGAACAGTTCAGATTCAGTAATTCTAATCAATTCTCTATTACGGTACTAGAGAGGATCTGAATTCTTGACCCCAACCCTCTAAGTAAAAAAAAATACGTATCTTTTAAATAAAAAAAAGAAAAATAATAATAAAAGAGTCACTTGATAAAAAAAGTGAAAAGTTCATAACTTAACATTTTTTACGATGTATCAATGATTGAGTGAATTGATTATAGTGTCAATTATTGAGTGAATTGTTTATACCTGATTTAATAGAATTATTAACTGAAACCGATTCATCAAGATCAACTCAAACTCTCCACAGGGGACTTCAAACGGATCAGCTATAGGTTGATGGGTTATTATAGTCAACATGGTGCTCCCTAAAATTCAGTTCGATCCGGAGTTTGATTGGTCAAGGTGCTGCGGCGCTGCGCTAGATATTTTTGTTTTCTTAAATTTCTCTGACAGGCACAGAAAATTCGGGACCGTATTTGACTGTGACCAAAGTTGATAATGATATTTATTCCTCGCGGGATGAGATGTGATTTTTCCGTTTCAATCTGATACGAATTTTTTTTTTAAATGATAATGAGGTCTAGTTTACTATTGTTTTTTCAAATTTCTATTTATATTATAAATAAATTTTTCAATCTGAATGCGCTTGGATGCAACTTCAGGAATAGCAAGAATATATAGCGCTAACTTGAAATTAGCGCTATTTCATCATTTGAATGAGTTAGCAAGAACAGCGCTAACTTCAGGAATAGCTCTATTTTTAGAGTGATCCAAACGTAGAATAGTGGTGAAGAATAGTGCTAACCCCATGCTATTTTTGACGATCCAAACGCACCCTTTGTGAGTTAGACTGATTCTCCAATCTGATACGAAACTTAAAACATTTTTTTTTGTATATTTTAAATAGTCAACGAATTAATTTTAATTCATCAAGAGAAATTCTATTTTCTCAAATACGTAATAAAATATACAAATAATTCTTTCAAATAAAATAATTGTTGTCTCGATACCCCATACATAATTGTTCGCACAATAAATATGTAATTTTTTAAACACAAGAAACATATTTGATAATTCTTTGAATAAAATAATTACTAATTCAACTAAATTTATATATTTTCGTTCAAACATAACTATATAAATCTTTTTTTAATTTAGATTTCTTGTGCATTAAACCAATTGCAAGACACGTATAGGATCAGCTATCGCATCGAGGATACAAAATTAGCAACCCATCAGCCACCGACATTTTTATTAATATCCAAAGTTTAATACAAATTATTAATTATGCCCGGATTTCTAAACTTTAGCTAAAAATACTCAAGTCGGCCAGAAAATGACCGGCTTAGGTACCCCAGTAAACCGGCCATTTTCTGGCCGGATTACTCTATCTTTTTTCTTTTTTTAGAGTGACACATGAAGATCAAAATATTGAAATCTAACACTGATTTGAAATTTTTTGTTTAAATTATTTGTTATATTACTTCTTTTGATATATATAATTAGTATATTTATACTAAAATACGCTAGATTAATTAAAATTATATTGAATAACACTATATTATGTTAAATTACGCTAAATTACATTACATTACGCTAAAATACGGTAAATTACGCTAAATTACAAATGAATAGGGAGGATATCTTCACTGAAAAGGCGAAAAACGGCGATGAAGCTTCAAACGGTCATAAAAAGGCGCTCGAGTGTCCGATTTCAGCAAATGACCACTTTTCGGAAAGCTTGCGAAAATGCACATGCGTCCGTTCTGGCAATGCCCGGCGATGACGGATTCCAAAATTCAGAATCGCCAAAAATAAAGGGAAGAGCCTCAAAACTTGAGTTGAAGTTTCCGATTAAGAATTTCATTTCTATCATTCAATCCAAGTAGCTGAGTAAATTAGTTACATAATGAACTTGCAGATTACCAATTTTTACTATTTTTGGAATTTTTTACTATTTTTTATGATTCATGAAAGATGAGCAAAATCAGTCTACAATAGAGTAATTTTGTGTAGTTTAGTGTTTTTTTTACCGTATTTCAGCATAATTAGCGAAGTTATTGTAATTTAACGTAATTTAGTATAATTGAACATAATTTATTGTAATATAGTGTAATTCAACATAATTTCAAGTAATCTAGCATATTTTAGTATAAATATGCTAATTATACATCAAAAGAAGTAATATAACAAATAATTTAAACAAAAATTTCAAATTTTCAGAGTTAGGTTTCAATATTTTGATCTTCATAGTCTCTCTCTTAAAAAAAAAAAAATAGGAGTAAGCCCAGAAAATTGCCGGTTTACCTAAGCCGGCCATTTTCAGGACGGCTTGGGTATTTTTATCGAAAGTTTGAAAATCTGGACATAATTAATAATTTGTATTAAACTTTGGATATTAATAAAAATGTCGGCATCAGCAAGCTCGGTACATAATCTTTTATTTATAAAATATCATTAAAAATAATATGCAGAATAGAAGAATTGTCTTAAAATTTAGATTCCATAGAAAGAATTCTAAATAATTGAATAAATAATTTCGTTAATTAAATTAATAATTTGATTCTTTAAGTAATAAATGAGAGTAGAGAAAATTTTATGTGTTAACGCATTTAGAATGAGAAAAAATATATCAAAAAACTAAACTAATAATTCAATTTATTTTATGATATTGAAATAAGATTCATTAATTTTTCAATATTAATTTTAATAAAGGAACGTGATAATAGTCCTCAATTACAATCCCTCAACAGCCTCCCAACTCTAACGGTCAAAGGCTTTAACGGTTAGATAACTTCTTGCGCCTACCGTATTCAAGTAAGTCAGTGCCGACCGGATTAAAGAAAATCAATGCCGAATATTATATTCTTAATAGTGATTTGCAAAAGTCTTAATAGTACTTTAGTCGAGTCTTGATATTTCTTCTAACAAATCTTAATAATGATAACTATTTTTTCTCTTAATTTGTCTCTAAGCAAAAAAATGAAAGATTTTTTTCACCTTCATTTTTTTCTTCCGATTATTTTCGTTTTTTTTTCTGCGATCTGTGAGGAATATTACAAATTTAAAATCATGAACGTCTTCTACTCAATTTTCTTTTTCAAATAAGATCCATGATGAAGTATTCTTGAATTATAATCGTTCGTTGTTTTTTTTTTCAAGACTTTATACTGCCTCACATTGTAAGTCTTAATAGTGTTTCTCACAAATCTTATTAGTATTTTTAGAAAGTCTTGATAGTTATTTTAACAAGTCTTAATAGAGTTTTTATAAAGACTTAACATTGAATTTTACATGTCTTAATTTTGCTTTTAATAAATCTTAATATTGCTTATAGAAAGTTTTAATAGTTCTTCCGGAAAGTCTTAATAGTGCACTAAAATGTCCAAAACACATATATCTCAATAGTGTTTTCCGGATGCAAACTTTGGAACCAAATTTTTCTTATCCAAAGTGTTTTATTTTGTTTCCAAAAAGATTCTAACATCTCATTTTTTTTGTTTCAGAAAAAATTTCGATTACTCTTTCTTTTTTAAGAAATCCTAACTATTATTTCAGAAAAAAAAATCTCAATATTATTTTCTTCTAAAGAAACTTAGCCACACTTTTAGAAAAAAATAGAACTTTAGAACCAAAATAGCGGTTCCAAAGTTTGCATTCGGAAATTTTTTTTTGATCCAAAACTGTCGGATCTATCTATGACACTACAAAAATAAAAATACTCTTTCTATTTTTGTTTATTTAGAAATAATTTCTATAAATAAAAATTCCTGAGCATCAACCCCAGAGACAATCAACTTTTGCTCAGACATGCGTATCCTCTGGAATAATTTAAAAGAGAATCTTTTGAGTTTAATGCATGTTGGACGTCTGGTCAGGATTGGAGCCGGCTCCAATCCGGCTCCCGCCTATGACGTACAGGGTCTTTTAATATTAGTCTGGATCTCAATCAGACGATCCAGATTTATTAACACACGGTGAGTTAATGCTGAGGATACGAATTAAGATATATTTTATATTCATATTTTTTTCAAAGTACCGAAAGACTTGGGTCCACCCTATGCAATAATAATTCTTTTTGTCTATGATTTAAGAAATATAACATAAGCATATCGTTAGTTTTCATGAAACCGAGCTTCGGTAATGTGATTCTTGAATTTTAATGAGTAAAACTAGGGTGTTCTTAAGTTCTCTTTGTGAGCTTAATTTAAAAATCCATTGAATTAATTTCAAGCGACGCTGTCAAACCGTTGAAACCGATCTACTTCACGAGTGATGAGTTTACATGTCAAGTTTTTAAATTTTCGAACTAATTTAATATAAAGTCAAGCAGTCAAAAATGATGAAAAATGAACACATTAAAATTAAATATAAATCATCTTTTTTTTACCGCTTGACTTTATACTGAATTAATTCGAAAATTTATAAATTTAACATGTAAACGCATCACTCGTGAAGTAGATCGGTTTCAACGGTTTGGATGCATCATTTAAAGCCAATTCAATAAGTTTTTGAATTAAACTTACAAAGGGACTTGGTGAGCTTAAGAACACTCTAGTTCTACTCTTTAAAATAATATATTTTGAACTAAAAAATTCTGGATGGAATCTCAACAATTCTTCGTCACTTTATACTGTGGCAATTGCCTTTTTGTTTTCTTAATTAATACTAGTACGATCAATAATACATCTCGACTTCTCATAGAAGATGACAAAAACAGAATTATTGTTTCTTACGTGATATACATATTCTACTGGATAGAAGTGAGAAAACAGAATGATTGATAATTCCCTGATAGATTGAATGTTTAGTTTTTCTAAAATTATGTTGGGTTATGCAATTCATAATACTTGTGTTCTTGAGTTTGTTGAAAGTCACCATGTGACCTGTAAATAGGAGATTTGTCATCAGTAATAATAGAATGTCTTGGCAATATTTGAATATTTTTCATGAATTCTTCTCTCATGTGATATTTTTCTTCCTTATCTAAATTCTCATTTTATTAAATTGTTTAACATTTTACTAAACTAAACAATATATGTACATGTGGAGTGGAGCTTGAGACGTGATGTAGTAAAAAAAGTTGGAGTGATTATGTCAATTGTTTAAATTTTAAATCAATCCAGTCTGCACATTCTTTCTACGTACATAATAAAATCAAAATACACTTGCTATAATTTTGATTAAATTAATGGTGGTACTTTTGCTTCGTCAACTTAAAGAAACATATGTATAACACAATTACTGTTCTATAAAAACATATTTTTTTAAGGTCGCGCTATTTAGTTATTCAGCCCCACAAATTCTTTTTACCTCCCTTTGTCAAATTTTAGCTAGAGGTGAAAACGGAGCGAATACGGAGCGGATAGTGGTAAAACCATATCCATATTCCTTTTTAATTTTTTGGATACGGATACAGATTGGATATCAGCCGGATACAGATACAGATACGGATCGAATTGGATATTTATTAAAATAATATTAAAAAATAGCAGAGTTTATAATATTTATCTAATTTAAATGGTGAATAACAATATTTTTCATAATATATATTAATATATATGATATATTTCTACTATTCAGATATGGATAATTGAAACGTAAAACCATATCAGTATCCATATCACACGGATATTTAGATGTCAAATATTCACATCTAATTTTTCGAATACGGATCGAATATTATCCATACCGTTTTCACCCCTAATTTTAGCTCCATTAATTCATCCTGGAGTTACAATATATAAATAGGTATATCCGCATATAGTTAGGTACACATCCCGTTATAATTTTACAATGAGGATCAAAGTGAAACTTCCTCTCATGTACGTATTTATAGTTTTCCAAAAAAAAAATATTTATACTTTATACTACTAATAATAAAACTCATATGTTGTTATTTATTCAACAGAGTGTTAAATTTGAACTTTCGATCAAAAAAAATTGTAACACGTATAGAATTGAATATTCAAACATAACTAATTAATATATTAAATATGAGATACTTTTGAAAATTAAAATATCAATACAAATGCAGAAATGTAAAAAGTATATTTTACCTTATGACAAAAAAAATCTTTTGTAGTGCCCCTAGATCTTCAGTTGAATTCAGATCCTCCCGGTACCGTAATAGAGAATATTTTAGAATTAGTGAATCTGAACCGTTCTTTTTAACTTCACACGAATCTCAAAGTCCAATAATACTGCCTCCTGCAATAGCACGAATCTCAAAGCGGGTGGAAGTTAATCTCAAACCGTAAAGTGAGGGGAATATTTGTTGGGTAACGCTGTACCCTTTGATTAGGCTTAAGCTGCGGAAAGACCGTAAAACAAAAATTTTACTTCTAACTTAAGCCGAGGATTAAAAGAGTTACGTCAGAAAGTCAAACGAAAGTTCCTTTTTCCAGTCTTTCCCATGACATAATCTTTTAATCATACCTAGGATCTACTCCCCAATTGATTTCTAAAATAATATTTATTTAACATTTAAATAAATATAAATAGCATTTGTACCTTTTTCCAAATTCGAATTGGAACGCTGTATGGCTCAGTTGCTCAGCACCAGACGTCTGATGCCTCTATCAGTCGTCCACCAGGAACAACCAGAGAGTCGGTTTTTCTTTTGCCAGAAATACTGTACCGACTTTTTACGCTAAAACACTATTCACCAAAATACGTAAAAACTATTTTTCGCAACTTTTGCAAAAACAGATTCACGAAATTTCGCGGGAACACTATTCACGGGAACACTATTCACAACTCGCAAGATATATGTAATCAGATTACGTATTCTTTTTCTTTTCTTTCGCAAACACTATTTGGAAGAGAAAACGAGAAAGATAACGATAACCGAACCGATTTGAATCGAACTCAGACTTTTCAGATTATGAATTTCTCTACCCCTGCCCCTCTATTTATAGGGTTTTTGAGGTGCTTGGTAAATGACCAAAATGCCCTCCAAGCAATGTGGTATTTACATTGCTTACCCTCTAAGTAATGTAAATGACCAAAATGCCCTCAGCGTGAAAAGACCAAAATGCCCTTTGGCCCAAAATTAAAGAATTGAATTTTGGGCTTTTAAATTTAATTCCAAAATTAATATTTTGGCCCAAATTCTAAATAAGCCCAAAATATAAAATATTAATTCATAATTAACATTTATAATTCTTTTATTTCTAATATAATTATTCTGAACAATTCTGAACAATTATATTTTCTTGCGATTCGTTGTTGCGATAAATTTATACAACGTGTTGTACACGCTTATAAATTTAATGTGTTTAAGCTTGTCATCTCTATGACATTTATTTATTAATTATAACATTTATAATTAATCCAATAAATTAATTCTCTGATTACTTTTCTATTGGTGTGACCCGATAGGATCTGTGTTATGTTGGCAATAAAATTAAAACTCCTTTTAATTCTATAAATCATAAGCGGCACCTGGCAGAATGCATTATGACTACCCAATTGACACAGATAATTTTTTACAATACAATATCACATCCAGTAAACAATTTACTCGTGTTAATTCTTATGTCTCATAGTATCAGATCAGTTGCAAGATATGTTTGTGTCATCCTTGCAAACTTAATATTTTCTTGATCTTAAGTTAGATTATCAAATATGATTAACTCTTTAATCATACCGTGCACATATAATCTTACTTTATCAAGGGGCCCAGGGGCCCAGTGATACTATTACTCGTATCAAATACGAGGGACAGTAGTAGTCTTGGTGAACATCTCTCCTCTGCAAAAGTCATGTATACTGAAGTGTCATCGTTATAACTACTTTTTACGGATAGCATTAAACAACACTCACGAATATACATTTCTTATGTAGGAAACGACGAACCACCTCATACTTTAGAACTTAACACTAAATGAAAACATTAATGACACGAACACAATTCCGTATAATGTTTCATTGAGGGTCTGTCAAATACCATGTTCTCTAACATGTATCTATGTGATTAAAATGACAACTCTTTGTCTATAGTCTGTAAAACTTAACCATCATTTAATCCACATACTAACATTTAATTGGTAAATTAGTGTTCTTTGCTAATTACCTTGGTTAGTGACAATTAAGAGTTTTTATCATCTATTTATGAAGTTTTACAATTTCAAGTCATGAACTCGAAATGATTCATAATTCGATAAAACTCAAAGAACAAATGATATTTAATCATCCATTACATAAACATATAGAATAAAATTATCCTATGATTGACTTCTAGATTATTACACTAACAATATTCCCTCTCTAGTTAACATCCTTAGGACCTGTTCGGCCTACAGGCGGGAACGGGAACGGGCTCGGGATCAAGGCTAATTTGAACTGACGTTTACTGTGCGTGTGGGACAGAAAACACGAAGTAGAACTGAATTTTGTTTTCCCACGCGTACAGTAACAGAACCGAACAGGCCCTCAGGGAGTCAACCACCAATTATCATCCTCATAGGAACCAACCTTTTCATTTTATTTTAGGAGGAATTTCATATACCCCTCAATATATTTGAAATTACGTATTTCTTTCTCTAAAGTTCACAATATTATATTTTTCCTTCTAAATAAAAAAAACTCACAAATTTACTCATTTTATTATCTTTTCTATTAAATCTCATTTTAAATTTAAAAAATACCCAATTGCTCTTTATTAAGAAAAATTAAGTATTATATTTTAAATATAAAGTACCCATCTTTTAATTGGTCGGTTTTCGAGAGAAAATGAGTCATTTATCTATTTTTTTGCGCTTACACATGCATATATCTAATTGTCACTGTGTCTATATCAGAAATAATCCATTTGCCTCGAAACCGATTAATTAAAAGACTAACATTTTTTTTAAACATGCTACATTTTTTTTTAGCAAATGAGTTTTAATGGAAAATACAATAAAATGAATAAATTTTGAGTTTTTTTGCATGTAGAGGATGAATATGATATTACGAATTTTAGAAGAGAAATACGTAATTTCAAAGATTTTGAGGGGTATATTTGTGTGTCAGTGACTAACCCACAGGACGGGGACATGAGAACTTGAGTTTAGAAAATAAATAAATAAACAACTAATCCGCCTATGCCCTATGGGCAAGCAATAAGAAGCCTGCCCATTCCACTGGCTTTGTAGTTTGCACCCTGCAACACAGGCTGGC
Organism: Carex myosuroides; assembly: GCA_028015225.1. Taxonomy (NCBI): domain Eukaryota; kingdom Viridiplantae; phylum Streptophyta; class Magnoliopsida; order Poales; family Cyperaceae; genus Carex; species Carex myosuroides. Next base: position 10,199,461 of record CM051474.1, read on the forward strand.
TGAACTCCACTGTTTAGTTATTAAATTCCTTGCATTCTTGTTAGGGGTGAAAACAGTATGGATGATATCTGATCCGTATTCAACTTGTATTTGAAAAATTAAATGTGAATATTTGATATCCGAATATCCATGTAGATATGAATACTAATATGATTTTACATTTCAATTATCCGTATCCGTATAGTAGATATATATTATATATTTTAATATATATTATGAAAAAATATTGTTATTCACCGTTAAAATTAGATAAATATTATGAATATTGGTATTTTTTAATATTATTTTAATAAATATCCGATCCAATTTGTATCTGTATCTATATCCGGCTGATATATGATCCGTATCCATATTCAAAAAATTAAAAATAATATAAATATGATTTTATCACTGTCCGCTCCGTATTCGCTCCGTTTTAACCCCTTATTCCTTGCTCACCAAAATTTATAATAATGGTTTCAAAATAAAAAAAATAATAGAATCGCCTGTTATCTGGCTCCTCACAATCTTGCACAACCAAATTCTTTTCAGAAACCCATTATTGGGCAACGAATCCAGATCCAGTGCAATACCTTACTGTGTAATATGAGATCTGAGCTGTTCGTTTCAATCTGACACGAATCTCAAAATAGTCCCTAGTATTTCAAGAGCAGGTTCAAATGTCTCATGTTTTTCATATCTCACTCGTGCTTCACATCCTTACTTTCATTTTTAAAATTCGAAAGGTTGATCCGAACCGCTCAATATGACCTCCATATTAAAATATACGTGGAGATCACATTCTATATTTTTTAAAAACTATTTTATTATTTTTTAGATAGATACATAATTATTGTTTATAGACCATCCATAAACAGTGATTTTGTATCTATCTAACAAAATAGTAAAAAAGTTCCTAAAATGTAAAATTTGTTTGCTAAGCACATTTTAATACGGAGATCATGTTGAACAGTTCGAATCGACTGTTTAAACTTTGAAAATAAAAATAAGAATGTGAGACAAATAAAACACAAAAAACACAAAAAACACGAGACATTGAAAGTTTGAAACCCTCCTCATATTCCAAATAGATTCCAAAATGATTTTAAATTAATTGTAATGCTGTTCCGAGCGTGATTTTTTTTTTTCTAAAAAAGTGAAAACATTTACACAAAAATTTAGATAGCTAAGAAATAATCTCTCATCATGTCTGAAATTACATAACGTTACGGATTACTTTGAATTTGCATACGAACAAATATTTTTTTTTCTTGTTCCACTATAAAAAATATATTCCAGCAATTTGGGTAATTCATGTAATCGTACACATTTTTTGTTTGCGCAATAATTCAATTTGTTCCTGTACTAATGGCAAAGGACAATCCCAAGTCATATATTTTACGGATAAATGTGTAAATTTCTTGCTACCTTTCTATATTGTAATAGAAAAAATTAATTGAATGGTAATAAAGTTCGTCTATATAAAAAAAGATTGTCAAACTTTTATTGGTCAATTTTGCATACCTGGATAACAACCACAAAAAATTGCACATTTCTAAATTATAATATTTACAAAATTAAACAGAGTCATCTATTTTTACTATTACATTAAATATTTCCACCTAATAGTATAATCAGTTTTGAATTTTGAACAAAATTAGGACACTATTTATTAAGGATAATAAAGGCAAAAAAAAGTTGTACAAAATTAGAATATGTGAACTTGATAGCTGCTATCAAGTCTTTCCAAAAAAAAAAAATTGAATATGTGCGCTCAAAATAGCTCCTCGTTAACCAATATAGGTCTGATTACAAGGGCAGAGAGAGGAGGGTGAGTAGACCGAAAATTTGCATTCTTGTTCATTAATTTTTGTGATATTTGCAAGTATTTGTTCTAAAATAAATAAATTATATTACATTTACTGATTCAGCTTTTCAATTCTAGATTGCTAGCTACAGCAGTTATAAAACTACAATTGGGGTGATTATAAAAATTCAGTTTAGCACTTTAATATCAATCTCTTCACTAAAACTGTCAGAAGTATTGTCTTAGAAGCCAATTATACGCACTGAAATTAGATGAACAATATGATATATGGACCGAATTTAGACGTGAGTCACAATTGCAAAAAGTATAATTTTTTATTCCTTATAACATTTTTCACATTATATATCAAACTAGATACTTTGCCGGGTTCATTCAACTAACCGGATCTACTAGGCGCATGAACCTAGACTAGACCCGCTAGCTTGATAGTAGTCCCAAAACAAAGAACTAACAAAGAAACGCCAAACTTCCTTTTCTCTTTTGAGTTCTTTCTCCTTTTCTTTTCCTTCTGCCTTTGTCCATCCAATCTCCACCAAAACCCAGAACCTTGATCAGCACTAATTCCAACACTACGTATGGAGGAGATGGCTGAGATAGAGGCGGCGGCTGGAGGAGGCGTAGCTGTGGCAACGGCGGAGGACTGGCGGAAGGCGCTGGCGGCGGTGGTCCCGGCTGTGGTGGTGCTCCGTACGACCGCTCCGAGAGCCTTTGATACCGAGCAAGCTGGAGCGAGCTACGCCACTGGATTTGTTGTTGATAAAGAGAGAGGGATAATTCTCACCAATCGCCATGTTGTAAAACCTGGTAAGTGGAAGGATAACCAACTTGATTGCCTTACTACGAGCATAAAACAGACGATCCACTGGAGCTTGGTTTGATAGGGAAGTTATTGATGATAAGTGGAAGTTTGATGGGGTTGAGCTTTAAATTTGGTTATAAATGGGGAATTAGCTTGAAACAAGCAAATACTAATTGTGGTCAGAGGAGTTCGAAACCAGAAGGTTTTCAGAAATAATTAACTTTAGCATCACGTACTTATCATGATAAAAGCTCTTTTATGTCTTTTTTATTTCTGTGTAATTTGTGATTTTTTTTTTTCCAAATGTTTATGTGGCTAAGTGTAGGTCCCGTTGTTGCTGAGGCCATGTTTGTTAATCGCGAGGAGATTTCAGTACACCCCATATATAGAGACCCTGTAAGTTACTCAATTTTTAAAGAGTTTTTCTTTTGATTAAACATTTTTTATGAGCTTTATTCAGTTATCTTTTCCTTGTAATGATTGATCATGTTATGCTTTTCCCTTGCTTAAAAATATAGGTGCATGATTTTGGGTTCTTTCGCTATGATCCTGGAGCAGTTAAATTTTTAAAGTATGAAGAGATCCCTCTTGCACCTGAAGCTGCTTGTGTTGGTCTTGAGATTCGTGTTGTAGGGAATGACAGTGGAGAAAAGGTGAACATATTGTTTCTCAAGACCTTTTTTGCAAATCTTGATTCATAATTCAGATACCATCTTAGATAGGGGTCCGGATCCCCTTACGTAACCCAATCTTTGGGTTTTGGATTGAGACCGTCCGATTCGAATTCGTCGTTCGAGATAATCTCGGGATTTGAATTCATCGTCAGGATGTGTGCGCTCACTTCGCGGATGGATTTTCACGGATTCGAATCGGACGGTCTCGATCCAAAACCCAAGGATTGGGTTACTTCACTGGATCCGAATTGTCTTAGATAGTACATATTTTAGATATTATCTTACAAATATGTGACAGTAGGCTACCTTGAAAAGGATTGCCATCCCAAACCTCAGTGTAGACTTATCAGGCATACTTCTAGTATGAATGAGTATCAACACCAAAGCATGGATTGCCTTCTTCTCAATACCAAAGCATCAATCAGAACTAAGCTGAGGTGAACTCACTCAGTTACCAATCAAATTGTAGAAGCAAACCTGCGGGCCAAAACAAAAAAATGTTCCAAGTTTCTTTTCCATTATACACCTAATAGTTTGCTTGATTTGGTATAATTACCTTTCATGAATATTGTGTCTTGTCGAATGCAGGTCTCTATTTTGGCTGGAACACTAGCTCGGCTCGACAGGGAGGCACCACACTACAAAAAGTATTCCTTTTGTTCCAGATAATCCTGTGTTAATTGCAAAATGTAGAGCTTGTTGGTGTAATTGTATTTTATTTCTGTTGGAATTGTAATTTACTTTTAAACTATAAAATACTGACTTTTCAAGTACAATTTTCCTCTTCTTGTCAAATTGAGTATCTGATTTGTTTTTGTTGGTCGCAGGGACGGATATAACGACTTCAACACATTCTACATGCAGGTAATGAAGTTTGCCTAAAATATAGTTTCGTGCATTGCACCAATGAATAAACTGTTAATATGTCATTTCCTTGCTGATTCTTTTTCTCTAAAAACCCTTCAACAGGCAGCATCTGGTACAAAAGGTGGATCAAGCGGGTCACCTGTGGTGGATTGCAAAGGCAGAGCAGTAGCATTAAATGCGGGTAGCAAATCGTCCAGTGCTTCTGCCTTCTTTCTTCCCTTGGAGCGAGTAATGTTCTTCTCTCTCCTTGATATGTGTCTTACCTCTTACTTAATGCCAAAATAAATACAGCAAGAGGGGGGAAATATTTCTCTTCATAGGGGACTTACAAAGGATTGCATTGCTTTGATTAAAAAAAATGCATTTTGACTGTGTCTGTTCTGTTGTGATTTTTTTCTTTCCTCGTGCTTTTCTAAAACCTTACAAAAAGGTTGTCAGAGCGCTAAACGTGATACAAGAAAGCTGGGAAACATTTGGAAGCAAGCCTGATTCTGTTTCTGTTCCTCGCGGTACCCTCCAGGTTTGCTTTATTTAACAAATTCTTGACTTGTAATGGCCTAATTAGCTGCTGATTTTATTGTGCCAAAATGCAGTTTGGTATACTTGATGACCTGGTTTAGATAAGTGCCAAGCAGGATGATTTTCATAAAGGTTTTTCTCAATATAATGGTGAAATTGTTGTCCTTTTGTTAGGTCACCTTTTTGCATAAAGGATTTGATGAGACACGGCGACTTGGTCTTCAGAATGAAACGGAACAAGTACTCTTTTACCCCCCTTACCAATAATAATATTTTGCATATTGTATGTTTCTATTATTACTATCATCATCATCATCATTCTCAGTCCCTTTTTTTGCTCTTTTAGACTGTGCGTCTAGTTTCTCCTCAAAGTGAGACAGGGATGCTGGTGGTTGATTCTGTGGTAAGTGGTTATGTTTGGTTCTATTTTTGAGTTGGTATTCTTTTGGTGTGTAGTTTCTCAGAATGTTGAATGTGTTTTGGTGAAACCTATGTTTGTAGGTGCCAGGTGGTCCAGCACATAAACATCTACAACCTGGTGATATATTAGTACGAGCAAATGGGGAAGTGAGTGCTATTTTACTAACTATTTTATTTTTTATTATTCTGTTGCATTCGTTTGAATATCTAGCTTGCTAATTATTCAAATTTAGGTATAGTTCTAGTATTATTTGTTTTTATCTTTTAGTTCTGTATTGAACAATTCTTCAAGCATCACATAGCAACTCATTTAGTAATTTAAGCCACCTAAAACTTTATTAGTGAGTGCTCATTCCGGGCTTGGTTTATAATTTGATTTGTACATTGTCCTAACTGAAGTGTTGAAAATGAAGTTCTATAAAACTGAATCCTTTTTATTTGCCTCTTTAAAGTGGGAGCTACAAAAAATGTCAGTGTACAGAGTAAACCCTAGCTTACACTTTTTATGCAGGTCATGACTCAATTTCTTAAATTGGAGATCTTACTTGATGACAGTGTTGATAAGGACATAGAGCTTCAAATTGAAAGAGGAGGAGCTCCTCTAACAGTGCAATTAAAGGTTATTATACCTGGGTTAAGATCCACTGATTAGTTAACTTGACAATCTTGACAATCGTGATGAATAAAGTTTTAATTTGAAATCCAGTATTTTGTGTAATGTATATATTTATATGTATCACATCAATAGAACATAATAAGATTTGGTAATGTTTTACTGGTCATTGAACGATTTGAACTTTTCAACAGTTTCTATTTAATTACCCATGATATCTTTATTTCCAATAACATATATAACTTGTTATTTCTTTGTTTTGAGGTGTTTTTGGATTGATTTGATGTATATTGTCAGATTGTCAATTATTTCTTTTTATGTTCTTAATCACACCTTTTGTTTTTTTCCCCACTACTCACATAACTGCTTTTATATACGTCTTTTGGAAAATTTTGCAGATTCAGGACTTGCATTCCATAACCCCAAATTCCTTCTTGGAAATCAGTGGTGCCGTTATTCACTCTCTCTCATACCAGCAGGTGCTAAAGTTGTTGAGTACTACTTTGTCTAGCAAGCTTTATTTATTGTATCAATTTTTTAGTGATTTGTAAATATTAAATTTGCCTTAATAAATACTTTCATCCAATTTCAGGCTCGAAATTTCTGTTTCAAGTGTGGCCTTGTTTATGTTGCTGAGCAAGGGTAAGCATGGTTAAGCAAATAACTTCCTTTGAGACCTACTGAAGTTGTGCTAGTTTTGCATTATGATTTCTCTGTGCTTTGAAGTTATATGCCATAATGAGATTTATATTGTATTCACTTGCATTGCCAGGTATATGCTCTCTCGCGCTTCAGTGCCACGCCATGCCATAATAAAGAAGTTTGCAGGTGAAGTGATTGAAAAGCTAGATGATTTTATCTCGGTTCTCTCAAAACTGTCTAGAGGGGCTCGGGTCCCCCTTGAGTACATGAGCTACTCTGATCGACATCGAAACAAGGTACTTCTTTTGAGTATTCCAAAGTTGTCCCGAATTTATTGTATTTGCAAGCCACACAAAACAATTTGAATTGTAAAAAACATTGAAACTAGCTACGGTGATGAAGGTTTGTTTGCTACTATTGACGTTTTATCCCTAACTGTAATTATGCCAATTTTTGCTCCTATGCTCATCATCTTAACTCAAGCAAATGGAACTAAAAATGCAACCTAAATTCACAATGGCTAGTCAAGTGAGATTGGTCCAGCTTCTTTGAAAAAGTTAGGTACTGTTTAGTTATTTTGTGTTTCACATACATTGTTTCTGCTATTTATAATTGTCTGTTGCAATCTTCAAATACCCGAAATAATAGTCCTTGCCAATGTAATTGCATGTATTATTTTTAGTATACCTCCCTCCTGTATAATTTTGTACATAAAAGCTAATATGTCACGTTCTTTTTGTAGTCTGTCTTAGTGACTATAGACCGGCATGAATGGTATGCACCTCCCCAGATATACACCAGAGATGGTATAACAGGCTTGTGGACCAGCAAACCTGCACTTCAGTCATCCTCGCCTATGTTATCATCACCTCTTCACACCAGTCAAGGTCAGATTGACTCATGCTCCAACATAGGTGAACCAGGTCTAATGGACCACCACTACCAAACTGGTATAGAAGTCCTGGCTGACGGCTGTGTCAAAATGCAAACTGATGAAGAAATCCTTCTTGATGGTGATGATTTGAGTTCAGAACAAAAAAGGCGGAAGGTAGAAGAGGACACTTCAATGGGAGAAGGGAGTGTTTTGTCTGATGGTGTTCCAGATCGAAATATGGAACAGGAATATGCAAGTATGGATGGTACAACTGAGGATTTGTCACATGTGATTGGGGCAGCACCGAGTAATGCATCTTTGGCTGAGCAAGTTATTGAGCCAGCACTTGTAATGTTCGAGGTAAGGCTCTATAAGATTTTTGCAGTTAACTAGAATAAGAAATGTTTTCAGCCATGCTAGGTAGTTTCTTGAGGCTAATATCGAGTATTTCCTTATTGAATTGTCACGTTCATACTCAGAATTTTTGTATATTGGTTGAATTGGGGTTAAATAATTGCTTCTCAGTTCCTTCTTTTGGCTGTTTAATCGAGTTCTATGCACGAGTTCAATTTTTATTGGTATCCTGGTCATGCCATTTATATATATACCTGGTACTTACTTCAGAAACTGTTTCACTGTTTTGGTTTGCTTTTGTGAGATTGAAAAAGCTTGTCATGACAAATGCCAAATGGTATAGATTTCACCTGCTTCTAATCCTTGCACACAGGCAACAAGGTTGAATAGTAATGTATGTGACAGTACCTGTGTTAAAAAACTGGCCTATTGAACTCTCCCTTGGTTATAAGTGAGAATGCCAGAGAACTTACAAAATATACATCAAATAAATGTTACATTCATGTGTGTCGTGGTGGATAATTTTTGTTTGGTCTTATGTGTGATTTTTGAACATCTAGGTTCATGTGCCACAATCATGCATGCTTGACGGTGTGCATTCGCAACATTTCTTTGGCACAGGTGTTATAGTACACCACTCGGAGAACCTCGGCTTGGTTGCTGTCGACAGAAACACAGTTGCTGTGTTTATTTCTGATGTAATGCTGTCTTTTGCAGCTTATCCTATTGAAATTCCTGCCGAGGTAAAATGGAGTTGACAATAAGGAATCAACATGGATTATTAAAATATAAATTTCATGTTAGAACCTTAAAATTAACCTTGATTGAAGTGTATTTTCTTTCTTGTATTGTAGGTTGTTTTCCTACATCCAGTCCATAATTATGCATTGGTTGCCTATGATCCTTCTGCTCTTGGTGCTGGTGCTTCCATTGTTCGAGCTGCTAAGCTTCTTCCTGGTTAGCACCCCCCAACAAAATAAAATATAAAAAATAATAATAATAACAATAGTAATAATAATAAAATAAGAGCTCATGTGTATGTATTTTGTATATTATCCTTGCTTTAGTGCTTGAAGCTGAAATCTTTCTGGGTTGGTGTTTTGCTGAAATTTTACTTTCTAACAGTTGAGCCAAAACAATAATTGTTTTTTGAAAAAAATATAACTAAAACCTCATTTTATGTGGTCTGTTGCTATTAGTAATGTTTCTCACCATAAACTCAAATATAATATGTTTTCTTTTTTGTGAGAAAAGTGGGAGAGTTCACACAGATTTCATAACTGAAACCATTACACACTCAATATAATATGTTGCATGCTACAATATATATTTCATAAAATTTAGATTGACTAGCAATTGCATCCCTATTGATTCATCCTTATTTTTTTCTTTGTAAACTTCATTGTCTTAAATTTTGGAACGTCATTATTATAGAGCCTGCTTTGAGGAGAGGAGACTCAGTTTTTCTTGTGGGACTAAGCCGGAGCCTTCAGGCCACTTCTCGAAAATCAATCATTACCAATCCTTCAGCAGCAGTAAATATTGGCTCGGCCGACAGCCCTCGCTTTCGTGCCATGAACATGGAGGTGATTGAACTTGATACTGGTAAGTTAACCTTTGCTTCTTTTCTAACAAAATTTTAGGGGTTTATCTTGGGCTATTACACTGTTGTATTATACTTGTACTAATCTAGCATCTTAACTGTAGATTTTGGAAGTACGTTCTCTGGCATTCTGACTGATGAACAAGGGAGAGTTCAGGCATTATGGGCCAGTTTTTCGACACAGGTACTTCTTTACATTTCTTACAATTCTGTTGACTCTGTGCAATAATTAAGTGCTGGTAAACTCTATAGCAGTTATTCATTATGACTAGCATTTTGAAACCTACAAAATCAAGCAGGACAGGTTGACCTTTATGGAAAATATTTGTAAATTCTTGTAGAATTGAGAATGAGATTTCATTCTGTACTTGTGATATCATGTACTGGTAATCACATCCAATTTCCAAAGAGGTCCAATTGTTTTTAAGTTGCTCTTTTTGGAATGGAAATTTTTTGGGATCCCCTGAAAATTGAACTTTCTAATCTTCAAACTATATTGCAAAGAGATTTTAAAGAGTTAAAGTTCCATCAAAGAGCAAAAAAGCAGCTTCACTAAGATCTGTCTACATGTGATACTCCATATATCAATTAATAGTTAAAATCCATTATCCATCTACAAAGAGTATTTCCCACTACTGTCAGCTATCTATTTCCTGTTGACCAAGGACTCCATCTACAAATAATACAATGTTATAAATCCAATCTACGGAAGAAATTCTCAATATGCACTCTTTTCTATGCTACTATGGAGAAAGCAAGCATTAGGCTAGTAATGATAGGAGAGTTAGCTGCAAGTTTGATCCCACACATCTCCTTTTTCGAGACAGATTTCATTTCAGAGCTTGTCTTAAACTGCAATCGTTGAGTTCAGATTTGAGCTGACTTCATTCTTTAAAAATTGAGGCGATAAAGGTTTCAAACATTTAGGAGTAAATACAATCATTCTCGAGCAGATTCGAAGAAAATATGCATCCTCAAAGAAGATGAAGAAGCTGAGAAGAAGAGAAACAAACGATGTTGCACCTAAAGCGATGGTAGAAAAAAATTCGCTTCCAGATAGCGCCAGAAGGGTACCATATCCCAGACCAAAATCCCTGCCCTGAGCCTTGATTTCTTATTTCTTGTTTGCTACCAGTTGATAGAATTTTTTGCACCCATAATTTCATAATTTATATGTAGAAAGTGCTTTTCTAAAAGTAAATTAAAAGCTTTTTAACTTTACAAATTGGCATGTGCAGTTGAAGTATGGATGTAGTTCGTCGGAGGACCATCAATTTGTGAGAGGCATTCCGATTTGTGCCATTAGCCAAGTGCTTGATAAAATAATTACTGGAGGACCCAAAGGGCCCCCTCTCTTAATAAATGGTGTGAAGAGGCCAATGCCACTTGTCAGACTCCTAGAGGCCGAGCTTTATCCTACTTTGCTTTCTAAGGCTAGAAGTTTTGGTTTACCTGATGCTTGGGTGCAGGTAATGTACTCTTTATTTTCTAATGAGAAAAGAAAAGGCCCTTCTTTTCTGGGGTTGAGAATAGAAGGGAATCCTTCTGGAATCAGCAATAGATACTCAAAAACTAAAAAGAAAGCAAAATGGAGTTGAAACTCCTAGAAGTTGCAAAGCAACATTTTCCTCTTAATGGGTTGACCAAATTGTTAGGATGGCACAAATTCCTGTACTCAAAACCAGGAATCTATTTTGGTATCATTTTGATAATTCTTTAATTTTGCTTTTGGCATTTCTTGTCTTTTGTTTGTTTGAAAATTATGTCATAGGATATCCCAATTTGGAAACTAAACATCAATGTGGTGCCAATTTAGCCTCAAATTATTAATTGATGCTGTAATAGAGAGATTCAGTATCTGCTTGTAATGGACCAAAATGGTAACATCTGACATCACAAATGCTTTTGTTTGTTTCTAACCAGGCTCTAGCTAAGAAGGATCCAGTTAGAAGGCAAGTGTTAAGAGTCAAAGGGTGTTTGGCTGGATCCAAGGCTGAAAACCTTCTAGAACAAGGTGACATGGTTCTTGCTATTAACAAAGAACCGATCACAAATTTTCGTGATATTGAAAGTGCTTGTCAAGAGCTGGACAGGACCAGCGGTCATGATGGATCACTAAGTATGACAATCTTTCGACAGGTTGGAATTTTTTAAAACATGGTTATGATTTATGAAATTCTGAATTTATTTTTTATTTAAAAAACACTAGTATCAATAATAATAATTTCAATGATTATGATGATATGGCTGCGGCGGCCATGGTGGTGTTCGCTTGTTAAATGAGCAGGGAAAGGAGATCGATATAGTAGTTGGAACCGACATAAGAGATGGCAATGGCACCACAAGAATGGTGAATTGGTGTGGTTGCATAATTCAGGATCCACATCCATCTGTCAGAGCCCTAGGGTTTCTTCCTGAAGAAGGCCATGGTGTCTATGTGGCAAGGTATACAATTATTGTTACAGCAGTCCAAGGGAGATTACAACTACACAACAATTGGTACTCGATTATTTATTTGTTCTGTACTAAAGCTAGTTCTGATGTTATGTATAGATGGTGCCAAGGGAGCCCGGTGCATAGATATGGCCTTTATGCTCTTCAGTGGATAGTCGAAGTTAATGGCAAGCCAACTCCTGATTTAGAGACCTTTATTCAAGTGGCCCAGGTACACTACATTTGCAAAAAGAGAATGAAATATCGCATGTATAATGTCCAACCAAAATAAAAAATGGAACATACAAAACAATAAAGTTTATATTTGTTTTTACTATTAGCCATGAAAGGTTTGCTCTGGGAGCCCTGTGCTCTGGATAGTTTAGTTAATTAAAGAAATCAGAAGATTTCTTACACGTGATTTGATTGTAGGAATTTAAGTTGGATTTCTCAAAAGTCACCTTTTTATTTTTATTTTTATTACTGAAATTAGGGTTTGGAGCATAGTGAATTTGTGAGAGTGCGGACAGTACATTTAAATGGGAAACCTCGTGTACTAACTCTCAAACAAGATCTGCATTACTGGCCAACCTGGGAGCTTAGGTTTGATCCAGAGAATGCCATGTGGTGCCGAAGAATTATCAAATCATTGAATTCTGCCATTTAGAATGATCTGTACACCCGTAATATTTATTCCCTTGTAGAATTCAGTTAGAAAAGAATGGAAGCTCTTTCCTCTGGTGGTGTTGGTTCGGGGTGTAGGCTCTCTGTTTTTTTGGGTTTGGTGTGTGTGTGGGTGTGGGTGTGGGGGGGGGGGGGGGGGTGTTGGTTTTAGTGGCGGGTAGTGTTACCTATACCGATCATGGTGACTGACTCCAATTGTTGTTAAATTCTTAGGTGCATTTATATCAACAATTAATTAGCACCAGTGTTCAATAAAAGGTTCCGGAGTAATGCTACCTAGGAAGCATGACTCACCTCTTCAATGCAACGAGTTTTGCAGAAAAAAAAAACAAAAGAGTTAACTCTTTCAGATACTTTTTTTTTGGTGGAGCAAAACTATGTTTGTTTTGTGTGAGCATTTAATCGCTTGAATATGTTTCAAGTGAGCATTTATTCACTTGATAATAACCAACAAGTTCATGTAACAATTTTTTTGCATGTTAGTCAAACAGTCGGCTATTCTATGTATGTTGTGATAGCTAATCCAACTGGTAAATAGTGACAAGACTCCCATGCAGTTATCTTTACACAAACTCGAAAATCAAAAGTTTTGCATACTTGCAGTTATATTTATATCAAATTCTAACATTAGTTCTTCAAATGCACCCATGAAAGGGGTACGCATAATTTCTTTTTATGGTGTCCCTCTAACCTTGATAAAGGGAAAGGTAAGGCATGCTGAACTAACGATAACCTCAGCGACGATGGAATTTTTATTTGTCGAGCCATGTTTAAGAAACAATAATTGAAAAACTAAAAGTTCATGACGCATAATGTGCAACTACTTCAGGTAGTTTGTTATGATATTAGATGAATCTGCTAAAGGAAATTTATAACAGACTTATATTTCGACTCAAGGTTGATTTCTTTTTCAATCAAATCATACGACCTATCTGTGATATCCTTGCCGTTTTTATGACTATGCGGACAGACTGAATAGTAAGAAGGATCTATAGTTAAGCAAATAACCAAATTATTCAATTGCCTTAACAAATTATTAATGAATACTTGCATGCCGGCAGCAAATGCCAATTTCAAACATCTTTTGATCTTTCACCTTCAAAGAAGATTTGTTTAACCCAATATCCAAAATCAACGCTGCCAAGAATATGGTGAAATCAATTCGCACATTATTTGCAGGATTCTATTTTCGAATTGTCAGACATTTGTCTTGGTTAGTTGGTGTTCTTTCCTATAAATTAAGTTCATATCTTAAATTGGCCTGAATCGTCAAACCTAACACATGGAGAAACAATTTTCTCTCATAAAGAATATCTGATAATGAGCATTGCATGGTTGAATCTATACTATAGCAAAGCAAACAAGAAATAAGTCCTCAAATTGAGAAACATTCAGCATTTGTGCATCTAAAAAGGGAAACATAATTAGCCAAATAAAAAAAAAACCTATTCACGCATAACCTGATGAGATTAGGCTGCCTCCATATTAAACAATATAGAATAATTAAGTGACCGCCACCATTAAAATAAAGCAGAGCATATTAACAGATAGTATATAACTTCAATTAAACTCAATCCGACATGCAACTACTTTCATCCGACACCAAAGAAAGGAAATCATATGAGGTCATCATTCAGATTCTGTGCTCATTTGAGGTTCCCATACAATTCTCAAATTCAGCATTCCATCTCCTAAGCTGCATGTGTAGAGAGAGAGAGTTTTACATGAAAAGATCAAATAATAAAGCACTTATTCAGCATCTTACCACATCCAGTGGACCAGATAATTTTTTATTAAAACTTTTTAGTATTTTGTGGATATTTTTAGTGTCACTGAACTCCATGAAATTTTGTTTAAATCTGAAACCAAAAATAAATCCAAGAGCGTGTTCCATAAGGAATTGTAGCAATATCTCACTGGCCAGGTCTAGTGTTGGCGTAAACAGAGAGAGAGAGTCAAGTACCTTTTCAACTGCATCTAGCGCGCTTGGCAGATCTTGATTTTTCTTCAATTCGTCTAAGCGACTTCTCATTTCATTATTACTTTTCTTTGCCTTAAACAAACAGAAGTCGCAATCAATTATACAAGACAAAAAAAAATGAAATTTGGACCCACGCAGATTGCAAGATAGATATAATCTAAATTCTAAATATACAAACCTTCTCAAGCAAGTTCTTCAGAGAAGCTATCTCATCCTTCTTCACTGTTATTATCTTCTCTTGCAAGTCCCCAGTATAAGAACTACTTTAAGGTATGTAATTAGACAATAAACTGACATTAACTTAGGTTTCAGCCTCAAAAGGATCAATCTATTCAAGTTTTCATTCTGAATTCCTTCTGTGCTTGTCTACAAGAAAATAAGAAAAAAAAAAAAGGTGAGGTTCACCTGTCTTTGGAGAGCACATCAAGGGATTGTTCTTCAATTATATGTTCGACCTTACTGAGGATAGAGCCGACCTATATACAAGGATGGTATAACAACATGTGCATACAATCAGTACATTAAATGAGCTTTTTATTGGAAGAAACCACGGGAAAACCAAACAAGTATCACAATGAGAAGTTGCTTGTTTTGTTTTGGCGGGGGTTGGCGCGCGGGGGGGGGGGGGGGGGGGGGGTGTGGGTGTGTTGGGGTGCCCCTATCTAACCTGAAACAGAAAAAAAAGAGGGGAAAAAAACGTAACCTTTGTTACATCACAGATCTCGTCCAGGGCCCTCTGCAGTTAAACAAGGATAACATTTAGTTACTTCACTAGGTGCAAGTGCAACATAGCACTTACAAGGACAAATAGTAATTAGAAAAAGAATGATATAAAAAGATTGAAGAATTTCGTAACATACCTCTAAGTTGTATGGTAAAGACTCAACAACCTGAAAAGCCAATTAAATGAGGGCAGTTCTGTCAAATTAAAAATGGAAATAAATATAATATTGGTACTTTTTGCAAACATATGCCAAGAGACTTCATGAGTAAACAATAGCAAATTAAAGACTTGACAAATCTAGCTTAACCAAGGTTTTTAAATGCGATTTTCATGCAGTATACAGCCGCATATGCAGATTATAAGATACAAATACTAAGTAATTAACACAATTCAAAATTAAGAAAATAACTAAATTGATGAAATATGGAGTATTTAAAAAATAATGTGTGCAACGCTGGATTTTTTATTTAATTTAATTTTAAAAAGTTAGTTGTAATTGGTTGAATAAAAGCATTGTAAGGATAAACATTTACAAATTACTCATCTAAGGATGTCAAAAGTATTGGAAGACAGTTGTCACTGTCTTGACTTAGCCTATTAAAGGCAACAAATAAAAGGCAGCGACAAATCCCGGTTCTTGCTAAACATTAGTCCCACACTATAAATAAAAATCAGCTTGAATCACTTATATATATCTCGGTACAAGTACCAACAAATAACTGGATATCCGTCTGGGGCCTGGGTGATACAAAGACTTTTTAATAAAATCATCCTAATCCGTGTATATGGGCTGAAATCCGCATATTGGGCCGCATTGTATATTCCTATGCAGTATTGGACCGCAAACGCATATACGGGCGCATATGCGGCTGCATTTTAAAACACTGAGCTTGACACTATCATTAAGATAAAATTTTGAAAAACATCTAGCTTACAATGTTTTGAAATAGGTGATAAAGGGCATCCTTCTCAGCTTCAGTAAACCCCTCAAAAGCTTTGTTAAAGTCCTGTATTGTGACAACAACTCAAGGTTAATTTCAATCCCATATTTAGATGATAGACGTACAACAAAACTATTGGCCGCATCCAAGATAGCAATCTACCCTGGTACATAGTTACCAGCACTACACTGACCTGCCACACAAATTGCTACACTGGAGCAAGACAGTGAAGCTAAAATCTCTTCGTCCTTTTTACACGAATACGGTGTCAACAGAGGTGGAAAAGCAAAGATAAAAAAAAAATTGCCTCCATATCTCCAAGAAATGTAAAAGAATAAGAGACAAGGGTTTGAGAGATACTTATTCTCACCTCCCGAGAGCAGGTGACGAGCAGACGGCGAACACCTTCGCTCTTGAATATCTTCTTCAAGATTTGATGCCTCGCGCTGATTAGCACTGGAGACGAACTCTCGGCCTCCATTGATGCGGATTGAACTAACTTATCTAAGAAGGAGAAAACTTGTCTCTCGATTCTTGAAAATTGAAATCAAAATAGCGGGCATAAGGGAAGTAACTGTTAGCTATTTAGCTTGGTTCTGATTTTAAAGTCGGATCTCGTCCGGCTTAATGGATCCGGGGCCCGGATCGGCGACACTCAGGCCTATTAAAAGATGTGCTCGTAGACTGATAACGGATCTACATGAAAAGCAAACAATGGGCCGGGCCGTTGTATAGTTTGAATGGGGATTTGATAAATTCACATAATGTTCAGAATCTAACTATAGTGAAACGGTAAGTTCACATAATGTTCTAAGAGATTTTAGATTTAAATTTCAGAAAGTATGAGGAATTTGCAAGCTTTCTGCGTCACTCGAAAAAAAAAAATATAATTATGGAGTCACCAAAGTTTCGAACTATGTAGTTTAAAAGAAGCGAATATTGGGTAAAAGCAGGTATT
Source organism: Carex myosuroides (assembly GCA_028015225.1). NCBI lineage: Eukaryota > Viridiplantae > Streptophyta > Magnoliopsida > Poales > Cyperaceae > Carex > Carex myosuroides. The sequence continues at coordinate 10,216,354 of CM051474.1, forward strand.
ATATTAGAGCTAACTAATTTGTTTTTTTTGGAACCCAGGCAGTAGCTGCCTTGAATATATATTAATAAAAGGAGCCCAACAATACAGTATTCATCTTTCTATACAAGTAAAAAACCCGAACTCCTCATCTTACTCCCAGCATCCACCCAATCCCAATAAAAAGCATATACAGTGACTGGTACGAAAGAAAAAACAGAGACAAAAGGCAACACAAATACGAGTTCCACTCCTAGAATAACCTTAGCCAAACTTTCTCCAAAGCTTCATCTCATGCAAACATCTTAACGCCACGACACTAGGCTGAAGGCGCTCATCTCGAAATATGACTGCATTGCGCTGTTTCCAAATACACCAGGCTGTGCAGATGAACCCCGTAGTCCAATCCCTTCTTGTTAAGTAGCCTCCCGCGCCCTTACCATTGCCCATGAGCTTTCCCAGATAGCACTCACCGAACCCGCTGGTTTCATTAAGGACTGTCGTCCAGTGGTTGCCGCAATGTGAAACCATACTGCCACCGCAAATGGGCATAGGAACAAGGCATGCAAAATCGATTCCGACGGGCAATTCATACATAGAACACAATGCAAACCAAAATTCATACATTTACAGCCGTCTATGGATCTTAGATGTAAATCAGTACTTCTCGGTGTCAGTTTGTAAGTCACTTTATAGAATGTTAAGGGTTCAAATACCTCCGTTTTTTAAACGTTAATAACTTAAAAATTCAAATTCAAATTATATCAAAATAAAACTGTTAGATTTGACCTATATAATTTTCTCTATGCACATACAAATGATTATAGCATTTCGACTTTGTTTTAATCTGTATCAAGAGCTTGTAAAGTACATTAAATTAGATAAATTCTAGATGTTAATTTTCAACTTATTGATTGATACAAAATAAAACCGAGAAGTGATAAATTTTCATGTGCATACAGAGAAAATAACATAGATTACATCTAATGTTTTATTCTGACATATAAGTTTTAATTTTTTTATAATTAAAAAATGAAAAAGTGGAGTCACAATGAAGACACAAAATATAGAAGTATTTGAACCTCCTCTCATAGAATTGCAAATTTTCTTCATTGGAAGTGATTGATCGATTCAATGCAAAAAAATTCTCATTGAATGCAGTGCAAGACTGCAAGTTTATTAAAGCTGTATAGGTTCATGAGCCATGAAATAATAATATGCAAGGGGATCTGTTCCCTGTAACTTAGCCTGAGAATGCTACTTCGCTAACTTTAACTAAAATGTTGCAATTTGCATGTGCTTAACAGTTTTGTTACACAAATAAGCATGATGGGAACCGAGACACAAGTCCCATCTCAAAGAAATCATTTGGTAGAGAATGAAGATTTGTAATTTTGAAGTTAAAATGGAATCAATTTCATCTCAAACATTGAAAAATGTCGATATATTTTACTGTATGATGTAATTTTTTTAGTACTGAACCAGGCGGAAATTGATTTCCATACTATTTGCAAAAGCTTATTATTGACCTTCATAATTGAAAAAAAAAAATGAGAAAGTAGCTATGATTATGACGTGTAATTTAGAGACTCGCAATACCAATCCTATATCAAATGTTTTCATCTTTGCCCTGATTCAGATAGAAAAATATATATATATATATATATATATATATATATATATATATATATATATATATATATAGCTTAAAAGAAGAAGCTTTACTTTTCTAATGCAACAATAAAGAAAGTAATTTTACTTTATTAAAGAAGAGCATAAGCGCAAAAGCTATATCCACATTCTTATCCTCCTTCCACTTATAACATGCCTTTAATTCCTCACATACCACCAACCATTTCACATTTTCCATCCATTTGCCATCACAAGAATCTAGTACTCTTATGTTCAACTATATAATGCATAAAGAAAAATGAAGACACTAAATTTAATCACAACAAAAAAGTAATTGAAAAATAAGTGTGTATATATATATATATATAGGATGGAAAGTTGGAAACCATTTGATGAAGAAATCTAATATAACCCAGCACAGTACGTACTACCATCTAAAGTATCATCAAAACCGCTACAATACCGAGTAAAACCACATTGGATCCACCAAGACTACCTTGAGAGAAGACACAATTACCCTTGGATACAGATGATCCCTTGTGTTGGTAGTACCAAGGGAACCAAGGTAACATAGGATCAGGAGGGGGAGGTGAAGGATTCATGTTGTACTTGTTAGGAGGCAAATAATACGGATAGTACTCGGAAGGCGGTGGCGGTGGATAGCTCCAGTATCCTGTCACAGGTGATAGTGGCAATGGTGGTGGTGGTGGTGGCGGTGGTGGACAGTAAGTTACTGGTACCACTGGTGCTGGCAAGCAGGGGTACTGACATTCAGTAGATGATGAGTCATCTGTTGATACTGGTACGAGAGGAAAGGAAAAAGAGAGAAGAATGGAGATTATCGTAATGCAGTTGAAATGGGGCAGTGTAAAGGCCATGGTTAGAGAGAAAGAGGGTGAAATGTGAGCAGAAAGAATCATGACTTTTTAGAGCGTTGGGGTTTATAAGGGAAGAGGAAAGAGGTGAATTAATTGGATTGAATGTTAATTTTGCATTGTATTATGGGTGGTGTTTTTGGGCGTGAAAAGGGGACCCATGAAACGAAGAGGTGTTTTTGGAAGGCAAAGAGGTGAACGGGCTAGTGGAGGTGGGCCCAATTTGTCAGTTGAATACAGGGTAGTTAAGGTTCATTTTAATGAAGAAATTTTGTTTTAATGATACATTATATAGAACGTTTAGAAGGAGGCCGAGGGGCACAAGCAAGAAAAGAACTCCGTATGCTTATGCTTTTACTTGTACCATTGAAGCATTGAGGCATCTGGCGTGTAAATTTAGTATATTTAGTGCAGAAAAGAAAACAATTTCTCCTACGGAATTGTACTCCCGATTTTTTTAACATCCACCATTAAATAAAAAATAATAGAAATATTCAAGTTTTTGAAATTTTTTTAAAAATGCCTAGGCTGTCCATAAACTTGGCGGCCGAGAAAAGGATTGGGCCGCTGAGAAACTCGGCAGCCAGGGTTTTTTTCTTCTGTGAAATAGGCTATATAAGTCATGTTTCTCTCTCCTCTCACTCACAATTCACTCAAACCCAATAGAAGATAAAAAGAAGAACAAAAGAGGCGATTTCAGAGATGATTTGAGGCGAAAATGATGAACAATAACAACCGAGGTAGATCGTTCAATCGTGGCGTAGCGAGAGGAGGGTCAATAAGTGGTCGAGGTAGAAATGAGGAAAAAAAGAACTGTCAAGTCTATTTTATGGAGGAATTTCTTAGGTGGCCTATTTGGTTTGAAATTTCAGACGATAACTTTGTGGAACACCCCTATGACTATGATTTGAAAAAAAACGATAGATCCAGAGCCTCAACGATGACTTTGTTCCTAAAAAAAATGGTAGATTCAGAGCCTCTAATACGGATGGACGCAAGATGTCATCGTCCGATGTTGGAGGCTCTAGATCTATTGTTTTTTTTTCAAACCATAGCCATAGGGGTGTTCCACAAAGTCATCGTCTGAAATTTCTAACCGAATAAGCCGCCTAAGAAATTCCTCCATAAAACAGACTTGACAGTTCTTTTTTTCTTCCTCATTTCAATCTCGACTACTTATTGACCCTCCTCTCGCTACGCTACGATTGGACGATCTTTCTCGGTTGTTATTGTTTATCTTTTTCGCCTCAAATCACCTCCGAAATTGCTTCTTTCTCTTCTGTTGGGTTTGAGCGAGTTGTGATTGGGAGGAGAGAGAAACACGACTTATAGCCTATTACACCGGAAAAAAAAAAACCCAGCCGCCAAGAAACTGGACGACCCAATTCTTTTCTTGGCCGCCGAGTTTCTAGACGGCCTGGGCATTTTTAATTTTTTTCCAAAAACTTGGATATTTCAATTATTTTTAATTTAATGTTGGATATTAAAAAAAAATCGGATTGTACTCGGAAATGAAAATTTTAGCCCAGTGGGAAGAACAAAACATTTAATTTGAAATGAAATGGGCCAGACTCAGGCCCAGTTAAAAGAAAAATACAATTTGACATGGCTCCATTAAAGCAAATAAGCGTGGAATTTTCTAAAATTTCTATGAATTCTAAATTGTTATTTGTTTTTTTATGAGGTGAAACACATATCAAACCTAACTAGTTGAAATTCAACGAAAGACAAATAAAATCTGGTTGTCTGTGTTATTTATGCATTATGAAAGTCTTTCTTTGAATTTTTAGTCTTTATTTTATATTATAGTTATAAATATATTTAAAAATCCGAGAGTATTTATTCATATTAGAAATCTGTTCTTTGATGCTGGAATAACTAATTGCAACGAAATATCGACTAAATAAATTATGGCTGCATCTGAATCTTGTCGAATTAAAAAAAAAATTGTTGCATAATAATTATTGTTGTTTCCAATATCAATGATTGCAATAGTTTATTACCTCGTTAATTTTGTTGTGTTAAATATATCATTTGCAATTGCATATATACTTGGTTGCAATGCATGATGTTTTAAACCACCAAATTTTGGTTGTTTTAATATATGAGCGCAGTTGTTTAATTTTGTTACAATAGTTATTTTTATACATTTTTTGCAACTAAAATTTGAATACATTTAATTAACAAGTTGCAACTTTGAATCTTGTTACGATAACTTTGTTATTGTCATCATATTTTGGTTGTGTTAAATGTGCAAAAGCAACCATCTATTTAGTTACAATAACATATTGTCACTTCATTTTTGTAACCAAATTATAGTTACAATATTTGTTGGAGTTGCAACAAAAATCTGGCTGCAAATCTATTGAAACCTGAAAAGATAACACATGAGATACAAATGCTAAGGCCTAAAAGAAGAGAACGGAGTAGGTCCGATGCCCATCGGACCTACTTTTAGGTTCAACGACATGATGACCGTCCGATCTAATTTAAGATTTGTGCGCGCGAAAATTGAAACAGACATGCACGAATTTTAAAGTAAATCGACGGTGATTAAACCGATCGAACCAGAGTAGGTCCGATGCCCATCAGACCTACTCTCAAGTCCTAAAAGAAAGCACAGAAATAAGAGTAGCATTTTAACTATGATGAAACTCTCATTATCAATAGTGTGCTAATAATGTATATTAGAATATAATAAAATCCATCACCTATTTCTCAATTGTCACGCAGCTAAAAGAGTCAGGTTCACCTATTTCTTTGGGAGTGGCTCGGTAAAATATGAAGTACAGAATCAACTGACATAATGCACCGAGACCATTTGGTATCTGCTCATGCAAGAAAATATGGTTGTTCTCAACTGTTAAGACTGAAATTAATATATTCAACTCGAGCCACTACTAATTTTTTGTTGGTATTTATATATGTATCGACTAAAAGTTAATTTGTTTTTGCTGCCCTTCTGAAACCATACTATTTAGCTCTATTTTTTTTTTTTTTTTTATTTTGATAGTGGTAGTGCGAATATACCTACCGCAGTACTAGTTACTTCTCAACATCAATTCAATCTGATTTTACCTCCTTTTAATTTTGTAGAGAATTGCTAGTATACTCATTAAAACATCTTAAATTGTTTATTTTTCCATGAAAAAACCCAAATTTCTTATTTTTAAGATATTTACTTATTATGTTATCTAACCTGAAACTTTGAAATTTAATTAATCATTTAGTTCTATTCAATAGTTGAAATACCTATTTTGCTTTATTTTTAAATGAACATGTCCATGTGACTTGCAAGTTGCAACACTATGTCTCTTTCTTTGTGATTATGCCTAGCGGCCAGCGTCAACCGTTTTGTGATGAAACTGCATTTTTACATGTTTTACTATGATGACCAAAATGTCCACAAAAGTAACACACGGGTGGAGCCACATTGCCTGTCCCTGAATTTTAAAATTCAAGTCCTTGGTATTGAAAATTAAGCTTAGAACCATATATGTGGAATTTTGTCTATCTCATAATTCAATTTTTTCCTACCAAACTCAATTTTGCACAGTTTAGTCTTCTTTTTGCACAACATATATAGTCTTCAATTTTTGCCTACATTAGACTTTTGCCTACTCCTGAACCTATTTTTGGCTACATTCTTGGTTGCACGACTGACACTAGGTATAATCACAAAGAAAGAAACAATTAAAGTGTTTTTTTTTTTGAAATACCTGGCAGGGGCTGCCTAGGTTTTAGATTTATTGAAAAAGGAATTCAAAACGTTTGGGTTACAGACTACGTGCATGGTAGCACGATACACTTCATCACAACATAAGAAAAAATACATGACACTCAAACAATATGTGAAAGTAACCCTAAACGACAAGAAAGAGAAAAACAACTAAACCCTAAACCCTAAACCCTAAACCCTAAACCCTAAACCCTAAACCCTAAACAATTAAAGTGTTACAAGTTAAATGGACGTGTCCATTTAAAATAGGACAATACATGTAACTCAATAGGCCATTTGGCAATTGATGAACTTCTATGCCAAGATAGTAACTCAATAGGCCTAGATCACTCATCTTAAAAATCTCCTTCATCTGCTGCTTGAATTTTCCAACTTCCTCCTCATTACCTCCTGTAATAACCAAATCATCCACGTACACACCGACAAGGAGACAATTCTCCCCTTTGCCCTTTTTGTATACAGCATGCTCAAATGGGCTTCTCTCAAAACCCAGTGACAACATTGTGCTGTCTGTTCGCGCAGAAGCGCAACGCAAGTTTCGGTACGCTTGAGGGCGTACCTTTTAAAACCGCGTTTACACTTCACGAGTAAGGGTTGCAAGTGCACAACCCCTATCGAGTAGTATAATCGGGTATCGATCCACAGGGACGGACAATTACTTGGTTAGAATCTACCAAACTCAATTAAAAACTAGAAGTGAGAAAGATTTGGTTTGGTATTTAATTTCCTAAAAAGGTCAATTCAAACAATTCAAACAATTCAGAAATATGTAATAAAATGCTAGAAGAAATGTAAATTGTGTTTTGATTATGGATAAAAGGCGTTTCCAGGGTTTCAGACTTCATCTATGATCTGCCTCTAGTGGTACGGTCCGTACCAAGTCGGTACGGCTAGGCCGTACTTAACTTGGTAAGGCAAGGCCGTACCACTCTGGTAAGACCCGTACTGGCTTCCCAGAACAGAGCTTACCAGTTCGAGTTGATGCATTTCCTTGCTGGTACCTTGTGCTAAACTCTTTGGAAATGTTCAATTGACCATACCTAAGGTTCCTAAGCCTCAACTGTCGTTTGTTGGATCACGATCTAGGTTGGAATGCAATTGATTGCCTTTTAGGGATTTCTACACCTCAACTCTCGTGTGTTGGTACAGATCTACCCTAACTGGTTGATTGGAGACCTAAGGCACCCTCTAATCTGTCGATTAGAGGAGAATTCAACCTCTCGGCTTCAATTCGAACAAGTCTACCCTAAACAATTGATTTGGTTGAGAGATTGAGATGATCACATGACCTTGATAGGGTCGATCTAAACCTAGAGGTTCATCATACACAATCACAGCAATCAAAGCAAAAGATAGCAAAGAAATCACAATCAATCAATCAAAAGAGTTCATACAAGATACAAGTCAAAGAAAGTCAAAACAAATCAAGAATCCATCTCTAAACCCTAGAAACTAAAATAACTACTCACAGCACATGATCTGATCTAAAAATACAATAAAAGGGATAGAGATAGCCATGGATCGAAGGGATCTGATAGGTGTATTTTATATACACCGTCGATCTAGTTTTTATCATAAAATAACACCAAATATCTTGTATTTTGGATATAAAGCGAATATAATACACCAAGAATCAAGTTACTGCGTTCGCTCGATGTTTCAATGCAGGAAACAGTGCAAAATGATGAAAAACTGCCCCGTGCGGACGCATTATCCACCAGTGCGGACGCACTGGGTACTTAGCCGATTTTCCAGCAGCGCAGACCTCACAGACGAAAAGTCTGAGCGTAATGCGTCCGCATTCACCTTCAGTGCGGACGCATTCACTACTTAGCCGATTTTTGCGACTTTCAGAATTTTCAGAAAACAGAAGTTCAAGGCCAATGCGGACGCACTCACAGCCAGTGCGGACGCACTCAGTACTTGGACTATTTTTGAAATCTTCGGATTCTTTGGAAAACAGAAAAACAACATGCCAATGCGGACGCACTAAGATCCAGTGCGGACGCACTCAGGAAATTTTGCAGAAAATCCAGAAAAGGAAACTTCGGACCAAAGGGGATTTGGAGTCGGTGCGACCCTGACCACCCGCACTCAACTCCAGTGCGGACGCACTGGACTCGCAGACAGCCAGAAATTCGCATTTTCAGGGGGTTTTCTATTTTTGGCCAACAAGGAACACGTTTTAGAATACCAAAAATAGCCATAGCAGTCTGAAGAGTGCACCCACTAACCCCACTACTATCCTCTAAATTGGGCAAGGCCTTTGGCTATAAAAGGAGAAGAATTTCATCTCTCTACAGATCCATTATTGTACATATCCATTATTATATCCATCTTTCCACAAATTGAGAGAGAGATCCTGCAGAAATTTTAGAAGGCTTTTCAAGGAAGGAGAAGAAGAAGATTCAGGCAAGGAGTCGGCAAGATCGAGGTTTTAGATCTAAGAAAGGGTGTAATCATTTCTTTATCTCATTTCTTATTGTTTTTGCCAATCTTTGTTATGGATCTCTCCAAGAGAGAGTAGTTCTCTTTCTAGGGGTTTAGGTCAATGCATGAACTTGTTTAATTCTAGATTATTCGGATATTTGTTTTATTATGATTGTGTTATCGGATTTGATTGTTAATTTCTGTGATTTATTCTTTATGAATTTCATTAGTACTCGTTCCTTTGAGTTCACCTGGTTAGGGTTTATTGAATTGAAGTAGTTTTGAAATCGCGTTGATCGTGTTTTTCCGCTTTAAATTTATTAAATTCCGGCATTGGTCATGAGGAGACTACTAATTGAAACCATAAAGACACACCTTAGGGTTGGGTTAGAAGCGACCGTACTTTGATATCCAATCCGGAACTATAGAAATTAAAGTTAGGATTTTGGTGAAGGACCGAAAGGAGAAGTCAAATCCTAAATTAGGACACCTTAGAACAAATATCGATATATGCTTTGTAGCATGAGATTAAATATCCCTCTAGGTTAGTGACAGCCCTAGAATTCGAGGCACATTAATCCATAAAGCGCAAAGTATTTGTATTAATATTTGTTCCAAAGGCTAACATAGGTTAGAAACCTCATCAAATCAAACATGAATTTAAACAAACCGAATAAATAGAATTAGCAAGGGATTGTAGACCGAATACCCCTAGATCTCCTTAAACTTGAAAACAAACCAATCTTTCTTCTCTTTATTTTATTTACATTTATTGTTTGAAACTCCTCTCTTTCGGGTATTGAACCCAACATTAGGATTTTAGAACAAAACCCCCCCACTTTACTTTTATTGTTTTGTTTTTAATAGTAGATTTCTTTATTAAAAATTAGTGTTTCCCTCTCTCCCTGCGGATCGACACCTAAATACTACAATCGATAGGTTGTGCGCTTGCAACTAACCTATTCTTTGAGTACGAAGGTTTATAAATTTTAAAGGCAAAAAGAGTACCAAATTCCTATATCTAAAATACTCAACAAGCTTTTTGGCGCCGTTGCCGGGGAGAATAGGATAGATACTAGTTTTTATTTTAGGAAAGTACTTTTAATTCTTAGTTTCCTTATTTACTTTTCAGAAAATTAAAAATCCAAAAATATTTTACTTTCCTTATTTAATTTTCTGCACTTTACTATTTTCTCTCTTTCACATCTTTTCTTCTCTCATAGATTTGAGCGCTGGCACCGGTCACAAGGAGCCAAACCGCGAAGATCAAAGCCGGCGAATCCTCGCTTTCTCAACCAATGGCAGGTCTAGATCCCGAACTAGGCATGCCACGCAACTTTAGAGAGGATGAATTTCCGGAAGGTCTCATCAACCCAAACTTTCACGATCTCAATAACAATCCACCACCTCTTCCTCCACACAACAACCTACCGCCACCACATCCAAACAACAACAACGATCCACCTATTCTCAATAACAATCCTTTGTTCGGTGTCAATCCAAACAACGGAAATGGTCGTAACCGCCAACAAGGCCACCGCTTCGGTTTTATACCTCAAGGCCAAGATCCACGCGAAATCAAGCCATCTCTTATCCACTTGCTGGGCCAAAGTCAGTTCGGAGGAGCCCTAAACGAAGATCCGCACGCCCACTTGGCGGTTTTCGAAGAATCCTGCGGCACCTTCGCTCGAGAAGGAGAAGAGCTAGACAACCTCAAGCTCAAATGCTTCCACCTATCCCTCCGTGACAATGCAAGGACATGGTTAAGGACCGTGAATCGTGACAACATAAGAAGATGGGACGACATGGAGAAGTTATTCTTAGGAAAATACTTTCCTCCATCCAAAACCCAGCACTTTCGAACAAAGATCACGACCTTCAAGCAAGCCGAGGGAGAATCTTTGACCGAGGCATGGGATAGATGGGCGGAGCTTCAACGCTTGTGCCCTAACCATGGTCTCGACATGTGGTTGCTCTTCCAATTCTTCTTTGCAGGTTGCACAATCGCCACAAAGACTCACTTGAATTCCGCCGCAGGAGGTAATATGTCCAAGATGGATCCCCAACAAGCCATGCTAATGATCGAGGACATGGCAATCAACCAAAGGGAATGGACGGCCGAGAGAAGTGGACGAACCCAAACCACACCGGGAGTCCTAAAAACCGACGAAGTTACCGCCTTGAAAGCCCAAATAGATGCCTTGCAATATCAAATGGCACAAATGCAAAATGCCAAATCTGTGACAAAGAAGGCTTCATGCGGTATTTGTGGAGAGGCGACTCATATCACCGCCGATTGCCAAGTCCTCATAGAAGGAGAGGAAGTCGAGCAAGTCAATGCAATGTTCTACAATCAAGGTGATAAGAGGAACGACCCGATCTACAATAAGGTTAGGCCAAATGATAACTCAAATACATACAACCCTAACACAAGGTGGAACCATCACAATTTCAAGTGGAAGACCGAGAATGACAACTCCAACCAATACCAAGGTAATTCCAATCAATATCAAAACCGGACGAACCAAAACTCGTATCAAGGACCTTCTCAAAACAGTAAATTAGAAAAAATGATAGAATGACTTGTTCTCTCTCAAACGAGTTCATGAACCAACAAAGGAACACCAACACCGAAATTTCGGATTCCTTGAGAAACTTCAACAATAGGTTCGAGTTCTTAGAGACTAAGACAAAGATGTTAGAAAACCAAATAGCACAACAAGCATCTTCGTCATTTCGTCAACAAGGCGCTCTACCGGGTAAAACCGATATCAATCCAAGGGAGCAAGCAAAAGCCATAACCTTGAGAAGCGGCACGGAATACGAAGGACCAAAGATGCCCAGCGGAGATGAGTCTCAACAACCACCGAATGAGGCACAGCCACCTCAAACTCCTCTCAGCGCAGACACAACCGTTCCTAATGCGGACGCACCGGCATCGGAAAAACCTCAAGAACCGGGTAAATCAAACCCGGCCAAGGTAAAACCAAATGAAACTCCTAAGTATATTCCACCACATAGGTTTATACCATTCCCTCAAAGGTTAGTTAAGAGCAAGCTTGACCAGCAATATGCCAAATTCATAGAACACCTCAAGAAATTGAATATTACCATCCCTTTTACCGAAGCAATTACTCACATGCCCACTTATGCGAAATTTTTGAAAGAAATTTTATCCAATAAAAGAACAATTGAGGAAGTGGGCACGGTATCCCTTAATGAGGAGTGTAGCGCTCTCTTCCTAAACAAGCTACCTCCAAAATTAAAGGATCCCGGAAGCTTTGTTATCCCATGCATGATTGGTGATACCGAATTCAAGAGGTGCCTATGTGATTTAGGCGCAAGTGTGAGCCTCATGCCAAAAACCGTTTATCAAAGGCTCAATCTTGTTGATTTGAAAGATACAAGGATGTCATTACAACTAGCCGATAAGACGGTAAGGTATCCCGAAGGAATTGCGGAGGATGTTATTGTAATGATTGGTAAGTACTTTGTCCCGGTGGACTTTGTAGTGGTCGAAATGGAGGAGGATACTCATACCCCTCTTCTATTGGGGCGTGATTTCCTTACCACAGCTGGTGCAAACATTGATGTCAAAGAAGGAAAGATATCCTTTGACATTGGGGGCGAAAAGGTAAATTTTCATATGTTTAATGCCATCAAATTTCCTTCTAATGATAATGATTCTATATGTAGAGTGGAAGTTTTAGATTCCATTATAGCTGCCCATATGGAGAAGGAGATGGTCAATGAACAACTAGACCAAATTCTGGAAGAAACCGGCTCAGAAAACGACACAATTGGTGAAAATGACCCTCAGTGCGTCCGCACTACCGCTCAGTGCGTCCGCACTCAGCATGGTGAAACCGAAGTTTCAGTCAACCGAGCGCAATGCGTCCGCACTGAAGTCTCAGTGCGGATGCCCCACTTGCACTCACCTGTTGAGCCACAGTTTGGAGCCAATGAGGAAAATGTCCGAGAGGAATGCGTCCGCACTGACCCTCAGTGCGTCCGCACTCAGCACAATTCCAACCAGGATGTATTGCAGATTTCAGAAAATTTACCCCAGTGCGTCCGCACTGACCACCAGTGCGTCCGCACTCATGCCGAAATAGCTCAAATCGAAGGAATTTCGCCCAACTCTGCACCACCGAAAGTCGAACTCAAACCTCTGCCACCTACCCTTCGCTATGAATACCTGGGAGAGGGCGAGACATATCCGGTGATTGTCAACTCCGAGCTCAACAAAGAACAAACCGAGAAGCTTTTACACGAGCTAAGGCTTCATCGGAAAGCGATCGGCTACACAATCGACGACCTAACCGGAATTAGCCCATCCCTTTGCATGCACAGAATCCTAATGGAGGACGACCACAAGCCCACAATTGAAGCTCAACGAAGACTCAATCCGAATCTAAAAGAAGTGGTGAAGAAGGAGATCCTCAAGCTACTTGATGCCGGCATCATCTATCAAATCTCCGACTCCAAATGGGTAAGTCCGGTCCATGTAGTACCAAAGAAGGGAGGCACAACCGTGGTGAAGGGCGAAGGCGACAAATTGATGTCCACAAGGGTGACCACCGGATGGAGGATGTGCATCGATTACCGCAAACTTAACAATGCAACAAGGAAGGATCACTTCCCTCTACCATTTGTGGATCAAATGCTAGAAAGGCTAGCTAATCACTCCCATTTTTGCTACCTAGATGGGTATAGCGGATTCTTTCAAATCCCTATTCACCCCGATGACCAAGAAAAAACGACCTTTACTTGCCCTTATGGTACGTTCGCATATCGTAGGATGCCGTTTGGTTTATGCAATGCCCCAGCTACATTTCAAAGAGCCATGATGGCTATTTTTTCAGATTTATTAGAAAATTCCGTGGAAGTTTTCATGGATGACTTTTCAGTTTTTGGTATCTCTTTTGATGATTGCTTATCTAATTTGATCAAAGTTTTAGAACGTTGTGAGCAGGTTAATTTGGTGCTAAACTGGGAGAAATGCCATTTCATGGTACAAACGGGGGTAGTTCTAGGCCACGTGGTGTCTTCCAAAGGCCTAGAAGTCGACCAAGCAAAGGTGGAGGTGATCAAAAAATTGCCATATCCAACATGTGTGAAGGATGTGAGGAGTTTCTTGGGCCATGCGGGATTCTATCGGCGTTTCATCAAAGATTTTTCAAAAATCTGCAAACCACTTACTAATTTGACAATGAAAGATGTAGAATTTATATTTCATGAACCGTGTATTGTTGCTTTTGACAGGATCAAGAAGGCACTAATCTCAGCCCCAATTCTCCGACCTCCTAATTGGGATGTGCCCTTTGAAATCATGTGTGATGCGAGCGACTTCGCCGTTGGAGCCGTTCTAGGACAAAGGATCGACAACAAGCCACATGTGATCTATTACGCAAGCAAAGTCCTAGATGAGGCGCAAATGAACTACACAACCACCGAAAAGGAGTTCTTGGCCGTTATATTCTCCATCAACAAATTCCGATCCTACTTGGTTGGATCCAAGGTGATTGTGTACACCGATCACGCGGCAATTCGATACCTCCTCAACAAGAAGGATGCCAAACCACGCCTAATCCGGTGGATCCTCCTACTCCAAGAGTTTGATCTCGAAATCAAGGACAAGAAAGGCACTGAAAATTCAGTGGCGGACCATCTATCACGCATTACCAACGAATCGAAGGATGATGACATGCCCATAGACGATTCGTTCATAGACGAACAACTATACGCAGTCAACCACCAAGAGGCGCCGTGGTATGCGGATTTCGTCAACTACCTTGCATGCGGTATCATACGCCCAGATTTAACCTTCCAACAACGAAAGAAATTCCTTTGGGATGTCAAACAATATTTTTGGGATGAGCCGTTGCTATTCAAACTGGGGGTAGATGGAATTCATAGGCGATGTGTACCTCACGAAGAAACCGAACAGATTCTCAATTGTTGCCACTCATCTCCCTATGGAGGACATGCTTCAAGCCACAAAACCGCCGCCAAAGTTCTTCAAGCCGGGTTCTTTTGGCCCACGCTTTTTGAAGATGCGAAAGACTATGTGCTTAGGTGCGACAAATGCCAAAGAACCGGGAACATATCAAGGAAACATGAGATGCCTCTCAACGGAATTCTAGAGGTAGAGTTATTTGATGTTTGGGGGGTCGACTTCATGGGACCTTTTCCGAGTTCTTGCAACAACAAGTACATCCTTGTAGCGGTCGATTATGTGTCAAAATGGGTAGAAGCCGTAGCAAGCCCAACCGCCGACTCCGCCGTAGTAAGAAAGCTTTTTCTAAGAACTATTTTTCCTAGGTTTGGAGTACCTCGGGTGGTGATTAGCGATGGCGGCTCTCATTTCATCAACCGTCAATTCGACAGTCTCCTATTCAAATATGGAGTCAAGCACAAGGTAGCCACACCATACCACCCTCAAACAAGCGGGCAAGTGGAGGTATCCAATCGCGAGATAAAAAGCATCCTACAAAAGGTGGTGAACACATCACGAAAAGATTGGTCACTCAAACTCGATGAAGCTCTGTGGGCGTATCGGACCGCTTTCAAAACACCCATAGGTATGACTCCCTTCAAGCTAGTGTATGGAAAGCCATGCCATTTGCCGGTTGAACTCGAACACAAGGCATATTGGGCAATAAGGGCCCTAAATTTCGACATGAGGGCTGCCGGTGAAAAGAGGGTTCTTGACCTACATGAACTAGAAGAATTGCGCCTTAATTCCTATGAAAATGCTAAGCTATACAAAGAGAAGACAAAGAAATGGCACGACAAGCATATCATCAAGCGCAATTTTCAAGAAGGAGACACGGTTTTGTTGTACAACTCACGCCTCCGGCTATTTCCCGGGAAGTTAAGATCACGATGGAAGGGCCCATTCGAAATAACGAAGGTATTTAACCATGGCGCAATCGAGATTTGGAGCAAAGATACCGGGGCATTCAAAGTGAACGGACACCGCCTCAAACATTTCAACCATGCAACTCCTATAGGCGACAAGGAGATCATAGGCCTAAAAGATCCACACACTCAATAGTGAGCCCAAATCATGTCGAGCTCACGACGTAAAATTGAGCGCTTCTTGGGAGGCAACCCAAGTTTTTATTTTTTCTTTCTTTATACTTTTATTTTTACTTTCTCAAAAATTTACATTTTTAATGACTCAGCCAATTTCTAAGGTCAAAAATTCATCAGTGCGTCCGCACTAAACATCAGTGCGTCCGCACCGACAGAAACCACAGGTCTGCGCAGTCTAAACAAGACCAGTGCGTCCGCACTGAGGTTCAGTGCGTCCGCACCCGAGGTACGCTAAATTTAATTTTTAATTTTTTCGAAATATCGGAAAAGTCGTATTTTTTTGAGCGAGTGCGGATGACCACCCGCATTGAGGCCCAATGCGTCCGCACGCGGCTTCTTCTCCTTCTTAAACCGACCCCTCTCTTCAATTTCCTTCGCGCCTTTTCGATTTTAAAACCGAAAACCTTGATTTTTCTCTCCCAAAACCCGAAAACCTCGTTTTTCTTTCAAAATCTCCCTCTCCTCTCTCTTCTCTACCCCCTCTCTCTTCTTTTCTCTCTCTTTCCCTTTTCAAAAAGCGAAAACCCACTTTTCTCAAGTTTTTCAAGCGCCGTTTCGCTAAACCTCGGATTTCTTCGCATTTTTTTCGAAATTTTCGCGATCTACAACAAGGTTTGATGTCTCCTTACTCTAATCTTGTCAATTACTACTTAGATCTGTAAAAATGGTACCAAAATCGGGAAAATCGACCAAAAATGGTGAAATCGGTTCAAATTCTCACCCCAGTGCGGATGCTACCACCCGCACTGCCATTTAGTGCGTCCGTACTAAGCTTGGGGGAAAGCCTAACCAGCCCAAATTTTCAATTTTTTGGTTAAGTCCTCAGTGCGACCAGACCAGTCGCACTGAGAGCCAATGCGTCCGCATTACGCTCGGACTTTTCCAACCCAACCCCAAAATTCCAAAAATTTTGGTAAAGTCCCCAATGCGTCCGCACTGAGAGCCAGTGCGTCCGCATTAAGCTCAGTTATTCCCTGAATTGAACCAAATTTGCACTGTTTGTACACAGTGCGTCCGCACTGACCACCAGTGCGTCCGCACGCGGCCCAAATTATATCAAAAATTTCGAAATTTTAATTCTTTCAAGTTTTTTTAGAATGCCGAAGAAATCAGGTGCCAAGAAACCAAGGTTTGAGAAAGGACAGGGTAGTCGCCAACCACCTCCTTATCCTCCCGCCTTGCCACTTAACGAAGGTCAAGAATTGAGGCGTAACCTTCTACAGTCCCGCAGGACCCTCGAGCCATCCCGATGGATTTGCCGAGAGACACTCGAAACGCTCGGACTCCTTGAGTCGGTGCAAATGCTCACCGAGCGGCTTGGCTTGTGGGAGTTTCTATGTGACGAGGTCGACACTTATGCAGGCCTCACGATCGAATTCCTCTCCTCCTACGAGTTCGACCGGGGTTCACGCACGATGACATTCAACCTTGGAGGCTTCTCACATATGTTGCACACCACCGAACTCATGGTCGCACTCGATCTATCCACCGCACATGTCAGCGAGATGCGCACCATTCTCGACTTCTACCATGACATGAGCGAGGCCCAATTCCGCATCCTAACATGCCACGACGGTCTCCTCGGCCAGCAGAGGGTTAAGAATGTTCTCCACCCGGCCCTCCGATATCTCCAGCGGGTACTTTCTCACACTCTCTTTGCCCGTGGGGAGAGCGCATCGGTCTTCAACCTCGGCGACATGGTGTATGTTTGCAGCATGCTTCGGCGCAATAATGGAGAGATGGAGTACATGCCGCACATTGGATACAACTTGGCCAAACACATGCAAAATGTGTCGCACAACATGCGATCAGGCGGAATGATTCGAATTGGCGGTATCATCACAAAGATTGCCCGACACTTGCTAATACCGACCGTTGGTGCGGTGGTGCCCGGTTACACGCTAGTGGACCTCGATGGTCTATTTCGGGCGAGGCTCATCCGTTGG
The DNA here is from genome assembly GCA_028015225.1 of Carex myosuroides. Taxonomy (NCBI): domain Eukaryota; kingdom Viridiplantae; phylum Streptophyta; class Magnoliopsida; order Poales; family Cyperaceae; genus Carex; species Carex myosuroides. The sequence continues at coordinate 10,234,053 of CM051474.1, forward strand.
GACGACATTGAAGAGGCTTGGATCAATTTGGGCCCAAAGGACAACATTCGACACCGGTTGCCTCTACAAACTCAAATCGATCCCTTAGATACCGACACTTGGAAAATTGTCGATGAGCCGCTCGAGCCACCGCTACCACCGCCGCCACAACCACAACAACCTCCACCACAAGCCGCACCCGAAGCCGCACAAGCACAAGGTATGCCATCCAACCAACAAATCTGGGATTTTATGCAGACCATGAACACCTCCATCAACAACTTGAGCATCAATATTGGAGGGCGTTTGGATAGCATGGACGGCCGCATGAATGCCTTTGACCGCCGCTTTGATGAGGTAGAGGCCGAGGCCGCCCGAGCGACCTACTATTCCCGCCGAGGATGCATGCACGCAAACCCGCACTTTGAGGATGATCCACCTACACCTCCGTACCAAAGACGGGCCGCTCAAAGGAGAGAGTACGAGATGGCACAAGAGCGTGAAGCGGCGAGACAAGAGCAAGAGGCGGCCAGTCAAGAACAAGAGGCCGACAACAATGAAGATGAGGAGGATGACGTCGACGAAATGGTTTTCGACGAGGATTGATTCCGCGCAATATATCACCAAATTACGCCAGTAAAGTAGTTCATGTTTCTTCTCTCTTTTTAGTTTATTTTTAGCACTGAGGACACTGCTTTATTTAAGCTTGGGGGATGGGAAGAAATTGTATCAGCATGCATATTTATTATTCCGTTTTTCTAAACTTTTTAGGATTTATAACCTTGTTTTTTTTTACTTGACCATGAATAGGATTTGTGATTTTGAACTTAATTGCTTGCGATTACGAATTTGTCAAGACGTTTTACGAGGTTATGAAAAATAGAGTCTTGCATAATTGGACTTTATTGTCTAAAAATGCATAAAGTATAAAATCATGTTTAAAATTTGTGTTAAAAGTTGGCAAAAATTTTGATAAATTTGAGTGATTGACAAAACTTAAAAGTATTCTTGCACGATTTTTCAAATTTTTGGTAAAACCCTTAAAATAAATTTGAAATGACGACATAGTTCGGCGAAAAACTTTGTGGAAATAAAGGTATTTGGAAATGAGAAATTAGAAATTCAAATTTATTTGAAAAGCCATTTAAATTTGGAAATTTTAAAAATTGGGAAAAATTGAGATATCCGTGAGTATGATATGTGCATATATGTTGAGAAATTAGGTAAAATTGAAAAATTTTGAAAAATAAAAATGAGATTCCAATGACCTATGCTACGGCGTCATGACGTACTTATGGTTATAAGTCATTAGCACTCTTGCTCCGCTAGTCTCCCGATAAAATTGACATTTGTGTTAGTGGAAGGGTTAGACTAAGAGCATGCAAAGCACCCTTGAATTAGAACGGTTGGGTACAGTTAACTACTTGTAACTAACCGGTGCTTAAATGAGGATGGGGAAAATAGTGCTAAATCATGAAAAAAATGTTCAAAGTGAGAAAATCAAAAGCAACACAAAAGGAACATGCATGTATCAACACACGAAGTCCGTAATTATTTCTTACCCAAGTTTGATTCAAGCTTGGGGGTATTTTTCTACATTTTAAATGGCATATCTTTTAAATTTGGGTATACGAAGTTCACAAATTCAAAGCCTTTAAGGAAATAAAAGTTAGAGTAATCGAATTGTGGGTTGATTCATAATTATTCGAGGGTTGAACTTGGGATTTGGGGAATATGCATGAAGGTTTTTAAATTTTGGCAAGATCATACAAGTTTTTCATTTTGAGAAATATATACTTGATATAGGGTTAAATTGTAGATCGAATTGTAGTCCCAGTTTAGATGTTGCTTGGGGACAAGCAAGGTTCAAGCTTGGGGGTATTTGATAGGTGTATTTTATATACACCGTCGATCTAGTTTTTATCATAAAATAACACCAAATATCTTGTATTTTGGATATAAAGCGAATATAATACACCAAGAATCAAGTTACTGCGTTCGCTCGATGTTTCAATGCAGGAAACAGTGCAAAATGATGAAAAACTGCCCCGTGCGGACGCATTATCCACCAGTGCGGACGCACTGGGTACTTAGCCGATTTTCCAGCAGCGCAGACCTCACAGACGAAAAGTCCGAGCGTAATGCGTCCGCATTCACCTTCAGTGCGGACGCATTCACTACTTAGCCGATTTTTGCGACTTTCAGAATTTTCAGAAAACAGAAGTTCAAGGCCAATGCGGACGCACTCACAGCCAGTGCGGACGCACTCAGTACTTGGACTATTTTTGAAATCTTCGGATTCTTTGGAAAACAGAAAAACAACATGCCAATGCGGACGCACTAAGATCCAGTGCGGACGCACTCAGGAAATTTTGCAGAAAATCCAGAAAAGGAAACTTCGGACCAAAGGGGATTTGGAGTCGGTGCGGACGCACTGGACTCGCAGACAGCCAGAAATTCGCATTTTCAGGGGGTTTTCTATTTTTGGCCAACAAGGAACACGTTTTAGAATACCAAAAATAGCCATAGCAGTCTGAAGAGTGCACCCACTAACCCCACTACTATCCTCTAAATTGGGCAAGGCCTTTGGCTATAAAAGGAGAAGAATTTCATCTCTCTACAGATCCATTATTGTACATATTCATTATTATATCCATCTTTCCACAAATTGAGAGAGAGAGATCCTGCAGAAATTTTAGAAGGCTTTTCAAGGAAGGAGAAGAAGAAGATTCAGGCAAGGAGTCGGCAAGATCGAGGTTTTAGATCTAAGAAAGGGTGTAATCATTTCTTTATCTCATTTCTTATTGTTTTTGCCAATCTTTGTTATGGATCTCTCCAAGAGAGAGTAGTTCTCTTTCTAGGGGTTTAGGTCAATGCATGAACTTGTTTAATTCTAGATTATTCGGATATTTGTTTTATTATGATTGTGTTATCGGATTTGATTGTTAATTTCTGTGATTTATTCTTTATGAATTTCATTAGTACTCGTTCCTTTGAGTTCACCTGGTTAGGGTTTATTGAATTGAAGTAGTTTTGAAATCGCGTTGATCGTGTTTTTCCGCTTTAAATTTATTAAATTCCGGCATTGGTCATGAGGAGACTACTAATTGAAACCATAAAGACACACCTTAGGGTTGGGTTAGAAGCGACCGTACTTTGATATCCAATCCGGAACTATAGAAATTAAAGTTAGGATTTTGGTGAAGGACCGAAAGGAGAAGGCAAATCCTAAATTAGGACACCTTAGAACAAATATCGATATATGCTTTGTAGCATGAGATTAAATATCCCTCTAGGTTAGTGACAGCCCTAGAATTCGAGGCACATTAATCCATAAAGCGCAAAGTATTTGTATTAATATTTGTTCCAAAGGCTAACATAGGTTAGAAACCTCATCAAATCAAACATGAATTTAAACAAACCGAATAAATAGAATTAGCAAGGGATTGTAGACCGAATACCCCTAGATCTCCTTAAACTTGAAAACAAACCAATCTTTCTTCTCTTTATTTTATTTACATTTATTGTTTGAAACTCCTCTCTTTCGGGTATTGAACCCAACATTAGGATTTTAGAACAAAACCCCCCCACTTTACTTTTATTGTTTTGTTTTTAATAGTAGATTTCTTTATTAAAAATTAGTGTTTCCCTCTCTCCCTGCGGATCGACACCTAAATACTACAATCGATAGGTTGTGCGCTTGCAACTAACCTATTCTTTGAGTACGAAGGTTTATAAATTTTAAAGGCAAAAAGAGTACCAAATTCCTATCAGGATCGAGAGGAGGAAGCTAGATCCGTCGAGTTTCGCCTCTTTCCTCTTCCTTCCTTCTTGCTCCTAGCTCCTTAGCTCTCTTTCTCTCTCTTACTGTGCTCTCAAATAGATCTGAAATGGAATGGATGTCGAAATTGGAGAGTTCCCCGCTTTAAATAGCCTCTGCCAAAATTTGAATCTGTCAGGCCGCCTTTAGGTACGGCCCGTACCAAATTGGTACGGCCAGGCCGTACCAGGCGTGATGAGCTGAAAAATGGCTAAGTCCGGTAAGACCCGTACCAAACTTGGTAAGGGCCGTACCAGGCGTGATGAGCTGAAAAAATGGCTAAGTCCGGTAAGACCCGTACCAGACTTGGTAAGGGCCGTACCAGATCATCCCAAATCGTCGTTTCTTCGTGTGTTTTGCTCCAAGCCTGCAGAAAACAAACAAACACTCAGCAGTACCAAATTCTAAAGATATATCGATGAAACGCACATGATTCTGGTGAATTAGGGCACGAATCTGGTACTAAAACAGGCCTAAAATAGACTAAATATGCGAGGTATCACTGTCTAATTTCGAGTTCCAAGCTCTTGGAGCCTGTTTTAAACCGTACAAGGCTTTGTGCAACTTCAATACCTTATGTTCACTTCCCTTCTCCTCAAAACCAGGCGGCTGTTTTACATATACTTCTTCTTCTAATTCTCCATTCAAAAACGCCGACTTAACATCCATGTGATGTAGCCGCCATCCTTCTTGAGCTGCTAGTGCAATGAGTAATCTCACTGTTTCAATTCTTGCGACCGGTGCGAACACTTCTTCAAAATCGATACCTTGTTTTTGCACATACCCCTTTGCTACTAAGCGTGCTTTGTGTTTCAACACCTTTCCATCAGGATCCTTCTTCACATTATATATCCATTTGAGTCCTATGACTCGCTGGCCAACAGGAGGATCTTCTAAACTCCATGTTTGATTGTTGCGGATAGAGTCGATCTCTTCCTGCATGGCGCACCTCCAACTTTCCTCTTTGTCAGCATCCAGGAAGCTTGTTGGCTCTTCTGTGCCCAGCAAGCAAAGGCCAGAATATTCAAGTTGCATTGGTTCGGTCACATCGTAAATTTCATGCAGATTTCGCATTCTTACCGGGGCTTCCCATGATGAAGTTGGTTCCTCAATTATGCCATGTGCTGAGGATGACTCCGGTGTTGTTTCTCACTCTGATTCACCTTCCTCCTCTTGTACTACACTGTGTGTTGGAGTGGGCGGTGTCTGCTGTAGTTCATGTTCACCGATGCTCTCATTGCTGCCTACAGATATAACTTGTTCATAGTTTACATGAAATACATCATCTGTTGGAATTTTCTCTGCATCTTGCATCATACCCCAGTCCCACGCCTTCTCCTCCTCAAATATAATATCACGTGTTATAGTTACCTTTCTGGTGGAGGGATCATACACACGATATGCCTTCGAACCGCTCTCATATCCAATGAATACCATCGGACAGCTGCGGGCTTCGAATTTTCTGATGTGGCCATTTACTTCTTTCACATGCACCACACATCCAAACGTGCGCATATGATGTACTGTCGGCTTTCGCTTGTGCCATGCTTCGTACGGCGTCATCCCAATCACACTTTTAGTTGGCGCACGGTTCAGTATATACACAGCGGTCATTACAGCTTCTCCCCAAAATTTTGCAGGCATTTTCATACTCTTCATCATGCTGCGTGCCATGGCAACAACTGTCTGGTTCCTTCGCTCGACCACCCCATTTTGCTGAGGAGTATAAGGGGCAGTCAAGTATCTTTTGATGCCCATCTGCTTGCAATAGGCAATGAATTCATTTGACTTGAATTCACCTCCCCGGTCAGTGCGGAACGCTTTCAACTTTGTATTTGTTTCTACTTCAGCCGCCACCTTGATCTCCTTGAATGCTTGAAATGCCATATCTTTGGATTTCAACAGTGCAATCCACATGTATCTACTATAGTCATCAACAATCAGTAGAAAGTACTTGTTGTCACCCGCAGTTGAAGGTGTGATGGGCCCGCACAGATCACCATGTACTAGTTCCAACAACCCGCTTGCTCTGAAATTTGCCTCTTGTGGGAATGGTTTGCGGCGTTGTTTTCCAGCTAGACAACCATCGCACAACTGTTCTACATGGTTAACCAGCGGAAGACCTTCAACCAAGCCCTCCTGGCCTAGTTTGCGCAGCGCTTGGAAGTTTAGGTGCCCATAGCGTGCGTGCCATCTCCAAGCATCGTTGTCGAGGCGTGCCATCAAACACACTGGCTGTGCAAGATTGAGATTAAGGATGTACAATCTGTTCCTTGCTCTCTCGACTCGAACCAGCAATTTTCCCTTTCTATCAAACACACGCAGGTAGCCGTCTTCCAACACGACTTTGCATCCGCGCTCCTCGAGTTGACCCAAACTTATGATGTTGCTGGTCAGCTTCGGTATGTAATACACATCGGTTAGTGCCTTGTGTTCACCTGTGCGACCCTCAATTATCACAGTGCCTCGACCACCGATGGACACCGCCGAACCATCACCAAATTTGACCGTGCCTCCGATAGATGTGTCAAGTTCGGTGAAGTACTTCCTACAACCAGTCATATGATTGCTAGCACCTGTGTCAAGGTACCAAACATCCTTCTCATCCACTTGCAGATGGAGTTGAACGTTCTCCTCCATGAGTGTTATTTCACCAATTGTTTCTTTCTTGGTTTCCATCAGTTCACAGGTTTCAAGCATTAGTAGAGCAGGCTCATCATCTCCTTTCTCTGCCACAAATGCCTTCTCCCTCTTGGGCTGGCGGCATTCTGATGCAAAATGCCCATATTCTGAACAGTTAAAACACTTAATTTTGGATTTGTCAAACTTTCGATATGGCCTTTTTCCTTTATCATTTCCGCGCCCACTTCCTTGGCTATACCCATGCCCGCTGCCAGAACCTTCACTGCCCTTGTTTTCTTTTATGGACAATGCTTCCCATTGTGCACGTGTGAGCATCACCTGCTCTTCTTCTTCCTTGCGATCTCGCCGCCCCTTCAGATTCTCCTCAAACACCCTTAACCGTCCTATCGCTTCTGTAACGGACATAGCCGACATATCTCCCCATTGTTCTATCGTACCAATGATAGGGAGAAATCTATCCGGTACGGCACTGAATAATTTCTCAACAACCGTACTGTCCTTCAATTCTACTCCAAGGGAGCGGATTTCACCCACCGTGCTGGTGAGTTTCTGAGAGAACTCAACAATATTTGTAGAGTCTTCCATGATAATACGATCAAATTGCCGTTTCAGAACTTGTGCCCTTGCTTTTCTGACACGGTCCTCGCCTACACTCATCTCCTTGATGGCCTCCCATGCTTCCTTTGCTGAACCCTTCTCCGCAATTGCCATCATTACATTGTCTGGCACGGCCTGGGAGATTGCAGCCAGGGCGCCATGATCTTTATCTTCTTCGATCGGTACTTCACCCTCTATTGCCTGCCACACACCCAGTGCTCGCAGGATGATCTTCATTTTTACAGCCCACAGGCCATAATTTGTGTCACTTAGCATAGGATACTGAATTGGCACAACACCTCCTCTCGCCATTGCTTTCGGCGGTTGGGTCTTCTTCTCATCGGTTTTATCTTCCATTACCTTCAACAGCCTAGGCTCTGATACCAAATGTTGGAAATATCAGACCCAGATCAGAACACACCACGCTGGTTTCAGAACAAATACCAGTAAACACAGAACAAAGAACAGAGAAATTTTTGTGGTGCAAAAAACTGCTGCACCATTTTCTGGGTTTTCTTTCCTTTTATTAGCATCTCACTATTACAGCAAATTAAAACTTACCTAAAAATAGTTTACAAATATGTTGTGGTTTTCCATTTTCTTCCACGCCATATCCATAACTACCAAAATAGAAAATTGCTTACTAAAACTAATTTTGCACCATAATTGGTGCTACAAAAATATAACTCAGAAATAAAACAATAAAATTAACTTGACACAACTAGCTTAAAACTAACATAAAAGGCAATGCATATGTTCTCATGCACACTGAAATTTAAAGATGCCAATGAGAACTGCAGAAAACCTCTCTCCAGAGTTCAATTTTACTTTGCAAGGTAAAGAAGGGTATGCAGAAGAGGAAGTTATAGTAAAAATATCGATCTTTGAAAAGGCAAAACTAGAAACAACAATGTCATAGATGCACTAGAAAAAATAAGGATGTACAAAACTCGAGCTGTACACATATTGAGTGCTCTAAATTTATATGGTAGTTTATGAAGAGAACAAAAATAAAACAGATGCACTATGTCATTTTACCGATATTTTCATATCAGTCTTGAAAAATACTATGTCCACTAGAATCTCAGTTTGATTCGCTTATTGCGTCTGCTTAACCAAGGATATCTATGAACAACAACAGTCATAATCTCAGAAATAATAACAGAGGTATATTTTCCTCAAATCTCAACTTAAGCAAACATAAAAGGATGTAAAATAGATCGAAAAATGCATGTTGGAAAAATATTAACTAACCAACTAGAATTAAATCTGAATTTTGATCAATAAAATAAATATCAATTATATTAAAAATATAATTAAGAATATAATTAAAACTTTATTACCCGGAGCTGCAAAATGCGGACCTAAGGCAACTTCCCGTCCTAAGTGCAGGAATAACCGGTTAAGCTTGCCCCAAGTTACGCCGGTATTCCTCTGCCTGCTAGTGCTACCATGGTAGAGTTTGATGTAACTTCTTTCAACAATGATAGCAGAATAATATGTTTTCTATAAAGAAAATATTTGTTTGTGGGAGAATAGGAATTGAATTTATGAATTATGGAGCTAAGAGAAAGAGCAAGAGAGTACGTATGTGAATTGTTGGATGAATTATTGGATTGATTTGCTCTTCAAATATCAGGTACTATTTATAAGCAAATGTCATTAAACACTAATAAATTTGTGCATTCATGACCATTAAAATCATATTCATTGTTATATATATTACCGTTTGTAACTCAATTGAAACATGCAATTAATTAAATCTCAAACGGACAAATGCAATTAATTGCATATCAAAGTTCAAACGGACAAATACAACAAATTGCATATCAAAGCTAGATCATAATCTAAAGTCATTTGCACAAAATTATATTAAATATGTATTGAGGTCACGGAAGCTCATATCACTATATTTGATTTGATTTTCTGTGTTGGTAAATAATGAGCTTCTATGTACAAATTACATCAAAATAACTCATTCACAAATAGCTCCATAATTCATAAAGTTAAAAACATTAATATATATTAAAATAAGAATAATTTATAAGATTTTGTGTTTTCAAAATATATTTCTAACAAAAAACTCATCAGATAGCGGATTACACACAGCATAAATTGGATATGGATCTAGCTATTGCAATAAGAGGAGTTTGCTTACATTGGAGAGAGCAACAAGCCGAAGGAGATCACATTTCCTAAAATGATGAACAGAGAAAACAATTAAACTTTCTAAACTACAAGATGGAGAGACAAGAGGGAGAGGGAGAGGGAGGGAATAACCAGGGGCGAAACATAGTTCATGCTGGAGGTGCTAAGTCCTCTTCAAGATTTGAAATTTTATTTACCGGATATTAAACTTGAGATGAATATTCCTTTTTATATGTACTATAGCCCCCTATAAAATATATAGTAAACTTGAAGGGGCGCTGATTGGAAAATTTTGAAATCAAAATCACGGACGCCGCTGGCAGCCCCGACATTTTTATTAATATCCAAAGTTAATTACAATTAATAATTATATCAGAACCGCTGAGTTTTGCCAAAAATGTTCAAATCGGCTACAAAATGGCCGGTTTTCTCTTCCCCAGAAGCCGGTCATATTGTGGTCGATTTCCTATTTTTTTTTTTTTAACCGCAAGTAACCCTATGAATAGAAAGTTTATGGTTTGAGATGTTGAATTAATATTTTAACATAAAATTTCATCATGACATTTTGTTTTTTACAAGAAGAGTTCTTATTTGAAAGGTTGAATATATTATTTTAATATAATAAATGTTAAAATATTAAAAAATCAACAATTCAACAATTTCGTTTGACCTTTCTGTTTTTTATATTAAAATAATATAAAGTTTATGGTGTGAGATGTTGAATTAATATTTTAACATAAAATTTCATCGTGACATTTTGTTTTTTACAAGAAGAGTTCTTATTTGAAAGGTTGAATATATTATTTTAATATAATAAATGTTAAAATATTAGAAAACGATTCAGCAATTCAACAATGTCGTTTGACCTTTCTGTTTTTTTACTTTTTTATATTAAAATAATATAAAGTTTATGATTTGAGATGTTGAACTAATATTTTAACATAAAATTTCATCATGACATTTTGTTTTTTACAAGAAGAGTTCTTATCTGAAAAGTTGAATATATTATTTTAATATAATAAATGTTAAAATATTAGAAAACAATTCAACAATTCAACAATTTCGTTTGACCTTTCTTTTTTTATATTAAAATAATATAAAGTTTATGGTTTGAGATGTTGAATTAATATTTTAATATAAAATTTCATCATGACATTTTGTTTTTTTACAAGTAGAGTTCTTATTTGAAAGATTGAATAGATTATTTTAATATGAAAAATGTTAAAATATTAAAAAACGATTCAGCAATTCAACAATTTCGTTTGACCTTTTTGCTTTTTATATTAAAATAATATAAATTTTATGGTTTGAGATGTTGAATTAATATTTTAATATAAAATTTTATCATGACATTTTGTTTTTTTTATCAGAAAATTTGAATTTGAAAGGTTGAATAGATTATTTTAATATGAAAGTTTCTATTTTAATATGAAGTTAAAAAAAATAGAAAACCGGTCACAAAATGGCTGGCTTCTGGGAAGAGAAAACCGGCCATTCCGTGGTCGGTTTGGTAATTTTTGGCAAAACCCAGCAGTTCTGGTATAATTATTAATTTGTAATTTTTTTTTTTTTTTGATAAAAGACATCCAAGATGTCCATTTCATTTCCATGAAACAAGAGTTAATTTACAAGAAATGAGACCAAAATCTCAGTTAATGCAAGCTATCTAGCTTGCCCACCAAACAAAACACGTACGCACGGCGTTTGATCAGCCACCAAAATACCGTAATAGTAAAAACATAAATCTGAAAACTTAGTAAAGATAACAGCCCTATATAGGGATCTACACAAGAACCAAATCTGCGCTTCATGATTGACTAGTCAGCAGCCCCCTGCAGAGACAGCCGACCCCCTGCGGGTGCTGCTGCTGCCGTGAAGACCACCACCTGGTTGTCAGTTGGGTCCCACACCCGAAGTGGTATGGCATTGAGATCCTTAGGCAGCCATGCATCCGCCGCCTCCTTAAATTTCTTCTCCATGCTCCCTGCCCAGTATTCAACAACAGAAATGATTAAAAGAATAATGTTGCGAGCATATTTTCATTATTAATTTGTAATTAACTTTGGATATTAATAAAAATGTCGGCTGGCAGCCTTGTACGCTTCGATTTCCGAGCCAATGTGAAAAAAGGGAAAGGTCAAACTTAGAAAAATAAAAAAAAAATGTGAATCTTCATAAAGAGAATGAAGATTCGTTCAACAAAATAGCTTAATTCATGTGATGCATTAATTGTAACTTTGCTACTCTAAGTTTATTAAAATTATGTCTAAGTGCTTTTCATTAAAAAAGAAAGCAGCAAAATAGCAAAACAGAAAATGAAGTGTCCAAAGAAAAAAAAAATCTAGTTTTATTGAGCAAATTCACATCTCCGGTGCGGCAGATCCTCACCTTTTAATATCAGTTTGTTTCTTAAATTAAAATTTGTTTTTATTTGTAAATTGTTAAATTATTATTCATTATAACTCAAATGAGATTATTACTGAATTTGATTTTTTTTAAGAAATCATAGGTCAAATTAATATATATATATATATATATATATATATATATATATATATATATATATATAGAGGAGGGTTCCAATGCACCAAAATTTGGTGCACCAAAATGCACCAAAAACTCATAATCTTCATTTTCAAAGTTCAAATAGTCGATTCGATCCTTTCAGCGTGTTCTTCATATTAAAATGTGCTTGGAGACCAAATTTTATATTTTTTGGAAATTTTTTACTATTTTTTCAGAATTTTTGAAAATCACCACTTTGCTGAATTTCAAATTATTGTTTGGTGATTTTCAAAAATTCTGAAAAAATAGTAAAAAATTTCCAAAAAATATAAAATTTGGTCTCTGTTCGCGCAGAAGCGCAACGCAAGTTTCAGTACGCTTGAGGGCGTACCTTTTAAAACCGCGTTTACACTTCACGAGTAAGGGATGCAAGTGCACAACCCCTATCGAGTAGTATAATCGGGTATCGATCCACAGGGACGGGCAATTACTTGGTTAGAATCTACCAAACTCAATCAAAAACTAGAAGTGAAAAAGGTTTGGTTTGGTGTTTAATTTCCTAAAGGGTCAGATCAAACAATTCAAGAAGATGTAATAAAATGCTAAAAGAAATGTAAATTGTGTTTTGATTATGGATAAAAGGCGTTTCCAGGGTTTCAGACTTCATCTCTGATCTGCCTCTAGTGGTACGGCCCGTACCAAGTTGGTACGGCTAGGCCGTACTTCACTTGGTAAGGCAAGGCCGTACCACCCTGGTAAGACCCGTACTGGCTTCCCAGAACAGAACCTACCAGTTCGAGTGAATGCATTTCCTTGCTGGTACCTTGTGCTAAACTCTTTAGAAAGGTTCAATTGACCATACCTAAGGTTCCTAACCCTCAACCATCGTTTGTTGGATCAAGATCTAGGTTGGAATGCAATTGATTGCCTTTTAGGGATTTCTACACCTCAACTCTCGTGTGTTGGTACAGATCTACCCTAGCTGGTTGATTGGAGGTCTAAGGCACCCTCTAATCTGTCGATTAGAGGAGAATTCAACCTCTCGGCTTCAATTCGAACTATTCTACCCTAAGCATTTGATTTGGATGAGAGATTGAGATGATCACACGACCTTGATAGGTTCGATCTAAACCTAGAGGCACATCATACAACAATCACAGCAAGCAAAGCAAAAGATATCAAAGTAAATCACAATCAATCAAACTAAAGAGTTCATACAAGATACAAGTCAAAGAAAGTCAAAACAAATCAAGAATCCATCTCTAAACCCTAGAAACTAAAATAACTACTCACAGCACATAATCTGATCTAAAAATACAATAAGAGGGATAGAGATAGCCATGGATCGAAGGGATCGAGAGGAGGAAGCTAGATCCGTCGAGTTTCACCTCTTCCTCTTCCTTCCTTCTTGCTCTCAGCTCCTTAGCTCTCTTTCTCTCTCTTACTGTGCTCTCAAATAGATCTGGAATGGAATGTATGTCGAAATTGGAGAGTTCCCCGCTTTAAATAGCCTCTGCCAAAATTTGAATCTGTCAGGCCGCCTTTAGGTACGGCCCGTACCAAATTGGTACGGCCAGGCCGTACCAGGCGTGATGAGCTGAAAAATGGCCAAGTCCGGTAAGACCCGTACCAAACTTGGTAAGGGCCGTACCAGGCGTGATGAGCTGAAAAATGGCTAAGTCCGGTAAGACCCGTACCAGACTTGGTAAGGGCCGTACCAGATCATCCCAAATCGTCGTTTCTTCGTGTGTTTTGCTCCAAGCCTGCAGAAAACAAACAAACACTCAGCAGTACCAAATTCTAAAGATATATCGATGAAATGCACATGATTCTGGTGAATTAGGGCACGAATCTGGTACTAAAACAGGCCTAAAATAGACTAAATATGCGAGGTATCAGTCTCCAAGCACATTTTAATATGAAGAACACGCTGAAAGGATCGAATCGACTATTTGAACTTTGAAAATGAAGATATATGAGTTTTGGATGCATTTTGGTGCATTTTGGTGCACCAAATTTTGGTGCATTGGAACCCTCCTCATATATATATATATATATATATATATAGAGAGAGAGAGATAGGCTATGGTGAGTTGCGAAGTAAAACGTCGTTTTACTTCACGCCATATTTTCATTTTGAAAATTCAAATATCCGATCCGAACCGTTCAACTTTTTATAAATATTGAAATGTGCTTGGAGACTAAATTTTACATTTTTTGAAATTTTTTTACTATTTATTAAGCCACTTTGAAATTGATGATCCACTGTGAACAGTAAAATTTTCTGGATCACCAGATCAGCGATTTTCAAAGTGGCTTAATAAATAGTAAACAATTCCAAAAAAAGTAAAATTTAGTCTCTAAGCACATTTCAATATAGAGAACATGTTGAGCGGTTCGGATCGGTTGTTTGGATTTTCAAAATAAAAATATGAGCGTGAAGTAAAAATAACATCTTACTTCACAACTCACTATAGCCCAGCTCTATACATATATATATATATATATATATATATATATATATATATATATATATATACAGTGAAAAAACACTAATTTGTACACAACAGTAAACTTTTCTAGACCATTGGATCAGCGATTTTCAAAGTGACTTAATAAATAGTAAAAAAAATCTAAAAACTGTAAAATTTGGTTTGCAAGTACATATTCATATGGAGATCATGTTGAACGGTTCGGATCGACCGTTAGAATTTTGAAAACTCAAAAAGTGAACCGTAGCACGGAGGGGCCCTTATATACGCGTAGCATATTAGCCAGATTCTATATATATATATATATATATATATATATATATATATATATATATATATATATAGAGTATGGCTAATTTGCTGCTGGCAGCATTTCGGCCAGCTGCTGCCGGGGGCATATCTGCTATACTGATGCTCAAACAACAAATCCTAACCGTTAGATGTGATCTCTATATTAAAATCTACTTGGAGACCAAATTTTACATTTTTTGGAATTCTTTTACTATTTATTAAGCCGCTTTGAAAATTGCTGATCCGGGTGAACAGTAAAAACGTATTATAATTCGTATTATAATTCGTAATTCAAAAAAAATTCAAAAAAATTTTTGCCGTTTTTTTCGCGAATAATTCGTAATTCACGTTTTATACGCGTTTTATTCCCGAATAAAACGTATTATACGTTTTTCCGCGTATTAAACGGAGTTCGGTGCGGCTATGTATAAAAAACGAATTATACGCGAATAATTCGCATATTATGTCACTATGATTGTACGTACCTATAATTCCAACCACTGCGAATTGAATCTATAGAAATCATTTTTGCGTGACAGAGAAAGCGAAAGAATGGGAGATGCAATATGCAGAGAATGAGAGAAATAGAGGATGACAATACCTTCTGTTTTCTTCTTAATAGAGCTGTGCTAGAGATGTATGGGTACCTAACAATAGGAGATTGTCAGAATGTTTACATCCACCCGAGTTTTGGTCATGGATTTTAAATTTGATTGAGTCAAGTTGGAGATACTTAACAGCACCAGCACAGTGAGGGATGCATTGGTTGGAGTCTTGGAGACACTTCATAAATAATTAAGTCAATTAGGACATGCATGGTTTATATAAGTCTTCACATTCAAAATTTATGAATTAATTAATTTAGTATAAAGTTAAACAGTCAAAAAGTTTTAATACATTCATTTTTAATAATTATTTACGGATTGACTTTATACTAAAATAATTTAAAATTTAAAAATTTAAAATTTTTGCATGTAAACGCATCACTTGTAAAATAGATTAATTTCAACCTTTTGAAGTAAATCCTATTAAGTTAAGTAACACATACATGTTTTAACTTCCCGGCTGAGGCATGATGTCATGCATCGTTTTTTTTAATCAACTAGGTGCTTCATGTTGCGGCTACGCCGCAATCGTCACTGTTCGTCAATGAGTGAGTAAATGGATGTGATTTTGTTGTTCCCGTTGGTGTCTTACTTGTGCAGTTATGTAGGTTGCTTTGGTTGCGAAGGTAACTTGATAAATGCGTGTAAGTTCCAAATATTATTGTACTTCTTTGGTATTTTTTTGTTATGTCACCAGTGTATATTTCGGTTTTTTTTTTCCCTTTCTTTCTTTTCTTTCTTTTTTTCCTTTCTTCTCTTTCTTTCTTTTCTTCTCTTTTTTCTGTTTCTTTTCTTCCATAAATTAACAGGTGTTGTATTTGTTAGTTATTTTCCAATTAGTGTGCTGATGTGATGAAGAGGTTAGCCAGCAAAGGTATTATACGTGGAGTAGTTATGTAAACTCTGCCTGTAAGAAAATACATGACAGTAATGTGTGAGAGAGTAAATTATATTCATATTCGACCATATAGGATATTACACGATGCAAAATGTGTCCACAAAATAGGTGGTTCCATTTTCAGAGGTAATAAGAAGTCAGCGGAGCAGTGTAACAACAGGGGTGGTAAATCTAAAAGGGGAAAAGGAGGGAAAAAAGAACAAAAAAAAAAAAAGCAAAGGTGGTCACACTTCCAGGTGAAGTCAGAGGCAAACATAGCATTTCTCCAAAAGGGTTTTGGTAAGTTGAACATCTCAGAGTTCGGTGAGGTTGGCACGGGCAGCAGGGAGAGGTGCCACAGTTGTTGTTTCGTTTCATTAATTAGTTTAGAATAAATCAGCAGACCAGACCCATTATTTATACATTCATCGACACGAAAACCTATAGAAGTTATTGAAAGTAAGGAGTTGTATGTTCTTATGAGGTCCCGGAAATAGTTAGAATCGGAACAACCATTTGGTGTGAGCAAAATTTCTATTTTTCATAGATGTTTTAACACAGCGTTCTCTGTACTAGAAGAATGCACCACAAAAGCTGCACTCGTATTCAGGGAACCCAATGTCAAGTACATTTGGGTGGGGAACTGAACATGAGGGAGAAAATGAGGGAGAATAAGTTAATGACAAGACACTGGTGAGCAAGGTAAATAAGTACAAACAAACGTACAGACAAAACAAAGGTAGGGAAATATGCAAATTTCATGGAAAAAGATGTAAGCCAACCACACATGGGGAAAGGAAACATACATTGAATGTTCCCTCCTCGCTTTAGTTTGGAAGGAGTTGTACAATTCGATGCATTGTGTTTTACCGGAAATGGAGGTGTAAGACCAATTTGTCCATCAAGAACAGATTTCCCATTGTCAATCAGGGGCCTGACCACAGAATTTTCACCATAGCTGTCATCTGTCGGCAACGGTGAGGGTAATATCCTCCTTGACTGATAAGGCACCTGGCCCGAAGAAGGCAAATACGAACTCCCGCTAGACAAAGGCAAACAGTCAAAGTTGCGTCGCCTTTTCATCCTTGAGAGAGCAGACATGATGAGTGAGAAGTGTTCGTACAGTTATATATAATGAAGGGATTTCGAGTTAAAAAAGGCGGGGAATGAATGACATATCATGCATAGATGACACAGATATAATCGGGGAAAACTTAGGTAGGCGAAATAATTTTTGTTATTTTTTCCAAAAAAGAGAGGGAAAAAAAAATGGAGGGCATCGTAGGGCAGAGTGTAACTAACAGCGGAGGAGTTACTAGCAGCAGTAAAGTTTTGTTCAATGATAACCGGCAAGAAACCTGGTACAAGTTTTGTTTTTTTTAAGAAAAAAAAAAGGAAGGCACTGGAAAATATTAGCATAAATATAAACGGAACAACTCGCCATATCATTAAATTTTACAACTTTTTTTCATTGGAAAAATCTCTTCAGCTTGGTAGTCTAGTTTCCAACAGAAAAATACATGACCGATGGTTGGACAAAAATAATGTGGATTTTTTTTCCCTTTTTTGTTTTTTTTTAAATACATCACATAAAAATCTATGCATTTCTCCAAGGTACTATACGTATGTCTGTGGTAATTGTACTACATCCTAGGGTCTCATCAATGGATGATTTCAAATTATGAGCAACAGGTTGAGTGGTACAAATCTGATAGGATAAGTTAATTGGACTTCACCGACAGCCAGGATGTAACAGTTATATGCAGAGTTTAGTTATTTATCGGAGCAAGCATTCATCCGTTAGAACTTTCTTCCCCTTCTGTTCCTGCTTGGCTCTTGCCTTTGATTGTGTTGCCTGTTTCCTTCTGTTTTTGCTTAGCTCTTGTCTTGGGTTGTGTTACCTTTGCTAAAGAACTTATCCAATCAAGTAAGGAGCACATACAATTTGCTCATATTATATCACTCATTTGAAATGAAAACAACAAATGAAAGGAACAACTGACAATTGAAAGTAAGAAATCAAACCTGAGATTGAGAAAGAAAGGAGAATCTGAAATAGTGCCGGTGCCCGTCCCTGATAACACACTCTATGCCTGTTTTTATTTGCTGCTGGTGTTAATGTCTGCAAATTTCGTTTTCAATCTGTTCAGGTGCGTATTTTTTTTCCAACGATCTCCTTTATACTTTATATGGGAAGGAGTTAATTTCACTTCTTATGAAGACTATTTTTTTTTTGTTTGTTTTTTAAATTAGGATGCAGTCTGAAAATAGTACAACGCTTAATGTATTGCTTGCTGCCCTTTTGTTTTGAAAATTTTAAAATATGTACCTTCCTTACAGGGAGAGAAAAATATTGAACTAATTTCGGAGGGAATGATGACTTAGCCTGAAGGGGAGTTTTCCTGTTGCTTTTTTGGTTTTGTTTGTTAAACTTATACTTGACCATAACATTCTGCGTATTATCTGTTGCACCATGAGACCATGTTGCTATTTTCTTCTGGTGTAAATTTTTTTTCAATGTACCAACATAATTGATCTAGAAGTCAAATACTAAGAATGGTACAAACGCAATTGAGCAAAAGTTTCACCTTGCCTGATGTGCTCCTTTGGATGATGGCTTAGTCTGGAGGAAGGTTTTCCTGTTGCCTTTTTTTTTTTTTTTTTCATAAACCTATACTTGCCATTTTAGGTCCAAAATAAGGCCTTGGATCAGGTAGATTTCAAGCCCGTACGATCTTTCTCCTGCGCCGTAAAGCACCATTCCAAGATAAAAATTGAGGTGGAAAAAGGAAGTTAATAAGTAAAGCAGTGTTGGTTGCCACATGGATAATAATATGTCGAGTATTATCTGTTGCAACATGAGACCATATTGCTATATTTTTTCAGTGTAAATTTTTTTGTAATGTACCAGCGTAATTGATCTACAGGTCAAATACGAAGAATGTTACAAACGCAGTTGACCAGAATCTTCACCTTGCTATTTGATCTACAAGTCAAGTACGAAGAATATTACAAATGCAGTTGACCAGACTTTTCACCTTGACTGGAATTTTGCCCCCTCGTTCTTAGATAATGCAGGAAAATGCTTCCTGCGCCGACCGACTTGATTCCTGCTCACTGCACGTAATGGAAATGTATCGACAGTACTAATTAACATCTAAAAGGTGAATAATAATAATTAGATGAATAGTTGGGCGCTTCCATTTATTCTCTCCCAGCGCATATAGCGCGATATTGGGTATCACTCTTTTCTCTCTGTCAGTACTATGTTGCTCTCACCCGACTAAGGTATGGTAAACTGTGAGAACTGAGTAAACCTATTTTACTGTGGCTCATGTTAGGAAAGCTCACTTGAAAGTTGAAGTTGATAAGATGTTGATATGTCGTTGTCTTCCTATTTTTCTTAGCAACTTTGAACCCGAACCACCATTAATAGCTCTTGCGTCTGTTTTGTTTTGCTTGTATTGATATGGGGGTTTTTAGCGAAGGTCAGAAACTGAACAAATTAATGTTTTCTCCGGGTGTTGAGATTAATTAAAAGGTTTAGTGGATTGGTAATACTTGTTGGACTATTGAACCCCATTATTTCTCCCTCTGCTTTCTTTATTGAATTTGAACCCGAATCCGGTACCAGTCCTAGGGCCTTAATTATTTGTGATACCTTGTTGAATCACTACTGAAAATTTCCAAATTTATGAGCACTGGTACAATCGCCTTTTAATTTTTTGGTTGAATAAATTGACTGAGTTTAAGTTGTAGGGACCTAAGTGCAAAATATGTACCAACTATGGTCAAAACTTGTTGAATATCGTTGCTGTGGGAAATTCCCTTGTCAGAGAGGCTAATTGGTGGCCAAACTTTTTAACAGCCGAGTATAAAATTTGGTTGGAGACAATCGATTTCGTTGCCAACATAGTGAATTTTTGTTCTTTTTTTCAAAAAGGCCAAGGCCCGTTTTCATATTACTGAAAACCATATAATTACATCATGAGTCCAAAAGAGTAGCAAATCACCAACATAGTGAAATGATGGTAGAAATGACTGAACTTGAAAGGGATCGTAACATACCAGCAGGAAGAATCGAAGCTACCGGAGACGCGAAGGCTAAATCACAGTGAGAAGCTTAGCCGCTGTTCAGAATAGCGACAGAGGGAAGTGAGCAGCAGGAATGAGAGAGAGTGTGAAATCGGTAATCTCAATAGAAGAAAATACCGACGAAAACCGCATAAGAGGAGGCGCCAACAGCAGGGAGTGGGACACGTTGCGGGGAACGGCTACGTGGCGATCGCGGGGGGAGCAGGAAGCTGACAGCTGCCCCCACAGTCTAGAACGTGAGCGGTGCAAGGCGAGCCGTTGATGCGTTTGGGCAAAATCGTGTGCGAGATGTTGATGCTTTTGGGCAAAATCGCGGGAGACAGAGAGGAGAGTGAATTGTGTAGTTGTAGCCTTGTAGGTGACGGTAGACGAGGTAATGGTGAACTGATCTAATGCATTAATGAATGATCGGACGGCAGATAGAGAGGGAGGCACTGTTCATCGGTGACGTCACAACCTATTGAAAATTAAGGTATTTATAATATTCGGCGTCGAAAATTTCAGCCCAGTGGGAAGAACATATCTACAGGCCCAGTTAAAGAAACAAAACAATCTGACATAGCATATCTATTCAAAGCGAATAAGCATAGAACTTTCTAAAATTTCTATGACTCAATTGTTATTTGCTTTTCTATTTTATGAGGTGAAACATATCTACATGCGATAAATAGAGGTAAAGCTTTGGAATGAGATGAGGCAAATTTGCCAGGTGGATGACGAGACAAACAATAAATAGAGAAGAAGAAACAAAATAAAGCACATTAAAATAAATAAATGATGAAGTAGAGATAGGGGTGCAAATGGATCGTACGGATCGGATAGTGGTAAGTAAAATTATATCCATATCCGTTTTTATTTTTCAGATACGGATACGGATCAGATATTAGACGGATACGAATACGTATTGGATCGGATAACTATTTTTTTATAACTGTGAATAACATAAATTTTTCATAATTTATATTAAACTATATAATATATATTTACTATTCGGATAATGATAATTAAAATTTAATTAAAACTGTATCTGTATATGCACGGATATTCCAATATCAAATACCCGTACTTAATTTTCAAATATGGATCCGGATACGGACAGATACCCGATCCGTTTGCACCCCTAAGTAGAGAATTGAAAGCAATCTGGGGTGGAGGGGGAAGCTGTCAGTGGGCTCCCCGTTGAGTGTACAGTCCCAATTTTTTTTTCTTTTTCTAGGAGAGAGAGAGGCTGGGAGGATAGAGATTTTTTTTTTTTTTTGTAATAGTTTTGAAATTAATCACAGGGAGCTAGATTCCTTGTATGGGAGAAGAGAGAATGTAAAAAAAAAAAATGTCCAGGATATGATTTTAATGTGCTTCAAAATTCAAATCCTATATACTTTCACCTTTTTTTTGTTAAAAAAATTGATAGCAGTTTCAACTTGCATCCTTTGATTAAGGGAAAAAAACTAATTAAAATATTATAGTTGAGTGATCATGTGGTCCTAATTACTAAACTATTAATTTTGCTTCCCTGATCTTTAGAAGAATTATATTTTACTCTTTATTGTTCTTCACAATATCTAATTACTACTTTTTATTAATTACTTCTGAGTGAGACAATTGCATGTTGCACCTTGTACGAACAAAAACTATTTAGGTTAATAATTGACAAAGTAAGAAAATTATGGTTTGAATGCGAAAAAGGAACACAAAAAGTAGCCCGCACGAATATATGCAAAGTTCCCACTAGTTTATTTGAAACCCTATCCAACGAAATTCTGGACCATTAATTTTTGTTAAGGCTTAATTGGTGTATTAGAGAAGGCAGCATTATGGGTCAAAATAGTTAGGTGATCAATCATTCTTTTGAGATTCTTTGATCCTTTTGGAAGCCCATACTCCTCTAGCTACTTTAAAACAACTTACTATAATTCTTCTTATGGAGGCATAAGAATATAAGCCAGAAACAGAGAGGTGAGAGAGAAAGAGAGATGGGTTGCTATCCTCTTGGCAAGAAATTATCCAAGGTAGTGACAAAGTGCTATGGTAATGTTTCTTCTCCTTCTGTTTCCCCCATGCAACATAAATTTTGATACCTCTCTTTCCTAAATTGCTTTAAATAAATGTTCATGTTTTGCTGCTATTAGCTTCCACATAGTCATAATATGACTATACTTTTTGATTGAGAATCATTTTATTAGAAGAAAGAGCAAAAATTTTCATATTTTGTATATAATATTCATATTGTTTTGAGCAGAAGTCTTTGCCCCTCCGCCCTGATATATAATTGCAGTGCAAAATTTGTACATATATTCAATATATATTAATTAGTAGCTTCATGACTAAAATTAAATTGTTATCTATATCGATTCAGATCAAACATAAGAGAGAACAACAATATAAGAGAAGGTTTTGTTTATGTATCAAATCAAATAAAATTCCGTTAAGTGAACTACCCTCAATTAATATTCCATTTTGTGTTGCTCTAATATTTTAATTATTTAATTTCTTGCATACATGTTCTTAGATAGTTTATCACTCTACAACACACAATTCAAACTACATAATTAACTCCAATTCCACACCGTCTAGTTGTTATAATCACTTTATTATGATAATTAATAATTCTAGTAGCTTTCCTCTCTCTCCTGATGTAATTTTGTTTTGTCTATAGTTTAATTTTAAATTAATATTTTCCCATAATATTTTTTTTTTTTTTGACAGAAGGAGACAATAGTAGTAGTTCAGCCTACAATATGGCATACTCACCACCTGCAACTTACCAGACAAGAACAATGGCGAAAACCGTCACCTTCAGCAATAACAATTCTGTTTACATAATCCCAAACGAGCCGGTTCAAAGCCCAAATATACTGGAGAACCATATGACCCAACCCAATCATACTCAAGCCCCTCCAACACAGTCAGAGGTGCACAAGCCGAAGGATAAGGTGCCGGTCAAGGGCCGGGTTCGGCATGTCCATGCACCAAACCCACACGGCCCAAACCAACCTGAGCAGATTCCTAGTCATCGAGGGGTCCAGTTTGTTCATGGACCGCACCCACCAGGTGCGAATCAGCCTGAACCAATGCATAGACCACAGCAACCTGAGCCAATGCATAGACCACACCAACCTGAACCACTGCATAGACCATATCAGCCTGACCTAAGCCACGAACCGGCTCAGCCTCATTTAGGGCATGGTTATGCATACGGGTACGGCCGATATGTACCATCCCCGCTGCCCCGGTGGGCTGCCACACCAAAAAGGCATGAATACTTCTCCAGAGAGTACCAATGTTATCCTACCCCTGTACGCGAGGGTATTTACAGTATTTCCACTGATGCAAACCGGCTAACATCCATCTTTAGTGAGGAGAATCCAAATGCCTGTACAATTGCCTAATGGAATGGAGAATATAAATTAGTGATATGATGGGACAATGATAGATACATATCGCTTCGTAATATTCTTTTTATTTCATACCTTTCTTTTTGTAATTTGTTTTGTAATTAGGGATCCGATTCCTTTGACAAGGAAGAGGTTTATATTCAGTGGCTTGCTGAAGTGTTACATTTGTCAATTAGTTAGATGCTAAAGTGTTGGAAGAATAGTCAAAAGTAGAGGTCTTATTCCTTTTTGTGTTTTGAGTGTTTTATTAGTGCAAAGGAAGAGAATATCAAAAGAAAATTTGTTTTAACGAACTTCGTTGATACTGATACATATCTTATGCCATTTACCATAAACATTAATTTTCTGACAGTTTAATTTTAAAGCGGTCAGTTGTATAAAATTTCAGCCCATAAGTCCAGAACACAACCATAAATGAATTAAAATTATAGACTTATCTCATATCTGCACCTTAATTTTAATAGCAGGCCCAGGGATAAAGGGCTTAATTCTATTCGGCTTTCTTTTATTTTGCTAAACAGATTTTTTTGGGCTTTCTTACAAAAATTAGACCCCTGTTTTTTTTGGAACCAATTTGGGTCCGATTCCCATCGGACTCAAAGTGAGTTCGATGGGCTCGATGACCGTCCGATCTGCTTTAAAATTCACGCCCGCAACTTTCGCGTCTACTTTTAAATTCGTGCGCACAAAATTTAAAGTGGAACGGACGGTCCCTAAACCCATCGGACCCAAATTTGAGTCCGATCGGCATCGGACCCAAGCTGTTCTTTGTTTTTCTACATCTCTTGAAAAAGTGCATATTTTAGGATTTCTTTTATTTCTCGAACGAACCTTGAAAAAAAAGCAATCATACCGAAGAAACCCTAGGGATAATGCCCCCTATTTTTTTAATTCATCAAATCGAATGTTTGAAATTCAAAAATTTCTATGAGAATTAAAAGTTTAGAAAATTTACTCCTGAACAGTACAAGAACTTGTTAAGCAAATTTCTTTAAACAAATGGTCTTGAAGGATTTATTTTGGTACATCAAATAGAATTAACTTTAATGAAGCGAACTGCGAACAGAGATCCGAATCTGCTGTTTTTTTCGAAAAAAAAAATTCAATTATTCAGATCCTTTTAACAGTTCAGATTTCTTAATTTTTTTCTTTTTTTATTCAGATTATAATAAATAAATAAATCTGAACCTGTTACAAGCATTTGAATGAAACAAATGATTTGGTTACCTGCGAACAGTCACAAAATTGCTGTCTTGCTTTCCGGCAAGTAACGACAAGAAATGGACTTTACACACTCCAAATGAGAAAAATGGATATTAACCTATAGTGCCGAAATTTTTATTTATACCATTTAAAAAAAAAATAAACCAAAAAATTATGTTTTGTGGAGATTGCGAAAAATACCAGAGTCTCCAAATTAATCTGTGGCCCTATTTTTGGGAGAACGCAGATTGGCTTGCCGGCCCCCCAAAAACTCAACAATGCACTGTAATATTAAATATATTTAGGTTTTTGAAGGACCTCCAAATCAATCTGCGGTCCTCCAAAAATAGAGCTGTAGATTGGTTTAGAAGCTCTAGTATTTTTTGAATTTTCCATAATAATTATGAGGTATTTTAGTTTTTTTTTTTTTTTAAATGGTATAAATAAAAATTTCGGCCTATAGTGAGTATAGTCACATAATTAAATGCAGAAAGGAACAAAAGCAAACTGTACAAAGTCTTGCTTTGCTAATTCTGCCAGAATTAGGTTTTGACTTATAAATGGCGCATGAAATATAGTCAGCGCTTACCAAAGTCGAAATACCAGTACAGTAGTACTAACTAGTCGTTAGCCTTAGGTCATAGAGTTGACAGACTAGTACATACCGTTTTAATCCTCTCCGGTTTTATACGCCAACGGCCAACTGGTCAATGAATACAATTGACTAACAGTTTCAAAAAAAACAAAAAAAAAATTCATTTTGTCTGTAGAAAGCTTGTACAAATATATATTTATTGTGTTTTGATCAACAATAATTCTTTGCTTGCCTCTCTAATAATGTAATAGTTCTTCGTTCCTGAAATTATAAAAAGAGGAGGGATTCAGTTACAATATTTGTAAATTACAATATTTTAGAATATTTTGGTTTTGTGATTTTCAAAGTTCAAACATCCCAACATCTTACAATATTTGAATGGTTTAGATCGACTGTTTGGACTTTGAAAATCGCAAAACCGAATTATTGTAAAATGTTGTAACTTACAAATGTCGTAAGTAGATCTCTCCTCTTATAAAAAATAACATTTTTTTTATCATATGTATAAGTATTTATTAGCAGTTATTTCTTAATAAATTATATTATTACAATTGTTTATTTTAAGATGACGTTCAATTAAAACTATATTCGTACAATTAAAGCTATAATTGTTACTTTAGAATTTACAAATAATTTTATTAGTGGGATGAAGGTATACTTGAATCTTAATCATTATGCTCTGTCGACGTGCGCTAATAAAAATGGAATTAGCGTCCTAGCTAATAATTTTCTTTTCCTCTTTTTTTTTTAATTTTTTTGTTAAAGGGACAGATCATGTAGTCTTTGAGCTGTACTCTTATAAAAATATTTTGATAATCAGCGGATGCTAAAATGGTATCCTTCTGTTTATTGGATAACATGTGGATTTTAAACCTGAATTAGATAGTTTAAAATTTCCGTCATAATTTAATATATATATATATATATATATATATATATATATTTTGGTATCTTGTATGATAATATTTAATATCCAACTGCTGTTGAGAAATTAATTAAAGAGATAATGAGTAGGTCTTCAGTCTTCTTGTGCATGCAATAAAGAAAGCATTAAATTAAATATATATTAATCAATTACACACCTAGCTAAGCGGATTTTTTTGAAAAACAGTAAATAAAATAATCAAAGTTAAAGAAACGACATGATTGCTTCGTTTGTTATAAAAACAGCAAAAACCGAATCCGGGATTCGGTTAAGTTATTTTTTCGCTTCACCGAATACGCTATTCGGTTAAGCTGATGGTTTTAACAGGGGATACAGTGGGTTGCCACAGAAGATCCTATAATTTGGCTTAACCGAATAGGGGATTCGGTGAAGCTGATTTTTTTGCTTTTTTGGCTTAACCGAATCCGAGATTCGGTGAAGCTGATTTTTTTGCTTTTTTGGCTTAACCGAATAGGAGATTCGGTTAAGCTGCCGTGATTTTTATATTATAAAAACTTATTATAATATAAAATTTCGTTTATTATTTTATTAAATAGTAATTTTTCACCGATAACCCTAAAGTTATTTTTATTACAAAGAATTATATTATAAAAACTTATCAATAATATAAAATTTCATTTATTATTTTATTAAATGGTAATTTTTCACCGATAACCCTAGAAATTTATTCACCGGTAACCCTAAAGTTATTTTTATTACAAAGAATTATATTATAAAAACTTATCAATAATATAAAATTTCGTTTATTATTTTATTAAATGGTAATTTTTCACCGATAACCCTAGAAATTTATTCACCGATAACCCTAAAGTTATTTTTATTACAAAGAATTATATTATAAAAACTTATCAATAATATAAAATTTCGTTTATTATTTTATTAAATGGTAATTTTTCACCGATAACCCTAGAAATTTATTCACCGATAACCCTAAAGTTATTTTTATTACAAAGAATTATATTATAAAAACTTATCAATAATATAAAATTTCATTTATTATTTTATTAAATGGTAATTTTTCACCGATAACCCTAGAAATTTATTCACCGATAACCCTAAAGTTATTTTTATTACAAAGAATTATATTATTGATAAGTTTTTCTAATATAATTCTTTGTAATAAAATAACTTTAGGGTTATCGGTGAATAAACTTCTAGGGTTATCGGTGAAAAATTACCATTTAATAAAATATTTATATTAAAATATTTTTTTTGGGTAAAAATAAAAATCACGGTTAATACCCATATTTTTTTTAGTTGAATGCATTAACCGAATCCCCTATTCGGTTAATACCATATAATAAAAAATAAAAAAATTATTTAACCGAATCCCCTATTCGGTGTGAATAAAAAATAAAAAAAAATGTAAACCGAATCCCCTATTCGGTTAATAATAAAAAATCAAAAAAAATCTTAACCGAATTCCCAATTCGGTTAAGTGTGGAATAAAAAATAAAAAAAATAATGTTAACCGAATCCCCTATTCGGTTAACAATAAAAAAATCAAAAAAAATTCTTAACCGAATTGGGAATTCGGTTAATGGGGGTGTTACACGGAGTTTACATAGTTTATGGGATCTGTTCTGTGAAAATTTGGTTTAACCGAATAGCGCATTCGGTGAAGCGGAAAAAAATAGCTTAACCGAATGCGGGATTCGGTTTTTGCTGTTTTTATAACAAACGAAGCAATCATGTCGTTTCTTTAACTTTATTATTTTATTTACTGTTTTAAAAAAAAATCCTAGCTAAGCCGTGAAGAAAACATCCAGTCAAAGATTTTTTTTCTTCCAAAAAGTTGGGCGGTCAATTGAACACCTATGTGTAACACTCAGAATTTTTATAATCTTTATTGTTATTTTTGGACTTATTCACAATATATTTTTTTTAAGATAAATATCAAATATGTAAAATTCAACCTTACAAAATTAAAGACGTGGCCCTCAACCGAGCACCACCTCTATTCAATTTATATATCCGAAAATAAGGAAGAAATACAATAAAGAAAAGAAAGAAAAAGGAGAAAAAATTGCCTTTCGCTTGCTACTTACAAAAAAAAAGACATTATCCAAATTGCACCCAAATCTGTTCAAATGATGGATTACATTTGTTCCTTGATAGTATGAGAAACAGGATTTGGATCCTTTAAAAACATAATGTATATAGCCAATTTCTAGTCAAAGTAACTTCCCTCTCATTAATAATTGTTCCAACTTAATAAATTTCAGTGTTTTTAAATAACGGTATGCACTCGTCGGACAGACAGAGTACTGTCAAGCGATTAATTATAAATAATTGAAAATAATCAGTCATAATAAAAAATAATTAACCGATTAGTCAGAAAAATTCGTAACAATTTAATTGTTGTCAACGATTAATCAACCGATTAAACGGCCTAAACAACCGTTTTTTTACAACACTGATAAATTTCTGTGCGAATGGATCATTTTGTCAGCGTCCCAACCTGACCAACGACTACTTCCAGGGGTGGACCCAGAGTGTTCCGGGGGGGGCAGCTGCCCCCCTGGATTTTGAGTTTTAGTGGAGATTTATCTGTTCCGACCGACTTTCCCCCCCCTGGAATTTTTTTTTGCCCCCTCTGAACGTTTAATTTGTAATTCGAGTTAAATTTAGGGTTAAAATTGAAATAAATCTGTTGAATTTTGATTGATAATTAGAATTATAAGTCAGAGTATCATAAATTACAAGTCAAAGCATTGGAAAGTATAAGTTAAAGCATTGTTTTTTTTATCGAGTACCTAATTGGTTAATGAATTTAAACCCGATTAGATATTTAAACCTGATTCGGTATTTTTTTGCCCCCCTGACAAAAATCCTGGATCCGCCCCTGATCTACTTCCGACAAATTGAACATACTGTATGCTTTGAGATTTGTGTAAAATAGCTCTCTCGATATTAAAGAACGATTGGGATTTTCCATGCACTAGGATATTTGTACTAATTAGAAGATATGGACTCAAATAGATTCCAAATTCCCTGCCGTATTAAAATTCGTGCTCGTACAGATCGTAAAAATCCTCTTACTAATTCAGAATTCAATCGACTTTTTTTTAGAATTATTATAACCTAAAATTGAGAGTTTAAATATCAAAATAAAACCATTAGATATGATATATATTATTTTTTTTATGTACAGTAAAAGATCATGGCATGTTGATTTTGTTTTGAGTAGTATAAAGATATGATATATGAGGATCATTTTCTTTATGCACACGTAAAAGATCATGGCATGTTGATTTTGTTTTGGATAAATTCTGAACGTTAATTTTTCAACTTATTGATTAACATATATAAAACTAAAAAAAATTTATGTATCTGCAGAGAATATAATATAGATCATGTATTCACATCTAATGTTTTTTTTTTTGACATATCAATTTTAAAAATTTTGTTATTAGAAAAAAAAAGGTATGATATAGATTTAAAAAATGAAAACATTTGAACCCTCATCATATATAAAAATGACTTAAATTAATCGTCATGTTGCGATTTTTCGGATGAACTAAAATGCATATAAGGTCCCCATCTAAAATTTTATATACAGAGTTGTACAAACAATACAAAGGCAGTAGATTATTAGTTAGCACCTAATTTTATTTGTAACAAGTTTAGCATATATAAAAAAATCGGTGGGAGATCATGATGTTAAATTTTTCGAAGATTATACTAAAAAAAAATCCAGTCATGGAATTCAAATAATTTCATCAAATTGATGAAGTACGTGCTTTCTATGGTCAAATCAACGAATCATAGTGGAGTTAGTTACGTATGCAACACTAATCCTTCTTTAGTGTAATGATGTTAGACTTAGCATGCAATTACCCAGTAATTAAATAATCTAGGGTTTGTATGTACTATATAATCTCGGAATCTCATCTATACGTTTAAGGGGGAATTTCATGTATACCCCTCAAAAACTTTCAAAATTACGTATTCCTCCCTCTAAACTTCAAAATTACATCGTCCTCCTTTAAACTTCCAAAATTCACAAATTTACCCGTTTCATTGTGTTTTATATTAAAACTCATTTTAAATTTATAAATACCCATTTTACCCTTCATTAAAAACATAAAAAATTTGTAGCTTGTTTAAGAAAAATGTTAGTCTTATATTTGATTGGTTTTCGAGAGAAAATTGAATATTTTATAAAGGATAAAGGGTATAATGGGTATCAGGTTTTTGAGGAAAAAATGCATATTTATAATGGGTAAAGGATATAATGGGCATCTAACATTTTTCCGAAACAAACTAAAAATTATGTATGCTTTTAATAAAGGGTAAAATGGGTATTTTATAAATTTAAAATTATTTTTAATATAAAAGACAATAAAATGGATAAATTTGTGAGTTTTGAAAGTTTAGAGGGGGGGAACGTAGTTTTGAAGTTCTTGAGTGGTATACGTGAAATTTCCCCCAAGTTTAATTATGATGATACTATTTTGAAAAGTCATTTGGTAATGACAGATAGTAATCCATTTTGGAATAGGTGAGGTAGTACTTATATTTGATTGCGCATTATGTACATCTTTATCATTTAGAAAAAAAAATATGTTATCATAATCATAGAGGGGGAAACACACACAGGGGTTGGCATTTTCATCAACCATTAAAAAAACAGAGAGTGGAGCACAGGTCAGCCTGAAAATTCATTAAATGTTGGTAAAGTCTCTCTCTTTGTGTTATGCTTTATGAGTTATGAGTTATGAGTTTACATTATGAAGAACAATATAGTTTACATTCTGAAGAACAATATAACTATATAGCATTATAGCTAACAATATATTACACAAAGAGAGGCTGAAAATTCATTCTAAAGAACTTACGAGTGATGAGTTTACATGTCAAGTTTTTAAATTTTCGAATTAATTTAATATAAAGTCAAACAGTCAAAAAACGATAATAAATGAACACATTAAAATTAACTTATAAACTATTTTTTTTACCGCTTGACTTTATACTAAATTAGTTCGAAAATTTATAAATTTGACATGTAAATGCATCACTCGTGAAGTAGATCAGTTTCAACAGTTTGATTGCATCATTTGAAGCCAATTTAATATGTTTTTGAATTAAACTCACATAAGAACTTGGTAAGCTTAAGAAGTCCTACTCATTAAAAATATATATTGAGAAAAAGCAAAAGCCAGCTGTTGGTATAATGGTATCTCACAGAAGACAAAAACAACTCGTCTTTTGTCACGTTTTCCTTCTTCTTTATTGATTGAACCTAATCGATGATTGGCAGCCTACTTCGGACTGTTCAATAGTGCCTTAAATTATGTGTGAATGTATACAAATCATGTAGATTTTCCCTCTTAAAAAAACAAAAACAAAAGAAATTAAGTACAATAGCTAATAATGCTATATAGTTCTTCAGCCTCTCTTTGTGTTATGCTTTAGATTGTTGTCCGTAACGTCTCCGTCTCTCTACAGAATTGGAGTCAATTCCAAAGCTGAACATAAAAGCTAATTAAGAACAAGTACTGCCTATTTTTCTTTTTTCTTTTACAAAAGTAACATATAATGATTAAAATATGCTAGAATTCAAGTAGAATATCGTTAATATTTAGACTAATATAGTATTATTCAAATCATATTATATAACTTTCTCCCTAAAAAAATCAAGTTGTAATCTAATCTTTCAATTATAATCCTATAGTTTGGATAGAATAATGATAATTCGCTACATATAATCAGTTAATCACAGTAAATGCGGACACTAAAGTCTAAATGTAATGTGAAAAGTAGATAACATTAACTATTTTTAGAAAATGTCATAGCTGGAAAGGATGTTTTCATCAATTTTTAGTGATGGGACGCTATTGAAGTGTTTTATCATTTATGTCATCCTTAAATGATTCTATGAAGAATTACATACATATATTACGAGTGAACTAGAGTGTTCCTAAGTTCACCAAGTTCGTTTGTGAACTCAACTCTAAAATCTATTGTACTAGCTTCAAACGACGAATCTAAACAGTTGAAATCAATGTATCTTACAAGTGATGCGTCTACATGCGAAAAATTTAAAATTTAAAATTAATTTTGTATAGAGTTAAGTGGTCAAAAGGCGTTCAAAAAATGAATGCATTAAAATTAATTTATAAACCTTCTAAATTTGACCGCTTAACTTTATACTAAATAATTTAAAAATTTAAAATTTTCTCATGTAGACACATCACTCGTAAGGTACAAGGATTTCAACAGTTTATATTCATTGTTTGAAACCAATCTGATAAATTTTAGAGTTGAATTCACAAAAGAGTTTGATGAACTTGGAACACCCAGTTCTACTCCATATATTACACCTAGCTCTTTGAACTTTTAAATTTGAAAATGCATTTCCAAATTTACAATTTGTGATAATTGCAAGTGAGTCTATGGTACTATGCATAACACAGATTGGTCCGTAATACGGAT
This sequence comes from Carex myosuroides, assembly GCA_028015225.1. NCBI lineage: Eukaryota > Viridiplantae > Streptophyta > Magnoliopsida > Poales > Cyperaceae > Carex > Carex myosuroides. The sequence continues at coordinate 10,266,682 of CM051474.1, forward strand.
TAATATTTTCTTTTTCAAAAAATCTTAACGGTTAATCCGAACCGTTCAACATGATCTCCTTATGAATATGTACTTTCAGATTGAATTTTATATATTTTTTAAAAAAAATTACTATTTTTTAAGTTAGGTAGAAAATCACTTGATCTGAAAATTCTGGACCATCCAAAAACTGTGATTTTCTACCTATCTTAAAAAATAGTATAAAAATTCTAAAAAATATAAATTCCGGCCTGCAAGTACATATTCATATGGGGATCATGTTGAACGGTTCGGATCGACCGTTAGGATTTTAAAAACAAAAATATTGATCCGTATTACGGATCAATTGTGCTATGCATAGTACCATAGACTCACTCAATCCCCACATGTCTAACATAGATCTATCTATTTTTGCTTCAAATAAAAAATAATATAAATATTGTTAATAAGGTTATTTTATATATTTAAGGGTAATTGGAACTAGTTTGAAGTTTGAAGGAGAAATTACCAAAAAAAAAAAAAATCTAATTTTCGGAGGAGGGTGAAAAGGTAATTGCCACATATGTAAAGTTCGGAGTCTGTCACTTTATCTCTAGTTAATTACCTGAAAAGTAATGCAGTCTAGGTTATTACACATTCTAAATTTAATTGTCAATTTTAAACACAGTAATACATAATTTTAGTGACGAAATAAATTAATAATTACAAATTACTTAAAAGTGTTTTCAGTGTTGGGAAATATATTTCAATGCTAAGAAAATACATATCCAAAATAAAGGTTTAATTATCAGTGTAAATTAATTTGACGCACACAGATAATATGATACTTGCGAGGTGCTTTCATATGATATAAATATATAGAAATTAACTTAACAATACCGATCTTTCAAACTTCTTTTTCATGTGATCTTTCAAACTTAATAATTTTTATGTTTTTATAATACATTAAGAATTAGTTACAAAGATATAATGATGGATTTCCTGTTGACATTCTAGAAAATTAGCTAGAAAGCAATCTTTGTCGCCTAACCAAGAATTAATCCAAATAAAAATATGACCTACCAACAGATAAATGGTCGGTTGGATTCCAATAACAAACATATTTCTTTGCAAAATTAAATAATACCTATAAAAAAGAAAACTATACTCAACATACTGGATCTATACAGGAATAGCTTATACCAGCTATATATACTGACATTAATCAAACTCAAAACAAAGAACACTAAGAGCACGATAAGTTTAAAGAACTAATTAATTACAAAATTTCTTCTCACAAGGATATATCAATATCACAATTAATTAATGAGATAACCTATTAAAACCATTCAGACCAACTTATTTGACCCGGTTTCTTCCTCCACTATCAAAGAATAAATGAACACAGACCTAGCCACACCAAGCATTAACCACCGACCTTTCATCTCTCCACTATATATAAATTCAAACTCCAAATTTAGAACCAACCATCCTTACATTTCAATCCAAAGTTCAAACTTCCCTCATTTTTTTTTCTCTCTTCTCTCCACCATGGCTGTTGGAGTTCTACAAGCTGTGACTATGCTTCTTAACACATGCTCCAAGCACATGTCACGTGTAGCCCGGTCCCTCACCAGCCCGAAAAAGAGAAAGACCAACCTGAAAGAAAGCAACCGCTCGGTCAACGGCGAAAATTTGAACGGTCACGATGGAGTTTGGAGGAAATCAATATTGATGGGGGAGAAATGTCAGCCGTTGAACTTCTCCGGCGTGATTTATTATGATGCCGATGGAAAAAAGCTGGATACCATGCCGCCTCGCTCTCCTATGCGGAGCCCTCTAAGGACCTTGGGGCAACATGTAACTATGCTGCCAGTTAATTAAAATTAGGAAAAAAGGATGTTATTATTCCTTGAATAAGGAAAGGATAGGAAATGGTTTGCTTCTGTAAAATTGTTATTGCAGGTTGTAATATGATTTCGCCAGTAAGGATGAAAGTACGTAGCTTTTATTACCAGTTAGGTGTTAGCTGTTAACTGTTTGGCAACAAATTGTATGTTTCAATGTTCTTAGTTTTGGCTCGGATCTGTGATCATATTGTTTATGTAAATTATAAGCAAATAATGAAGAAATAAGCACTAAAAAGAAATTGATATTGAAGAAATAAATATGCCAAAAATATACATCTCTCTCTCCCGTTATCTGTTAATTCTCTTTCACGAGAGAGACGCTGTTAGGTCTATTACTGTGAGTAGAACTAGGGTGCTCCTAAGCTCACCAAGCCCTTCCGTGAGCGCGACTCTAAAACCTATCAAATTGACTTCAAACGACATTTCCAAACCGTTAGATGTTCAATCTATATTAAAATGTGCTTGGAGACCAAATTTTACATTTTTTGGAATTTTTTTACTATTTATTAAGATGGTTTGAAAATCGCTGTTTTCCAATGGTGCAGAATTTTAATAAAAACAGCGATTTTCAAACTATCTTAATAAATAGTAAAGAAATTCCAAAAAATGTAAAATTTGGTCTCCAAGCACATTTTAATATAGATTGAACATCTAACGGTTTGAAAATGTCGTTTGAAGTCAATTTGATAGGTTTTTGAGTCGCGCTCACGAAGGGCTTGGTGAGCTTAGGAGCACCCTAGTTCTACTCCTATTACTGTTTCAAAAAGATTGGTTTTGTAGGATAGGAAGAGCACAATTTAAAAACTAAATTCAATGCAAAAGAAAACAAAGAATATATGGATTGTTTTTTGCGCTACAGTATTCTCCTCAGTATCCATATTTTAAAGCAGAATAATAGGTAAATCAATAACATAACATAACATAATAATAATTCTGCAATTGTCAATTATAGATCTAGCAAACACATATAATACAAAGAATCTGATATATATGATAAATATGAGCTTCGAACTTTTTTCTTTAATAATATTTTTGAAGTAGATTTCTGTTAACAGTTGTTCGGGACAAAATCGTTCTGTATTTGTCCACCAATAAAACATCGTTTACGCAAATTTCATATAAAACAGAGAAATTTATATATATACCCATCATAACTTTTCTATAAAATATTACAAAATTTGTAAAAGCTCACACTTTTCTATTTTTTTTATACAGAGTATGAATTTTGACAAGGCCTTATTGGTGGTCGAAAAATATCACTTTTCATTGAATTACAGGGGAAAACCAACTGGATTTTTATTTGAGACACCAATTAAGCATTGAACGGGGCAGCTTTTGCTTTGAGAAGGTTTCTGTAAAAAGGTAACTCAATATTATGGGAAGCAAACCCACTATTCGTACTTCATTTCAATTTTCAAAAGGTTACTGATATGGATCTTGAACTTGGACTTGAACTGATAAGCTTGCCAAAAAAGTGCAAAGCACCGAACTGATGCAAAGGTCTTATCTTGTTTCTTTGTAGTTACTCCTAAGACTATTCCATGTAGCGAGTCACTGTGGCATAATTCATTTTTTTAGAGCTCCTTTAGGGCGTTCCGTGGAGTCTTAAATAAGTTGATTTAAATTATTTTTATGTGATGGATGTTTAAAGTTTAAATAGTTTAATAGGAGAAAAAAATATCAGAAACTTCATTCATTGACAGCAGTTTCACAAACAAAATAAAATCATATAAATATAGATAATTTAACTTAGAGCGACATAAAGTTAAGATTAAGTCATTTTAGGTTGGGATAACAATTATGCATTTAGCGGCATAAGTGAGAATTAAATTTTATATTTTTCAATTCAGTACTCAATCAAACATGAACAAGAGGACTTCCAGTATTAAAAAAATATTCTAATTATAATATCATATGTTATATACTTTAATATTTTCTTAACTGCTATATTATCTTTCTAATAGAATTCTTAAAATTGTCGGGGGGTTTAGAAATTAGAAATTATTTTTTAATGAGAAATTAATTATGTTACTGATCATTTTTTATGGTTGTTTACTAACGGGAATATATGCATCCATGATCCATATCAGAGGAATAAGAACCTATATAGGTCAGACCTTAGGCTGTAGTAAACGCATCAATCAATCAACTCATTTTTCTAGTTGAAAAAGAAGTATGTTCCAATTAAATTCAGGTATCTTTGTAAATTTGAGTGTTACATCTGTGGTAATGAAATTATAATAGAATGGTTTCCAATTTTTACTTTTGCAGGATGAAATGATAAAAAGTGTGATTGGATGAATTCAAATTTGCATCATTTGTTATGTTTGGTTGGGTTGAGAATAGGCTATTTTTGGAGTTAGACTATTCGGAATAGCCTATTCGGTATTTGGTTGGATTAGAATAACTAGAATAGTAAATCCAAACTTTTTGTCTTATTAGAATATATTATTTCTAAGAGTTTTGATTTTGTTGACTATTTGTGTCATGTGCATATAATTAGATATCTATCATTGAAGTACAATAATTAGTATCATAAATAAAACAAGCATAGCTAGAATAGCTAAAGGATAGTTATTGTTTGTCTTATTAGAATATATTATTTCTAAGAGTTTTGAAATTTAGCTATTCTAATAAGACAAACAATAACTATCCTTTAGCTATTCTAGCTATGCTTGTTTTATTTATGATACTAATTATTGTACTTCAATGATAGATATCTAATTATATGCACATGACACAAATAGTCAACAAAATCATGAGCATAGAAATTTACCTAAATTTTCTCATTTGATCTCATTTTGATATATCATTCATTTCTTTCACGATAAAGTATAGTTATTCTGGAAAGTTGTTTCTTTCACTCTTCAATATTTCGTAATAGTGTTTGATAGAAAATTTTGGTGGGAAAAGATAGTAGGCAGAGAAAATGACTGCACTATAGAAATAAAAGAAAATGCCTGAAATTTTTGTAATAAAAAGTAAAAGACCTTTTTCTTTTCTTGAAATTAAAAAGTGTTTAGAGAAGTCAATGTCTTAGGTGTATATCTTGTCTAGAGGCGGAACCAGAAAATTAAGATTGAGAACGCTGAATAAATAAGTATCATGTAATTTCATTTTATGAGGAGGGCTACAAGTATTTCTTTACAAAAATTTCTTTTTTTTAAAAATAAAATTGGAAATATTTCTTTACAAAAATTAATTTTTTTTTACAAAATAAAATTGGAAATTTTAGATTTTATGGAAGGGGGGAGTGGCTTAGTGAGTTCAAATCCAGTACAATACCTGACCAAGTAGAATGAGATTTGAGTCGTCAGTTTTAATCTGGCACAAATCTCAAAACGGCCTCCCTATATCTAAATAGGCACTGTATTACTTTTGGCCCCGCTAGAGTATTGTAGTCAGTCCGGTATCTGAGGGGCTGCGGACTCGGGCTTCGCCCCTGACCTTGTGTTCACTCTTACACGACGTTTAGTATTTTTTTAGCAGATATAGAACCTATGTAAAAAAAATTTTTTGTGGTAGTTTATGTAAACATGTAAGCATCTTTAACACTTAAATATTTGCAAAAATATGACAATGTGACGGTGTTTTTAACATTATACTAGTTTTTTTTAAATATTTATATATATTTAAATATTTAACTAGTTTTGTTTAACACGTATAAAGTTAAATACTTAAATTAGTTTTGTTTCTCTCCGAGTAGATGCTGCAACGATATCATTCCTAAACCAGAAATCCAATATCAGAGTCAGCCCTATATAGATATATAAGAAAAAAGTAAAGTCAGACACACTAAAAGTTTTACGATCCAGCCCGACATTTTTATTAATATCCAAAGTTAATTACAAATTAATAAATATATCCAGAAACACTGGGTATTTCGAAAAATGTCCAAACCGGCTAGAATCTGGCCGGTTTCTTTTCTTTTATTATTTTTTTTAGAGACACTATGAAGAGCAAAATAATGAAATCTAACACTGAAAATTCAAATTTTTATTTAAATTATTTGTTAGATTACTTCTTTTGATGTATAATTAGCATATTTATACTAAAATACACTAAATTATTTGAAATTATGTTGAATTACACTATATTACATTAAATTACGCTAAATTATGTTAAATTACGCTAAAATATTGTAAATTACGGTAAATTACATATGAATATGGATGATATCTTTACTGAGAAGGCGAAAAACGACGACGAAACTTCAAACGGCCATAAAACGGCGCTCGAGTGTCTGATTTCAACAAATGACAACTTTTCGGAAAGCTTGCGAAAATATTCATGCGTTAGTACTTGCAATGCCGGATTTCAAAATTTAGAATTGCCAAAAAACAAAGAGAAGAGCCTCAAAACTTGAGTTGAAGTTTCCGATTAAGATTTTCATTTCTATTATTCAATCTAAGTAGCTCAGTAAATTAGTTATATAATGAATTTGTAGAATACCAATTTTTACTATTTTTGGAATTTTTTTACTATTTTTTATGAATGAAAGATGACACAAAATCAGCCTAATTTAGCGTAATTTTGCGTAGTTTACCGTAATTTACCGTATTTCATTATAATTAGCGAAATTAGTGTAATTTAGCATAATTTAATGTAATTTAGTGTAATTCAACATAATTTCAAGTAATTTAGCGTAATTTAATATAATTCAACATAACTTCAAGTAATTTAGCATATTTTAGTATAAATATGCTTATTATACATCAAAAGAAGTAATCTAACAAAAAAATTCGAATTTTCAGTGTTAGATTTCATTATCTTGCTTTTCATAGTGTCTAAAAAAAAAAAAAAGAGGAAGAAACCGGCCAGATTCTGGCCGGTTTGGGTATTTTTCGAAATACCCAACGGTCTGGGTATATTTATTAATTTGTAATTAACTTTGGATATTAATAAAAATATCGGCGATCCAGCCCTCCTAATATGAAAATTATAAATTTTGCAAAAAAAACATAATTTTCCTATTATTTGAATACTTTTGCCTTCTTCATGTCAGCACACTAGCCTCCTCCTGATCAGTCCCTGTGCTCCTATCTCCATCTTGTATCGACCTGATTTCATATCATCCATCTGTAATGGGATCATGTCCAATTTGCTGGTAATAATTGATGAAGAGAGGTATTCCAACTGCATGCAATCTATATACTGGCATTAATTTATTTAGGCTTTTCAGCTAGTAGTAGTTTATTCTACTTATCAATGACCGTATTCCAACAATTGATTTTGAGAAGAAGCTTCAAAGCATTGGATTTGAGACACTACTTTATTTATTTTCTTGGTCCACGTTTTTTGTTTTTGTCTTTTGAAAAAAAAAAAAAACAATTAAGAGGTTGAAAACTGGGACCATCAGAAGAGTAAAGTTTAGTATAAATATACTTGTACTACTAACCAACGCCACTTTCTTTTTCCGTGTGGGTAACAGAAATAAGGAATCTTTTTTCTTTTAATATTATTGTTTTTTTTTTCCTACTTCATGATTAGTTTCTTGGCACCTAATTGAAGCCATTTATCACATTCAATTTGATACTATTATTGAAAATTATTTGCCTAACCTTTAAGAATCAATGCAACTCTTATTATAATTATACGCTAAAGTAGGATTTACACAAATATTTAGGTGCATGTTAAACTACTCTTATAATTAAGTTTTTTGCAAGATGGGAATCTTTTCAATTTATTAAAAAATAAATGATAAATTAAGTTTCCTTTCAGTATTGATTTTATTTCTTCGGTATTAATTCAATCCTCTTGTTATTTTTACCATATTTTTCACCAATTCCCAAGTTTCTTGAAGAAGCAAGATACGATATCTGAAACAGTTCAAATTCCGATAAAAGGGCCAAGCGATCAAAGTAAATAAATCCCAATGAAAAGAAGATCAATTATCATGTTTGCATCCAGTTCCTTCAGCAGCTCATAAAATTAACGAGGGCTGTGATCATTGGATCAAAGTTGTAAACGTGCACTGTCAACGGAAAGAGGCTGCACTCCCCTCAACCGGATGTCACTGTTGTGCATGCGGATATGGTTAAAGAATCGTTTAAAGATAATCCGTATGATGAGGACAATATGCAATGCAGTGACCAGATGGAGATGCAGACAGAGTCGCAACAAGTAGAAAAATCAGAGGCCCAGCATAACAAGGGACGACTGGTAGTTCTGAATTAAGCGGTATCTCTTTCTCTTAATTTATTTTATGGATAAATTAATCTCTTGTGTTTTCTGGAATATTAGAGGCATAGGGTCCAAACTTGCTGTCAGTAACTTGAAAGAACTGCTTACTTTACATAAACTTATTTGTTGTATTATTACGGAACCGTAGATTAGTGGTACGCGTGCAACCCGTACCATTGAAAAACTAGGTTTCTCTCACTCTCTTCTATGATCACCGCTTATAATTTACTGATACCTTCTTTTGATTTGAATTGCAGATTATGGGAAGAGGTGTGGGGATGGAAAGGCCCACAAAGAATCAAGCTATTTTTATGACTATGTGCGAACAACGCATTGTTGACAAATAAAAGAAGGAATAAGATGATGATTTGTGACTCAAGCCTATGCGAAAGATGTAACATGCAAGAGGAGACAACACTTCATGTACTTTGAGACTGCATTCATGCAAGGAGTATTTGGGAACAGGTTGTACCCTATGTCAATTGAAATAGATTTTTTGCTCTACCACTAATTGAATTTATTATGGCAGGATGTAGAGAGGAGTTTGCAATGGAACAAGGTGCAGTAATGTTCGAAGTCAGTCTTTAGTTGATTTTGAAGAGACGAAATGCAACAATTTTCCAAGGAGAAGAACAGATCACAGAGGGCCCACTATATGTGCCGCGCAACTTCATTACACATGTGAGGATGGCCGAACAAATTGAAAGAACAATGGGTCCTATTATAGAATCGGAAACACTACAAATAGGTTGGAGGAAGCCGGAAATATGTTGGTATAAACTCAACACAGATGGGGCGCGAAATAGACCAACAGGTAATGTTGCTGCTGGAGGTCTAATACGAGACAAGCATGGCTTTTGGATGGGAGGATTTCAAGCATCATTAGACCCAATTTCAGTTCTAAATGCTAAACTCAAAGCTATCCAATTTGGACTTCAAATGGCGTGGGGAAAGAGGTTTGGCAAGATGATTGTGGAGACCTAGAAATTTTCCAGCTTTTACAGAGTAAAAGAGAGGAAGCTGAGAACAGCACTTTGGAGCAAATTCAGGTGTTGTTGGCCAAAGACTAGGAGGTAAAATGCGAACCAAGAGAAAATGGAATGGTTGTGCTAATCTATTAGCAAAAAATGCACTTTCAAGTGGCATTATTTTTAGATCCTTAAATTTTATCTCTCATTTTATAAAAAATTTGTATTGTGCGGATATATTAGGTGCAAATTATAATTTGTTTAATTATATTTAATAAAATGGGAGGTGTACTCCTCTGATGGCTATGCCGTAGGAGGGGTGTTTTTTTCCCTTGTTTGATCAAAAAAAAGTTGTAAACGTGCATTTTGTATGAAGAACGCAATGGCCGCAACCGCAAATTGCTAACATTCAGGACTAATTATATAACAAAGTTCATTCGGTTGACGATATCTGAAATTCTAGTTTTAAAGGGGCCCACCTATCTGACGCACAATGTAGTTACCGACAAATCAATAGACAAGCACAAAATAACATCTGTGCTATTTGACAAATTATATCAGTATTGTATACACAAGAGATTACTAAACTACCTTCCCTGCATGTCAATATTTTAAATGATTTTGCCAGTTCAAGGTTAAGTAATATCTAAAAATCATAAAAAATTCACATATTTCACAAAAAAAAAATTAATTATATGAATGAATGAAAACAAAAATGACATAAATGATAAAATGAATGATAGTCTATATAATTTCATTTTTATGTCCCTTCTATTAACTACTACAAGAAAATCAAGAGAAACATGACTATGCCTTTTGCCCTGAGATGAAAACTATACCCTTCCGTCATTTGATTTGAAATATACTGGACTGGTCCAAAAAGACCTAACACCGTTTTTCTACCTCACACTCCGAGTCACGATTCAGAGCAGTGCAAAACCCTAGTTGACAATCCTCTTGCAATTATTCAGATTGTTTTCCTTAAAACTGATATATTCCCTCGAAATTACTCTAATAATTATTTGTGCAAGTTCAAATCCAGCTTAAGCTTCCATTAGAAATCTTATTCATGCAAATAAAAGACCATAAATGATACAGTATTTTCCTCAAAAGGTGAACACAGAAAATAACTTCTCCAAATATAAATAAAAAAATTGTTACTTACAATTAGATTTTAAACATCACTGAAGCTTGATGATGAGGTCTCTATCAGCAAATTTAGCACCAGCTACTTTCCCCTGCATGCTGCCTGGCAGTTTGATGATACGTCTCTGATCCCCTGCTTCAACTAACAACTCCAAGCCACCACGATACTGCATTTCGCATTTTTCTTTAATTTCATTTTGCATAAGTTTAATGTTATTATTCTTGCTCTTTGCCACAAAGAAATAACTAATAAAGGAAAAAAAATGAAAATAATTAAGCATAACATACTTGAAAAAGCTTTATCTCTGACTTGTCAAACCCTGGCATGAAAAGTGTCACCACCTTCTCCTTAGGGTCAAAAGTAACATAAGAATATTTACAGTTTGGTCTACACTTTAGAAGGTCTTTAGCACTACTGGTGAATGAATCAACAGATGAATCCAGAGGAAGTATTGAGAAAGGCAATGGAGAAAACTTTTCAGAAGCTTCTTTTTCAACTGGAGAAACTTGAGGGAGAAAACCAAATGCCGCTGACACATGGGTCCCAGCTTGAATGGCACAGCCCCAGTATCGTAATGCAGCTGAGATAGATGACGGTCGAGTCAGGTCCATTACAATATAGCATCCAAAGTTTCTAGGATTTGTAAGCCATAGTGAGGTTTTCTGAAAAGAAGCAAATAATATATAATTTTAAGAAGTATTGCACTGATACAAGATACGAGGAAGTAAAAAAGCCATACACATCTTTTGTTTTTTCTCTTTGGTATCCTGGTTCCTATTGTATTTAGGATGGTGTCTTTCATGCGTCATGTGGTTTTCAATTATTTATTGTACAATATCAGGAGAAGAAAAACAAAAAAATGAAATAAGCACAAAAACCAAGTACAGTTTTATAAGATTCTACTGGTACAGTCACGACTGGTACAATACTAATAAAGAGATACCTCAATAAGGCCTTCAATTTCAGTCCAAATCTCACTGCTTGTTTTCCCTTCACTTGTTCTACCATGCATCCTTACAGAGTCATATACTAGCTTGATTATAGAAGGAGAGGTTAATCTCCCAATATCAGTTTTTTCTGCCAGATCCTTCACATACTTTAAGTATGACCTGTTAATAAAGATACAAAGAATAGTTCATAACTAATGGCATCATAAAAAAGGAAGCAAGGTAATATATAGCATATAATATATACTATACAGCACATATTTCTATACCTTGCTCTTTCTGTAGCACCTATGAGGCGTAATGTTTCTTCTGAGCTCATCCCATCAAATACCACCACATCGTACTCTTTCTCAGAACTGCCTTTTTGTTCTGAAAATAAGTTTATAAGATTTTGAAGAGCTAATACTGGTGCAAAAGAGTCCATACCCGGCAGCACCCCTAGCTCTTCACCTACAATCTATCCTATTGGACAAAAGTATTCATGCTTAGTGTACACTTTCCAATTTTACCCCTGATAAATATTACTTTAATGAAATATTTACCTTTTCAAGGATTCCTTGAGTTAGATTTAGTCTTGCATCAACTTTCTTTAACCGATCAAGAGGTTCCAATAGCATCTATGTTTTTCAGTAATATTAGAAACAATTAATGATGGAAAAAATAAAGCAATGGTGATATCAATACTAAATTTTTACAGCTACTCTTTAGAGAGAGAAATTGGAGGCATTATTGCTAAAATTTAAAGAGCACTTAGACTCGATCTTGGGAGTTTAATAAATTCAATTAACAATTGTATACACCCTCATAATTTTTTTTTTCTTTTGATGTCAGTAAAACTACCTTTGGCAGTTTGGCTTCTCCTTAAAATGTGTATGTGTGGCAACTGCATAATTAGTTAGCATCTAATTCCTTGACGGGTGGTAAGTATGACTAATTCGATGTGTCCTTTTCCTTATAATTGGTTGAATTGTTATTAAAGCAAAATGTCCGCAAATGTTGGAAAAAGGAGCTAGCATTGCCACATTACCTATCTCATCATTACCCAGTAAGAGATTTTGTTGTTATTTCAATTTCCTTCCTTCTTTGAAAGGAAAATATTTGGGAATTTTAATTCATATTTCATTCCATAGAATTGATCTATGGTCAATCACAATTGATAATAAGTAGGAAGAAAAGGAGCAATGAAGCAAAAACGAAATGTACTTTGCTAGTCTCTAGCTTGATAACAAATAGGTTGGTCCCACATTCAGTGGGAGTACTTTGCAACCTGCAACCCATTAAATTCTCGGCTGTTGGATCCTGAGAATGTACAACCAAGCATGTGCGCAGTCCTTCACTCGCATAATACTACAATAAAATTTAATCAAAATTTTACCTTAAAAATAATTATTCACACTAGTATAATTAGAGTGGATAGATAGAAGGGAAATAACCCGTGAAGCAAGAACAGACGCGGTCGTCTTCCCGGAGCCACCTTTTCCTATGAAAGTCACCAGCTTCGGTGCCCTGTTTTCAGCGGAAATTGAGTCGCCTGAGGTCGCCATTATTACAAATGGTCGATAGATTTTGCGGGAGATCCTTCTAGGGTTTCGGATGAGAGGGTTTAGTGAAGAGGAGAGAAGTATAGTACAATCCATTGCTGCAACTTACAAATTAGGTGTGTTTCCGGGACGAAACTAATTTTCTACCTACGCTATCACTGAATATAACCGGCCAACCCGTACCCGACACAACCCCCAAATGTTCAACCCGATCGGGGAGGAATTCGTGTCCTCTGAGTTAACTCAAATTTTGAGTTAAGATCTGTACCGTTCGATTTAAATCCGCACTAATATTAAAGGGCCACGTGCGTTAGAGGCGGAGCCGGATTGGTCCAAATTCTGATCGGACGGTCCAAACAATTAACTCAAACGGTACCATAATGCAGAGCTTGCGGATTACATCGGGGAGCCCATTGGGTCAATTTTAAAAAGGATTGTCGGGTCGGGCCATGATATAAGAACTCCACTGTTCATGGCCTGGGTTCAGAATGGGTTCGAAATCTTTCAATGACAATGAATAATAGGCTCAGATCAACAGCTACATTAAAAAAATATCATATCTTTTGATACTTCTATTTTTGACAATGATCTTCTCATTCTAATTTCTATCGATTTCAGGGTAGACACCTAACCTTGCAACAGAAGAACTCTTCCTAACTCTTTGTAATACACTTAATAATTGAGAAAAATGACCAAAATTGAAGAGTTAAATCCAATAAAAAAATTGATACATCTAAAACTACTTTGTACTCGTGATTATCACATCTCTTGACTTTTTTTTTTTGACAATTATTTTCTAGTTCTACCGATTTCATTATAGACATCCTCCAACTGAAGTTTCTTACAGATAAATAACAAACTTAGCTTTTTGATGAAAAAAGGGAAAAATTGAAGAGTTTGTTAATAAATGATCAATACATCTAAAATTAAGCTTTTTATTTGCCATGAACATCTTTTGAACTTTTTGTTTATTGACACTCTCCAAATGATTTTTTCTTAAAATTTCTAATAAAAAAAGACTAAAATTTAATTTTCATACTCATATTAAAATGTGTTATTAAAAAGAAAAGAGTTTGCGAACCACGACATTAATAATTAAGACAATGGCTATTGGCCAGTGCTCTCTGCTTCAAAGAAAAAATGTTCAAGCCTTCATGTAAACTCTATGCGGGAAATATTACATAAACCATGTGTATGCACCTTCGTTTACAATGCTATCAATTTTGTAGTACTGTCTCAATGTACTATAACTAAAATGGGACTTTCATTGACTTTCCTCCAATTGTCTAGCATCTTGTCGTTCCCAAAAATAAAAAAATAAAGAAATAAAGAAGAAGAAAAGTGTAACCTCGTCCATAAGCATGACATCTTTTGAATGATTATTAAAGGTACCAAAAAAGTACGAGCACCAACTTTTACAGAGAAGTACAACCAAAATGATATGAGAAAGAATTTATTAAGATTACTCAACACACAAACTTGTATTAGCCAAGTTTACCAACTGAATCTTCATTGTCAGTATACCTCCATCTTCCCACTGCTTGTTCCAGAATTTTTACTCGAGTTTGAAGTCGATTAGCTTCCTCTTCAACCCAAGACCTACATAAAAATTCGAATTTAAGAAACTTTGATAGCCTACCTTGTTCGGATGGAGGATAGACAAAGGGAGGGAAGGGGAGGGAAATTTGTTTTATAAATATTTTCGGGTGGATATTTCATTGGAGGGTAAGGTTACTAATGTTATTTTTTTTAATCTCCTAAACCTTATATTTTGTCACTCCCCAAAGTTGAATGGAATGGAGGAAAACAAGATCAACTTAATAAAAGAATGGAAAATATAGCGAACTCCCATCCCTTTTTCTTTCCATTCCTCTTATTCTTCACCTCCCTTCTCCTTCACCTCTTGTGATGCAAATGGGGTACAACACAATTACATCGAAATAATGAGACTACCAAATTTGTTACTGTGTGCTCTTGATAGGTTTTGTTGAGATTTTGATTGTAATTTATATCCAGGAGTTGAAACTGATCAAAATAAAATAACTGGAATAAAATATAACCATGATTTGTGCCTGTTGGTTTGGCTTGTGCATATATATTAATAGCAGTACCATGAGTAGTCTGAGTAGTCTAAAATTGAAAATATTGATCTCACCTTAGAACATGCACAGCCTCCTTTTCAGCTTCCAACCTTGACTTGGTCTCAATCAATGATTCATATTTCCCATTAACATCCGCAGATATTTTCTTGATGCTCTGTTTTTCACTCATAACCTGATTGTTTTCATTAAATACTTTCTCTGATAACTCATCAATTTCTTTCTCCAGGCCCAACAAAATTGCCCTTTCACCCTCCAAAGCAATCTTCTCCTTCATATTTTCAGAAAGACCCTCTTCTGTCTCCTTCCTTTCCCTCCTTAGCTCTAACAAGGCACTCTCAAGAGCCTCCTGGCTCTTTATCTCTCTTTCTTGCTCCTTTTCAATTTTGGACTTCCAGAATGTTTCTATTTCACCTTTTTGAGTAAGTTCCCTTTTTATATCCTCCATTTCAGATAGTTTTAACCTGGTTTCTACCTCAATTCTAGTCAATTCTTCATGAATTAATTTTTCCATTCTGCCACTGGTCAGTGCAACTGCTGCTTGTGCTTTTGTTACAGGTTTATATGGTTGAATAAGCCTTGTATTTCCTGCAATAATTATTTAACTGATACATTAATCAAGAATACATGGTTGCTACATGCTAGCAGCTACTAAAAGTTGGGGGCATCAAAATTATATATTCATGGGAACTTTAACCTGATGTCAGTCAAATTACATTGGTTACTAAGCTCTTACTTGACAAAAGAGGAAAAAACGGCTACTTTGTTGCCAAAATTTTACAATTCTATCCACTCTGAATCCAAAAATTTGCAGAAATGCAATTTAAGTTATCAAAATAAACTGAGCCCAAAAGCATACCAAATCTCATGTGGGGAGTGCCTAATTTCTTGGTTTTCGAAAATTAAATGGAATCAACTTAATCAGGAAATTATGAAAACATGAGGCTTGTCATGAATAACATTTTTCCTAAAATATATCACAAGAATTAGGTTACCGATATAATTATGAAATTTGGATCAGTTCCCAAATGGATGCATTAGATTAAATAATTTTCAAGTGATATTCATGAGTTGTACTCCAAATAAAAATTAGAATGGATAAAAAGGAGAGCATAAGGTGGTACACAACCAAGGCCAGAGAACAGGTGCTGCAATACAACTACTTCGAATAAAACTCAATTATTTAGGATTTATCTGTGCCAGTCTAACATATTTTGAATCTGAAAGAGAGTATGAACCATACCAAAAACTCGGCTAAATATGCTGCTTTCACCAGATACCAGGTCTGCAAACAAAGGTGCAGATACACCAGGACATGCTCTCAAATCCAAAACTGTTGCCTTTTTATTTATTATCTGGACTGTAAACATGTCAGACTTCATAAACAATTCAAAATAACAAAACTATGAATATAACACAGTCAAAAAAAGGAACTTTCAGCTTTATTAGATTAGCAATACCTTGCTATCTATTTCTGTCGTGGTTGCATACTCGACTAGGGCTTTCCAATTGAGCATGTCAAACCGAGAGAGGTAACTACATAAAGGGAATGAGAGGTAAATAGTAATACTTTTGATATGTATATCCCAAACATGCCTCCAAATCCTACATTACCCCATGAAATGAAACAATATAGTTGCATAGCCATCATTTCCTAATTTGCTTAACAGTAAAATATAAGTTCATTCCCTCTTCCTCTTCAAATAGCATCAGGACGTGCAATTGTGGCATTTTTTTTTTCAAACGATGCCAGATGGGTTCGCTAGGGAAATTTTTCTGTTCTGTATGAACATATCTGTACTGTTAGTTTGGATATATACTGCATTTAGAGATTTTCAGGGTCTAGAAGAGAATATTTCCAATATCTAAGTAAAATCAAGGGAGTAAACAGGAAAATAATGAAAAAAAATTAATTTAAAGTACCTTTCAGGAAGAAAATAAGAACCTGAAGTACTAGAATTGACAGAAGAGAGCTTGCTTGGTACAAGGCCAGCTTCTCCTAAACCTTTTTAAACATGAAATCAGATATCAAAAACCATAGTCAAGAAAAACTTCGAGGATGATTTTTTAAGCACGAAATAATTAAATTGCATGAGAGCTTACACTGGATACACCAAAAATCAGGGTCATTGATTTCGACATCATCAAAAGCATTAACGACAGATTCTGTAACCAAAACACTTGGGGTAATCTTGTGCCTTTTACTCCTATATATCATTATATACCACAATTCATTAAAGTTTGTAAAACTAAACAAACCATCGGTACATAGTTTTCATATCTATCAATTACCTCTCCAAGTGAGAACTCAATCTGACAAACCATCTTGCAAACTCTCGCCTGGTACATAGTTCATCGGCATTGGCATCATTTTCAACAATCTGGTACCAACAAAATAAATGAGAGCAAGTGCAGTATAAGTTAACAAAGATTTCTGTTAATTAGGATTAACAATCTCCGATTCCAAAAAAAAAAAAAAAAATTCACATCCAATACCAGTTTAGTGCGTGTACATACCTCTAACTTCTTCAACACAGATAGAGCATTCTGTTGAGCAGTATCTGCTGGCACAGTTATAGCAACTCTATAGCCTTCCGATGGAGGCACCAGAAAAGAACAAATAATATGGATTGATCTAAGCCATTAAATCTAAAATAAAAGGAGACAATGTTGGTTTATTATTAATAGAACTGAAATTAAATATGAAATGGCAAGTACCTGAGAAAAAGCTTTCCTTAAGTTTGTCAAGTGACACGCTGGCACTCTCATCTTGGTTTGATTCTGAAACTTGTGAGGCTTCATTTTCTCTAGTGTCACTATCTTTATCTGACTTGGTAGAATTCTCCCTAAAAGTCACGGATGGGGAAGGAATCGAATATTTGATACCTGGAAAGAATTATTTCATCAGTATGACTAGATTTTGTTTCAGTCACTGAATAAGTACCAATTAACATAACAAAAAAGAAAGATGGTAAGCACTAAAAACCTCTTCTGTGATATGCATAGTAGGTTAATCCAGCTAACAGTATGACCACTGGAGCAGTAATTCCAACAAAAACGTACTTCTTCCATCCTGCATTAACAAAACTCCTTAACAAAACTCCTTACGTTAAAAAAAAAAAAAAAAAAAAACTGTGTAATGTTGATTGTTTTCAAAGCCATATATGAAATCTCTCATCCTTAAATTTATCTCTCTTGCAGAAATATACAATAAGTGTACAAAAATTAATTTCCTCTATGTGCTACACAAGCACACACCTGTTTAAATGCTTGGTTTTATGTTACCCATTTTCATTAATAAGTGAATTCCATTTGTGTTTCTTTTATGTTTCTTACAATATATATCTTAATATAGCCCTCTACGTGCCAAACATGAACATGCAGCCAAACATACGCTAAACATAATACACTGAGCTTTACAAAAGACATCCCTTATTTTTTATATATAAGTTTGATTTAACTGGTTTCAAGAGGACCGGTGAAATCGACTTTTTGGAGGCCAATTTAAGATAAATTGAAGCAATAAATAGCAAAAACTACCATTTCTTTCTACAGTCTCAGGTGTATCTGTGAGCCAGCCACCGAATTCGTCCCTTGAAATCTCGTTCGGAGGAATCCAGCAAGCTTCGACCTTCAAGCGAGAAACTCGAGGAGATAAAAAACGGAATTGAACTCGCCTAATTGGGAGCGAGAGATGATTCGGTTGGTTGCCATCTAAGGAAAGGAGGAAGCACTTGCTTCTCTTCACTGGTTTGGGTAGCCATGGCGGTTTAAGGAGAGAAGTGGAGCTCATATTTAGACCCACTCTGTGCTCTTGAGAAGAGAGCCGACTAGGTGAGAACTGAGAAGAGATCAAGGGACTCGCAGAGAGATGGAGGCTGGTGGAAAGGTATACGGTGGACCTGGTCTATTCAACTTAAATGATTGTGGCACAGTCTGCTATCGATGGACTCACAATCGCAAGAACAAGTATGGCTGGTCCCACAAGTAATTCAAATGGCGTTACGAGGAAATGGTGTGTGTGATATGATTTACTTTTCTGTGCGGTGTAGTAGTCGATGCCTGGCCCAGTCGTCAGAGAAACACATGGATTATCCACTCCTAATCCTCTGTGCCGCCCTTGTGGTATGGACCGCCGCGGATTGCTAGAATAGTAGAGCATGTCCCTGACATGTAGGACCCCAACGAAATTAATGTCAGAAAGCTGGGTTGACCGTCACCAATTTATTTGGACTTGTAGAATTTGTTCGGAATAATAAACGGTAAACTTTCTTACATAATACGGACCCCTGCAAGGCTACAAAGTCCAAACCTTAATCGTAAAAGTCAAAATAGACGTAAATAATACTTATGGTCCCCTTAATTAGGGATTATGCAAAAAAAAATAAGAGGATAAGATTAGGGTTCGGTAGGGGTTTATGTACAACTGTACAAGTGACAATATTTGGGCCGTTCAGGCCAGCATTGGGTCGTTCAGTTCTGGTTTGGGTCGGATTATTTTTCTGATCCTGGTTCATGTATCGGATTAATCGGGTTACGGAGTCAAACCATTTAATGATTTTTAGTCATAAATTGAAAAACCTGATCACCGATAGGGGTGCAAACGGATCGGATAGTGGTAAAAACCATATCCGTATCCGCTTTTATTTTTCGGATTCGGATACGGATACAGATCGAATATCAAACAGATACGTATGGATACGGATCGGATCTCGGATATCTGTAGATATATACATAAATATTATCATAATATATATATATATATATATATATATATATATATAGAGTAGAACTAGGGTGCTCCTAAGCTCACCAAGCCCTTCGTGAGCGCGACTCTAAAACCTATCAAATTGACTTCAAACGACATTTTCAAACCGTTAGATGTTCAATCTATATTAAAATGTGCTTGGAGACCAAATTTTACATTTTTTGGAATTTTTTTACTATTTATTAAGATGGTTTGAAAATCGCTGTTTTTATTAAAATTCTGCACCATTGGAAAACAGCGATTTTCAAACCATCTTAATAAATAGTAAAAAAATTCCAAAAAATGTAAAATTTGGTCTCCAAGCACATTTTAATATAGATTGAACATCTAACGGTTTGGAAATATCGTTTGAAGTCAATTTGATAGGTTTTAGAGTCGCGCTCACGGAAGGACTTGGTGAGCTTAGGAGCACCCTAGTTCTACTATATATATATATATATATATATATATATATATATATATATATATTACTATTCGGATACGGATAATTAAAATTCAAAATCATATCCGTATCTAATTTTCAGATACGGGTCCGAATACGGTCGGATATTATCCGATCCATTTGCACGATTCACCGATTAGTGGCCAGGCTCTGAAATTGAAATTTCATAAAGATCCATCTCCAAAAAAAAAAAAACACCCAAGTCAGTACCCAATGTCAAACTTTTGATAAAATGGACCATACACAGATACACTACTAACATTTTCAGGTCAAACTGATTGGTAAGTTGAGTAAAAGGTATCATGTCTGTTTGGGACAGTTGGTAATTTGGTATTTTGTTTCATCTTAAGTTTGGATCTGGCCGGATTGAGATTACATTTTGATTAAGTTCATGTTAGATCCGGATCTGGACAGGTCACAGGTGCGACGGATCCTTCATTTAGTGGTTTATAGGTAATGTATCATTGCTATTTTTAAAACAAAATGATTGGATTCTTAAACCAAGAAATGTAAAAGGCCATTACCCAAATATTCGAACTAGATAGGTTCTTCATCAACGAAATTCAATATGCTTAAACAAATTTACGTAATAGTTTCTCTCACATAGTATGCTAAAAAAATGCACAAAAGAGAATGTTCATTATACCCTAAATTACAAGCATTACATCATTATCTCCTTTTTTTTGTTGATAGAAAATAACTGATAAATCACAATAAAACATGGGTCTTAGATGCATTTTGCCAATTACAATTGATTACTTAAAGATCATCATCCCGACATAGGTGACCATCTTCCTGTTGTTCAAATATCATTGACATTTGGTTTGAATTGAACTCTGAAAACCTCAAGGAATTGGTGGTTGAAGGAGAAAAGAAAGGACTTGGGGGCATCTGCAAACTATTCCCCGAGGTATCCCCTTCGAGCATCTCCACAACTTGGCTCATCGAAGGTCGATCAGATGGCTTCAATTGAATACACCACAAACCTATTTTACACAGTTTCGATTCGATCTCATCAATATGTAAATTGATTTCTTGATCCTGGCACTGCAACAACTGATCATACATTCAGGACGGAAAGTAATCTCGACTATTATCATCTAGTTGTGGGTTCCAATTCCTTCTTCCTCCAGCCATTTCTAGCAGTAGCATTCCATAGCTGTAGACATCCGATTTGTCGGATATACCTCCAAAGTTTCTAGAGAGCAACTCGGGAGCAATATATCCTGTTTGTTCCTGTTAAAAATATAGAGTCATGATCTCAGATTGTATTATCATCATTGATCTAGAATAGAGGGATAGAGGGCTAGGATTAAATCAGAGATAAGGGCTACTGTGGGTACTGTGAACAGTAGAGTACCTACGGTATTGTGAACAGTAAAGTACCAACGGTAATATTAATGGACCGTTGGTACCGTGGTATAAATAGAGAATAGAAGACTTGTAAAATTCATAACTTTTCAATCAATAAAAACAATCTCCTCATAATCCATAAAATCAACATGGTATCAGAGCCTTCTGATAAATAACCCGATAACCCGATAACCCGATAACTATAATTACCAGTAAAACTGGTAACTTCATAAACAGAAACAGAAATTCACCAATTAAGCAAGCGTCAAAATGGATCAATGGGGGCAGCAAATCAGTGAAGCTACCAACCCATCGAAGTTAACTCCGACATTGCTCAACGGATTGAATTATCTGTCTTGGGCAAAATCAGTAACCATCTCTTTAAGTGGCCGAGATAAAATCGATTTCATCACAGGAGATCACGAAAAACCAAAACCAGGAAATTCAGAAAAACCAACAGAAGCCGAGAAAATCCAAATCCGAAAATGGCAAAAAGAAGACCATACAGTAATGGCTCTCCTATATGGGTCTATGGAGCAACAAATCACAGATTTATTTCTCCAAAGCTGTGAAACATCCAAAGAACTGTGGGACGAGCTCAAAGCTTTTTATGGGCAACAAAAAAACCACTCACATGTATATCGGCTCCGACTTGAAATCCAACAAGAAAAAAAGGGGTCTCGAACCCACTTAGAATACCTTGCTTCTCTCAAAAAGAAGCACGACGAACTTGACATTTATCGCCCATTCACAACAGACCCCAAAGACCTCAAAAAACGCAAAGAAGAAGATCGGATTTTCTCGTACCTTGCGGGTCTTGACGCAAATTACGAAGGTATCCGGTCGCAAATCATTCGAGCACCCGACCTTCCTTCTTTTTCCGAAGTGGTAAACCAAATACAGCGAGAAGACTCGCTGCGAGAGGCCATGGGGGGTCCTCAAGCCAGTCACGGCGAGGGACACGAGCCCCACGGCCATGCCTCACATTTTCCCCAAAATCACCGAAACCCTAATTCTCAGAAATCTCAAAATTGGCAAAATCCAAAGGGAGAGACATGCTCTCACTGCAAAAAGGAGGGAGATAAGGCTGATAAATGTTACTTTCTCCATCCCAATCTCCGGCCAAAGTGGTGGAGAGAGGAACCGAAGAGAGGCGGAGAAAGAGACGGGAAGAAGAAAGGAATCGCAATAGAAGGAGGGGGCGGGTACGCTGCTCAGACCGAAGAGATAAAAAGAAATCAAACCGGTTCGGGTGAACCGGGTTTAACCTCTGGCGGGTCATGCGCTGGCGGGTCAGGCGCTGGCGGGTCAGGTGGATCAGTGGATCAAATGCAACAGCTGCTGCACCAACTAACCATGCTGCTGTCTCAAAACAATTCTGGTTCTTCATGTGGTATTTTGTCAAACTCAAAGAATTTTAATTTATTTGACCAAATAATTGTCGATAGTGGTGCAACCGACCATATGTTTGGAAATATAAAATTCCTTGAGAATATCAAACCATCTGAAATTGACCAATATGTAACCGTAGCAAATGGTATGAAAGAAAAAATTCATGGGGTAGGAGAAATTACTTTGAAAAACAAAAAAATTAACAATGTTTTATTTTTAAAAACATTTCCTATAAATCTAATTTCGGTAAAAAAACTAACGCAAGAATTTGATTGTAAAATAATTTTCTCACATGAAAATGTAATCTTTCAGGACCGGGTAACCGGGGACAAGATTGGTGAGGGTGTGCTTAAAAATGGACATTATATTTTGGATATAGAAAATTCAAGATTTTGTGCTTCAACAAGTTTGATTAATTACGATAGGTGGCACAAGAGACTTGGGCATCCCTCCAACAAGATTTTAAATAGCATTTTAAATTCCAAAAATTCTAGTTGTATTAATTGTGATATATGCAAGTTAGCTAAGCAAACGAGACTTCCCTTCTCACTTTCCACTAATAGAAGTGAAGCTCCGTTTGACTTAGTTCACTCCGATGTATGGGGTCCGGCTCCAATTAATTCTTATAATGGATTTAAATATTTTGTTATATTTATTGATGATTTTTCAAAAGCTATATGGTTGTATTTACTTAAATCAAAAGACGAGGTATTTATGTGTTTTAGAGAATTTCTATGCCTTATAGAAACTCAATTCAACACTAAACTTAAAATCTTTAGATCGGATAATGGAACGGAATTTGTAAACAAAAATTTTACCAATCTTTTTAAAGAAAAAGGAATTATACATCAAACGACTTGTATAAATACTCCCGAACAAAATGGAGTATCGGAAAGAAAAAATAGACATTTATTAGAAATGACACGTGCATTATTATTTCAAAATAATGTTCCAAAAATATATTGGTCGGATGCCATCCTTTGTGCTACATATTTAATTAATAGACTACCAAGTGTTACATTAAAAAATAAAAGTCCAACCGAAATCCTTATCAACAAAAAAAGAATCTTGATCATTTAAGGATTTTTGGGTGCGTATGTTTTGTTCATATTAAAAGAAAAGATAAATTTGATTTTATGTCAAAAAGGACTATTTTCTTAGGATATTCACCATACAAAAAAGGTTACAAGTGTTATGACCCTATCACAAAAAAACTATTTATTTCTAGAGATGTAATTTTTAATGAAGATGAACCATATTTTAAGAAAGGGGTAGATGATAAACAACAACAAAAATTTCGGCCAATGCCACCTTTTTTAGATGATTTAGATTTTATACAAAATGAGGATTATGAAATCGAATCTAATAATGAGGAAGAAGAAATAAATAATAATAATGATGATAATAATAATAATAATGATAATGATAATGATAATGAGGAAGAAGAGAATACTATGGTTAGAAGGTCCATAAGAGTGCGTCAACCATCCACTAAACTCAAGGACTTTATAACCTATTCGGTACAATACCCTATACAAGACTTTGTATCATATGCAAATATTTCACCAAATTACCATGCATTCCTTATTTCTATCCAACAAGAGATAGAACCAAACACTTACCAAGAGGCAATAACCAAACCGGTATGGTGCAAAGCTATGGAAGATGAACTAATGGCTTTAGAAAAAAATGATACATGGAAAATTGTACAACTACCAACAAACAAAAAAACCGTAGGATGTAAATGGGTGTACAAAATAAAATACAATAGTGATGGTACCATAGAACGGTACAAAGCTAGGTTAATGGCCAAAGGGTATACTCAAACCTATGGTATAGATTATAATGAAACTTTTGCACCGGTAGCAAAAATGAATACCGTTAGAATTTTATTTTCTATTGCGGTAAATAACAATTGGGACTTGTACCAAATGGATGTAAAAAATGTTTTTCTTCAAGGAACACTTGAAGAAGAGGTGTATATGACCCTACCACCCGGCCATAAAATAGAAAACAACTCTAAACTCGTTTGTAGGTTGAATAAATCAATCTATGGATTGAAGCAATCGCCTCGGGCATGGTATGACAAACTTAGCTCATATTTAAATTCTTGTAATTTTAAAACTAGTAGTGCCGACCATTCTTTATTTACCAAACAAGAAGGAAAAAATGTAACCCTTGTGTTAGTATATGTAGATGACCTAATAATTACCGGAAATAATTTAGAAGAGATTAGCAAAATCAAGTCAAAATTAAAAGAAAAATTTGATATCAAGGATTTAGGATTTTTAAAATATTTTTTAGGAATAGAAGTAGCTTCTTCCAATAAAGGCCTATTCCTTTCTCAAAGGAAATATACCTTGGATTTGTTGAAGGAAACCGGAAAATTAGGTTGTAAACCGGCCTCCACACCTATAGATAACAAATATAAATTAAATACCGAGGATGGTGAACCCTTAGAGGACATAAGCCAATTTCAAAGACTCGTAGGAAAATTAATTTACCTTACGGTAACCCGTCCGGATATTTCTTTTTCGGTAAGTCAAATTAGTAAATTCATGCACTCCCCAAAAACACCCCATTTAGAAGCCATAAATAGAATATTAAGATATTTAAAAGGAAACCCCGGAAAAGGCATAAAAATGATGAACAATAATTCTAACGAAATATGTGGCTATTCCGATGCAGATTGGGCCGGTAGCTTTGATAGAAAATTCACCACCGGCTTTTGTACATTTGTAGGCGGGAATTTAGTCACATGAAGAGCAAGAAACAAAATGTCGTAGCTCGATCGAGTGCGGAGGCGGAGTACCGAGCTATGGCATCCACCGCAAGCGAATTAATATGGATTAAACAACTACTTAGAGATATGGGCATTAAAAATGATCAACCTATGAAGATGTATTGCGATAATAATTCCGCTCGTCATATCGCATCGAATCCCGTGTTTCATGAGAGAACTAAGCACATAGAAGTGGATTGCCACTTTATTAGAGAAAAAGTCCAAGCCAAAGAGATAGAGACACCGTTCGTATGTAGCAAAGAACAACTTGCGGATGTTTTTACCAAAGAATTGGACCCGACGAATTTCGAGACTATCAATAGCAAGCTAGGATTGCATGACCTATACCTTCCTAGCTTGAGGGGGAGTGTTAAAAATATAGAGTCATGGTCTCAGATTGTATTATCATCATTGATCTAGAATAGAGGGATAGAGGGCTAGGATTAAATCAGAGATAAGGGCTACTGTGGGTACTGTGAACAGTAGAGTACCTACGGTATTGTGAACAGTAAAGTACCAACGGTAATATTAATGGACCGTTGGTACCGTGGTATAAATAGAGAATAGAAGACTTGTAAAATTCATAACTTTTCAATCAATAAAAACAATCTCCTCATAATCCATAAAATCAACAGTTCCTCTAGCTATGCTGAGTGAAACTATGCTAAAGTCCCTCAGGTATAATTTTGCAAGTCCAAAATCAGATATCTTGGGAAAAAAATTATAATCCAAAAGGATATTATGGGGCTTAATATCAAAATGCAAAATTAGCATCTCGCACTCTTGATGTAAGTAATCGATTCCTTGAGCTACACCTAAAGCTATTTCCTTGATTTTGTACCAAGAGAATCGGCGAGAAGTATTATTTCCTCTGAAAATATGCTTCTCAAGCGATCCATTCGGTATATATGTACTCATATACGAGAGCCTTTTTTTATTCTTCTGAGCAATACCCAACAAGTCGCACTATGTTTCTGTGGTGAATTCTACCAAGTGTGGAGACCTCGTTGATGAACTCTTCCCCATGGAGCTGTGAACTCCCCAGCATTTTAACGGCAAGATATCAGTTATTTAGATTTGTGCCTTTGAAAACTGATCCAAAACCGCCTTCACCTAACTTCTCCCTGAAGTGATTGGTAATTGCCAAGATTTCGGTATAAGAGAATCTGGTTACTGCTAATTCTTTTGGTTGCGGAGGAACTTCTCCACGTCATTGGTCAAGTTCTTTGAGCTCCAGTATTTATGTGCTAGGAAGAAGAATAATGTACATGGCAGGAGGATAAACCTGCACAATAACATCAACACTTATGTTGCACAGGTTAGATCTTTTAAAATAAATTTGGCTTAATTAAATAAGAGCATCTACATCCCAGCAACTCACATGAGTTTCTAAAGTTTCTAACTCTTATATTCTTGAAATTAATTTTAGAGTTTCTATTAAGCCACGTTAGCAACAAATTAAAAAGGAAAAATAATTTGAGTTAATCATTTAGTCAGTATGGAGTTTATAAACAGTTTCTTAATAATAAACTTTACTGCATAGTTTCCAAAAAAAAACTCTCTAAAATTTCTGAAACTGGATTAGAAACTGCCACATAAAATTAGAAATTCTAATAGTATCAGAGATGTAAATGCGCAGCTTCAGCAGGCACTAGTGTTTAGGTTACATAAAACTATCCATTTCTAGACACAATAATAGAAGAGTGAAGGCCAATAAGATAGTGAACACAAAATTAAATAAAAATAAAAGTTAAAAAATATAGGTTCAAGAATCCTTGCATTCATCACTGTGTCAGTCGAATACCAGTGGAAGGGTGGTGTGGTGTTTGTACAAAACTACTTTTTATTTCTTAATACAAAATTGTTGGTGGAGCGTAAGCTCGCTAACCATTAAAAAAAAAAAAAAAAAAATCCTTGCATTATTTTTGTGAAGACTAAATTTTGTTTCGTTGCGTGAACAGATGAGATGTGCGTTACATCCTATTTGTGTTATACAAAAAATGAATGGAAAATGTAAAGAGGATCTGTATTAGTGAACTTACCAAAGCAGAGTTGCAAGATCAGTATGATAATCAGTATGGCGAAAGTAAAGATGAGTCTTTTTTGCGAAGTTACATGGCCCTCATAGTTAAAATAAGAAAGAGTTTCACTGATGCAAGAGCTGAAAACCACATCACCAAACAGAACTTTGAGCAGAAATTGAAGTAATCCATCATCAGGTGATAATCTCGGAATATTAAGATCAGTCGCAACTCTGAAAAGAACAATGAGATTCTTAAAATTTTCTTGTATAACAATTGATATCATCAAAAGTACTTTGCACTATGGTTTACTTAGCTTCTTTTTACTTCTTGTCCAAATAAAAAAAATTAAGCTCCCTAGCTGTGCTCACTTTATTGCCTCTTGGAAGCAAAATCCCAGGTCCTTCGTGAAAAACTTTTTCCTTGCTTGATTTCTTGAACCAACAAATTAAGCTTGAAACCCTTTCTCAGAGTGTCAAAAACTTCTTCCTTGCTCTTCATGTTTCTAAAAGATTTGGAGATGTAGGTACTGCTTAAACGCCTACAAGATGGCTCTAGAAATCTCAACTGCTCATATACATCAAGCACATACAACGAAGTGTTGTTGTCTGTCCGGCAACCTGCATAGTACCTGGATTTGGCTACTCTGCTCGAGCAGCTGACAAAAGAAACCCCATTAAGGGATTCCAGTCCGTTGCAAAAGCCAAGCGGCCTGTCAAAGTCTAATCTGCTTCCTAATGACGAGGTTGCAGGGTTGCATGTCCCGTTTACAAGTGCTGGATCGATCACGTTAATCACCTGATCTTGGTATGAAATGCTCATGACATAAAATTTGCCAGATTGCCAATATATGTAGGGTTTATTAGTGTCGCAGAGGAGTTCAAACTGGGTCAATCCGCACAGCGGTGGGTGAGTTTTGAGGCGAAAAGGGTAGTGTATGGCTGTATGCCATGGAGATGGCCACATGAGGAAGGTGGGTAAGAAAATGCTTTATTGCCTCCTTTTACTTGGAGTACTCCATTGAAGAGGACTAATAGGAAGTAACTAATTGCACACAAACATAAAGGGAAAGCCATTTATATTTTCTCCTTGAGTTTTTGTTTCTCTTCTTCGGTGGTGGTAGAACGAGGAAGAACATATAATTGCAAATTTGCAATTTCTGTAGCCCTTCAGTTTTTATAAAATGTGTGGTGACAGCTCAAATGCTTTTGATTGGTTAATTAAAATTAGTAAAATTCAAATAATCTTAACCAAGAGGGGTAAAAGCCATTGAAAATTACATTCCTTATCATTTGGTTTCCATAAAAATTCATCGGTAGCCATTTCCTTTCAAGTGCACTAAATTAAATACTTCCCTTTAATTAAGATAGAAAAAATAAAGAAACTTTGAAGAGGGCAAACCAGTAAATATGTAAAATATTTTCTTTCTGTGCTTAATATCATAATTTCAATTCTCAAATAGCAGCCCTTTTTTGTTTACAGCAACTTTCTAAATAAATATTTGACATCAATATTTTTATTTTGAAATATTTGATAATTTTTAGTTATGTGTTCATACAACTAGAAACTACTAAAAAAACGCTTATTTTTTTTTTCCAAGTTACTCGACAAATGATGTGGCATGCGTTCAATGGTTCCTATGTTAGTCACTTGAAAAAAAAATTCAACGTTTTTCAACCCCGTTAAAGTTTACGGAAAAAAAATGGCATGAGCTCTTCGCTCATAACATGCTAAATATTAAGATATCTGAGCTAGTTTTAATTTGAAAGGTCAATAAATTGGTAGGGGTGTCAATGACATCCTTTTAATCGTTTATCCGATCCGTATTATATAGCTAAATTTTTTTGTTAATTTATTAGGTATAGGTATGAGTAAAAGTTTTTTATTAGCTAAATGGATAAGGGTGCAGATACAAATCATCTCGTATCTGTTACCTTATAGAGTAATTATTAAAAATTAAAATTATATATAGAAGTATATTGAATTATGGATCATATAAAACATTGGATGCTCAATGAACGGAGCGTAATAAATGTTTGATTGGACCACACGTGATTTTATGCACTTCTTTGTAATTGCTCACTTCTATGTTTTTCAATTACTTTTGTTTGCATGTTTTGTTTTTTAGTTAAATAACTGAAAAATAAATATTTGTGTTTTGATTTTCTTTTACTTTGATTAAAAAAATTAGTTGGAATTGTTTGCACATTTTTATTTCAATTTTATATTAGTAATGTAATTGTATATGGGCGAAATGAATGAAAATTTAATTTGATGGTATATTTATAAAAAATAATAAAACTAACTATTATATTACAATTATTTGTTATTTGTTATTCCTTCGCTACCGTTTCATTATCTAATAATTTTAATAGGTAAGGTTAAGATAGAGTAAAACCAATTATTAATGAGTAAAGAAAGGTAAATTATGAATAAAACTAATTTTGGATATGAATATGAAAATATTCTACACTAACCGTATCATACCCATGGATATTCCTATAGATTAGGGACTTATGTATCATGTGTACCGCGTAAAACTTGTGCAGTTGTGCTTCAAGGCATCAATCGTCGTCAATGGGATATATGTATTTCCATTTATTTCATTAGAAAATGGTCTATTAAGAACAGTAGATGAAACTATCTGGGCATGCCTTTAACTATAAAGAGACCAACTCGGGCTGACTTTATACCTCTCATTGAAAAGATTGAAAGGAGGTTGCAAGAATGGCAAGGCAAATTCATCTCAAAAGGAGGGAGATTACAATTAAGCAATTCGGTTCTTGCCTCTATTCCCATCTACCACATGACATGTTTCGTGCTTCCAAAATGAGTCATTAACCGAATTGACCTAATACGTCGAAGATTCATTTGGGGCAAAACCGAAGGGCAGGAAAGGGGCATTTCTCTTATAAATTGGGAGATGGTGTGTACCCCTAAACACTGTGGTGGAATGAGAGCATCCAACTTGGAGATACGGCATATATCCTTGGTGCTGCGATGGTGGTGGAAAGCTCAAACAGAACCGACAAGTCTATGAACCACCACTATTATCAAACTAAGAGGAATTGGAATTCAGGAGGATGGTCCCAAGATCTGGACAGTAAATGGGTCTTTTTTTTGGAATAACCTGATCAAGTTGTTGCCAATGTTCAATTGGAGTACAAGATGGAATGTGGGAAACATACATAAAAAAACTTTTTTCTATTTTAAAATAAAATTAATTTCAACAAGAGAGCTCATTTTGGTCAGACTGCTGAAATCAATCAATTTCAAAACATACGTGACCTTGATACCTTTTATTTTAATTTAAAATTATATCCAAATTACAATTTAAACATAATCTAAACCCGTCTTAATTCATTGAAAATCAAATATATATTTTTTTATTTTTATTCTTAATTAATTTTGTGTAAATTTAGTTTAACCATAATTAATATTATATAATTAAACCATACTTTGATCAAAACTAAATGCTTAACCAAATAATAAAATTTACAGTACAAACTAAAAGCTGTAGTAGCTCAGTACGTTGATAAATCAATCATGTTTCTAGCTATTTTCAGAGCTGTTAACTTTCGGTGTTTGCGGGGTGCCCAGACCCGACTAACTCGCTCACTGGTGTATTATCGCGGTCTACCGGACAAACGTCGGATTCCAATCTGTCGCTCCGCATTGCCTCGGAATTCGAATCCGTTGATCGGATGTGTGCGCTCTACTTCGGAATGGATGGTCGCAGATTTGAATCGGACGGTCTGATCTAAAACTAAAAAATTGGGTTACTTCACTGGAGCTGAATTCGCGCTTAATTGCGTGGTATGAGCGGTTCACACGTATGGGTGTCAACGAGTACGGTTAGAGTCGGATGGAAACATTTTCATATCCGTATTCTACCCTTACCCGCTACAAATTATCTTATCCGTACCTTACCCTTACTCATTATGATTGTCAGATAACAAAACGGTAGTGGATAAATAACGGGTAATACTAATATAATAATTATTTTTATTATTTATTAAATAAAACATATACATTCATTTCAAACATGTGTAGTACTTTATTGAAAAAAAAATTGATCATGCTAAGCGCAAGTAAATCAATTAAAGTACTATTTTCAATGATTATTAATATATATAATATGAGTAGAACTAGGGTGTTCATAAGTTCACCAAGCCTCTTTGTGAACTCAACTCTAAAACCTATCGAATTGGCTTCGAACGATGAATCCAAACCGTTAAAATCCTTCTATCTTATGAGTGATGCATCTACATGTGAAAATTTTAAAGTTTTGAATTAATTTAGTACAAAGTCAAGTGGTCAAAATTAGAAGGTTTATAAATTAATTTTAATGCATTCATTTTTTGGACACCTTTTGACCACTTGACTCTATACAAAATTAATTTAAAATTTTAAAATTTTCGCATGTAGGAGCATCACTCCTAAGGTAAAAGGATTTCAACAGTTTGAATTTGTCGTGTGAAGCTAATTCGATAGGTTTTAGAGTTGAGTTCACAAAGGAGTTTGGTGAACTTAGGAACACCCTAGTTCTACTCTATATAATATATATAATTTTTTTTTATAATTATTCAATCGGGTAACAGGTACGAAATATACTTTACCCGTATCCTTACCCCTTTGATAACGAAAGAAAATGTTTATTCGTACCTGTACCTGTACCCGATAAGTTTAGAAAAAAAATCTTATCCATACCCATCTTATCGGATACGGTACAAGTCGGGTAAACGGATAAAAGGGTGTCATTAACACCCCTATTCACACGACTATATTAGTTATATTGAGGGTTAGACCCGGTCCACACGCGGTCCATGGTGCGATTCATATCGTAAATGACAACTTTACTGTTATACAACATAAGTCAATATTAAACAATTTAACATCGCTAATTGTATCGTGACACAACCATTTATCAAAACTGTACCGATCGGAATAGAAATATTTTATTTCGACATAAAGTGGCCATCAAAATCATCAATACTATTTGAATGTAGAGCGGAAGACAGTCTTTTTTTTTTTCAAAATACTGACAGCGGCTGTCAGTGTAGAGCGGAAGACAGTCACCGATTTGATCTTTTAAAGTTTTTATAAAAAATATCTCACATTCTTGTCTAATTGAATAACAAGAGGGAGTTTCAAGTCATCCTTTTTGGGTTAGCTAGTTATTAATAATTTTTATTTTAACCTATCGTTAATATAAAAATTATATTTTAAGTTTTACACATTAGGATTTAAAAGTACATATTTTATATGGCATATTAGTGTGAAATATAGTCTAACCGTAGTGCCACTTTTAATTTTGCATAAAATTAACAATATATGTCACAAATTATTTTATATATAAGTCCAATGTTAAATTAATGATCTGCTATTCACAGAAAAAAAAAACCTTTATCACTGCCCAATCAAATTGCTGCAATCACCAAATTAAAATCTAACCTACTTATGATAAGCTTCTGCATCCTACAAAATTGTAGCATGCCTGACATAATATCTAGAAATAAAGGCATATAGAAAATGAAAATTTGATAGGCACCTCCATACCGGTACATTCGCAACAAATAGAGAGGAAGATCACAATGCCCTTAATTCATTATCTCTACATGTTTCTTCCAATTTTAATATTACTAAGATTATAATTCCATTGTTGGATGATTATTTAATGCTTCTTTTCCATAGAAGCAGTATATGCCAAGCATCCTCTGCATAAAACGATATACGAGGTTAAAATACTTACAACAACAACAACAAAAAAGTAAGGGGCACTACAGAATCTATGAGTATCTGCAAGAATAAAAAATAACTATTCCCAAAGGTATCACTATTACCGACGGAAGTATCCGCGAAGATACCGACAGTGTTAAGCACTTTTACCCTCGCGAATACTGAAGAAGAAAAAAAAAAAAAGCAGGTCGTGAGTGTAAGAACACATGAGAAACGAGATTTACTGGGTCTGCAAGAGGAGATTCAACTTGTGCAAGAGATATTTTAAAAAGATTGAATGTCAAAAAACTCTTTATTTAAAAAAAAATTAAGGAAAAACCCAAACTAGATAACCGAACCAGGAATAAGGACCCTACTCATTTGCACAATTATATGTAGCATATGCTTCAATGGATCAGATTGTACCAGTACGGGCCCAGGGGGGTCCAAAATTTCTGCCAGGGTAGGGCCTAATGTGCACCAGTATGGTAAATAACATTGGTACCGGCTAGTACCAATGCCAAAAAATAGTAATCAAATTTAAATAGCTAATCAGCATCAAACTCATTAGCTAATCAGGTACAAGTAGCAATGAGGAGTGATGGGTGAAAATAACTAATCATTTTCAAACCCATTAAATAAACAAAAAAGGGAAAAAGAAGGAGAATCATAAATTCCTGAAATACCAATCCATTCAGTTTCATTGGAGAGAAATCTCAAAGCGGGTCATAATATGTTTCATTTAAATAGCCTTCAAACAAACATGATAAAAAACCAAAAAAAAAAAATTAGAAATATACAATAAAGATCATACCAGGAAAATACAGTACCATTTCTCCAATTTACCGGTGCATACATATAGCCCTAATTCACAATCACAATTTCTGCAATTTTAAGCATCAATTATGCTTGCACTTGGTGCAATTCAGCCTCAACGGACTCCACAATTTTGCAATCGACCCCCTATTAAGACTTAATCCAATTTCAGTTTACCCAAAATTGTGCAATTAAATATAAATAAAAGATCAGTTTAGGGGCTTTCTCATATATCAGTTGTCAGGTATCATAATTTAGTAGCATCAATTTATACAATCTGGTGGCATTTTTAGTACTTATAATTTATTTCGAGTATGAATTCACAATCACAAATTCAGGGAAATGAAAATTGAAACTTTTCTATATGGTAGCAAGAACCTATACCGTGATAAAAAGTAAAAACACTAGTGCAAGATATATTAAGACAATACTTATAGTAATCATAAATTCAGTATCCACTTTTAACCATAAATTCGCTTACCAGTATCCAATTTGAACCCTAAATTTGCATATCAGAAAACAGAAAAAAAAAAAAAAAAATTAGGGTTCAAGTGACCAAGTTATCAAAGTCCAGCCACATAGAGCCAAGGAAGCGCGGAGGAGAGGCAGAGAGTCGAGGAGCGGTCGAGCGGAGGAGCCGGCCGCCGAGGAGTGGAGGCGGAGCCTTGACGGATTGACCCCCTTCGCTGTTCTTTCTTGCGCTAAGTCGGAAATCAAAAGCCAGGAGAAGAGAAAGAGGAGAAGGAAATTGCGAGCGGAGAAAGAGAGAGAAGAAGAAGAGGAGAGAGATCGCAAACCAGGAAATCATGAATTCTGATATGCAAATTTAGGGTTCAAATTGGATGCTGGTAAGTGAATTTATGGTTAAAAGTGGATACTGAATTCATGATTTCCTGGTTTGCAAAACCAGAGTCGCAAATCAGTGAGGTATATCTCCGTAGAAATAAAATGCATTAATTTTTTTTTTTTTTTTCCTCTCCTATAAACTGGCCAGAATCTAGCCATCTGGGCTACCTCCCCTTTCTACGGAGATATACCTCACTGACAATCAATGCATTTTATTACTAAAGTAACAATTAAGATCATTGATATGTTCCTTTTTGCCAACCTATGAGAAAGGCATATGCAGTCTCTAAATATACGACCAATATAATTCACTTCAGCACAAACCTCACACAAAAATTTCTACAAACACAAACCAGCTAAGGACAAATAAATAAGACTTTTAGACGCTTGCCTCCAAAAGTAGTTTTTCATCTTCAATTTGTTCTTCACGTTTTTTCCTAGCCTCTGACATTCTCTTATTCTCCTTGCCAATTAAATCAGAAATTGCTTGAGGTAGCAAAAACCCAGGTCGTTCTAAAAATGGGGCTCGGTCAAGAACCAGGGGTTCTCTTTGTACCACCTCAACCCCAGCAAAAGTCCATAAACCAACTTTTGCTTCGCCTTTTATTCCAAGAGAGAACCACCCTGCACCTGACACAGCAATGTCTACACTGTTGACATCCCAGCTTGTGCCACAAACTTTGAAGTCTCTTTTTCTCCAGTCTCCTAGTTCGGCCACCCGATCCTGTCCAATTGGTGGCTATAACAGCCGCACATGCTAATTAGGTATGATGTCAAAGAGTAACTTTGGGTTTCAATATATACTTTTCAGGTATTGAACAACAACATATCTATAATTGGGAAACAAGATGTTCTGATCCAGTACATACAGAAAAGAACTTCTATAGGTACAAAGTAATGGTTGCAAACCAGTATCAAACTCAGGTAAGGTAATCCATGAAAAATACCAGAGCAACAAAACACATGATCAACTATGAAGTTTCCCAAACCCAAAAGACTAAAAAAAAATATATATGTATTTACCTGAAGTCTTGCACCAAAATGGCTTTTACGCAACTCATCAGCATTATCTATCTTACCCATGTGAAGAGAGATGCTAGGAGAAGCCCATACAGTTATGTAGATGGTTTGAACAGAGGCTTGAATTAGGTCAAGTCTCATCAAACCCCCTACATGCACTGTTTGCCCTGCCTGAATCAATTTATAAAAAAAAACAAGAGAAAAAATTGTCAATAAAGATAAACTCACGAGTAAAGAAATAAAGGGATGAAATCTACTGACAATGGAATTATTTGACAATCTTCACATATGCTCAAATCAATTCAAAAGCAGTTGAAAACTGATAAAACAATTTATATGAGTGCATCCTTAGACATATAAATAGCCTACATTTCAAATTTTATTCAATTTGCATATTGTCTCATGATGCATCACAGTTCATTAAATCAAGACTATTGAAAAGTTCAAATCATTTAATGAATAGTAAAACATACATACAATTTCGTCATTTTTGTATAGGCATAATATATGCACCAAGTAGATCACGCCTACAATTTTGCATTTCTTATATAAAATTTGATTGAGACAATTGTCAAGATTGTCAATTTCTATACATGTTATCTGTCAATGGAAGCGAACACATAAATAAAACTATGCATTAAAGCTCTATTTATCACTCTAAGTCTTGATCCTCTTAACCATGAAATACATTCAAACCGTAGAAGAGATAGGTTTTATTAAGATTGATGCCACTAGATAAAAGGAATACTACAAATCTGAACTTCAAAGACAAAAGGAAAATGAGGTTGGTACTAAATAAAACCCTGTTACTACTACAATCTCTGTATTATTAAGAATCTTCTTTATCTTCAAAAAATTATTAAGAATCTTTCATAATATTTTTTTATATTCTATAAGTTAATTTAGGACAAATCAATCAAAAAAACTTCTAAAGCTGAAAGAAACATCTAATTCAACAAAAAAAGTAAGAAGAACATAAAAAAGAAAAAAAAAAAAAAAAAAAAACTTGCCTTCATCCGATAAGAACGTGGCCGTAGCTCCTTCCTAATCTCAACCATCTTCTGCTCCTCCCTATTCAGCCGATTCATCATCAATCCCGAGTGTAACAACCCGGGGGTGTCATACATCTTCACCTTAGCTGGCAAGATACCCGTCACCCGCAATATCCCCAGAGTTGTCCCCGGGACTGCTGCTTCGGTCAACCTTGCAATCTTAACCCCTTCTTTTTTTGCAAACGCATTTATTAGAGTAGATTTCCCTGCATTCTGGGCACCCACAACCCAGACATTGCCCCGGGGCCCGGCTGATTGTTTTATGCAAGAAATCAAATTCCTAATGTTCAGATCCTTGTGTGAACTCACCTGGATGACTGAATCAAGCTTGTGGGCCCCATTAGCCTTCGCACGGCCACGTACCCATTTATTTAGTCTGGCAGGTGATATCTGAGAGGGAAGCAAATCGACCTTTGTTGCTACCAAAATGAGTTTTGGTAATTTGCTGACTTTTGATCTGGTACCCTCTAATGCTTTAAAAAGGGATTTTGCTGCCACTTTAGGGAATGATCCATCAAAATCGGTGCAATCAACAACCATCACAACCACAGAGGAGGCACCTGCCGGTTTCATCAAACGGGTGGAGATGAACCGGTCAAAGTCAAAATCAGGAATTAGGTTTTCAACATTAGGATTTTTAATTTGGCCATAATTTCTCAAAGAATGGCACCTTGCACAAACTGTGACCATTCCAGCTTCCTGCTTTGCTCTTTTAGCCTCTTCTCTCAACTTTCTCTTTTTCTCTGATTTTGAGATCTTCTCCTTCTTTATTTTTTTTAGGTACTCTTCAGTTATGTTACCATATCCAACTCCCGGAGGCGCAAACCCATCCATTTTCCTTCTCCATTTCCCTTCCTCATCTAATTCATCCCAATCCTTATCCCAATCAGTTTCTTCTTCATCCAAATCTTCAAATTCTTCAAATCCTTCATCGACATCAGAATTTGAAAATGACCCATCTTCTGATTCTTCCTCTTCTAGAAATTGGTCCAAACCGGAAAACTTGAACCTAGACTTTCTTCTAGACTTTCTTTTAGATGAGCGCTTCTTGTTTCCCTTAGAGTTTTCCCCAATGTTTTTGTCCATTTCAGATTCTAAAATCTCTGCCTCCTTGAAATTTGAATCCTGCTCGAAACCCCCAGTACCCATTTGATCTATGTCTGATAATTCAATTGTTTCTTTATCAGAATCATTTTCTTCCAAAGAGGCACTAGCTAACTCACCCTTTACTTTATTCTTCCTATCAAATTTTAACATTTTACCTTTGGTTAATTTCTCCAAAGTTTCATTATCCTCCCAATCAGAACCCAAATCAATTTCTACGAAATCAGAGAAAGAGGCACTAGCTAACTCACCCTTTACTTTATTCTTCTTATCAAATTTTAACGTTTTACCTTTGGTTGATTTCTCGGAAGTTCCATTATCCTCCCAATCTGAACCCAAATCAATTTCTACAAAATCAGAGGAGGCACTAGCTAACTCACCCTTTACTTTATTCTTCCT
Organism: Carex myosuroides; assembly: GCA_028015225.1. NCBI lineage: Eukaryota > Viridiplantae > Streptophyta > Magnoliopsida > Poales > Cyperaceae > Carex > Carex myosuroides. Next base: position 10,305,148 of record CM051474.1, read on the forward strand.
ATCAAATTTTAACGTTTTACCTTTGGTTGATTTCTTCAAAGTTCCATTATCCTCCCAATCTGAACCCAAATCAATTTCTACAAAATCAGAGAAAGAGGCACGAGCCAACTCACCCTTTACTTTATTCTTGCTATCAAATTTTTTACCTTTGGTTGATTTCTCCAAAGTTCCATTATCCTCCCAATCTGAACCCAAATCAATTTCTACATAATCAGATAAATCCTCCATTTCTTCATCCGAATCAGATTCTTCCGACAGCTCATTCACCAATTCATCCTCACTTTCAGAAAACTCATCAGAATCAGCCAAGTGAACACCATCAGCATCAGCAAAACTTTCTTTATCTTTAGAAGTAGGCGTTTTGTAATAACCAGGTAGATTAGGGTCAGAATCTTGCATAAACACGCCACAGCCAGGGCATATGTGCCGGGTCAGATCCTCATCTCTTCCTTCACTAATGACTGGTTTCCTGCTGGATTTTGGAGCGGAAATGGAAGTGGAGTTACACTTGCACAAGAGAGATAGAGAAAGCGAGGAGCATTTTCTAGCAGAAAAGAGAGCAAAGGAAGGACGAAGTGTTATTGGAATGTTGAAGGACGCTTTGTAGGAGGAATTGCGGGTAAGTGGAGTTACGCCTGATGGGGAAGTGAAGGCTCCAGCCATGAGAGCAGAGGATAATAGAAACTGGAGAAGACGAGAGGTTTTGATAAGAATAATAAGAAGAGGGGTTTAAGGAGGGTGTTACTGGATAGGCCCGTAAAAGGCACTAATACGGCCCACTATCCGTATTTTGTTCTATTTCGTTTGTGCAGGGAAAAAAATTCTATTTTGTTTTATGAGAGAATTTAAATATCTTTATTTTTATGTCTTTATTATATTTTTATTTTTTATTATTTAATAACAAAAAAATTAAAATTTATATGTTAAAATAAAATCTTTAGATGTGATCTTTATTATTCTTTGTGCTCGTAAAAAGTTATTATTTTCCAGATGTATTTTGTATGAATCAATGAGTTGTAAAATCAACTTCCAAAAATTATCTACGTCAGTGTATTTTTTTTTAAGTTTTTTATAACAATCAAAATAATGTCGAAATGTCATAATCTTTTACTTGTATATAGATAAAATAATATAGATCTATCTAAACAGTTTTATTTTAACATTTAGATTATAATTTCTATATAAAAGTTTAAAAAAAATGCATCAAAAATAGAGACATTTTGCACTCTCCTTTTTTTGTGATATATCTCATATAGTCATATCTAATTAGGTTTTTTTTCGAGAACCAGCATTTGATCCAGTGACAAAAGCAATGTTCTCCATATGAGAAGTCACATATTCAAATTTTGAATGGAAATATTAAAAAGTGACTTGACCTCCTATCTTTAATTAAAAAAAAAAAAAAAATTCTCTCTGGTGGAGAAGTTACTTTCTTTTTAATATATCAAGCATGCTCCTGGTGCCACTTGGTCTTTTGTTTCTTCACATCTGTGCCTACTTTCCTGCGACACAAGTTAATATTCAAACCCTAAGTTAAAGGACAAACCAATAATTATAAGCTGAAAATTAGACAGCAGATTTACCTTCACCAGTTGAAATTAAAATCAAGCAACATCACTCAGAGTAATAGTAACAAAGAATGATGTTCTCTTCTTTCACTATAACTTCTTTCCTGTTTATAAAAAAAAATAAAAAAATAAAAGAGATATTCTGACCCCACTCAAGTTTATGCCCGAACCAAAGTTGAACTGAATAGAGTTCTTTCTTTGAAAATGAATGGCCAACCTGACAAGGGCCGAATCAGAATCAACCCAAGACCCAGTCACTAATCAGGCCTCACATACACCTGACCTGAACCCTGAGTAAACCGAAGTCCCAAATCAACCTACCTGATAATTCAACCTGGACATCAAGTCCGCATCAAATATGTCAGTATAACTACCCAAATTACCCCTGGACCAGGACCAGACCAGGAGACCAACTTGAACCTATGCTTATACCAACTCAACCCCACAATTAGACAGAGCCCAACCTATCTTAAAGAGTTGTGCATGGTGCACCATTTGGGGCCTTTACTTTTATAATAGGATGTACATTAGAGAAAGAGAGAGAAACTGTACCATGCCAGCCGATGGCAAGCTTTCAGAAAGAAAAAAAGAGTGAGATAGAGATTGTACCACGGGGGATAAATGCGAATGAAGTTTCCAACTACAAGATCCACATTTTCACATATCTTTGGATTGAATATTACCGTCCTTTCCTTTGTTGCTTCTCCGTCCATGGACCCTTCAAATTCCTTCTTGTCATCTAAAGGAAGCTGCACAAAAGTACATGATATATAAAAATTGGAAAAATCAGTAACCAACTTCAAATCATTCAAGAAATGATTTTAATAAAAAAAAAAAAATAATCAAGAGAGATAAGTTGGATGAACCTGAAACAAGCAACGGCAAACAGTAAGACGACCCTCCAAAGATCTTGATATAATTTGCACTGTAATTGCAGTTGATTTATCTGGAATCGATAAAATTCAAGTAAAAGAGTAGTTTATGGTTAGGCTCTGACGTTTAGTTAGGTACCAGGAGACCCCCACCCAAGTAGAAATCAAGAAGAGAAATTGTATTTAGTTCACAATCTATTCTGTGAGGTCCGGATCACTCCTGGTACATACTGCTGAGCGAGAGTGTAACTGTTACCTACCTATCTTGTTAGAAGAGCTATGCAGTGCATTGAAAAACCTAGAGAAATCAGCATGCCTTTCTTTCTCAAGCTGCATCACTTGTAAAAGCCTTCCATGATAATTATTCCTACTTAATTAAAGTAAAATCTTGATGTCTTCTTTCCAAATATTTATGTACAATAGTGCCAGAAATATTAACTATATACATACCCTGATGGATTAGTTGCAGGAAGTGCAGGCCACGTGCAATCGGATGCATTAAATGTTTCATGAAAGAGATCTGCCATAGTTTGCCTCTGTCCTTCGATTTGCTGAGGTAACAAACTTAACTTGTTCTGATTTAGCTCCTGAAAATTGAAATTAAAATACACCAAAGTTTTGCATTAGACTATATAAATGACCCAAGAAAAATAAACGTATAACTATCCCAGACATAACTACATTGCACATGACCATGCAAAACTTGCCAAGCATGTTAGAAAGATAACATAGATGAGCAGTAAGGCCACAGTACACCCGGTGGGGTCAATTGACCCCACTGGAATTCTAGAAAAAACCCTGAAAGTTATATGAACTTTCAACTTCATTCCACAAAATGTTTCGAAAATCTTCTTAATTGAAAGTATCCCGCTAGCTAGATTTCTTGGCTGTCTGACTTAGATATTTTAATTACGAGAGAAATACCAGAGGTGAATTTTTTGTAAAGTTCCTTCCTGGCATGGTTGTATATCTATATTTCAGTTATAAGACATCTATTTTTTTTATTTGAATATAATCTTTTGGGGAACCTCTCACCTCCTCATCACTACATGTATTACCAGCTATATACTCAGGTGGGTCTTCTTCATTTCCAAGTGTTCTCTCCCCTAAATTAGGCAATATTCTCTTTTTTTCTTCTCTATCTGTAGCTTTCTGCACCGAATTCCACAGAAGATAAAATAATAGTTTAATAGTTATAAAAATAATCATTGAAGGGCATGTATTTTGGTAACTACACTAACTTAATATTTGATGGGTGAAACAGCAATGAATTTTACCACATTTGAATTTAAAAAGGACAGGCTGCCATTGTTCCCCTGGAGACCTTCTAGAAGCTCAGCCATGGAAGGATACGGACCCTCCTTTCGCTCGTACGGAATCAAATTGTGAGGTACTATATCATCTTCTTCGTTAATATCTTCTAAAATATCAAACTCTTCGTTTGCATATGCTTTTTTGTCTTCGGTGCATGAGTTTTCTTTCTTGATTTTTAATTCTTGAATTGGTCGTTCTTGATTTGAATTTGAATGTATGGAGAACTTGAGCTTGGTCTTCCCTTTATCCACTATTAAAAGTCTGATGGAAAATTGTAATATGGAAAGAAGCCATCTATGAATATCAAAATAACAAAACATTGTAGAAAAATAAAAATGACATACTAATAGTAACTGGCTTCTTGGGTTTGAAATCTAACCCACTGGACTCGTCCAGTATTTGATTCCATTCTGATGCTTCGCTTCCTTCAAATCTATTGCTACTATTATATTTCTCTCCAACTGTTGAGGTACCACACTGGTATGCTAAAGAATTTTCAGTCACTGCAACGTTATCCTGTTCATGAAACAATGAAATGAACATATCATTCATACTGTAGGAGTTATTTAATAATACACATTTATCTTTTACATGGATAGTACAAGTGTAGAATTCATATGAAAAAAGCTCAAAATTATATTAGGTACCTCATCAGAAATTGACTCATTAAAGGAATCACTGAGATGCTCATCTTTATACTGAGACTGGATGGGTTCATTTGTGTTGTCACCTGATTTATGGACACTTTGATAATAATCTGAGAAGCTGGATAAAGTCTGAACAAAATAAAAACACAATAGAAAAAAAATTCAGATTTTTTGGTGCCTGTAATAATTATCAGTAGCCAGGGTCTATACTGATGCCAGATGTTTACACAGCATTTGACCAAATTGGTACAGAATTCTGCCAAAACATATTCTCATGTCGGCACAATTTCAGCCTAAATTCCAAGAAAAAATTATAAATTTAGTGAGTGTGGTTTATTTCTTCTTGGTAAGGCTTTAATTTACTGGTATGATAGCAGACACTGTATTACCTTCTTCTCATTTGGATAAAGGGGGTGTAGTTTTTCAGTACAATCATTATCATAGCTCAGTTGATCCAATTCATCCTCAATATCTTCATCTGAACATGAGAAAGAAAATATAAGATTTTGCAATTGTACCCTGAAATAGAATAAAATATGAAGAGTCATCCTGTTAAAGTATATAATTTCATTTACAGCTTTTTTTTAGTATGCTCCTCTTTTGAATAGTTCCGGCCCAAATACCTCTTAAATATTAATTTTTCAAGAACAGCCCTCAAATAACGCTTGTTCCTTTCTTTGGTGGGTACGAAGAAATTGAATAAATTCCCTTGGTCGGTGTTTGAGCGAACTAAAGCGAGAGAGGAAAAGAGAGACCTGAAAGGCTTTGATCAAAACCTTCATTTCTCTGCGTAAAATGAAAATACAATTATTCACGACATTAAAGAGTGCTCGCTCGCGGGTGTGTTTTGTGGGAGAGAGGGAGAGTGGCGCGTACCAGGAAAGCAGTTTGGCGCCTCATTCGTAAGGCAGCTGAGGCAGTAACAACGCAAGCAAAACTCGAATAAATGTTTACTTCGACACTTCGTGTGTTTTTTTCATAATGATCCCTCTAAATAACTCTAATCATACAGTCAGAATCAGAGAGATATATATCTGTGATAACCAAATTTATTTAATTACTGTGCTTTTCTACAAAACAATTATTAAAACAAAGTCTGCTTTGTTTTAAATGTATAAATAGTTGACTTCAAATCACTGACGCTTTAATAGAAATAGAGGGAGTGCTTTTATTAGCATAGAAGATATGACTAATGTTGTTTCCAACGATTATTTGCTTGCGTTTTTATTAATTAAATAGAGGGTCATCACATGTTGTTTTTCATGAATCTGGAAAGTATGATATTAGTATCATGTGATACCGATTTTCAAAATTTATTGATAGATCATAAATGAAAAATTCAAACTGTTCAAACCGACCTACTCATGAATGATGTGTTTACATGCAAAAGTTATAAATTTTTGAATTATTTTAGTATGAAGTCAAGAGGTCAAAAACTGATGAGAAATAAATACATTAAAATTAACTTAAAAAAACCTCATATTTAACCACTTGACATGATATTAAATAAATTATAAATTTTGAATGTAAACATATCACTCATCAAATAGATCGATTTAAACGGTTTAGATTCATTGTTTAAAGTCTATCCGATAGATTTTAAAATTAGTATCATTTAAATTAAAATGACACTAATATCATACTAGCGGAACTCATTTTTCACATAAATTATTGTCGTAGTTATATATTGAGTTACGCCTAACAATATTGTTAGTCGGTCATATCATTTTAAAATATCTAAGTTATATATAACTTCTGTATAATAATAATAATAATATCGTGACCGAGCTAGCTAATCAAAACTTCAAAGACATGAACTATATATAACATTTAATTTAATCGGAGGATTGGATCATGTTTTTTTTTTACTCGGGTCAATATGCAAGACTCCGATCACAAATTTATATTAACGACAATTTTCAAAATTATTGAATTAGGTCTATTAATTGTTAGTGCATCTTATTATATTCTAAGTTAATTAACTAGGTAATTATCACAGATCATTTTTATATAGCTGCCGAGGTCATATTTTCAGAAGAAGAAAAAAGAAAGTTAGTTAACAAGCTGAGATCTTAATTAAATGAGCTGCTTAACGTTAGATATATGTGTGGTAGTGGCACTGTGGCAAGGAGATAATTATAAAAATATTATTCGGGAGGATAACTTGTCAGAAGCAATGCATTGTATAAAAATATTATTCATCGTGTTGTTTTCCTGGACTTTTCCTCCTAAAGTTTCTCGTTAGTATAAAAAGTAAGGGTACGGCTCAGACAAAAATTTATGGCTGGAGATTTTTTTTGTAAAGGATTTTGGACAAACCGTCTTATTTGGGTTAAAATTTACATGTTGATCATATATCCAACGTTGAGCATATATGTAATATAATTATGAATTGTATACTATCAATATGATTGTCACAATTAAAGTGATCTAATATGGAATTAAGACATTAGACAATCTATGTATTCAATAGGATGTGGTCCATAAATGTGTAGAACAATTTGGGCAAAGATCAAATCATTGATGGACTGATTTTTGAGATTTGCAAATACAGAAAACTGCTTTCAGAACCCTGAGTGCGGACGCACTGAGCCCCAGTGCGGACGCACTCAGTACTTAGCCAAATTTTGGGAACTTCAGTTTAGAAACTGGGAAAAGTCCGAGCCCAGTGCGGACGCACTCAGGACTTAGACAAATTCCTGAAGTTCAGTGCAGAAACTGAGAAAAGTCCGAGCCCAGTGCGGACGCACTCAGGACTTAGACGATTTTCTGAAATCCAGTGTAAAAACTGGAAAGAAAGTCCGAGCCCAGTGCGGACGCACTCAGGACTTAGGAAAAATTCAGGGCTGAAAGAAAAGCAGTTATTTGGACACGTCTCAACCCAGTGCGGACGCACTGAGTCCCAGTGCGACCCAGTGCACCCGCACTCGCAGCGCCAGATGTGTAATACTATATAAGGATGGGTCCCCAAGGCACAAGATAACTAACTCAACTCATATTTCTGGAAAGATGTTATTCTTAGACAGAATTTTGAGTGCCTTCTCCCTTCTTCCTCCATTAAAGAATTGAGAGGAGAGATCCATAAGGAAATTGGAGAGGATTTCTCAAGGGCGTATCTTGTTGCTTTGGAAGATCTAATCCACAACCCAACCACAAAGGCGAGAAAGACTTCTTGCCGATTAAAGACTTGTCTTGCGCTCACGGAGACGGCTTGCTCAAGACTTTAGGGTATTCCATGGCAAACGGCATGGAATCAGGTATAATTCCGCACTTAAGATTATGTTTTCGGGTATCTTTGGCATAGGACGGTCCTTAGGTTTAAGGTGGGGATTGTTTCTTCTTCCCCGGGGTGTAAGTGTTTGACCCCTAGATGAGATGTAATTGTTTGATCTCTAGATAAGGCGTAATTGTTTAGCCTTTATGATCCCCCAACATTACACAGATAATTTAGATTTATGGAGCCATTTAGAGTTATTAAGTTTTAAATATATTAACACGAATCTTAAAGTAAATCAAAATCCAATTTCAAAATTTATTAGCTTATCGGAAGGGTATAACTATATAAGTAAACGTTATTTCATATCTATTACTTTATGGGATGAGGAATAAATTTTATATATGATATTTTTTTTATTCGAATAGCTATATAATTTGAATAATTCCAATAAGAATGATTTATACAACATTTATAAATTTTTATATTTTATGATATTATGTGCATGATGTGTTTAAATTAATATATTTATCTTGAGGATGATCACTTTACAATGATTATTTTATAAACAATTGATATTTAGAAAAATTCAAATAAAATTGAAAATTGAAAAGTAAATTTATAGGTATGCTATTGGAGATATAGATAGTCTAGCAATGAAATTTCATGCAATTCGAGTATTATTTGATGGTGTATCAAGAAGTGTTAATTTCGGATCGTTGAAAATTTAAAGTTACTTTATGTGTAGTGAAATATACATCAAATCTCTTTGTAGTTTATAGACCTAATATGTGAATAATATAAGTCATGTCTGTAATGTTTGATTTTGAATCTGAAATTTATTTTTTAAGACTGTCAATATTATTAAAATAAAACTTTGTCAAGTAATTCATTTTTTATTTTTTTGTTATATTTTTATATTAAATACTTAGATTATATAAGTTATCAATTTATTTGATAATTATTCATTATTTATATTTTATCTTAATGAAGAAAATAAAATACAAATAAAAGTAATACTTAATACATAAAAACAAAATACAAATATAATTAATTTTTAAGTCTATAAAAATGTTTATTTGTTCGTTCTATCCGCACCGTATCATTGTCATTCATGTAAGAAAATCTCAATATTCGTACTTGCACGAACCTTCTGAGAGACGAAGGAATGAAATATGTTTACCCCGTTGTTTCGAGAGAGGATGTGACACATGCTTGTAGGGGTGTCAATGATATCCTTTTATACGTTTACCCTATCCGTATCGTATTCGATAAGACGGATATAGATAAGATTTTTTTTTAATTAGTTAATCGGGTATGGGTATGAGTAAGAATTTTTTTTCATTAGCTAAATGGGTAAGGGTACAGGTAAAGCCTATTTCGTACCCATTACCCTATAGGATAATTATATAAATAAAATTATTATAATGTTTGAGTAATAATTAGTGATGTTAAAATTTATTTGCGTAATATTTCATATGATAATGTTTGAGTAATAATTAGTTATGTACTTTTGTTATTTAGTATATGAATTATGTTATAATAAAAATGTTAATCATATTACTTTTATTTACCTGTTTTGTTATTTAGTTAAATAAATGAATTTGTCCGAAGTGATATTCGTGTTTTTAAATCTCTTGCTTTATAAAAAAAACAGTTTAGTTGAAATTGATTACATATTTATTTTTTTAGTAATATGATTGCATATGTGTGAAATGAATGAGTTTTGATGTTCTATTCGTAAAATATAATAAAATTAATTATTATATTAGTATTATTCGTTATTCACCCGCTACCGTTTCGTTATCTGATAATTTTAACGGATAAAAGTAAGATAGAATAAGATCAAATCTTAATAGATAAGCGTATGATATAAATAAGATCAATTCTCAGTGAATATAGATATGAAAATGCTTCCAGCCCTATCAGTATCGTGCCCATTGACACCCCTACATGCTTGTGAATAAACCGTTGCTTTCAGAGGATTGGAAGCATGCTGGCTTATGTTTATTAGCGAATTCCCACCCACAAGTGTAACAAATTGTTTATGTTTTTATGTTGCAGTGGATACTACTTATGAGCAATTACAAATTATTTGCCGAAATGAAAATTCTATATGTGAGTGAGGCTATAGTAATATGTATATTACACAATGGCCCGCGCTATAGACTCATATTGTCGCTTTTAAAGTCCAAACAGATGATTAAAACTGTTCAATATTTTCTTCATATTAAAATATACTTGTTGATCAAATTTTATATTTTTTAAAATTTTATTTACTATTTTTTATACAGGTAGAAATCACTTGATTTGAAATTTCTATACCATCCGAATCAGAGATTTTCTACCTATCTAAAAAAATAGTAAAAAAAAATCGAAAAATCTAAATTTTGGTCTTACAAGTACAATTTTTATATAGAGATCATATTTAACGGTTCGTATTTGACCGTTTGAACTTTGAAATAGAGATATTGCCGCAATATGTATATTGCCATAGAATTTACTAAATTATTTCCTAAAAAAATTAATATTTTCTTGTCTAATATTAACATAAAATTTACAGAACTTATTACTTATTTTCTAAAAATATTAATATTTTTTACATTATTTTTTATTGTAAATAAAAAATTATTTTTATATTATATTCGAATTGTGAATTTTAGAATTTACGAAATTATTTTCACATCACCAGCTTGTGATATAAGTTCAATGTCTTAGCGAGAAAACCAACTCGCATTATAACTAGAAACATGGACCAAGAAACAGAAGATTGCACAGCACCGTTCTGGCGCTTACACCGCATCAGATCCACCAGATCACGCCACGTGGAGAGTGTCTGACGTGTTCTCCTGTCATTGGTTCTACTAACAACTCTTGCGCAGTCATGGACCCGTCTGGCACTCCATTGCCCTTGTACTTAAAACGAAGAAAAAAGGAAAATAAACAAAAAGAGAAGAGAAACCTCGAGACTTCCCTCGCCTCCTCCCTCCCTCCCTCCGTCACGCTAAATCCTTCCACTGACTCCATTGTTGATTAATCAATGCTATGAAACTGTAAACTTAAATTAGTTCTACCTCTCAAATTGCGTGAATTCTATACTTCTCAGCACTGTATCAGCCTACGCTACGATCAAAGGCGGCATCCTTGTTCAACATCGAATCATATCCAACATGGGATCTGGATCCCGATCACGTGGCATCTCCAAAAGCGTAACGCTAACAGTTCTTCTGCTCTCGATTTTCTCCTCCCTCTTCACTCGATCTGAATCGGCGGTCGCAAGCATCGATCTGGGCTCAGAGTGGCTCAAAGTCGCAGTAGTCAATCTTAAACCAGGTCAACCTCCGATTGCAGTTGCAATCAATGAAATGTCTAAGAGGAAATCGCCATCTCTCGCTGCAGTCCATTCAGGTCAGCGCCTCCTAGGCGAAGAAGCCACAGGAGTGGCTGCAAGGTACCCCGCCAAAGTATTTTCCCATGTACGCGACATGATTGCCAAACCATATTCGTATGTCAAGCAATTGACAGATTCGCTGTACCTTCCTTTCGACCTGGTGGAAGATTCTAGAGGGACAGTATCTTTCCGCACAGATACTGGAGAGGTCTACACTGTCGAGGAAATACTCGCCATGATACTCGGCTATGCAATCGGCTTGGCGAAATTACATGTGGGAAGTGAAGTAAAGGATGCCTTGATTTCCGTGCCAGGCTATTTTGGTCAAGCAGAGAGGAGAGGTGTGATGCAAGCTGCTAAATTAGCAGGAATTAATGTATTGGGTTTGATTAACGAGCATGCCGGTGCAGCTTTGCAATATGGAATTGATAAAGATTTCACAAATAATTCGAGATACGTGGTGTTCTACGACATGGGTGCAAGTAGTACATACGCAGCTTTGGTGTATTTCTCGGCATATAACACAAAGGAGTTTGGAAAAACTGTTTCGGCTAACCAATTTCAGGTAAAATCACGCTACTTGTAGCAGATTGATCATACTGGTACAGGCTCAGTGTTGTTATGGCATTAGTATTTGTTATTTTACTAGAATGCAATTCTGGATGCTGGTACAAGCTGTTACAGTAAACCAGTATACTAGGTCCTATACATGAATTTGCAGCTAGAAAACCATTAAGAAATGTCAAACGATTTTTGGCAAATTATACCTAATATCTTACTGTATTTTCATTTTAAACGATGTCCAATTTGCAAATAAGGCAATCTATTTGTTTGCTTTTGTAAACTTAAACCTGACTGGTATAAAAAGGCTGATCTATACCCAAAATGAGCAAATTTCTGGTAAATAGGGTTATGTTCCATGTAACTTCAACAAACCCCAGAACCTAGCAAGAATTTTTTTTTCCTTTTGTTTGATCAGTTTGGCTTGCTCTGACTGGTAAAAGAAAGATATTCAGAGTGTTAGTTTAGAATTGTCAATATTTGTGGAAGTTTTACATCCTCCATTGTATCACCCTTATGTCTGGGTATCATTCCGGGAAATCCTTCATTACTGATATTGGGTTTTTGCAAAATGTTACAAGTCGACTGGTGAAGGAAAATTATCCAGAGTTTAGTTTAGAATTGTCAATATTTGTGGATGTTCACATCCTCCATTGTATCACCCTTATGGCTAGGTATCACTTGGGAAAATATATCATTACTGATATTGGGTTTTTGCAAAATGTTACAAAAGTTTCGGGTGTTATCTGCAATGATTTAAAAATGGGTACAAATAGCACAGTGGTAAAGCAGTATATAATGCAATGAACTTACTGTTTTAGGTGAAAGATGTGAGATGGAATGCTAGGCTTGGGGGTCAAGATATGGAGTTGCGATTGGTTGAGTATTTTGCCGATGAGTTTAACAAGCAGTTGGGAAATGGAGTTGATGTGAGAAAGAATCCCAAATCAATGGCTAAGTTGAAAAAGCAAGTCAAGCGCACAAAAGAGATTCTGAGTGCAAACAGTGCTGCTCCTATTTCGGTCGAATCCTTGTATGATGACCTTGATTTCAGGTAACCTGCTTTTGTATGTTGACAGGGTGATCTTTCTGTAATTTTATAGTATACCAAAGAAAAAGATTGTGCTTTGCCAAAGATCTCTGTATGAATTTCCCATTTCTTGTGTTGTATGAATAAAAACAATTCTAGCATAAACAATTTGCCATCTCAGACATCTGACGTCAGACTCCTTGTTATGAACAAAAAAGCACGGAAGGTAACTAAAATAGCAAAAGTTTGTATGGTGCAGGTTTTAACTATTTTATAGCATGGTAATCAGAGGTTCAGCAAGAGCACTTTAACCAGCAGTCTCATATGTTATGGTGTGACCGCCTTTCTAGATTCTCATAAGTTATTTTCTTGTATTAAATTAGGAGCACTATAACACGTGAGAAGTTTGAGGAATTATGTGGAGACTTGTGGGACCAGGCTCTTGTACCTCTCAAAGAAGTCATTCAGAGTTCAAATTTGAAAGTTGAAGATATCTATGCCGTGGAGCTGATTGGTGGTGCCACCCGTGTACCAAAAATAAAGGTAGCCATTTGCCTTTTCTATACTTGCAAATCCAAATGAGAAAGATCATGAAGACCTATGCAAAAATGTGAAATATAGAAAGGTTTGGTTCTTTTGTAATTATGAACAATGCCTGTGCTTACATGACCAGATTCTCGATTTTTCTCTTTGACACATAATATACAGAAGAAAAGAGAACGTAGTTTTCTCTATGATATGTATTTGGAGCTATTGTAATTTATTCCTTTGGAGACATATGAGACATTTCTGTTTACCCTGCAGGATTGAATGAAATATATGCTTTTCTTGTTGAATGAACCAGATTGACCTGTGATGTACAAAACATCAATAATTTGACCACCTTTTCTGTTTTTTTATTTGTCTTTTTTCTACTTTGGTTCACTTTTCCTAGGCTAAGCTCCAGGAATTTTTGGGGAAAAGTGATCTGGATAAACATTTAGATGCTGACGAGGCAATAGTTCTTGGTGCATCATTGCATGCTGCAAATATAAGTGATGGAATAAAACTGAATCGCAAATTAGGGATGGTTGATGGCTCAACTTATGGTTTTCTTCTTGATGTTAGTGGCCCTGATTTGGTCAAAGATGAGAGCTTTGACCGGTTGCTCGTGCCTCGCATGAAGAAAATGCCTATTAAGGTTAGGGATGTTAATTCTAGTTCAGGCCTAGTATGCATTACTATGAGTCTATGAATCATCAAAAATTTAATCTTAGTAAAACTTGTAGGTATAAGCTTCTTTTTATGGTACAAATACTTGACATAATTGAATTGTTGATTGGTATTTGAAATTCTCCATCCATGTGCATGCTGTGATAGTGAAATGTTGTTCATCTCTATGTAGCTTGCCCAGTTCATTCTGCTTAATTTGTTCTTTATCATACTCACAGTGGTGATAATATTGCCTTTTTTTTAAATTTCATTGTATTTTGTAGATGTATAGGTCTCTAAAACATGATAAGGATTTTGAAGTTTCTCTGAGCTATGAATCATCCAATGGGCTGCTGCCGCCTGGTGTTTCTTCTCATATTTTTGCTCTCTACTCTGTTACTGGTCTGAAAGATGCCGCTGACAAGTAGGCTCCGAAATTCTATCTTTTTAATTAAACTATTAAGAATCCATTTGACCAAAGAAAGGAAAGGAATTGCGCTAATTTTCATTGAATTAAATTCAAACATGAATGGCATTTGGTCATTTCATTTTAACTTCACCTTTATCTTAAGAGCTAGGTGTTAACCTTGTTGAAAGTGGCAGCTATGTTGCATTATTTGCAATAGTAGTCATATTATCAATTCTGATTTGCAATGACCCCTTTATGCTAATAACAATTATGAGTTATTTCGATTTTCTTTTCTAGGTATTCTGCTCGCAACCTGTCAGCACCAATCAAAGCAACAATGCACTTCTCTCTTTCCAGAAGTGGGGTTCTCTCTCTGGACAGAGCTGAGGCTGTCATTGAGATAACAGAGTGGGTTGATGTCCCAATAAAGAAAAACTTAACACTTGAAAGTAATAACGAAAATAGCACTACCACTAACCCTGAGGCTGGATCAACAAACAATGACGCAACAAAAGATGGTGCCAAGGATAAGAACTCTGAAAATAGTGCTAATGATGGTGACTCAAGTTCCACTAAGGAAGAAGAAAAGAAAAACACTGAAGAAGTTAAAATAGAGAAAGTATTGAAGAAGCGCACGTTTAGGGTTCCCCTGAAGGTAAAAGATCTTATTGCAATTTTGTTGAAAAATAAATGAATATGATGGATAAATTGGAAAGCTTATATAAAAGCATTGCATGCTCAAGTTTAAGTTTGTTATTAATTTATTTTGCTGTGTGATGATATACACAGATAGTGGAGAAAACAGCAGGGCCAGGGCAAATTTTGTCAAAAGAACAATTTGCAGAGGCTAAGAGTAGATTAGAGGAAATTAATAAGAAGGATGCCGAGAGGCGACGAACTGCTGAGCTGAAAAATCGCTTAGAGGAGTACACTTATTCCACAAGAGAAAAGGTGCTAACAATGTAAATTTAAGAAAATTCAATATATGGCATATTTTCTTATTGCAATTTTGATGTGTAGTTAGAGGAGAATGAAGATATACAGAAGGTTTCAACAGAAGAAGAGAGAAAATCCTTATTGGAGAAGCTTTCTGAGGTTAGTAACTACTTTTAGGTCTACATCCAGCAACAGCAATTTTTTTCGCAGATTATCTTGGAATTAATTTTATTAAATAATAGGTACAAGAGTGGTTATATATGGATGGAGAGGATGCACAAGCAAAGGAGTTTGAAGAACGCCTTGATCTTCTCACTTCTATTGGTGATCCCATCTTTTCCAGGTATACTTTCATTGATTTTAAATTTATTATTTTTTTCTGATAGAATTGTAAATTAATGTGACAACCTTCATTATTCATTGCTTTTTTCCTCCTTTGCAATGCTAGGTTGTCTGAGTTAACTGCTAGACCAAGTGCTTATGAATATGCAAGGTCCTATCTGAGTGAGGTGCAAAAGGTAATAAGTAATAACATATCATAGACCAGTGTAGAAGTTTACCCTAAAATAGTGCCATATTATTTAATATTTTTTAGGATAAGGCACTTGGGCATGACATTGCTACTCAGAAAAGTTATACAAGTACAAATGTAGCTATGCAATCAGCTTTAGCATTTAGAGATCTAGAAATGTGATGAACTGAATCAGAAAAATACATGTCATGAACTGTGTTCCCAGCCCTTCAAGAAGTCACTCCATTTGGGTGGCTTGAGCTTACAGCATTGATTAGGTTTCTATAGTCAGATAAGAAGAGAATGTGTAGGTCTGAGATTTATTGCCTGTTTTAGGCTTTTAGCAAAAGCAGGTATATTGTCTTTTCATTGAGTGAGTCACAAGCCTTCATCTATTCTACCAGTATTATTAGGCTTGTGACATATTATTAATATTAAGACTACTGGTTACTGTGGTACTTCCAATAATGTTGTCAGATAAGTCTAATTATGTTCCTCTGCATTTTCGTGCAGATTGTAAGTAACTGGGAGACAAACAAGCCGTGGCTGCCAAAATCTAGAATCGAAGAGGTTAGCCTTTATATAACTCATCTTAATTATTTTCTTTTTGATTGGCAAGGCTCTGACAGTGATTTCTTTTTAATTAGGTTTTGAAGGAGGCAGAAAAAGTTAAAAGTTGGTTAGAAGAGAAGGAAACGCTTCAAAAGAAGTATGATGCATTTTGACATTCTGCATTAACCACTACAAAATCATGAGATACACTGTAGCCTTGTAAAATATAATTTTAACAAAAAAAAACCAACAATTGGTCCCAGTATACTACAGATCGGGTTTGATATCAGTACAAGCTCATGATCACTAGGGCAAAGATAGGAGTGCACTAATTTGATTTTATTGAACGTTTCTGTAGTTACATACTTGCATTCCTCAAAACAAAATTTAACAAAACTACAATCTCATTTTCTTTTTTTTTTCAATGTTTTTAGTACACCTGACTACAAGACTCCAGTCCTGACTTCTGTAGAAGTCTTTGAGAAGATTGCAAAGCTACAAGAAAAGGTACCAGTGATTTGGTTATGGTCAACATATATTGTATAAAAATGTCGTTGTCATGATGCAAGTCTCTTCCTCTTGTAAATTTAGGTGGCCAGTGTGAACAGGATACCAAAACCAAAACCCAAGGTTGACAAACCAGCAAAGGAAGAGAAAGCAACCAAAGATGAAACTAACACAAGTGGCTCAACTGACACTCCCGATGAAACATCTCAAAAAGAGAGCGAAGAGACGGCCGATTCACAAAATAAACCCAGTGATTCACAACCTGAGCTCCACGATGAATTATAATTTTGTTAATTGGAGAACTTAGAAAAGGGAACTCAGTTAGAAAACTTTTTTTTATTTACAATTTTGTTTAGTTGAGAGAGGTAGAGTTGGGGCTGCAAGATCCTCCTATTGTATACATTTTTTTTTTCTTTTTGGTCGAGGGTTTAGCACTTTAGATTAAGCTGGCTGGTTGAACATTTACTTAATAGAGGGACTACTGTTTTTTGTTTAAATTATCGCTCCCATGTAGTTATTTAAGGGAAATCCTGTGGGGAAACCCTAATTTATAACAGCTTAAAAAGGTTATAGGATTCAGTTTCTTTTTTACTTGTTTAGTTACAACTTCCAATCACTTTTATGCTTTGATTGAACACTGCTCGCATTCAGTTCTGTTCCTTTTTGTGGAGCCGAACGTCCACTTAACTTTGAATAAGATTTAAAGAAAGAGCTTGTCCTTTCCAAAGAATGTCGTGGTTTGTTTTTCTTTAAAAAAATTTGAAAGCGATAGAAAAATGGCATCGCTAAACGGCCCAACCATTTCTAGTACATGAAAGTCCATTTAGAAGTGATTTCATTTCCAATGTTATTCTGATCCAAAATATAGAGCTTGCTTATTTATATTTGAACCATTCAAAACGAATGGATATTATGGGTCAAATTTACATAAAAAGGTTTTCTTCTGAATAGTTTTCTTGCAGATATAACATCCTCGTGTATAGATTTTGCCGCAACTAAGTTGGAAATTTCGTGTTATCAACTGTAAATATGATAATAACATTTATGCAATATCTGCATTTCAACACTACATAGTCCAAAGAGTTGTCGCAGTACCCGGACAAGCTCTTGTTCTCAAAACTAGCACATACACAGATTGAACATACATCACTCTCGTACATATAATTTGTATATGTCATAGTCGGCTTCATAACCTAAATAACAACATACACGACATATCTTTTTGTTATGTAACATAAGATTTAGCGGCGGCGGTTAATACCGGGCTCTTTCTGAGAGTTGAAGTAGGCGGCGGCAACAGGAAGGCCAAGATTGTGCTCTGCTGCAAAAGATCGAGTGTTGAAGTGGGCCCGGTTTGCCGGGGGGCTAATATCTGTGAGACGAGTCTCCTGTTTGAACAACACAAACACGTACCGGTGAATACCAACTGGCGGCTGGGGCCCCATATATGGCACCGCCACCTCCCCTGTCAAAAGTTATGCCATAACAAAAGAAATGAACAAACCTGAAGATACATTTTCTGTCTCTATTTTTATTTAATACATATTATTTGTTTATTTAATGATCACCTTTCCATGCATCATGAAAAAAGTGTAAGATCGCGGTTTAAATGTTATTCAGATCGATCTTAATAAATTGGAAGCATCTGTTAATAAACTAAACAGGATATACTTGGGAGGCATAAACAGAAGAAATATTATATGTTGCCCACCATCTTTCATCTCCTAAATAATTCCTGACTGTTTTCTTTTTATTCACTTCTAAAAAAAATTGAATAGGCAATCAATAATCAAGTGTGCATTGATGTAATACTCAAGTGTACATTGAGCAAAAGTCAAATATACATTCTGAAAATTTGGAAAAGGACTCTAGAAAATCAAAATAGTTTTTTTTTTTATGGTTAAATCAAAATAGTTGTTGATAACTGTATGTCTTAACTGAAATAGAGAAATATGCATCGATATTCTCGACCATATGTGTATCGACAAAATCAACTTGTATGCATCGATACAATAAATAAATATGCATTTTTAAAAAACATTAAAAAAATTTAGTAATTGTTTAGGAAGTGAAATTATGGAGGTGGTTATCAGACTTATAAGCAGAAAGCGGGAACTTTTTTTTGTAGTAGGCGAATAAGGAGAATTTTTTAATTCATAGAAAATAATGAAAAGAAGAGAGAAATAGAAAAAGCGCATGAAAATTTTCACTAGCAGTAAAATCAGTGCCAGTGCCAGTGATCCTAATTTTTTTTTTCTTTTGCGCTGCAAATTTTTAATTGGTAGTAAGTTATACAGATAAAAAAAAACATCAGTCTTACTACTAGTGAAAATTCTCACAAACTCGTTCTATTTCTCTCTGTTTTTTCTATGAATAAAATATTCTCGTGAATAAGCATAGGAAGTGACAACTAAAAACCAGGAAGACCTAGCAGAGTTGTAAATAACGGTATGTGCTCGTCGGACGGACATGTACCGTCAAGCGATTAGTCGGAAATAATTGAGAATAATCGAGAACAATCGGTCAATTAGTTGGAAAAATCTGTAACAGTTTGATCACCGTCAACGACTAATCGACCGATTAATCGGTCTAAACGGATGTTTTTTATAACACTGAGACGTAGCCCGAAGAGCCCGCGGACATCTCCAGTACGGACAAATGGAGATGATAAACAAATACGAGCCATAGTGACAATGTGACGTGGATTTAGTAAAAAAAAAACAGACACAGTCACACTGACATACAACAGAAACGTAAGGGGTTCGGGGGCCGACACATGTTAAGTTGGTCCTTAGTATTTGACACGTGTGACCCTGAAACCATGACAGCTGTGACATCCATGAGGCATGACGCTGGGGATGTCTGCTGGTGCGCACCACATTGAAATGAACTTTGCATCTACTCTATACCCTTCTAAAATATTTCTTATTGGAATTAAGATTATCTTGTCAACTAATTTTATTATTTTTGAGAAATTACCATTCAATCAATTTTATTTTTTTATTTTTTTCATCAAAATATTTAAACTTTTTATTATTTATTTTTTAAATTAAATAATTATTGTCATATTCATCAAAAACATTTAAATATCTAATTTCTCTATCAAAACTTAATTTCTTATTTTTTTCACTAAAAATAAATAGTTTTTCTCATTTTTTTCTTCCTTAATTCAATATTAAAACTTTATTTTATTAAACTTATTGTTAATATTTTATTTTAAAATGAAAAGACTAATTTAATTTACTCTTCAAACGAAGATATATATTCTTATTTGTCCAACGGTGATCGATTTACAGATTTCATAAGTTCTTGTAATTAATTTGACACCAGCTACTTTATAAAACTTAACAAGTAAGAATTAGGTGATCAGTTTGTCACTTCTATCAGTACAAACTCAATTTTCTATCCGTACAAATTCATAACTAAACTTGCATATTAACATTCAACATTTAATTAATTAGAATGCAAAAAATATTAATCATTCAAAATTGATTAATTAGAATGCAAAAAATATTAATCATTCAAAATTGATTAATTAGAATGCAAAAAATATTGATCAATTGGAATGCAAAAAATATTGATCGTAGTTGACCAATAAGAATATGTTAGATTGAATAATTTTCAAATAAAGTTCAAATTAATAATAAGTTCAAATAAAGTTTAAAATAAGATTACAAAAAAGAGAAAATGAGAAAGGTGGTTTGTTTGTAAATGGAAAAATAAATAATTTTTCAAATTTTGATGGAAAACTTAATTTATTAGAAGCTTTTTTTTGTTACCTTTAACTTTTAATTTTTACATAATTTCAATTTATTTTTAAAATAATAGAGGTGAGAACTGAGAGGCCTACCATATTTATAATTTTCATATATTTTGGACCAGATTTACGTCATTTTAGTGAGTTTCAACTATTAATCAAGAATAAGATTACAATACAAACTATCTGTCTTACAGAATAACCATACCATGCAGCTTAAAGCAAGATAGTTATTGAATTTAGACCTTCTTCAGTGTTCAATTGTTCATTGCTCCAGTATTTTGCAATAAGTCAATAACAAAACACTAGCTACAGGGGCGGACTCATATGTTGCCCCCTGGATTTTGAGTTTTAGTAGAGATCGGGACGTTCCGATTGACTTTGTCCTTCTGAAATAATTTTTGCCCTATCTGAATGTTTAATTTGTAATTTGAGTTAAATTTAAGGCTAAAATTAAAATAAATTTTTGAATTATGATTGGTAATTAGAATTATAAGTTAGAGCATCAGAAATTATAAATCAGAGCATTAGACATTAGAAGAAAGTACAAGTTAAAGCATTTTTTTTTATCGAATACCTAATTAGTTAATGAGTTTAAATCCAATTAGCTATAAACCTGATTCTCTTTTTGCTACTGACGAAAATCTTGGATCTGCCCTAGCTATCCGTTAATTATACTGTTCTGTCACAAAAAATCTCAAAAATAATTCAGCAAAAAAACGAAGACAAAAAAAAGGGAGACCCCACCGATGACCAATCCCATCAAAATTTATATACTGATAATTTGCAAAAAAAAAAAAAGTAATTACTTGCCTTGGGAAGGATCTGTACTGCCTGGCATATTCACCACTAACCTTAACATACCAAAAAAATAATAAATAAGGGTCAATACTGAAGAAAACTATAGGAAAATAGTCACCATATATAATATGCATCAGATGCATCTGATAAAACGAGAGAAAAAAATTAATTAATAGGTTCAATAAATGTATAGTACCAGTGAAGCCACTCCTTCATGGTAGGATCACTAGGGCTAGGTGCATCTGGATCCGTCATCACCTATGTGTAATAAACAAAGTGTATTTCTTTTTAAAAAAACTACACATGACTTGCTAATTACATGAGAATCCAGAATCATCACAAAAAAGAAGAGGAAAAAAAAAAAAAGAGGTAAAATATGTTGTACCAGTGTGTATAAATCACTGGTTTTTCCAGCAATATTGACCGTTGGAGCATCAGTTGCCATGGACGGCTTGATATCACAGCCTTTGTTTATTTGCTTGGTGCCATAGGTTATTGATGACATGTCTATGGTGGGCACAAAGAGGTCTACTACATCTCCTATCACCCTTCCTACCACAAGAGGATCTACACTACTGGTAGACATGGACGTATCCGGTGCGTTTGTGGGTGAGTGGGTTAGTTTGTGTAAGCGAGAGTGGGGATGATAAGTGTAAAGTGTGGGAGACTGGGAGGATATATGGTGTGCGAAGAGAACGATTTTTGTAAGTGAAAAAAAGGATCAAGAATAACACTAGGAAAGACTCTAGGACATGACAACGAGACACTACAATAATTGTCAGACAGTATTTGAGAGATACTGTTGGTATATCATTGCGCGTCGCTAATAGAAAAAAATATCTTTCGGTGCAGGTAGTCATTTTTTATTCTCACGAATACTGTTTCATTATTGCAGTGAGACTAATTCTCATTTCTGTCAGTTGACTCGGTGCAGTAATCAATGTAGCTAGTTGATTTTTTTTCTTTTTTTTTTGTAGAGATATTGTCATTGATTAATTTTGCATTGTTAATTTATACGAGTGAGACTACCGTAGTATGCATAGCGCATTTTAATAGTCAATTCAAACCATTTATGACGATCTATGAAAAATGTACTTGAATCTCAAATTTTACATTTTTAGAATATGTTTATTTTTTTTTTCAAATTATCATAAGATTTATTCATCCAAATATAATTTGTCATTAATTCTATCATATTGTCATATAATCAATATTAAAAGATTGTTTACAATTAAAATTGAAAATTTTCTATGAAGTCAGACAACAAGAAAAGCAACAGCAACATATATATCTACAGAATTGACCGCCACAGCAGCAGGTCCGGAAAATATTATAAGTGGGATACACGTGGCCGCAAATGGAGTCTATACAGAGTAGGGCTGGGCAAAATTGCTCAAACTCGTAACTCGCTCATTTACAGCTCGCTTTAACTCGCTCATTTACAACTCGCGAGTTAGTTCCAACTCGAGTTGGCTGACTCGTTTAATAAATGAGCTGAGTTTGAGCTGACCCCAACTCGCTCATTTATAACTCGAGTTACATAAAGTTACATAGTTTTGGACACAAAAAATTTCAGAATAACCAAAACCAAACCCAAACTCGGCTCAAACTCAGCTCAAACTCGTTTATAACTTGTGTTGTATTGATTTAACTGGTTAAACGAGTTTATAAAAGAGTTGTGAGCCAACTCGAGTTGATAACGAGCTGAGTTCGAGTTGGTTCTACAACTCGTTATTACCATCGCAACTCGAGTTGACTCGCTCATTTATTTAATGAGCTGAGTTCGAGTTGGAGGTAACTCGCTCAAACTCGGCTCATTTACAGCCCTAATACAGAGTTACAGACAAACATGTTTTATTAGAATAAATTATTCTCATGAATTTTAAAATTTAATTATTTTAATAAGACAAAATTTAACTATTTTAACTATTTTTGTTTTACAACCAAACACACGTTACACACCACATGATCTGTAGTTTTGTACACATGAATATCACACTTTTGCGCATGTGTAGATCCGCGGGGCGGAGAAATTTAGAGGAAATAAAGGTGAATTGATCTTTATTTTTTAAAATGTTTTTTATATTTAGATAAAGTTTTATATATAATTTAAAATGAAATGATATGATATTATAAAATTAATTTTTATTTTCCATAGAAAAATTTTATATAATTAATTCTCTTATAATTTTGACTCTCGTAATTCGAAAATCTGACTCCGTTTCTAAACTAAAGTATTAGTTTACCAAGGCAGATCTGAGCCTTTTATTTCACATCAAATGGTAGAAATAGAGCTTGATCTATTACTGCTAATATTGGCCAGCATTAGCTGGGTTAGGATATCTATCCAACCAGGACCTATGTAGACCATTTGATTTGAGATGAACAGTATACATTAGCCTAGATGTTTTAATAGATTACGTGATCCTCAATATGAATTCATTTCGTTGCAATCATCTATATTATCCTCCACTCAATCTTCCATTTTTTTCTCTTTTTTTTTTTTGGGAATTTATATCCTTACAAACCTTCAAAATTACGTATTTCCCCTCTAAAATTAATAATATCATATTTATTCTTAAAAATTTCAGAAACTCACAAACCAATAATTGTCTTTTCTATTAAAACTCATTTAAATTGAGAAATTATCCATTATACACGTTAATAAATAAATAAACATATTTAGCATGTTTAAGAGAAATGTTCGATCTCCTAATTGTCCGGTGGAAAGGAAAAATGGTTCATTTTCTTACTTGTGATACGTACCCAAGTGTATCCTAAATGCTACGTGTATGCATCACTAGTAGAGAAATAACACATTTGTCCTAAAAAATTAACCAATTAGAAAATGGAACATTTTTCCTACACTAACTACCTATATTTCTTTTTTAATAAAGAGAAAAATGAAAACTGTATAAATTTAAATGAGTTTTAATAATTTGGGTAAATTTGTGAGTTTTGAAATTTAGAAGGATAAAAATGGTATTATGAAATTTAGAGGGGTTAATACGTAAATTTGAAAATTTTCAGGGTATACGTGAAATTCCCCTTATTTTTTTCCCCTTCTCTTACCAAGTTCAGCATCGCCTCGTATTGTATTCATGCAATGATGCAAACATCAGCGTTTGGTATAATAATAAAAAGAAAAGAACATTGAGGGTGGCTTGATTAGGTATTCTTTTTTTTTTCATGAGGGTGGCTTGATTAGGTACTCTTGTGGTAAAAAGAAGAAACGAAATACAGTAGGTTTGATCCTTATTTTTTTCTTAGACAACAGGAAAAGAGATGGGTCATGGGTGGCTTGATTAGGTATAATAAATTTGAGTGAGGCTTTGGTACATTGTAATGCGTAAATTGGTTCGTGCATTGGATTCATATTTCTATTTTTAAAGTCTAAATAATTAATATGAACTTTTTAACATTATTATCATATAAAAATATACTTGGAGATCAAATTTTATATTTTTTGAAAACTTTTACTCTTTTTTTAGACAATTAGAAAATCACTTAATCTAAAAAATCTGAACCATCCGAGAGTAGTTATTTTCTACCTACATAAAAAAATAATAAGAAACATATAATGCATTTCATACAATAGTCAATGGCACTGAATACAGTAACCATTGCACAAAAACCCTAGTTCACTAAAAGATAACTACCCCGTGACTGTCAGAACACAGCAAACAGCCATGGTACCTACTAAGCATCATTAGAGTTCACTGAGTAATAATAATGCTGAATGGTTCGGATTAATTATTTGAACTTTGAAACGGAGAAATTAATTCAATGTACGAACCGATCCGTACATTGCAATGTATCGTAGCCTCACTCATAACAAATAATAACATATAATTTATCGACACCACCATGAATTTATTCGCCGGACAGCAGCTGGTACGTAGGTGATATGCGCCAAACATGTGAAACAAAAGTTGCTTTTGTGATTGCTTAAACAAAATATATGACGATGTAAGAGCATTTTTATTGCACTTAGGAACATAATTACACATGTTAATATAAAATTACTAAACATAATTAAAATTGCAAGAATAGAAATAACATGAAACTAATTATTAAAATTATTAAAATTGCTAATGTGATAAAAATAATCTTACAATTTTAGGAATAGAGCTCTAAGACTTAATAGATCTTGATCCAACAATTAAATTCTAAGAAGTGCTCTAAGACTCATTATATTGGACACATTACAAAAGATAGAAGTGCTCTAATAAGACTAATTACATTTTTTTTTTTTTTACATTCAAGAAACTTTGAATTCTTCTTTTATTTCCTATAACAATTGAAATCCAACAAGTAGTGCCGAACAATAATCCTAATAAATCTGGATCTGAGTATAACTGAAAGGCAAGCAGCCGAGAATACAACAAAAGTAAAAATCATCACATGAAATAATTTCAATCGAACATATTTATTATCCACTCAGAGCTTTAACCATTCATTACTTTTTTTTTGTCGCTGAATCCAGCTCATGTTTAAAATCTGGCAAATAATTAGTAAAGTAAATAAGATGTCCCCCAGTTTTAGTTAAGGCAGCTGGTAAAATGACAAAAGCAACTTCAATCAAGCAATCAACTTTTTTTAATTACAATAATTACAAAGGCTCATCTCTCTTGGCTACCTGTCCCTGAGCTATCTGAGTAAATACTGTAAACTGGTCATCATTTGGTAACCAATCATTTTCAACTTAAAATCTTATTGGATCTTTGAGACGAGTATAAATTTTGTTTAAGATGAATAATACCATGAAGTTAAACCTCTCTAATCCTAGATATTATCTCTCAATTTCTCATATAAATAGTCAAGAGCTTTCATGGGAACTATACCTGGCAACAAAATTATGATTATTTCCTATTTGATTCCAACTATAACCTGGCACTTTTCTAAGACCTTTCTCTCTCATTCTTTCTCTTACATCCTTCACATTTCCCCATTTACCCCTGGAGGCAAAAAAATTCGAAATTAGCACATAGTTTCCCGGGTTATTCAGCTCCAACTCTGCAATCCTAGCCATTGCTACTGATGCAATTTGTTCTTCTCCATGGATCCGACATGCGCCAAGCAGCGCACACCAGACAACAGCTGTGGGCTCCACAGGCATAGACTGGATAAACTCGTATGCCTCCATGACCTTACCGGCACGACCCAACAAGTCAACTATACATGCATAATGCTTTGGCCAAGGTGTTAAATTGTACTCTCTTGCCATCATGTCAAAGTAGCATTTTCCTTCATCAACTAATCTGGAATGACTACAAGCATGCAGTAACCCAAGAAATGCAAGATGATCGGGTTCAATGTTCCTCTTAAGCATTTCATCGAACACTTTCAGTGCATCAATTTTTCTTCCATGCATACCCAAAGCCTTAATCATTGCTGTGTACAGTACCACATCTCGCCTTTTCGTTGAAGCAAAAAGTGCACTGCAACTGTGCAAACTCCCACAATTTGAGTACATATCTACAAGAGTGCTATTGATCTCAACATTCAAATCAAAGTTTCTCCTAATTATAAATCCATGAATCTCTTTACCTTTCTTCAAATAAAACAAGCCACCAATAGCGACCAGCACACTCACAATACCAACTGAATCGGGTTCAATTTTGCTTCTGATCATTTCAGAAAACATTTCAAGAGCTTCCTTAAACAAACCATTGTTAGTGTAGCAATTCACCATGCTAGTCCATGTTACGACATCTCTATTCTGTATACAGTTGAATATGCTGAATGACTGCTCAACCTTACCTAACTGTCCATAAATGTCTATAAAGGAATTCTTCAAAACAAAATCCAATAGCCCATTTCTGGTTGCATAGCCATGCAATTGCCTTAACAAATACAGACTTGCCAACCCGCTACATGCTTGTAATAGACTACCAACCATCACTCCATCTACCTTTATTCTATTATTTTGTGCATCTCTAAACAAACTTATTCCCTTCAGATACCCAAAACGCCCTCCAATTTGTGCATGGGCTGCAATCATAGTAGTATACGAGATATAGTCTCTCCCATGCATTCTATCAAACACAGCCTTTGCATAGTTGATGCAGCCACATTTAGTATACATGTCTATCAAAGCATTTCCAACTTCTAAACTATAACCAAAACCCTGTTTCAATGCATATGCATGGACTTCACAACCATTTCTGATATTAACTAGTCGCCCAAGGGCAGAAGCTGCACTTATGACTGACACCTGATCGGGCTGAAACCCTAATTTGACCATTCTATCAAACAGTTTCATTGCTTTGATATTATACCCGTTTTGGATGTAACCCGATAGCATAGAATTCCATGAAATATTATCTCTCTCGGGCAAGATACTGAACACCCTGCCAGCATAATCCATCTTGCCACATTTGCAATATAACACCACCAATGCATTTCCTTCATGTACATCAAACAACTGAAACTTTTTTATTTGCATAGCATGAATTTCTCGACCCAATTTTGAAAGAGATAATTCTGCACAAGCTTGGAGAATACCAACTATGGTGTATGAATCCCACCTAAGTCCATGTCTTTGCATCTCCCGGAAAAGATTCAAAGCATCCAAAAATCGACCATTTTGCACACTAGCCGATATGATGGAATTGTATGAAACCACGTCCCTCTCATAATCAAGCTGTCTAAACAAGTCAAAGGCATGACTGAAATATCCACACTTTGAGTACATACAAAGAAGAGAATTTGCCACTAGTGTGTTTGTCTGGAGCCCATATTTAATAATCAAGCCATGAATCTCTCTTCCAAAGTTAAAATTCTCTAATCCACCACACAATTTGAGTACCAAGGCAAAAGTGCAAGCATCAGGTATAAATTCAGAACTCTGCATTTTATGATAGAGATTCAAGGCTTGAAATAGATCTCCAGTATTCACATATGCACCAATAAGTGCATTCCAGGAAAAGATCGTTCTGTCAGGCATTTCATCGAACAAGTGATGTGCATCTTTGAGAAAGCTACATTTCCCATACATGAAGATGAGTTTAGTGGCAAGAAACCCATCTACCAAGAAACACCTCAATTTAGCAATATGGCCATGGATCTGCCTCCCCTGTGATATTGCCTTCTTCAAAGCACATAGCTCGAGAACTGATGCATACTCTTTTGGGGTTGGTGTAACATTTAGATTTTTGGAATTGGAGAGGAAGAAAAAAGCTTGTCTGAGATTTCCTTGGTTCCATAGTTGACTGAGAAAAATAGGCTTGTCAAAAGTTTGGAATTGCGAGCTAGTGTTGGAAAAAAATTGAGTACCAATTGTAGCAGGAGGTCTAACCAGCTGTGATATTTGACGAAATGGCACACTCATGGATGGTTCAATGACGAAATGGCACTTTCTATGCAATTGATCATGAAAGTGTGAGCTCAAGGTTGAAAATGCAATCAATTTGATGAGACTGTAGGAGGGAGGGGGCAGGACTAGTGCAGTCTGTTTTACTGAATTGTTCCTATTGTACCTAGCACAGATTCACCCTGGTGGAAAATATAACAATAACAATTAAAAAAGAGGGGAAAAAGATTTATTCATTAGATTCCCAATTTATCCCTCCAGTGAGAAACAAAGACAAGTTAAAACCCTATAAATGAAAAAGAATAAATATAAGACGACAGAGGGACCTAGCTTATTCTCCCGTGATTTTTATTTTTACCCAAAAAAAAATATATTTTAATATAAATAACTAGGTTTTTAAAAGATTTTTATTTCTACTCAAACCGCTAGGAATATTTGCGGTTTGAATTAACAATTCAAACCGCAAGGAATATATGCGGCTTGAATTATTAATTCAAACCGCAAATATTCCTAGCGGCTTGAATTAATAATTCAAACCGACCAATGTTCACTCCCTTATTGACTTAAAGAACCGAGAAGAACAATCAAAGACAGACTTCCGTTAAGAAGAATTCACCATTTGCATTCGATCGATAAGCCTAGCTTCAGATTGTTAGTCAGATTATTTATTATTTTATTAAATGATAATTTTTCACCGATAACCCTAAAGTTATTTTTATTACAAAGAATTATATTATAAAAACTTATCAATAATTTCATTTATTATTTTATTAAATGGTAATTTTTCACCGATAACCCTAGAAATTTATTCACCGATAACCCTAAAGTTATTTTTATTACAAAGAATTATATTATAAAAACTTATCAATAATATAAAATTTCATTTATTATTTTATTAAATGGTAATTTTTCACCGATAACTCTAGAAATTTATTCACCGATAACCCTAAAGTTATTTTTATTACAAAGAATTATATTATAAAAACTTATCAATAATTTCATTTATTATTTTATTAAATGGTAATTTTTCACCGATAACCCTAGAAATTTATTCACCGATAACCCTAAAGTTATTTTTATTACAAAGAATTAAATTATAAAAACTTATCAATAATATAAAATTTCATTTATTATTTTATTAAATGGTATTTTTTCACCGATAACCCTAGAAATTTATTCACCGATAACCCTAAAGTTATTTTTATTACAAAGAATTATATTATAAAAACTTATCAATAATATAAAATTTCATTTATTATTTTATTAAATGATAATTTTTCACCGATAACCCTAAAAATAACTTTAAGGTTATCGGTGAATAAATTTCTAGGGTTATCGGTGAAAAATTACCATTTAATAAAATAATAAACGAAATTTTATATTATTGATAAGTTTTTATAATATAATTCTTTGTAATAAAAATAACTTTAGGGTTATCGGTGAATAAATTTCTAGGGTTATCGGTGAAAATTTACCATTTAATAAAATAATAAATGAAATTTTATATTATTGATAAGTTTTTATAATATAATTCTTTGTAATAAAAATAACTGTAGAGTTATCGGTGAATAAATTTCTAGGGTTATCGGTGAAAAATTACCATTTAATAAAATAATAAATGAAATTATTGATAAGTTTTTATAATATAATTCTTTGTAATAAAAATAACTTTAGGGTTATCGGTGAAAAATTATCATTTAATAAAATAATAAATAATCTGACTAACAATCTGAAGCTAGGCTTATCGATCGAATGCAAATGGTGAATTCTTCTTAACGGAAGTTTGTCTTTGATTGTTCTTCTCGGTTCTTTAAGTCAATAAGGGAGTGAACATTGGTCGGTTTGAATTATTAATTCAAGCCGCTAGGAAATATATGCGGCTTGAATTGTCAATTCAAACCGCAAAATTCCTAGCGGTTTGGGTAGAAATAAATTTTTTTTAAAAACTTGGTTATTTATATTAAAATATATTTTTTTTTGGGTAAAAATAAAAATCACGGCTTATTCTCTGTAGGGATGTCAGATAAGGGACGGAAGTATTTTTGTATCCATAGAATTGATTTTACTTATATTTTATTCTTATCTATTAAAAATTAATTTTATTTACTTTATTTTTATCTTTTAAAATTATCGGATAATAAAACGGTAATAAACGAATAACGAATAATATTATTATATAATTAGTTTATTATATTTTACAAATAGAATATCAAAACTCAATCATTTTATACATATGCGATCACATTACTAGTAAAAAACCAAATATGGAATCATTCTAAAAAAAATTGTTTTTTTTTATAAAACAAGAGAATTCAAAAATACGAATATCTCTTCGAACAAATTCAATTAAATAAATATTAAGACATGCAAATAAAAGTAATATGTTTAACATTTTTCTTATAACAAAAAACATACACTAAATAACAAGAGCACAACACTAACTATTGCTCAAATATTATCATATGAAATATCACAAATAAATTCTACCATCAATAACTATTGCTCAAACATTATTATATAATTTTATTTTATAAAATACCCTATAGGGTAACGGTACGAAATAGCTTTCACCCATACCCTTATCCGTTTAGTTAAAGGAAAAAAATTTCTTATTTGTACCCATACCCATCTTATCCAATACGAATACGGTACGGGTAGGGTAAACGGTTAAAAAGATATCATTGACACCCCTAATTAAAGAGAGTTTAGAGGGAGATAACTAACTAGTGGCACTCTGTCCCACCTGTCAGCGGCCTAGATTCGATACAGGCTGTAGTCGGATTACATCCGGGAAGATGAAGTGAGAACTGAGAATGATGCAAAACGGCTACAGAAAAAGAAAGGGTTTAATTCTTATGATGGGCCGGGCCGGGCCGAAGCAAGGTTTCCCTATTCGTTTGGGCTTAGGGTCACTCAGAAAATTTGATTAATTAATTCTTTGGTAATTTTCGTTAAATTCCCTTGGATAGTACTACAATTCTACTCTTTTCTTTTCTTTCCATTGTGTTATCCGGATTTTTTTTTTAAACGATAATTTTACTTTCATGAACAACAATTTGAATTTGAAACCGTAAGATTTTTAAAATTTTCACAAAAATAGTGACAACAGCGACTTATATATCTCAGTATAAGTAAATGTATAACTCATGCTTATATTGGTACAAGTCCAGTTTAATGTTGGTGCTCAAACAATTAATTTTGGTAAAATAATTCTAATTAAATTTTGGTACAAGTCTAATTTAACTCAAACAATTAATTTTGGTAAAATAAACCTATTTAATTTTTGGTACAAGTCCATTAATTTTGGTGCTAAAACAACTAATTTTGGTTAAATAAACCTATTTAATTTTTGGTACAAGTCTAGCTTAATTTTAGTGCTCAAACAATTAATATTTGATACAATTCTATTTAAATTTTGGTCATATTCTAATTCTAAAACCTAAATTAATATCTAATTATAAACCCTAAATCTAAATTCTAAACCTAAATCCTAAACCTAAACCTAAACCCTAAATCTAATTACTACTCTAAACTAAAAAAATAAAACTAGAAAAAAAGAAGAAAACTTACCCGAGGTCGAAGGGATTGAAACTTCTTTGAATTGATACAAAAATGAAACCAGCGGATCCCTTATATAGCTTCCCAGGGGTCCGCTCCGGCATTGTGCTGACCCATTTCAGAGTCCGCACCGACATTATGCGGTCTCTCTGAAATGGGTCCGCACAACACCAGTGCGGCCATGGTAAATTTCAAAATTTCCAAAAACAGTGGTTTTTTGGTTTATTTTTTTTTAAACTGTATTATAAATAAAAATTTCGGCTACTTTTGCTATGAACACAAATAAAATTGATGAACGTGACGCACGTCTTTTAGTGATGAAGCCAGGAGTGAGCATCCAAGGTACCTAACTGCATAGAGGTGCAAATGGATCACTGCATAGGGTGCAAATGGATCAGATACGGATCGGATAGTGGTAAAATTATATCTGTATACGTTTTTTATTTTTTGGATACGAAACGGATATTAGATGGATACGGATCAGATATTAGATGGATACGGATCAGATATTAGACGGATATGGATCGGACATTAAACGGATACAGATCAGTTATATGTTTTTCAATACTATTACTTATTAAAAAATATAAATATTATTAAAAAGAGGAGGAATCCAATTACATCATTTTGTGGTGACACATCTTGATATCATATGCTTATAAGTAAATTTTTGCGATTTCAAAATCCAAACAGTCGATCTGAACCGTTCAACATGATCTCCATATTAAAATGTGCTTGGAGACCAAATTTTACATTTTGTAAAAATTATTTACTATTAAAAAATATAAAAATTCATAATATATCTAAATATAACGGTGAATAATATTTTTTTATAATATATATTAAACTATATGGTATATTATACATCTACTATTCGGATAGAGATAGTTAAAATTTAAAATTATATTCGTATCCGTATACACACATATATTTAGGTATCGAATATTCGTATTTAATTTTTAAATACGGATTCAAATTCGAAGAAATAATATCTAATCCGTTTGCACCCCTATACCTGATCATGTTGAATCCTCGTAGCTGGATCGAAATTAATATGGTGTCTATTTATAATGTAAGGGTTGCCTTGAGATTCGTGTTAGACTAAAATCGACGACTGATCGCATTCTACACGATCAGGTATTGCACTGGATCTGAATTCGACCAACAATGCCTCAAACAAGCAAAAGCAAAATGATTCCCTTGAAAATCAATGTCTTTCATCTTTTCAACGAAATTTTTCTTGCATATCATTGTATTTAACAAACATTATTTTGTCCCAATCTGTTTGGTTAAAGTAAACTTCTTTCACCAAAAGAATGTTTCATTCGGCTCCGCCCCTGTCAGTAAAACAACCCACCACTGCTGAAAGAAATGGAGAGAGCAGTTTGGTGTGACATTGCGAATTTGTGATGGAGACAAAATGTGGGCACCATAACGCCATGGCATGCTCGATCCTTGCTTCATTGCCTACCTGTCATGGCCACTATCCTACAAACTTTTATTTTCCCATACAGCCAGTCTGAGATAGCGATCACTGATTCTTCTCTTCTCTCCTTTGTTTTTATTCGTCTCCCTCACACGAGAAATCTTTCAAAAAAAACAAAACTTGCCGTAGCCGTACATTATCTAAGTCTAGCTTGTAAATATAATTTCAGATACAGGGTTAATTACAATAAGAAAAGTCGTTTGACATTAATGTATCGTGAAAAAGTTTCTACAAAAATAATTACTAATCAAACAAAGAAATAACTGAGGCTCGTGTTATTACTGGTCCATGTTATGTCGTTGTAACAGTCGTTCGACCAAAAATTTTGTATTTGAAAAACAAATAAATACAAAAAAAAAAAAAATCTTATATCGATTAAACCTCGACTTTCTAGCTCAATTTAATTTAAATACCGTTCAAATTGTTTTTCGTTAGAAAGATAAAAAAATTGCCTACTTTTGTAATAAATCTCAGTTAGATTGAATTTTAAATAAGTGGTTCTTAAAAAATCTGTTCACGTCTTTCCATAGTTCATACAAAGTATTTACTAATTAAATGTAGAATTGGGTTTTACTAATTTTAATTAGTTGATGTTGATGCATAAGTTATCAATTTGGCAATCCATACTTTCGTCATGATAAAAAAATTCCAACGCATTTGCTACAAAATAAATAATTACATTCACATAAAGTAATTCTAACATTAATCGACAACAAAAAAATAATCCGACAGTTACAACGACATAGCACGGACCAGTAATAACCAAACAAAGAAAACCAACGGAAAATTGATATTTGTCGGGGCCAGTAGTCGATGAGATGAGGACGAATCTTGACCGTTTAGCTGCTCAGATCCAACGGCCAGTGGTAGATTGTTAGTGGATAGAGAGCAGGTGGTGGGGTCAACCTTGGAACCAGCTAGATCAGCTGCAATTAGAGCACGCAAGGCACCGGTGGCAGCAGGAAGATAACGGGTCCCATTTCGCATTAGAAGCCACGTCAGCCCCATAAGCTGACATTCCTGCTCGTGGGCCCCAGTCTCCTTCATCTTTTTTATTGCTGTGGTGTTGCCACCGCTTGTCTTCAACTGTGCAATTAGGAAAAATATAATAATAAATAAACGGCCTATCAGAAAAAGAAAAAAAATTATCCTTTTCCCTGCACGAAAGAGAAATTTGGCTACAATGGTATGATCTAATTTTAAAAGTTCAGATTTGTGCCATTCATACGAGTCTCGTACAACTGGAGAGGAGCTAAACCCGAACAAATGAAGTAGAGATTTTCCATTAGTTTGCATCACTGACAACAAGACCCATACATATCTTAATTTAGTTACGCTCTTCAGCGTGCGTTTCAATTATCACCGACACAGGCAAGCAGAGATCCCCCGTTATGTGCCGACTCGGACAAAAAGAAAAAAGATAAAAAAAAAAAACTGAACTGAGAGTCTCAGTCTCTGACACTATTTTCTATTGGACTGTTAATGTTAGGTCAAACATGCCATCAGAGTGCACCAGTTAGCACGAATCTCTATGCAAATGTGCAAAACCAATAAAACAAAAGCTGCACTGACAATACGTGCTTAAGCAGAGCAACACTAAAAAGGGCCATTACCAGGTAAAAGAATAAATAAATAGAAGCCCATTACTGGGTTGTGTTTTTCTATATCCGACCCTGTAAAATGATTAATCTTTTTTTTTCTTGAAGTTCCACTACAATGGTTTATAATTGTGAAATGATAGAATATTATTTGATCTTTGAAACAATGTAAACACATAATGGTTTTATAATTGCCAATCTAAAAGCATGCGACATTTATTTTCAACAATCCATTTTGAATATCAAAAATTAAAATTGTGAGGACCTGAAATAATTTTTTTTTTAAGAAAGTAGTTGTATAAATAACTCAGTCTTTATTGGCACATTATATTTTTAAAATTAAAAGAACAACATGATTTTACGTAGGGTCGGTAGGGATATCTGTTTTGCTTGATCAAGTGCATTATAGAAGATAAAAAATGTTCTACCTATGCAAAAGACATGATCATATTCCGTTCCAAAACCTTCAACATACTACATGCTGTCTTAATTTGTGAACATACGCATTCAGATTTTGCTGCTAAATGCATGCGTTCATATTTCACCTCTTGACACGTGAGATTTTGATAGATTCTGAGTCCAAACGGTTTTTTTTTGAAGGTCAGTTAGCGAACCGCTTACCGACTATTTCATTAAAGTAAGAAAATAAGGTACACAGTTATTTACACCACAGTCCAAACGGTTTTAAACGCGAGTCTAGATCATCTCCCCGAAAACTTGAGAAAAATAAAATAAAAAATCACCCCTTGTTTCTGCATAGGCATGTTGTAATATTTTTTGTCGTTCTAGTCACTTGATCGAAAAAGATAGATACATTTACTAGTTTATTAACAAAATATAAAATATTATCATTAGAAAAAATATCCTCAGAAAGCCAAACATAAGGCGTTTAGTTATTTTCCTTTCATACTCAGTTCAAACAAAAGGTTTTTGAGTATAGTACAAGCAAAGAAAAATAACTGACCCCACCCAAAGAAGAAAAAGTATATTAACTCTTTCGAAAATAGCATATTTTCAAAGGCAATTCGCCCAATTTTGTTATTTGTTTTTTCAATACATTTTTGGGCCTTTGGGCTACTTTGAAACTTTTAGTACTTACTATTTTCACACCGTATAACCAGAAATTTAATTGCACTGAAGTACCTCTACAAACATATTAAAATATTCAGTTTAGAACATGTTAATTTTTATAGATATATATATATATATATATATATATATATATATATATATATATATATATATATTTATGCCATTAAATTCCACAATCAAAATGTCAATGAGGCCGTTTAATTAGTTGATTTACTTAAATGCTAATGCCATACTTGAAAAAAAAAATTATTAACATATATTAGCATTACCAATTTGCCCAGAACAATGTACAAAATTATATAGATGAGATTATTTACGTAAGAAATCGTAGACTCACCAAATTAAGTGCTCTCAAACAGCGACCACACCTGGTCAACCCAGGCCGAGCACAGTCCCTCTCCAGCCGCCTCGCTACACCAGGAACCGGGACCCACATTCCTTCCACGTCAGCAAACATCCCGCTCTGACAGGTCATCCTCCTGAGCTTCACCCCACATCCACAAAGTGCCAAATCACAAGTCCCATTTCCACGTGGCAACTCTACCCCCTTCTCTCTCAAAACCCTGTCCACCGCACCAGAGCAAGCCTCGGCATCGTCGGGTAAAACGGGTAACGGGTCGGGTCGGGTCGAGGGGGAAACACTCGAACCAGCTGTAGCTTGGAGAGAGGTGGCGGCATATGCAGCGTACAAATAAGCGGCTAGAGAAGGACAGCATTTAGAGAGAGAAAGGGGAGAAGAGGCAGGGTTGCATGAGGTAGAGAGAGAAGGGAGGAGAGCATCGTTAGGGTTTAACGGGCACGTGTGAGAGGCAACATCGGATTGCTCGGGGAAGGCCGGTATAGTGGTACCAAAGGTACCAGGTGTGGTACCGGTGGTATTGGTATCGGTGGTGGAGGGGATGACGAGAGAGGGATCCGGTATGGCTGGGAGGGAATGAGATAGGGAGAATAGAGAGAGGAAAAGAAGAAGAACTTGGGTTGGAGCACACATTGTGTGAGCTCTGGTTCTTTTTTTAGCGAGGATTGCTAGAAAATAGCCAATGCTCCTTTTCTGAGAGAGAGAGAGAGAGAGAGAGAGAGAATGAGAGGGGTGAAAATGAAAAGTGAAGGAATGAGTGTTGAGGGTATGATGAGGAAGTGAGGATTGAGAAGAGGGAATGATTAGATTGGTTGGTGGTGAGTACTGGTGAGCTTTTGCTTTTTGTTGGATTAGAGGAGATGGTGGAGAGAGATAGAGAGGCCTAAGCAGCTCAGACGGTGCTGGACTGCTGCAGAGTGGGGAGCTTTGCTTTGCTATGTTCCTGGCTTGATATAGTGTTACTGTGTGATTCCCCACCTTTTTTGTTGCCAATTCGGAACATGTAGTAGTGAATCACCGCGGTAAATGTAACATGCTTTTTTTGAGAGTGGCTTGACAGCGGCTGTCAAGGGAATAAATGTAACATGCTGTTAAAAGTTTTTATAGTTGGTATAATGAAGTCTAGAGCCAAATTACATTTTGACATGAAAAAAATAAAAGTATTGAAACATCTTAAGGAACAGGACTACAAGTAATTGTTGGGAATTTAGGATACTTTTCTTTTGTTTTTATTGTCATGGACATTTTGAAATAGGAGTTAAATGTGTGGTAATTTTACAGTATATTCTAATTTTTTATGCATATTGGCAAAACGGTTTAAAAATATTTGTTGAAATGCATATTATTTATTGTTTTTCAGTTTTGTAAAATAATTATAGTATTCTCCCTTGACTTAAATTAAAGAGTTCAGATTCATTTTCATCCTTTTTTTTTTATGAAAATTCACGATTAAATTTTATTTAATAAAAAATTGTCTTTCCATTCCATATTTCTAAATTCATTTATCTTTCTTGTGCTTGACTTCTTCTTCAATTCTAAATTTCTAGATAAATTTTTGCTCACCATTATTTTGTTTCTTGTCATTGAACTATATACATTCTAATAAATTAGTTTTGCATTGACATTACACGACATATTGCTTTGTAATTTTATCGCTTGCATTTATATTTAGTATCATTGTGTATGCATTATGACAATTTTGAAATTTCCGAGTTAAAATTTGTACGGACAATTTAAAATTACGAAAAAAAAAAAAATTTGTGCAGATTTGAACCATCCATATAATTCAACACAGAAATATATTACCGGACATTGAATCAATTTCATTGGAAACTCCCCTACCCCTTTCAGAGACATATCTGAATATAAACTCGATTATTTGATGCAAAATTCAATATTTATTCACACCCAAATACATTTTAGTGAGTATTTTTATTTTCCTAATATAATTCTCTTGTGTGTTACAGACAGTATCTGAATTTTTATTGATCGATTGCTTATTCTTTCTGGTACCAACCAACATTATTAGAAAGCTAAACAAGGCACCCAATAATTTTGGAATAACTCACAATACAATTCGCCACACTGAACTGCACCAGAGAAGCCGATCCTTGTTTGACTGGTGGAGTAAGAGGTTTATAATAATAAAGGCTACAAGTTAATAATATTGTATAGTAATGTTAAAGATTAAAAACAATACAATCTGGAATTCATGAATCAAAATAGGTTTAAGGATAACAGACAAGAGTAGTGACTAAGATAACACACATTATTTTTATTCCAACGAGTTTGCACGCACGAATTGATGATGGTCATTAATGCAATTGCAGAACATCATGCGAAATCATGGATTTCTTTAACTTTTTTTTAGTACAAGATCTCTTTAACGCTTGAGTGGCTCTATCTCATTTCTGCAGTCGGTCAAGTCAAGGTTACAGCAGTTTACATGTATTCTCGAGTCCGCAGACCATCTTTTGAATTTAATGCATCGAAATTGAATTCGTCCGATAGATCCGTGCAGAATTGATCACACTAATAATAAAAGCCCTCCTGCGTTATAGACGGAAGTTGGATTGACTCCGTTTAAAATTAGACGGCTGAGATGTATTAACACAAAATATGTCTTTTTGAGTTAATGCAGACGATGCGGATCCTAATGCATCTCGGCTGTTTGATTAGAATCGGAGACTCGGAATCAATACAGTCCATGCCTATAACACACGGAGCCCTTTAATATTAGTGTGAATTTCAATCGGACAATCCAGATACATTGACGCATGTTCCGTTAATGCAGAGAATACGAATTATGTATTCTATGCAACCATTATTATGTAACCTAATATACAGTTGAAAAGGGGAAATTGCTAATATGCTATGCATAACACAGTGGGCCTCCGTGCTACGGCTCAATATTTGAATTTTCAAAATTCTAACGGTCGATCCGAACCGTTCAACATGATCTCCATATGAATATGTACTTGCAAACCAAATTTACATTTTTTTTTAGAATTTTTTTACTATTTTTTAGATAGATAGAAAATCACTTGATCTGAAAATTCTATACCATTCAGATCAAGTGTTTTTCTACCTATCTAAAAAATAGTAAAAAAATTCTAAAAAATGTAAAATTTGATTTGCAAGTACATATTTATATGGAGATCATGTTGAACGGTTTGGATCGACCGTTAGAATTTTAAAAACTCAAATATTGAGTCGTAGCACGGAGACCCTCTATGCTATGCATAGCACCGTAGCCAACTCCGTTGAAAAGGCATCAAATTACTTTTTCTTTAAAAAGAATATCACAATCAGGCTTCGGTTTAGACGTATTTAAACCCTGTCAAACAGGATTTTGAAGTTTGAACCTAAGGAAAATAATATATTAGTTACACAAACTGTTAAAGTAAAAAAAGATAATTATCTATTTATCGGAAATAGCAATACATGGGAACTAGACTTCATGACCTGTGATCCTTAAAAATCTTGAAAATAAAATACTGATTTTTTTAAAAATAGAAATAAACAAATTTATATAAACGAAACAAACACCCAACATGTTGGATGTCCGAAAAGCAGCTTTACGGTGGAGGGTGAAAGATGCCGAGTACGAGTACATATTTTCTAATTTTACGAAAATTCAATACATTGAGTGCTTGTTTCGTTTAAATGAATTTGTTTATTTCTATTTAAGAAAAATCTAAAATGCTTGAAACCAATTTTAGTTCATCGTTAATTTTTACGGTGTTTTGCAGTTATATTTTAGTTCCCCATTAACTCGTCATAATCCTTTTAAAGAACTAATTAAGCGCAGCAATTGGTTGTATATATTGCTCCTTTAAGGATTGCATAGAGAAAGGGGGAACGACATGTGATGAAACGACCACATTCTAAGCAAGCAAACAAATAAATAAGCAAGATCGAAATTAAATATTGTGATTAAGGATAATTGCAATTATTAATCCCAGGTGCTTAATGCATTGTTGAACTGATGAGATAATTGTATCGCCTCTCCTCCTAGTAGTGCCAACAGCCATGCTCATATCATGTGAGGTGTTCTCAGCCTAATAATTGATACACATATTGCCCGTGAATGGCCCCCAAATTCTACCATCACTCTGATTGCTCAATTTTCTCTCCTATTTTAGACCAAACGTAATATATCCGTGCCCCCCCCCCCCCCCCCCCCCCCCCACACACACACACACACACACACAAAATAATAATAATAAAAAATAAGTATCATAAAATAATATAGAATAAAAAGGGAGAGAGAAAGAGAGGACGTCTCAAATTTTATCATCACATTCATTCTATATGTACACAAATTTTTATGTTAACATTTAGATATATACTTTTTGTGAGATGGTATATATATTATGTGAAAAAAAAAGTTGCATACGAATCTAAGCTCTAGCAATCTGACTTCAAACACTGGTTTCATATGTTTACTAATTATATTAAGCTGAAAATCAATTGAGTCATAGAGCTAAGATCACGACGTAACTAGAAAATATCTATTGAGAAAGCTGAAATGTAAAATGCATAATGCATAATGTGTAATAGTTAAAATTTGAATTCAAGTTTTCATGGTTACGAAGTGAAATTCTAACTACTAAACTACATGCACGTATTAACAATTTATGAGGTCGCTAAGCAATATATACACTTTAAAAAAATAATTAAATTACAATATACATATGATTAAAAAAAAAATTAAAATCATGAGATAACTAAACATTCCCAAGTCAAACAGTAGATCCACGGTGGTAATAGCAGTTCTTTTGTGAATAACTTTTATTTGACAATTAATATTTTTGTTAATCTTATAATAAATTCTGATATGTAAAAATGAGTATTTTATGTTATATTAATGGCTTACTTCAATTTGAGTATGATAATTACAGGCTATGTTTATTCATGAGATATGAATAAACTTGTAACACTTAACACTAACACAAATTCACAACAGAAGTGAAAATTATTTAAAATTAAAATTTTAAAAATACACAACTATTATTAAC
Organism: Carex myosuroides; assembly: GCA_028015225.1. Taxonomy (NCBI): domain Eukaryota; kingdom Viridiplantae; phylum Streptophyta; class Magnoliopsida; order Poales; family Cyperaceae; genus Carex; species Carex myosuroides. The sequence goes on from CM051474.1 coordinate 10,346,837, forward strand.
TGTTTAGATAAAATTATTTGATCTCCAATCAAATATTTTCAAAACGAAAATGTTTTATATTTTAAATCACATCAATTTAATTAATGTATATAAACATACACAAAAGTATATAATTAACACATCTGTACATTTTCTTTATTTTAACAGGTTGCTACAATAATGTCTTTTGCTGTCCTAATTAAGAACCATCTCTTTTCCAATTAAATATATAAATGCCAATCTGCAGAAGTTGTTCAAGCTGTCTTTACTTTGGTATACATACATTCAAAACCGAGGCAGCGCTTTATTATAGAAGATTCATTTTGACTCGTGAACTTTTTTGTGTCACGGGTAAGTCTCTTGGATCCGTATCATCTCAGGTATCTTACTCAAGCAAATTGAAACGGACGGCTCAGATTAATTTTATCTGGACCAAACTCAATCTGGTGTCTATAGCGACTGTAGGTGATCTGTTTTTGAGATTCGTGTCATGTTAAAAGAACCATCCGATTATAATTTGCTTGAGTCAGGTAACCTGAAGTGATGTGAATTCAAGTCTCTTTGGATGGAGGCCTTCCGCCCTTTCCTTTGGGTTCTGGTCCAGCCATTTAATTGCATCCTAAAGTACCTTAAAAGGGATGCAACGACAGCTTGCTTCTAAAATTTTGCGTTGCATTATACTGGATTACTGACTCAACATTTTTGTAATGAAGGAAATCCTGAAATCATTTTCTCCGGTCTACTCTCCATGATAAACACAAATTTAGGGCAACACAAAAGTAGGATTAAATCTTAATTCACACTAAAAAGTTTATGTTCGGTTGTCTTAATTTGAGAGTAAAACTTAAAAAGTCTTAATTCTAAGATAGATGTGCTTTAAGGTTCGGATAGAGAATTAAAATTCGGACAAAATGAGGCCAAAGAGGATATTTTAATTCTCGCTAAAGAGTCGATGTTCGGAAGAATTAAACACTAATAAAGCTAAAGGAGATGAAAGAAAACTTAAAGAAGCTTAATTATTGGAAGATAAACCCTATATATATATATATATATAAAAACATAAAATATGAATTATTTTGATATTAGAAAAATGAAAATCTAACGTTTTAATTTTCAGTTAATATTTACAAAAGATTTTTCATCTGAATTTTGAATCCACGACATCATAAAATATGACATTTTATATAAAATAATTAAGGTATATATGAGATCCCAAATGCAGGTAATTATTTATAGTTTTATACTTCTAATAAAAAGACTATTTTTCTGAAGGATAATATTCAGATATTATCCATAATAAGTTCAAATATACTGAACAATATAGAAAACCTACAGAGTAAGCAATTTCTTTTTTAAAGAAATATGGAGATCTAGCTAACTAGTTTTCAGATTCTATTGATATAGACACCTATAAAGTGAAGGAACCAACTCCGCTGCTCGCCAAATAGGCGAGCAGGACCTGCTTTTCTAAATCGAACCGTTCATCTATGTTGAGATCCGTGCTTGAAAAAAACTCAACGGTCTGATTTTGAATAGCAGGGTCCTGCTCGCCTATTGGCGAGCAGCGGAGTCAGATCCTAAAGTGAACTGTAATGCTCTTAAGTGAACAATATGTAATAAATACATATGTTTATTGGTTCGGTCATAATCGATTTAAATATATTTTTTTCCCTTCGGTATTAAATTTATGATTTCAGCACTGATAATAAAGTGGGATTTCTTCCATTTTAAAAGATAGGAGTGTATAGCACCGCCTGACTTATCTGACAATATTCTATTATTAGTTACTTTTACACGATAATTTTTTTTAATTTCAGGGATAGGTTATTTTTTTGTAAGAGGCATGTTAAGTTTTATAGAAATTACTAGTTAAATTATGAACAATGTAAGAAAAATACTTGTCTAAGAAAAGAAATAAATATCAACTTTTCATGTTACTATTATTATTTATACAAGAAATTGGTCATACTGAGCGGTTTAAAATGTTATCAACTAAATTCTTGCAATGTTCTTTAATTTTATCAAATTTGATAGATAATATATCTAATTATATAAAATATATTTATAATTATACTTTGCTGATTTTGATCTGCTCTTTTTGTGTCATTACGGTTGTCAAATAAAAAAAATGTCCATTTTTTATTTTTATATATATCATATTTTATATCACATTAAATCAATATTAAAATTGTCCTTTCGTTTGGGGTGTCTAGAATTTTTATATTTTTACGTTTCATCCGTCTTTTAATAAAAAGATGATAGAATTTAGCACCTGTTCCATGTTTAACGAACACACTGAAATTTTTATATTTACCGTTAAAAAAATAAAAATAAATAAATAAACCATGATTTTGTGAGAATTTCATATTTATCATGGACACAATTTGTCGTTGTGTCCACCAAAAGGTGGAGAAATGTATTGGTTCCTACTCAATTTCGACACCTTCGGTCACCCTTTTGGTAACCGCAATTTGTCGTTGTGTCCATGATATCAGAAAATTCTCACGAAATCGTGGTTTACTAATTTATTTTTTAATGGTAAATATAAAAATTTCTGACGAACACAACCTCAATTAGTGCGTAATATTTACCTTCTCTTGTTTTAACCCCATTAATATTATAGCAAACTAGAAGTAAGCCTCGCTTTGCTTCGGCAGCTATTATCGAGAGGAGCATAAAAAAATTGTATCAGGATATTACCGAAAAAACAAAAGATAATTAACTATTAAGATAAACATCTAATTATATATAAAGTTATACCAGTTATAAACATACATAACAAAAACTGTATAACTATATATATTACATCGGCTAACAAAAACTATACAACTACGACTATTACATTGATTGCTATTGCATAGTAAATATTGGCTTTCAATTCTGTTTGGGGAAGGAATAAGTGCTATGTGATAGCATGTTATTCCTTTGTTGAGATACTGCCAAACAGAAGATTTTTAAGTACATTAGTTCGTAAACAGTACTAAGTGTTCTCTTCATCGAGGCACTAAACAAAATGTTATTCACAATTCACAGAAGGTGTCAAAGTTTTTGTAGGGACGATGTATTCATTCTGCCTTGTCTTTCCTCCTACTATCTTCACTGCTGGAAAATTAAGAAAATAAGTCATGTAGCAACTCTTAACAATAAAGTTTAGAAGAACAGTTGCTGGTATGAACAAATTATTAGGTAGACTAATGCTTGTTGATCATAGGAAGGTAAAAGAATGGTTCAATATATACTGAATTAGGCTTTGAAGATGTTACATCAGATTCACTTAGGCCTTACTTATCTATTGAATTTAACATTTGTACAAGATTTTGGATGCTACACGCAGGTAATATAAGGTAGGATCGAAAAAGTAAAAGTTCAAAAAGGAGCTTTAGCTTCTATACAACCTTTTTGGCCAGATTTCATGGAAAATTTCTTTGAAAAATTTGAGGGAAAGAGCAAGTGATCATTAATTAAATAGGACAATAATATATGTCAAGATCGAATAATATTGTATCATCATGCAGTAATTTCATTATGGTATGCATGTTTTATTTGACATAGTATTTGAACATGGATTGGATTATATGCATGGAAAGACTATTGTTTTGCAATTAGTGCATAAATTTAATACAAATATTATTAGAAATTTTGTGCATGCTTAACTTGATATGGTATCTAAACACGGATAATAATGAATTTTAAGAAGAACAGATTCAAGAAATTTCATATTTTTAAGCCACCATCTGTTTTTGTGTATTTAGTTATTTGTGTTTTGGCTGAAGGTGTTGTATTATATTAGAATAAGAATGTGTTACCTTGTTCGCGGCCTTTTTGATGGATTTTCCGGGAATAGTTGCCTCCTTGTGTTTGTTGTGGAAGTTGCCGTAGGGAGCTTTGGTTGTGCTTGAGAGCTGCAATTGTGATTTCATTTTAGCAGGGAAGTCTTTTAGTAAGGAGTTATATGTTGTGTTATGTGCTTTATTCTGTACTTTTTTTTTTTGGTTGGAAAATTGATAATTTTGTTTAAAACTGAATTGGAGAGGTATAGCTGAGCTGGAGAGAAATTAAGTTGGTGATGGAAACAAAATGTTAGTTTTAGTATTAATTGGTACCTGCTTTCGTTGATGTATTCAGATGGGGTTGTTGGTTCGATTGGTACTGTTTTTTCCTTTGGCGAGAGAGATTGTTCAACAGAAAATGTGGGTGGTACAGGGGCTGTTTTGGTTACTTGAAAATTGATAGAGTTTGTTTTGAACTTGCTTCCCCAATGTACAGTGAAGAGAAGTTTTTTCTTTTGTAAGTCTTTGAATTTTGGTGGTAAGTAGGGTCCTTTTCCAGCTGTTTGTTGGGCAAGAAGATCCTTGGCTGAACAGTTGAGCAAGAGCTCTGCTTGTCTTCCGATGAAAACAAATTCAGCCTTTCCAGTAGCATCTTTAACTATTAGGACGAAGTTGAACCTGGGAATGCCAAAAAATTGTTAAAAAGAGTATGGTAATGTTTGTTCAATACTACCTAACAGAGTATTGGAAATATTTTGTTTCATAGACTTAGTATTTTAGTAGATTTACCATGGCTCGGGCTTCTCTATTATCTTTGTCGGACAATGTGGACAGGTGTAGTGCGGCTTTGCAAATTTGATGCGTGTTTTGTGGGTTGGACATGCATTGTAGTACCAGTCGTACTCATCCAGCACTTCATCGATTTCTGCTACGACATTGAACAACTTCTCCTACATTTTGGGTAGTTTATTTAATATGGCAGCATATATAGTCTTGGTATAGAGGAGAATAACTATACACGTGCATGTATAGTTTTTTTAAAGTTCAATTCTACTGGCAGCGAATGATAGGATTTTGCTATTTTTTATTGATTACTATTATGGTGGTAGGGGATGAGTATAGAAGCAAATAATGAAGTTGATTCTATGACTGTGAGTTGGTGTCACTGATGTCTTCTTAGTAGTGATAAACATTGATAAGAAAGAAGTTATCTGTTCTTTTACTTGCTGTCATTTTTTGTGTAGGCCTTTGACATTTTTTCTATTTTTTTTATGCAAAGAAAAAGAGATTCTAAGTTGATGGATGATGGTATAGATTTTGAATTTTATACAATGGTATATGAACTATATAACATGTCGGACTAAGTAATGTAGTAGTATAAGCAGTATTTGTTTGTTTTAGGGGTTCATTAACCACTTTTTTTTTTTGTGGGAGAACATTCACTGCTGTTTTTTTTTCACAGGAAGAAAAAATAGAAATAATTGCCACATGGAGGAAAAATATAAATTTTTAATTTGTTTTATTTACTGGCTGTATTATGCAGGTTTTTCACATGAAGCAATATTTTTGCTCAACACTAAAAAGATGACATGGAAGTTGTATTATGCAATTGCTTACTTGATTGCCTGCTGAGCATATTTCTTTAAGTTTGGCGATAGAAATAGTCATAGGAGTGGAGGCATCTGATTGTGTTTCTTGTTGTGCATTTTCGATTAGCACAGGTTCGATTTTTTTTCCTATCATCCTGAAGTTAAACATTGATAAGACTTTGTAGGGTTAATTGCTTGGTCAGTGGAAAGCTGTAGGGTAAATAATTTAGCTAATGTAAGCAAGTACCTTTGCTGAAATGCTAGCATCTCAGGTAATGGATCTTGATATATACGCGTGGCTGAGTACGTCCTAAGACTCCATTTTCCTGTTATTTTGCAGAGATGTTATTTTTATGTATTAATAGTTTTTAAATAATGATCAGTAGTATTTATTTGTAAATGACATTTAAATAACAATGAATATTTTTTTTTTGTACACAGATAGAAGAATTGTTACTTGAGAAGTTAGTTAGCATAAGAGAGCTAAATGCGAGCACCACGTGCTGTGTTGCTGACTCATGTTCTATCTTCCTCATGTTGACTTGGGGTAAGCAATCTTCCCAGATAGAAATTAATATCTTGTCATCCCTGCCATGTAGTTAATATGAATGGATGCAATGATATATAAAGATATTTTTTTATATTTGAGATTATTTGCAGAGTTGTTTAGTTCGTTGTTTATTTTGATGATAGGAGATATTGTTGTTATTCAGCTAATAGTGCATTGGATATTGTTATTGTTGTCTGAACATAGTATTCGGCATGGCTTTGTTATCCTAATAATTTTATTGACCAAAATAATCAAAATTAGTGGTAAGTGGGATAAGAGTAACTACCAGATATGCAGAAACAATTTTGTTGACAAATCTGTAACGTTACCTTTCGTCCTGTATTTCTATTTCTCTTATGGTCATCGGTCCAGAGGATACTTGTATCTGTTTTCGCTGTCCTATCCAAGTGACTTTGCCAATGACATCTGATTCAGTTTGTAGAATGAACATGGTGAGTATGAAGAATGAAAAAATGTTTCATGTTTAGTATTTTCTTTTATTAGTTGTATAATTATTTACCGACAATAGTCTTGTTCTCTTTGATAGTAACTCCAAGGGTACACAGCGGTATAAAATCAAAGTAGTATTTTGGGAATGCCAAGTCTTGATTTTCTTGTTGAGTGATCTCTGTCGCTCCAGTCAATTGGATACGAACTTCGTGTTGAACTGTTCTAAAGTTTGGTCTTTTCTTGCATGGCTTGAACTTGTATATTTGATAAACACAACCTTATTTTATCTGTTGCACTAAGCTATCTGCATTCTGGTCATCAGCCTCAACATATCCTTCTATTGCGGTTCCCTAAACAAATACAGGTTGTTAGAAACATGAAAAAAATGAGGTAACTAATTATTAGGAAAAATACTTGCCTGTTTGTCAACCAATACAAAATCATAAGAGTAAATGACGTTGTCTAGAGGGTTTCGAGCAGTCTATAGCTTTACTACTCTCCCCATTATTATTTGACGGTGCATTTGTTGATTGAGTTCAGCAAGCGGTGTTATGTTCCTTGGAGTTGTCATCTGGAAATGTTTGTAAATGTGAGAACATTTGGTCAAAGAATCAAGTTGAAAGAGTAATATAGAAACTAAATGAAACTTTGGTTTTGTCATTTGTTTGGTTTACAACTGTTTTGTAAATATAATGACTGGTTGGCTGTTAAAGGTTTTAATATTTGGGTGACTGTTAGTTTGGAAAAACTATTGGTTTTGTGTTGATACATGTCTGTCTCACTTTAGCAAAGTTGTTTATAATTGCCTTTGTAATTGCCAACATGTTTTTACCTAGCATATTTTTTACAATGAGGCAGAAAAAAGGTCAATATTAAGCTCTTGTCTATGATTGTAGACAACAAAACAAACAATACCAGTTAAAATTAATGTATAGAGTATTAGTATCATATTTTAAAATTTAGTTTGATAATTTATTACTTTTTAGACAGTTGAGATAAATTGAACTCTATATAAATTGTTAAATATGCTATTGATAATTTCGACTATAGCTGGAAGAGTTAAGTGCCTATGTTCTAAAATTTTGCTTAAGAAAATAGTCTTTGTAGGAAGACATACCCAAATCACTAAAGATCTCTGTATAGACTATGTTTCGAGTGTAATTCGAATGTTCATTATTTTGATTTTCAATAAGAATTTTAACACCTGATCTAGAAGTGGCTCGAGATAACGCAACATATAACTGTCCATGGGAGAAAACTGGACAAGGAAGATAGATTCCAATGTTATTCAGAGTTTGTCCTTGACTTTTGTTGATTGTCATTGCATAGCATAATCTGATTGGAAATTGTCTACGTTTTAATGTGAATGGCCATTTTGGATCTTTTGCATTGAAAATTATTCTTGGTTTATACACGGTTGTTCCTGTATTAGAGCCTGTCATTATAATTGCTTCTATTATTTTTTCTGCTAATTGAGTAACTATTAGTCTTGTTCCATTGCACATGCCATTTGTTTGATCTATGTTTCGCATTAGCATAATTGGACAACCTATTTTTAATGTCAATTCGTGATTTGGAATGCCGTTTTGTTTGATAGAGTTGAGACATTCAAGAGGATACATTGTTTCGAGTTCCTCTAAAGGAATTGTTGCATTGCACATTGTATCTGAACTAAAATATGTTCGATATTCTGTTGATATCATTTTCAGTATCATATTATTTATGATGTCCACATCATCGTTGGTAGGAGTTACTATTGCTCTTTCTCTCAAATAATCAGGACTTATGTAAAATTTCTTAAAATTATCATAAATGGTTGTTATAATGGCCTCTTTTTTATCTCCTGTTGTCTGTATTAACAAATCATTCGGTATCTCTATCCAGTCAGTTTCAATATCGTCAAACAATTGTTTGGTTGGAATTGTGCCATTTCCTACAGCCAGTAGCCAATCATTGAACGTTGCAGCATCTTTTCTATCTTTTTCAGACATTTGAGGGTGTTGTAGACGCATGTTTGTATTAAGCCTAAAAATGCGACAGTGGGACCAAAGTTTAGATTTTGTAATTGATGCATTAATTGTTTCGTATTTCCCAGCATATTTGATGACAGGAAGAGTTTGTCGGAAGTCACCTCCTAGCAACACAGTTTTTCCTCCAAAAGGTTTCTTTGTGCAAGATATGTCATGTGTGCCTAAAATATCTCTTAATGTTCGATCCAATGCTTCGAAACAGTAGCGGTGATTCATTGGAGCCTCATCCCAAATTATTAGTGATGTTTTGTTGATAAGTTCTGCTAATTGTGTTCCTTTTTTTATGTCACATGTGGAATTTTCATTTATGTCAATTGGAATTTTAAATCTAGAGTGAGCAGTTCTTCCTCGAGGAATCAATAAAGCTGCTAGAGCTGATGAAGCAACTGGCAGAACAATTTTGCCTTGGGATCGTAATGCTGAAATTATTGTTTTGTATAAGTATGTCTTTCCTGTGCCACCATAGCCGTAAACAAAGAAGGTGAAGCCTTTTTGTAGTTGTACTGAATCTAGAACAGCTTCGTATATTATTTTTTGTTCTTTATTTAGTCCGTTGTGTAATGATTTGGCTTCGTTCAACAAATCTGATGCGTTGAAAGATAATTCTTCTCTTAGCAATCTATTTTCAAGTTGTTGTATAAAGTTCTGTTAAGGTTTTGGGAGTCCATAGGTTGATAAGTTTGAATTATTATCAATTAATATATTCTCAATTTCAAGCAATACATGATTTTTTAAATCTGAATCTGATAATGCTGTATTTGAGAAATGATATGTATTTGTTAGTTTATGTACTATGTCGTCTATCATTGTTTTCCAACATTGTTCAAACAAATTGAGTGGATTTGCTATTTCACAAAAAAGCAACATACTTACAAATAATCTGCGCATTTGTAGTCCAGTAGCCCAATTTGATGCCTCCTCAATTGCTGATATCCATTCATTATCGTCTTCTAGTAGACCTAGTGCGTTACATGCTTCTCTATATGTATTGTATGTGATATTATTTATTGTTCGAATTGCTTCAAATGTAGTAGCTCCTCGATTGATGTTAAGAAGCATTCTTAAATAATAAATTTCTCCTTGATTTGGATTAATGTAGTATATTCGTCCTATACGATTTCCTCTCTTTCTTAGTGTCCAAACCTTCTCTTTTGGCTGCCATGTATACTTTTGCGGTATTTCTGTATATGTTAATTTGCATGCCTCTGAATCTCTTTTGTTTAATTCCATCCATTCTGTTAACATTGTTCTATCGGTGTTACCTGAGCTAATTGTATCACTCATATCTTGACCATCGCTAAATATTACATTGTTCATTTTGGGTAAATGAATTGGTAATCTTTCGATACTTGGTATGTTAGAATGAATTTCGTACTGGAACAATCTCCAAGCTGCTTCATGAGGTGTTATGTATCTGCAGTTTAAATATATTTTTATTTCGTTTATTTCTTCAAATTCATCTTGTTTTCTCTTTGTCTTTAATGTATTTGATAACTCTGCAATTGCCCGATCATTGCCTTTGCATATGTATTTAAATAGATATTTGATTAATTTTGATGTGTGATATTTTTCAACATTTATATGAGCTTGGTATCTAACAATCAAGTCAATGTTATGAGGAACAACGAAACGATTATCTAATTTCAATTCTTTTTTCTCAACATATAAATCAGTTTTGCGTCTCCTATAAGTGACAATTCCATCTTCATTTATTGTGGTTCTATCATTATAGTTTTTAGGGAATTTTTTTGAGCATGATCCATTTTTCATGCAGCCTGTTTGAGATAAACCGCTGCTACATGGGCCGTGTATCATAAACTTGGAAACCGCATCATATCCTGTTGGGTCTTCTGTTGGGTGAGGTATTTCAGCAGATATGAATTTGTCAACTTCTTATGGGGTCTTCATTTTGTTATGTTCAGCCAACCACAATATCATGTGAACATGTGGAAGACCTCTTTTTTGAAATTCAATTGTGTACACATCTGTTGACATTTATTAATTGTGTGAGAATAGGATGGTAGGTAAGAAGGAATAATTGACAAAAATGTAAGAATTATACTTACATGCAACAACTTCGCCAAAGTGTTGATTATTTTTTATATCCTGTAGTAGTTTATTTAATTTGATCTTAAAAACGCGTGTCACAGCATCTGGTCTATCTTCTGATTTTTGTTCTGGAAGCAACATTTGGTATATCTCTTGCCATTGTGGATTGCATGTAAACGTTATAAAAAGATCTGGCATCCCTAATTGTCGACATACTGCCATTGCATCATGATAGTTTTGAAGCATGTATCGAAGACTTCCAACATGAGATGCTGGCAATAATATTCTTTTGCCTATGTTTTTGCCAACATTGTGGCCTTGCTGTAATGCTTTTTTAATGTTGTCATAATTTTCGGTTCTTAGTTTTTCTTGGTTTCTTACTATAAAAGATAATCTGTCTATCTCAACTGATAAATATGCATCGACAAGAAATTGTTGAAATAGTCGACCCGATCTAAAAATTGTTAAAGCATCTCCAACGCGAGGGTGGAATCGATATGCATAAAATTCATCCATTGTGACATATTTTCGGTTTATTTTTGATTGGCCATCAATTCTATCAGCATAATTTATTGTTGGATGGTAACCATCTTCACCATATGCAAATAGAAGAGGATATTGTAATGCCATGTAACTTGGATGGTTTGGATGAACACGTTGTAATCCTTCTGTTCGACTGTCAACAATGACATCACAATAATTTTGTTTTCCGCTAATGTCTCCCACTACCAATCCAACAATCTCATTAGCTTTTGGTAAGCAATATTGTGAAAATTTACTTGGTCGATTGCTTATCAGTCTTAGACTAAATTTTTGCATATCAGATTCGTTAAAGCGTTCTTTAAATGTTCTAAAGCATTGTACAATGACATTATGATTGTTTAACATTTGCATCAGATCTAATACAATATCTTCATGCATTTGATGTGCTTTGTCATGACTTTGTAAAGTATTTAATCTATTTTTTAATTCATTTGATGTGTCATACATATATAATTGTGCATATGTTGGTTTAGAACCTTCGGGTGGAATAATTGATCCAATTCGATGACAATTCTGACCAGATACTCTAAACACATAAGGGCCATATCCATCATTTATTTTGTTGTCTATATTGACTCCCATTGATGTAAAAGCAAACATGGAATTGTATGCTCTAATGTTTTCTTTAAAATGACCTGATCTAGGATCTTCTGAAGGTCCTAATAATTTGTCTAGTATGTGTGGTGGATCTTTTAAGGAAGGTATTGAAACTCTGCCTTGCCTACAACAAAGATTGTATTGTGACTTGAAAATAGTTTTTTCAGCAGACCAGTAATACGCTCCGCAATATTTACATATACAATTCGGAGCCCCTAAATCAAGTGGACTCATATATTTTCCTGTTTAATAAATAGAAGCAGAAATTTATAACATAGATCTTTGAAATGAGTGTATTGTTTTAAAACAATTTACTATATTTATATGAATAAGATATGTAAAAAGAATTATTTGTATGTTTAAATATGTACGTACTATGTGAGTTTTGACCAGATTGGTGTAAGGATCGTATTTGAAATTGGTCATCAGCAAGATCTGATCTATTATCAATTTCCTGTCGATTGTTGTCGCAACTGTATGGATCCAATCCACACATTCGAACACATCTTCCCATCACGTATGAAGACCCTTGTCGTACTCTTTTCCCTCTTCTAATTTCTATTGCCCTTAGTTCACTCTGATTGTTTTCGCTCATGACCTAAATCAATATTATCTAAACTGATGATGAACATTCAAACATTGACAAATAACTATAATATTATACTTTGAAGGCACAGTAAATGAACTATTCAATAAATCTACTTAATTGACAAAATCACTACAAATCTATCCAAATTAAAAAAATACAGCATGTAAACTAACCGTTGACTTGTGATGAACCACTCTTTTGCAGCAGATTATTGTCTGTTAATTCGCAGGTTGTTGCTGCAAACATTATCAAGTACATTATTCAGTCATCAGTGCTGTCTGTTGGACAATATGGAGACATAGAAATGATAGTTGCTTTAATAATTGCTCTCCCAACACAGCTCGCAATATTATCTTGCAAATAAAATCTTTACTTTCTTATTGGGCAGGTAATGTCAAGACCAAGGTGAAGTTAGCAGTGGAAGAATGGATGCCCATCCTTGAAGATGCAATTCCTTTAGCCCAATATATGCCTCTGGAGATGGTGGTGTATCAGCCACCTGGGCTTCCAGATCAGCAGTGATGATGTTTCTCCACCAATTTTTGTACTTAACATATCTCATTAGTAACATACAGTGTGGTTTAGTAATAGCCTCGTTATATTACTTTTGGAGTTTAGCTGCCACCAAAGCTTGGTATATTGCTTGGTTGGCTTACATTTTATGTTGCTGCTGTGGTTATTTTCTGATTCTCTCAGTGGCTCTCGGTAGCTATACTTAGCTGATGCTTGACTGAACTTCATTTTGTAATTATGGTTTCATGATTAATGAAACGGGCTCATGCCTCTTTTAAAAAAAAAAATATTCAGTCATCACAGATTTTAGAATGGAAACTATGAGACAGTCAAAATGATGAATATTGAAACAACGACTAATAACTATAATATTATGCTTTAAAGGTGCAGTAAATGAACTATTCAATATATGTATTTAATTGAGAAAATCACTACAAAATTATTTAATTTTAAGAATACAGCAGGTAAACTAACTGTTGATTTGTGAACTGCAAGCGGTGATGGACAACTATTTTGCAGCAGATTATTGTCTGTTTATTCGTAGACTGCCTTCACTTCAAAATGAACCTGCAAACATCACCAAGTACATTATTCCCCTTTCTGCCCTTCTGCTAAGTTAAAATATTAAAAACAATTGTGGAGTAGAAAGGGGTGAGATAGAAAAAGACCAAATATATAGACGTGTGTGTCTGTGTTAAATCCTAAATTCTAAAACTCTAAACACTAAATTCAAGTCTAACAGAAATCCAACAATTTTTTAGCAACAAAAGCAACGTAGTCCATAGAATAGCTAAGAAAAGAAGGGAGAAGAAGGATCGAAGAAAAAGAGACATAAATTTGGTTGCTAAAAAGAGACATTTCAAAACTCTGACTTCGCAGGGTATAGCTTTCAGATTTTTGTAACTATGCCAAACAAATAATTTTCAGAGTTTTGTAACTATGCCAGAAACTCATATCAAAACTCCACTTTCAGAGTAAAGCTATACTACTCTCCCCTTCTCATTTCTGGTATAGCTTTCAGAGTTTTGTAACTACTGCCCCTTTGAGAGTTTTGATCAAATTCCATAGATTATTTGTTTGGCATAGTTACAAAACTCTGAAAGCTATACTGCCCCTTGCATTAAATTTTTAGTACATTGGAGGTAAAATCTATACCCGAAAGCTTCAAAACAAAAGACAAAATTCAGGACACATTAATTCCAGTGCAATCAATTTAGCACATACATGCTTTTCAAAAAAAAAAAAAAAATTTAGCACATAGATTGTAGTAATAAATTCAGAATTATGATGAGATATATACGCTTATAATTCAAAATTTGTTCAGACTTTTATAATGCAAAAAATATATAATACTAATTTGTTTAGAACAAACAGAAAAATAGTAATTTTCATGAATTATTCCAGTATATATCGAAAATAATATGAATATTATTAATAAAATTCGTAAATTCATGAATAATAGTTAATTATTCGGGGACACATTTGTCTATTCGATCATGAAGGTATTGAAAGAGAATAATATAAATATAATAACATGAATATTATTTAAAAATAATCAACTATGCATAACATATCTACAAAATTATGATAATGGAGAAAACCAACTTCTCTTCTCCATCTCCCATCCTATTTTTTACGTGTACAATTATTTTGGGGGGCGGTTCACTAAAGAGTAAAGAGAGGCTCAAATAAAAGAGAATCAGTCTGACTTCGCAGGGTAGCTTTTATTTAAAAAAGAAATGAGAAGTGGAGACTTTGATCAAAATTCAAAGCCTTATATTTAAATAATTTTCAAGGTCCCTGCTTTGACCAACTGTGTGTTTCTGCTACTTTTGTCAACCTTCATATTAATTTCACTACTATGATTCAATCATTCAAATGCTTGAGCGGTATGCTTTACCCAATACCTAATGGAGTTAACCCTAAATCATAAATTCTAAAACTCTAAACCCTAAGTTCGAGTATAACAGAAATCCAACATTTTTTTAGCAACGAAAGCAACGTAGTCCATAGAATAACTAAAAGAAGAAGGGAGGAGAAGGATCGAAGAAATCTAACCTTAAAGTCGCAGCAAAGGATATTCGCACAGGTGGTTGGAGAAGCGGCTCAAGGAGGCTGGGGCGCAAAATTGCACAGGGAGAGATTGTGAGAGTGAGATTCGCGAAGGGAGATCGTGCACTGGGAGAGAGAGGTGTGGGGCCGTGGAGGGAAGTGAAGTTTCTAGAGAAGAAACGATGGAGAGTAAGAATGGGTAAGGCGGCAGGGAAGTGAAGTTTCTAGAGAAGGCAAATACATAGGCAGAAAGGGGACAGTGGAAAAAAAAATAGAAGGCTTAGTTCATCTTCACCGTTAGATTTGAATCGGACGAACTACATTTAAGGAGTGTTACTTTAGGGAGTGTTACTGTACATGATACTATAGAAAGTACTGTAGCGTGGCCTATGAGGATTATATATATATAATAGATTGGAATATTTCAGTATCCAAAACCCAAGGCTTAGATTCCTAACCGCACTGAATGAAACAAATTATAAATTAATTAATGGGTAAACCCCTAACACAGATACCGATAAAGAATGAAGATGGTCACCTCTTAAAAGCCGCATTGTCGTTGAAGTTACGGTTTGATTACATTGATATAATTTTCCGTCATAGAGATGTAGGATCAAGTTTCAAGAAAGACCGAATTGGATTTTTATTTGAAAGGATTAGGGCTGCACAAAAAATTCGTAGTTTGTAATTCCATTCGAGTTTGATTCGAAAAAGTTTGTAAAAAGTTCGATTTGAAATTGAGTTCGTTCGAAATTAATTCAAACCAAATTCAAACTGGACCTAGTTCGTTCGAAATAGGTTCGCAAAGCAAACTTAGTTCGAAATTAACTCAAACGTGAACCGTTGGTTTCAGCTGATAATGAACTTTAATATTTTATTTATGATAATATTTGGGTTTATAATAATTATAAGACTTTGGTGATTGTTTTGTACTTCTATTGATATTTAAATTGTACTTTGAATACTTTGGATATTTGAAAACTTTGGTGATGTTGCTCCTGTTGGATATTTGGAAAACTTTGGATTTTGTAATTGTACTGAACTTTGATTGATTGTACTAAACTTTGGTGTTTGATATAAATTTTGGTATTTGTAATGAACTTTGATATAAACTTTGGTGTACTGTGTAATTAGAATTCAGAATGCCTGAGTTTTTATTGAAGTGCTATAATTTCAAACTATGGCCCAGCCATAAGTCGTAACTCGTAAGTCGTAACAAAGTTCGTAAAAGTTCGAAATTGAGTTCGTAAAAAAATTCGATTCGAAATTGAGTTTGTTCAAAATTAATTCAAACCAAACTTAGTTCGAAATTAATTCAAACCAAACTCAAACTGGAGATAAGTTCGATTCGGTTCGGTTCGTTTGCAGCCCTAGAAAGGATGGGCATGTATAAATTTGTAATTAAAGAATGCTAAAATGTGTTCGAAATTAAAAAAATATTTGGTGAAATAAACGGTAATGCAATATTTTACAAAAGAAGGGATCATCTGAATATCTGATCACTCAAAATGAATTATCTCAACAATATTTTTTACATATAAAATATACATTTATTACATTAGACATGATCAATTTCATGCACACATTTTGTATATATAAAAAAGATAAATATCTTAACCTAATATATAGAGTTGCATTCTGAGCATCTATATCTCTAATATTATTAGAGTTTTTAAATTGATGTGACAGTTTCTAATTCAGTTTCAGAGATGTGGAAGAGTTTCTTATTTAGAAACTATGCATTAAAATTTCTTATTAAGAAACTGTTTATAAACTCCATGCTGATCAAATAATTGGCTTAAATTATTTTTCTTTTTTAATTTGTTGCTGACATGGTATAATAGAAACTCTAAAATTAATTTCAGAGATGTGAGAGTTAGAAACTTTAGAGATCTTAATTTTTAAAAGTGGTTAACAATTATTTAGAAACTCATTTAAATTGCTGAGATATAGATGCTCTACCCGTTAGTTTGGAAATCACCGTTGAACTTATATTATATCTTTTTCCATTTATCATAAAAGAAAGTTAATTTTCATTGAGTCTTTTATCTCTTATCAAACAAAACAAATTATTAGAATATCATATACTTTCATCATGAGGTAGTTTTTGAAGGATATGGAATTTGATTAAAGACCTCGTATTCTCAGGGACAGATCCATGATTTTTGTTAGGAGGGCAAAAGAATATCGAATCGGATTTAAATTCATTAACTAATTGAGTACTCGATAAAAATAATATTTTAACTTATACTTTCCAATACTCTGACTTATAATTCTAATGCTCTAACTTATAATTATAATTACCAATCATAATTCAAAAAATTTATTTTAATTTT
The DNA here is from genome assembly GCA_028015225.1 of Carex myosuroides. Lineage (NCBI taxonomy): Eukaryota > Viridiplantae > Streptophyta > Magnoliopsida > Poales > Cyperaceae > Carex > Carex myosuroides. Next base: position 10,363,884 of record CM051474.1, read on the forward strand.
AATTATAAATTTAATCCGAATTACAAATCAAACATTCAGAAGGAGTAAAAAAAAATTTAGAGAAGACAAAATCAATCGGTATCAATAGATCTCCACTAAAATTTAAAATTCAAAAAAAAAAGCTGCCACCCTTAATACCATGTGGGTCCACCCCTGGATATTCTCATTATCTCATAATATGTTGATTCTGCCCTGCATATCTATAGATTTAACCTGTATATTTTTAATTATTAAATTAAACAATGCAGGTAAAACACAACTCAATTATGATCGACTCATTTAAATTTGTCAAACCAGTTCATATCGGTGTCCCGTGAATTTCATATCACCAGAAGAGAGATAAATCCTCTGTTCTGCTTGATTTATTCATCGTTTCATCTCACTTATGAAAAAAATTACAAAAACTGGTATGACACTTAAAATTTCACTTACATAAATATAAAGCACTTGTTTATTTAGCAAGATTTTGAAAGTGCCACAAGTTTTTTCAATTACTTTGCAAGTAATATGAGCCACAACTGTTGAAAAATGTTTTTTTCGCATTAACAATTTTTAAATTACAACAATGAAAATACAGTGAATTTTTATATAACATTTTTTTTATTACTGATGTGATAAATAAATTTAGTTTTACTATTGCAAAAATAAAACAGACCCTGATAACAGTCCCGCACTCCAGTTCCTGCACTGTCTCCGCACTGTAACTACCATAACTGTCTGGGACAACTGCAAAAACTCAACGCTGAATTTTTTTTATAAAGTATTAATATCTATGCACACAATATTTATGCATATGTACGAAAGTATTTATATCTATAAGGTCAACAATTTTTACGTAAATAATGGTCTCCTCCAACCAAATCCCCAAACGTCCCCACACCATAACTACTATAACTTCCTAGGGGGACTGCAAAAACTCCAACGCTGAATTTTTTTTCTAACATATTAATACATATGCACGGAAGTATTTATACCTATGCACGAAAGTATTTATACCTATGAACAATTTTTATGTAAATAATTGTCTTCCCAACAAAATCTCTCAAACGTCTCTGCACCATAAATATATGTGGGAGACCACTCAAAGTAAATAAGGGGGACCATACACATTTCTAAAAATATAATATTACCATAACTATCTGGGGGACCGTAAAACTTGATATTTTTGTACATATGACGCTGGATGATGTCTAAAAGTATTAATATCAAGTATTGCTAGTATTTATATCTATGCAATGAATTATTTATATGTATATATATTGTACATAGTTTAATCTTTAGGCATTTGCAAGTTACATATCGAAAATGAGTCCGGCTACTATACCACTAGTGGCATTCCAAACTAAATAACACCACATCTTAAACCATTGGATCTACTTTAATATTCGTGTACAAGATAGCGCTGGAATGACACTAGTGTCTTGTACGAATATTAAAGTAGATCCAATGGTTTAAGATGTGGTGTTATTTAGTTTGGAATGACACTAGTGGTATAGTAGCCGGACTCATCGCAAATACATCAGATCCATAACATCTATGTCAGCTTTTCTGTCTTAATGTATCTCAAATTATCAGCTTTTTAGATGATCCCTCTGAAGAAGAGAGAAATTCTAAAAAATAAGATTTCTTTAGTGTAGTTACTTCGTTCTCTATTTTTATTTGTATGATCTTCAAGAATAGAATTGAGTGTCTACTCAGCTGAATATAGAATATGTTCATGGTTATTTTATTTTTTAAGGTACAATATCTAATTTTGTAAGTATTTATGCCTATTTATTTCATATGAGAGTAACTATTTTTGTTCGAGGAAGGTTGATGCGGGGACGATTGGGGAAGGTTGATGCGGGGATATAGTCTCCACTACTTCATTAGAGAAAGGTTGACGCGGAAACCATTGAAAATTGAAAAATGAATGATCATAACAAGTTACGCATCAAAGTATTAATATTATATTTTTTAAGTATTGATATTTTATCTTCCAAGTATTTATACGTATAAAGATTGACGCGAGGACGAATGCGAGACTGAAAAAGGAACCTATATAATTAGTGAAAACTATAGTACAATATTCCTCTATTATTATATTATTACTGCAGAGGCTGAGGAGAGACCGTAAATGGAAGATTCATATAGCTTAAAGATCTGGTTCTGCCTTTTCCTCAAGCCCCGTGATTTGGTCCCCTGCAGTGTGGATTCAATGGAGGAAAAGTATCCTCCCAGGTACCGTAAAAGATTCTCCTCACTTTACGGTATGAGATTAACTTCCATCCTCTTTTAGATTCACGCTATCGTAGGAGATAATATTATTGGGTTTTGAGATTTGTATGAAGTTAAAAAGAACGGTCCAGATTCAATAATTCTATAAGATTATCTATTACGGTATCGGGGAGGATCTGAAGTCCTGTATCTCGCCAATTGGATCCGCATCTACAGCGCGGCTATAGTTGCATTGGCACTGCGACTACGTGTCCCATATTTTGGACGAGCTTTAAGATAATGTAACGATAAGGGTGCACAAGAATAATGAGCTTTTGTAAATAATTTAAATCCACTCGATTATATTAATTAAATTGATTTTTGAAATCAGCCCTTCCATAGATGCATCAAACTCATCTAATTAACTTTTTACATGATTTTTTTTAGTTATACGAGTTAATCAGATTGTAATTTTAATTAAATTTTCTAAGATAACTTTTTTGTTATGTTAATTTTATATTTAGAAAATTAATAATGTTACAGAAAGAAAGATAAATACTAAATAAAATAACATACAAATAATTGAGCATTAATAAATGGGGTGAAATTTCCTTGCTATTTTTCTTTAGTTAATTAGATAATAAAAATAGTTCTAATACAATTGAATTTAACTTAAAGATTAAATAACAACATATAGCATTCATAAAGAAAATCAAAATGGATACATCCTAACCAAGTAAAAACAAAATGGATTGGATGGTTCGAATGGGGTTGGAGGGGTTGTAATTTTTTATACCCCTAATTACTATCTTTTAAGGCATAATATTAATATATGAACCGCTTAATTCGAATATATACTTCATAATTAGGAGGGTTAAATTTAAGATTTTTTTTTACCTATGCCACATTATCAACAGTTCCATTATTCGATGTTATTCTCTCTTATTATTATTATTATTATGATCGAATAACTCAATTTTTTTCGTGCTCTCTCTCCTTATTTAAAAGAGTTTGTATATCCTAATTGTATAAAATATGACACATTTGTGGTCATATTTTTGTATGACTTCCCAATGGGAATCTTATTCATTTTATATAATTTATTCATTTTTTTGTCTCATTTTCATTTTCACTACAATCTAAGTTAAATGAAAGGTTTAATTTCTTTATACAGTCATCATCAAGCTGCAGAACTATCATGATACATCCTGTACTAGTTGAAACACCTGAAACGAATTGGCGCGAAATCTCATTTCTATCATTTTAGTTGAGCTTCATCAATTGCTCCATGTCACAACTCACAAGGGCACACTGCAACATTTTTTGGGTATGCAACGGAAGATAAATATCCTCAGACTAATCATAGGATTCCAATTGTCCCTTTGACATCAAGTGATGTGCATAATTAATAATTCAAAGAAGAGAATGCTCGACAAAGAATATATTTCCTAATAATTATTGGGTACGGACTATTTTGAAAAAAAACAAATCTGATTTTTTTTGGATGATTTGGTTAATATTGTTTCACATGCAATAACATAATATTTCTGTTTAGATCCGGACTGTTCATTCAGAATCTTTACGATTATTAAAAAGATCTGTACATTCTACCTCGGGTTAGATTGATCCGGATTCTGATAAAACAATTCGGATCTAAACAGAAATATTATGTTACCTTAGAGGATATGGACTCGTTCAAAGTAAGGCTCATAATTTTTGGAAACAAAAGTAAGGCCTGTATGCTTTTTATTGTTGGTCGCAAGGCATCTGCTTATGCTAAGCCTTTGAAGTACTATTAACTATCTTTGCTAATACTAATTGTTGATTGAAGGTTTATAACCAGACATCTAGTGCGGTACCTACCGTGTAGAATGAGATTTGTATTGTCCGTTTTAAGCTGGTACGATCTCAAAGCAGACCCCTATCATCCAAATAGACACCAAATAATTTTGTTAATATGTATTTGGGCTTTGTTAGGTTGTGGCAAGGGACAAATTTTGGGCTTATAAATATATTGAATGACAAAATCAGCCCAATGATGGCCTTGCTATGATGCCTATAATTGTCCATGGAATTTTGACCCAAAAAATACACAAAGCTTTAGTTTTCCTTGTGTTAATTTCATTCATTATCCTGGGGAGGAAGATCATACCATATTGCATATATGGCCTCTGTAAAATCAGAATTACATCTCATAGGCTGTTGGAATGACTATGTTTCACATGTTTTCTTATTCATGAATATTCTAAAAAAAATAGACAGAAAATTTAGACACCTTTGGGATTAATTAGAGATTAATACATTGATAATGTATCATGCTTGCAGCGAATATGTGATTTTGTTTTTTTGTAAGGTAATTCTTTTGTATGGTGGGCATCAATATCCTTTTTTTTTTTTTTTCTTAGTGAACATTTTTTTTTATTAACCCTCGTCAAAATTGCAATGCGTCACTCTTGACGAAAACACTTGCTAGTTGTGACCTGTTATCAACCTCTTATGGAAAACAAATTACTAATTTGGATCCATCTCCGATCATATCAGACACGTTGGCACCACAAATCAAGGCAGAATCAATTATTTGATGTATATATTGACTTTACTGATAGATGAAAGGAATAGAAAACTGTTACTACTAATTATATGTAGAGAAAAATGCTCATTAAGCGCCGTATCTTTTCTTGAGAAGTGACATTAATTATTTGATCATGTACCACATGCATGCATGCCCTGAAACGGATCAACTTGGGCATCCGTAAATAGGTCTTTCCAGACTATTATTTTATTTCCATAAGATTTGCATTTCTAAACTCCATCGAAGTTCATAATATAAAGCATTTCTTTGTGTTACATACAAGTTCGTGGATGACTAATATAAGATATCATTTTACTCTTTTCTTATTCCATTCCTTTTATACAGGGGTGAACACAAATCCGACCAATCCGTTTGATCTTACCAACTTGACTTGAAAATTGATGAATTTGTATCCTCTGAGTTATCGCAAATTTTGAGTTAAGATCTGAACTGTCCGATTTAAATCTGTACTAATGTACTAATAGTAAAGAGCTCATGCGTTATAGGTGTAGGCCGAATTGGTCTGAATTCTAATTTTATGTTTCAGATATTAATTTAAATGGTACGTTAATGCAGAGATGCAGATTCAAATTAAACTGAAGATCTAAATATTATTTTATTAGGTATGCATTGGATTTTATTTAATCCGACAAATATTATTTGGTTATTAATATTACAAATATCGGTTAAAATCCAACCGGGCCCGCATGATAAAATTGAATTTATCTCTTCATAATTTTTGTTAGGAGTTCTAAATTATATTTTCTATAAACATAATTTCAAAATTAAATTATGCTTATTCATTGTTTAATCTGTATATCTTTCTTTTTAGAACAATTAGTTTTTTATATTTTTGTCTAATAAATGGTGCTCTTATTATTAATTAAAATATGTTTGCATGTGTTGGATCATATCAAATTCTATTATATTAATATTATTATTTTTAGATTCTTAGAAAGTACTTTATTCATGTTATGCTTGTGTAGGGGTGGATCCAAGATTTCAGCCAGGAGTAAGCACAAAATGTTAACAACATTAGAAATTTCATCCAAAATATTAAAAATTGTAATAAATAGTATTCTTTTACATATTAAGCGATTAATTTTCATCCAATTTTCGTCCAAAGTACATAAATAATAATAACATTGTATTTGAAAAGAAAATTACATGATTGTAGAAGAAAACATTGTATGGTTGAAGAGGAATCAGAACTAAGCAGTATTAGTGGCACCATTTTTCTCCTGCAATCAGACAAAATTAAATATCTTGTAAAATTGAAGACAAACGCCTTCATCAATAAAACCTCTTGTAAACGCAAGACATAAGCTTTCATTAAAAGTTGTTCATTTTTAATATACTAAAGTACTTCATTTTTAATACCCTAATGTGTAAAATTGAAGTTCAAGATCAAGGCCAGTCAATTATCAAATTACCTATTTAACAGTTTACCAAATTACCAAGGTCAATTGAAGATTAATACCATGAATCCTAAAGCCTAAAACCCTAAACCAAGTTATTTGGGACACACTCAAATAATGATTCCAAAAAATAGAGCAAAAACCTAACCAATATTACATGAAACAAACTCCTAATAATTTTGCTAAGAGAAATAGAAGGAAATCAAAAGGTAGAGACGTTCATAAACCAAAAGATGGGAAAATACATAGGAAATCGTACCTTGTCTGAAGCATTCAAGAATTGTGCCGCCTTCTTATTTGACAAGTTCTTGATCCTGTGATTCTACTCTTCAGCAAAAATCAAGTTTAGCGTTTTCCTCTGAGCTGTGACGCGATTCTCCTCTGGCTATCTCTTTTTCTTTTCTTTCTTTCTTAATCGCTAATTCTCTTTCTTCTCGAGACGCGGTTTGAGGGATCACCGATTGAATAGCAAATCAAAGTCGCAAGGAAGACTGGACTGTTTTTTTTCTTCTGCTGGGCCATTTTTCTGGGCAGGGTAGGCATAATAAGGCTAACTTACCAGCAGCTCAACCATCTCAGTCAAAGGCAGCAGCTTAGTCAAAGTATTAGTCAACAAGTCAAAGTTAGTTAGGCTTGTTGTATTAATTAGGCAGTTATATGATTGTTAGAACTATGATTAGTAGTTAGTTAGAACTCTAGTTAGAGTCTAACTCATAGTTAGCCTTTGCTGTACTCAATCTCTATATATACTGTATCACTTGATTGTACAAGTAAGAAAAATTAGAATGAATAAAATTCCTCTCATATAGCTCTACTATCTCTTCTGTTACAAGTTTTATGGTATCAGAGCCTCTAATGGAGCCTGATCCAAACTCTTCTTCCTCTACAGTCACTACTCCTTCTAATCACCTTGTGATTCTTACTATCCCAATCTCTACCAAACTCACTCGAAACAATTTTCTAGCTTGGAAATGTCAGATCGAACCAGCACTCCATGGTCATGGTTTGTACAAATTCCTCACTGATGAGCCCCCAGCCAAGAATCTCACAACCGAAGGAATTCAATCGAGTAATCCGGCGTATTACCAATGGTACAAGCAAGATCAGCTATTACTTACCTGGATTCGCTCCTCCTTGTCCGAAACGATCCTGAATCAAACAGTTTCATGTACCACCTCAGCTCAGCTCTGGCAACAGCTACAGCACTCTTTCTCCGCCTCCTCTCGGGCTCGATTGGAGCTCAGACGCTCGTTTCAGAACACAACTAAAGGAGGTACCAGCTGTCTTGACTACTGCCAGAGGATGCAAGCGATTGCCGACGAGCTCGCCTTCATTGGATCACCGGTTAGCGACACTGACTTGGTGGTTCAGGTGCTAAATGGTCTCGGCTCTGATTTTAATTCGGTGGTGGCTGCTGCTAACTCCCGGGATCACCTCTCTTTCTCCGATCTTCAATCTATGCTTCTTAGCCACGAGTCGCTTCTCTTTTCTCAGACCGGCAGCTCTCTCTACTCCTTCTCTCCAGAACCCTGCTGCGATGTTCACAACTCCCAAATCGGGTCCGAGATACCCCAGCTCCAGACCCGGTAAGAACTTTCGCCCACGCGGATCATACTCTACTCGACCGCCTATTTTACAGACCCCTACCCGAACCCCTTCTCCTAACAGGCTGTATTTTGATGCCTCTCGGCCCACTTCCACTCGGGCCGACCCGGGCTCTATTTCCATTAAAGACATGGTCTGTCAAATATGTTCCAAACGGGGCCATCATGCAAGGCTTTGTTGGTATAGAACAGATCTGGTCAAATACCCTGATTTGGTTCAGCAACCTGCGCAAGCTAATATGTCTCAAACCAATGCTCAATCGAATAATGCACACACCGCTTCTTTCTCTGCTGGACCTGAATGGTATCTCGACTCGGGCGCAACTCACCATGTCACAAATGACCTAAATAACCTTTCTTCTTACTTGCCTTATGAGGGTTTCGACTCTCTTCACATTGGAGATGGTCATGGTATGAAAATTTGTCACATAGGCTCTTGCACCCTTTCTTTCTCTACCTTCTCTATTTCCTTGATTGATGTTTTACATGTTCCCTCTTTTACCAAAAATCTTTTGAGTTTGTCTCGACTCCTTCATGATAATTCAATCATTCTTGAATTTAATTCCTCTTCTTCTTGTGTTCTTAAGGATCGCCAAACTTTGAAGGCTCTTCTTCAAGTCAAGCTCGTTAATGGCCTCTATGTCTTCCCTCCTCAAATAAATTGGTCTCCTCATGCTTTCTATGGTGCAAGAGTCTCCGCCGATTTGTGGTATGTTCGCCTTGGTCATCCATCTACTCACACCACACAAAAGATTTTAGATTTACATGCTTTGCCTTGTACAAATAAAAGGATGTCTTTATGCCATGATTGTTGTTTGGCTAAAGCGCATCGCTTACCTTTTCCTTCTAGTGATTCTTGTAGTAAATCTCCTTTGGAAATAATTCATTCCGATTTATGGGGTCCTAACCCGATTCTTTCTCATGACGGTTTTCGTTATTATATCATTTTCATTGATGATTTTTCACGCTATACGTGGATTTATTTTTTGCGCACTAAAGATGAGGTTCCTCGTATCTTTGCCTTATTCAAAGAGCAAGTTGAGAACTTGTTCACTCACAAGATCAAAATTCTCCGTACGGATGGCGGTACGGAGTACAAACCAATTACTCGTGCCTTTCCCTCTATTCTTCACCAAACCTCGTGCCCTCACACACCACAACAAAAAGGTGTCTCCGAGCGCAAACACTGGCATATTGTTGAGCTTGCTCTTGCCTCTATGGCTCATTCTCACCTTCCCGATCGGTTTTGGGATCATGTTTTCTCAACTATGGTCTATTTAATTAATCGCCAACCCTCTACCAACAATTCTTCTTCCCCTTTCTTTACACTCTTCCAAAAAGAACCCGACTACTCTCTCCTACGGGTTCTTGGTTGCTTGTGCTTCCCATACACTAGACCATACAATGAACGAAAGCTTCAACATCGGTCAAAGCCTTGTGTATTTCTTGGATATCCGCTTTCTCAAAAAGGTTACAAGTGTTTGCATCTTGACACTAATAAAATTTTTGTTTCTAGGCATGTAATGTTTGATGAAATGCAGTTCCCATTCAAGAAGATTGCAGCAGCAGTACATTCGGGCTCATCTAACCCCTCTCAGCTTGCCACTTTCTTGCACCTGCTGCCCCTTGGACCTTTGGCTCAGCCTAGTTCCAACACTTCAGCCACAGAAGATCCACTCCTATGCCGAAATCCAACCTCTGCTGCACAGCTCTCTCCATTCGACTCTTGCACACCCCCAGGATCTTCATCCAATGGTCCACTCCATTTTTCGGGTCCCTCTGCAGTTGGAGCCGATCCCACTCAGCTGGCCGCAGCTTCTTCTATTGCTCCATCCAATATTTCGGGTACAACTCCTATTGGAGCTGATCCCCCTCTGTTGACCGAACCTCCCTCTTCCCTTTTTCCTACTGCTCCAGCCCCTGTTTCGGGTCCAACACCTATTGGAGAGGATCCCATGCGATTTAAATTTGTGTATTCCAGAGGTACGCGCCCAGCTTCAGCCAGAGAACCGAATTTTGCTCAAACTTCCTCTGTTCTGGCCGAAACTCCTCTGAATGGCTCCTCTCATCATATGACTACTCGAACCCGTGATAATACTCGCAAACCTCGCTTGTTTCCCGATCATGTGGCCTTTCTAACAGAAAATTTTGATCAAATCGAGCCTAAAACCTATAATCAAGCAAAATCACATGCTCATTGGGTCGAGGCAATGAATCTAGAATACCGAGCTCTCTTATCTAATCGCACATGGGATTTAGTTCCTTACTCTCCCGAGCAAAATGTGGTTGGATGTAAATGGGTTTTCAAAATTAAGAGGCGTGCGGATGGATCCTTAGAACGGTACAAAGCTCGTCTCGTTGCTAAAGGATTCCATCAAGAAGAGGGTCTCGACTACTTTGAGACGTTTAGTCCCGTTGTTCGACCCCCTACCATCCGACTTGTTCTCACTCTAGCCCTTTCGTATGGATGGCCTATCCAACAATTAGACGTGCACAATGCCTTCCTTCATGGCGATCTTCAAGAGACCGTGTACATGCAACAACCGCCGGGCTTCGTCGATTCTTCTAACCCTACTCATGTATGCCGGCTGTCCAAAGCTATCTATGGCCTCAAACAAAGCCCCCGTGCTTGGTTCAATGCTTTGAGCTCGGCCCTTCTCTCTCAAGGATTCAAGGCTTCCCGTTATGATCCTTCGCTCTTTATTCTTTCTTCAAAAGGCGCCTCTCTCATTGTGCTTGTGTATGTCGATGATATCATTGTCACCGGCTCCAGTTTTGATCTCATACAAGCACTCATTCGCTCTCTTCAACACCTTTTTCCCATCAAAGACCTAGGCCGTCTTCATTACTTTCTTGGTATTGAAGTCACCTCACTTTCTAATGGCCTTCATCTTTGCCAATCCAAATACATTCAAGAGATCTTACTTCGTGCCAACATGCATTCTTCTAATCCCCTTCCCTCTCCTATGGTGCCTAACACTTCTTTATCCCGATTTGATGGTGATCCCTTTCATGATCCGCATCTCTATCGATCTATTGTAGGGGCTCTCCAATATGCTACTTTGACCCGTCCCGACATCTCTTTTGCGGTCAATCGAGTGTCCCAATTCATGCAATCCCCTTCAACCACTCATTGGGCAGCGGTAAAAAGGATTCTTCGTTACCTCAAGGGCACCTTGTCCCACGGTCTCTCTCTTTACCCGACTTCATCACTTGTTCTTAATGCATATTGTGATGCGGATTGGGCCGGGTCTATCGATGATCGCAAGTCCACTTCGGGGTTTTGCATTTTTCTTGGTGACAACCTTATTTCATGGAGTTCCAAGAAGCAACCGACCGTTGCCCGCTCGAGTACCGAGGCCGAGTACAAGTCATTGGCTATTACGAGTTCCGAACTTATGTGGTTACAATACATCTTGACCGACCTACATGTCACCCTTCCTTCTCCTCCAATTTTATGGTGTGACAACATTGGTGCCACCTTTTTGGCTTCCAACCCGATTATCCATGCTCGTACCAAGCATGTCGAGATTGACTACCACTTTGTTCGCGAAAAAGTTGCCAATAAATCTCTTCAACTTCGGTTCCTCACCTCCAAAGATCAAATAGCCGACATTCTTACAAAGCCTCTTGCCTCACCTCGCTTCACTCTTCTCTCTTCCAAGCTCACCTTGTCTTCCCCGGGTTTCGCTTGCGGGGGGGCTAATAAGGCTAACTTACCAGCAACTCAACCATCTCAGTCAAAGGCAGCAGCTTAGTCAAAGGATTAGTCAACAAGTCAAAGTTAGTTAGGCTTGTTGTATTAATTAGGCAGTTATATGATTGTTAGAACTATGATTAGTAGTTAGTTAGAACTCTAGTTAGAGTCTAACTCATAGTTAGCCTTTGCTGTACTCAATCTCTATATATACTGTATCACTTGATTGTACAAGTAAGAAAAATTAGAATGAATAAAATTCCTCTCATATAGCTCTACTATCTCTTCTGTTACAAGTTTTAGTAGGCATAATTACTTTTCAGGGGTAGGCACAAAAAAGAAAAACCACTGGGCCATAAAAAAATCATAATCCTGAGGTAAACACTTGCCTACCCCTGAGCCTCTTTGGGTCCGCCCCTGTACTTGTATATGTACATACGTATGTGATATATTTTTTTTCAATGAAATCAATTAATCTAACCCGATCGCCTAAGAAAAATAAGTTCAACATATTCTAACCTGCAGACAACTATGAATTAGATTAAAAAGGTAGACAACATTCGATATGCATACCAACGTTCATATTATGAACTCTTTAATTATACGATTTTGCTTATCACTTCTGATACGTCCTATATCGGAGAGAGTAGGCCGTATGTAAATTTTGGGTTTCAAGATCATCCTGTTTCAAGGAGATAGGTCTTGGTAATATCATAGACGAGAGAACTGTCCCAAGCTCGCATAAAGCTCGCTCCAGGAGGTCGACAAAGCGGGTCTTATTAAGCCTCTGCGGGATCTCCCGAGCCCGAAGTTAGAAATGGACCCAGGAAGCTTTTGGTGCTCAGCCCAATGCTTGACCTATTAAAAGTTTTGAGACATCTGGTACATGGTCCTATCAACTTCTATGCACTAACTAATTCAATGGCACAAATCAAAGATATTTGCATTGATTCAACATTCATCTAATTATAAAAAGGCAACTTCACGTGGAAATGTTTTGTTCCAGCTGGCATGATATATCTCAAGTTCATCACTTTGGCTATGCTTCATTTTATTATCACTTAAAGGAGAAATCCTAACACGGAAAGGAGATACAAATTTTAGGTTGTGATTCTAGTCGGAGCAATCAGTGAGGAGTGAGAAAATGCTTGTACTTCTCTTTAGAGGAGTGTGTATATATATTCAAAGGAAAGGCCAGTGACAACCTTTTCTGTGCATGTTTTCAAAATTAGTTCTTTTTTAGACAACAATTTTCTTTTTCAATGTATAAAGAAGCTTTATTTGTGGTCGACTCTACTTTTAAAATCTCCTTAATTATTAATACTACCAACTGATTTTGCTCTATTATTAAGCGGTGCGTCCTACTCCCCATATTATATATCAACTGAACTGACTCCTCATTTCTTTATTTTAATTAAAATTTTGAAATATTTAATCCGACACACCAAATTAAATCATCTACTGTGAATTTTGAACAAGCTAAATATGAACATTAAGACTTGCAATATTATATTTTGAGGCAATTCAGTCTAACCAAGAAGTCATATTTAAAAAATGATTTTTGACTTAGAATAACACATAACATTAATAGTAAGTTAATTACCTTAAGTTAAACTTATGAATTTTTGACAAATTGAATATAATTTTGATAAGGGACCTAACTATAATAATAATCTATCCCAACTAAGAATTCTAGCTAAAGAAGATTTCTTATTAAGTACTAGGATATCTAATCTGAACACTAAAACATATAAATTTAATATTACATGAACTAAACATGATTTTCAATATTTTAATTTATAGTAGTAACAATGGTTAAAATATGCATGGTCGCAGTCAAACATTTTCCTTGAACTGTTGAGTTTTAAAGTACTAAGAAATAATGCATTATACATTAAAAAAGTACACTTGAAAAAATCTACACAATACATAACTTCATGATGAAATATTTGACAACTAAGATTTTAAGACCTATTAGTCTATAAAAGTTACATAAGTTGTTTATGAAAAATTATATAGGAGACTTTATCATCTTACCTATTTACCTATCAGCTAGTGTTTCTTAACACTTGAATAACCAACACGAAAGTAGCTAAGAGATGGTCTACTATTGCTGCATTACACAAAAGTGAAAGGCAATAAGAAAAAAGTAAATTCGGGTCAAAATTATCTTAATTAGTTACCCGACCTGTATGTATTGTCCCTTTTCTAAAAATATCTTTTTGGCCGGGAGCATTTTTGTCGTCGGCTCACTTTATATATATTCTTTTAGTTACTATATTATTGTACACATTAATTTAATAAATTAAGAACTAGTTTTTAATTTTTAGTGTAGTGGCAAAAGAGAATGGATATAAATATGCTGTTATTAATTCTCAAGGAATAATATGAATCTATTATTCCGATCTCAACCGTTTAAATTTTTCCATACGCGAATTGCAATGAAGTAAGTTTTTCATGCAGAATCTCAACGAAGATTGATAGTTGAGATCGGAATATCAGGTTTCTGTTATTCCCAAAAATAGTATCAGATTGATTTCCACTTAGAATACTCTCTGTATGTATGAGAGGTTGTATGTTCGAAATATAAATGATTTTTTTTTGTAGATTTTAAAAATGAGAATATTGCTGTACATTTTTATCTTAAAAATTAACTGAGTGACAAATACATAAATCTCTATCTCAAATGTAGACTCTATCTCCAACTTTCATCTTAAAAAATAAACCAATAGCTTTAAAATCCGTATAAATTGGTTCAAATTTTGACTTGGAGAAGAAGCCTAAATTTCTCAATAATTTTGATGTATAACCGGAGGCCTAAACCAGATACTGCCAGTTTGCAAATTGCACCCAGATTTCCAGAAACGATGTTTGGGAAACAAAACAATAATTAAACAACTAAAAAAAAGGAGGAAGAACACTCAACCTCAACGTGTATGGTGTGGGAGTGGGACTGTGGGGTATGCGTTAAGCCGTGGATTAAGGCAATTAATGTGTAAATTTTGTATCTTTTTGAAGGTGCATGCCACATCATGCATTGGACAGGAAACATAAATATATTGAACAGATCAACTCTAGATTATATTTGACCCATAGGTGCTATAGCTTAGATTAGCAATTAGATTATACTAATTAACAACTGTGTTCCATAATAACAATCGAGGCCAGTTCAAGACGTAATTATTGTAGTTATGTTGGAGCAGCTTCCAATATATAATCAAATTATTCATTCATAATTAGTAAATATAATATGTTGCATAGTGAATACCAATATTATCTAGTTCCTTTGCCCAATAATACCTTTCAAAATTTTGAGATTACGTATTTTCTCTTTTAAAAATTATAATATTATATTTATTCTTTTAAAATTTTAAAAACCAAAAATTTATATTTTTCTATTAAAAGTAATTTTAAATTTATAAAGATTCAATTTTACCCTTTATTAAAAAAAATGTAAGCATGTGTAAGAGAAATATTAAATTTTCTAATTTGTTAGTTTGTGAGGACAAATACTATTCTGTTATTATTAATTTGACTCAAATAAGCGTAAAATTAGTCTAATTTTAAAGTGTTGAAAAAAATGAAAAAGAAGAATGGATAAGTCAGGTCGGACTAGACATTTGATAGTACCCGTTAAGGGTAACCGAACCCGGTCCGCCCGTGCCCGGGGTATCCGTACCCGTGACCGGGTATACCCGGGTAAACGGGTACACGGGTACGGGCTTGAAATGGGCAGGGTGGCCTGTTTTGGTGCCAAACCCGGGTGTACCCTTACCCGGCAGACCCGTGCCTGCTGCCCGTCTGCCCGCACCCGCCACGGGTGTACCCGCACCCGGTACCCGTGCCCGCTGCCCGCTAAACAACTTTAATTCAAAATTTTTTCCCCCCTCTGGCTACTTTTAACAGAGCAGTTTTGGCTACAGGCAGCGCACTGAGTACAGCAATGCATGTGAATATTGCGCTGCATGTAGCTAAACCTGCTCTGTTAATATTGACAGATCACTGTAGCAATTCGAAAATTTTTTAATCCAACGGCGCAAATTATGTAGCACAGTGGACCGAATCTCCAGCAGTCTTTTGACCGAATTTCACACCCAGGCCCCCACAGTTCCGAATTTCTCCATAAATTAACCCCCAAACCCACTCTCCCTCACTCACTAAATTTCTCACTCTCCCTCACTCACTAAATTTCTGTCTCTCTCTCACTCATACTCTCTGTCTCTCTCTCACTCATACTCTTTATCATTTTTTTTATTTTTCCGAAATTAATTTAATTATTAGAAAAAAAAATATAGTTGGAAATTTATTTTATTCCGCAAAGGCGCGAGATACGGTTGAGCAAGATTATTTCATCCCGCAAAGGCGCAAGTTTTCATCTCGCAAAGGTTAGATTAATTTTTTTGAATAGATTAAATAAGTTAGATTTATTGTTAATTTTATGATAAATAGGTTAGATTAATTTTTAAATAGCTTAAACATGTTAGATTTTTTGTTAGTTTTATTATAAATAGGTTAGACTAATTTTTAAAGTAGCTTAAATATGTTAGATTTATTGTTAGTTTTATTATAAATGGGTTAGACTAATTTTTAAAGTAGCTTAAATATGTTAAATTTATTGTTAGTAGAATTGGTTTGATTTATTTCAAAATATATTAGATTTACTTTTGAATAGGTTAGATTTATTCTTGAAATAGGTTAGATTTATTTATAAATAGCTTAGATTTATTTTCAAAATAGCTTTAAATAGGTTAGATTTAATTTTTAATTCTGTTTTTATTTTTTAAGTAAGTTAAATTTTATTTTAAATAGGTTTTATTTGTGCTAAATAGGTTATATTCATTTTAAAGTTAGTTATATTTGTTTTAAAAATGGTTTTCGAATAGGTAATTTATTTTAAAATTGGTTAGATTTATTGTAAAATTGGTTAGATTTATTTTTAAAATATGTGAGATTTAGTTTTGAAATATGTGAGATTTTATTTGTAAGTAAGTTAGATTTAAATAAGTTCTATTTATTTTTAGAATAGGTTAGATTTATTTTAAAATATGTTAGCTTTATTTTTGATTAGGTTAGATTAATTTTTGAAATATGTTTAGGTTTATCTATAAATATGTTGGATTTTTTTAGTATGTTAGATTTTTCAAATAGGTTATTTTTTAATATGTTGGATTTATAAATATGTTGGATCTATAAATATGTTGGATTTTTTTTTAATATGTTATATTTTATTTTTTAAATTTTGAATATGTTATATGATCATTTGATTATGTTAGATTTATTTTAATATAGGTTAGATTTTATTTTTTAATTTCGGATTAATTTTTAAATATGTTAGATAAATAAGTTAGATTTTAATAGGTTAGATTTATATTTTTTGAATCTATAAATATGTTAGATTTTTGAATATGTTAGATTTATATTTTTTTAAATAAGTTAGAACAAATTGTATTTATTTTTTTAAAATAGATTTTTGAATAAGTTAAATTTGTTAGAGTTATTTTTTTGAATAAATTAAATTTGAATTAGAGTTATATTTTTTTGTTCAAATTAGAGTTAGATTTTTTTTAAAATTTTAGCTGAAATTCGGTTTTTTTTTCAAATTAGATTTATTTTTTTATATTGTTTTTTTTCTTTGGAAATTCGGCTGAGGCATAATTTTTTTTTTTTTTTCGGATCCCTCTGTCAAAGAGACAGAGGCTTGCTGCCTCAGTTTTTTTTTTATTTATTTACTTTAATTTAGATTTAGGTTTTGAACAAGTTGTATTTACTTTGAATTAGACTTAGAATTTTAATATTTGAATTAGATTATTATGAATTAGACTTAGAGTTATTTTTTTAATTTAGATTTACATTTATATTCAATTTAGAATTAATTTAATTTAGATTTACATTTATATTTTGAATAAGTTAGAACAAGTTGTATTTACTTTGAATTAGACTTAGAATTTTAATATTTTAATTAGATTATTATGAATTAGACTTAGAGTTATTTTTTTAATTTAGATTTACATTTATATTCAATTTAGATTTAATTTAATTTAGATTTACATTTATATTTTGAATAAGTTAGAACAAGTTGTATTTACTTTGAATTAGACTTAGAATTTTAATATTTTAATTAGATTATTATGAATTAGACTTAGAGTTATTTTTTTAATTTAGATTTAGATTTATATTCAATTTAGATTTAATTTAATTTAGATTTACATTTACATTTATATTTTGAATAAGTTAGAACAAGTTGTATTTACTTTGAATTAGACTTAGAATTTTAATATTTGAATTAGATTATTATGAATTAGACTTAGAGTTATTTTTTTAATTTAGATTTACATTTATATTCAATTTAGATTTAATTTAATTTAGATTTAATTTAATTTAGATTTACATTTATATTTTGAATATGTGAAGTAATTTACATTTATTTTTTTGAATATGTTTAAAAGATGACATCTCCTAGTCACGCTGAGGAATTACCTTTTGATATGAGAATGTCACTTGAAATTTTTGGCCCGGATATGCCACCACCTAATAATCCACAAAATTATCCCCAAAATTATCCACAAAATTATCCACCTAATTATCAAAGAAGGGATCAAACGCTAGATTTAAATTATCAACAACCCCCCCCAAATGTATGCACCGTATTATACTTCAAACGATCCAAACATGTATATTCCACAAGAAACACATCAACCAACACCACCATATGCATATGGAGGCACTTCTTCTGTGGCATCGAGTCAAGTCACCCCCCCTATAGAAGGTACTCCGTCGAGAAGTGTCACTGAAATTGAAGAAGAACCAATCCTTCCTCCGACAAGTGTCCCCCCAGAAGGACAAGTGGTAAAGAAGACTAAAAGACAACCTGAATACAATCAGCCGTGGGCCAAATGGTACAAGATTTCCACAGATGAGAACGGCAACATGCAAACTCTTGAATGTAAGGTACAAAATTATAAGAAACCGTTTTTTGTGTATAAACAAAGTAGTGGTATGACCAGCTTTAAAAGACATGTCGAAATGCACTAAAGGAAGGGTGAGGTTATATGTGAAAATGTTGGACCGAGACAAATCCAAACCCTTATGAACGCGGATGGTACTAGAACCAACCCAAAATATGATGAATAAAAAATGCTTAGTGAATTGGCCCGGTACATTACCCACAAAGAACAACCAATAAGCATGGGTGGTTGTATGAGTTTTGCCCGGTTAGTCATTCGGGGGTGTGCTCAACCAATGTACAAGAGGATCCATCATAGAAAGATGGTTGGTGAAATTAAAAACCAGTTTACCAAAATAAAAAATGAGCTCCGAGCTATATTTGCATACCAACAAAATAATGTCTCAATTACCTCCGATATATGGACTGCCGGTAAACATGGCCTTGGGTACTCGTGTGTTACCGGCCATTGGATCGATGATCAGTGGGTATTACAAAAAAAGATATTATGTTTTCGTGTGTTAGATTCCCCGCACTCAGCACATGTAATTTTCAAATCCATTATTGAGGTGTTAGAAGAGTATAACCTTAAGAGAGATAGGGATAACAAGATTTTTTCTATTTCATTTGATAATGCTAGTAACAATGTAGCTTCCATTGAGATTTTTAAACGATCACTAAACCCGATTATGAATGGTGCAATGTTTCACCAAAAGTGTGCTTGCCACATACTTAACCTCGTCGTTAAGGCGGGCCTTAAAACAGAAGCCGTAAGAGATTTGATCAATAAATTAAAGGATTTTCTGTCCCATATTGTTTCAAACTAAGAAAGAAAACAACGGTTTGGTTTGATGTGCGTCAACTATGGCTTGAGCAAGTTGAAAGTTCCTTGGGATATAGATACCCGTTGGAACTCTACCTATAGGTTTCTGAACCGATGCCTTCCTTACAAAGCCGTCATAGGAGAGTTTTTGAGAGGCTCCACCCCCGAGGGAATGGCATTGGAGCCCAGCCCCGACGAATGGGACCAACTACAAACCCTGAGTAATTTCTTAGGAACCTTTTTTAATGCAACCGTCAAATTATCTTGCTCGTACTCACCGACGGCATTTGAGTTGATCGGACATCTCTATAGCATCTCCAAGGTGTACCGTGAATTGGAGATCGCTGAAACCACCACCTCCACTCTTACACCGATCGTAGTTGCCATGAAAGAAAAATTTCTAAAATATTGGGACGATGTACCCCTCTTGGCCATTATCGTAAGCTGCCTCAACCCGGCATACAAGAAGTATTTCACGGTCAAAATAGTTGCAGCATACAAAGAGAATCTACATTTAGACAACACCGGGGTGGAGGCATTCGTGACTTCGAAGTTCGATGAGATGTTTAACATATACCACTCAAGAATGGGTGACAACCAAAACCCGTCTTCGTCCCGTGCACTAGCAGCGGTGGATTGTTAGCAGCAGCGGTGAATTTAAATATCTACATTATTTTAATCTTTATTATTTATAATATCTACACTATTTGTCTACTAATTTTTTTTATTTTTTAATAGTTCCACTTCCAGGAGCACTAGCAGCGGTGGATTGTTAGCAGATTTCCAATCGGAGATCCAACCGCACACATCCACATATGAGTTACTGAGCTATTTTGCGGGGGTAAACAAAAAAGAAGATGGACTTGACATCATGACGTGGTGGAAGAGGAATCAAAGAAACTATCCAACACTGGCGATGATGGCCCGCGACGTATTTGCCGTACCCGTGTCAACCGTCCCTTCCGAAGGTTGTGTTAGTTCGGCGAACAGGATCCTCTCCGACAAACGCAGTAAGTTGGGTGCACATGTTTTTGAGAGACTTGTGTGCTTGAAAGATTGGATTGATGCTGATGAGCGCAACCAACATCGAGATCATCAAGAATCATCATCCGGAGTCGACACTGAAGAAAGCGGTACCGATACGCGGCCCGTGGCTAATTCGGATTCAGACGGTGCGGAAGAGAGCGAACAATGGTATATGAATCCAAACTACTAGATAGGTAGTGTCGGTACTCGGTATACATTTCTAACCTCTTTTAATCTATATGGTTATTTTTTAAATTATAATTTCTAAACGTTTCAATTAGTTCTTAAATTATTCATTTTAAAGAAGAATTACTAACAAAAAAAAGTTAGAACTCCGCCTATGTTATTTTACATAGCCGGTCCCAAGCCCGGAATAAAGGAGGAGGGTAACTTTTATTTTTGAATTTAGATTTAACTTTTTATACCCCTCACAAAACCTAAAAATAAATCACTCAAAATAGCAAATTCGGGTGCTGAACAGTTATTGCGGGCCGCAATAAATCTCTTGCGGACCGCAATGAGTGGTGGCAGAGCAAACTAAAAACTGTTTTTGTCATTACGGACCGCAATTGGTTAGGTTGCGGGCCGCAATGGGTATGGTTGCGGGCCGCAATGGGTACGGGCAGTTAACCTTTTTTTTTTCCTTCTATTTAATTTAATTTAGATTTAAATTAGATTTGAATTCAATTTTAATTTTAATTTAGATTTAGATTTATATTCAATTTAGATTTAATTTAATTTGCATCTAAATTTAGATTTGAATTTTTATTTAATTTAGATTTCGATTTATATTATCAATTTAAATTGAACGTTTACAAAATATATTATCAATTTAAAATGTTTATTGTTTTAAATTAATTGATTTAAGATATTTTTGATTTATATTTTATTTAACCTATTAATTTAGATTTGAATTTAGATTTAGATTTGTTTTTTTTTCCTTTTATTTAATTTAAATTAGATTTGGATTCAATTTAAATTTAATTTAGATTTACATTTATATTCAATTTAGATTTAATTTAATTTGCATCTAAATTTAGATTTGAATTTTTATTTATATTTAATTTTTATTTAATTTAGATTTAGATTTATATTATCAATTTAAATTGAACGTTTACAAAATATATTATCAATTTAAAATGTAAACTACAAATTTCGAGATATAAATAAATTATGAAACTATACAATTAGAATGAGAGTTTGAAAATAAAATAAAATTACTCGTGTAAAGAAATAATATTTCGTACGACACGTAATAATATTCGTACGACACGGTAAACACATAATAATATTCGTACGACACGGTAAAAAAAATAAGAAAACAAATCAGAACACAAAACAGAAAACCGGAAAAAAAAAAAAATTCTACCCGTGCCCGTCCTGCCCATGCCCGCTGTACCCGTGCCCGTTGTACCCGTCTACCCGCAACGGGCACGGGTTTGAGACAGGCAAGACGGAGTTTTTAAAAAAAAACCCGCCTACCTGTGCCCGTTGTACCCGCCTCCCCGCCTGCCCTGCCCGAGGTACCCGTTTGCAAATCACTAGGTCGGACTGACAGAATCAATGAGTCAGACCCGATCCATTAATATGTCCATGGGTTATTAATTAAACAATTTTCTCAAGAAATTTGGACCAACCCCGTAAAAAATTGGCAAGAGGGGGGCAACCCGACATTTTTATTAATATCCAAAGTTTAATACAAATTATTAATTATGTCCAGAATTCGATCAAATATCGAAAAATGTCAAAACCGGTCAGAAAATGGCCGGCTTAGGTACCAGAGTGTCTCTCTCTTAAAAAAAAAAATTGAGTAAACCGGCCAGAGACTATATGAAAATCAAAATATTGAAATCTAACTCTGAAAATTTGAAATGTTTGTTTAAATTATTTGTTATATTACTTCTTTTGATGTATAATTA
The DNA here is from genome assembly GCA_028015225.1 of Carex myosuroides. Lineage (NCBI taxonomy): Eukaryota > Viridiplantae > Streptophyta > Magnoliopsida > Poales > Cyperaceae > Carex > Carex myosuroides. The sequence continues at coordinate 10,386,082 of CM051474.1, forward strand.
ACATATTTATACTAAAATACGCTAGATTACTTGAAATTATGTTGAATTACACTATATTACAATAAATTATGTTCAATTATACTAAATTACGTTAAATTACAATAACTTCGCTAATTATACTGAAATACGGTAAATTACGCTAAACTACACAAAATTACGCTATAGTAGACTGATTTTGCTCATCTTTCATGAATCATAAAAAATAGTAAAAAAATTTCGAAAATAGTAAAAATTGGTATTCTACAACTTCATTATGTAACTAATTTACTGAGCTATTTGGATTGAATAATAGAAATGAAAATCTTAATCGGAAACTTCCACTCAAGTTTTGAGGCTCTTCTCTTTGGTTTTTGGCGATTCTGAATTTTGGAATCTAGCATTTCTAGCACGGACGCATGCGTATTTTCGCAAGCTTTCCGAAAAGTGGTCATTTGCTGAAATCGGACACTCGAGCGCCGTTTTATGACTGTTTGAAGTTTCATCGTCGTTTTTCGCCTTTTCAGTGAAGATATCGTCCCTATTCATTTGTAATTAGCGTAACTTACCGTATTTTAGCGTAATTTAATGTAATTTAGCGTAATTTAACATAATTTAGTGTTATTCAACATAATTTCAATTAATCTATCGTATTTTAGTATAAATATGCTAATTATACATAAAAAAAATAATATAACAAATAATTTAAACAAACATTTCAAATTTTCAGAGTTAGATTTCAATATTTTAATTTTCATATAGTGTCTCTCTCTAAAAAAAAAAAAAAGAGTAAACCGGTCAGAAGTAAACCGGCTATTTTCTGGCCGGTTTGGGCATTTTTCGATATTGGATCGAATTCTGGGCATAATTAATAATTTGTATTAAACTTTGGATATTAATAAAAATGTCGGGGGGCAACCAAATGATTGCATCCACACAATTCTTTTGACATTTTGTGGACTAATGTCAAAATTAAGATGTTTCTTTCCGTACTTTCTGAATTTAATTTCACTGGGGCACCTTTCATTGATTATACATAATGCTCGGGTTAGTTGAGCTACGAAAACGATTTGTGTTGAACAACTTCGACAATATCTTTTATCAGCTCAATTGGGGTTTATCTTTATCGTGTGATACTGACATGGCATCATTGTTCTCTTCGTAGTTTCCTGTTTACGCCTTGAACAATCCAATAATGTCGTACCATGTTCTACACTGTAAAATAAGAGACCTGAAAAATATTTCAATTAAGAGGGTTAAAATTCTGAAATCATTACAAATAGTACATATTAAAATTTTGAACTTGGGAATGTTCTATACGGAAAATGATGTCTTATCCAAATATATTAGACGTACTTCTTTTTTGTTTTTCTTTGTAAGAAAAATGTAAAGCAAAGTCCTAGATCATCAACTAGACCATATCACTTTTCTTGTTTTAATTTTCCAAAGAGAAGACCTAAGCATTAAACTGTAGATTGATTCCCAGTTATTTATACTGTTTGCTTCCACAAATTACAGTTCCCATATATCCTTTTTTAGTTCTCTAAATGAATGATTTGGCGTGAATAAGAGTTCAAACCTTTTTTTTTCTGAAAAAAGAAAAAGGAAAGGATGAGATAGCATAGAAGTAGTTTTCATCTTTTGTCTGGAGCTGTCTCCAATTGCAGAGTACATACTGGTTATGCATTCAATTTTTTTGAACCTTAACCTGAACATAACTTCCAACAAACAAAAAAACTAGATGAAACAAATTGATCAATTGATTTAAACTTAGAAATCCTCTTTTTAAAGGGAGGATCAAACAGCAGTTTCACACAAACAATTTTATATAAAAAAGAAACCTTGCCACAATAGAAGGTTGCCGTAATAAAAAGGAACATCAAAAAAAGAAATAGATCTTAAACATGTAAACATTCCTCAAAATTTCACGACAACCGTTTACACTCCAATTTTTATTTCTATCGTGGCTGGACCAGAGTTATAGTGACTTCATTTACTGATTCATTATATGCTGAACCCGTTTTAGTGCTTAACGATAAATCTGCTGTATTTGCTCTTGCATAAATCGGTGGCTCGACTGGTAAAGGCAACTGCATCTGATCACTGATTAGCATTAGTAGTACTTTTGACATAGTTGGTCTCTCTTCGGGGTTTCCTTGCACACAAAGAAGTGCTATATGGAAGCATCGAGATGCCTCAGTGGGTGAGTAAGAGTTCCCGAGTGTGGGGTCCATGAATTCTGATGCCCGATCTCTGGTCCATAATTCCCAAGCCTATTACAGATTTAAATGGAGATTAGTCACAAATTTATAACAGGATTGACATATACTGACAACTTAATGTTTAAAAGCCTTACCTGTTGGAGAAGGGTGTGACCATGCTGTTGGACATAATAATTTCCGTTTCGTTGCCCGCTAAGTATCTCCAAAAGTAGAACACCAAAACTAAATACATCTGATTTTACAGAGAAAGTGCCTTCCAATGCATACTCTGGGGCCATATATCCGCTGTAAAATCAAGGCTTATATTTATAATAAATACCAAAGAATGGATATTTTTCATTACCTAGCTTGTACGGTTGTACCTTATTTGAAATTTGAAATTACAATTAATTAGAGGATGCTGTCCAGGTGGTAGCTTTCAATTAATCGTTTCATCAGTTATATTTGATGTGGACAATTCAAAACCTCAATCATCAGGGGCTTGACCCCTGTGTTATATCAAAAAAAAAATGCTCTCCAGTAACTACTAGAGACCAAAATATATAAGGGAATTATAATGAATGTTAGAAAAATTATCACCTGCATTATGAACAACAAGCTATTTGTTCAGTCATTTATAAAGAATTTTATGTTTGTGAGGAAAACTAGATAATTAATTACAACTTACAAGGTGCCAACGACTTTGCCAGTATTAACCTCACTGGCATCTTCTCCATCAAAGATTTTTGCCATACCAAAATCAGAGATTTTGGGGTTCATTTTATTGTCCAAGAGCACATTGCTAGCTTTCATGTCTCTATGTATAATCTTCAATAGAGAATCCTCATGTAGGTACAGTAACCCTCTAGCAATTCCAAGTATTATGTTATGCCTCCTCTTCCAATCCAGCTGGGGATTTCTATCTGGATCTGTGCATTGGAAAATAAAAATAAAAAGTTAGACAAATCGAAAGCAACAAAGGAATATGTGTACGTGTATATATTTTTGAAATTGAGCATATCTTGGTTGAGTAATTGGGTCAATGGAAATCTGTTTTAAATCAAGAGAAAATGGCCATGTGCGCATTGTTTGTTACACATGATTTTGAAAATTGTTCGAATATTGTAGGTTCAAATTTCAACAAGATGTGCGATTTGTGGTGTGCGTCAATTCAAATTTCCACACAATGCATGGAATTTTCTTCACTTGCACATCTGCACCTGTCCCCATAATTTAAATGTGGGAATGCTAACACCTAAGCCTCTATATAATGACAAAGTCAATCAAAGCACCGAAAGTTCCAAGGTAATAATGTGAATATATACAACTTTTTGAAATCTTCTGAATAATATACTTTTCAGAAGATATTCGCTTGGAGCGGTTGGTACCGGAATTGAAATATCTATGAAAGTAATTGACCAAAAAAGGGGAGCAAATATATTGACAGAGCAATTTTTGCTTCATGCAGCGCACGAGTCATACGCAGCTCTGTTTTGACTCATTGTCAGTGCGCTGTATGAAGTAAACACTTCTCTGTCAATATATTTACCCAAAAAGAGTAGGTATTGTGGTAAGGAACTAACCAAAGAGGAAGGCATCAAGGCTTCTATTAGGAAGGTACTCATAAATGAGCAACTTCTCTTCCATGTCTACACAACAACCCAATAATCTCACTAGATTTCTATGTTGAAGTTTTGCAATTAACTCCACCTCGTTTCGAAATTCGACCGCACCTTGGCGAGATCTAGCCGAGAGCCTTTTCACGGCTATCTCATGTCCACCACTCATAACACCCTAACCAAGGAATAACATTTCATTAAAAACCATATATAAACTTAATATGTGTACTTTTTAAGTTTTTATGAGATGGTAAAATTTTTCAGGACTTGAATGTTTCTCTTGATATATAGGTTCTGTATATAACTACTAAAAGTTGGGATGCCAATTTATTCAAATCTGCTTGAATTATTATGACTTAAATGTCAAACTGATATCATGATTAACAGTGACAAAATTACTATTTTTCCCCCGTTTTAGGAGTTTTTGAATTAGCTTTTCCAAGAATAAAGAAAATTTTCGGAGAGAATGAATAAGGAGAATATACTTTATAAACTGGCCCAAATCCACCTTCACCAAGCTTGTTGGATTTGGAGAAATTGTTTGTTGCTTCTACAATTGTGGAGAAATCCATCAACGGCAGATCTGATTTTGATAAAGTTACTAAATTCTCGATCTGAGCCCTTCTTATTGCTATTAAGAACAAAAACAGTAAATTCAGTAAGAACTTAAAAAAAATGTATAAGAAAAATCAGATTCATCCATAATAGCAATTTGGTTATATACTACTCTCTTTTTTTTTCAATTATATTGTGTTAGTTTAAGAAAAATGTATAAGAAGCAAAATAAGAAGCATTTATCCTTCATTCCGCATTACTCGGATAACTATGTACCATCTTATATTTGAAATTCCACAGAGTGGTTTACTGCTGTGCTTTTGAAGCTTATCATTTTAAATTTCAAGAAAATTAAAATTCAAAATGTGAACCTCGATCAACACTAAAAAGAAAGCAGTGTTGAACTTACCATTTCTTTTTCTCCATCTCCAACAGTAGATAAAATAGAAGATCGTGCAACATATCACCACTACTAAAACCGAAACCATTATAGGCATCGCAGCTGATGAAGAGCCCGAATTGCTTTGGTTCCCTGTTTTTTCACAAATCTAAATTAGCAACAACATTTGAAAACAGAAATGCTATTATAATCTCATAAAATTGTGGTATTTACCTTGATCCGTAGTATCTTGGGACTGCGGTGCCGGTGAATCCATAAGATACCGGCGGTTGCGAAACTTCATAGTATAAGCGAATATTAGCAACAAATTTTACGAGGTTTTTGTTGGATTGAACTCTCATACATGCGAGTACGGCTTTATTGGAAGTCAATTTTGGTTAAGAAATAAAGATGACTTGGGAGTGTGAATCGAGTTTGAAAGCACAAAGAAATAAAAATTCAGTGTTTGGTTGGCCAAAGGTCTCAAAGAGAAGGAAGGAACGAAGAAAAAACAATGCTTTCATACGCCTATATGGTTCCCTGTTAAAGTAGGGAGGGTTTGGGTCGGGTGACAATATAATATTCGATCCATATGAAACAAATAAGCACGTCCGGATGAGGCACTATCTTGTAATTAATTATCTTTTCAGGTAGCAAATACTAGAAGAGCAACTTTATCCGAAATTTTTATTAATACCCTCCAAAAAAAAAAAATAGCAAATCTATCATCTGCATTGATTTTTTTTGAAAATAACCTAACCGTCCCACGTTGGGGCGGTTTATGTTTTTTTTTTTTTACAGATGTTTATCAAACCGCCCCACAGTGGGGCGGTTTGCTATAAATATATATATTAGAGATCTTAATATTGCCATCTAATCTGTATATTATAAGACACCTATCATAGATTAGTATATATGATAGGTAATCAATTTAAAAAATATAAACGATCGACAAGAGCTAAGACGATTATTACAGATAATGATCGTCTGATCGTTTGCAAGGATCGAATTCTGTGCTGTTACATCGATCAAATTTTGTGATGGAATGTGCAGAGCTCCACAAGATCCTATCACATTAGATTACTTCGAAGAGGCATTCTAAACAGTTTCCACAAGAAATTGTTTTTCTAAACAACTTAATATCTTTCAGGCCACATATTACAAGCAAAGATAGTGAAATAGTGTAGCTACGCTAATATAGCCCGAAACATCAAGTACCACCTCCCAATGAACAACACACAAAACAAATCCAAAAGAGATATTCAAACAAATTGCTTCACCAGAAATAATCCTAAATCAAATGATACTTCAATTAAAAAATAATTCCTCACAATTTCTAATTCAACGACTAACACATAAACTCAAATTCTAAAAAGGGAAAAATAAAACGGTTAACTTGGATTAATCTAACAAAACTATATATTACCTGGATCCGCGCAATATTCAATTGGCACACCTCATTGGATCCAGCAGAGATCCAACAGTGATTATGCAAATACTTGAACAGCCGTCAGGCACCAATTGGAGACGTAAAATTGACAAATGCATATCTAAAGTTGCCAAAAAACAAAGGAAAAGAGCCTCAAAACTTGCGTTGAAGTTTCCGATTAAGTTTTTCATTTCTATTTTTCGAATATGTAGCATACCAATTTTTATAGCAAACATTCATTCTATACACACTAAACATCTCTAAAAAAAATAAAAAAAATATTTTTATAGCAAGCCGCCTCACTGTGGGGCGGTTAGCTAAACATCTATAAAAGAAAAAAAAAAAAAAAGCAAACCCCCCAAACGTGGGACGGTTAGATTATTTTTAAATTTTTTTTTAATGCGGAGGGTAGATTTGCTATTTTTTTTTAGGGTATTAATAAAAATTTGGGCAACTTGATTCACAAAAAAAAAAAAAATTCAGATAGTAAATACTAAATAGCAACTTGCATTCATAATAAGAACTTTTAGATAGCAAATATCATCTAATATGAATTTATTGTGTTTCAAGTAAAGGATTTTATATTCTTGTTACATAGATGCAGGGTGGAGTCAGACTTTCTGGCTATGGAAAGAATCAAACTTTCTGACTATGGAGATCATACATTAATGAAGATCAATTATATAATTTTTTTATGATTTTATAGTATATGTATCATTTTACACTAAACTATATAGAACATTGTGAATAAGTACAAAAAAATTGAAAAAAATAGAGATCAATTGACCCCTATTTTTTATTACTGGCTTCGCGTCTGCAAAGATGCATAAAAGAAAAAAAATATATTATTACTTCATTGTCTATTATATATTATAGTACAATTAGATGCAAATTGTTCCAAAGTTTATCCCACCCGACAATACGGATCAGAAAATACATGATTTGACTCGATCCGAGTAAGTCATGTAGGACTCGATCCTTATATAAATTTATTTCTTAATTTTCAGAAACTAAAAAAAAAAGTATTCACATGCAATTGAAAGAGTGTAGATTCAAAATTTACCAATAATTTTTTTTTTGTTTTAATTCAAATAAACCAACAATACACATAAAATGCAAAATGCAAAAATTGCCGATATTTTTTAATATCCAACATTAAATAAAAAAATATCAAATATATCCAACAAAACTGAGTATTTTTAAAAATGTCCAAATCGGCCATTTTTGTCGGTTGGAATAAAAATATGGACAGGCCATTTTTTGGCCCGTCAGGTATTTTTTTTTTAATATTCAACCATATATTCTTATTTTATAAACCTTCAAATGGGACAAATAATTCTTGATGGTCTATGTGGTTGGAGCTTTTGCCTCACTAGAAGAGTCCGTGGTTCGAATCCGGGTGTAAGCAATTTTTTTTATTTTCAAATGTCCAAAAATTAGTTATTGCTAGAAGCGAGACTCGAATCCAGAATATATGGTTCTCAACTTTGTCAACTACCACTACAATAGCTATCATTTTGTTTTAGAATATATATCTATTGCTATAATACAAGTGTTGGATTAGATAAAATATTTATACTAATCATGTTGTTATTTTAGTTTCACTAATCCAACACTTGTATTATAGCAATAGATATATATTTTAATACAAAATGATAGCTAGTGTAGTGGTAGTTGACAAAGTTGAGAATCATGTATCCCGTGTTCGAGTCCCGCTTCTAGCACTAATTAATTTTGGACATTGTATTGGAGTTCTCATTTGAAGTTTTATAAAATAAGAATATATGGTTGAATATATTTTATATAAAAAAAATATATGACTGGCCAAAAGATGACCGGTCTAGATATTTTTAAAAATACCCAGTTTTACTAATATATTTGATATTTTTTTATTTAATGTTGGATATTAAAAAACATATCGGCAAAATTGTTCACCTGACCTAATAAAATCCGATTCGAGATAAGGCTAAAATTTACCTCGATACATCTAACCATTAAAATAGACCCGTTGGGTCGGATTGACTCCTTGAAATTGGGTCAGAAATTTACAGCCCCAATTTGTCCGTACCCGTTAGGCCGTTACTCTCATCTTAATGCGCTAAACATTTTTTGGGTGAGAGCCGTAATGTACTTTTTTGACAAAACAAACAGCAGGAAAAAAAAAATGAAAGAAAAAAGGAATAGGCCACCTTACATGTGCCAAATCAGGGAAGCAGGCCCCCTCGTATATTTTTTTTTCTCCTAGAGCTCTATCATATTAATTAAAGAACTTTTGCATAATAAATGGTTGTTACTACTCACTACTATATTCGTGGCACTTTATATTGACTAGTGCAACAAATTCTTTGTATACAAATTTTGGTCCCACAAAAGCTAGCAATTGATTTTTATTGTAACATATAAAATGTTTATAAACTATTCATTTATTGGGATTTTCTGTTATAATCTTTTATAGCATGTAATCCAGCAAACTATGTTATTTTTATTGTAGAATTAGCAAAAGGTTGCAATTTTTTTTTATGTCATTAAGGATTTTTATCAGTTTTGTTTTACAAAAAAGTTGCAAGTTTGTTAATTAGTCCGTAACATCTCAATTATGTTGTTGATTTTTTTTTTCCAACTTTTAATGGTAACTTTGCTGTTTGATGAATAAAATATACTAGAGATTGCATTTATCCACAAATACCAAAGACACTATTATTTGTTTTAAAATATTGCTGTACTTTCTAAACAATCATATTAGATAATATGAATCATTTACCATGTTCCAATACTTTTTAATACTTAATAATTAGGGTTGGTAGCCGTACTTCACAACAGGTCTAAAACACTACAATTGGGATACCCGTAAAGTAATATGAGATTTTCAAGATATTATGTATCTTTTTTTTTTTTTGCTAAGAAAATTATTTTTTGTTATAAAGTTGACATACGTACGACAAAAGGAGAGAAGCACAACTAATATTACTAGCGGTATTCCAGGTTTCACTACCAAAAAAATATTGAAAAAAATTAAATTTAAAAGAAAACCATTTCTATAAAAAAATTTAAATAGGATGAAAATGTAAAAATAAATAAATACTTTTTTTTCAAAGCGCTAAAAATCTGTAATGAAAACAACACAAGGAATTGTGTAAAAAACTTTGCAAACTAATACAAAAAAGTATATACTACTTTTAAATTTTCACAAAAATCATAGGTATATCAAATACGTACACATTTAAATGAGATAGAGAAGTAAGAATACATGAGCTTTTGCTCAAGATAAATAAGGAGAGAGAATCAGATCGAACATTTAGCAGTGAACGTGACATAACATGTCTAAGAAGCATTGAAGCTGAACTATTTTTATAGAGTATAGATTTTCTTAATTTTATGGTCTGTTTTTTCTATTTGAAAATACAATAATGGTAATTAAGAGATAAATTATCAGACAATATGCATATTATTTCTACAACATCTGATGGATTCTTTTAGAAGCAAAATGAGAAGCTGTATTCTTCTTTATTTAAATTTTTTTTTTAAAAAGAAGAAGACTGCTGTGTAGTTTTCGATCAAAAATTCAGACGAATCAAAACTTTTTCTAAACGTAAAAGGGAGCCTCAACACATGTCTTGACCAGGGAATCAGCCATAGCAAATCCATTTGGCCATACTATTTGTTGAATACCAAATGAATGGATGTCTCCAGTTAAGATGGTCTGTGGCACCGCCCGGCAGCATCAATGTGCGTCGTTCTTCCACTTGTTAAAACCGAAAGCTTCAAATATCCGCAACATAGTAGCTATAAATTCAAAGTGAACAGATCATCTGGGTTAATCGACCACCTGTGAACGATGTGAAGTTGTGATTTGTGAACAAAGAGGGCACCGTTTTAAAAAAATCCAAATGCTTGAAAAGTAGCTCAATAGAGAGAACGCGTCTGTATTTCATAGGGTTTGTGCTGCTTATGGTTCAGTTCTTCTACCACGTGCCTTCAATCCCTTTTTTTGGGGTGTTCGGTAGCCCTCCTTAAGGGACAAAGGATTAAAGATTTAATTCTTGTTAAGGAGCACTTGTTCCATATGATAGTAAGATTAAGAATGATGACGTAGTATGAGAAAAATATATGTTGTAGTATATAAAGACCTAAATACCCTCTCATATGTCATCTAATGTAATTATCCTCTACAACAAATTAAAAATAATTAAATTTATCTAAAGTTAATAGTTAATAGAAATACTCTGACAACTTTTTTATGTAAGATTTTTCAAATAAATATTCATATAATCCAACTAAAATTGTTTACTAAAACAAAGATACACGAGAAAAGCAAATTTATATATCATCGACAAATTATCTAAAGAAATTAGTAGCAATTTATATATCATGCTTCGTGTATCTTTTAAGATATAAAACAACAAGAACTTCAAGCAGCCGACCGCACTTTCATTTTTTCAATCCAGTCGAGAGATGAAATCCGAATTGCTCTCAAGTACCACCTTCCTCGAGCTAATTAGCAATGCGAGTTGAGCATGCTGAAATCCGGTCGAGCGATTCTCCGCTTCCTATCAGAGCTGCGACGAGAAAGCGTCTCAGAATACTCAGAGAAATATGGGCAAATGGGATGTCAATAAAAAGAGCATGTTCTCACGAACGTGATGCAGTTGTCTGATTGGACTGCCGATCTATAGATCACCACCAATCTTCGCCGGCGAGAAGGATATTTTTCTTTTCCACGTCTTGGGAATCGGTCCCTCACAGGAAAGAAGGCGATATTAAAATAATAAAAAAGAATGTAGCTCCTTAAGGAGCTCTAACTTTTTAGGGTACATTGGTCTGGAAACAGTATAATTTTGGACTTAAGGAGACTCAAAGGAGGTCTGTTTCTTAAGGAGGGGCAGAGATAGGCTTAACATTTGTTGCTAAGGAGGTCACTTAATCTCAGCAAAAGAGATACTGTTCGGTGAAATTAAGAGCTTAAGGAGCTATAAGGAGATACTGTTCGGTGGAATATGAACTGAATATTCTGTGGTCTCTTCACAAGACGGGCATGTGTGGCTTGGTTTTAAGACCCATTAGACTATAAAAATCATCCTGATACACAAATGACTATAGAATTATGGTTTCTGATTTTCTCATGGAAATGTGAACAGATAGATCTGTGTTGTCACGATTTTCGTTCGATAGTCTAGGGCTGTAAACGAGCTGGGCCTTGGCTCAGCTCGTTAATTCTGGCCCGAGCCTGAACCGAGCGAGCCGGACCTAGGGGTTCCGAGCCAAAAGTCTTGGCTCAGCTTGTGACAAGCCAGCCCGAGCTAGCTCGCGAGCTGACGAGCTGGCTCGTTGGGGCTTTATTGAGTTGTTATTATACAAATTCAAAAATAAAAAATAAGAAAGCTCATTCAAAAAATTTAAGAAATCGTCCAGCAGGCACATCTTCAAGCAACTGAAGCCCATATTATTTCTTTCCAAACCGAAAATACATCAATTTTGCATAATTGCGCCTTTGAAAATGAGACTGGACTTAAAATTATACGGGGCTAAACCCTAAATCCACTGTAGCTTAACGAGCCGAGCTGGCCCGGTCCGAGCTGACCCCTGGCTCAGCTCGTTTATTTTGGCCCGAGCCTGAACCGAGCTGGCTCGTTAACAGCTCGGTCCACTACCGAGGGAGCTGTTAGCGAGCGAGCTAGAGACGAGTCACGAGCGAGCCACGAGCCGCGAGCTTTTTTGACAGCCCTATTCGATACGAATCATAAAAGAATGAACGGCTACAATGTAGGTAATGGCTTAGATATGAGACACCCCCCAGCCTTTTGAAGTATATAAATAGTATACTCTGAATAATTCTAAGCAATTATTTATTAATTAGCACTTAGCAGACAAGTTTAATTCAGATATCTTATCATGCAGTGATGCCAATCTAACTTATCATCACGGATGGATGTACATAGTTCAAATAAGGTCAATTGATCTTCATTCATAAATGATACAAACTGATTATTATATATATATTTGGTATAGTTTATAATAAAATGTTATGGATACCTTAAAAATAACTTCTATTAATTTTTGTGAAATTTTTGTAAAGTTAATCCTCATTTATTTAAAAAAAAATAGACTATTATATAATGTGTATAACTTAAAAACTTGTAATATATTCTATATTTTTTTTCTCAAAAGATGAGCAACTCGCCACTCTATATGTTTTTGACCCCATTATTCAAAATACTACCTCCATCCCTACTTATCATAAACGCATTAAACACACTTAACATAATAAATAATTAAGATATTAACACATTTAAAACATTAAGGACTACAAAACACTAAGTTTAATTGATTAAAAGGACAGTGTTTGAAACTTTTTACCGTATTCAAATTATTAAATTAATTAACGTTTAATGCGACATAGATGGACCCTTAGAAACCGTCAGTAGCATTTTACATGGCTTAATTATTTTACAACAACTTGAACATGTAAATTAACTCATTGAACTTAAACTAAAACATAAATCGGTACTAAATATCGGATAAATAACACATTATTGAGGAAAATATAACTTAGAATAATGTTCGGGTAGCAATGTCTATTATTATTTATTACATAATGAGACAATTTTTTTGTGCGTAATGTGATACTTTTAAAATTTATGAAACTTGCTACTTTGTTTGTCGAAAACAAGAATTGAATGCAAAGGAAAAAAAAATAGATGCGCCTGATAATTGGGACCTAATAATTTTTTTTTCGTAAGTAAAAGTTGAAGGTCAAGTTATTTAACTATTTAATATCCACAAAAGATTATTTTTTTCGGATTTCAAACCTATAGCCTTTCATACAGAGAGCATTGTCTTCGCCACTAGATCAAAGGCTGGTTCTCGGATCTAACAATTAATTTTGGAGGACATGCTTTAGTGATTCATTCATTTAAAATGTGTTTAAAATTTACCGAGAACATCTAAAATTAATGTCACATGTTATATATATGCTTTTCAATATTTTTTGTTTGCGAAAAATTGAAATACCGTTTAAAATTGTTCAAATAAATCTTTGTGCATTTATTTGACATATTTAAAGATAATTGTCAGTTTTGATGATCAATAATTTTGAAACGGTTCCTGATTTAATTAAAACCATATGTTGTACATATGACATGCTGTAAATGGATTACAACTGTTTTAGTTTAGAAGGGAAGAGAGTTAAATTAGCATCTGGTAGCTACTTAAATTTTTGACAGAGTCATGCAAAAAAAGTAATTTGATTTTTTTTTTCTATTTTGATCGTATATATATAAGAACTTTTCAATTAATGCTAAATAAAAAGAATATGGTTTCGAATAGGAAAGGTTATATATATTGGTCAATTGCTATACTAGGCCTCCCACTATGGTAGAAATCAGCTAGTATAAATATATATACTCCATTAACGTTAGAGAATTACTTAATTTGCGTTACAATTAATATTATTTTTTTAAAATTACTCTCATAAACATTCGCTCAAGTACTAAATAATACTAGTGCATCCATTAGTTAGCATGCTTTAATCACTTGAATTGATTTTGCAATTATTTGAAAATATATAAGGATGCTCAATTGGCAATTGCTCATAAGGAGAGAAGTGCAAATCTTAAATATGGGCTTTCAAAATAGGTCCACTTTGTCTTTTCTGGATTAGTAGGCTGAACAAGCCCAATAATATAATTGAATTAAAAGTGTTTGACACTGCTGCTGAATTCAACTGGTCCATGACACCAATAGTTAAGAATTTGCACATTTATTAAAATATATAGTGCGTCGAAATTCTATATAGGGCCCAAGATTTTTTCAGTGCGATTATCCATATTTAACTATTGGACATCAAATTGAACGACTTGAATGGTGTCATTCAATATGACCAATGTATGAACATGTTCATCTCACATGTTGATCTGGCACACCGTATAATTAAGGGTTCAACAAGAACTTGGTAGTCCAACATTTTGGATTTTAATTAACCCAAAATTAATTCAAGATTTTCTGAGGCTAAATTATGTGATCAATTAGGCAATGACCTTTAAAACTTTCACCACTATAAACTTTTTAGAATTTGGAAACTTCATGAACAAGGCGCCCTCTAAAGTTAGATATGGGGGCTAGTATTGAAGTTTGTTCATCTTATCTTATCTCTTACATGTTATTACTTTCATTTATTGTACAACTGTTGGAAAACGTGAGTGACTACCGAAAAAAAAAAATCCGACGTAGCATAAGCTCTAATCCAGAACAAATGAATTGATAAAATCGATCCCATTGCATGGAATAAATGGAAGCGTATTAATTCATCTACACTAACTATTACAAAACTGTGGGGGGGGGGGGGGGGGGGGGGGGGGGGGGGTTCTGTTTTTGGAAAAGAGTATATAATGGCGTCACTCATGCAAACAACAAACCGTCCGAAAATTATTATAGCTTTAACGGCATTTTCCTCCATATCAACAAGATGCGGCCATGCACTTAAATAATGTGTCAGAGTGTGTGAGAGAATATATGGCTTCTAAACGTTCCACAATACATGTTGCCGAGCCAGAGTTGGTCTGGCCAGAGAAACCGACTCCATGCGAGTTCAAGTATCTCTCAAACATAGACAACCAGCTCGGTCTTCGGAATCACATTCCTTTTGCACATATTTACCGTTTGCAAAAAGGCGGCTCTTCAGCTGATCCAGTGAGACTTGTTCGACGTGCACTGTCCCGTGCTCTCGTGTATTACTATCCGTTGGCTGGCCGTCTTAGGCATGCTGAAAATGAAAAGTTGGTTGTTGAGTGTACAGGTGAAGGTGTCTTGTTTCGAGAGGCTGATGCTGATGCGACAATCGAGCAACTGAAACAGACCCGGATTGGGTTTGTTCCTCCCTTTCCGCAGTGGGACCGGCTTCTAGTTGATGATGTGTATGGATCATTTTCTGTTACTGACTCTCCGTTGCTCTGCATGCAGGTAAAGGCTATCTGCTCTGCTGATTGTGAGTTGATATACTTCAGTCACTTCAAAGTTCAATCTAGTATTTTACTCAATGTGTAATGAGGATTCATGTATGTACAAATGTCTTTTCAGTTTATGATCCACTGGTACATGAGTTTAAACATTTTTTCGTGTTAGATATGTCAGCTAGTAATCAATTATCACCAAGATTATTTCCTTTATTTTCTGTTAGGTGACAAGGTTTGCATGTGGTGGCTTCGTTCTTGCTTATAGTTTCAACCACTGTGTATGTGATGCCGCCGGTGCTCTCCAGTTCATCACTGCTGTTGCAGAGCTGGCTCGAAACCCACACCTTCCCAATCCTTCTCTCATTCCAGTTTGGTCACGCGAATCCCTCATCCCCCAGAGCCCACCAAGCATTTCCTTTTCTCATCCGGAGTACGAAAACCCTAAACCCAACAAGATTTATCATCCTTCCGATTTCCACACACACATGCAATCCTCCTTATTCCTACCACAAGCTGCTGTTTCGGCTATTAAAACACTAGCAGGAGCCAGTGCCTCTTTTGATGCAGTTGCTGCTCTGTTCTGGCGATCCCGTGCCCGGGCACTTGGTTTAGGCAACACCGACATTGCTCGTTTTCTCTTTCCTGTTGACACACGGTACCTTCAGGGGGTCTCACCTCTGCCTAAATGCTATTACGGCGCTGCTGTTGTTTTCCCTTGTGTGTCAGTGCCTGTAGAGGAACTGTGTCAGCAACCAATAAGCTACGCTGCTTCAAAGATTGCCATGACAAAGCAGCTAGCCTCGCAACCGGAGTACCGTTCGTCAGTGATTGACTATTTGGAAGTGTACCAGGGAAAGGTCGGGTTTCGTGGTGGAAAAGAAGCATTTGTGATCTCGGATCAAAGCAAGCTTAGGTTTGCTGATGTGGACTTTGGATGGGGTCGGGCAGTGTATGGTGGGCCCGGGAGAGCCGGGACTGGTAACGAGCCTGGAATGGTGGCGGCCGTGGTTTCTCACCGTCTAGAGAATGGTGAAGAGGGTTTACTTTTAATATTTACGATGACCAATGAAGCACTAGATTCGTTTCACAATGAGGTGTTTGAGACTGTTGTAGCAGCGATTGAGGTTGAGGGTAAAAACAAAATTCAAAGTAGGGGCATTTCTTCTGGTAAAGCTAGCGCTGTGAAATCAGCTCTCTGAGTCTCCAGGCAAGCAAATTCAAGTATGGCCCTAGCTATCCCAGGCTTCCAGTCTAACTTTCACCATTTATACATTTCTTTAATTCTAAATCATATATCTTAAGCACAAAATTAAATAATAAGAATAACATTGTCAGGCCTGGTTCATTGGCCTCCTGAATTCATATCACCTAAGGTAGCAGAATTTTTTAGTTTGAATCTGGTCTGTTCGTTATATATTAGCACGAATTTTAAGTGGGCTCCATGCCTTACGGACTTGGTTGAATTGGCCCGGATTCTATTCTGATCGGATGGTCTGGATGACTGGATTGAAACCCAAAAATTCTGTTACCTGGGTCCCAGCTTATTGTTATCTCTAGTTCCTTTTACTCAAAATATATGGATGGCAGGATGGGTTCCCAAGTTCATTGCTCTAGGTGCCAGCAGATGTACAGTTTATATATAGTATTAAATTAATCATAAAGAATTTTGACCTTCAAACGAACATTATTCATAGAGATATACAGTGCTCGCTCTCTCTGTCTATATAAACTTTATGGCCATGATATATGGCGATAAGCAAAATTAGTAAAAGGATGGTTCAAATGTCTTCATTTTTTGTGTCTTCATTATGTCTTTAGTTTTAAAAACCTTAATAACTCAAAATTTAAAACTGAAAAGTCAAAATAAAACCGTTGGATATGATCTACATCATTTTATCTATGCATGTGTAAAAAATTATGACATTTCAACTTTGTTTTGATTGTTATCAAGAGTTCGTAAAACTGTACTAATGTGGATAATTTCTAGACGTTGATTTTTCAACTTATTGATTTACATACAAACAAAATTGAAATGTGATAAATTTTTATGAGCACATAGTGAAAGTAACATAGATCTGATCTAACGGTTTATTGACGTTTATGATTTAAATTTTGAGTTATTAACGTTTTAAAAATGGAGACATGTCGGAAGCACAAAAAATAGAGGCATTTGAACTCATCATAATTTTTATTTGAGTTCAGAAAAAGGTTCACAATAGAAAGAGAATAACAGTTCAAAATCTGAGACCAATGGGGAAAACCAAGTTATCATAGGATGATTAGGATCAGTGGCGAAGCTAGAAATTTTGTTAGGGGTAGGCAAACATATATAGTTGCAAAAAAAAATTAAACATAATATTAAATTACATCATCAATTAAAATAAATAAGAAGTCAAGATAATATAAATGAACATCAATGGTTTCAACTAAGTCAAAAGTTTATAACAAATATTCATTTAAAGAATTCAAGCTATTCAAGCAATTTAAACAATTCAGAACCTATCAAAATTCTCTTAAAGCCATAATTAATTGGGTTTAAAAACTGATTAGTCCTCATTTAAATAATTGAAACAATTCAATGTAGCAATTCCATGTAAATAAAATTAAGACAAGAATACAAGTTAAAATTAAGACGAGAGCTATAGCAATGCACAAAAATAACAAGTGCTTAATCATCTTCTTGTTCAAAGTTCAAAGTTATGATATGGAGATAGATCAAAATCACATTCACTGCTTCAATCCTTTTGCTGCCTTAATTAGTTAATTTCATACAAGCTATCTCTGACATAATACCGCCCCGAGAATGCATCTCACGTTTTAAGTTACAGCCCTTTATTTTGGCTATCCTATTTTATTTTTCTACTATTCCTGCAAATGTTTAAATTCATTGTTCAGTGTTGGTCAAAATCCAAGCAATTAAAACATACAAATCATGTAAATCACGGTCTGCAAATATACTTTAAAATTTAATTTTAGGCGGCCTGCAAATATACTTCCAGATATTACAAGCAATTTTGCGAGAAATTCGGGTCAGGAAATATACTTCAAATCCAAGCAGGTCGGAAAATTTGCGAAAAATATACTTCAAATCAAAGTTCAGGTCAGGAAATTCGGTCAAAATCCAAGCAATTTTGCGAGAAATCGAGGAAATTCGGTTAGACCTAAACTCCCGTATTACAGTAGAAGGGGATTTACCAACACTACGACAGTAGAGGCGGGCTGGCACAGCCGGCGCGGCGATCCTTCTTCTTCGCGCAGGCGGAGGCGACGGTCCTCCAATTTTTTTTTCTTTTTTCGCGTTTCGCCCTTGGCTGCTCTGGCTCTCTACTAGCGGAGGGTTGAGACTTGAGAGCATTTTTTTTTTTAGTTGATCTGGGCTTTGGGTTCTAGGCTCTGGGCTCTGGGCTCTGGGGTAGGCAAATTAAAAGAATTGAGGTAGGCAAATCTAAAAAAAGGTCCGGTTCCAAAAAAAAATATCGCAAGTGCCTACCCCTAGTGGTTTGACACTGCCCATGGCGGGCTGTCCGAACCCGGTCCGCCCGTGCCCTGTGCCCGGGGTACCCGTACCCGTGCCCGGGTATACCCGGGTAAACGGGTACTCGGGTACGGGTCTCAAACGAGCAGGGCAGCTATTTTTGGAAAAAAACCCGGGTGTACCCGTACCCGCCGTACCCGAACCCATTACCCGTGTACCCGGACCCGCCTTGGGTGTACCCGGACCCGTGTACCCGCCCGGGTTTACCCGAACCCGTTTACCCGAACCCCTTTATTTCAAATTTTTTTCCCCCCGGTTCTACAGTAACCGTGATTTTAACAGATCAGTTTTGGCTTCATGCAGCGCACGTAGTACATAATTTAAACATCGCTGCATATGATTAGTGCGCTGCCTGAAGCTAAAACTGCTCTGTTAAAATATTTACCCGTTCTACAGTAACAGGTTCAAATCAGTCAAACCGGGTGGGTCCCACCTGTCATTTCTGTCACGTACGGGTGGGTCCCACCCGTCAATTCTGTTTTTTTTTTCGGATTTATTAAATTTCAAATATTATTCTCCCTCCAATCAAAACTCTATATATTCACCCCTCTTCCTCTCAATATTTTCACTCCCTCTCATTCTCTCAATCTCTCAATCTCTCATAATCTCATTCTCTCAATCTAAAATTTTACTATTTTCAGTTTTTAAATTTATTGTTTGAAAAAAATATAGTTGTAAATTTAATTCATTCTACAAATACGCAAACGGAATTACGAAGGTATCGGAATTACGAAGGTATCGGAATTACGAAGTTCGGCACCTCCCGCAAGATTTTTCCTCGAGATTTAAATGTTACATTTATTTCATGTTAGATTAATTTATTTTTGTAGAGTAAATTTAGTTTATGCTAGATTTATTTTTGTAGAGTAAATTTAGTTTAATTTATTTTTGTAGAGTAAATTTAGTTTCATGTTAGATTAATTTAGATTTGTTAAATTTGTTAAGTAATTAGATTTGTTAGATTTATTTTACGTTAGATTTGTTAAATTTGTTAAGTACTTAGATTTGTTAGATTTATTTTATGTTGGATTTGTTAGATGTGAAGTAATTAGATTTGTTTTGATTTTATTTTTGAAATTCGGATTTATTTTTAATAGGTTAAAAAAATATGTTAGATTTGTTTTTGTGAAGATGTGAAGTAATCGATTTGTTTTGAATAGGTTTGATTTTATTTTTGAAATTCGGATTTATTTTTAATATGTTAAAAAAAATATGTTAGATTTGTTTTTTTGAATTTTTGAAATTCGGATTTATTTTTAATAGGTTAAAAAAATATGTTAGATTTGTTTTTTTGAAGATGTGAAGTAATTATATTTGTTTTGAATAGGTTTGATTTTGTTTTTGAAAATCGGATTTATTTTTATTAGGTTAAAAAAATATGTTAGATTTGTTTTTTTGAATATGTGAAGTAATTAGATTTGTTATGAATAGGTTTAATTTTAGTTTTGAAATTCGGATTTATTTTTAATAGGTTAAAAAAATATGTTAGATTTGTTATTTTGAATATGTGAAGTAATTAGATTTGTTATGAATAGGTTTAATTTTAGTTTTGAAATTCGGATTTATTTTTAATAGGTTAAAAAAATATGTTAGATTTGTTTTTTTGAATATGTGAACTTGTGAAGTAATTAGATTTGTTATGAATAGGTTTAATTTTAGTTTTGAAATTTGGATTTATTTTTAATAGGTTAAAAAAATATGTTAGATTTGTTTTTTTGAATATGTGAACTTGTGAAGTAATTAGATTTGTTATGAATAGGTTTAATTTTAGTTTTGAAATTCGGATTTATTTTTAATAGGTTAAAAAAATATGTTAGATTTGTTATTTTGAATATGTGAAGTAATTAGATTTGTTTTGAATAGGTTTGATTTTATTTTTGAAATTCGGATTTATTTTTAATAGGTTAAAGAAATATGTTAGATTTGTTTATAAATAGGTTGGATTTTTTTAGTAGGTTAGATTTTTCAAATAGGTTATATTTGATTTTTTAAATTCGGATCTTAATTTAATAGGTTAGATTTTATTTTTTGAATAGTTTAGATTTTATTTTTTGAAGATGTTATATTTTATTTTTAAATAGGTTAGATTTTATTTTTTAATTTCGGATTAATTTTTAAATATGTTAGATTTATATTTTTTGAATATGTTACATTTATATGTGAATATGTTAGATTTATATTTTGCTAGATAAATAAGTTAGATTTGTTAGATAAATAAGCTAGATTTATATTTTATTTTTGAATATGTTGGATTTGGTAGAGTTATTTTTTTGAATAAGTTAAATTTGTTAGAGTTATTTTTTTAAAATAGATTTTTAAAATAAGTTAGAACAAGTTGTATTTATTTTGAATTAGACTTAGAATTTTAAATTTGAATTAGATTATTATGAATTAGACTTAGAGTTATTTTTTTAATTTAGATTTACATTTATATTCAATTTAGAATTAATTTAATTTGCATCTAAATTTAGATTTGAATTTAGATTTATATTTAATTTAGATTTGAATTTAGATTTGAATTTAGATTTAGATTTTTTTTTTTGAAATTCAGCAGAGGCTTGCCTTGTTTTTTTTTTCTTTTCTTTAATTTAATTTAGATTTATGTTAGATTTGGATTCAATTTAGATTTAATTTAGATTTACATTTATATTCAATTTAGATTTAATTTAATTTGCATCTAAATTTAGATTTGAATTTATATTTATATTTAATTTAGATTTGAATTTAGATTTAGATTTTTTTTTTGAAATTCGGCAGAGGCATCTTTTTTTTTTTTTTTTTTGAAATTCGGCAGAGGCTTGCCTTGTTTTTTTTTCTTTTTCTTTTCTTTAATTTAATTTAGATTTATGTTAGATTTGGATTCAATTTAGATTTAATTTATATTTATATTTAATTTAGATTTGAATTTAGATTTAGATTTTTTTTTTTGAAATTCGGCAGAGGCTGAAAGCCAGAGGCTTGCCTTGTTTTTTTTTCTTTTCTTTTTCTTTTCTTTAATTTAATTTAGATTTATGTTAGATTTGGATTCAATTTAGATTTAATTTAGATTTACATTTATATTCAATTTAGATTGTTTTTGTGAATATGTGAAGTAATTTACATTTATTTTTTTGAATAGTTTAAAAGATGACATCTCCTACTCACGATGAGAATTTAGATTTTGGAGCGAGAATGTCACAAGAAATTTTTGGCCCACCTATGCCACCACCTAATTATCCACAAAATTATCCACAAAATTATTAAAGAAGGGATCAAACGCTAGATTTAAATTATCAACAACCTCCCCAAATGTATGCACCGTATTATACTTCAAACGATCCAAACATGTATATTCCACAAGAAACACATCAACCGACACCACCATATGCATATGGAGGCACTTCTTCTGTTGCATCGAGTCAAGTCACCCCCCTATAGAAGGTACTCCGTCGAGAAGTGTCACTGAAATTGAGGAAGAACCAATCCTTCCTCCGACAAGTGTCCCCCCAGAACAGCCGTTGGTAAAGAAGACTAGAAGAATTCCTGAATACAATCAGCCGTGGGTCAAATGGTACAAGGTGACCACATATGAGAACGGCCACATGCATACCCTTGAATGTAAGGTACAAAATTGCAAGAAACCGTTTTTTGTGTATAAACAAAGTAGTGGTATGACCAGCTTTAAAAGACATGTCGAAATGCACCAAAGGAAGGGTGAGGTTATATGTGAAAATGTTGGACCGAGACAAATCCAAACCCTTATGAACGCGGATGGTACTAGAACCAACCCAAAATACGATGAATCAAAAATGCTTAGTGAATTGGCCCGGTACATTACCCACAAAGAACAACCAATAAGCATGGGTGGTTGTATGAGTTTTGCCCGGTTAGTCATTCGGGGGTGTGCTCAACCAATGTACAAGAGGATCCATCATAGAAAGATGGTTGGTGAAATTAAAAACCAGTTTACCAAAACAAAAGATGAGCTCCGAGCTATATTTGCATACCAACAAAATAAGGTCTCAATTACCTCCGATATATGGACTACCGGTAAACATGGCCTTGGGTACTCTTGTGTTACCGGCCATTGGATCGATGATCAGTGGGTATTACAAAAAATGATATTAAGTTTTCGTGTGTTAGATACCCCGCACTCAACACATGTAATTTTCAAATCCATTATTGAGGTGTTACATGAGTATAACCTTAAGAGAGATAGGGATAACAAGATTTTTTCTATTTCATTCGATAATGCTAGTAACAATGTAGCTTCCATTGAGATTTTTAAACGGTCACTAAACCCGATTGTGAATGGTGCAATGTTTCACCAAAAGTGTGCTTGCCACATACTTAACCTCGTCGTGAAGGCGGACCTTAAAACAGAAGCCGTAAGAGATTTGATCAATAAATTAAAGGATTGTTTGTCCCATATTGTTTCAAACCAAGAAAGAAAACAACAGTTTGGTTTGATGTGCGTCAACTATGGATTGAGCAAGTTGAAAGTTCCTTGGGATATAGATACCCGTTGGAACTCTACCTATAGGTTTCTGAACCGATGCCTTCCTTACAAAGCCGTCATAGGAGAGTTTTTGAGAGGCTCCACCCCCGAGGGAATGACATTGGAGCCCAGCCTCGACGAATGGGACCAACTACAAACCCTGAGTAATTTCTTAGGAACCTTTTTTAATGCAACCGTTAAATTATCTTGCTCGTACTCACCGACGTCATTTGAGTTGATCAAACATCTCTATAGCATCTCCAAGGTGTACCGTGAATTGGAACAAGCTGAAAGCAAGTACTCCACTCTCACACCGATCGTAGATGCCATGAAAGAAAATTTTCTAAAATATTGGGACGATGTTCTTGGCCATTGTCGCAAGCTGCCTCAACTCGGCATACAAGAAGTATTTCACAGTCAAAATAGTTGCAGCGTACAAAGAGAATCTACATTTAGACAACACCAGAGTGGAGGCATTCGTGACTTCGAAGTTCGATGAGATGTTTAACATATACCACTCAAGATGTTAGTGTTATGATCTAGAAGCCAACCATTTATGGATGTATTCTATGTTTTGTTCATGAAATGAAATAATTATTTTGTTCCTTGAGTATTTAATTACATTATGGATTTTTCGAGTTGAGGACTTGAAATGTAGAACTCTATAATAATAATATAACGAATACTCTAAATGTCTCTAATCTTGGTAATTAAGAAGGAACACTATTTATCGGTACGAGATTAGTATGTAGATTAAATGATGATCATGTTCTACGGATCATATGGTAAGGAGCTACCAATTTAATCACATAAACACCTGATGGAGATCAGGGGATTGGACAGGACCCAAGAATGAAACATAACATGGATTGTGTTAGTGTCATTAATGTTTCATTTGTGTCTTGAATTCTTTGGTATGAGATGATTATTTTTCCTACATGAGATACATGTATCTGTAGGTGTTATCCAACGCTGACCGTAACTGGCAGCTATACAGATAATATCTCAATATGTGTGTCTTGTGCGGAGGAAAATATATTTATCAAGAATACCAGTGTCCCTCATATTTCATATGTGAGTGATGATATCTTCGGGTCCCTTGATGGAGTAATAAAGTATGCATGCAATTATGATCAATGAGTTTGATTTACTGAATTACTTGGAATCAAGAAAAGAATAAATTTGAAAGGATGACACTATCCTGCCTTGGATTTATTTCCGATATCATGTGACACGTGAATTGACACAAGCAATTAAATATTGCTTTAGGATCGTGATGTTGATTGGTTCATATCATCTTTATCTGTCGAGTAATTATAATGCATATTGCTAGGTGCCGCTTATAATTTATAGAATTAAAAGAAGTTTTGATTCTATTGTCAACACGATATAGATCCTACGAGGTCACACCCAAGAGAGAAAAACGAAACAAATAAAAGTGTCATGGAGATGACTAACTTGATCTTAGAATAAATTTATTACATGTTGGACATGGTATACAAATTTATTTCTCAACAAAATTGAGCAAATACAATTAACCGTAACAATTGTTGGGTGGACCAAAAGTTGGCATAAATGGCAAAAATGAAAATGGCATAAATAGAAATTGGCCCAAGCCCAATTTAACATTAAATGGAGAAGTCCATTTGATGAAGTGGGTTTGGAATAAAGTGGGATAAAAGTACATCTAATTGAGAGCTCCATTGGATGGCAAAAGTAAAAGTTATTTTTGTCATGTTTAAATCTAGCCATCCATTGTGGTTGAGATGATTAAAACATACCCTAAATTAATATTATAAATACCCCACCTTTTTCCAAACCCTAGCCACCATTCTAATCTCTCTCTTCTTCCTTCTCTTGTAAGAAAAATTAGAAAAACGTTTTTGTAAGAAGAGGTGAAAAAGAGAAGATTTTTGCAATTTTGTCTCCACTATTTTTGCTCATGTGTTGAGCACAACTTCTACACTAAAATTAATAGTTGATTGAAGAGGTAGAAGCTAAGGTTAAGTTAGATTCTTGGTTGATTACCTCTAGCAAGGGAAAAACAAGAGTTTCGTTTAATCTCAGGTGGATACTCGTAGAGGCTTCGTGCGTTCGAAGCGGGTGCCATTTCGAGGCCGACTTGGAGAAGTGAAGGCTCGACAAGGAGGCAACAACCCTACATCTCAAGTCCCTATTTCTTGGTTTAGAGACCAAGATTTGAGGTATAAAGATTAAACAAGTTAAAATGTTAAATACGGTTCATCGTTAGTCAAATAAGTAGATCTATGTTGGTTTCTTTGAGTTAAATTTTTGAAATTTGCTCTTGCATGAAACTAATATTTTCTTCACAAGAATGGGTGACAACCAAAACCCGTCTTCGTCCTGTGCCGGCCCTAGGTAACAATTTAAATATCTACATTATTTTAATCTTTATTATTTATAATATCTACATTATTTGTCCACTAATTTTTTTAATTTTTTAATAGTTCCACTTCCAGGAGCACTAGCAGCGGTGGATTGTTAGCAGATTTCCAATCGGAGATCCAACCGTACACATCCACAAACGAGTTAGTGAGCTATTTTGCGGGAGTAAACGAAAAAGAAGATGAATTTGACATCATGACGTGGTGGAAGAGGAATCAAAGAAACTATCCAACACTGGCGATGATGGCCCGCGACGTGTAGAAAATGTTTCAAGAGCAGGCACGTGTAGAGAAAATGTTTCAAGAGCAGGCACGTGTAGAGAGGTACAACGTGACCAAAAGTTTTTTGGGATGCAAGATGGCTGAGAGTGTCTCCGTAAGTGCTCACATACTTAAAATGATAAGTTATGTGGAGCAGCTGGAGAAGCTCGAGTGTGCCGTGGACAAGAAGTTGGCCACGGACATCGTTCTTAACTCTCTCCCATCAAAGTATTCTTCATTCATCATGAACTATCACATGCATGGAATGGAGAAAAGTTTGGGTGAATTACATGGGATGCTCAAGACTGTAGAGGCTGACATGCAGAAAGGTGTTTCTCATGTCCTTGCGGTCAGTGAGGGAAGTAGGAAAGTCAAGAAAGGCAAAGGCAAGCGCAAGGGCAATGGCAAGGGCAAGGGAAAGGCTCCAGTGGTGACTGTGAGCACTCCCAAGGTCAAGGTTGCCTCCGATTCCGAGTGCTTCTACTATAAGATGAAGGGGCACTGGAAAAGGAATTGTCCTAAGTACTTGGAGGACAAGAAAAATGGGAAGGTCCCGTCTTCCTCAGGTATTTTTGTCATTGAAGTTCACTTAGCTACCTCTATCAATGATTGGGTATTAGATACTGGATCATGTGCTCATATTTGTATGAATATGCAGGCACTAAAGGATAGAAGAATGCTAAGAAAGGGTGAGGTGCAGCTCCGTGTTGGGAATGGTGCAAATGTTGCAGCAGTTGTCGTCGGGTGTGTCGAGTTACATTCACCCAGTGGGCTTGTAATGGAACTTAAAAATGTTTATTTTGTTCCTTCTATTTCGAGAAACATTATCTCTATTTCTTGTATGGACATGGATGGTTTTTGTTTTACCATCAAAGACAATTGTTGTTCTTTTTATAGAGATGGTTTGTTTTATGGATGTTCTTATATAAGGAATGGTCTATACTTGCTTGAAATGGATAAACAAGTTCTGAACATCAATAACAAACGACTCAAAACTTGTCATGAGAGTACGACTCTCATGTGACATTGTCGCCTAGGTCACATAAATGAGAGACGCATCAAGAAATTGCAAGAAGTTGGACTTCTTGGTCAATTTGATTTAGAATCACTTGAGACATGCGAACCTTGTTTACTTGGAAAGATGACCAAGGCACCATTCACCAAGAAAGGTGGAAGGGTAAGTAGTTTGTTGGGACTCATACATAGTGATGTGTGTGGACCAATGAGTACAAGTGCCCGAGGAGGTTATCGATACTTCATCACATTTACTGACGACCTCAGTAGATATGGTTATGTCTACTTGATGAGATATAAGTTTGAATCCTTTGAAAAGTTCAAGGAGTTTAAGAATGAGGTAGAGAACCAACTCGACAAGAAGATTAAAGCCTTACGATCAGATCGTGGGGGTGAGTATTTGAGTCACGAGTTTGGCGACTATCTAAGAGATTGTGGAATAGTTTCACAACTCACTCCTCCAGGGACACCACAATGGAATGGTGTTTCTGAGAAAATGAATCGAACCTTGTTGGACATGGTTAGATCAATGATGAGCCAAGCTGGCCTACCACTCTCATTTTGGGGGCATGCGCTTGAAACTGCCGCATTCACACTAAACAGGGTTCCATCAAAATTCGTGGAAAAGACACCACATGAGTTATGGTTTGGAAAGGTTCCAAGTATGTCTTTTCTAAAGATTTGGGGTTGTGAAGCTTATGTCAAACGGATGATATCAGACAAGCTTCAACCCAAATCGGACAAGTGCATTTTCATAGGATATCCCAAAGAAACTAAGGGATATTACTTCTATCACCAGTGTGAGAACAAAGTGTTTGTTGCTCGACACGGTGTATTCTTAGAGAAAGAGTTTCTCTCAAGAGAAAGTAGTGGGAGTAGTGTAAGACTTGAAGAGGATCAATCTACACTACAAAATGAAATGATCAATGATGATCATGTTCAACCACCCGTGGATATTGTGGGCAGTGGGAGTCGAGATGAATCAATTTCACAAGAAGTTGTGGAAGAGATTCAACACTCACCCCTAGAACCGAATTCGCAAGAAGTTGAGAATGAGGATCAAGGAACGAATCCACAAGAGTTTGTGGAAGAGATCTCTGAACCACAAGCACAAGTCCTTTGTAGGTCAATGAGAGAAAGTCGCCCACCTGAAAGATGGTTGGGACTTCACGAGGTGACAGTGTTAGACACTGAAGATCCTTTGACCTATACGGAAGCGATGGCGAGACCCGACTCTGCAGAATGGCTTGGAGCCATGAAATCTGAAATACAATCTATGTATGACAACCAAGTTTGGTATTTGGTTGATCCTCCAAGTGGGGTAAAACCTATTGAAAACAAATGGGTTTTCAAGAGGAAATCAGACATGGAAGGTAATTTGACTACTTACAAAGCACGGCTGGTAGCGAAAGGTTTCAGACAGATTCAAGGTGTTGATTATGATGAGACCTTCTCACCCGTTGCTATGTTTAAGTCAATACAGATTCTCTTAGCAATTGCCGCATTTCATGACTATGAAATATGGCAAATGGATGTCAAAACCGCCTTTCTAAATGGAGATTTAGAAGAGGACGTGTATATGACACAACCGATTGGTTTTGAAGATACCAATCATGCTAAGAAAGTATGCAAGCTTCAGAGGTCCATTTATGGCTTGAAGCAAGCATCGCGGAGTTGGAACAAGCGTTTTGACAAATAAGTCAAAACGTTTGATTTCGTTAAAAGCGAGGAAGAACCTTGTGTATACAAAAGGATTAGTGGGAGTGTAATAATATTCCTTGTGTTGTATGTGGATGACATACTACTGATCGGAAATGACATCCCGTCATTAGATTCTATCAAGTCTTCATTGAAGAAAGTGTTCTCAATGAAAGATTTGGGCGAGGCTGCCTATATACTAGGCATTAGGATCTATAGGGATAGATCAAAGAGACTCATTGGATTGAGTCAAAGCGTATACATTGACAAAGTGTTGAAAAGGTTCAACCTGCAAGATTCCAAGAAAGGATTCTTGCCTATGTCGCATGGTGTTCATCTGAGCAAGAAGCAATGTCCATCGACATCTGCTGAGCTAGATAGCACGAGTAGAGTGCCATATGCTTCCGCCATTGGCTCTATCATGTATGCCATGATATGCACTCGCCCTGATGTGTCATACCCATTGAGTGTGACAAGCAGACATCAGTCAAATCCAGGCTTGGCGCATTGGACTGCCGTCAAAAATATCCTGAAGTACCTAAAGAGGTCTAAAGATATGTTCCTTGTCTATGGTGGGGAATCTGATCTCGTTGTAAGGGGTTACACCGATGCTAGTTTCCAGACCGACCATGATGACATGAGATCACAGTCAGGATTCATGTTCATCCTCAATGGTGGCGCTGTAAGCTGGAAAAGTTCCAAGAAAGAAACAACGGCGGACTCAACCACCGAGGCAGAGTACATAGCCGCTTCAGAAGCAGCTAAAGAGGGTTGTTGGATTAGGAAGTTCTTGAATGAACTTGAGGTGGTCCCCAGTTCCATGGGTGCTCTGGAGCTCTATTGTGACAACAATAGAGCCATTACACAAGCCAAGGAACCAAGGTCACACCAGAAATCCAAGCATGTTCTGAGGAGATATCACCTGATTCGAGAGATCATCGATCGAGGTGACGTCAAGGTTTGTAGAGTAGATTTGGCCAGCAACACAGCTGACCCGCTGACAAAGTCTCTGTCTCAGGCCAAGCATATGCTGCACACTGCATCTATGGGGATTAGATTTGTTAGTGACTGGCTTTGAGATTTAGTACATGGAGTTGTATTAGAGACTACACTTGTTTACGGCTTTTATGCATATAGATGTATATGGGATTGGCTCTAGTTCAAGTGGGAGATTGTTAGTGTTATGATCTAGAAGCCAACCATTTATGGATGTATTCTATGTTTTGTTCATGAAATGAAAGAATCATTTTGTTCCTTGAGTATTTAATTACATTATGGATTTTTCAAGTTGAGGACTTGAAATGTAGAACTCTATAATAATAATATAACGAATACTCTAAATGTCCCTAATCTTGGTAATTAAGAAGGAACACTATTTACCGGTACGAGATTAGTATGTAGATTAAATGATGATCATGTTCTACGGATCATATGGTATGGAGCTACCAATTTAATCACATAAATACCTGATGGAGATCAGGGGATTGGACATGACCCAAGAATGAAACATAACATGGATTGTGTTAGTGTCATTAATGTTTCATTTGTGTCTTGAATTCTTTGGTATGAGATGATTATGTTTCCTACATGAGATACAAGTATCTGTAGGTGTTATCCAACGCTGACAGTAATTGGCAGCTATACAGATAATATCTCAATATGTGTGTTTTGTGCGGAGGAAAAGATATTTATCAAGAATACCAGTGTCCCTCATATTTCATATGTGAGTGATGATATCTTCGGGCCCCTTGATGGAGTAATAAAGTATGCATGCAATTATGATCAATGAGTTTGATCATTATTTACTGAATTACTTGGAATCAAGAAAAGAATAAATTTGCAAGGATGACACTCTCCTGCCTTGGATTTATTTCTGATATCATGTGACACGTGAATTGACACAAGCAATTAAATATTGCTTTAGGATCATGATGTTGATTGGTTCATATCATCTTTAGCTGTTGAGTAATTATAATGCATATTGCTAGGTGCCGCTTATAATTTATAGAATTAAAAGAAGTTTTGATTCTATTGTCAACACGATATAGATCCTACGAGGTCACACCCAAGAGAGAAAAACGAAACAAATAAAAGTGTCATGGAGATGACTAACTTGATCTTAGAATAAATTTATTACATGTTGGACATGGTATACAAATTTATTTCTCAACAAAATTGAGCAAATACAATTAACCGTAACAATTGTTGGGTGGGCCAAAAGTTAGCATAAATGGCAAAAACGAAAATGGCATAAATAGAAATTGGCCCAAGCCCAATTTAACATTAAATGGAAAAATCCATTTGATGAAGTGAGTTTGGAATAAAGTGGGATAAAAGTATATCTAATTGAGAGCTCCATTAGATGGCAAAAGTAAAAGTTATTTTTGTCATGTTTAAATCTAGCCATCCATTGTGGTTGAGATGATTAAAACATACCCTAAATTAATATTATAAATACCCCACCTTTTTCCAAACCCTAGCCACCATTCTAATCTCTCTCTTCTTCCTTCTCTTGTAAGAAAAATTGGAAAAACGTTTTTGTAAGAAGAGGTGAAAAAGAGAAGAGTTTTTGCAATTTTGTCTCCACCATTTTTGCTCATGTGTTGAGCACAACTTCTACACTTAAATTAATAGTTGATTGAAGAGGTAGAAGCTAAGGTTAAGTTAGATTCTTGGTTGATTACCTCTAGCAAGGGAAAAACAAGAGTTTCGTTTAATCTCAGGTGGATACTCGTAGAGGCTTCGTGCGTTCGAAGCGGGTGCCATTTCGAGGCCGACTTGGAGAAGTGAAGGCTCGACAAGGAGGCAACAACCCTACATCTCAAGTCCCTATTTCTTGGTTTAGAGACCAAGATTTGAGGTATAAAGATTAAACAAGTTAAAATGTTAAATACGGTTCATCGTTAGTCAAATAAGTAGATCTATGTTGGTTTCTTTGAGTTAAATTTTTGAAATTTGCTCTTGCATGAAACTAATATTTTCTTCACAAGAATGGGTGACAACCAAAACCCGTCTTCGTCCCGTGCCGGCCCTAGGTAACAATTTAAATATCTACATTATTTTAATCTTTATTATTTATAATATCTACATTATTTGTCCACTAATTTTTTTAATTTTTTAATAGTTCCACTTCCAGGAGCACTAGCAGCGGTGGATTGTTAGCAGATTTCCAATCGGAGATCCAACCGCACACATCCACAAACGAGTTAGTGAGCTATTTTGCGGGAGTAAACGAAAAAGAAGATGAATTTGACATCATGACGTGGTGGAAGAGGAATCAAAGAAACTATCCAACACTGGCGATGATGGCCCGCGACGTATTTGCCGTACCCGTGTCAACCGTCCCTTCCGAAAGTTGTTTTAGTTCGGCGAACAGGATCCTCTCCGACAAACGCAGTAAGTTGGGTGCACATGTTTTTGAGAGACTTGTGTGCTTGAAAGATTGGATTGATGCTGATGAGCGCAACCAACATCGAGATCATCAAGAATCATCATCCGGAGTCGACACTGAAGAAAGCGGTACCGAGCCGCGGCCCGCGGCTAATTCGGATTCAGACGGTGCGGAAGAGAGCGAACAATGGTATATGAATCCAAACTACTAGATAGGTAGTGTCGGTATACATTTCTAACATCTTTTAATCTCTATGGTTATTTTTTAAATTATAATTTCTAAACGTTTAAATTAGTTCTTAAATTATTCATTTTAAAGAAGAATTACTAACAAAAAAAAAGTTAGAACTCCGCCTATGTTATTTTACATAGCCGGTCCCAAGCCCGGAATAAAGGAGGAGGGTAACTTTTATTTTTTAATCTATTGTTTTAAAATAATTCATATTTATTTTTAAAGTAATTGATTTAAGACATTTTTTGAATAGGTTTTATTGTTTTAAATTAATTGATTTAAGATATTTTTTATTTATATTTTATTTAACCTATTAATTTATATTTGAATTTAGATTTAGATTGTTTTTTTTCTTTTGAAATTCGGCAGAGGCTTTTTTTTTTTTTTTGAAATTCGGCAGAGGCTGAAATGCCTTGTTTTTTTCTTTTATTTAATTTAATTTAGATTTAAATTAGATTTGGATTCAATTTAGATTTAATTTAGATTTAGATTTACATTCAATTTAGATTTAATTTAATTTGCATCTAAATTTAGATTTGAATTTAGATTTATATTTAATTTATATTTAATTTAGATTTGAATTTAGATTTAGATTTATATTATCAATTTAAATTGAACGTTTACAAAATATATTATCAATTTAAAATGTAAACTACAAATTTCGAGATATAAATAAATTATGAAACTATATAATTAGAATGAGAGTTTGAAAATAAAATAAAATTACTCGTGTAAAGAAATAAATAATTAGACTTGTACTTAGCCGAATAAATATAAAAAATTTCGCACAAATAATTTTTATATATGAGTTACAAATTTTATTTATTTAGGAATTATAAAGATGTGACTTGATAATTTTATGTATATATATATACAATATTTGATATTGAACTATTCAGATTTTAAAAGTCGAATTATAAACACGTAATAATATTCGTACGACACGGTAAAAAAAATAAGAAAACAAAACAGAAAACAGAAAAAAAAAACCCGTCTACCCGTGCCCGTTGTACCCGTCTACCCGGGACGGGCACGGGTTTGAAACGGGCAGGGCGGAGTTTTTAAAAAAAAAACCCGTCTACCCGTGCCCGTTGTACCCGGGTACCCGTTGTATCCGGATACCCGTTGTACCCGGGTACCCGTTGTATCCGGGTACCCGTTGTACCCGTACCCGTTGTGCCCGCTGCCCGGGACGGGTTCTGCCCTGCCCTGCCCGAGGTACCCGAGAGCAAACCACTACCTACCCCTGTGATACACTAGCTTCGCCCATGATTAGGATCTCTAAAATTGTACATGTCATGAAGTCACCAACAGAGTCAAATATTTATAAGCTAGTTCTAAACTCTTTCCTTTCATTTATAAGCTAGAAGTTGTCTATTGTACACTTTATTGTACAATACTCAAATATTTTCCAAGAACAGAATCACTCCATCCAATTGATATGAAACTTAGAAATCCCCTGTTCAAACGGAGGATTAAACACCAGAAAATAGAAGCAAACAATTCTACATTTAAAAGAAACAAAAAGATGCCATGTTTCTGTAATTTCATGACATGTAAATGTTCCACAAAATTTCATGACAATCATGTACACTCCAATTTTATTTTCTATCTTGGCATAATCAAAGTTATGGTGACCCCATTTACAGATTCATTATGAGCTTCCTCGAAAAATCTATCACTGTATTTGATCTTGCATAATTCGATGGCTCGGTTGGTGGAGACAACTGCATCTGATCACTGATTAGCATTAGCAGTACAGTTGACATCGTTGGTCTTTCTTCGGGGTTTTCTTGCACACAGAGCAGTCCTGTGTGGAAGCACCAAGACACCTCATTGGCAGAGCATGAATTGCTGAGTGTTGGGTCTATGAATTCTGATGCTCGATCTTCCATCCATAGTGTCCAAGCCTTTTAAATGTGTAAATGTAGATAGATATATATTCACAAAACATGTAATGGAAGGCAACATATTAGATACCACAGGGTCCTTCTATATCAAATATAAATTTGTGCAATCTTCTCAATATTTTTTTTTGTAAA
This sequence comes from Carex myosuroides, assembly GCA_028015225.1. Lineage (NCBI taxonomy): Eukaryota > Viridiplantae > Streptophyta > Magnoliopsida > Poales > Cyperaceae > Carex > Carex myosuroides. Next base: position 10,420,243 of record CM051474.1, read on the forward strand.
GTACTTGCACTATCATAGTGGCATCCATTTCAACTACTAGCTGCTAATATACTGGTAATTCAGATGTAAATTTTTGCGAAGTATGAGAAATATTAGCGACTAGTTAATTCGAAATGCCTTACATGCTGGAGAAGAGTGTCGCCATGCTGTTGTAAATGATAAGCACTACCATTTCGTTGCCCGTTAAGTATCTCCGAAAGTAGAACACCAAAACTAAAAACATCTGATTTTATGGAGAATGGAACATTCGATGTATACTCTGGGGCCATATATCCACAGTAGAAGCAACGCTTTTAATATATGATAAAAATTAATATACCAAGGAATGAAATACAGATACTGACATTTTGACTATCATTATTTTGCTCTTCGTTGAAATTTGAAAAAAAAATAGTTGATATCCTTGTGGTAGTTTTCCAGTCATTGATAATTGATTGTATCTTGTATTAAACAATTAATTCTGATACATCCTTTACCAGAAGTTAATTGAATAAAACATCTTTCCTGTAATTTACAAAGATCCAAAATATGTTAAGGATAGTATCAACGCTAGGAAAACTAATACCTGTATATGCAACAAGCAATTTTTTTAGGCCATTTTTAAACAAAATGATATTATTTTTTTAGGAGACTTTGATGGTTAATTGTTTAACTTACAGGGTGCCGACAACTTTGCCAGTATTAACCTCATTGCTATCTTCACCATAAAAACTTTTTGCCAAACCAAAATCAGAGATTTTGGGATTCATTCTATTATCCAACAGAACATTGCTAGCCTTAAGATCTCTGTGTATAAACTTCAGTTGAGAATCCTCGTGTAGGTAAAGCAAGCCTCTTGCAATGCCCAATATTATGTCATGCCTTATCTTCCAATCCGGCTGGGAACTCTTTTTTGAATCTGTGGATTCAAACCAGAAAATAGAAGTATAAAGAAAAATGAATGAAGTTAATTACCAATAAGAGAAGATTAACAATGAATTTTACTTAGAAAAATTCTATATGCGTTGTAACGTTAGTATTTCATATATATGTTTTTATATATCTGAAAAGTAGATCTAAGATCTTAAGAGGATCTAGATATCAAATCTTGTAGAATACTAAACTTTAATATTTTTGAAGTTTTTTTTATTATTTTTGGAATTTCAAACGATAGCTTTGAAATAATAAAAAATAAAAATATTTGCATACCAAACAAGGACATATTTAAACAATAACAAATTATAATTACTGTATAAGGAATAAAGCTTTCTATTGTACAAGATTTTGATATGATAATTTGTATCCACGGAAGCCTTAATTAATAAGGAGAAAGTCAATCTAAACACCTAATCCTTCAAATCTTTTGAACAATAATATATTATCGTATCTCGCGCTTTGTGGCGAGTTTTCTTCTAATAGATCATTTACAAAAATCATATAATCATGTGTGCGCTTACCGATTTGTTGTTCTAATATATTCATGTGGATACTCAGTACTTGTCAATATTATATGATTTTGTTTTACCAAAATACAATAAGATATATTGTGGATGAACTAAATATTGAATAATTAAACAACCATATAACTTTAAAATCTAATTAATATATTGATCATTTCAAAATTTATTATTCAACACACTAGTGGAAAAAGTACAATTAGTGTCGCCCCATCAGTGTCGGATTTATGTCCTAACCGATACGGATATAGATCAGCAACGGGCACAATACGGACCCGACCTTGATTTCACTTATCAGGAACGGTTGTATTTAAAAATGCGTTCTTGATAGTGCTGGCCAAATCAGGAACGGTTCTTTATAAAGAGGCGTTCCTGATTAGTAGTATTTGTATCGGTTGTTTTTAACAGGCGTTACTGATTAGTAGTATTTGTATCGGTTGTTTAGGTGCGTTCCTGATTAGTAGTATTTGTATCGGTTGTTTTTAACAGGCGTTACTGATTAGTAGTATTTGTATCGGTTGTTTTGGTGCGTTCCTGATTAGTAGTATTTGTATCGGTTTTTTTAACAGGCGTTACTGATTAGTAGTATTTGTATCGGTTGTTTAGGTGCGTTCCTGATTAGTAGTATTTGTATCGGTTGTTTTTGATGCGTTCCTGATAGGTATTAGGAACTGTTATTTTAATAGCCGATCCTAATAACTCTCCCTCCCCAAATGTATATCTTGAGCGAATGAAGACTGGGTTTGGCTGACGCGAATGAAGACTAGGTTTTTAAATCTCTTATGTCCCTACGCGAAAGACTAAATTTCTCTGTCGCAGTTCTGATTTCTACGCGAAAAACTGTGGATTGAGGTAATATAAATTAATCTTTGAGCATATAGCAATTCAGTGGCCGTTTTTAAAATCTTCAAGAGTTACCGATATTTTTTATTTTCTGTGAAATACTCGTGGCATGCTTGAAAAATTAGAGTATTTCACACTGGGTTCTTAATTTGATTCATGTGATCCTTGCATAACCTCTTAGAGTCAATGCATTAATTAATAGAAGATATTTATAATTTGGATGTCAATATACATTTTATTTTGATCAATACCAGTACTAAAAGAGGATATTTATAATTGATTCTATATATATTGCCACATGTACTTGATTCTATATATATTGCCACATGTACATGTAATTGATTCTATATATATTGCCACATGTACTTGACAAGCTTCTCTTAATTTATTTGTATATAATTAATCGAAATAATTAGAAAGTTATCATAATGTATAATTTTCTGAAATTTTACATAAATACCTACTTCATGGGGAAAATTTGGTTCCAAATTATTCATTCTAGCATAAACCCAAGAAAAGAAATGCATGCATTTTGGATTGGCACCGGTACGGTGTTGAAACTTATTTGTTGGTACACCATCAATTGCATGGTTTCATCCAAATTTCTTATACTCTTTTGCTATTTCATCTTATTAGACACACAAATGCATGGTTTCATGCAATTGCTATATGGCATGCTTGGAAATTTCTTAGCTTGAACTTATATGAAAAAAACAAAAATCTGGTTTTGTAGATTGGCTATAATTGAGGGATTTGGTGCTACAATCTCTTCAGATCACTCGATCCGTGCGTAATCGATTCCAAAAAATTGTAAGTATATATAATATAAAAACTCATGTTTAATTTTATGCTTGGATGTGTATTATGATAAATGTATGTAGTTAATTAAATGTATCTACGGTTGGTAGGTATCTAGCTAGCTAGAGTATTGTCTATGAGCCACAACCGAATTATTTATGCCTTTAGGTCATGATACCCGTTCAAAATTAATCCAATAGGGGTTAATTTTGAATAGTCCCCGGTTTGGGACTGCTCTTTGAATACTTTGTCTCAATTAGGATGTGAGCACATATTAGTCGTGTTTTAGTATTTAAGAGAATTTCGACAGCATTTCCTCTTATTAGTTCCCCGGATACCTGGGGAATTAAGGGGAAATGCTGCCGAAATTTTCTTAAATACTAAAACACGACTAATATGTGCTCACTACGGAGACAAAGTATTCAAAGAGTGGGATAAGATTGTAAACCGGCCCCGTGTAAGCCCTAAATTCAACATTTGACCATAAGCGTGTACTTAATTGAGTTGTCTTATAATTGCAGATGGACCGCAGTTGGATGTATGGAACCTCGCGTGTTTCAGATGAATATTTGGCAGGTGTTGATGAATTTATGAAAGTTGCTATGGAAGACATGGCGAACAATGAGAATGGGGTGATGTCGTGTTCATGTCGTGATTGTAACAATATCAAGAAATTTTCAAACCCCCTCCAAGTGAGAAATCATTTAATCCGTCGTGGGTTCAAGGAACATTATACCCATTGGATATGGGATGGCGAGAGTTTGGAAACCGGCATAGATACTGGTACTGGGCATGATCAGGAAGATCATAATTACAATAGCGGAAGTGATGTGCAAGGCGATGAAAATGATGATCTGGTGGTAAATGAAGGTGTTAATTTTGATCAAATGTTACGTGATTTAGAAGAGGATTTTGGTACTGATAAGCAATATTGTGTATTTGAAAATTTGTACGAAGATTCTAAAATAAATTTGTATCCTGGTTGTAAATTTACAAAATTGGAAGGTGTATTAAAATTGTATAACCTAAAAGCATTCAATGGTTGGACTGATAAAAGTTTTACTGAATTATTAGGAGTATTAAGAGAAATTCTACCTGATGGAAACGAGATACCATGTAATTTTTATGAAGCGAAGAAAATGTTGTGTCCAGTGGATTTAGAAGTTCAAAAAATACATGCGTGCCCAAATGATTGTATTTTATACCGAAATGAGTATGCAGATTTTCACGATTGTCCAAAATGTGGTGCATCACGTTACATAAGAAAGAAGGTAACCAACGATAACAGTGGTGATTCTAAATTGAAAGAAGGGCCTCCGGCAAAAGTGTTGTGGTACCTCCCCGTGATACCAAGATTCAAACGTTTGTTTGCAAATGCTAAAGATGCGAAATTATTGCGTTGGCATGCCGAAGACCGGAAAAAAGATGGAAAATTACGGCACCCCGCTGATTCTCCTGAGTGGAGGAATATTGACAGAAAGTTTCCTGATTTTGGCGGTGATTTCAGAAACCTAAAGCTTGGGTTGAGTACAGATGGAATGAATCCGCACAGTAGCATGAGCAGTAAACACAGCAGTTGGCCGGTTCTATTGTGCATTTATAATCTTCCGCCTTGGTTATGTATGAAACGCAAGTACATCATGATGACATTACTGATATCAGGACCCAAACAACCCGGAAATGACATAGATGTGTACTTAGCGCCATTAATAGAGGACTTAAAAAAATTGTGGTGTCCAGGAGTGCAGTTGTTTGATGCATATAACAAGGAGAATTTCACTTTACGGGCTACTTCTCTCCGCCGCACCTCACTCTAGTGCACCTGGTACTTTGTTGGAGCCAATAACAGCATTCGGGTTTAATTCGGGTTTGTGGGGGCCAATAACAGCATTCGGGTTTTTTCCATCTCGCATTACTGCACCATCGTGCAACCCTTTCTCCTACTTGCGGAGAACTAAGCTCAAAAGAGGTAAATTTTTTGATCTTTTCCAGTTGTTATTTTGGCATTCTAGTGTGTGTTTTCGGGCATGGCTGGCTGGAATTTGAAAATTTAGGGAAGGTAGTAATCTGAGGGATTGTATGTACGAATTTAGTAATTCTCAGATGTCCAAATTCAAGCTTTGATGGCTGATTTTTTTGTAGATTAGGAGCTAAGAGAGGGAAGGAGCAATCAAGAGCTGGGTGGGTGTGTATAAAAGCAGCCAAAGAGACAGAAGGGGAGGATCAAGGAATATTTGTACCTGATCGGACGGTTTCGAAGGTAATCAAACCGCCTCTTTTTGTTGATTAATTATACATCACTTGCATCAGATTTGGCTACATCAGATTCCTTCACGGTCAAGTTGAGGTTCAATTCGCTCTCTTTCTTTCTCTATCTATATCTCTGTATCATGTGAAACAAAAAGAAATCTCTGTATCATGTGAAACAAAAAGAATGCATCAGACAGAACTCATTACTCATCTTGACTAAATTTGTTTTCATGATAAATTTGCTTTATTTTTTAATCATTTTTTTAAGTGCTGCTGGCCAGCAGTACCTGTTTTGGTTTTCATACCACTAGTGTTTCGAATAAGTACAGCAGTTGCATTTTGATTTAACTAAACTTGGTTGCCAATCCAAAAACTTGTATATTCTGTGATTGAACTGACCATATCATATATATCATGCATACTTGAAATAAACTGAAGGAACAAAACTTGTATACTGGATAACTTTTTATGGTCCCAAATTTTTGTTTTCAGTTCTAGTCATGTCCAGTGGTGGTGATGGTAGTGAGCCGGCGAAGACGCAGAAACCAGGAAGAGGTCCTACAAAAATTAAACGTGTGGTTAATAAGTCCAACAAGGAGGTTCAATTTGATAAACTTGGGAGGGTTATTATAAACGAAGAAACAACAAGTTTTCCGACGCAACTTGGGATTTTAGTGAGAGCCCAAGTTTCAGTACGCTACAAGGATTGGTCTGAAGTACCAGATGATGTTAAGAAAAAGATTTGGCATGAAATGAAGGTAAATATCATGAAACCAAATTCAGCAGCTTCACTTTATATTGGCTAACTTCAAAACTTGATGTGCTTTATTTCGCAGTTGGCCTGGAAGTTACCTGACAACGAAGTCATGAAGAAGGATGTGTACATGCGCATGGCTGTAGCATTTAGGAAGTTCAGGCATGAATTGTACAACAAGTTTATGAAGGAGGATAAGACGCCCTTCAGTTTGTATACCGCGATTACACAGGAAGATTGGGACATATTTGTCAAGTACCATGCATCGGATGAATTCAAGGTATTTTTTTTCCTTAATGGCAACTACCTCGCCACTCTTTTTTACTTAATGAGCACCACAAAAAATGTAGAACACTTGTCAGAAAGAGTTTTCATATTTCATACCTTAATACATCCTTCATCATCACCAGATGCATCTGTTGTCTCTGTCAAATTAACAAGTCGGTTTACAGCGTCCCTGTATTTGCATTTCATCCAATATACATGTGAGCTAAGTTGAGTGGTAATTTCACCAAATGCAAATCACCAGATGCAACAGATTGTAACAGATACACCAGATGCAACAGATGCACCAGATCCTATATTGGATGGTAATTTCATCCAATATACAGCGTCCCTGTATTTGCGTTTCCCTGTATTTGCGTCCCTGTCAAATCACGAGATGCAACAGATATATGTTTTTTTTCCCTCTAGCAGAGTTGAGTGGTAATTTCACCAAACAAATTCCTTTGGTTTTCTTAAGGCAAATTGTTTTCTTGCTACACTTGTAGGAACTAAGTAAAATAGGGAAGGCGAATCAAGAGAAAAACATGTACCCGCATTTCTTGGGATCCAGAGGTTACGGTGGTGAGAAATTCCAGAAGAGACTTAAAGAAGCTTTTGCAGAGATTGCTTCGAAGGAAGGGTCAAGTAGTGATTTGTCATCTCAAGGGTCAACTAGTGAGTTGTCGCAAGACCAGCTTGTTGATATGTCGATTCAACATAGGCATGTCCCATGGAAACTCGGAAGGCACAAGGTGGTAAATGGGGATGATGTCTATCCGAACCCAGAAACAAAAGCAATGATCGAGATAATTGTGAGGATATATATCACATTTTTGAAATTGTCTTAATTTAAATCCAATTTGAATTTAATATGTTATATAACCCATTGTTGTTGGCTTTATTATATCAGGATGAACAAGAAAAGGCTTTCGACTCAGGCATGATGACCATCGACCGATACGACGATATTCTAGGCAATTCTCTACCAAATCGAGAACATCCTGGGAGGGTGAGAGGTATTGGATCTCGTGTGGGTATAAAAAAAACTTATGAATCTTGCGGAAAAAGAAAGAGACACACTTCTTCGGAGTATGACGACTCTATTCAACATAGCATACAGAGAGAGGTAGATGAGAGAGTAAAGAGAGAGGTAGATGAGAAGTTAGAGGCTGAATTCAAGGAGAGAATGAAACCCTTTTACGAGCAGCAAGAGGCTCTCATGAAGCAAATGGCCATGTTGATGGGCCAACAGAAAATGGACATTGATATAGGTAGCCCAAGAGTCGGCACGAGCAGCTGCCAGTCAGTCCAACCACTACACGTTCTCGATTCGATTGAGGTAATACAAATACCTATTATTTCATGTGAACAACAAGAAGAATACCACTACATGACTTAGTTTATTTATTTGTCATCAAAGGGAGAATGCAGATGCAAACTCTATTTGGTCCGAGAAGGGAAGAAGATTCAAGTGGGCGTAGGGACGATAAATCCATCACTACAAGGCACATCTTTTCACGGTAGACTTATGCCGGCCGGCCATGCGAGAGTAATGGTGGATGATTATGTTGCCGGTGAAGATGATACCCCTGTACCCGTACCAAATGGCGAGGTGGAAACTCTTCGCTCAGCCCGCTCTAGTTTCACGGCATGGCCTAAAGATTTGATATCTTTCGATGAGGTAAAAAAAATTAAATTACAAATTATCTAATTCACAAAGATTTGTTTTCTGTTGTATTATTATTTATTTTGATTTAATTCATAATAAAAGTAGTTTTACAGTAAAACCAGCAATAAATTTTGTACAAAGGTCATACTTGACTAAGCACAACTTACATAGGCTTCAAGTTTAATTTGCACATAGTTTCCACTTGACAGAACAAATTTGTACTAGATTTTTGGATTAAGCACAATGTACAACCTGCTATGTCATTGAAAAAATTATGTAGCTTTTTTTTATAAGGCACTGGATTAAGCACAATGTACTGGATTTTTTATAAGGAGTCACAATCAACAATTTTTACAACCTGCTATGTCATTGAAAAAATTATGTAGCTTTGAAAATAACTCGGTAAATTTGTTTAATCTTTTCCATGTTTCATATCGCCTATTTTAAATTGACATGACTGTATTAAATTGACAAAAATAAGATTGAGGATAGACAGGATAGGAGCTAGAATATTAAGATTGATGAAGCTGAACATATAACTGTGGTAATTTTATTTTATAAGGGAAAAAAAAGCATTATTTTTTTTTCATTTTTTTTTTTAAAAGGCTAATGCATTGCATAATTTGCAAACGTATAGCTAGATATTATGAAATTAAAAGGATCTTGGCCTTTGGTCATGGGCCTTTCACTATTTTATGACTCATATTGAAGATGAAAGATGTTAGCTTTTGGACACAACTGGTTTGCATAGTATTAAATTGACAAACATATTTTTGTCAATAATTCATTGTTAAAATTTACATTATTTGTTAAATGCTGAGCCAACCTCAAAGATGTGGCAGATGTATCAACTATCAAACCACCTGTAATAGTTTTTGGATTGGTGAAATTAATGAACTCGCTTGCCTAACCTTGTGATGAACTCGCTAGAGAGAGAAATCTCTCCCACTAAATGGTTTTGACTCAGATTAAGCTGCCCCAAATGGGGAAGTGCACTTAAACTAGAAGGAATAGATCCATTTAGGCTATTTCTATCGAGAGACAAGGCGGTAAGATTCGACAAAGAACCGAACGAGTCCGGTACTGGACCCGATAACCCGCAACCTGAGAGACCCAAAACCAGCAACTTTTTCAAAGCACCAACAAATGTAGGGATATTTGTCCCTATTGGGTTGTTTTCAATAAGAAAATATTGCAAATTTCTTAACTGAGATAAGGTGCCCGGTATTGGTCCAGAGATGGAGTTGTGACTCAAATCCAACAATACCAACTTCTCTAAATGCCCCAAATCTTGTGGTAGTGTTTCAGATTTTTAAATTAGTTCGGTGGCATCAGTTTCATGTTTGTTTGTGCTTTTTCTGGTTATATCAGAACTGCCCCATTTCTGGTTATGTGCAGATTTTAGCAGGGGATAAATCCAGTATATTTACTAGAGTTAAGGAGTGTGTTAAGCTCGCTTGTTTACATGAACCATTAGGTTTATGTACTGACAGAGTCGTCCAGTTTAATAAGCCAAAAGATTAGAAAATTAAACTGAACAAAGGGTCTTCAGATATAGCAGCCATCTCTTGTCATTGTTTGTTGTTGTTTGATGTATTGGAAGAGCACACTTATAATCTGTCCTATTAATTTGGTTCATAATACTATTTCTTGAGTTATCTAAATATCATTTTACTGACTAATTAAAAATAATAATAAATGAAACAGATACACTCGAGAAAGATGAATGTTAATCCTGATGTGAACTTTGAGGAGCTGGCCCGCTCCACCGACGACTTCAATGGGGCCCAGCTTAAGGCTGTATGTGTTGAGGCTGGTATGCTTGCTCTGCGCCGTGATGCCACTGAGGTCTGTCTCTCATTATCCACACAAACAACACACACACACACATAGGTTATGTGAAAGAATCTGATCCATTTGGCATTAGATGTCTACATGTGAAGTTATACATTTACCAGTCAGGTCCTATACTGGTTTTGACTGGGTGACATATGCATTGCTATTGTTGTTTTGCTGACAATTCTGAACTGCAATTAGACAGAATTAACAACATAAACCATAAGGAACTGAATTTGATTATTTGTAAGTTGGTAAGCATAAGTCCAAATCCAGCAGGCAGGGATGGGTACATGGCAACTGCCATCTTCTTGTTTCAACTGCAGGTGCATTTGTATTGATTGATTGGTTCCCTTCTTTTTCTCCGTTTCAAAAATCACAGCTGACTTTGATTATTTGTCATTTCACGTCCTCTTGAAATAATTTCTTAACTAGTAGTCATGCGTTGACTTTTCATTGGACCAATTGCAGGAACCACGCAAAGAGTTACAAGTTCCTACAAGTGGGAACTCAGTTCGTAGTGATGCGTTTGCACCAAAGCGATACAAGGAGTTTGATGGTCTCAATTTTGACAAGCTGGGTCCAATTTTCAAGCATTTGCGTGATCGGTTTTTGAAGAAAGACAACAATGAATTTCAGATCGATACTCCACTTGACCTTTTCCATAGCGATGACTTCATAACCGTTCATGCAGATGATTTGAGGGATTTGATTACACCTAAGACGTGGCTCACTGGACCAATTATCCAGATCTTCATGATGTGAGTTAATATATAATGCCAAAATTAAGTACTTTTAATTCTGATTTTATAGTAATGACCACATTTCTGCCATTATTTGCAGGTATGCGCACAAATATTACAAGGAGGAATTTCCTACTTGTAGTGTTGGTTTTATGGACCCTGCAAAAACATGTTACATGAACTTGAAAGATGATGATCACGGCCGAGAATATGCCGATAAATACATAAGGAAAGCATTGAAAGAAAATCGGAACAAGAAAATGATATTTATACCGTATCATCAGGAGTTAGTTCATATATCCTAATTTATTTCAATTTATTTCATTTCATAGAAATTAAAAAATATAACATGTTGTACCTAACATGCAGGGATCATTGGGTATTGGTTGTGCTTATGGCAAGTGAGAGCGAGTTGTACGTGTTCGAGTCCAATAAGAAACATCAAAAAAAGTTGAAGATCATCGATGCACTTGCTGAGTAAGTTTTTCAAACTTGAATGTTGTAATCATGCTTAAATATCATGTCTTTTTTCTGATTGTTCAATGTATTCATATTTTAACAGCCCCTACCGAATGGATAGGTGTATTGGAGGACTAGGAAAAAACGCTAATTTGAAGGTTACATATTGCAAGGTAATATTGATATTTAGATTTTTTTTCTTGTTTAGTAACCTAGATTGCTTTAAATTTTGTATGATGTCAAATAAACAAGCCTTAATTGTTAAGTAATTTTTCACAAGTATGATGTGAAATACAACATAATTATAATTATATTATACAAAAACACTGCTTTCATCCATATCAATTGTTGTACCCTTCGCTAATTATGTTAAAGCAAATTAAACCACTAGAGAAGGTAAATTTCAATTAAATCAAATATCTTCTGTCTAATTATTGAAATTATGTTAAAGCAAATTGTACCCTTCGCTAATTATGTTGGAATCATGCTTAATTTATCCATTACTTTGTTTCTTTTTAATTTCGTAATTTGGTGTGTATGTCCTAAGGGTGCACACCGTTATATGGTGCTTGAATTTCCAGTTTTAGGTTGTTTTGTTTAGTAAAAAGACTAATTTGCTGTTTTAGGGAGAAGAAACCAGGAATATAAATAAACTAATATTATTAAAAGACATTTCAAGTTCACATAAGTTATGTTAAAAGATAATATATATATGAGTCCTTGTACACATTAATTTGCTGACAAATTTATACATATACATATACATATACATATACATATACACATACACACATAGACACACACACACCCCCCTTAATTAATTACCCATGCACACTAACTAACACATGCAAGGTACTAGAGATTCTCTTGTTAATATAGTGTACAAATGTTGATTATAATCTGTAGCTATCTATTCATTATAATATGTAGCTATCTATTCACTAGAGATTCTCTTGTTAATCATAATTTGAAAGCGAATGGATCCAAATGCATCAGGAGAGTATTTAAATTGCAAAAGGGGTTGAGGCTGGACGGTCACTGTTACCTTGTTTTGTTTGATATAATATAGTATATGATGTTCCAATTTTGTATAGTGCTATTCAAGCAAGGTAGATTAAGACAATTTAACAATGATTTAGGGGTTAAGAGTGATAGATAGATGTAAGCACCAATAATCATTATGTTTAACCACAAGTAAAAGATGTATAATAGATATTTTCCTTAATGCATATTTGAAAAAGAGAACAACTTAAACTCAATTACTAATTCTCAAAAAGAAAAAAAAATTGATGCATGTCGATCCATGCAATATAAGCCATATGGCCAATTAAGTAGCCTAAGACAGATATCTAGGCGAATTTGTCCAAGCTTCTAAAAATTCAGAAAAGTATCACAAGAGATTAAAAATAATAATTAAACTATTCACCAAGATTACAAAATTTACAGATTCTTTCTTTTACTTTTGGGAAATGGACCATACCATGATTCTTTCTAACTATATATTTGTCTATCCAAATAAACTATATATCTTGTTGTTTAATATAGTGCCCACAACAACGCGATGGTTGGGAATGTGGATATTATGTCATGTTGTTCGTGCATGACATAATAAATCGTTTCCTCGATATTTTTCCAAACTTGAAGGTATATATATATATACATATTGTCTTTTCAAAGTTATGGATAGTTGCTTCAAAAATATGCAATTAATCGCTCTTATATGCTCTAAAAAATGCAGGATTTTCCCGTTAGTTATAACGCAACAAGCATCGACAACATTCGCACAGTGTGGGGTAAATTTTTCTTGAAGGAAGTATTAGATGAAAAAAGTAAATCAATTTAGTATGTTTTTTTGGTTCAAAATTTAGGGTGTGAACAACATGTTTTAATTTAGGATGTGAAAACTGCAATTTTCTGGTTTGTAATAATTTAGTATGTTGATTTGTAATAATTTAGTATGTTGATTTGTAATAATTTTTATGTCTAATTCTTTCTCGTTTTAATTTATGTCTAATGTGAAAATATGGTAGCCGGCCAAAATATAGGCCAGCAATTTTCTGTTTTCTGGTTGTTATAATTTATGCCTTGTATATATAGGCCGGCAAAAATATGGTAGCCGGCCAAAATATAAAAAATGTTTTTTTAAATAAATTCACACAATCTGTATCGCCTGTCTACTTTAACGGTTACTGATTTAGTACAATTTGTATCGCCTTTTTCATTAACAGTTCCAGATTCAAATCTGTATCACCTTTTAATAAGAACCGTTACTGATTTAGTACAATTTGTATCGCCTGTAAATAAAGAACCGACCTAGATAATGTAAAATCTGTATCACCTTTTAATAAGAACCGTTACTGATTTAGTACAATTTGTATCGCCTTTTAATAAGAACCGACCTAGATAATGTAAAATCTGTATCACCTTTTAATATGAACCGTTACTGATTTAGTACAATTTGTATCGCCTGTTAATAAAGAACCGTTCTTGATTGTGAACAATTAGTAACGCCTAACTAAAAAAACCGATCCAGATTGAGGGATTTAGTATCGGCTGACGGTAACCGATCCTGATTGAGGAAAATTAGTATCGGTTATTTAGCCGACACTGATTAGTCAAACTATCTGTAACAGCTGGGTCAGTGTCGCCCTGTAGTGCGTTCCTGATGTGCGTTTTTAACCGACCCTGATGTGCGTTTTTCCACTAGTGACACATAGAATTAGTTCGTAAGAAAAATATTGTTTGAAAGACAACCAATATAAGATAAAAGACAATTAGAAGAAAATTAAAGACAAGTTGCTCAAGATGAAAGACAATCAGAAGAAGATGAAATACAACTCGAAAAGATGAAAACCAACTAGCACAAGATGAAAACAACAAGTACAAGATGAAAGACAACTAGAAAAAGATGAAATACAACTAGTACTATAGGAAAGACAACCACTAGAACATGAAAGATAATTATAAGAAGATGAAAAATAACTAGTACAAGATAATAGATAACTAGTAGAACATGTTAGACAACAAGAACAAGATGTAAGACAATAAGAATAAGATCAAATACTATCAGTAGAAGATGAAAGACAAATAGTAGAACATGAAAGACAACCAGTACAAGATTAAAGACAACTAGTAGAAGATGAAAGTCAACTAAAAAGAGATCAAATACAACAAGTGGTGGATTAAATGTAACTAGTAGTATATGAAAAACTACCAGTAGAACGTGAAAAACAACTAGAAAAAAATGAAAAACAAGCAGTAGAAGATGAGAGACAACGAGAAGAAGATGAAAAATAACTAGTAGAAGGTGAAAGACAACTAGTAGAAAATGAAAGAGTACCAGTAAAACATGAAAGACAACCATTACAAGATGAAAGACAACTAGAAGAAGATGAAATACAACTAGTAAAAGTTGAAAGACAACATGTGGAACATGAAAGACAAGCACTAGAAAATGAAAGACAACTAGAAGAAGATGAAAGAAAACTAGTTGAAGATGAAAGACAACCAGTAAAAGATGAAAAATAACTAATCGAAGATGAATGACAACCAGTAGAAGATGAAAAATAACTATTTGAAGATGAATGACAACCAGTAGAAGATGAAAAATAACTATTTGAAGATGAATGACAACTAGTAGAAGATGAAAGATAAGTAGAAGCAAATGAAAGATAACCAATAGAACATAAAAGACCATCAGAAGAAGATGAAAAACAACCAGTAAAAGTTGAAATACAACTAGAAGAAGAAGAAAAACAACTAGTGGAAGATGACAGACAATTAGTAGAAAATGAAAGACTACCAGTAGAACATGAAAGACAACCATTACAAGATGAAAGACAACTAGAAGAATATAAATGACAACTAGTAAAATGAAAGACACCCAGTACAAGATGAAAGACAACTAGAGATAGAAGAATTACACCCATAACAAGATGAAAGATAACCAATAGAACGTGAAAAACAACCAGTACAACATGAATATTTTTTTGTAGATTAAAGACAACCAGTAGAACATAAAAGACAACTAGTAGAACCCGAAAGACAATCAGAAGAATGTGAAAGACAAATAGTACAAGATAAAAGACAACTAGAAGAAGATGAAAGACAACCAGTATAACATGAAAGACAATTAGTACAATATGAAAAACAACTAGAGGAAGAAGAAGTACAACCAGAAGAAGATGTAAGACAACAAGTAGAACATGAATGTCAAATAGTAGAATATGAAAGACAACTAGTACAAGATGAAAGACAACTAGAAGAAGATGAAAGACAACCAGTAGAACATGAAAGACAACCAGCACAAGATGAAATACAATTTGAAGAAGATGAAAGAGAACCAGTAAAATATGAAAAAAATAAGTAGAAGATGAAGTACAACCGGTAGAAGATGAAGTACAATCGGTAGAAGATGAAAGACAACTGGTAAAACATGAAAGATAACCATTAGAACATGAAATACAATTTGTACATGATGAAAGACAACGAGAAGAAGATGAAAAACAACTAGTACAACATGAAAAACAACTAGTAAACAATGAAAGACAACAAGAAGAAGATGAAAGACAAATAATAGAACATGAACGGCAAAATAGAATATGAAAGACAAGGAGTAGAAGGTGAAAGACAACTAGTAGAACATGAAAGACAAACAGTTGAAGGTTAAAGACAACGAGTAGAAGGTGAAAGACAACTAGTAGAATATGAAAGACAATCAGTTCAAGGTGAAAAGACAACCAATAGAAGGTGAAAGACAACTAGTAGAACATGAAAGACAACTAGATGAAAGACAACCAGTAGAACATGACAGGCAATACAAGATGAAAGACAACAAACAAGAAGATAAAATACAACAAGTAGTATAAGAAAGAAGACCATTAGAACGTGAAAGACAACCAGTTGAAAATGAATGTGATAAGCCTCAATTATATATACTTTATGTTAGGGTTTCACCTCCAAAATTGTGCCAAATTTCTTGTATTTTAGCTTAGTTTAGTATATAATGCACCAACGAATTAAAACATCCAATAGAAATCGGCAAAGGCCTTGTTTAAATTGTAGATATCGAGCAAATGGAGCAAAATTCAGGCTGGTGTGGGCCACACGAATTAAAACATCCAATAATATATGAAAGACAACAAGTAGAACGTAAAAGATAACCAGTAAGACATGAAAGAAAACCTGTACAAAATTTAATAGAAGTACAAGAAGATGAAAATAATAGTTAAAGATGAATACAATCAGTAGTAGATTAAAACAACATGTAGAACGTGAAAGACAACTAGTAGAACATGAAAGACAACCACTACAAGATGAAAGACAACCAGAAGAAGATGAAATAAAACTAGTACAAGATAAAAGACAATTAGAACAAGATGAAAAACAACCAGTAGAACATGAAAGACAAATAGTAAAATGACAAAAATAATCTGATTCTACCTAAAATAAACAATTGTAACTCGAATTTTGGCAATATTTTAGGTTAAGTGATAGGAAAAAACACTTATTTCTGCCATATCAGAAAACAAGTACAAAATGATAGATAACTAAAAGAAAATAAAATACAACCAGTAGTACATGAAAGACAACCACTAATAGATGAAATACAACAAGAAAAAGATGAAAGACAACCAGTAGAACATGAAAGACAACCAGAAGAACATGAAAGACAACAAGTACAAGATGAACGACAACCACAAGAAGATGAAAAACAACTAGTAGAAGATGAAAGACAACTAGTAGAAGATGAAAAATAACTAGTAGAAGATGAAAGACAACCAGTAGAAGATGAACGACAACCAGAAAAAGATGAAAGACAACCAGTAGAAGATGAAAGACAACCACTAATAGATGAAATACAACAAGAAAAAGATGAAAGACAACTAGTAGAACATGAAAGGCAACCAGAAGAACATGAAAGACAACAAGTACAAGATGAACGACAACCACAAGAAGATGAAAAACAACTAGTAGAAGATGAAAGACAACTAGTAGAAGATGAAAAATAACTAGTAGAAGATGAAAGACAACCAGTAGAAGATGAACGACAACCAGAAAAAGATGAAAGACAACCAGTAGAAGATGAAAGACAACCCAGTAGTAGATGAAAGACAACTAGAAGAAGATGAAATACAACCAGAAGAAGATGAAAAACTACTAGTACAAGATGAAAGACAACAAGAAGAAGATGAAAGACAATCAGTAGAACATGAAAGACAATCAGTACAATATCAAATATAACTAGAAGAAGAAGAAATATGACAAGAAGAAGGTGAAAGACAACAAGTAGAACATGAATGCCAACCAGTAAAAAATGAAAAACAACCAGTACAAGATGAAAAACAACTAGAAAAAAGTGAATGACAACTACTAAAATATGAAAGACAACGAATACAAGATAAAAGACAACTAGAAGAAAGACAATCAATAGTAAATGAAAAACAACTTGAAGAAGATGAAAAACAACTAGTAGAAGATAAAAAATAACTAGAAGAACATGAAGGACAACCAGTAGAAGATGAAAGAAAAACAGTAGAACATGAAGGACAACCACTATAAGATGAAAGACAACTAGTAGAAGATGAAAGACAACTAGTAGAAGATGAAAGACAACTAGTAGAAAATGAAAGACAACTAGTAGAAGATTTGACAACCAGAAGAAGATGAAAACCAACGAGTAGAAGATGAAATACAACCACTAGTATATGAAATACAACTAGTATAACATGAATGACAACCAATACATGGTGAAAGACAACTAGAAGAAGATGAAAAATAACTAGTATAACATGAAAGACAACTAGAGGTAGAAGTAAGATAACCAGTAGAACGTGAAAGACCACCAGTAGAACATGAAAGAAAGCCTGTAGAAGATAAAAATATAACTAGAAGAAGATGAAAAATAGTAGAAGATGATAGACAACAAGTAAAAGAGTACAAGATGAAAGTCAACCAGAAGAAGATGAAAGACAACCAGAAGAAAATGAAAAATAACTAGTAAAAGATGAAAGTCAACAAGAAGAATGTGAAAGACAAGCAGTAGAACATGAATGCAAACCAGTAAAAACTGAAAGACAACTAGAACAACTACTAGAATATGAAAGTACAAGATGAAAGACAACCCAATAGAACATGAAAGACAACTAGCACAAAATAATAGACAGCTAATAGAACATGACACAACCAGTACAAGATGAAAGACAACTAGAAGAAAATGAAATACAACCAATAGTAGATGAAAAACAAACAGTAGAACATGAAGGACAACCATTAGAACATGAAAGCCAATCATTAGAAGATGAAAAATAACTAGAATAAGATGAAAAATAACTAGTAGAAGATGAAAGACAACTAGAAGATGATGAAAAACTAGTAGAAGATGAACAGCAACTAGTAGAAGACGAAAGACAACTAGAAGAAGATGAAAGACAACCAGTAGAACATGAAAGACAACTAGAAGAAGATGAAAAATAACTGGTAGAATATGAAAAACAACTAGTAGAAAATGAAAGACAACCAGTAGAACATGAAAGACAGTTAGTACAAGATGAAATACAACTAGAAGAAGAAGAAATACAACAAGAAGAAGGTGAAAGACAACCAGTATAAGATGAAAGACAACTAGAAAAAAATAAAAAACAACTACTGGAATATGAAAGACAACAAGTACAAGATAAAATACAAATAGAAGAAGACAACCAATAGTAGATGAAAAACATCTAGTAGAAGATGAATGACAACTAGTAAGATATGAAAGACAACTAGAAGAACATGAAAGACATCCAGCAGAAGATGAGAGACAACAAGAAAAAGATGAAAGACAAGTAGTAGAAAATGAGAGACTACCAGGACAAGATGTAAGACAACTAGAAGAAGATAAAATACATCCAATAGTTGATAAAAGACAAATAGTAGAACATAAAAGACCATAAGTAACAGATGAACGACCATTTGAAGAAGTTGAAAAACAACTGGTAGAAGATGAAATACAACTAGAATAAGATGAAATACAACAATGAGTATATGAAATATAACCAGTAGAACATGAATGACAACCAGTACATAATAAAAGACAATTAGAAGAAGATGAAAAACAACTAGTAGAAAATGAAAGATCACCAGTACAAGATGAAAGACAACTAGAGGTACAAGAAAGACAACCAGTACAAGATTAAAAGACAACTAGAGGTAGAAGAAAGACAGTAGAACTTGAAAGTAAACCTGTACAAGATGAAAGAGAACTAGAAGAAGATGAAAAAAAATTAGTAGAAGATGGTAGACAACCAGTAGAAGGTGAAAGCCAACTAGATGAAAATGAAAGACAACTAGTAGAACATGAAAGATAACGAGTACAAGACGAAAAAATACTAGAAAAAAGACATCTCAGTAGAACATGAAAGACAACAAGTACAAAATGATAGTCAACTACAACAAGATGAAATACAACCTCTAGTACATGAAAGACAACCAGTAGAAGAAAAAATACAACTAGCAAAAAATAACAGACAACCAGTAGAACATGAAATGACAACTAGAAAAGACAACCAGTACAAGATGAAACACAATTTGAAGAAGATGAAATACACCCAATAGTAGATGAAAGACAAACAGTAGAACATGAATGACAACCATTATAAGATGAATAACAACTAGTAGAAGATGAAAGACAACTAGAAGAAGATGTTAGACAACTATTACAAGATGAAAGACAACAAGTACAAGATGAAAGACACTACAAGACTATGAAAAATAACTAGTACCAGATGAAAGACAACCAGTAGATCATGAAAGAAAACCAGTACAAGATGAAAGGCAACTAGTACCAGATGAAAGACAACTTAAAGAAGATGAAAGACAACCAGTAGAACATGAAAGATAATTAGTACAAGATGAAATACAACTAAACAAAGAAGATATACAACAACAAGAATATGAAAGATAACAAGTACATCCATTCCAACCAGAAGAACATGAAAGACAACCACAAGATGAAAAACAACTACTATAAGATGAAAGACAACAAGAACAAGAAGAAAATGAAAGACAACTAGTAGAAGATGAAAGACAACCAGAAGAAGATGAATAACAACTAGTAGAAGATGAATAACAACTTGTAAAAGATGAAAGACAACTAGAAGAAGATGTTAGACAACTAGTACAAGAAGAAAAACAACCAGTACAAGATCATAGAAACCTATAAGAAGATTAAAAATAACTAGTAGTAGATAAAAGACTACCAGTAGATCATGAAAGAAAACCAGTACAAGATGAAAAAGAACTAGAAAAAATATGAAAGACAACCAGTTCAAGATGAAAGACAACCAGTAGAAGATGAAAGACAATACCAGATGAAAAACAACTAGAAGAAGATGAAAGATAACCTGTAAAATATGAAAAACAATTAGTACAAGATGAAAGATAACCAGAAGAAGATGAAAGACAACTAGTACCAGATGAAAAACAACTAGAAGAAGATAAACGATAACCTGTAAAACATGAAAGACAATTAGTACAAGATGAAATACAACTAGAGAAAGAAGAAATAAAACAATAGGAATATGAAAGAAAACAAATACAACATGCATTCCAACCAGAAGAACATGAAAGACAACAAGTACAAGATGAAAAACAACTTGTAGAAGATGAAAGACAATTAGACGAAGATGAAAGACAACGAGTACAATATGAAAGATAACTAGAAGAAGATGAAAGACAACTAGAAGATGATGAAAAACAACTAGTACAAGATGAAAGACAACAATAAGAAGATGAAAGACAACTAGTAGAACATGAAAGATAATTAGTAAAAGTTGAAATACAACTAGAAGAATAAAAAATATAACAAAAAGAAGGTGAAAGACAACAAGTAGAACATGAATGCCCACCAGTAAAAAATGAAAGACAGCCAGCAAAAGATGAAAGACAACTACTAGAATATGAAAGACAACGAATACAACATAAAAGACAACTAGAAGAAAGACAACCAGTATAAGATGAACGACAACCACAAAAAGATGAAAAACAACTAGTAGAAGATAGACAACTAGTAGAAGATCAGAAACAACTAGTAGAAGATGAAAAACAACCAGAAGAAAATGAAAATCAACGAGTAGAAGATGAAATACAACCACTAGTATATGAAATACAACAAATAGGACATGAATGACAACCAGTACATGATGAAAGACAACTAGAAGAAGATGAAAAACAACTAGTATAACATGAAAGACAACTAGTAGAAAATGAAAGACTTACTAGTACAAGATGAAAGACAATTAGAGGTAGAAGAAAGACCACCAGTAGAACTTGAAACAAAACCTATACAAGATAAAAGAAAACTAGAAGAAGATGAAAAACATTAGTAGAAGATGAAAATGAAAGACAACTAACAGTACATGAAAGACAACGAGTATAAGAGAAAAGACTACTAGAAGAAAGACAACCCAGTAGAACATGAAAGACAACCAGTACAAAAGGATAGACAACTACAACAACATGAAATACAACCTCTAGTACATGAATGACAACCAGTAGAAGATGAAATACAACTAGAAAAAAGATAAAAGACAACTAGTAGAACATGAAAGATAACTAGTACAAGATGAAAGACAACTAAAAGAAGATGAAATACAACCAATAGTAGATGAAAGACAAACAATAGAACATGAAAGGCAACCACTAGAACATGAAAGCCAACCTTTAGAAGATGAAAGACATATATAAGAAGATGAAAGACAACTAGTAGAAGATGAAAGACAACTAGAAGAAGATGAAAAACAACTAGTTGAAGGTGAACAACAACTAGTAGAAGACGAAAGACAACTAGAAGAAGATGAAAGACAACCAGTAGAACATGAAAGACAAAAAAGATGAAAGACAACCCAGTAGAACATGAAAGACAATTAGTACAAGATGAAAAACTAGAAGAACAAAAAATACAACAAGAAGAAGGTGAAAGACAACAAGTAGAACATGAAAAGACAACCAGTAGTAGATGAAAAACAAACAGTAGAACATGAAGGACAACCACTATAAGATTAATGACAACTAAAAAAAATGAAAGACAACTATAAGATGAAAGACAACCAGAAGAAGATAAAAAACAACTAGTAGAAGATGAATAACAACTAGTACAAGATAAATAACAACAAGTACAAGATGAAAAACAACTAGAAGAAGATGAAAAAACTAGTACTAGATGAAGGACAACCAGTAGATCATGATAGAAAACCAGTACAAGATGAAAGAGAACTAGAAAAAGATGAAAGACAACCAGTACAAGATGAAAGACAGCCAGAAGAAGAATAAAGACAACTAGTACCAAATGAAAGACAACAAGAAGAAGATGAAAGACATCCAGTAGAACATGAAAGACAATTAGTGCAGGATGAAATACAACTAGAGAAATAAGAAATACAACAATAAGAATATGAAAGATGACAAATATAACATGCATTCAACCAGAAGAACATGAAAGACAACAAGTACAAGATGAACGACAACCATAAGAAGATGAACAACAACTACTAGAAGATGAAGACAACTAGTAGAAGATGAAAACAACTTGTAGAAAATGAACTAGAACATGAAAGACAACCAGAAGAAAATGAAAGACAAATAGTAGAAGATGAAAGACAATGAGTACAAGATAAAAGACAACTAGAAAAAGATGAAAGACAACCAGGAGATGATGAAAAACAACTAGTACAAGATGAAAGACAAGAAGAAGAAGATGAAAGACAACTAGTAGAACATGAAAGACTAGTACATGATGAAATACAATAAGAAAAAGGTGAAAGACAACAAGTAGAACATGAAAGACAACTAGAAGAAGATGAAAAACAACCATTAAAAGATGAAAGACTACTAGAAGAAGATGAAAAACAACTGGTAGAAAATGAAAAACAACTAGTAGAAAATGAAAGACGTAGAACATGAAAGAGAATTAGTACAAGATGAAAAACTAGAAGAACAAGAATTACAACAAGAAGAAGGTGAAAGACAACAAGTAGAACATGAAAAGACAACCAGTAGTAGATGAAAGACAAATAGTAGAACATGAATGACAACCACTATAATATGAATGACAACTAAAAAAAATGAAAGACAACTAGTAGAAGATGAAAAACAACCAGAAGAAGATTAAAAACAACTAGTAGAAGATGAATAACTAGTACGAGATGAATAACAACAAGTAGAAGATGAAAAGCAATTAGAAGATGTTAGACAACTAGTACAAGATGAAAGACAACCAGTACAAGAGGAAAGACAACTACAAGAAGATGAAAAATAACTAGTACTAGATGAAAGATAACCAGTAGATCATGAAAGAAAACCAGTACAAGATGAAAGAGAACTAGAAAAGATGAAAGACAACCAATACAAGATGAAAGACAACCAGAAGAAGATGAAAGACAACTAGTACCAGATGAAAGACAACAAGAAGAAGATGAAAAACATCCAGTAGAACATGAAAGACAATTAGTGCAACATGAAATACAACTAGATAAATAAGAAATACAACAATAAGAATATGAAAGATAACAAGTAGAACATGCAAAAAGGAATACAAGTTGGAACTAGTGAGACAACACTCCAACGGCCTAAGGAACAAAGAAGTGAGCACACACGGCTCAAAAAGCAAGCACCACGGCTTGAAGTAGGCGAGCAACAAAGGGCTCTAAGTCCAGACAATAACTAACTTTCACTCTAATCTCACAATGATCAATTTAGGTGAATTATATTTGAAGTTGCTTGAAGGATAATTGAAGTTTAGGCACAAGCAACAATGGACGAGGCTAAACCTCTCAAAGGATTTCAAAGGTTGTATTTGTCTTAACTTAGACAAACGACAAAGTTCACTATTTATAATGGGATTCAAAAGGTGCTAACGGCTTTATACATATCACAAGATCAATAGAATAAAATATTAGCCTATTTTGCTTGTGCCTAGTTTCCTTTATTGATCGGCCTGGTTAATTTGAATTTTAAATTGGACTTCCAGCCTTGCAACGGCTAAACTCAGACGGTCACAACCTCAGATCTACTTTACCATACTTTTGGATATAAATTAAAATTGATAAACAAAATGGTAAAGCATGATCTTTATAATCTTCATGATCTTGATCTCTATGATCTTCGGTAATCTTCATGATTTAGCATCTCATCAATATCCAACATTCCAAATGGTTCGTGTGAATCATCCATCAGGTCATCATGCATCAAATCATTCCTTATAGCTCGAGCAGATCATGTATCCGATTATCTTGTACAACTTGTCACATCAACTTGTGATGATGTATCTTGACTTGCTTTGACCTCTGGACATAACAACAACACCTACATACATCACAAACAAAGAAACTGTAAAATTCAATGTTTATATGTTTTGCAAATTAGTCAAACAACACACAAGAGTGCTAAGAACAACAATTACAAGAAGATGAATACAACCAATAGAACATGAAAGACAACCACTTGAAGATGAAAGATAATTAGAAGTAGATGAAAGACTACCAGTAAAACATGAAATACAACTAGTGAAAGAACTAGTGGAAGATTAAAGACAACTAGTGAAAAATGAAAGACTACTAGTAAAACATGAAAGACAACTTTTACAAGATGAAAAACAACTAAAAGAATATGAAATACAACTAAAAGAAGATGAAAGACAATTAAAAGAAGATGAAAGACAACCACTAGAAGATGAACGACAACTAGAAGAAGATGAAAGACAACTAGTTGAAGATGAAAGACAACCAAAAGAAGATGAAAAACAACTAGTAGAAGATGATTGACATATAATAGAAGATGAAATACAGCCTGTAGAAGATGAAAGACAATTAGAACAAGACGAAAAACAATCAATAGAAGATGAAAGATAACTAGAAGAAGATCAAAATCAACTAATATGAGATAAAAGATAACTAGTAGAAAATGAAAGACTATAAAAAGGACATGAAATACAACCATTACAAGATGAAAGACAACTGGTAGAAAATGAAAGACAACCAGTATAAGATGAAAGACATCTAGAGGTAGAAGAAATACAATCTAGATGAAAGATAACAAGTAGAACATGAAAAATAACAAATAGAACATAAAAGACAACCAGTACAAGAAGAAAAACAACTAGAAGAAGATTAAAGAAAACCAGTAGAACATGAAAGACAACCACTAGAAGATTAAAGGCAACTATAAGAATATGGAAAATAACTAGTTGAAGATGAAAGACAACCAAAATAAGATAAAAAACAACCAGTAGAACACGAATGACAACCAGTAGAACACGAATGACAATTAGAAGAAGATGAAAAACTACCGGTAGATGATGAAAGACAACTAGAAAAAGATGAAAGGAAGATCAAATACACCTTGTAGTTAATGAAAGACAATAAGTAGAACGTAAAAGACAACTAGTAGAATATGAAAGACAACCAATAAAAGATGAAAGACAACTAGAAGAAGATTAAATACAACCAGTAGTAGATGAAAAACAAATATTTGAACATGAAAAACAACATGTACAAGATGAAAGACAACTAGAAGATGATGAAAAATAACTAGTAGAAGATGAAATACAACTAGAAAGAGATGAAATACAATCAGTAGTAAATAAAATACAACTAGTAGTATATGAAAGACAACCAGTAGAACATGAAAGACAACTAGAAGAAGATGAAAAACAACTAGTAGAAGATGAAAGACAACTAGAAGAAGATGAAAAACAACCAGTAGAAGGTGAAAGACAACTAGTAGAAAATGAAAGATTACCAGTAGAACATGAAAGACAACCATTACAAGATGAAATACAACTAGAAGAAGATGCAAGACAACTAGTAGAACATCAAAGACAACTACTAGAAAATTAAAGACAACTAGAAGAAGATGAAAGACAACTAATTGAAGATAAAAGACATCAAGAAGAAGATAAAAAATAACTAGTCGATGATGAATAACAACCAGTAAAAGATGAATGCCAACTAAGAAAAGATGAAAGACAACTAGTAGAAAATGTAAGACTACCAATAGAACGAAAAAAAAACATTATAAGATGTAAGACAACTAAAAGAAGATGAAAGACAACTAGTAGATCACAAAATACAACCACTAGAAGATGAAAGACAGCAAGAAGAAGATGAAAGACAAATAGTTGAAGATGAAAGACACCCAAAAGAAGATATAAAACAGCTATTAGAAGATGATTCACAACAAGTAGAAGATGAAAAACAACTAGAATAAGGTGAAAGACAACCAGTAGAAGATGCAAGACAACCAGGAGAAGATGAAAACAACTAAATGAAAGACAACTAGAGAAAAATGAAAAATAACTAATAGAAGCTGAAAGACAACTAGTAGAAACTGAAAGATAACTGTGAAAGACAACCAGTACAAGATGAAAGACATCTAGAGGTAGAAGAAATACAACCAACCGCAGATGAAAGACAACCAGTAGAACGTGAAAAAGACAACCCGTACAAGATGAAAGACAACAAGCTGAAGATGAAAGACAACCAGAAGAAGATGAAAAACAATTAGTATAAGATGAATGACAACCAATAGAAGAAGAAAGACAACTAGAAGAAGATGAAAGATTACCAGTAGAACATGAAAGACAACCACTAGAAGATTAAAGACAACTAGAAGAAGATGAAAAAAACTAGTTTTTAGATGAAAGACAACTAGAAGAAGATGAAAAACAACTAGTAGAAGATGAATGACAATCAGTAGAACATGAAAGACAACTAGAAGAAGATAAAAAAAACAGAAGATGAAAGACAACTATAAGAACATGAAAAACAATAAGTAGAACGTGAAAGACAACCAGTATAAGATGAAAGACAACTAGAAGTAGATGAAATACAAGTTGTAGTTGGTGAAACACAAACAGTAGAACATGAAAGACATCCAGTACCAGATGAATGACAACTAGAAGAAGATGAAAACCAACTAGTAGAAGATGAAAGACAACTAGAAGAAAATTAAATAGAACCAGTAGTATATGAAAGACAACCAGTACATTTTGAAACACAACTAGAAGAAGATGAACAACAACTAGTACAAGATGAAAGACAACTAGAAAAAGATCAAATACAATTAGTAGTAGATGAAAGACAAAAATAGTAGAACATGAAAGACAACTAGAAGATGATGAAAAACAACTTGTATAATATGAATGACTACTTGAAAGAGATGAAATACAACAAGTAGTATATGAAAGATAGTAGAACATTTAAGACAACTAGAAGAAGATGAAAAAAAACCAGTAGAACATGAAAAACAACTAGAAAAAGTTGAAAAACAACTAGTAGAAGGTGAAAGACAACGAGTAGAAAATGAAAGACTACTAGCAGAACATAAAAAGACAACCATAACATGATTAAAGACAACTAGACAACTAGTAGAAAATGAAAAACTATAGAAAGGACATGAAAGACAACCATTACAAGATGAAAGACAACTAGAAGAAGATGAAATACAACTGGTAAAAAATGAAAGACAACCAGTACAAGATGAAAGACATCTAGAGGTAGAAGAAATACAACCAATAGTAGATGAAGGATAACTAATAGAACGTGATAGATAACCTATAGAGCATGAAAGACAACCAATATAAGATAAAAGACAATTAGAAGAAGATGAAAGACAACTTGCTGAAGATGAAAGACAACCAGAATAAGATGAAACACAACTCGAAAAGATGAAAACCAACTAGCACAAGATGAAAAACAACCAGTACAAGATGAAAGACAACTAGAAAAAGATGAAATACAACTAGTAATATTAGAAAGACAACCACTAGAACGTGAAAGACAACTAGTAGAACATGTAAGACAACAAGAACAAGATGAAAGACAACTAGAAGAAGATCAAATACAATCTGTAGAAGATGAAAGTCAACTAAAAAGATGAAAGATGAAATACAACAAGTAGTGGATTAAATGTAACTAGTAGTATATGAAAAACAACCAGTAGAATGTGAAAGACAACTAGAAAAAGATGAAAAACAAGCAGTAGAAGATGAAAGACAACGAGAAGAAGATGAAAAACAATTAGTAGAAGGTGAAAGACAACTAGTAGAAAATGAAAGAGTACCAGTAAAACATGAAAGCCAATCATTACTAGATGAAAGACAACTAGAAGAATATGAAATTTAACTAGAAAAAGTTGAATGACAACATGTAGAACATGAAAGACGAGCACTAGAAAATGAAAGACAACTAGAAGAAGATGAAAGACAACTAGTTGAAGAAGAAAGGCAACCAGAAGAAGTTGAAAAATAACTATTCGAAGATGAATGACAACCAGTAGAAGACGAAAAATAACTATTCGAAGATGAATGAGAACCAGTAGAAGATGAAAAATAATTATTCGAAGATGAATGACAACTAGTAGAAGATGAAAGATACTAGAAAAAGATGAAAGATAACTAATAGAACATAAAAGACGATGGAAGAAGATGAAAAACAACCAATAGAAGTTGAATGACAACTAGAAGAAGAAGAAAAACAACTAGTGGAAGATGACAGTCAATTAGTAGAAAATGAAAGACTACCAGTAGAACATGAAAGACAACCATTACAAGATGAAAGACAACTAGAAGAATATAAGTGACAACTTGTAAATTAAAAGACACCCAGTACAAAATGAAAGACAACTAGAGATAGAAGAATTACACCCATAACAAGATGAAAGATAACCAATAGAACGTGAAAGACAACCAGTAGAACATGAAAGAAAACCAGTACAAGATGAAAGTGAACTAGAAGAACATGATTTTTTTTTTGTAGAGTAAAGACAACCAGTAGAACATAAAAGACAACTAGTAGAACATGAAAAACAATCAAGAGAAGGTGAAAGACAACTAGTACAAGATAAAAGACAACTAGAAGAAGATGAAAGACAACCAGTAGAACATGAAAAACAATTAGTACAATATGAAAAACAACTAGATGAAGAAGATTTAAGACAACAAGTAGAACATGAATGCCAAATAGTAGAACATAAAAGACAACTAATACAAGATGAAAGACAACTAAAACAAGATGAAAGATAACCAGTAGAACATGAAAGACAACCAGCACAAGATGAAATACAATTTGAAGAAGATGAAAGAGAACCAGTAGAACATGAAAGACAATTAGTAGAAGATGAAGTACACCAGTAGAAGATGAAAGACAACCGGTAGAACGTGAAAGACAACCAGTAGAAGGTGAAAGACAACCAGTAGAACATGAAAGACAACCTGTAGAACATGACAGACAACCAGTACAAGATGAAAGACAACAACAAGATGAAATACGACAAGTAGTATAAGAAAGAAAACCATTAGAACGCGAAAGACAACCAGTTGAACTTGAAAGTAATAAGCCTCAATTTATATATACTTTTGGCTAGGTCTCACCTCCAAAACTGTGCCAAATTTATTGTATTTTAGCTTAGTTTAGTATAGATTACACCAAAAAACCAAGTTACTACCTTTGCCTTGTTTAAATTGTAGAAATCGAGCAAATGGAGCAAAATTCAGGCTGGTGCGGGCCACACGAATTAAAACATCCAATAATATTTGAAAAACAACAAGTAGAACGTAAAAGATAACCAGTAAGAGATGAAAGAAAACCTGTACAAAATGAAATGGAACTAGAAGAAGATGAAAATAATAGTTGAAGATGAATACAATCAGTAGTATATTAAAACAACTAGTAGAACGTGAAAGACAACCAGTAGAACATGAAAGACAATCACTACAAGATGAAAGACAACCAGAAGAAGATGAAAAAAAACTAGTACAAGATGAAAGACAATTAGAAGAAGATGAAAAACCACCAGTAAAAAATGAAAGACAAATAGTACATAATCATGTAAAATGGAAAAAATAATCTGATTCTACCTAAAATTAACAATTGTAACTTGAATTTTGGCAATATTTCAGGTTAAGTGATAGGGAAAAACACTACTTATTTCAGCCATATCAGACAACCAGTACAAAATGATAGGTAACTAAAATAAGATAAAATACAACCAGTAGTACATGAAAGACAACCAGTAGTAGATGAAGTATAACGAGAAAAAGATGAAAGACAACCAGTAGAACATGAAAGACTACCAGAAGAACATGAAAGACAACAAGTACAAGATGAACGACAACCACAAGAACATGAAAAACAAATAGTAGAAGATGAAAGACAACTATTAGAAGATGAAAAACAACTAGTAGAAGGGGAAAGACAACCACAAGAAGATGAAGGACAACTAGAAGAAGATGAAAGACAACCAGTATAAGATGAAATACAACCAGAAGAGAATTAAAAACTACTAGTACAAGATGAAAGACAATAAGAAAAGATGAAAGACAACCAGTAGAACATGAAAGACAATCAGTAGAAGATCAATATAACTAGAAGAAGAAGAAATATAGCAAGAAGAAGGTGAAAAACAACAAGTAGAACATGAATGCCATCAGTAAAAAATGAAATGCAACCAGTACAAGATGAAAGACAACTAGAAGAAAGTGAGAGACAACTACTAGAATATGAAAGACAACGAATACAACATAAAAGGCAACTAGAAGAAAGACAATCAATAGTAGATGAAAAACAACTTGAAGAAGATGAAAAATAACTAGTAGAAAATAAAAGACAACTAGAAGAACATGAAATATAACCAGTAGAAGATGAAAGATAAACAGTAGAACATGAAGGACAACCACTATAAAATGAATGACAGCTTGAAGAAAATGAAAGACAACTAGAAGATGAAAGACAACCAGAAGAAGACGAAAACCAACGAGTAGAAGATGAAATACAACAACTAGTATATGAAATACAACTAGTACAACATGAATGACAACCAATACATGATGAAAGACAACTAGAAGAAGATGAAAAACAACTAGTATAACATTAAAGACAACTAGAGGTAGAAGTAAGACAACCAGTAGAACGTGAAAGACAACATGTAGAACATGAAAGAAACATGTACAAGATAAAAAGAGAACTAGAAGAAGATGAAAAACTTTAGTAGAAGATGATAGGCAACAAGTAGAAGGTGAAAGCCAACTAGATGAAAATGATAGACATTAGTAAAACATGAAAGACAATGCGTACAAGAAGAAAGACAACTAAAAGAAGATGAAGGACAACCAGTAGAACATTAAAGACAATTAGTACAAGATGAAATACAACTAGAGAAAAATTAAATACAACAAGAAGAATATGAAAGATAACAAGTATAACACATTCCAACCACACGAAGATGAAAAACAACTAGTAGAAATTGAAAGACCACAAGAAGAAGATAAAAACAACTAGTACAAGATGAAAGTCAACTAGAAGAAGATGAAAGACAACCAGAAGAAAATAAAAAATAACTAGTACAAGATGAAAGACAACAAGAAGAAGGTGAAAGACAACCAATAGAACATGAACGACAATTAGTACAAGATGAAATACAACTAGAAGAAGAAGAAATACAACAAGAAGAAGGTGAAAGACATCAAGTAGAACATGAGTTCAAACCAGTAAAAACTGAAAGACAACTACTAGAATATGAAAGACAACGAGTACAAGATGAAAAAACCCTAGTAGAACATGAAAGACAACTAGCACAAAAGGATAGACAACTAGTAGAAAATGAAAGACAACTAATAGAACATGAAAATAAAAGACAACTAATAGAACATAAAAGACAACCAGTACAAGATGAAATACAACTAATAGTAGATGAAAGACAAACTGTTAAACATGAAGGACAACCACTTGAACATGAAAGCCAACCATTAGAAGATGAAAAACAACTAGAATAAGATGAAAAACAGCTAGAAGATGAAAAATAACTAGAAGAAGATGAACAACAACTAGTAGAAGACGAAATACAACTAGAAGAAGATGAAAGACAACCAATAGAACATGAAAGACAACTAGAAGAAGATGAAAAACAACTGGTAGAATATGAAAAACAATTAGTTAAATATTAAAAACAACAAGTAGAAAATGAAAAACAACAAGTAGAACATGAAAGACAGTTAGTACAAGATGAAATACAACTAAAAGAAGAAGAAATACAACAAGAAAAAGGTGAAAGACAACAAGTAGAACATGAATGCCAACTAGTAAAAAATGAAAGATAACCAGTATAAGATGAAAGACAACTAGAAGTGTAGGGCGCAGAAAGTTGCACAGCTGTGGAAGGTGTGTGCATATGTTAAATATCTCAGGGTTCGACGCTCTCGGTTTTCAAGACATGGAGAGAACATCGAACTTGAAACATTTATTTTCTTTCTGCTATTCCTTCTGGTTCACCCTCGACAGACCTACTGTTCATGATCGGCCTATCGAGAGAGTTTAATGATTGTGGGGACGTTTAACTCCCAGCGGGCACAAGCCCCCGCTGTTAATTACATCAGATGACCCTTCCAAGCCATGCTGAACACCTCGTCCATTCCGGGATTTGAGGCCTATTTTATGTGAGTTGAATAATGAGGCTAAGAGGGGGAACTCATGTATCGAATTTGGTTTTGATTTAGCTTTCTATATGTTGGATATGTGTGTGTGTGTGTGTGTGTGTGTGTGTGTGTGTGATTTTTTATTAAAATAATGTTTATTGTATTTCAGAAATGGGAATTTGAGCATTTGAAGAATGTATGTACACTATTTGTTTAGATTTATGGCATGTTTATTTCCATTTTTGTTAATAAGATCGTTTAATTTTGAAGAAATGGGTATTTTGGTCATTTTAGGATTTGGCTGACGCTTGAACATGTTTAATTTTGATTTAGAAAGATGAAGAATTTGATTTGGGTTCATTTGGAGGTAGTTTGAGTCGATTTGGACTTGAAATGAAGAAGTTATGGCCAAAAAGGACTTATTTGTAAATATTTATGTTTTTCCAGGGGCTTATCTATAAAGCTGGAAAGGTGTAGACTTGTGATTTGGGTCTTAGACAAGGTTTTATGTGAAAATTGGGCCTTTAAGGTCTTAGACAAGGTTTTATGTGAAAATTTGGGCTTCAAGATTGGTGTATTGGTTGTTTGATTTACATTTTAGGCTTTGAGATCCGTGTTTCCATTCAAACTCGATATTGGCGTCAGAATTGAAGGTCTTATGTTGCTTTAAGATCCATGCATATTAAATGTGTTTTAGTTGATTTCCACTTGTATTTAACACCTGAATCTTCAATAATTCATATTAAATTGAAATAAAATCAGAAAGATATGAAATTTATGTCCATTTCATGTATCTTGAAATTCTCTATCTGATCATGATATTTGTTCTTTAATTTGATTTTTTAATCAGTCAGTACTGTCCATTTACCAGCAGCAGCCCCCTTTTTACTCAAATGCTGATTTTTCTGTTTTTAAAACTGAACTTTGAAAATTCATATAAAATCGAAAAAAGATCAAAAAATGCAAAGTTTGTGTCAATCTTGTGTGTTTTAAAATTCTCTATCTGATGGCGATGTCCATTTTTCATTTTGGTCCTTGTGTCAGTTCAGATTGCTTATTTTACCAGCAGGGGTCATTTTGGTACTTTTGAGTGCTTTTCTTGTACCAGTGGTACATGCCTTGAGATTTGATACTGGTACTGTTCATTGACTGGTACCAGAAGCTGTGGGGGACATTTATCATGATTGGTTTTGAGTTCTAACAAGTTTGAGTAGCTTTTAGGCTACAAATTGGTACCAACAAACAAAAGGAAAAGGGAAAATCCAAAATTCTAAAATAATGTTTCTTTAAATACCAAAAATCTGTCAAAATGTGGTTTTATGCAGGGAAGCCCCTGATTTTGTTTAAAATCATGTTCTTGATATTTTGCATCATTTTGAGAGGTGTATCATTGAGATTTCATTAGGAAAAAGGTGTAAATGACATAGAACAATATTGGATTGTTGTCTAAACCTTAAACCCTCTTTCTCTCACTATTTGCACAATGATCAATTTAACTTCCTTATAAAGTGTAATCTAGTACACATTAGTGATCTTTCATACAAGGAAGCTAAATATCTTTCGATTATGCAACATAGACCTCATTTAATAGGAATAAACAAGGGAGCTATCCAGCTCAACCTTTATTTATCCTTTTATATATATTTTTGTCATTCTTTAATTCCTTTAAATAAAACAATTAAATAGCTTGGGTGTACATGGAGCTATCCAGCTCAACACATACACCCTCTACTATCTAGTTACTTCATCAAGGAATTGAAGAACCTTTTTAAGAAAAAAAGAAAAAAAAATCGAAAAAGAAGAAAGAGGAGGCAGAGAAGGAAAAGAAGAAGGAAAAAAATCATGTTTTTAATACTTTTGGTTATTATTTTCATAAAAATCGTTTAAAAGGCAAGAAAGGTGCAAATAAAGATATTATAACATATTTTTATCATGTATATATATTCTTATGCCTAAAAGGGAAGAAAATGCAAGAAAAGGAAATAAAATTTTTTATTTGATCATCAAGCTACATATTTCATTTTATTCATCCTATGATGAACTAGAAATCATGTATCTCTCACATTTTGTCATTTTTGAAAGTTTTGAATAAAAAAGAAAATAAAAGATGTGAACAAGATCAAGGCAGTGAAAAACAAGTAGAGAAAATCATCAAGTAAAAATCTTTATTACGATTTCATGAACATATACATCCCTCAGCTCCTAGGAGCTTACATATTTAGGTATTAATTACCTCTCTAATTTGCTGAGAATTTAAAAAGCTTGAGAGCTTGCCCTAAACTATGAGATTTGAGGTTTCTTTGTGTATGAATCTAGTAGCAGGGGTTTTTTGAATGAGTTGTGTCTTTCTTTTGCATTTGAGGTGCCTTATATAAGGCAGGATTAGGGTTTCGGCTTGCTGCCTCTAAACTGCTTTTTCATCATGACCATCAGATGTTCGATCAATGGTCTGTGAGAGTTTGCTTATTATTTAAGCATTCTTTTTGTTGCCTTGTGGCCAGTGGGGAAATGCCAGCTCATCGATCCAACAATTGAGTCAATCTGAGCCATTGGTAGCTTCTAAATTGGAAGGCCCTGATTTTGGTTTGA
Source organism: Carex myosuroides (assembly GCA_028015225.1). NCBI lineage: Eukaryota > Viridiplantae > Streptophyta > Magnoliopsida > Poales > Cyperaceae > Carex > Carex myosuroides. Next base: position 10,455,329 of record CM051474.1, read on the forward strand.
AGGCCTTGCCATGGATTGAGGCTCACGTTTTGCAGCAAGGGATTGATGAGTTGGCAGCATCCGGATCGTTGAACGCATCTAACGGCCTTAATCGAGTAGCATAGTGAAGGACAAAGGGAATCTCTAGCTGGCGCTGGCTCTCTGCCGATTCTCCTAATTTTTTGTCTGTTAGGAGAAGAAGAAAGATCCTTTCATCTATGTGAGCATGGTGTAGCGTAGACCATGAGGCTGACTAGGAGCAAGTTCATGTGAGCCGAGTCTGTGGGAGAGAACATGAAGTATGTGATTCAAATTGGGTTCGGCTCATACAGCAGCAACTCCCTTTTTTTTGTTTCTATTTTGCCGAAGCCCTCATCCTTTAATTAATTTAATAGATTGTCTTGGACCAAGCCCAATAGCATTTTCTTATTTTAATCCATTCAATTCTTTAGGCCCGGACGTGAGCATATCAATTCAACTAATTAATTGAACCAATTATTTTAGTTCAATCAAAACCGTGAGTAATTTGTCCAAATCTCATGATTTTAAGTGTGCTCAATTATCTCCATTTTAGCCTATAATGGAGACCTCCATTTCTTCTATTTTTTTTATTATTATATTTTTTTTTATTTCTGAATCCGACTTTTTAAGGTCAAACAAGAAGAAAATAAAAGACAACTACTATAATATAAAAGACAATGAGTAAAAAATAAAATACAAATAGATGAAAGACAACTAGTGATTTGCAAACGGGTACCTCGGGCAGGGCAGGGCAGTACCCCTCCCGGGCAGCGGGTAGGCGGGTAGGCGGGTAGGCGGGTACAACGGGCACGGGTAGGCGGGTTTTTTTTTGAAAAACTCCGCCCTGCCCGTCTCAAACCGTGCCCGTTGCGGGTAGACGGGTACAACGGGCACGGGTACAGCGGGTATGGGCAGGACGGGCACGGGTAGAATTTTTTTTTTCCGGTTTTCTGTTTTGTGTTCTGATTTGTTTTCTTATTTTTTTTACCGTGTCGTACGAATATTATTACGTGTTTACCGTGTCGTACGAATATTATTACGTGTCGTACGAAATATTATTTCTTTACACGAGTAATTTTATTTTATTTTCAAACTCTCATTCTAATTGTATAGTTTCATAATTTATTTATATCTCGAAATTTGTAGTTTACATTTTAAATTGATAATATATTTTGTAAACGTTCAATTTAAATTGATAATATAAATCTAAATCTAAATTAAATAAAAATTAAATATAAATAAAAATTCAAATCTAAATTTAGATGCAAATTAAATTAAATCTAAATTGAATATAAATGTAAATCTAAATTAAATTTAAATTGAATCCAAATCTAATTTAAATCTAAATTAAATTAAATAAAAGGAAAAAAAAACAAATCTAAATCTAAATTCAAATCTAAATTAATAGGTTAAATAAAATATAAATCAAAAATATCTTAAATCAATTAATTTAAAACAATAAACATTTTAAATTGATAATATATTTTGTAAACGTTCAATTTAAATTGATAATATAAATCTAAATCTAAATTAAATAAAAATTCAAATATAAATTTAGATGCAAATTAAATTAAATCTAAATTGAATATAAATCTAAATCTAAATTAAAATTTAAATTGAATTCAAATCTAATTTAAATCTAAATTAAATTAAATAAAAGGAAAAAAAAAAGGTTAACTGCCCGTACCCATTGCGGCCCGCAACCATACCTATTGCGGCCCGCAACCTAACCCATTGCGGCCCGCAACCTAACCCATTGCGGCCCGCAACCTAACCCATTACGGCCCGCAACCTAACCCATTGCGGTCCGTAATGACAAAAACAGTTTTTAGTTTGCTCTGCCACCACTCATTGCGGTCCGCAAGAGATTTATTGCGGCCCGCAATAACTCTGTTCAGCACCCGAGTTTGCTATTTTGAGTGATTTATTTTTAGGTTTTGTGAGGGGTATAAAAAGTTAAATCTAAATTAAATCTAAATTAAATCTAAATTCAAAAATAAAAGTTACCCTCCTCCTTTATTCCGGGCTTGGGACCGGCTATGTAAAATAACATAGGCGGAGTCCATCTTCTACCAGTCCTTTACCCGGAAGGGACGGTTGACACGGGTACGGCAAATACGTCGCGGGCCATCATCGCCAGTGTTGGATAGTTTCTTTGATTCCTCTTCCACCACGTCATGATGTCAAGTCCATCTTCTTTTTCGTTTACCCCCGCAAAATAGCTCAGTAACTCATTTGTGGATGTGTGCGGTTGGATCTCCGATTTGAAATCTGCTAACAATCCACCGCTGCTAGTGCTCCTGGAAGTGGAACTATTAAAAAATAAAAAAAATTAGTAGACAAATAGTGTAGATATTATAAATAATAAAGATTAAAATAATGCAGTCCATATATCGGAGGTAATTAAGACCTTATTTTGTTGGTATGCAAATATAGCTCGGAGCTCATTTTTTATTTTGGTAAACTGGTTTTTAATTTCACCAACCATCTTTCTATGATGGATCCTCTTGTACATTGGTTGAGCACACCCCCGAATGACTAACCGGGCAAAACTCATACAACCACCCATGCTTATTGGTTGTTCTTTGTGGGTAATGTACCGGGCCAATTCACTAAGCATTTTTGATTCATCGTATTTTGGGTTGGTTCTAGTACCATCCGCGTTCATAAGGGTTTGGATTTGTCTCGGTCCAACATTTTCACATATAACCTCACCCTTCCTTTGGTGCATTTCGACATGTCTTTTAAAGCTGGTCATACCACTACTTTGTTTATACACAAAAAACGGTTTCTTACAATTTTGTACCTTACATTCAAGGGTTTGCATGTTGCCGTTCTCATCTGTGGAAATCTTGTACCATTTGGCCCACGGCTGATTGTATTCAGGTTGTCTTTTAGTCTTCTTTACCACTTGTCCTTCTGGGGGGACACTTGTCGGAGGAAGGATTGGTTCCTCTTCAATTTCAGTGACACTTCACGACGGAGTACCTTCTATAGGGGGGTGACTTGACTCGATGCCACAGAAGAAGTGCATCCATATGCATATGGTGGTGTCGGTTGATGTGTTTCTTGTGGAATATACATGTTTGGATCGTTTGAAGTATAATACGGTGCATACATTTGGGGGGGTTGTTGATAATTTAAATTTAGCGTTTGATCCCTTCTTTGATAATTAGGTGGATAATTTTGTGGATAATTTTGTGGATAATTTTAGAGATAATTTTGTGGATTATTAGGTGGTGGCATATCCGGGCCAAAAATTTCAAGTGACATTCTCGTATCAAAAGGTAATTCCTCATCGTGAGTAGGAGATGTCATCTTTTAAACCTATTCAAAAAAATAAATGTAAATTACTTCACATATTCAAAATATAAATGTAAATCTAAATTAAATTAAATCTAAATTGAATATAAATGTAAATCTAAATTAAAAAAATAACTCTAAGTCTAATTCATAATAATCTAATTCAAATATTAAAATTCTAAGTCTAATTCAAAGTAAATACAACTTGTTCTAACTTATTCAAAATATAAATGTAAATCTAAATTAAATTAAATCTAAATTGAATATAAATGTAAATCTAAATTAAAAAAATAACTCTAAGTCTAATTCATAATAATCTAATTCAAATATTAAAATTCTAAGTCTAATTCAAAGTAAATACAACTTGTTCAAAACCTAAATCTAAATTAAAGTAAATAAATAAAAAAAAAAAACTGAGGTAGCAAGCCTCTGTCTCTGTGACAGAGGGATCCGAAAAAAAAAAAAAAATTTATGCCTCAGCCGAATTTCCAAAGAAAAAAAAACAATATAAAAAAATAAATCTAATTTGAAAAAAAACGAATTTCAGCCGAATTTCAAAAAAAATCTAACTCTAATTTGAACAAAAAAATATAACTCTAATTCAAATTTAATTTATTCAAAAAAATAACTCTAACAAATTTAACTTATTCAAAAATCTATTTTAAAAAAATAAATACAATTTGTTCTAACTTATTTAAAAAAATATAAATCTAACATATTCAAAAATCTAACATATTTATAGATTCAAAAAATATAAATCTAACATATTAAAATCTAACTTATTTATCTAACATATTTAAAAATTAATCCGAAATTTAAAAATAAAATCTAACCTATATTAAAATAAATCTAACATATTCAAATGATCAAATAACATATTCAAAAATTAAAAAATAAAATATAACATATTAAAAAAAAATCAAACATATTTATAGATCCAAACATATTTATAGAGCCAACATATTTATAAATCCAACATATTAAAAAATAACCGATTTGAAAAATCTAACATACTAAAAAAATCCAACATATTTATAGATAAACCTAGACATATTTCAGAAATTAATCTAACCTATTTAAAAATAAAGCTAACATATTTTAAAATAAATCTAACCTATTCTAAAAATAAATAGAACTTATTTAAATCTAACTTACTTACAAATAAAATCTCACATATTTCAAAACTAAATCTCACATATTTTAAAAATAAATCTAACCAATTTTACAATAAATCTAACCAATTTTAAAATAAATTACCTATTCAAAAACCATTTTTAAAACAAATATAACTAACTTTAAAATGAATATAACCTATTTAGCACAAATAAAACCTATTTAAAATAAAATTTAACTTACTTAAAAATAAAAACCGAATTAAAAATTAAATCTAACCTATTTAAGCTATTTTGAAAATAAATCTAAGCTATTTATAAATAAATCTAACCTATTTCAAGAATAAATCTAACCTATTCAAAAGTAAATCTAATATATTTTGAAATAAATCAAACCAATTCTACTAACAATAAATCTAACATATTTAAGCTACTTTAAAAATTAGTCTAACCTATTTATAATAAAACTAACAATAAATCTAACATATTTAAGCTACTTTAAAAATTAATCTAACCTATTTATAATAAAACTAACAAAAAATCTAACATGTTTAAGCTATTTAAAAATTAATCTAACTTATTTATCATAAAATTAACAATAAATCTAACTTATTTAATCTATTCAAAAAAATTAATCTAACCTTTGCGAGATGAAAACTTGCGCCTTTGCGGGATGAAATAATCTTGCTCAACCGTATCTCGCGCCTTTGCGGAATAAAATAAATTTCCAACTATATTTTTTTTCTAATAATTAAATTAATTTCGGAAAAATAAAAAAAAATGATAGAGAGTATGAGTGAGAGAGAGACAGAGAGTATGAGTGAGAGAGAGACAGAAATTTAGTGAGTGAGGGAGAGTGAGAAATTTAGTGAGTGAGGGAGAGTGGGTTTGGGGGTTAATTTATGGAGAAATTCGGAACTGTGGGGGCCTGGGTGTGAAATTCGGAACTGTAGGGACCTGGGTGTGAAATTCGGTCAAAAGACTACTGGAGATTCGGTCCACTGTGCTACAGTAATTTGCGCCGTTGGATTCAAAAATTTTCGAATTGCTACAGTGATCTGTCAATATTAACAGAGCAGGTTTAGCTACATGCAGCGCAAGATTCACATGCATTGCTGTACTCAGTGCGCTGCCTGTAGCCAAAACTGCTCTGTTAAAAGTAGCCAGAGGGGGGAAAAATTTTGAATTAAAGTTGTTCGGCGGGCAGCGGGCACGGGTACCGGGTGCGGGTACACCCGTGGCGGGTGCGGGCAGACAGGCAGCTGGCACGGGTCTGCCGGGTACGGGTACACCCGGGTTTGGCACCAAAACAGGCCACCCTGCCCATTTCAAGCCCATACCCGTGTACCCGTTTACCCGGGTATACCCGGTCACGGGTACTGGTACCCCGGGCACCGGGCACGGGCGGACCGGGTTCGGGTTACCCTTAACGGGTACTGTCAAATGTCTAAAGACAACCAATAATAGATGAAAAACAACTAGTAGAAGATGAATGACAACTAGTAGGATATGAAAGACAACTAGAAGAACATGAAAGACATCCTATAGAAGATGAGAGACAACTAGAAAAAGATGAAAGACTACCAGGACAAGATGTAAGACAACAAGAAGAAGATAAAATACATCCAATAGTTGATTAAAGACAAAAAGTAGAATATAAAAGACAACCAGTAACAGATGAACGACCATTTGAAAAAGTTGAAAAATAACTAGTAGAAGATGAAATACAACCACTAGAATATGAAATACAACCAGTAGAACATGAATGACAACAGTACATGATAAAAAACAATTAGAAGAAGATGAAAAACAACTAGTATAAGATGAAATACTACTAGTAGAAAATAAAAGATCACCAATACAAGATGAAAGACAACTAGCGGTAGAAGAAAGACAACCAGTACCAGATGAAAGATAATAGAGGTAAAAGAAAGACAACCAGTAGAATTTGAAAGTAAATTTGTACAAGATGAAAGAGAACTAGAAGAAGATGAAAAAAAATTAGTAGAAGATGATAGACAACCAGTATAAGGTGAAAACCAACTAGATGAAAATGAAAGACCACTAGTAGAACATGAAAGACAACGAGTACAAGATGAAAAACTACTAGAAAAAAGATAGCCCCTGTAGAACATGAAAGACAACAAGTACAAATTGATAGTCAACTGCAACAAAATGAAATACAACCTCTAGTACATGATAGACAACTAGTAAAAAAAAATACAACTAAAAAAAAATGAAAGACAGCTAGTAGAACAGGAAAGACAGCCAGTACAAGATGAAAGACAACTTGAAGAAGATGAAATACACCCAATAGTAGATGAAAGACAAACAGTAGAACATGAAGGACAACCACTATAATAACAACTCGTAGAAGATGAAAGACAACTAGAAGAAGATGTTAGACAACTATTACAAGATGAAATACAATCAGTACAAGATAAAAGACAACTACAAGAATATGAAAAATAACTAGTTAGATGAAAGACAACATGTAGAACATGAAAGACAACATGTACAAGATTAAAGACAATCAGAAGATTATGAAAGACAACGAGTACAAGATGAAAGAATACTAGAAGAAGATGAAAGACAACCAGAAGAAGATGAAAAACAACTACTATAAGATGAAAGACAACAAGAACAAGAAGAAAATGAAAGACAACTAGTAGAAGATGAAAGACAACCAGAAGATGATGAAAAACAACTAGTAGAAGATGAATAACAACTAGAAGAAGATGTTAGACAACTAGTACTAGATGAAAGACAAACAAGATGAAAGAAACCTACGAGAAGATGAAAAATAACTAGTACTAGATGAAAGACTACCAGTAGATCATGAAAGAAAACCAGTACAAGATGAAAAATGACTAGAAGAAGATGAAACACAACTAGTACTAGATGAAAAATTACCAGAAAAAGATGAAACTCAACCAGTAAAACATGAATGACAATTAGTACAAGATGAAATACAATTAGAGAAAGAAGAAATAAAACAATAAGAATATGAAAGATAACAAGTAGAACATGCATTCCAACCAGAATGACATGAAAGACAACAAGTACAAGATGAATGACAACCACAAGAAGATAAAAAAAACTAGTAGAAGATGAAAGACAACTAGTAGAAAATGAAAAACAACTTGTAGAAGATGAAAAACAATCAGAAAATGATGAAAGACAATCAGTTAAAGATGAAAAACCAGCAGGAGATGAAAGACAACGAGTACAATATGAAATACAACTAGAAGAAGATGAAAGACAACCAGAAGATGATGAAAAAAAACTAGTACAAGATGAAAGACAAAAAGAAAAATATGAAAGACAACTAGTAGAACAAGAAATACAATTAGTAAAAGATGAAATACAACAAGAAGAATAAAAAATACAACAAGAAAAATGTGAAAGACAACAAGTAGAACATGAATGCCCACCAGTAAAAAATGAAAGACAACCAGTGAAAGATGAAAGACAACTACTAGAATATGAAAAACAACAAATACAAGATAAAAGATAACTAGAAGAAAGACAACCAATAGTAGATGAAAAACAACTAGTACAAGATGAATGACAATTAGTAGGAGATGAAACAACTAGATGAAAATGAAAGACAACTAGTAGAAGATGAAAGACAACTATAAAAAGTTGAAAGACAACTAGTAGAAAATGAAAGACAAACCGGACAAGATGAGAAACATCTAGAAGAAGATAAAATAAGCCACTATAAGATTAAAGAAAATAGAAGAAAATGAAAAACAACGAGTAGAAGATGAAAGACAACTAGAAGAAGATGAAAAAAAACAAGTATAACATGATGAATGACAACTAGTAGAAGATGAAATACAACCACTAGTATATGATATACAACAAATAGAATATTAATGACAACTAGTACATGATGAAAGACAACTAGAAGAAGATGAAAACAACAAGTATAACATGAAGTACAACTAGTAGAAAATGAAAGACAACCAATATAAGATGAAAGACAATTAGAAGAAGATGAAAGACATGTTGCTGAAGATGAAAGACAACCAGAAGAAGATGAAACCCAACTCGAAAAGATGAAAACCAACTAGCACAACATGAAATACAACTAGTAGTATAAGAAAGACAACCACTAGAACGTGAAAAGCAATTAGAAGAAGATAAAAAATAACTAGTACAAGATAATAGATAATTAGTAGAACAGACAACAAGAACAATATGTAAGACAACAATAAGAAGATCAAATACAACCAGTAAAAGATGAAAGTCAACTAAAAAGAGATGAAATACAACAAGTGATGAATTAAATATAACTAGTAGTATATGAAAAACAACCAGTAGAATGTGAAAAACAACTAGAAGTTGATGAAAAACAAGCAGTAGAAGATGAAAGACAACGAGAAGAAGATGAAAAACAACTAGTAGAATATGAAAGACAACTTGTAAAAAATAAAAGAGTACCAGTAAAATATGAAAGACAACCATTACAAGATGAAAAACAACTAGAATAAGATGAAATACAACTAGAAAAAATTGAAAGACAACATGTAGAACTTGAAAGACAAGCACTAGAAAATGAAAGACAACTAGAAGAAGATGAAAGAAAACTAGTTGAAGATGAAAAAACAATCAGTAAAAGATGAGAAATAACTATTCGAAAATGAATGACAACCAGTAGAAGATGAAAAATAACTATTCGAAGATAAATGACAACCAGTAGAAGATGAAAAATAACTATTCGAAGATGAATGACAACTAGTAGAAGATGAAAGATAAGTAGAAAAAGATGAAAGATAACCATAGAACATAAAAGACCATTAGAAGAAGATAAAAAATAACCAGTAAAAGTTGAAAGACAACTAAAAGAAGAAGAAAAACTAGTGGTAGATGACAGACAATTAGTAGAAAATGAAAGACTACCAGTAGAACATGAAAAACAACCATTACAAGATGAAATACAACTAGAAGAATATAAGTGATCACTAGTAAAATGAAAGACACCCAGTACAAGATGAAAAATAACCAATAGAACGTGAAAGACAACCAGTAGAACATGAAAGAAAACTAGTACAAGATGAAAGTGAACTAGAAGAACATGATTTTTTTTTTGTAGATTAAAGACAACCAGTAGAACATAAAAGACAACTAGTAGAACACAAAAGACAATCAGAAGAAGGTGAAAGACAACTAGTACAAGATAAAAGACAACTAGAAGAAAATGAAAGACAACCAATAGAACATAAAAGATAATATAGTACAATATGAAAAACAAGTAGAGGAAGAAGAAGTACAACTAGAAGAAGATGTAAGACAACGAGTAGAATATGAAAAACAACTAGTAGAAGATGAAAGACAACTAGAAGAAGATGAGAGACAACCAGTAGAGCATAAAAGACAACAAGCACAAGATGAAATACAATTTGAAGAAGATGAAAGAGAACCAGTAGAACATGAAAAAAAAATAAGTTGAAGATGAAGTACAATCGGTAGAAGATGAAAGACAATCGGTAGAACGTGAAAGACAACCATTAGAACATGAAATACAATTTGTACATGATGAATGACAACGAGAAAAAAATGAAAAACGACCAGTACAACATGAAAAACAACTAGTTAAAAAAAAAGACAACAAGATGATGATGAAAGTCAGTAGAACATGAACGACAAAATAGAACTTGAAAGACAATGAGTAGAAGGTGAAAGACAACTAGTAGAACATGAAAGACAACCAGTTGAAGGTGAAAGACAAGGAGTAGAAGATGAAAGACAACTAGTAGAACGTGAAAAACAACCAGTAGAACATACAGACAACCAGTAAAAATAAAAACAACAACAAGAAGATGAAATACAACAAGTATTATAAGAAAGAAAACCAGTTGAACATGAAAGTGACAAGTGCCAAATTTATTGTATTTTTGCTTAGTTTAGTATAGAATGCACCAAAGAAACAAGTTACCTTTGACTTGTTTAAATTGTAGAAATCGAGTAAATAGAGCAAAATTCAGGCTGGTGCGGGCCACACGAATTAAAACATCCAATAATATATGAAAGAAAACCTGTACAAAATGAAATAGAACTAGAAGAAGATGAAAATAATAGTTGAAGATGAATACAATCAGTAGTAGATTAAAACTACCAGTAGAACGTGAAAGATAACCAGTAAAACATAAAAAATAACCTCTACAAGATGAAAGACAACCAGAAAAACATGAAAGAAAACTAGTACAAAATGAAAGACAATTAGAAAAAGATGAAAAACAACCAGTAGGACATGAAAGACAAATAGTACATAATCATGTTAAATTGCAAAAATAATATGATTCTACCTAAAATAAACAATTGTAACTTGAATTTTGACAATATTTTAGGTTAAGTGATAGGAAATAACACTATACTATATACTTCCGGTTTCCAAAACCTACTGGATCGTTTCAAAAGACAAATTCAGACCGGTCTTTTTTATGAGGCTTCGTTTACAAATAAAAGTTTCAATTTTTGAATTTATTTAATATCAAATCAAGTGATAAAAAATATAAAAAAAAACATTAAAATTAACTCAAAAATATTCAAATTTGTTTTACCCCACACAGATAATAATAAAATATTCCCATGCTGATCATGTCATCGTTTTATGTATTTATATTTTTGTATGCTCATGCATCTTTAGAACCTAGCTACTTATCATTTGGAATGCTAAAACTGATCATTGAGTACTACATCATTTGGAATGCTAGCAAGGGCCGGACCTTAATCCCGTTTTAAAAAATTTAGCTACGTATCATTTGGAAAAACATGTCACCGGTACATTCCTGCCAATGATCAGATTAGAGGCCTCATAAAGAAGACCGGTTAGACAATATATATACCACATTCGAGGAAAAGACAAGATCTAACTTACTGTATCAGACTTCATAATTAGCAAGGCCAGAACCAAATCGGTGAGGTCATATGCATAGGTGAATGTTTCAGACAACATGGCTTATAAGCCTGTTTTCCTAAATTATGGTTCGAATAACATGTTTCAGCATCGTGAAAGCAGCGCGAGACTCGATCAATAAAATAAATGCAATTCGGTTGTATACCATTATGACAGGAACTCAACATCATGCAGGAACAATTGTCACCCACAATCAAAGCATCATTCCCTAAACTTTTAACTAGGCTCAACGAGCAAATATTTATTGCAAGTTTAAATTTAAACAATTTTACTTGTTTCGGTGTGTGATTTTCTAAACTAATCCTTTTTTCCTCATCTATCAATAGCATGACGAGTTCACCGTTCCACTCAAAGAGGTACTTTGTGTACTCCCAACAAGGGTCATTGTGAATGACCATGCTTTCGATAGAAGAGCTTTGGAGGTTCCAGTAAGAGACAATATCATCTGAAACGGCATAAAGTTTCCCCTGATACACAGCAATATCCAGATAATACCTAGAGTCACTTTCCATCCAAGTCCAACTGTCATCTCCAAGCTTCGTAGAGAATAAGCCTCCTTCATGGGTCAGACAAAAAGCTTGCAAGAAAGATACAGAGAAAGTAAATATCAGTAAGAAAGATTGTGCTTAGTCTTCTAGTCGCAAGAAGCCGTCGTTGAAATAATAATATCACACTAAAATGTTAGAAGAAGCTGACATGAACATACATGTATTATCTCCCTTTTTTAATTAATTCGAGTATAGGCACTTTATGATCAATTAAACAGTAATCCAATTATAAGTGTAAGCAGCTAATCACAGCCTATTCAGCTCAAGTCAGATCTGGTAAAACCTCAATTAAACGAAATTAGAGAGAGAGAGAGTACCGTCCGCGGAGGAGGTGAATGAGGCGGAGGATGGGACTTTTGGAGAGTTATGAGACAGCAGGAAGGGAAGTGAGCGCCTGGAGCGGAAGCCTTTATGAAAATCGGCAAAGAACGGGTAGAACTTTCGAGACAGCAAGAAGATTGGGAAGAACAAAAAATAGGAGCGAGAGACTACAGTAACGAATTCGTTCAGGATTACTGTACAAACTACAGTAACGAATTGGTTTGAGAGGAGAAGTGAGGTGGCGAGGGGAGAGGAGAGAGGAGAAGGGTTTGGATTTTGTAGCTGGAAATCGAGACATTGATTAGGAACGCTACTTCTAGGAGCGGAAGAGGAAGAAGAAGGCTTTAAAATAGCGAGGAGAGAGGGGACGGAGGCGGATACGACTAGGAGGGAGGCAGATACACTTGTCAACTTGAGCGAGAGAGAACGAAGAAACAACGACAGGGAGCGAAGAACAGCAAAGTGATTAAACGTGAGAAACGACGTTCGTCAGATACAGATCGAATGGAGCGGAACAGAAGTGGCAATTTATGTAATTATGATGAACAGTGTAAAATCCTCCAAAATTATATATATAAATAAAATAGATATTAATAGATCGGTTTCAACTTAATTAAATTCGTCTTTTAATAAAAAATAAAGAGGACTTGCTGCTGAAATAATTTGGTTTATCTGATATCTGATTTGAACCTTAACCCATTATTGATATTCATCCAAAACTTAACAGTGAAAACGAATCCCACTGACGTATTGTACGGTGATTGGAAATCAATTTTAATCATAAAAATAGAGTTGTTTTTCCAATCAAAACCCATCAATTTCATATGAAAATAGAATTTGACGTTCTCTACTGTAATTCAGCGTGATAACTAAACAAAAATATAAGTATTACATTTTGTCATTATAAATATCATGTACATCTACTCAAAAACTATGAAATTGTATATTTATCATTTTAAATTTTATAATTACGTATTTACCATCATAAATTCTAATAACTCATATATTTATTCAATATAATTTAAGAGAAAAAAGTATTAACCCCCAACACCAATCCTTCAAATATCCTCCAAACCAACTATCGTTACTTGAAAAGTGTTTGTAAATCTCTTCTCATAATTTTGTAAACTTTAATACTAAATTTTGTAAACCGATTCAACGAATTCTGTAAAAACTAGTGACTTTTCATTACCGTATGGTCCCTAATAAACCACTAGAATAACCTCCAGTTTAACCACTTTGTCCGGAACCACATCTAGAAGATCTATAACAATTTTTCAAAAATAGTAACTAACCGGGACCACTTTTAAACTATGTAAATATTTTATTTGAATTTTGTAAACCGGTAAATTTTTGTCAATTTTATTTTTTTCAAAACTTTTTTTAAAAAAATTCAAATTTTTTACCCCAAATTTTTTTTTTTTTCAAATATTCGGAAATCACTTCCATAACTCTGTAAACTGTTATTTGAATACTGTAACAAGTAAAAAAAATTTGAAATTTTTATTAATATTAAAAAAAATACAAAATTTAACATTCTGCACTCAAATTCAAAAAAATTCCAAATTTGGAGATTTATTTTCCGGATCCAAGGGCGGTTAATGCAAATCTGGAGATTTATTTTTCGGAAACGCGGATCCAGAGAATAATTCTCTGGAAAGACGATTTCGGCTCTATAATGCCCTTTTCGTAGCCCCTCCTCTCACAATTCACAGGTTCACATTCTAAATTTTTCTCTATTCTTTGTCTGACTGTCTGATCGAGCGGCTCTTCGGTTCAGGTATTTTTAATTTTTTTATAATTTAATACTTTATTAAATAAATTCACCTTTCTCTGGAGAAAAAAATATATGTAATTTTCTTTACTTGTTGGTTAATTGATAAATATTTTAGGGAAAATTTTATATATACCACTCAAAAACAATGAAATTATATATTTATCATCCAAATTTTTGTAATTACATATTTACCATCTAAAAATCTAATAACTCACATATTTACTCAATTAATAAAAAAATGAGATTAATTATGTTTAATATTATATAAAATATAATTAATAAGGTATTTAGTTTCTTCTCCTTCTCTGCCCCTTCCTCTTCTGCGCATAGATTTCCCTCCTGTCTTTTTTGGAGTAACTTTCTTGTTGAAATTCTCTTCTCATCTCGTCTCTCCCCTAAAAATCAGAGAGAAGGGGGCAACAGACTCAGAGATTAGGATTCCAGCTCCAGCTTGATCATCTAAAAACAAGATAATCACTCCACTTTTTTCAACAAAACAACTTGTACTGAAGTCAACGCTGATATCGCAACCTGTTATCAAAGTTGTAACTGAGTTTGAGAATCTGTGTTTTGTTACTGGCTCAGTTAAAAATAGTGTATGTCTTTTAGCTGATGGAAACTCAAAGGGTCTAAGGAGAGAAATCATTGGTGCTAAGTTAATTCTCGATAAATTATAGTTTTAAGAATATTAAACATAATTAATATGAGTTTTAGTTATGTTTGATATATACTAAAGTTATATTGGGTAAATATGTGAGTTATTAAATTTTTAGATGATAAATGCGTAATTATAGAAATTTGAATGATGAATACGTAATTTCACAGTTTTTGAATGGTATATTCTCCCTATATTTTACTGTGCAAATGTGTTTTTTTCTGGAGCTAACTTTTTCGATAAAAAAATAACTGTTACCTCATTCACACATATATTGAATTATGGCATTTTTTAAATTACGACCAATAAAATATTTTATTCTGGATCCTAGCTACGAAGTCCATATTCAACTCTATTTTCAATCATTTTCAATAAAAATATAAATAAAAAGGAAGAAGTTGTGGAATTACCATCATGGCACAGAGGAGGAGTCCGTGAGGAGGGGCACCTGGTTAGGGGTGTAAACGTTCGGATACGGAACGGATAGTGGTCAGTATCTTTTATCTGTTATAATTTTTTGGATATAGATACAAATACGAATAGTTTCGGATACGGATACAAGTCAGATATTAAACCGATACGGATACGGATCGGATACCGGACGGATACGAATACAAACATGAGTATAATTCGGATAATTATAAATAAATTACTAATGTACATTCTAATAAAAAATAACATCTCAACATAATTTTTTTATTCATAATTTAGATCTAATATTTTTCATAATAAATTTGTTGTTACAAAACATAGAGAATGGCTAATATACAAACGTTTGTTCCTAGACTCAGGAACAAACGGTTCGGTTCTCCGATTTTCAAAGTCCAAACAATCGATCCAAACCGTTACATATTCAATCTATATTAAAATGTGCTTGGAGACCAAATTTTACATTTTTTAGAATTTTTTTACTATTTATTAAGCTGATTTGAAAACCGCTGATTTTATTAAACTTATGCACCATTGAAAAACAGCGGTTTTCAAACTAGCTTAATAAATAGTAAAATAATTCTAAAAAATATAAAATTTGGTCTCCAAGCACATTTTAATATAGATTGAATATCTAACGGTTTGGATCGACTGTTTGGACTTTGAAAATCGAAGAACCGAACCGTTTGTTCCTGAGTCCAGGAACAAACGTTTGTATATTAACCATTCTCCAAAACATATATCATATTATCAAAACATTAGTCACTAATTATGCTAGTGTTATATTGTTCATCAGAATATATATGTATATGTAGTTTAATAAATCATTGGTTTGTTAATGCAATTTAATAAATCAATTTAAGAACATAAAGTACATTTGTTGTGGTAATAGAGGTTTAAACAGTCGGATACGGATAGTTAAATATCTTACCGTATCTGTTATAATTTTTCAGATACAGATACAGATCAGATAATTTAAGTAATTTTCTGAATTCGGATCCGGACGAAATCAGATAATATCTGATCCGTGAGCCAAAAACGGGAGAGGCACCTGCCTAGGGGTGTTCATTGGGTCCGGTTTAGTCAGTTTTGAACCGAACCGAATTAGTTTGGACCAAACAGTTTGGTTTTTTCGGTTTAATGGTTTGGTTCGGTTTGTTTTTTAAAACCGAATTATAATTTCGGTTCGGTTCGGTTTGGAAATTTTCAAAACTGAAATAACTGAACCGACCGAACTTTTATATATTATGAATTTGGTCCGGACCGTCCCGGTTTATTTCTTAATACCCATGTTTATTTCTTAATCAATTGTTTTAAATACTTCGGTTTATTTCTTAATATTCCGGTTTATTTCTTAATACTCAGTTTATTTCTTAATATACTTCAGTTTATTATAAATCAATTGCTTTGGGAGAATCACTGTGTAAGCCTATTGGAGGCAAGAAATTTAGCTAAATTTCTTTTACTGAAAAAGACAGAATTTGGGTTACAAGGCATCTTGACTTGCTCTTATTTATGGCACTTAAACTATTCCTCTTTTTCCCTTATTTGTGATTCTTGGTTTTCCACCAAACAATAACAAAAGAGAAATCCATCTACATTATGTGCAGTTACAAGGACCCCCCTTACATTATTTGTTTTTCACATATTTTTGTCAACTTCTTTCTCATTAATCATATAAGTTTTAAAAACTGCAGTGTCTTTCCGGTCACTTGTTCTGTTTCAACTGTCATCACGGTCACTTCAACTGTATGCAGGGGCGGAACCAAGGCCTGGGCCAGCCTGGGCCTTGGCACCCCCTAGGCCCAGAACAAAAATGCAGACCCCTTTAATAAAAAAAAAAATTGGCACCCCCTTTTCTTCCTCTCCGCACCGCCTCTGGCACCCCGCACGCCCGCACCCCCTCTTCCTCTCCGCACAGCCTCTGGCACCTCGGACGCCCGCACGCCCGCACCCCCGCTTCGCTTGTCTTCCTCTCCGCTTCGCTTGTCTTCCTCCCCGCTTCGCCTTTGGCACCCCGCACGCCCGCACGGCCGATTGTGCCATTCTTGCGGTTTACAGCTATTCGGGTAATTATGAACACCCTTTCTGATTTTTATTCGTGCCTTGTTGAATTTCTTGAGATTTCGTACAAAGGCAGTAGAACACTAGAACTTGAATTGATAAAGGCCGAATTTCGAGTTGTTGATTTTCTCGATTTCGGATAATAAATTAACCGACGGTCGGTATTGTTTGTTTGCGGGGCTGTGTTGCTTTTCTTGATTTAGTGGTGCTGCCTTGTTTCCCTTCGCTCTCTATTTTGTTCTGTGTGCTTGTTGGCTGTGCTGTGCTTGCACTGGTACTGGGCTTGCTCATACGAGAATACCAAGCAAACATCCTTTAATTTGTGATGCTAAGATGAATTTTGAATAAAAAAACGACATAATTTTGTTAGGCACTGGAATTGCTGCTTGAGTTGTCTGACAAATCTTAATGTCCTTTGATTTGTGATCCTTTGATTTACATGGATTGAAGAATTTATTGAACAGTGGGAAATTAAAAGAGAAAAGAGAAAACAATAAACATAAAACAATAATATTAAAAGCAGTAAAATTTCCATAAGAAAAAAAGAAGCTGCTTCAGCTGAATTCTGAATGGATTTGAAAATTGAAGAAGCTGCTTTGCGTCAACCTGTATCAGTATCTGTACCGACCTTTACCAGTATCTATGTTTCAGTGAACCAGTTATGACACTCCCCATATACTTCTCTTACAATTATATGTACCGTTTTCTATGAAAGCTCCTCATTTACTCCTCGAATAACACTCTGAGGGCCTGTTCGGCAACGGAAACTTTTATGAAAATGAGAATAGAAATTAAATGTATCTATGTTGTTCTTTTTTTTTCTTTTTTATAAAATATGTAATACTAAAATTAAACTGTATTAAGTGTATTAATACTAATCACTGATTATGATCAATATAATTGTACATATCAG
Organism: Carex myosuroides; assembly: GCA_028015225.1. Classification (NCBI taxonomy): domain Eukaryota; kingdom Viridiplantae; phylum Streptophyta; class Magnoliopsida; order Poales; family Cyperaceae; genus Carex; species Carex myosuroides. The sequence goes on from CM051474.1 coordinate 10,473,376, forward strand.
ATTCTAAAAAAATATTAAATGAGTGAATTGATTATACTAAAGTGTATTGATACTTAGACGTCGGAATAGAAATTTAACATAAAATTTAGTCTCGTGTAACATGAAACTAAAATTGATATTCTGAGAGAAACTAGTTAGGCCCCCCCTACCGATCATTTCTGGTTCCGCCACTGACTGTATGTTGTGTCCAGAAAATATACTTTTCCCTGCACCGTCTCTGGATGCTATTCTCAATACCATTATGGATGTCTGTCCAAATAAGATCCGGGGTTGCAACGAAAAATTCCCTTTTTATGAAGTGATTTATCATGTAGAAAAATGCTGCAAATATTCTCATCTTACATGCCCAATATCGAGATGTTTCCATCGATTTGGCTCAGGGTATCTATTGGAGAGCCATTTGACTAGAAATCATAAGACTCATGTGGACTCTTTCAGATTTGGGGTACCAACTCGCTTTGCCTTTGGGATGCATGGTGAGACGAGGATTCTTATTGAGAGTGACGCGCGGCTCGTTTTCGTTGTTCATTATGCGGTTGGGCGTAATGCAACACTTTTCTACTTTTTTTTGCGTTAATTTTTGTGATGATCTACAATGTAAATACAAAATCACTAATCGGAGGGGGCGGGTCTGCTTTGTTGGTTTATACACCAGTTCCGATTACAACATTAAAAGATGGGGTTGGTGCAAAAAGATTGGGAGGCTCTCTGTCGCACGATCTGAGGACCGGTAAATCCAAGGTCCTTTACTGCAATTTCGTGATTGACATGATTAAATCGGTGTGCCTAAAAATTGAGACTATGGATTTTCTATAATTAGCTTTTGGTGATTTCTAAGCTACTCATTTAGTCTGTTAGATATGAATTAGTTCTTCTATGTCTGGAATTCTGTAGGCTAGTTGACTGATATTGGTGGGTGTATATGCCTCTTGGATAAAAAAGTGAGGTATTTGTATCGTTTGTTTGAGGAATTAGGGGTTGTTATATCAATGGAGCTCTTGGGTTCCAGTCGTTTACTATATGTATATGTGTTCCTTTTTATAATCTTCTTTTTCTTTTGATAAATTGTTCTGATTTTATGAATTTATGATAAACTTTTGTATCACTTGCGGTTCTTACTTTGCATCATTTTATTTCAGTCAAAATTGGCCTTGTGCCTTCTGGTTTGCGTATTTACTGTTTGAATATGAACCGCTATTCTAAATGAAATAAAAAAGATATCGGCAATTCTGTTTTTACAAATGCGCCCTAATTAAGAAGCATGACGCATGTTGCTTTTGTTTTTTTTCTACTGATCTATTGCATAGTGTTAATGTTTTTTTTTAGTTGAACATTTGGGCTCATTTATTGAATAGTAATAATTACAAACTTTTCATAATAATATACTAAATGAGGCCCACCATGTCAATTTGTAAAGTTAAATTAAGAAATTATTCTTAACGAAACCTTATTATTAGCTGACATGGACATATTATCGCATTTGGCTAATTAACAAGGTTTTTCATTTCACATATAAGATATTAATAAAAGTTGACTAACGAAACAAACTGAATTAATAAACCATGCATGATTAAACAATATTAAACTGTAAGGTGTGACTTCAATTGGTCAGCTGGACGATTAGATCAACATTGATCGAATTTAATGCTCTTTGCATGAGTGCGCAGCATGTCTTCTTATAACCATAATTTCTATCTTTTAATTTCTTGTCTTTTTCTTAGAAAGTTTAAAGTCTAAACCTAGATCGATCTAACTTCTGTACAAAAGAGATATTTTTCATTTTATTTTAAGATAAGACACTATATGTGTCTAAAAGTAGCTATAGCTACATGTACATTACGTACACATACCATTTAAAATTTGTGTATTTAGATAAATTGTCGGCAGATGAGCGTGTTAATTAAATAAAGTAATTACATACGTACGCCATTCCTCTATGTGCATTATTATAATTGTCAAGCCAAATTAATGAGCGCGTAAATATCTACATATAACACTTAGATATACAATTTGTCATATATATATGAGTACATCTAATGGGCTATATGACGTGTTAATTGAAAGATAATTAATGATGAGATAAGAAAATTAAACTTGGACAATTAATCGTTTGGACAATTTTGCCTCCAAATCAAAAAAGTAAATTTTACAAATTATAACATTGCAACTGCTCAAAGCAACTCGGTCTTTTTTTTTCCCTTAAATCCAAAATTAAGTTGTAAGTTAAAATAACACAGTTTGGGAGGAGAGTAATTGTAAATAAATTGAAAGTTAAGAAGATAATCAATATTAAAACATCACGAGGTGTAGTGAAATTATTCGTGAATTAAATCATGACAAGATCAATTAATAAAAGACAATAACAAATTAAAGTGGGTTAATTAAGGTGAGAATTAAATTCTTGACTTCTCGTATATTCTCATCACGTGTTATAATAATCAGCAGTTAACTACTGTGTAATTAATAAAAATACTGTCAGAGAACTTTTGGAATAAGTATAGTACATAGAATAAGTAAATGTTGTCCTTTTGTGGTTTAAAAAAACAACATTTCAGATGATTATTAAATCGAGTAGTAAAAGAGAAATCGAGCAACCTAGGGTTTGAGTTGCTTCTCTTTGAGATGGGGGCGGCCCTATAATTAAGTTAACATTTTGGTTCCATTTTCTATTGCTAATAAAATGGTTAATAATGCCAACAACAAAAAATATCGTGGTTTATAATTTAATATAGAGCAATTATAACCAAGCTTGGCTTCTCTAGAATTGAACATTCGAATCACACTGTCAACTGCTTAATTCCTTCTCAATTTCTTTTCACGAGAAAGTTCGAATGCAGAGAAGATAGGATTTCTAAAACTCTGTAGCGATAAGTATATATCTCACAATGCGGCGATTCACTGAACGACAGTGATGCTAGATCCCAATTTAACATTTATCGTCGAGTTGAGTGATGGGGATGATATCAATTGGGAGGAATTAGCTTAAATCTTTTGTTGTAGTTATCTAGATGCAGTTCTGCAGGTTATTGGATATTTAGTTGATTAGCTGCTGTATTCCATTAGTTTCTGGTATTTTGTAGCTTGTTTTGGTTGATTAGATATGTGCTCAGTGCTGTTTATTTTGTTCTTGCTTACTTCTGCAAATATTGATGTAAGTGACTTATGTCTTGCATTTGGTACCTATTTTAGGTACCAAACAGTTCATATGATTTCTAATGAAATCGGTGGAATTATCCACTATTCTTCAAAAAATATGCTAACCACAAGTAAAAAAATATACTTGATTATTTGAAAGATGAAAATTTAACTAGTAATATAATTTAATCATTTTTGTACTCGGTGGTTTTGTGCTATATTTAATATTTAAAGGAAAATGGAAGATCGTGTGGGTCATGAGTCATGTATTCCATACAAGCCACACGGTGTATAGCATATGCATCTGCTACAGCGTATCTGGAGAGGATGTAGATGAATGATTGTAGGAATATACAGACGTGGGATAGAGACCGACTGGGACGGCGGATCTTTTGCAGCATGTCGGTATTCCCTCAATTCGGATTTAGACTTGATCATTAATCAGATTCGATCCGATTATAATCCATGATCCAAATTGAGATCTACTGATTACTGAAGACAAAACATGAATAATTTAACTCCGCCAAATAATAGAAATGCATCATCAGATTATTCTATTTTTTATCATTCTTTTTTCGCATGTAAAATATAAAAGAGTATAAGCAATAGAAATTGATTATCTTTATAACATATGGAATTGACAAAAAAAGATCGTTGCTTGATTATACTCTATATGTTTTCATTATTTTAGAAAATGTAAACTTTTTCTTTGTTTTTATTGAGAATGCTTTTAAGATATTGTTGTGTGCATTTATGATATTTTCCAGTATATATCATACATATTTTATGAATCAATTATGACTCTTGTAGAATTAGATTCCTCTCTTTAATTTATAGTTCAAATTTACATTGAACTAATTGTATCTTTTGTAAACTGGGATATACATCTCATGTAACTCTATTTTAATCTAATGCAAACAAAGGCAAGAGTACCTTTGTTTCTTTCTCAAAAAAAAAAAAAAGAATTAGATTCCTAAACAGTATGCAAATGATTAAGATCTAAACACGTTACTTGTAAGATCCGATTTTGATTGGATATCCATTAGACAAACAGTATTGAAAATTCTATGGCTCACGCTTTACGCCAGCTAACAACACCAAAGAAGCATTTAATGCAAGTGATAACATGCTGCCTCAAGCTTACATTACCAATACTAAATTCATTTTTTGAACTTCCCCACATGTGTATCAACTACTTTAATCTCTTTATATATACACGGGTCTACTTGTCTTGCAACCACAACTCCATGCATTCAAACAAGCACACAGAATCATACCAAATAGGCTTTCACTTCCCTTCTTCCTTCTAGCATAAACCCTAGCTAGTACAACTATAAAAGAATTATGGAGTTCCTAAACTTTCATAAAGGGACCCACAATTCCGTTGCACAAGGAGTAGATGACGTGTTGGGCTCATTTGAAACATACAATACGGCATTTCCCTATCATCTTTCCGATTCAAAAGAAGCAAATTACCCACTGACGGCCGATAACAGGGCTTATTCAAGCTCATCGGTCCTTAATTTTGATCGACCGGGCTATTACTCGAGCCCGGATCAAGAAGAATGTGACCTATGGATTGATACAACCATAGGGGAACATAATCACAATGCTGACGTCCAATATGAAAGTTGCTTTGCAAATGCAAATACTGGGCATCACAATCCAATTCGGAGGGATGGAATTAGTGCTTGCGGGTATGGTGAAGAGTCGCAACTGACGTATATGTGCCCAAGCACAAGCTCTGCTGATAGTGTTCAAGAAAAAGTTTCACAAAAGCGCAAACAAGAGGTATTCAACAATATAGTGAATTTTCCATATTTATAGATTATATTTGCATTTTATTTGCTTCATTATTCATGTAATTAATATATGATTTTCAGGGGCAAGAAGTACAAATGACTAAGAAGCAATGCGGAATGAATAGAAAGACGAAACCAAAAGCAAATTCTCCAACCAAGGAACCTCAAAGCATCACTGCTAAGGTTTGCTTTCTTAATTTGTCTATTATCCCCTATTTTTGGAGCTTAATTTGTAGAAACAGTTGCTATATATTATTCAGCATTTACATTCAAATTATAAGTTGATAAAAATGCAAAAAATATTATAAGATAAGCTTTAACACATAACAAATATTAAAAGTTATAGGAGAAGCTAAAGGCTTTGTTGTTGTTGTATAGGAGAAGCCATCTAATTAATATCCAAACTGCAGGAAGGAAATCTAAATGCATGGAATTTAATTTCATATGTACAACATAACAATTTCAACCCTAAACCATGAAGTTTAATTTTACAATTCTAGTCTATTGTTAATATAATTTCACACTAATCCTTCTTTTAATCTAGTTTAGGGATTAAGGTTATTAATTAGCTCAACTGTTTTGAGCAAATTGTGCTTCGTTACCGTTTTTGGTACAAACCTCTTGTAACAGTCTTATATTAATCAAATGAGGGCGTGACCCTTGTTTCTTCCTCAAAAAAAAAAAAAAATTTCACACTAATCAAATAGTTTATCTTATGTTTACATTATATATCCAACTTGTAACAATTAATTCTTTCTGGTGAAATTTTGAATTATAAAAAATAGGAAACCTCTAATTTATTTCATGCATGGACACAGTTTGCTAGAATTAAGTTGCTACCATATAGTACTACTCGTCTGATATATTGCTGTTTATTCTATCTTTAAAGAAACTTAATTGACTTAATTGATTAATTACTTGTTTCATTTAGAACCAAAGGGAACGAATCAGTGAGCGGCTTAAAGTACTTCAAGATCTTGTGCCAAATGGGACAAAGGTGTGTCTCTTTTATAGTATGCATTCTACCACTGTTTTTCGTTTCTTGTCAGATTTTGCCTGGTTTACAGTTTCACATAAATTATAAAAGTCCTATTTTTCATTTTATCATTATAGGTTGACATGGTAACCATGCTAGAGAAGGCAATTAGCTATGTCAAGTTCCTTCAGTTGCAAGTCAAGGTTAGTACGTACTTAGTACCCAAATGCACTAAAACTTCTCAACCTTCAATTATTTATCATCACCTAGCTAAAAGGCAATAAACTAGACAGATTAACCAAAATAACATTTTGTAATGTTATATATAGGTTTTGGCAGCAGATGAATTTTGGCCAACACAAGGACGGAAGGCGCCTGATATTTCTCAAGTTAGAGAGTCTCTTGATGCCATTTTGTCTTCTCAAAGGAACAGCAATTCAAATCCTGAGAAATAATTAATTCCTTAGTTTTTTAGTCTACCGGGAAAAAAAAAAGAAAAAAAAATTCCAGAAAGGTTGGAGTTTGGTGCTTAATTAATGTGTTTTCTTCATCTTGAGATCAATAACAAGAACTAGTTCTATTATTTCATTGGCATCTTTTGCTTTTGCAAAAAGTTTTGTAGCAAATTTTGATAAATAATATAATTGGATTACGTTAAAATTGTATATTATTTATATATCCTTTGTGCATGATATTAGAAAAATGCATGTTACATGTACTCTTATTGTTTGATTTTTTTATGTGAATATTATTTCTTCTCCTCTTATTCACAAAGTTTTGGCTAGACAAGTCAATAGGAACCATTTTTATATAAATAATTACAAGGCTTTCATCAATACGTTTCTTTCCTTTTGTCTATTCATTTCACAATTTTCTATTGTATCAATGTTAGAATAGACATTAGTTTTGTCATTGATCCCCTTGTAAAATGCTTGCAGTGTCTAGAATTATATATACACACATATATAATTTTATATTTTCTTTGATATAGTAAATTTCACGTGAACTTTCAATACATCGCCGGAGGTTTATTTTTCCTAGGCAACATATGCTGAATGCTAATAGCTTTGGGCACATCTACTCCTTTAAACTAGCTCAGTCATGGTATCAAAATAAATTATATATAAAGAAAATAGCTCAGCCGATCTTTGGTATCCATGCAAGGAACATATATATTAGATGATGTACAACATCAGTTTTATGATAATTTCCTCAACCATATAAGATAATAAGACATTAATATAATTAATAGCTGTGCTAGGAGTCGAAGAATGGCATGTCACAAAACTCAAAATACGGTTTCCTGGTAGTTTGTTTTCCATAATACATTGGGCAAATAAGCGGTGATGAATAATCTACAAGCAGGATATATATTTCTGTGGACATTGTTCTGCATCCTTACATGCAGCGCATCAAAACAGAATGATAAAAGAGAATAACAGGCAATATGATTTTTGTGATTGCGTAAAATTAAAAGCAAAAGGGAAATATATCTGCTGTTATTCCCAAGGAATAACAGGAATTTGTTATTCCGATCCCAACCGTTCAAATTTTTCCATGCGCGAATCTCAATGAAGAACTTTTATCATGCACGAATCTAAAGAAAATCAACGCTTGGAATCAGAACAACAGGTTCCGGTTATTCCTTTGGAATAACAGTAGATTTATTTCCAAGCAAAATTAGGAGACAATAGACCATAGACCATTGGTCGAATTATCTCTGGGTTGATACAATTTGTAGCAATTAATTGGCAGTTAATGCTCTTTCCCACATGCTGTAACTACCTGACAACTGTCTCTGAATAAATGTATAATCATTCCAGAGTATAATAATATTGGAGCCCGAAAGTCAAGACATGTTAATTTCTTGGGACCGCAAAGAGTTCCAAATGATCAAATTATATTCATCTTATCATAATGATAATTAATGATCTATGATGACGACGACGTCCATAATTATAATAATAACAACAACAATTTTAGAATGTTTTTTTTTTTTTCCAATCAGTTAGTAACAGGTTGCTGGATCGAAAGCTGCTAGTTGGGTTTGGTTCATTTATTTCCTTGAATTTTTTGTCAATTTTTCTTCCAGTTGTAACAAGTTGCCAAATAATTGCTCTTACTTCTTTTTGGTGCAAGGCAAATATGAATGATTCTTTTTTAAAATTAATTTTGATTTTGCCTATGGATGTTACAAATTTAAATCAGGCAAGCAGCATTATCATCCTGTCAGATTTTGATACCCAGGAAGGGAAAAGCAGCCCATGGGATTCCGAGGAAGATCCAACTCTTGGACTCGAGGGATCTGATTTATTAGATTATCTTAGATACCGAGCTGAGGCAGATGCTATCGATGCTGTTTTTTTAGATATTGACTCTACTGTTGATACTAGTTCTTCTTTGGCTAGTACTTCTACTTTTACATAGACTTGTGGTTATTGTTTCTAGTTCTGTTGGCTGCTTTGTTTTTCTAGTTTTGTAATATTCTATTAAAACTATTATGCCATATTTATATGCTTTTATGTTCTTAGATATCCACATGTTGCTTTCCAACTTGTGGGATTAGTCCTTTAGATGTTATATTCCTTTATGTTGTTGGTTATTTTGTATGAACTATTTTGTTTCTAAAGAAACAGATAGGCACTCTCCACTTTTGTCAAAAAAAATTAGTAACAAGTTGAGCTTATTCTTTGATGCTTCTGATGCAAGTAATCCCTGTTCTATGTCATTCTTTAAAGCAAGATCATACTTTCAGTCCATGTATTTCAGCCAGATATATAATTCCAGTTGATGTTCTCCCAACAGGCACACGATCTTCATCATCTGCTTTCGATTGAACGGTATAGACTGAAAAGCACAAACTAGTCTTCATCTGTAAATTGCAGAGGATCCGACCCTGCGTAGCTCCCGTTAGATTGGGGAAAAAATAATGGGCCTCCAGCCCGCAATAGCCCAAGTGGGTTTCCAATATGCTGTGAATATGTTACCTACCATAACCTTTAATCCAAAATGGGATAAGTTATTCAAGAAAATTCGAAGGATATCACAAGTTAATTTTTCATTTATTATTCTTTTCTATTTTCTTTTGGTTGGAAAGAGTACAAGTGTTATTGTTCACCAATCACCACGCGCAATTCAATCTCACATAAACACGTGTGTGTGCGCGTTTTTCTTATTTTTTTTTAATTAGTTTTTTTTTAGTAGGTGTTCTATGATAGCACTATCTTTATGGTCATACGTGCACCAAGTTAGATAGTCATAATCATAGTAATAAGGTCGTAATTTGAAAAATAATGAAGTTCTAAAATTGTTCTAAACCTCATTTTAAATTTTTATAAGAGAAATGTGACAGTCTAATCTTAAGATTCCATTAATATATATTATGTTTGTTCTCTCCTCCTCCTGCAACTCATATAGTTTATTCTCTCCTGCAATTATTCTCTTGCATCTTTCTCTCCAATTATCCTCTTGCACCTCTCTCTCTAATATGCAAAATATAGTCAGAGGCGGACCTAAGTGAGAGAAACGAGGGTCAGCTGACCTCTATTTTTTTTAAATATTGAATTTGTATATTGATTTTCTATATAATTTAGAGTAAAATATTATGGTATAGAAAAATTGATCTCTATTCTTCCTAGGACATTTTTTTTCAATCCATCTATAGTTCTATACCATAAAAAATCCAGCACTCTTTCTTTCTTTTATTATATAATATATATATATATATATATATATATATATAGAGAGAGAGAGAGAAAGAGAGAGAGATAGGCTATCATGCTTTGGGAAGTAAAGAGAATGTTTTACTTCCCGCTCATATCTTCATTTTTAAAATTCAACCAGTTGATTCAAACTTCTCAACATGATCTTCATATTGATATGTGCTTGGAGACCAAATTTTACATTTTTTTGGAAACTTTTTACTATTTTTTCAGAATTTTTGAAAATCACGGCTTTTCATTAAATAAAAAATTCACAAAAATACTGATTTTCAAAAATTCTAGTAAAAAATTTCCAAAAAATGTAAAATTTGGCCTCCAAGCACATATCAATATAAAGATCATGCATGTTGAGAAATTCGGATCGACTGTTTGAACTTTGAAAATGGAGATATGAGCGGGAAGTAAAACACCATATTTACTTCCCAAAGCACCGTAGCATCACTATATATATATATAAAGAGAGAGAGAGAGAGAAATGCTACGGTACTTTGGAAAATAAAGATGGTGTTTTACTTCCCGCTCATATCTCCATTTTCAAAGTTCAAATAGTCGATCTGAATTTCTCAACATGGTCTTCATATTAATATGTGCTTGGAGACTAAATTTTACATTTTTTTGACATTTTTTACTATTTTTTTAGAATTTTTGAAAATCAGTATTTTTTGAATTTTTTCTTATTATTTTTTATTTAATGAAAAGCTGTGATTTTCAAAAATTATAAACAAATAGTAAAAAAATTTCAAAAAATGTAAAATTTAGTTTCCAAGCACATATCAATAGGAAGATTATGTTGAGAAGTTCGGATCGACTATTTGAACTTTTAAAATAGAGATATGAGCGGGAAGTAAAACACCCTCTTTACTTCCCAAAGCACCGTAGCATCACTCTATAACGTGTCTACGGTGCTATGCATAGAATAGAGGACTCCGTGCTACGGCTCAATTTTTGAGTTTTCAAAATCCTAATGGTCGATCCGAACCGTTCAACATGATCTCCATATGAATATGTACTTGCAAATCAAATTTTACAATTTTTAGAATTTTTTTACTATTTATTAAGCCACTTTGAAAAAACAGTAATTTGTACACAACAGTAAAATCTTCTAGACCATTGGATCAGCAATTTTCAAAGTGGCTTAAAAAATAGTAAAAAAATTCTAAAAAATGTAAAATTTGGTTTGCAAGTACATATTCATATGGAGATCATGTTGAACGGTTCGGATCGACCGTAAGGATTTTGAAAACTCAAAAATTGAGCCGTAGCACGGAGGCCCTCTATGCTACGCGTAGCATATTAACCAGATTCTATATATATATATATATATATATATTCTATATTTTAGGGAATCTGAATTCCTATGATGAGGCAACAGATGGGTCCGGCTAACTAAAGTAATCGAAATTTTGAGTTTAAATGCACCATTTGATCAGTATTCGAATAAATCTGGTCGGAAATAGAATTCACTTTGCCCTTTAATATTGAAGGCAGAGCAGATTGAACAATTCAGATTCAAACTCAAAATTTAAGTAACTCAAATTTTGAATTTCAATACACCGTTAATTTGAACAGTATCCGAATTACTCCGATCCGAGATAGAATTCACTATTCCATTTAATATTCAAGCCAGAGCCTATTACACAGACCGGACCCAAACTCAAAATGTGAGTTATTTAGGGATCCGAATTCCAAAAAACTTTTTATAAATCGTAATTAAAAAAGAGAAAATAAAATAAACGGTTGATTACCATCAAATTTTAAAAAACCATAAAATCCGAAAAAAAATCTCAGTTACTCCGCGCCCCAACTGAGAAAAATTGTCTGTTATCCTTGCTTCACCTTTCACACCCGGGCCATCCCTCAAATCTACCACATTTAATCAAATTTCTCTAACCGGAAATTTTTTTAATCAAATTTAGTGGTAAACGGAAAAAAAATTCGGTTATTGGTAAACCAAAAATTTTGGTTACCCCTTAATGAAATTTGTGGTGTAAACCAAACAAAAAATTTGGTTACCGCTTAAATTGGATTAAATTTGAATATTTAATGAAATTTGTGATGTAGTCGTTCGTGGGACGGCGGGTGTTGCAAAGGCGTAATCGAAAACAAATTTGCATACAAGAGAGAAGAGGTACATACTACGTACATGGAAGAGAGAAAGAAGAGACACATTAATTTTCTTTGACAATTAAAGTAGCTGTCATATTAATTGGCACTAAACGTGCTTGGAAGAGGTACATACTACGTACTGTTGGAAAATCATAAAGGTCAAACAATTACGTCTTATCTAGATATTAAACAATTATATCTCATCTAGAGGTCAAACACTTACACTCCGGAAAAGGAGAAACAATTCACCACATTAATCTAAGCACCGTCCTATGCCAAAGAAATCCAAAACATAAATCAGAAGTGCGGAACATAATACCTGATTCAATACTGTTTATCATGAAATATCCAAAACCTTAGTAGAGCAACAGCCGTCCCCGTGAGCACGAGACAAGTCTTCAATGGCAAGAAGCTCTTCTCGTCTTTTCGTCGTATGGTCGTGGACAAGTCTTCCAAGACAGCAAGATATGGCTCTTGAGAAATTCTCTCCAAATTTTCTAATGAATTTATCTTCTCTATTTTTTGATAGTGGAAGAAGAAGAGAAGGCACACAAAGCTATATTTTTCTAAAGAGAAAAACGTATATTTAGTTTATGTGTTTTTCTATGTTATCTTGTGTCTGAGGGACCAATCCTTATATATATTAACCTATCTGGTTATCTGCCAACTTAAAAAATGTATTTTGTGTGATTGCATCAAAAATAGTGCTGTCGCATCAAAATCTGTGCATCCGCATTGATATCCGTGTGGCCCACACAATCCTCTTAAATGATAGTTTTTTGAATTGCAAATCTCATCAATGATTTGATCTTTGCCTAAATTGTTCTACACATTAATGGACCACATCCTAATGAATATATTGATTGTCTATTACCTTATTTGATCACTTTAATTGACAACCATATATGACAGTAAACAATCCATAATTAAATTACATATATGCTCAATGTTGGCATTAAATCCAACAGGTTGGCAATAAATCCAACAATCTCTCACTTGAGCAATCTGTTATGACTTTTTAATTACGCATTGTGTTTCTTATGTGTGCACATTTCTTTACTGTCTTTCTTATATATTCTCAAACTAATTCGGTCCATCAACTATATCATCAAAGGACTAAAGCGGCATTCGTCGTATTTATTCGCAACTAAATTCTCAATAATCACATCACTGATACAGCTGAATGACATGAATCATGATGTGGATGTGTAGCATAGAAATTACATGCAATTGTGATCTTCACATGCCTATTTCTAACTTGGTCTCCTACTTAAATTTTGAAACTGAATTTCATAAATTAACTTAATTAGAGGTCAAACATAAACGAGAAACAGAATGTCAAAACTTCATAATATATATATATATATATATATATATATATATATATATGTATATATAACACTTGTTACATGTCACAAGTTACATATCCAAAATTACAATGAAAAATAGAACATTAAATTACAAATAACAGACTCCCACTAAAACTAAATATCCTCAATAGAGATTACACCCATATGAGCAACATGCCCTTCAAACTTAGCCGGTGTCAATCCCTTAGTAAGAGGATCTGCTAACATAGAGTCTGTTCCTACATGTTCTATTTTCAATTCACCATTCTGTACTCTTTTCTTTACAACTAAGAACTTGATGTCGATGTACTTGGACTTCGATGAACTTCAGTTGTTGTTTGCGTACAGCACTGCCGAAATGTTGTCATAGAACAATTGTAGTGGTCTCTCAATAGAATCCACCACCCGGAGTCTCGTGACAAAATTTTATAGCCATACACTGTGATTTGATGTTGCATAGCATGCCACAAATTCTGCCGCCATGGTGGAAAGATGCAACAAGAGATTATTTTGCACTCTTCCATGAAACGGCTCCTCCGACTAACATGTAAATGTAGCCAGATGTCAATTTCATGCTATCCTGACATTCTCCAAAATCAGAGTCGGTATAGCCAATGACCTCTAGCTTCTATCCTTTTCTAAATTGTTTTTCGGGTATTGGTTGAGACTGAACTTGTCTCCCTTTGCCACAGGGGTATTTCCTAGTTTACAGTTCTGCATGTCATATCTTGTCAAAATCTTATCGATATAATTCCTTTGGAATAATCTCAATATACATTGGGTTCAATTCCTCAATATTTCTATCCCTAGGACAAATGATGTATTACCAAAATCTTTCATCTCAAAATTCTTCATCAGAAAGTTCTTAGTTTGTTGCAACATACTTATATCGTTACTGGCAAGTAAAAATGTCATCGACATATAAAACCAGAAACACAAATTTACTCCCATAGAACTTGAGATATATACACTCATCCACAATGTTAGACTCGAATCCAAATGAGACAATCATACTGTGAAATTTGTAATACCACTGACGAGACCTGTTTTAGCCCATAGATGGATTTTTAAGTTTGCACACTATAGACATTGCATCTGTTGATACATAGTTTTCTGGTTTCACCATATAGATTGTTTCCAATGTCACCATTAAGAAACACAGTTTTAACATCCATATGATGAAGCTCCAAATTGAAATGGGCCAATAATGCCAATATAATTCTTAAAGAGTCTTTCAGTGAAACCGGAGAGAAAATCTCATTATAATCAATGCCTTCTTTTTTAGTAAAATCTTTAGCGACAAGACGTGCCTTATATTTCTCCACATTACCCTTCGAGTCCCGCTTGGTTTTAAATATCCATTTGCAACCAATGGTTCTATTTCCTGCTGGTAATGGGACAATTTCCCAAACGTCATTGTCTGCCATAGATTTTATTTTCTCATTCATAGCAGCGATCCACTTGTGAGAGTTAAGAGTTTTCCATGGCTTGTTTGACATTAATGGGGTCATTGTCTAACATGTCAACATCAAACTCATGCTCTTGAATGTAGACTACATAATCCGAAGATATTGCAGGCCTTCTCTCTCTAGTGGACATCCTAATTGGATCTTCTAAATTTTCCTGAAGATTTTCAGCATTGTCTGAAACAATCTGGCCTACAATAGTATCTTCCAGATCTTCGGGCGGCCTTGAGTGGCCTGCTCCTGTCTCTGGATTTTCATTTTGTGTTGTTTCATCTTGTTGAGTTTGAGTTTCAATAATGATTTCGTCTGTAATGGTGTTTTGAGTAAAACTCAGATCTATATCTACAAAACCTGCAACACCTGATGGAATATTTGCATATTCCTCAACACCTAATCGAATATTTGCATATTTCTCTTCGAAATCAATAATTTTCTCATCCCCCACAAACTCAACATTCTTGAAAAAATTTGCATTTTCCGTCTCAAATACATTATATTTTGTAGGATTATAAAATTTATAACTCCTTGAGCGCTCGGCATACCTAATAAAATAACAACTCCTTTTTCTTTCAAAATATATGTGCTGGTACCATCCATTGCCATATAGGGCTCAAATGGTACAGAATAGTAATCGTTTCTTTCACTGCACCTATCAAGGATCTATTAGACAAAAATAAGTTGGAATAAGTAAAATCTAATGAAAGAAAATAAGTTAGAATAATAATCCCTCGCCATCACATAATTCATGCTTATATAAAGAAAGAAAAATTTAATCAATAACTAAATTTAAAATTTTGAATATAGCTTTGGATTTACACAAAAACTGCACGAGAGAGGGTATTGCAAATTTTACAAAATGAACCCTATCGTTTCTTAAAATAACATAAAAATAAATTTGAATGCTATGCCCTCAAAGTAAGTCTTCTTCATTCCCATAATCAGATTCGTATGCACTTTGATCTTCGTCATCTTCATCATCTTCATTCTTAAATTCAAATTCGTCTTCACTCGCATATTATATGGAAACTGGTTCTTTCCTTTTACGCTTGCCCTTTTGCCCATAATCAGATTTGTCTTCACTCTTTTACGCTTTCCTTTTTGAATATTTCATTAACATTAGTTCTAGCCATGTCAAATTTTTTCAATTTGGTCCTTTCTGAATATATGAACACATAAAAGAGTTGTTAATAATTTGCAATAGAGAAACTTGGAATAACTTGAGGGCTACAATGCTTAATTAAAATGACATACAGTTGAGAATACAAGTTTATTTCTCAGATTTCACTCTGGCTACTGAGCTCTATCACTCTTGTTTTGTTTAACAAATTGGTAATTTAATCAAGGTGTCAAGATGTAGTTAATAGCAAATAAGAAGTTGAGATTTAAGAAAGTATATGTACATGTCAAATGACATTCAAATGAAATTAATACAGAATAAATTATTATATTTACGAAAAGATACGCTAATGTAGAAAGCCGAGTTTGATCCATGTATATAATCAATCAGAGTAATTTTGGGAGAGTTCACAAAGGCAAACAAATTTTGAGGAGAGAGAGAATTTCCGAATTATATATTAAATGGAAACAATAATATCTTTTCAAATTTTGTTTGTGGAGAAAATTAAAATAATTTTCACCAAAAATATATCTGTAGAGAAAATTCTTATTTGAATCATTTAATTATATCTTTCTCAACTTTGTTTCTTTACAGATTATTTCTCTTCTAAATCGTTTAATGACATGTCTTGTTTGTGGAGAACATTAGATATTAAATCGTACAATGATACTTCAAAAAAAAAAATTCATGTTATATTTGATCTGTTTTTTTTTCATTTGTTGTTATTTCTTTTATTGTTATTTATTATTTGGATCTCCGTTTCTTTTTCATTTGTGTCTTTTGTTTTCATTTAAATATATTTTTTCTTAATTTTGTGTGAATGTCAAACAAAAAGGTCTCTTCATATTCTATTCAATTTTATAATATGTCCCCGTTGCAAAGCACGGGCACGATACTAGTATATATATATGTATATATATGTGTATGTATGTGTATGTGTATGTGTGTGTATGTGTATGTGTATGTGTATGTGTATGTGTATGTATGTATATCTATGTATATGTATATGTATATGTATGTAGAGGAGGGATCAAGTTACAACAAATTTGAGTTACAACAAAGTTACAGCAACAATTTTTTTCATTTTCAAAGTCCAAATCGTCGATCCAAACCGTTCAACATGATCTCCACAATAAAATGTGCTTGCCGATCAAATTTTACATTTTTTTGAATTTGTTTACTATTTATTGAGTATTTTACAAAAAATAGTCTTATTCAGACCATTGAATTTTGTACCCATCTTAATAAATAGTAAAAAAATTCAAAAAAATGTAAAATTTGATCTACAAGTACATTTTATTTAGATAATCATGTTGAACGGTTTGGATCGACGATTTGGACTTCGAAAATGAAAAAAATGATTGTTGTAACTTTGTTGTAACTTGATCCCTCCTCATGTATGTATATGTGTATATATATATATATATATATATATATATATATATATATATATATGAGTAGAACTAGGGTGCTCCTAAGCTCACCAAGCCCTTCCGTGAGCGCGACTCTAAAACCTATCAAATTGACTTCAAACGACATTTTCAAACCGTTAGATGTTCAATCTATATTAAAATGTGCTTGGAGACCAAATTTTACATTTTTTGGAATTTTTTTACTATTTATTAAGATGGTTTGAAAATCACTGTTTTCCAATTGTGCAGAATTTTAATAAAAACAGCGATTTTCAAACCATCTTAATAAATAGTAAAAAAATTCAAAAAATGTAAAATTTGGTCTCCAAGCACATTTTAATATAGATTGAACATCTAACAGTTTGAAAATGTCGTTTGAAGTCAATTTGATAGGTTTTAGAGTCGCGCTCACGAAGGGCTTGGTGAGCTTAGGAGCACCCTAGTTCTACTCATATATATATATATATATATATATATATATATATATATATATATATATGCTTTTCCTTACTACATGATTCCAACTAGATACTATTCATCTATTATGAATTTCTGAATTGAAGCCAGTTTCATGTGTGTGCTGGAATTTTATTGACAAAAATCCAATTATTGGTTACTCGGCTTCGGATGTGTTGAAGATTTGAATTTTACCAAAATCACGTTGTCGAATATGTTCAAGTTTCTTTGTGATGGTGGTATTAATAGAGGAGTAGAATTAGGGTGTTCCTAAATTCATCAAGTTTTTTTGTGAACTCAACTCTAAAACTTATGAAATTGGTTTCAAACGATGAATCCAAACGATTGAAATCATTCTATTTTACAAGTGATGCATCTACATGTGAAAATTTTAAAGTTCGAATTAATTTAGTATAAAGTCTTTTTTTGAAAGACTTAGTAGAGGCTACTAAGTTGGTGAATTACATCTGCTGTCTTTCAAGCCCGCAGTATACTGGATGATACAGCTCATACTGCAAGTTGTGCATTACATCTAAAATATCCAGTACCCAGCAACTCTCAATTTAAAAAAATAGAGAAATTAACCCACGCCCACTCTTATTGCTGTACCGCCACAGTACCTTAGCCATAAGGCCCCTTCTTCACTGATCATTCCAGCGAGCACGCTTGGAGGGAGCACCTTGTCCCGGAAAACTTTCTCATTTCTCTGCCTCCACACCGACCACAATACACACATAAAAGCAGATGCCCACTCCCTTTTACCTCTTCTGAGCACCCCAGTATTGTAATCTCTTGAGTTTTCCCATGAATGGCTTACGGAAGTACCCCTGAGCAGGAGTTTGGTACCGCTCTGTGCCTCCAGGCGACCCCATACCTCCCGAGCATAGTGACATGAAAAGAATAAATGCTCCGCTGTCTCCAATTCACAGCCGGTGCACATGACACATTTCGCTTCGCACGGCATATGTCTTCTTATCATTATGTCGTGAGTCAAAATTCTATCCCGTAGCAAAAGGAAGGCAAATAGTTTGACCTTTGGTGGTGCAAAACTAGAAAGTCAAGTGGTCAAATTAGAAAGTTTATAAATTAATTTTAGTGCATTCATTTTTTGGGCGTCTTTTGACCACTTAACTCTATACAAAATTAATTTAAAATTTAAAATCTTTTTACATGTAGACGCACCACTCGTAAGATAGAAGGATTTCAATGATTTGAATTTGTCGTTTGAAGTCAATCCAATAAATTTTAGATTTGAGTTCACAAGAGAATTTGGTGAACTTAGGAACACCCTAGTCTACTCTTGATAGAACTAAGCAAAAGTGATTTTGAGACTATTTAGAGAGAGGAAGGGATTGGTTGGCGGAGGCAAGAAAAATATGCATTGAATTGGAATTTATATATACGTACAATATATGTCCGAAATTGTAAAATATTTGCAACTTTATCATATTGAGGTTTTATTTGTTAATTAAGATTATTTTTCGAACTAAATTTTAAATTTCATGACCTAATTAAAACACTCTACATAATTTGTTTCTTAATTATACCTAAAAAATTTATTTTGGTTTTTGTGTATTTGGATTCACCAATTTTAACATAGCATCCTAAATTTTGAACTTTTAGACCCCGGAGGTATATGAGCAAATCTAGGGTGTTATGTGCTCACCAAGAGAGTTTGGTGAGCACAACTCTAAAAGTCTATCGGATTGCTTTCAAGCGACGAATTCAAACCGTTGAAATCCATCTACTTAATGAGTGATGCATGTACATGAAATTTTTTGGAAGTTTTGAATTCATTTAGTATGAAGTCAAGCTGTCAAAACAATGAACATTTTATAAGTTATTTTATAAGTGTATTCATTTTTTAACATTTTTTGACCGCTTGACCTTGTATAAAATGAATTCGAAATTTTAAAAAGTTTGCATTTATATGCATCACTCATGAAGTAGATGGATTTCAACGGTTTAGATTCGTCGTTTGAAGTCAATCCAATAGACTTTTAGAGTTGTGTTCACCAAAACCTTTTAGTGCTCAATCGAGAGAATTCAGATTAAACAGTTTGTTTTTCCGGTTAAATAGATTAGTTCGATTCATTTTTTAAAAATCAGTTTAATTGTTGAGTTCGGTTAGAAATTTTGTTAGACCGAACCAATCAAAAATTTTAAACGCATCCTCCGCTCGAACTAAACATTAAAAAAATAAAAAATCATGACACAATATATATTGCTTGATTCGGTTTAAAACCGGTTATACCGAACCAAACAATATTTTTATCCATCTTAAAAAAAATTCAAAAAATTAACAATAAAATATTTATTCAAACAAAATTATTTGAAAAAATTCAGTTCAAGAACAAACCGAAATTTTGTTCGATTTGTTCGGTTCGGCTTTAATTTGGTTGGTAAGTTTATTTAAGTTGGTTCGGTTATATTTTTGAAAACCAAATAAAATTTTAATTTGGTTATTTTATTTCGATTTTAACTGAACTGAACCGACGAACACCCCTATGCGGCACTGACAGTGTCCTACTTTTATTTGCAATTTAAAAATAAAGGTCGAGAATTTTGGAATTTTCTTTAATAAAAATTTTAATCAAAATGTCCTAGCCTAGCGTTCTAAAAATTTTATGTGAAGCACTTATTAAATACTTTAATGTAGACTTTATTAATCGACAATTAGGCCAATGATCATTAAACATAATTTTTGAAAATGACAAGTATCATAATTAAAAGAACAATGAAAATTCTATTAAAAAAAACACTCTGCTAAATAAACATATTGTGTGCAAGTCGATTGGGACCAGGCTTTTCTCATGAATCATATTTAATAATTAATTAAGAGTATTTAATATAGTTAAGATGATTGCAAGTGGTTCCTACTCATGTGAGGTGCATTAATGACATCTTTGTTAGACTTATGATTAAGCGGCCTCAAAAGTGACTCTCACACAATTATTCTTATATTTAATTTTGAGTATGCAAACAAGCAGAGAATCTCAAGATCCCAATGCATTTGCCCGACAAACAATCATACAAAAATACAACACATCCTCTTGGAGAGACTCAATTTCTGTACATTTTATTGGATTCTGATACGTCCCTTCCCCTGAGGGCCGGGCCGTACTTGGACTCGGTCCAGTAAGGTGCGCGCACGTCCTGTTCCTGGGAAGCAGGCCGTGCGGAGGCTGGCTGCCGAAAGTGTAGCTCGTCCCGGTTCAAGCGAATCGGACCGAGAGGGCGGACACACGGGGTGTCGGAGGGGTATTAACGCTCTAACACTACCAGAATTTTCGTTTGTAGCATGGGTCTGAAAATGGCTTGTTGCATGCGCATACGCATGCAACAAGCCCCAAAAACGCTTGTTGCATGCGCCAACGCATGTTAATACTACCCATGGTTATACCCCCGTTGTAAATACTCAGTATTTCCATGGACACGCATGTAAATACCTTTTCCCGGCCTTTTGCATGCGATTCCCCATGGAACAACTGCGCATGTAAAAACTTTCAGGGTTAGAGCCTGGCTGGAGTATTTGCAAGGATAGAAACGTGGGACCCATCTTATTATTTGCAAGGATAGAAACGTGGGACCCATCTAAGTATTTGCAAGGATAGGACTGTGGATCCCATCTATGTATTTGCAAGGATATCCTTTGAGTATTTGCAAGGATAGAAGTATGGGTCCCATCTTGGTATTTGCAAGGATAGGAGCGTGGACCCCACGTGAGTATTTCCAAGGATAAATCATGTGGGTCCCACTTGTTTATTTGCATGGATAGAGGCCGTGGGCCCCACCTGGTTTTTTACATGGGCCCCATGCAAATAATAACCATAAATTGCATCATATCAGCATGCCCCCATTCTACAATCCTCCCCATACCAACCCGGTACTCTTTTACATTCCCCATTTCCCATTGAATCAAATAAACATAAACACATTGATATACATATCGCAAGCATGCAATAAACATTAATCAATATAGTATAATTATCACACATTGTACCAAAATACCACAATGCATTACAACAATAATTTGATATTCTTAGTTCAGAATACTAAAAGGTAATACAATATAATATTTAGATAGTAAAAATCTAAAGCACCGCCATCCTTGCCACCCGCAACACCAATCCGAATTAGGACCAATTTAATATCACTATTAGCTTGTCGTGCTTTTGCTTCCCACACTCTACAAACTGTAAAAAAGTATGACTTCACCACATAAAATGATAGCCATAACTTACATCTACATTCGACTTGGTAAAATGACAGCAAGAAATGAATTCATTACCTCCGACAAGTAATCCTTTTCAGATGGTCTCATCTCTTTTAGATGGCATTTCCTTCTACTGTTATAAGATATTGCCGTGTAGTGAAATCTAGTACAAACCAATATTTACAAGTTAATCTTGAGAGTATTATTGCATACTTGTTATTATTAATTTGCATATACCCACCAAGCATATATATATATATATATATATATATATATATATATATATATATATATATTGGAATAATATCAATTAATTTTCACATTGTGCTGGCAGTACACATGTTAAGATATAGCAAATATTTTTGACAAAATTACTTACATGTCCATGACAGCAGCATTGTTGGATCCATAATAGTTCCAATCCACATCCCAATACCTAATATGTGCATTTAAAATGACCATTAGGGTCTGAGCGGAACCATGAGGTTGCTAGAGTTCAATAGAGATGATTTCTAATTGAATTTTGTTGATCGGAATAAATATAGAGAAGAATTCAATTATTTACTGTTAATTGATTGAAATATACACATGATAAAAGAGAAATGATTTCATTTGAATAAAAATGACTTTTGTGCCCTTAAGATATATAATTAAAAAAGATTAAAAGAACAAAGTGACACTTAAGTACCATTCTCTTCATCCAGTACCAGTAAATACATTCGCTAATCCACTCCTATCCCAATCTCTAATTGTATGCCCGGAACCAATAAATACACATTGAGAGTACAAATTACTCAATTTTCAATTTGATAAGTCAAAAGTCTTCAATGGTAATAAAATAAAATAACAACCAAAATTAACAAATCTAACACCAACCCTATGTATGTTTTTTACAGCAGTACCAGAGAAACCCATTGAAGCTGACAATGTGGCTGGAGCAAACTACTTCCAATTTTATAGAAACCCCCCCTAAAAGTTGCTAAATTACAACATCCAAAACTCCCATACAAACTATAGAAGAGCCAAAATCTATAAAAAAACAATAGTGCATACTATATAACTAGATAAAAAAGGAAACATATAATAGAGAATACAATAAAAAAATGTTTAACTACTCTTAGTAAATACTACATACCTGATTATCAACTATTCACAGCTATTTATTAGACACAAACATGAATGTGTACAGATAAAGCATGACCAATTTATGCCTAAATAACTAAATCAAAGAAGTAATTGCATAAACGAAAATCTAATTTAGGAGATGGCTCAACAACTAAATTCATCCACAAGCTTGGAATAACAAGCACAATGACTCCAGATATTTCCCACACAAACGAAAGCAAAGTAGGAAAAAATTCAGATTGTTAATTAGTGAGATTAATTACCTTGAGCTCGGAGTTGATGGGAAACTGAACCGTCGCACAACTGCGTGCTTAGAAGTGACTAGCGTCGGCTAGCTCGTAGTACTGCCCCGTTTCCTCCTTCATCAATTTAGATATTTACCCATCAAAACTTTAAATTAGTTATTTCCCCATTCAAACCCATTCAATTTATTTATAACCCCATTTAGTGATAAAATGACATTTATTATTATTTTTTTATTATATTTTTTTATTTATGTCTTGTTTATAGAAGCTGTAAATACCCTAATACTTGAAAAATCATTGAATGCTCTCCTGAGACATACTCATTTTGATCCTTGCATTCTTATTTCAGAATATTTACATATTAATTCTTTTTTTTTCTTTATTTACAAAATTATAGTGTGAATGTACTGAAACAGTGGGCTATTCCCATAATAGTTTTGTAAAGTAACTTTTTTTATATATATTTCACATGTATGTCCACTGTTTTATCAAACTCAGTTTACTTATATGTATGTGCATAGTTACTAATAAGATCTCATGAAATATAATAGACATATCAGTCCAAGAACAGACTATTGTCATTTTTCTAACCTGCATCCCCGTATGTCTCATATCAAAACTGAAATAATGATATTAATTAGCAAATTTAAGGGTTTAGTTGAATATTGTCACTGAACTTTCTGTTTGTTTCTATCAAGGATTTTATATTGCAATTTGTGGTTTAGGCAGTATGAGATCAAGTGTTCATGTTGCACCAAGCCTCTATTATTAACTAATTTCTCCAATTTGGTGTGCTTGGTCATTGTTAAGCTCTGATTCCACCGTTTAATGAAGGGCCTTTTGAAAATCATACATAATATTCAACTGCAATATCTCTTTCACACAGATAAAGGCAATTATAAAACCCTTGATAGAATCAAATAGAAAGTTCAGTGACAATATTCAACTAAACACAATCATTGACAACTCCACTACCCTCATCTAAAATCTAATTTTGGTTTGAGCATTTCATCAAACACCTTTAATGCATTAATGTATTCAATTAAATGATGAAATGGATTACTTACGGTATTTGATGCTGGTTCTTTGGTGATTTCGTTTCAAGCCTACTAGCCTTCAGAACATCCTTGAGCCACTGTGCAATACACCACAAGAAAAATGAATCTTGGTTACATGCACCTTTTGAGGCTCAAACAAAAGTTCAATTGTAATGTGCAAATATTTAGTAAGACTACGAATTAAGAGTAGAAAGCTCTTTAGAGAAACATATCTTGCAAGTCATGTAGTAGAACAAGCAGTTAAAAGTTAAACGGTGAACTCAGTACAACAGTTCAGGTACCATGTAATAAATTGATTGTGAACTTACAAAATCCATAAATAGTTACCAAAAGCATCAGAAACCTTGGAGAACGAGGGTCAGAGAAGAGAGAGAGAGAGAGAGAGGGAGTTAGAAAGAGAAAACCTTGGAGAAGAGCAAAAACCTAGGACCAAGGAGGCGGAGGCCGGAGCGAGGATCGCTGAGTACGCCGTGTGCGGCGCGTCTGCGGGGTGGGGTGGGGGGCGCCTTGTCGCTTCGCTGCCTCGCTGGTGGGGATTAGGTTACGGACTTAGAGAATAGGAAGGTTGCGCTATTGAAATTGAAGGACTTGGGGAATTTTAGGGATCGCAATTGAAGAGGGAAAAAGATTTTGACAAAATTTTCATTGCGCGCCTCAACTGGGACTTAGAGAATGGACAAGTATCCTCTCCATTACCATAAAAGATTCGCTTCACTTTACGGTTTGGATTAATTCTCAGCCACTTTGAGATTCGAGCTAGCGCAGTAGCAATATTATTGGGCTTTGTGATTCGTGCCAAGTTAAAAAGAACAGTCCAGATCCAGTAATTGTATTAGATTCCCTATTACGGTACCGGAGAGGATGTGAAATCCTTAGAAGAATAGGAAAGGGGGGAAATATTTTCCAAAAATTTCACTGCGCGCCTCTGTTTGACAAAAATTTCGCTATTCATATCTGATGTGTCAAGTGGGACCCATTTGTCATATTCATTGATAATCAAAACAACACATTTTCAATTCGACGGTTCAGATTTACATATGTACAAATTAATTAATGCTTGCACAGAAAAAAATATTAAAAAATTGCAAAAAAAATATTTTCAAATTTTTTACGACTTCTATGGCCAAATCATACTCGTAATTATTAGTTTTATAAACTTTCATCATTATTTGTCTCTTCAAATTTAGTAAATATTTGTGGACCGTTCATTGTCCCTTGATCATTTCGACGGTCGATCTGCAATGAAATGATTTCAAATTTGTTTTGAAATGATCAAGAGAAAATATTGAACGTAACAAACATGAAAGTTCTGAATTTTTATTGTGTCCGAGCTTCGATCCACAGTGAAGTGTTTATAGTCGTTCGATGTTTTAATATTTGATCGGCTCGATGGATAGGTAAATGAAAATAAAATCTCGTCAAACTTCGCTACAAGAAACTAAATGCGATGCTCTTTAATTTCAACGGTTCCGATCGACCGGCAAACGATATATTTTTGCGCGCCTTTACTAACTCACAAACTAGAGTTTATATTTCATAAGACATAAACTCTTGTTTTGTGAGTTAGTGAAGGCGTACGGGAACATATCGTCCGTTGGTCGATCGGAACTGTTAAAATTAAATAGCATCGCATTTAGTTTCTTGTAGCGAAGTTTGACGAGATTTTATTTTCATTTACCTATCCATCGAGTCGATCAAATATTAAAACATCGAACGACTATAAACACTTCACTGTGGATCGAAGCTCGGACACAATAAAAATTCAGAACTTTCATGTTTGTTACGTTCAATATTTTCTCTTGATCATTTCAAAATAAATTTGAAATCATTTCATTTCAGATCGACCGTCGAAATGATCAAGGGACAATGAACGGTCCACAAATATTTACTAAATTTGAAGAGACAAATAATGATTTAATTATTTAAAATTGACAATTAAGTATGATTTGGTCATAGAAAATGTAAAAAAAAAATTAAATTTTTTTTTGAATTTTTTTATATTATTTATTGTACATGCATTACCTAATTAGTAAATATCAAACTATAAGCCGTCTGATAAGCAATGAACGGTCTTGATGTCTTCATTTGGGTGATCTTATTAGCAGGGAAGTGTTGATTTTATGCAACACATAGCCTATATAATTCAAAGAGCATCCAATATTTTTAACAAGCTTTTGAAGCTAAAACTGCTCTGTTAATATCGGTACTTACCAACTTTTTTTGTTCTCCATTGCATCCAGAGAGGAAATAATCCATATATTCTACTTAGCTGTTTTCTTTTCTTTTCTTACGACCTTCCCCTCTTTTCGTTTCCCTCTAAAACAATTTCGTTTCCCTCTAAAATGTCTGATTTTCCTCTAAAACAATTTCGTTTCCCCTCTTTTCGCACCCCACTTTACACAAAGGTCTGATTTATCAATAATTTGTGGAAATTAAGCCTTTCAAACTGTGCCCACCTTCTCAGGTCAAGACCATTGGGCAGAGCGAATTTGGTGCCAAGTATTGGATTCGGAGGTGCCAATTCTGGTAGATTTTGTGGCTGACCTGAGCCTTGGCAAGACCATGACCATTCCCTTTCTCATGGTGAGTTCATAGCAATGCTAGGTTCTAAGAAGCATTTCATCGAACAATTCATGTGCAACCCAAAAAATGGGGAATTATGTTAGAAATGAATGCTCGAGGTGAATTTAAAAGGGAACAAATGAAAATGCTTCTTTTACTATCTATTGTTATCTTTACTTTATTTCTTTGCAAGGGTTTGGGAGGGGTAATTTTGTTAAGAAATAATAATTCAAAGAGTCACCTGAAAGTTTTGGTTTTACTCTTGTTCAAAATTCTCATTCATTACAAAACTTGCTAATTACTTACAAATTGAGGGACCTAATTGCTAATATGCGAGGATCAAGGTTCAAAGCAACTAAACAGTAGGCACTTCATGCCCATGATCTGTCGGGAAAATATAATGCTTGAACCTTATGAATCCAATGATTTTGCCCTCAAAAATGAAAATATAATGCTTGAACCTTATGAATATAATGTCTAACAATGTCCTTTTTTTTATTCACTTCTGATGATGATTGGTCTTCATGGCCTTCATGCCTCGAAACCAGACTTAATTAGTGACAAACCTCCACCCCTGGTACAAAGACTTTTGAACACACCCTTGTACCTGACTTGATACCTGTACCAACACCAAACATAGTCAAAACTTAAAACAATGCATGCTGGTATGGTAGTTGCTAAACAGTCAAGATTGACCTTCTGCCAGTAAATTAACCATACAGGGAATTCTAGAATGAATATGACCAAACCATTGCATGGACATATATTAGACACATATACAATCATACTGAAAATCGAATTTCCCAATTTGGAATTTTCTACAATTTATGGTGGCCTTTTGAATCTTTTATCATGAAAACAGAAAATGCTGCACATGCGCACTAGCTGAGCCTCATAAACATACCTGTTTTTTATAGCTACAGGCTGTCAAATGTCATCAACATGTACACTCAGTTAGAGCATACCTCATAAACATCACTGCACCTAATTTTCCATTTATAGGAATTTTTAAAGGGTTTTAAACAATTTTTGAAATCTCAGTCAGCAGAAAAAAAAACTGCACTGCTGTTATGCTGGCATATGAATTGCCCTTAACAAATTGGTGAACCAAAAATAGCTCTCGACTTCTATAATTTTTGAAACTTTTTGAGAATGTTGTATGTGAGATTACTATAATTTCCATATAAAGAAATAAAATTTCCATCTAGCCAATCGGTCAGAATAATTCTCCAAAGTCTGACTGACCAAAATGGCAAAACTGCACTGTGCAATATGCTGGTACTAGAATTGAGTCTCACAAAAATACAAGCTGAACCAGTTCTGATGCATATCAATTTTTACTGATTTTTGTGCATATTAGTCATGATATAACATACATTCTAAGATAAAGAAACCAAAAATCCATGTAGCCAATTGATCAGAATAATTCTCCAAATATTGGTAGTTGAAAGAGGGTAAAGCTGTCACATGCGTACAAAGTCATATAAATACATACATACGTGAGCACTCAAATGTGTCTAAATGCACTGACACAAATTAGAACATCATAACATAAATAAAACTTAAAGATTTGGATTAAGACAGTAAAGAAGAAATGCTCTTATGCTTTATTAATTTTCTTAAAATTTAATGTGATTTCGAGGCTCATGTTTCTCTCTATTTTATTTGCAAATGTGCTTTTGAGCATAGTCTGTATTTGCTTCAAGTATAGTTTTATAAGCAAGTTCGGTGGATGCGACCGTAGCTCCTGCTTTAGAATCTCGGTTGTGAATACCCCTTATCAAGTACAATCCAGTGACCAAAATTTGGCACTTCAATTTTATCAATCTAGGAACTAGCAATGTATTGCACAGAAGGTGTTTGTGGAAATGCCTAAATGGGAAGAAGTATTATGTATACATTGAAAAACAAATACAGGTTGAATATAACTGTAGCAAACAAATTACACTTGTATTTGAGAGTGTTAAATTGATTCCGGTACTGGTTCCGGTCATTATTGTCAAAGGAATGTCGAGTTCTCAATAGCATAAATTAAGTTGTTTGTTTCTAGAATTACTGCTGCAATTTTCCAGATTTGGCCCTCCTTTCTAAAGTAGAAGACGATAACAATGTACTAGTAACTAGTTTGTCTCTTTACTAGATTTATCATGCTTTTTTATCATTTGCTAGTAAAATTGTTGTAATTGCAACCCCTATGATCAGATATGTACCAAATACTTGAAAAATAGTTGATCAATGTTATGGTTCCTTTATGTATATCTCTGACCATTGAAAGGGAGAGAAAATATCAAATGCATATTTCTGACCATTAATTCAAAAGTATTACCATGGGCAGCCCATGCAACTACTAATTCTCAATAATCCAGATTATTACCATGGGCATGTGGGCCGAGTTTTAACATGAACCTCTACCATAAAATATTATAAAAAGGTTTAACAAAACAATTGCATGCGCAGCCCATGCTAATAGTCGATCTGAACTCTCCAGACTATTAGCATGGGTATGGTGGCCGGGTTTTAGCATGGACCTCTAGCATTAAATAATATAAAAAAGGATCCACAAAACAATTGCATGCGACAGTCCATGGTACTAATATGTCTCACAACTTTATACCTATTTCCATGGACATAGGATCAACTATTTGCATGTACCTTTAATAAAATATACTATCTGAGTGGATTGGCAGAGGTGGGCTCTCCCAAAAATTTTTACATGGGCACATGGGAGATAGTTGCATGGATAAGCAGCAAGCAGTTACATGGGTAATGTTTTGCATGAGCCACCCCATGAAAAAGGTATACGAAATCAGAAATGTCAATTCTTTTCCATGGGCCTTTAACACCCATGGAACAAACCAGTGCTACCCATGCTACAAACAAAAATTCTGGTAGTGTAACCCTTTTTAATACCTCCTCTGGTGGTGATAAAATATGCGGTCCCTCTCTCTGGGGATTTCTCTGCCTTAAATAGGGGTCGCATTTACTGTAGCGAGGTCTTGTCATCATTAATGACGGGGGCCCTCATGACTGTTCAGAGGCGTCCGCATAATAGGCGATAATATCCGCATAATCTGTCACGAGCCGAATCAACGAGGCTGTATGTCGGCCTTTTCTGGTTGTTCGGCATGTTTAGGCATTGAGCCTCGTTTCATTTGATTTCGAGCTGACCCCTGGGGGTGGGGTTCAAGTCTCAGGCTTTTTTGGCCTCGGGCTGGCCCCGGGAGGGGGTCCGAATCCCGGGCTGTTTTTGGCCTCGGGCTGGCCCCGGGAGGGGGTCCGAATCCCGGGCTTTTTTGGCCTCGGGCTGGCCCCGGGAGGGGGTCCGAATCCCGGGCTGTTTTTAACCTCGGGCTGGCCCCGTGAGGGGGTCCGAATCCCGGGCTGTTTTAAACTCGGGCTGGCCCCGGGAGGGGGCCTCTTTTGTTTCGTTCTATTTTGGGCCGGCCTTTTATCTACATAAATCTGGGAGTGCTTTATTGGGCCAGGCCTGGGCTTTTTAAGGGCCATTGGTATATGGACCTATCATTAGCCCCTGAAGCCGAAATGTATCAGTATGATGCTTTCGGTTTTTGACTCCGGTGATAGAGACGACTTCGGTAAGTTTTTCGTTTGTTTTGGCTTCTTAGATTTTTCTTAAGGTTCGAGTGTTAGCCCCCGAGTTGGTCTTGGGGTTTTTGTGGGTTATTCGTCTGACCCCCGGGGTCTTTGTATTTTGGTTATCCTTTAATTCCTGTTTGTATGGTTTCTTATCGTGCCGTTTATTGATTGCGCGTAGTTTGTGCTGATTTTTGCTTTGTCGTTATATTTCGTGATTTTGTTATCCCACAGGGTTTGCGAATTGTTTTGTACGCCCTATCTCGGGTGTATGTCCCGACTAATTGTGTTGGCGTGTTTTTAGACGAGTTACGCTTGATGTCACGCGTTGTCGTCGCGGGGGTTTTTTTTTTTTTTTCAGGCGAGGTTATTGCGGAGATGACAAACAGTTGTTAGTATTCTGAAAATAATCGAAAAGCACAAATACGTGATAAGGTCTAGATCATACAACACCGATAAGTAAAGAAGTATTGAAATCAGACAACGCGCTCGTTGTCAGTGTCCTCAAAGAGGTCATCCTCTTTGATTTCCTGTGGAGTAGCGGTGTATAGGCTCGGGCCTCCAGAATTGCGGGATAGGCATCCAGGGCACCTCCAAAATCGACGTCGAGGATCGGAGCGGCCGTGGATGTCGTAGTGGTCGAAGCAACTCCACTCGTAGCACACCCGGCATTTCACCATCTCGTGCTTGGGTCCCTGGTCGCGGCATAAGACACACCAACGCAACTTGGGCTCAAAATTAACATCATCGTAGAGATTGTTCTCGTCCTCCTTGGTGAACGAGGGTACCCCGGCGAGGGTGATGTCGATGAAGTCGCAGATTTGAAGGTCCTCGTTATGGAGCATCCACTCCAAATCCTCCTCGGAGAATCGTTGACGGAGGGCCCATCTCTCGGCAGGAGAGAGGACTTGTCGTGGGTTATAAGAGCGATGGGATTTGGGGGGAGGTTGGTTGCGGCTACTCTGGCCTTGATCCGCGGGCCTTTTAGTTTTTGAAACGACTTGTTTGAAAGGCATTTTTCTTTAGAGGGATGGACTTGAGAATGAAGGAGATGGTTGTCCCCTCTTACGTAATGTGAGGTTGGTATTTATAGTTGTAAGACGCTATTGTGGCTTTAAATGACGTGGGTCTCAGGCAATCCTTGGCATCTAGCCGCCGATTGGCCGCTTTAACTATTATCGGGTGCCGAGATATTGAGTTGGCACGAGGGCCTGCGTATGCGTCGGGAGGTTATGAGATGGAAATTGTTTTGTCGATGTGATATATAAGATGGGTTGTGTGAGGGAAGAGGGGGTCCCGACAACGAGATTACTTTGTATGATTTTTATAAGTTTAATAACATGACATCGGAATGATACATATTTTGTAGACAGCCTTTGTCTTTTGTTGATACACAATAATATATACATTTGTTTTAATAAACTATGATATGCAGGGCGACTAGTTCCCTGTATACCCGCATGGTTGCCGAGGAGGATCCCGAGGTAGAATGGGAGGGTGTTTCCACTCTTGTCTGTCATGTCGCGGTTTTCTTGTTCGGCAAAAAGACGGGTGTGATGTCGCTACCTGGGGAGCGTTTAGGCGAGGACCTCGTTGTCGGTGTCCTCGTAAGTATTGTCCGCTTCGAGCTCTTCCTTGGTAGCCGTGTATAAGGTTGGTCCTCCGAAGTTGAGGTCGATGCAACGGGGGCATCGCCAAAACCGGCGGTGGGGATCTGAGCGGCCTTTTATGTTATAATGGTACATGTGGTGCCACTCGAAGCATGTTCGGCATTTGACCATTTCGGTCTTGGGATCTTGATCATCGCACCCAAAGCATGTGCGTAACGATGGTGCGGCTGGTTTGAGGGCGTTCTCATCCTCCGGGGTGAACTTCGGACATGAACTAAGCTTGACGTCGAGAAAGTCTCGAATTCGGAAGTTTTCGTGGTCTAGCATCCATTATAAGTCTGGGTGGGATATGTCTTGCAGCAATACCCACCTTTCGCCTTCCGAGAGCGTCCGCCGTGGTGGTTGTGAGGGGTTCGGGCGGGGTCGGTGGGGAGGTGACTCTCGGGGGAGGGTAATGTCGAGGCGTCGCGGCTCGGGTTTGTTAACCGAATCGCTTGACGACATTAGGAGGGTGGATGGAGTGAGGATTGGTTTACAGAGTGGAGAATCAGTTGGTGAGGAATGATCTTCCTATGGCTGAATGGGTCAATATATAGGCGGAGTGGTGCCATTGGTTATCGCGTCCGGGCCCCACTGACTCGTAAAAGCTGGGGCTAGGTGACTTGACTGGACGGGCGTAGGCCTGTTGTTTGACTGGTGTTACTTTCGAAGCGTTTTGGGCTAACGGGGCGACTGTTTCGAGGTGTCATTAGTGAAAAAATTCATTATTTTCGGAGTGCGTGAGCTAAGTTATGGTCTATTCGCTGTTGGTTAGCTCATATTCGGGAAATGTGCGTAGTAACCGACAGGGCCCCAATTTCGTGATTCATTATTTTGTCCGGACTATTTAAGTCGCGTGGCATGGAATGTTCGGTTACTTTTTTCGAGGTGGCTTTGTTTTTGTGCTATTGGTAGGATTAGAAGTAAAGCATATGTCCCCGGGACTGTCCTGAGACAGGGTGTGCACCAACTTGTGTTGGTAATCGGATAGAGTTGGTGTCGCTGGGTGGCTAGTTCGGGTAGCATGTCCGTTAATGTTTCGCGATCTACGTTGGACCGAGAGGTCGCAAGGCAGACGGCGCCAGTTGGTTTATCGGTATGTTAAACCAGCATTGTGACGCAGCGTACTGTTTGGCTGCGATGGGATTGCAATACAAACGACGTGCATTTAGTAGTCTGCCTTAGTGCGCCGTTATATGGACATATTTTTAGGAACTTTGCAACATAGAAAAGATTATAACTATAGGTAATGTCATGTGGTTTATAGAGTTTTCCTTCTCGACAAAACAAAGTAGTTCACAGGGTTATCATAAAATAAAAAAGGTGCTATCCCCATGTCGGGGAACAAAAGAGAAAGTAGTGGATGTCCGGCCAGGTTGGTGGGGCGGCTTTACGCAATGCGTCAGTCGCTGAAGTCGCCGTCAGTGGAGGATTCCTCCTCGGGGTCGGTGTCGCCAGACCCAGTGGGGTGGTATTGCGGGCCATCCCCGTCGTCGTCCTGGTTGCCGCCTTCATCGCTGTCCTCGTTCATGTCGTCCAGGGAGTTGAGGATGGCGGTGCATTCGTCGCAATGCCAGCTCTCCAGACCCGGGATAGGAAACAAGTAGTGAGTCTCCTCAGGTTGATAGGCCTGGTGGAACCTCTGCCGGCATTGGTGGCACCGAGGCATCTATGACCGATTGCCCGTTTTTCCACATGCGGGGCAGGTGCGGAGGATTACCGGCTTGGGTGGGGCGCGCTGGGGGGGTGCGGGTGGTGGTTCATTGCGGCGAGCCCTCGGGCAGCAGGGACAGTGCTCGTAGGAGCGTACCTCTACGTCGATCAGGTATTCGATGAAGTCCTGAAGCTTTTTATTGGGGCTTGACAGCATTCGGTCGAGGCGACGTCGCGGGAAGAAACGGAGCCAGCTGGAGCGGATCTGGGGGGGTAGGTCTCGGACATTAGTCGGGCGCCTCGGCCTCGGATTACTGGGTTGGCCTTGGTCGAGGGGTTTCTTGCCGCGGTTGTTGGATGGTTTTGGTGCCATGTCTCCGAGACTTTTTATTAAACGGATAATTGATGGTTAGGTACGGAGGGTCCGTGGGTATATATATAACGGGAGGTTACTGTAGGTGCAATAAATGAACGTGTCAGACCATCATGAACGCTCAAGCGTGCTGACGTCATTGAGATCCGCTCCTATTTTGATCACGCCGCCCCCTACTTTGGGTAAACGGTGATCCTAGCGTGGGGTCAGGATTAACTCGTTGCAACGGCGCGGGATTACTGTCTCGAGAGGCAGTACGCTTCAAGGTTGTAGGGGATCTACGTCATGGGGATTTTTGTATAGACAAAGCCGAAGAGACGCGACGGTTCGATATAACTTCGGATATTGGCGCCAAAAGGCGGGGCGACGCGACGTTTTGGGTTTTTGAAGCGGCTGATCGAAGGGGTGCGAGACACGTGTCGAGGGTTGTCCCTTGAAATTGGTGCTAATTTTTACGGTTTTTTACGGGGGCCCTATATAAAGGTAGGCGGGCCCGTGCGGATGTCCGCTTTCAGTAAGTTCCATTTTCGGAGTAGTCTCGCTCATCGCTCTCGCTGATAAGGACAATCGGCGGGGACGACTGCACGAACATCTCACAGGAGCGTCGCTCGTTATCCGTAAGTATTACTGTCGCACACATTACGTTCGGGATCCAGTATCTCAACCGATACCGTGAGCCACCAAGTCGGTATTGTTCTACCCTTGCGCGTTTGCCATACGCGAGGTCCTACGGTCGATCCGTAAGACAGTTTCTGGGCAGGTTCTGTTAAATGTCGGAGGCAGGCGTTAATTCGGGTTCCGAGGGAGATTTCTTCGATTGGGAGGCGGCCGTGGATTGGGATGATATAGGCCCGGAGTCGTCCGTTGATTGGAAGGCGGCACAGCCGGAATCTTCCGTGGACGGGGCCGCAGCGGAACTGGGCTCTCCAAACGAATCCATCGATTGGAGTGATCCCGCGATGTGGGATCAGGGGATAGGGGGTAAAGGCGCCGGGAAGTCGAAAGCGGCCTTAGAAAGGGCTTTTGCCGCGTCAGGTAAGAGGATTGTGCCCCCGGTAATATCTCCCGTCGCTGACCATCTTATTAACTTGCCTTTGCAGTCAGTGAAGATGGGAGGGAAGAAAAAGGTAGTTAGGGAACGGGTCCCGTTGGAGAAGGCAGATCCCTCGTATTATTCTTTCGGCTACAGCGATAGCCGTTCCGTTGATGAGGATGGGGAGTCGGAGGAAGTCGAGGTGCAAGATCGCCAGGGGTCTTCTCGGGAGACGTCAGTTTCAGCACGCCCGCGGGTATCAAAAAAGAAAAAGAATTCTAAGGAACCCCCCTCCTCGAAGAGGAGGCGCGCCGGGCACGCGACTGACGCGCAGTTTGTGGAGGTTAGTCTGCTGTTCCCGTCAGCAACGGGTTGTCGCAGTCAGGGTTGGTGGGTCAACGTTTTTTATGGCGAGCTCGTGAAAAAGGAAGCGAGAGGTCGCATTTCCTTGGACCGGTTGGGGTTCTTATTGCCGCAAGCGGACGATCGAGCCCATGACGATGAGAAAGGGCTCTGTATTTACTGGAAGATGCCCCGATGTGGGTTCCAGCTGCCTTTGACCTCGTTCCAGGTTACTTTCTTGAAAGAGTTGGATATAACCCCCGCCCAACTGACGGGTGTGGGGTGGTGTTATCTTGTCAGCTTCGAGAAGTTATTCGACGAGTTTCAGGTCTATTTTGCCGAGTTACGGCCGAGCATGGCCCTGTTTGCACATTATTTTAGTCTGTGCATGGCTTCATCGGATTTTGTCACCGTGAGGAGGAGAACTGACGCGCCGGAAATTTTCGACTATGAGACTCATAAGAAGATTTTGAGGAAGATCGATGGCTGGAATAGGGGCTGGGTGTATTTGACTAAACCCGAGGAAGTTGAGTCGCTGCAAGGTATTCGTCGCTCGTGGCGACAGATTAAGAAGGGTGACGATGATAGTTCGTGGGAGGGGAAGCCCGACATGAGTCGCTTCCGGATGAGCGCTGCTGATGACCTGGCTGTCGAGGTTATCGGGCAGTTGTCGCAAGGTAGTCCTTCGCGCATATATACATATATTCCTTTGATAAAGAATCCTCAACTGTTTCCCTATATATATGACCCTTGAGTTCATATTTTTGTTGCAGCTTTTGGCCTAATGGATTTCTCCTTCAACGGGCTGAAGGCGATCCCCGAGTTGGTCTGTTCGCACGCGGGTGGGCTGTACTCCGGGTCACTAACGACCAGGGCGGCTCCTGCTCCATCACCCGCTGGCGTTGAGGAGCGTGTGGTGAAGAAGGGGGCCGGAAGTGTAGAGTCGAGGAAGCGGAAGGCGACGCACGAAATTGATCGTGACGTCAAAGGGAAAGGGCTGACTGTAAACAAGAAGAGGATGGCGCGGCCACCTTTAGCCCCGAGTCCGAGGGACGTCGCCACTACCCCCTTGTCGGGAGCAGCAGTCCCTCCTTCGGGCGTGGCTTCGGTCGTGTTAGCTCAAGAAGTTCCGTCCTCAACTGGAGGGCCAGGTGGAGGCGGGAGTTCAAGCACGACTGCTTCTCCTGAAACGGTACCCACCCCGTCCGAGGGATCTCGCAGGATTGGTCTTCCGGGTAATGTTGGGGTAGGGACCATATGTAAGACTCTCTTCCCGTTAAGTCAACCGGACGGGTGCCTCGCCTTGTTCCCTCATTTGGCTAAGATGCAAAGTGCCACGGAGCGGCCTCCGGAGTGCGCGATGTATTATAGGGAGGCCTTCCGCGCCTTGGAGCCCCCTTATTTGGGTCGGCTTATTCAGAAGCGCGGGGGTGGTATGATGCTGGATGCGGTGGGTCGTCTTTTCGAGATAGGCTGCCTGTTTGCCCGCACGACGGAGGCGATGACTGCCAAGAATTTGTCAGTGGCCCAGTCTCCTGTGGAGCCGAGGGACTTGACGGCGGCCGTTGTGGAGAGGGATTATTGGATGGAGAAGTACAAGTCTTTGAATGACGATTACCAAAAATTTCGGGGCTCGGTTGTCGGTAGCGGTGAGGAGGTCGATAAGCTGAGGGGGGAGGTGGACGCAAAGGCCCGCGCGTTGGAAGAAAGCGAGATCAGCGCGAAGAGGAGCACTGAGTTGCTCGATGAGGCCGTTGCTAAGCTCGTTGATAGTGAGGCGGAGGTGGAGGATTTGAAGCGAACTAAGGAGGGACAGGCTCGGGAGTTGACGCTCGTACGGGAGCAGTTATCCCAAGCCTTGCTTGCGATCAAGAACTCGCAAGCAGAGCGTCTCGATCACGAGAAGGAGGTGATTCGAGAATTCCTGGTTAGCGATCCTTTTAAGCTTGCGGCGATGTTGTCACTAACGGGGATGATTAAGAGGCAAATTTACACTGAGTTATCCGTTTTGGCTGGCATTTATCCTTTCGCCCCTGAGGACCTCGGGTATATGCCAGTGGCAGACGAGGACGGGGCCCCCCAAGGTCTAGTAGGATATGAGTGGGATAGGGCTAGCGGTCAGTTGTTTCGCCCTGATGGCGGGCCCGTTCTTCCGAGCATGGATCTCGTGAGCTGTGATCCCAAGATGCCTTTTCATACTTGGCGTAAGGTCGCGCCGTGGCCTCATCATTTGGACAGAGATGATACGCCGCCGCAGTCTCCTCAAGGTCCTGCGGAAGGCAGCGAGGGTCCCACGGTCCAAGAGACCGCCTCGGGTACTGCCGAAGGAGAGGCTTCGTTGGACCAGGTGGATTACAATCAAGAGCCAGGAGATGACCTTCCAGGAAACCTCGAAGTGAACCAGGTATAACTCTGTCCTTTGTATATCGCCTCGCGGGTTTTTATGCTGAATACTCACCCGACCTAATTGCACCTATTGCAGGATAAAGACGAGTAGGCATGTCGCGGATGGATGGTCGGGTCGAGCGGAGCCCATTCTTCTCCTTTATTTTTTATTTTTTATTTTTATCGGAGCGTATTTAGTGCGAGGAACCCTCCGAGATGTGGAGGTGTTTAACAGAACTTGTTGTATGCTTTTGCTCGGGTGGTTTGCTGAGGAATGTTTCTCAGCCATCCGAGATACAGTTGTTTTGACCATATTTATGTTTATGTTTTCTGCTTACTTCGTTACGCGATTGTTGTGACATAAGCCTTAGGGTCGTATAGGTCCGGGGGGGGTTCTCATTGAACGGCCTTACCTTTGTTTACACCGCGATAGCTGGCGACGTTTTATCTGTGTCACTTTTACATTATCCAGTGACATGTTTGTCTGGTCTTTTTCTTTGGTTCGGGGGACTCGGAATACTTTCCTTGTCCGCGTTGGTACCGCAAATATAATAAGAATAGACCATTTTCTTTACCTCATGAGGCGTGCTTCCGCGACTTCTCGGTCCCCTTCTTCCTATAGCTCATCTCGCGGAGGTGTCTGCTTAGGAGTTGTCTGCGCTGCATATTGTACTATTGCACCACGTCCCGTAGGGCTTGTCCTCTGTATTGGCGGAGCTAGTGTGTATGTTCCTGCGAGACTTTTGTTCAAGCATGTAATAATGCCGACTCGTTTGTCTTGCGAGGCCGGTAGATTATTCCTGCGAGACCTTTTGTTCGGACATGTTGCCATGCCTAGTTGTCTCGCGAGGCCAGTAGATTATTCCTGCGAGACCTTTTGTTCGGGCATGTTGCCATGCCTAGTTGTCTCGCGAGGCCAGTAGATTGTTCCTGCTTATTCCGCACGACTTTCGTTTGTACCTATTGTATAGGCAAGCTCGTTGTCTGTGTAGAATGGCGGAACATTTTATCCAGTTTTGTGCGTGTTCATTGCCCCGTCGGGCTTTCGTTTACGCTGTGCATCGGGATCCTTGGAGAGATTTTTTCGTTACCCTGCGGGTTTTCGCTATTGTCTTTCCAAAGCAGAGTTATGCGCATTCGTTATCCTTTTGAGATTTTCGTTCGCTTTTTGCATAACTGTCCCTTTTGATTTCGCGAGTCAAGTGTATTTGTTGCTCTTTGCAGAGTTTTTGTTCACACTCTTGTGACTCGCGCCTGTGTTGCCATGTTCGAGAGTCATGTGTATTCGTTGCTCTTTGCAGAGCTTTTATTCACACTTTTGTGACTCTCTTCCTGTAATGCCTTGGAGATTTGTTTTGCCGCATCGTACTTCAGGTTGTTTGGCCCGAGGATAGCACGAATTTTCCTTGCGGGGCGCGTCGTGTGTACTTCGTCATCTTTTCAGAGTGTTCGTTTGTACTTTGCACGACTAGCGCGCACTCGTTGCTTATGGAAAAGTTGATTTCGGCTGTTTTATGCTCGAGGGCTTTTGGTCTGAAGTTATTATGATGATTTCCGGTTTTGTCGATGGTGACATATGTTGCCCGTGGGTTTTTATCCTTCTGATATGAGAAGTGCTATTGTTTTATTGCGGAGGAGTTCGTTGCCCCTGGGGCTTTCGGTTATCCTCTTAACGCAATAATTTTATTTATTTATTTTTTTATAGAGGCATTTATTGCCCTTGGGCTTTTGTTTGCCCTTGTGATAATCAGTTGTTTTTTATAAGGTGGTTCCGATGGCAATTTTGTGTCGTCGGGCCTCGAATTTGTTAGTCAGACATCGCACACCGGGGCCGTGCTTATAATGTCGCACAGGCGCCCTCGAACACTCACGGGCATTCCCGTGTTGATCCAAAAGTATGAAATGTCAGGACGTGCTTATAATAACGCACCGGCGCCCTTGACCTTACATGGGCATTCCCATGCTGGTCCAAAAAAAAAGACAAAAGATAGTAATTACATTTTTGCTGACGGCATGTCCGCTGCTGTACCTGTTCTTTCTCCCCCCCCCCTCTATTTTTTTTTTAAATATAAAATTTGCGGAGATGGACGACGTTCCAGGGCCGGGCGAGCATTCGCCCATCAGGACCTTCGAGCTCGTAAGCTCCCTTGCCGCAGGTGCGAATTATCCGGAAAGGTCCTTCCCAATTAGGTTGAAGCTTACCAACATGCTGTCCGGTAGCTTCTATCTTTTTGAGTACCAGGTCGCCTGGTTCAAACGCACGGGGGGATACGCGCTTATCGAAGGCGCGTTTTACCCTCCGCTGGTATTCAGTGGTCCGAATGCGGGCCTTGTCTCGGAGTTCTTGCACTAGCTCGAGGTCCACTGCTCGTGCTTCAGGGTTGCTTTCTGTGGAATAAGCCGTCATCCGGAGGGAAGGTGCAATGAGTTCGAGAGGTGTGACAGCCACCATGCCATATACTAGGGAGTATGGTGTTTGCTGGGTAGCCTCGCGGGGAGTTGTTCTGTACGCCCAAAGGATTTCGTCGAGTTTATCGGGCCAATTTTTCCTGTTGGAGGCCACCTTCTTTTTCAGACCATCCAGAATGGTCCTGTTGGTGACTTTGGCCAGGCCATTGCTAGCGGGGTGACTCACCGAGGTAAAGTTGCTGCGAATGCCTAACCTTTCGAGGAAGGTCAGGGTGATATCTGCATTAAATTGTGTGCCATTGTCAGAAATGAGCGCGTGCGGAATGCCGAAGCGGCACACGATGTTGCGCCAGATGAAGTTCTTGGCGGCTTCTGCTGTAATGTGAGGTAATGCTTTGGCCTCGACCCACTTCGTAAAATATTCCACGGCCACGATGATCCATTTTTGTTATTGGGCAGCCATGGGGAAAGGGCCTAGGATATCGATCCCTCATAGGTCGAAGGGCCAAGCTCCCGAGATTGTGATCATGTCGTAACCCGGGACGCTGGATAATCGGCAATGGTACTGGCATTTTTCGCATTTTCGCGCCATATTGGCCGCATCTTGCTGCATTGTGGGCCAATAATATCCTGCACGCAGGACTCTCTTGGCCAGAGTTTTCGCTCCTTGATGGCTACCACAAAGTCCCTCATGGGCTTCCTCCAGCATTGCCTGAGCGTCCTTCTCTCCGATGCACTTAAGTCATGGGCGGGCATATCCCCTTTTGTATAGCTGGTGGTTATGTACCGAGTATAAAGGGGCAATCCTCCTCAATCTTCTGGACTCCAGCGGGTCCTCAGGCAACGTCCCCGAGGTGAGGTATGTCCACATGGGAGCGTACCAAGCATCCCCAGGTTCGTTAATAACATGGACTTCCTTTACGTCACCCGATATACTTGATTCGGGTATGTCCATGACTATCACGGGACGATCTTTGTCGAGGTTTCCAGCCGCTCCTAGTTTTGAGAGGGCGTCTGCCTGATAATTTTTGTTTCTAGACACGTGCTCGATCACCACTCTATCGAATTGTCCCTTTAAGGAATGGAACTGCTCACGGTATCGTCGTAACCGGTCGTCGTGCACACGGCACTCATCGTTGATTTGCCTGACCGCGAGCTCGGAGTCGCTATGTAGATGGACTTCTCGGGCTCCCAGCCCGGCAGCTAATTTGAGGCCAGCTATCATGGCCTCGTACTCGGCGGTGTTGTTGGTTACGGGGAACTGGAAATGGAGTGCGTAGTTGAGAGCTTCTCCCTGGGGGCCTGTGAGAGCTACTCCTGCTCCCGCTCCTTGATGGGAGGAGGCGCCGTCAACGTAAAGTGTCCACTTGATATCCAATCCTTCCGGCGCTCCTGAGTACTCCGCGATGAAGTCCGCGATCACTTGTGATTTGATGGCACTTTGAGGATGGAACGCGACATCGAATTCGGTCAACTCTAGCGCCCAAGCCAACACGCGGCCCGAGGAGTCAAAGTTCGCAAAGGCTTTCTTCAAGGGTACACCTGTATATACTTTGATCGGGTGGGACTGGAAGTACGGTCTCAGTTTTCTTGCTGCGATGATAAGAGCGTAGGCCGCTTTTTCTATCTGCGTGTATCGGGTCTCGGCATCTCGGAGCACGTGTGACACGAAATATATGGGCTTTTGCTCCCTCCATTCTTCTCTTACCAATGCGGCGCTGACCGCGTGGTTGGTCGTGGCCAGGTATACGACCAGTGTGTCTCCGTCGATGGGTCGGCTGAGACAAGGTGGGCTGGCCAGGTATTCTTTGACTTTCTCGAAGGCGATCGCACATTCCTCGGTCCACTCGAATCTGGCGGATTTGCGCATCGCCTTAAAGAAAGGGAAGCAAACGTCGCCGGATCGGGCGATAAACCGGTTCAATGCTGCAAGTCGGCCCGTGAGCGATTGAAGTTCCTTGAGGTTTCGGGGGGGCCTCATATCTAGGATGGCCTGCGACTTGGAGGGATGTATCTCTATGCCTCTCATGGACACCATGAATCCGAGGAACTTTCCTCCTATAAGACCGAAGAAGCTCTTCTTCAGATTGAGTTTCATGTCAGCTTGATTGAGCGTCGTGAATGTCTCGCACAGGTCCTGCACGTGGTTCAGGTCGGACATGCTCTTTACTAGAAGATCATCTACGTAAGCCTCTACATTTCGACCTATCTGCTCGTGGAACACCTTATTCACCATTCTTTGGAAAGTAGCCCCCGCGTTCTTCAGCCCAAAAGGCATCACTCGGTAACAATACAGCCCGGAGTGAGTCGTGAAGGCCGTTTTGTCTTCATCTTCGGGGCACATCCTGATTTGGTTGTATCCCGAGAATGCATCCATGAAACTTAAGAACGCGTGTCCTGAAGTGGAATCTACCAGCTGGTCGATCTTTGGCAAAGGGAAAGGGTCCATAGGGCACGCCTTGTTCAAGTCAGTGTAGTCTATACACATTCTCCAATCCCCGTTCGCTTTTCTCACGAGCACAGGGTTCGCCAACCATTCCGGACAAGTCACATTTCTGATAAAACCAGCTGCTAGTAGCTTGGCTACCTCTGCATTCACTGCCGAACGCCTCTCAGCTCCCATGTTCCTTCTTCTCTGCACCACAGGCTTCGCGCCCGGTTTGATGTGTAAATGGTGTTCCGCTATAGATCCCGGGATCCCGGGCATATCGGCGGCGGTCCATGCAAATACTGCTTGGCTTTCTCGAAGGAAATCAATCAATTTCTGTCTTGCGCTTCCCTGAATTGCTTTGCCAATATTCAAAAACTTGCCATCGCCGAGGTCGACTTGGTCGACTTCGTCGACAGGCTCGGCGAATGCGC
The DNA here is from genome assembly GCA_028015225.1 of Carex myosuroides. Taxonomy (NCBI): domain Eukaryota; kingdom Viridiplantae; phylum Streptophyta; class Magnoliopsida; order Poales; family Cyperaceae; genus Carex; species Carex myosuroides. The sequence continues at coordinate 10,516,423 of CM051474.1, forward strand.
TTTACTCCCCCCTGTCCGTGGGATCCAAAACCATGGGTGTGTGCGGGGGTAAGAACTCTTTGCTGGACTGCAAGCGCGGGCCAGCGGGGTCTGACCTCGCTCCTGCTTTTACGTCTACTTGGTGAACCGCTCCTCCTCGCCCTTTGAGGGAGGTTTGATAGCACTCTTGGGCCACCTGCTGTTGCCCGCATTCCTCTCCCACCCCATGGATGGTAGGGAATTTGATCTTTAGGTGGGGAGAGGACACTATGGCTCCAATTTTGTTTAGGGTGCCCCTGCCGATGATCGCATTGTATGCGGAGGGGGCATTCACCACAAGGAAATCCACCATGACTTCAGTGATGCGAGGCGAGGACCCGAAGGCTACTTTCAGCCGGACGATCCCTTTAGGCCGGAGGGAATCGCCAGTGAATCCGACTAGCGGTGTCACCTTCTTCTGGGATTTCTCAAGTTGTATTCCCATCTTTTCGAAAGCCGAGAAGTACAAGATGTCAGCCGAGCTTCCCGTATCTACGAGGATCCTCTTCACCCCGAACTCCTCTATTTGGAGCCTTAGCACTATGGGGTCATCGTGGGGCCACGCGATGGTGCCGAAGTCTTTCTCGGAAAAGCATATGGCTTCGTCCATCCGGGGCCTCTTCCTTTCAAAAGGCCGTTCAACGTTCAATATGGTCGGGTACAGCTTGGTGGTACTTCGGTTATGTTTCTCAGGAGCCAGCACCTCGTGCCCTCCGCTGATAACATTGATCTCCACGTTTGGCCGCCTACCGGATGTTCCTGGTCCTTTTCCCATATCTCCTCCGGGCCTTGGTGCCGTATCCCTGGGCCCCTTGTAATCGTTCCGGTAGGAGGCTTTCTTCTGGTGCTCAACTTCCCCATTGTATTCTTTTGTAAACTTTTGGAAGAATTCCGGCTTGATGTACTCGATCAGTTTCCCTTCTCTGGCTAGTTTTTCCAACACGTCCTTCAACTGGAGGCAGTCTCCCGTGGAGTGCCCATTGAAACGGTGGAATAGGCACTTTACCGCCTCGTCTTTTTTCTCGAAAATACTCTTGCGCAGCGGCCTTTGGACTTCAGGCATGTCTTTTATGACATGATACATCTCGCTCCTCTTCTTGATAAAGGGGACGTATCGCACATAATGGGGTCGATAGCCCTCTCTACCGTCTTCGCGCCGTTCTTCTTGTGGCGTAGACAGGATATTTCTTTTTGGCGGCTCTCGCCTTCGGGACGGACCGACGCCGGGTTGCCGGTCACGCTGCTAGGGTTTTGGCGATCTGGATCGCGGGCTAACGAATTGGACAGCATCCTCCTCAGCCCGGATGTATCCTTCGGCAAAAGCCAAGAATTCCAGTAAATTCTTAAACTCTCTTTTCCGGGCATCGTACCGGAGGGTGCCCGGTCCTCCTTGCCAGAGCCCATTCTGTACAGCCGCCAGGGCGATATCCTCGCTGTAGTTTCGGACCTCCCTAGAGGCCTTTACAAACCTATTCACAAAGGTCCGGGTGGGCTCCTGGTGTCCTTGAACATACTTCAGGAGGGAGTCACACGTCGCCCGCGGAGGTCGGAGCATGTCGTAGCGGGCCAGGAAGGCTCTCGCTAATTGATCAAAGGTTTTTATGGATCCTTGCCTCAGTCTCATGTACCATTCTCACGCCTCCCCCGTCAGGCAAGTGGTGAAAATGCGGCACTCGACGGCGTCCGATGCCCCGTGCAGTCGAAGCCTTTCATAGAACCCGTACACAAAGTTCTGCGGGTCCTGGGCGTCGCCGCTTCCTTGGAAGCACGGGAGGCCGACAGGGTATTTGAAGTCACCCATGGGGGCCTTGTAAAGTTCCGGGGCTAGTGGTCCTTCCAGAATATTCGTCGACCCGGAACGAGTCCCCTGCTCTTCTTCTTTCCCTCCTGGCTATCTCTTTCTCCACCCCTTTCTTGATCATTGTGTTTATCGTTGTCATATTTACTCCTGCAGCCCGTGTTGGGGTGAGTGGTTTTCGCCGCCTCTTAGGGGGTGTGTGGCGACGCTCCTCCCGCGAGTGATGAGACTGATCGTCTTTCCTCGAGTGGTGGGAATGATCGTCCCTCCTTGAGTGGCGGGACCGTTCTTCGGTCTGTTTGCCGGGGCCTTCTCGAGCCCGCTCTGTTCTCGGTTGACCAGCACTCCTTCTCGAGCTGGCCGCCACGGACGAGCCTTCGCTTTCTTCCCGTTCAGCCCCAAAGGATAACCTCCGCCTTGATCCGCCGGCCTGTCTCGTTTCCCCCTCGCCTGCAAGGGTCTCAAGTTCGGGGTCGGGGTTGTCAAAGTCGCCTTCTGTGTTGTGCAGACTGGGCTCTGGGTTGTTCGATCCGGGCCCAGTTCGGATTAATTGCACTACGGGCGGTGGGGGATGAATCATTCGTACCCCGGGAGCTGAGGTGGGGGTTTGGAGACAGTATAGCGGGTTGGGATCAGCCTGTGGAGGGTAGTGTGCTAAGGGGGTGGCCGGATACGGTGAGTATGGAGGAGCATACTGCTGGTATGGAGGATAGTTGTAGGGAGGTGGGTATACGTACTGGGGGACGTACGGAGAATGGTATTGGGCATAAATCATCTGGTTTTGTGTGTTTTGGGGGGTCGACCCGATCGGCCCAGCGGCCTGGGCGGTCACGATGGTCGAGTCGATCGGTCCCGCCATCGGTGTGGACATACCGAGGGACTCCACGTCTATCCCGGAGGGGTTAATCGGTACCCCTTCGGGTGGCATGCCCAGGAAGGGGTTCAGCGGGATACTCGGGTTAGGAGTCTTCTGACCCGTCTTGTCGAGGGGGTTTCTACTCGTTGCCCCCACAGTCGGGTCATCTCGGGGAGTTTTCTTCGAGGGCTCTCTGGGTCGACCGCCCGAGGTTAGGTCGGTCGGGGACTTCACGTTCTCAGCTCGTCGGTTAGATTGTTCTGTCCGCCGAGCTGCCTCCTCGGGGGCGGTCTTGCCCATGTCCGTTTGTTTGGTTGCGGAAGTCATCTTGCTCAGTTGGGGCTTTAGGCCCCACGGTGGTTGATACGTCCCTTCCCCTGAGGGCCGGGCCGTACTTGGACTCGGTCCAGTAAGGTGCGCGCACGTCCTGTTCCTGGGAAGCAGGCCGTGCGGAGGCTGGCTGCCGAAAGTGTAGCTCGTCCCGTTTCAAGCGAATCGGGCCGAGAGGGCGGACACGCGGGGTGTCGGAGGGGTATTAACGCTCTAACCATTTTTAATACCTCCTCTGGTGGTGATAAAATATGCGGTCCCTCTCTCTGGGGATTTCTCTGCCTTAAATAGGGGTCGCCTTTACTGTAGCGAGGTCTTGTCATCATTAATGACGGGGGCCCTCATGACTGTTCAGAGGCGTCCGCATAATAGGTGATAATATCCGCATAATCTGTCACGAGCCGAATCAACGAGGCTGTATGTCGGCCTTTTTCTGGTTGTTCGGCATGTTTAGGCATTGAGCCTCGTTTCATTTGATTTCGAGCTGACCCCTGGGGGTGGGGTTCGAGTCTCGGGCTTTTTTGGCCTCGGGCTGGCCCCGGGAGGGGGTCCGAATCCCGGGCTTTTTTGGCCTCGGGCTGGCCCCGGGAGGGGGTCCGAATCCCGGGCTGTTCTTGGCCTCGGGCTGGCCCCGGGAGGGGGTCCGAATCCCGGGCTGTTTTTAACCTCGGGCTGGCCCCGTGAGGGGGTCCGAATCCCGGGCTGTTTTATACTCGGGCTGGCCCCGGGAGGGGGCCTCTTTTGTTTCGTTTTATTTTGGGCCGGCCTTTTATGTATTTAAATCTGGGAGTGCTTTATTGGGCCAGGCCTGGGCTTTTTAAGGGCCATTGGTATATGGACCTATCAGATTCCTTCTTTGCACTTGAGACAATAATAACTGAAATTAATCTTTAATTGCTGGAAGGTTTGCAGTGTAACCTACATATCCTAAAATATCATGTGCATCATTTTAAATTAGGAGACATGTATATCTAGTTAGCATTGAATAAAGATTATATATATTGGGTTGGTATAAATTTTTTTATTAGATTTGAAGGGAATTAACTTGAGTGAAATATGAGTTTCTGAAATAGATATAAGAATATCATAGAAATTTCAACTTTTAGATAGTCTTTTTGTATCCATTCCTAAATTATAAATTGTATTCATATTCGTATAACTTGAGAATATATAAATATTAGCAATCACCAATTAAAATCACTACTTTCGAACTATGAGTGTCAAATACCTACGAGGATCAATCAAAATTTTATTTCAGAGAATGGAGTCAATTATAAAAAATTTCTTCAAAAAATAGAGGTCAATTACACAGTACCATGATATTTTACTCTAAATTATATAAAAAATTATATATTAATATAAAAAAAGTTAAAAAAAATGAGAGTCAATTAATCTCCATATCTCTTATGTAAATCCGCCTCTGGTCAATCCACTAATTTCATTAGAAACCAACATTAATTAAGTTAATGCAGATTCTAATTGTACCAATCAATAGCACCACTATGTGTAAACTACAACGAATTCCACATATAGATAAACTAGCACAACCCTAATAATCATCAGGTCAACTCCATTACCATCTCAACAAAAACAAATCAGTTTCAACACCACTGAGATTACAATTCATCAAACAGCAGTAAGCAGATTGGCCAAAAAGCAAATAGTGAGGCTATGTTACCATGCAAAGCGCGGATTGGTCGGTACTATTTAATCAATATTTTGTTTTAATATCCAAACAGTCGATCCGAACTATTCAACATAATCTCTATATTAAAATATACTTGTATATTAAATTTTACATTTCTTACAATTTGTTACTAGTTTTTTTTAAGTAGATAAAAAATTACTTGATTTAAAAATTCTAGACCATTCAAAAGTAGTGATTTTGTGCTTATCTAGATAAATATTTAAAAAGTTCTGAAAAAATGTAAAATTAGTTTGTAAGTACATTTTCTTATGGAGATCATGTTGAATGATTCAGATCGACTATTTAAATTACTGAAATAAAAGATATTAATCCATAATACGAACCAATACGCACTATGCATAGTATTATCACCTCACTCAAAAGAAAATACCCTACCCTGCCACAACGGACCTTTACTCTTGGTTATCCCATTCCAAAGAATATTAGAATAATTAAGGAGGAAGCAATTGAATGGGTTTAGCTTGAGGAGAGGGGACCCAGTAGTAGAGGCAACGAGATCTGTTGATCTTCAAATCTCTGCTATCCCGTACTATTCTCTCTATTTCTCTCTCCTCTTTGAAGGGAGATGGAGAGAAAAAGAATAGCAGGGTGTTGTTATTCTGCTTAGAATAACAACAGATTATGCTGGAGAGCCGGGGACCACAAGTGTACTCTTCGATTATAATCAAATCATCTGAGATGCTTTCTTTGGTTTCTCGCGCTACGTGAGTCCCTACTACATAATATTCCAACCAAATCGACGACCCGCTGCACAGAAGCCTCCACCACTTGGAGCACGTAGCACAGAAGTCCTCTTTCACTGTAGATGATCTTGGGCCATTTCTTGGTTTCTCGGTAATGGGCCGTGAGTATTAGAGGTATTGGTAAGAGCCATCAACTAAGCCTCTTGGTGCATGGCTTTGTGTTGACAGTTGACCGAAGAAAATATTTTATTATATATACTCAAAAATGTTAAATGTTAATGAATCAACCAGGTTGTATTACTTATTTTTGTATATAGCTAATAAGGTTTGAATTTATCATAATGAATAATTTTAGTGTGCACCAATAATTGATGGTTTTGCACCTCAACATCGTAATGATTCGCACTTGTGTGCACAGATAGGCAATGCAAAGAGCAAGGGCAGAGTCAGTAAGGACTCAGAAAAAGACAAGTCTACTGCTGATCCAAAATAATTTTCAAAGTGTACTTCTTTATTCATATTTTTTTCAAAAAAAAATTATAAAAATATGTTTGTATTTGAAATTTACAACTATACGAAAAATTTATCCCATTCTAATATACTTTATAGCTTCACCCTTGTCAAAGAACATTGTATTACTACCCTTTATCATAAACCAATGTTATAATTTCCAAATCGGATAATATTATCATTTGAAGCTCTTTAACGAAGGCAACATCAACGGTTTGAATTTGTCGTTTGAAGTCAACCGATAATATAGGAGTTAAGCTCACCAATAGGCTTGGTGATGGGAGTGTCAATGAGTACGGTACGGGTCGGGTAGATGCATTTTTACACTCATACACACTTAAAATGGTTTGTAAGTTAATTTTAATGTGTTCATATTCCATCATTTTTTAATGGTTTATAAGTTATTTTCAAATAAAAAGGTTTACAAGTTAATTTTAATGCGATATGTTGGAATATGAACGCATTAAAATTAACTTATAAAGTTAAGCGATAAAAAATGATGGAATATGAACACATTAAAATTAACTTATAAAGTTACGCGATAAAAATGATGGAATATGAACGCATTAAAATTAACTTATGAACCATTAAAAAATAAAAAAGTTTATAAGTTAATTTTGATGTGTTCATATTTCATTATTTTTTATCGCTTAACTTTATAATAAATTAATTCGAAAAAAAAACTTAAACATGTGAACGCCTTACTTGTGAAGTAGATCGGTCCCAACTATTTAGATTTATCGTCTAAAATCACGATAAATTTTGAAATGAACATAACAAAGAGCTTGTGAGCTAAAAGAAAACCGTACTTCTACTCTGATGAAATATATAAGATTAACTGTACCTGCTCTTCCTCAGTACATGAATCTAACTATTCATGTACTATGAATTCTGAGTTAAAGCCAGCTTCATGTGTGTGCTGGAGATTTGACACAAAATCCAATTATTAATTAGTTACGCCGCTTTGGATATGTTGAAGATTTGATTTGTACCAAAACCATGTTCTTCATATAGAAGATTAACTACATCTGCTTATCCTTAGTACATGAATCTTAACTAGGTATTCATATATTATTAATTTCTGAATTTAAGTCATCTTCATGTGTTTGTGTTGGAGATTTGGTTGACACAAAATCCAATTATTAGTTACTCTTCTTTGGATATGTTTAATATATGATTTGTACCAAAATCATGTTCTCTATACATGATAAACATGCATAAGATTAAATATATCTGCTCTTCCTTAGTACATGAATAAAAAAAATTAGTGTACCTTTTTTCCCATTTGTTAAAAAAATTCAAATTTTAATTTACGTGTCCCTCTATCCCCAAAACAAAAAAAGAATTTAATATACTAAATAATTTAGTGTACTCTGTAGGGGTGAAAACGGTATGGATAATATCCGATTCGTATTTGATCCGTATTCGAAAAATTAGATGTGGATATCCGATATTCGAATATCCGTGTGGATATGGATACTGATATGGTTTTACGTTTCAATTATTCATATCCGAATAGTAGATATATATCATATATTTTAATATATATTATGAAAAAATATTGTTATTCATTATGAACTTTGGTATTTATTAATGTTATTTTAATAAATATAAAATCCGATATGTATATGTATCTGTATCTAGCTTATATCTGTAGATACGAAAAATTAAAAAGAATATGAATATAGTTTAACCACTGTCTGCTCCGTATTCGCTCCGTTTTCACCCCTAGTACTCTGACAAGTCCACTATTTATTGGAGAATTTATCAGGTTTCGGAATTTGTTAATTAAATGAATACTCACTTTTGTATGGTTACATAGCAGAACAACTTTAAAGCTGAGTATATGATCAATCGGATCTGAAAAGCATAATTCCAGAAGAAATCAGATCCAATAATGTATATTGGGCTGACATTTGTTGCTTTGTGGGCCTTACGCAAAGTCCCAGCATAGGGTCTAGTTCCAGTCTTGCCAATTTTTCCAATCTACCCTGTACTACAAAATTTCAAACAACTGACAATGAAATTTTATTGACTTAGCAGTAGTACAACTATAATTATTTGATGGTGTAGATACAAATAGGGGCATATTCAGGATTTTTGTCGGGGCAAGAAAATAACGAATCGAATTTGAATAGTTAATCGGGTTTAAACTCATTAGCTAATCGGATATTAGATAAGAAACAATGATCTAATTTTTAATTTCCAATGCTCTGACTTCTAATTTTCAATACTTTTGACTTGTAATTCTAATTACCAATTAGAATTCAAAAAATTTATCATAATTTTAACTCTAAATTTAACATTAATTACAAACCAAAAGTTCAAAGGGAGGCAAATAAAATTTCAAATGAGAGCAAAATCGAACCAAATCTATAAATTTGTATAAAACTTTAAAATTCAGAAAGGAACAGTTGACCCTCTGAACTAGACTGGGTCCGCCCCTCAATACAAATACTTAGTAAACAAAGCACAAAAGAATTGTGTGAGTGCGCACACAGCGCATAGGTGACACATGACGGGGTTTGTGCTGGGTTTCCGTTTTATTAATTTTTTTATTTTTTTTATTTTGTTGCAGTGAGAAGAACAATTTTTACTAGAAATTATAAAAATAATTGTGGGAATGAAATTTTCTACATTGATTCCATATCTCTGGCCTTTGCAATTCCCTCACCAGACGTTTTTATTAGATCTATTTCATACTACGTAATCATTTTTTTTTTTCGTGAAATAGCATTTTGATATAATAAACATCATTAAATACAATTCCTTTTTTACAATTTAGATATTGTATTATCCGAAAATTACTAGCATTTCAAAATAGTAAAGCTATATATCTTCTTTTACTTTATAGTAAAAAATAAAAAAAAAACATTTTCCTTTTGATATTATAGCCAAAATATTGGCTGAAGCAGAGCAATTTTGTGGAATTGCGAAATGAAACTCTGCGTAGAATTTTTATAATTTTATTTATATTATTTAACAAAAAGAAGAAAATAGAAAAGAATGAAGACAGAATGATTCCTTTTGTATTAGCATCAACCACGCTAATGCAACCTGTTTGATTCTGTTTATTGAAATCAAGAGGTCGTGGTTGGCTTGTACGAATAAAGCCAATTTAATTTTATTGGATGTTTGCAAATTAATTAGCATTTGATTAATAGTACAAATGGAGCATAGTTTCATGTGGGTAGTGCATTAATTTTACTGTAGATGTTCCATTCACAATCATCCAACAGATTCACTGATTTTATTTTTTATATATATATTAGCATGCGGCTGGCATCAAATTTAATCTCAATTAGTATAATATTACATATTTCCATAGAAATGAAAATAGGAAATAATATTGTCCTACTCGTTATTTCAGTGGTACATTCCTAATTTTAAGAACATGAGTAAAAAAAAATCTAACTCTGTTATCATTTTATATGGAAAAAAAGATTATTTTTTGTCATTGTACACAAACGGAGAGTTTGTATCCTCTACGGTACCGTAGTGGGTCCAGTGAACTGATATTAACTCTCAACCGAGCGATAAGAATTTGGGTGCCTATTTAAACATGAATTCACATCCTCTCGGTGCCATAAAAGGGAATCTTTTAGAGTTAGTGGATCTGGACCGTTCTTTTAACTTTGCACGAATCTCAAAGCCAAAATTATACTGCCCCATGCGCTAGTCCGTTCTTAAAGCAGCTGAGAGTAAATCTCAAACCATAAAGGGAAGGTAATCTTTTACACATATTGGAGAGGATACTTTTTTCAGGAAAATATTGGAGAGGATACTTGTCCTTTAAACATAGGGGTCTATTTGAGATTCGTGCCATAATTAAAGAATGGTCTGAATTTAGTAATTGAACATGTAATACCAGGGTGATCCAGGGATACCAGCCTTTATTTATCATTTATAGCCATTTATCCTTCCTTTATAATTTAAATAATATAATGGTAATTGAGCCACTTCAAATTTATTTTTCTGCAATCAAATAAGATTAAAGAAGATGATCACCATAATAAAATAAGCTGTTATTTACTAAAGTATAACACAATTATTTAGAGAGGATGGACTATATGTTTATCCTTTATTGCCTTTATGCCAACCCAAATATTAAAATATATCAAGTTATTTTTAGTTATATTAAAAAAGCAAAGTAAACCTCTTAGTTATATCATAGTAAATTCTGAAAGTAAGAATTAGCTTCATAGATGGGTAAACAGCACTTCTGATCATCGTTTTTTTATTGATCCGACGGCCACAAACTGATCGACATTAAATGCACGAGCACTAAATTAACGGCGGTCCAATCGCAAGGATAAGAAATGGTTATATTTAGCATATGGTTAGACGTCATCCCTCATTAATGGCAACAATATGTTTTTGTAGTTAAGATAGTTTGAAGATTTGCACCATTAATTTATGTCCCGTAAACCCTAATAAATGCACACGTTTCATGCATGCATGCATTATTGCCTAGTATATTGGAGGGGCCCATGTCCCCGACTATTATATATAAATATTGTAATAAAAAAATCGCAAGAATAGAGAGCTAATTTCTAAATTTTTTAATTATAATACATTATTAACTTAATTAATTCTATCTTTATTTATTATGAAAAGAGAGCTCATAATTTTTTATAATTCATTCAATTTTATTATTTATTATTATTTATTATAATCGAACGATTCATATTTTTTCATGCTCTCTCTTCTAATATATGTTTGTAATTTTTCTGTATGAATTTCTACATAGTTAATCACATTAGTTTTTTATTATTATAAATTTTCATCGTTAAAAGAAACTTTATTTATTTATACGAAATTTACTTCACTATAGATTTTTTTATGGAAAATATCATTGTAAAAATTCAATATTAAAATAGATACTATTATTCTTTTTGGACACAGAAGATCGAGAGACGATTCCAAATAAATAAAATTCAAATGACATAGAAGCTTAATATAAAACAAGAAAATTCTATGCAGCCTTGAAATTACACAAAATTATCATCCATGATGGTGAGGTCAGTGAAGCAGATTGTTGATGGTGGTATTAATAGAGGAGTAGAATTATGGTGTTCCTAAATTCATCAAGTTTCTTTGTGAACTCAATTCTAAAACTTATGAAATTGGTTTCAAATGATGAATCCAAACGATTGAAATCCTTCTACTTTACAAGTGATGCATCTACATGTGAAAATTTTAAAGTTTCGAATTAATTTAGTATAAAGTCAAGTGGTCAAATTAGAAGGTTTATAAATTAATTAATTTTAGTACATTCATTTTTTGGGCGTCTTTTGACCACTTAACTCTAAACAAAATTAATTTAAAATTTAAAATCTTTTACATGTAGACGCACCACTCGTAAGATAGAAGGATTTCAATGATTTGAATTTGTCGTTTGAAGTCAATCCAATAAAATTTAGAATTGAGTTCACAAGAGAATTTGGTGAACTTAAGAACACCCTAGTTCTACTCTTGATAGAACTAAGCAAAAGTGATTTTGAGACTATTTAGAGGGAGGAAGGGATTGGATGGCGGCGGCAAGAAAAATATGCATTGAATTGGAATTTATATATACGTACAATATATGTCCGAAATTGTAAAATATTTGCAACTTTATCATATTGAGGTTTTATTTGTTAATTAAGATTATTTTTCGAACTAAATTTTAAATTTTATGACCTAATTAAAACACATAATTTGTTTCTCAATTATACCTAAAAAAGTTATTTTGGTTTTTGTGTATTTGGATTCACCAATTTTAACATAGCATCCTAAATTTTGAACTTTTAGACCCCGGAAGTATATGAGCAAATCTAGGGTGTTATATGCTCACCAAGAGAGTTTGGTGAGCACAACTCTAAAAGTCCATCGGATTGTTTTCAAGTGACGAATTCAAACCGTGGAAATCCATCTACTTAATGAGTGATGCATGTACATGAAATTTTTTGGAAGTTTTGAATTCATTTAGTATGAAGTCAAGCGGTCCAAACAATGAACCTTTTATAAGTTATTTTATAAGTGTATTCATTTTTCAATATTTTTTTACCGCTTGACCTTGTACGAAATGAATTCGAAATTTTAAAAAGTTTGCATCTATATGCATCACTCATGAAGTTGATGGATTTCAACGGTTTAGATTCGTCGTTTGAAGTCAATCCAATAGAATTTTAGAGTTGTGCTCACCAAACCCCTTAGTGCTCAATCGAGAGCATTCAGATTAAACAATTTGGTTTTTCCGGTTAAATAGATTAGTTCGATTCATTTTTTAAAAATCAGTTTAATTGTTAGGTTCGGTTTAGAAATTTTGTTAGACCGAACCAATCAAAAATTTTAAACGCATCCTCCGTTCGAACTAAACATTAAAAAAATAAAAAATCATGACATAATATATATTGCTTGATTCGGTTTAAAACCGGTTATACCGAACCAAACAATATTTTTATCCATCTTAAAAAAAATTCAAAAAATTAACAATAAAATATTTATTCAAACAAAATTATTTGAAAAAATTCAGTTCAAGAACAAACCGAAATTTTGTTCGATTTGTTCGGTTCGGCTTTAATTTGGTTGGTAAGTTTATTTAAGTTGGTTCGGTTATATTTTTGAAAACCAAATAAAATTTTAATTTGGTTATTTTATTTCGATTTTAACTGAACTGAACCGACGAACACCCCTATGCGGCACTGACAGTGTCCTACTTTTATTTGCAATTTAAAAATAAAGGTCGAGAATTTTGGAATTTTCTTTAATAAAAAGTTTAATCAAAATGTCCTAGCCTAGCGTTCTAAAAATTTTATGTGAAGCACTTATTAAATACTTTAATGTAAACTTTATTAATCGACAATTAGGCCAATGATCATTAAACATAATTTTTGAAAATGACAAGTATCATAATTAAAAGAACAATGAAAATTCTATTAAAAAAAACACTCTGCTAAATAAACATATTGTGTGCAAGTCGATTGGGACCAGGCTTTTCTCATGAATCATATTTAATAATTAATTAAGAGTATTTAATATAGTTAAGATGATTGCAAGTGGTTCCTACTCATGTGAGGTGCATTAATGACATCTTTGTTATGACTTATGATTAAGCGGCCTCAAAACTCAAAAGTGACTCTCACACAATTATTCTTATATTTAATTTTGAGTATGCAAACAAGCAGAGAATCTCAAGATCCCAATGCATTTGCCCAACAAACAATCATACAAAAATATAGCACGCCCCTCTTGGAGAGACTCAATTTCGGTACATTTTATCGGATTCCTTCTTTGCACTTGAGACAATAATAACTGAAATTAATCTTTAATTGCTGGAAGGTTTGCAGTGTAACCTACATATCCTAAAATCTCATGTGCATCATTTTAAATTAGGAGACATGTATATCTAGTTAGCATTGAATAAAGATTATATATATTGGGTTGGTATACATTTTTTTATTAGATTTGAAGGGAATTAACTTGAGTGAAATATGAGTTTCTGAAATAGATATAAGAATATCATAGAAATTTCAACTTTTAGATAGTCTTTTTGTATCCATTCCTAAATTATAAATTGTATTCATATTCGTATAACTTGAGAATATATAAATATTAGCAATCACCAATTAAAATCACTACTTTCGAACTATGAGTGTCAAATACCTACGAGAATCAATCAAAATTTTATTTCAGAGAATGGGGTCAAATATAAAATTTTCTTTCAAAAAATAGAGATCAATTACACAGTACGATGATATTTTACTCTAAATTATATAAAAAATTATATATTAATATAAAAAAGTTAAAAAAAATGAGAGTCAATTAATCTCCATATCTCTTATGTAAATCCGCCTCTGATCAATCCACTAATTTCATTAGAAACCAACATTAATTAAGTTAATGCAGATTCTAATTGTACCAATTCCACATATAGATAAACTACAACGAATTCCACATATAGATAAACTAGCACAACCCTAATAATCATCAGGTCAACTCCATTACCATCTCAACAAAAACAAATCAGTTTCAACACCACTGAGATTACAATTCATCAAACAGCAGTAAGCAGATTGGCCAAAAAGCAAAGAGTGAGGCTATGTTACTATGCAAAGCGCGGATTGGTCGGTACTATTTAATCAATATTTTGTTTTAATATCCAAACAGTCGATCCGAACTATTCAACATAATCTCTATATTAAAATATACTTGTATATTAAATTTTACATTTCTTACAATTTGTTACTAGTTTTTTTAAGTAGATAAAAAATTACTTGATTTAAAAATTCTAGACCATTCAAAAGTAGTGATTTTGTGCTTATCTAGATAAATATTTAAAAAGTTCTAAAAAAAATGTAAAATTTAGTTTGTAAGTACATTTTCTTATGGAGATCATGTTGAATGATTCAGATCGACTATTTAAATTACTGAAATAAAAGATATTAATCCATAATACGAACCAATACGCACTATGCATAGTATTATCACCTCACTCAAAAGAAAATACCCTACCCTGCCACAACGGACCTTTACTCTTGGTTATCCCATTCCAAAGAATATTAGAATAATTAAGGAGGAAGCAATTGAATGGGTTTAGATTGAGGAGAGGGGACCCAGTAGTAGAGGCAACGAGATCTGTTGCTCTTCAAATCTCTGCTATCCCGTACTATTCTCTCTATTTCTCTCTCCTCTTTGAAGGGAGATGGAGAGAAAAAGAATAGCAGGGTGTTGTTATTCTGCTTAGAATAACAACAGATTATGCTGGAGAGCCGGGGACCACAAGTGTACTCTTCGATTATAATCAAATCATCTGAGATGCTTTCTTTGGTTTCTAGTCCCTACTACATAATATTCCAACCAAATCGACGACCCGCTGCACAGAAGCCTCCACCACTTGGAGCACGTAGCACAGAAGTCCTCTTTCACTGTAGATGATCTTGGGCCATTTCTTGGTTTCTCGGTAATGGGCCGTGAGTATTAGAGGTATTGGTAAGAGCCATCAACTAAGCCTCTTGGTGTATGGCTTTGTGTTGACAGTTGACCGAAGAAAATATTTTATTATATATACTCAAAAATGTTAAATGTTAATGAATCAACCAGGTTGTATTACTTATTTTTGTATATAGCTAATAAGGTTTGAATTTATCATAATGAATAATTTTAGTGTGCACCAATAATTGATGGTTTTGCACCTCAACATCGCAATGATTCGCACTTGTGCACAGATAGGCAATGCAAAGAGCAAGGGCAGAGTCAGAAAGGACTCAGGAAAAGACAAGTCTACTCATGATCCAAAATAATTTTCAGAGTGTACTTCTTTATTCATATTTTTTCAAAAAAAAATTATAAAAATATGTTTGTATTTGAAATTTACAACTATACGAAAAATTTATCCCATTCTATTATACTTTATAGCTTCGCCCTTGAGAAAGAACATTGTATTACTACCCTTTATCATAAACCAATGTTATATTTCCAAATCGGATAATATTATCATTTGAAGCTCTTTAACGAAGGCAACATTAATGCATTATTTGCTTCACCCCCCCCCCCCCCCCCCCCCTCTCTTTTTAAAAACTCTTTCTCTCTCTCTCGCTGCCACTTCATACATTCAAGATTACATGCATACACGAAAGATTCGGCAAAAGCGCTGATATAGAACTTCGTCCCGGCTCTTCATACCAATATACAAGCATTGCTTACGTAAGTATAATTTGACAGTAAAGTATACATAGTATGATTCAGAATAAACATTGCGAATTATACTGTGACTGCGCGCTTTGCGAGTTAATTAGAATTTAGACAACCTGATTATTATATATATTGTTAAAATGGCATAATTAAAAGAATATCATGTCAGACTCTTCTTGGTATTAGTAAGTTGGCATCAAGTCTATGTTGGATTTAGAGACGTCTAAATACAATAATTAAGTTGGACATGCGTGTATATAATTATATGTCTCATACTGTCACAAATATTAATGCCAAAATAAGTGATTAATTAAGGAATGGCATTGCACGTATTTTAATAAGGATTTGGATCCGAAAACGTATAGAAATAAGATTTAAATTAATTATAATTGTTAATGGACCGATTATAATTAATTTAATTAATACACATATTATTTTAGGTTAAAATAAAGTTTAAAATATCAATTATGAATCTTCATGATTTTAAGGAAATTTAGAAACAAATTTCGGACAAAACGGAGTTCGTATGAATTTTCGGAATTTGCTACTGCACCGAATGCTACTGTAGCGCGTGCTACAATGTCGGTTGCTACAGTTTTTTTGGAATAAAATCTGAAAATTTGTAATTGATATTTTTAGGAGAAGGAAATTAACCTAAAATAGGAAAACTAACTCATTAGGGTTAGTTATGACCAAAATAGGATGCCATGAGAGCTAATTTTGATCATATCGATGTGTATATAAAGGCTGGGTTTCCATGGCTGCAATCATCACCAATTTTGCTGCTCCATTACAGAAAATATACTCTGTTCTTTGTATTCGGAAAGTTCAGAAAAGAGAGGGTGTGATTGCGAAGCCCTGGAAGAGCCCAAAAGCCAACCGAGTCAAGTTCTAGGAGCTCTCAAGTCAAGACAAGGATCTCAATCAACCTAGAGCCAAGGATATTGTCCGATTGACAATAAGGAGGCCTTTTGAAGATGGATAGTAAGTTCCGCTGCACATTTACTTTATTTTCTTGCATAGGATCCTAGGGTTTTAGGTTTTAAAGTAATTAGGAAAACCCGTACATCCAACAAGTGGTATCAGAGCCATCTATGCAGGAATTTATGGTAATTATGATCTAGAGAAAAGGTTATGCCATCTTCAATTGTTTGTAAATTATTTTCTGTTTTTCAAATCAAATTTATTGTTGCAAATAGTTGTTAAAATTCGATTTAATCGATTTTTTATGCGTATTTTAATCAAATATTCGAATTGTGCCAATCCTTGCGCTTCGTGCGATCTTGGAGAGGTTTTGTTTGATGGTTTTGATTTTGATTCGCATAATTATCACATTTTGGTGAAATATACGAAGGTGCGCTGATTTTGCCTTCGAAAGGTTTAATTATGCAACAAACTAGAATTTTTCGTTTCTGAAATTTGGAAAAATAAGCAATTGGCGCAATAAAGGCTGTTTTTGCAATTTTCGGTTTTTGAAAGTTTCCAGATCTGAAAATTAGTTATCTCTAGATCAATACCGGTTACAGACCTTAGGAATAACTGTAAGTAATTGTAATTTAGGTTATGTTAATTATAATTACTATAGTTATTAAGTTATTAAGTAAAGTATGCTATTATTAGCCTAATTAGTTATAGAATTTAGCCATTATCTATAATTAGTATTTAACGCTAATTAAGGGTGGGATAAAAAAATAAAAATAAATATATATACTAAATTCTTGTCATGATTATAGCTAATTTGAGCATAACGTTATTTAGTAAATTCTAAATAAGATTATTTAGTTATTTCCAAATATAAGCACAAAGTTTTAGTTGTCTCTAAATAGAAGCATAAAGTTATTTGGATATTTCTGAATAAAATTATTTCGCTATTTCTAAATAAAAGCATAAAGTATTTCTAAAATTATATTTTGGAAAATACTAAAGTGTTTTTAAAGCCTAGTATTTATTTTTGATGAATATAGTTAACATATGAAAATTAGTTTATTCTAATTAATTAAAGCTCCCATTAGTTACTATATTCTATTTAGGACGAGTAGTCATTTTAGGATACGTCCTAGAATAGGCTTTAGGCATAGTTTTAGGATCTATTTAAAGGCAATTAGGATTTACGTGTGTCATTTTGTACAAGTTGAGCACTGATTGTTCGCAAACGAACCTCTCTGTGTGAGACAAGTGCAGGGTGGCACATGACAAGTTTAAAATGACGTGCTAGAAATGGATGTGAGTGTTAGCTTTCCCAAAGGAGGGTTAGCGCTTGCTGAAATTGTTTAGTGCATAAGGGTAGTGTACAAAAATAAGTTGCAACACACATGGACTAGCGATGTCTAGAAAAGCATCGGGGGCTTGGAACTTAAGTGATCCGTCTGTGATCCTCCTCCCCCCGTTGACTGGCCTGGTCGTTAGTTCATGGATATGTTAATTTGACCAAAAGGTTGATTAACAAAAAGGTTACATGTTTGTACTTTATTCACTACACCAGAGTGCCTGAAGGTAATGATTGCACCCAAAGGTGTTCCATTAGTGAATGGTGCTTTGGCTAAAGATTTAATGGAGCAAATAGTTTTACACAGGCCTTTAGATAGATTTTAGAATTATGATTAAGGATCAAATCGTGACGCATCGTGTCTTAATTATTCCTTTGTTCTTGAATTTTCAGATCTAAACATAATGTCAAATCTAAGTCAGATTAAGCCCCTCATGGGAAAACAAAGTATGTCTCTCGCTTTAGTTTGTTCTGAAGTTAATTTAAGTTCTGTATCTAGATATACTTGGTGGATAGATTCAGGTGCAACGTCTAACATCAGTATATCGATGCAGGGTTGCCTAAGCCATCGCAAGCCAAATGAGGCGAAGCGCTACGTTTACGTAGGAAATGGCAACAAAGTAGAAGTGAAAAGCATAGGAAAATTTAGATTATTATGTAGGACATGATTTTATTTAAGTTTTGATGCTTTAGTGGTTCCATCCTTCAGAAGGAACCTAATTTCTATATCTTATTTGGACAAAAATGGTTATGTATGTTCATTTAGTAATGCAAATTTCAGTTTGTGTCAAAATTCTAAGCTTCTTGCTTCTGGTATCCTGTCTTCTTATGATAATCTTTATTTTCTAGATATATACACTTCACATTCAGAGGCACTGCATATAGATAATAGAAAACGTAAATTAACTTGTGAGAAATCAGCAACATTATGGCACAAGCGATTAGGACATATCTCTATGAAAAGGATAGAACGTCTTGTGTCTAATGATATTCTCCAACCTTTAGTGATTGTGTAAATTGTATAAAGGGAAAAAAAACTAATAAACGTAAGTATGATGCAAAAGGATGTAATGATGTCTTAGAATTGATTCATACGGATATCTGTGGTCCTTTTCCAAAGGCTACAAGAAATGGTCACCGTTACTTTATCACATTCATAGATGATTATTCAAGATATGGTCATATTTACTTAATAAAAGAAAAGACGGAAGCATTAGACGTGTTCATAAAGTTCAAAACAGAAGTTGAGTTACAACTTAACAAACGTATAAAGTCCATTCGTTCTGATCGTGGTGGTGAATACTACGGTCGTTATGATGGATCAGGAGAACAGCGTCAAGGTCCCTTTGTAAAATACTTAGAGGAATGCGGAATTGTGCCTCAGTATACATTGCCAGGTTCACCTGCAATGAATGGTGTTGCTGAACGGCGAAATCGCACCCTTAAAGACATAGTGAGAAGTATGATTGTTCATACAACTCTACCTGAGAATTTGTGGGGAGAAGCCTTAAAGACTGCAGCATACATACTTAATAGAGTTCCTACTAAAGCAACTAACAAGACCCCTTACGAGTTATGGGTTGGGCGCAAGCCTAGCTTGAATCATTTGAGAGTTTGGGGATGTCCATGTGAAGCTAGGCCTTATAAGCCAAGTGAAAAGAAACTGGACGAAATGACCGTTAGTTGTTACTTTATAGGTTATTCTGAACGATCTAGGGGGTATAAATTCTATAATCCAACAGAACATATAGTTTTCGAGTCAGGAAGTGCAAATTTTTTTGAGGATAATGAGTTTGTGGGGGAGATATGACAAAAGATAGTATTTTTGAAGAAGAAGAGACGAATGAGAATGAGACTATGGACCAAAGTCCTGGTTTTGTTCAAATTTCGATAGCGTTTAGAAATACATCTTTTGACAATGTGCAAACTTCATCATCCCAAACAACTCAGTTAGAAACTCAACATGGAATAGAGAACACAAATGGACCTGAATCCAACCCAAACCCTGACATTGCCATGACCAATGTTGATGGCCTAGGGCCTGTGGGAGATTCAGAAGTTGGTAATGATGTTCCTCCTCCTGTTGAAGATCAAGTTGTAATTGAACCTCAAGAAAATCTAGAGCCTGTGCCAATTAGGAGATCTACTAGAGAGAAAAGATCTACACAATCGAAGGATTATGCATATCTTCAAGAACATGAGTTTGACATTGGCATGTTTGAAAATGATCCTGTTAATATCAAACAA
Organism: Carex myosuroides; assembly: GCA_028015225.1. Lineage (NCBI taxonomy): Eukaryota > Viridiplantae > Streptophyta > Magnoliopsida > Poales > Cyperaceae > Carex > Carex myosuroides. Next base: position 10,536,514 of record CM051474.1, read on the forward strand.
GCTGTGGAAAGCTCTAACTCTCAAATGTGGATTAATGCCATGAATGAAGAGATGAAATCTATGTACGACAATGACGTTTGGGATATCGTTCTGTTGCCTAAAGGCAAGAAACCCGTTGGTTGCAAATGGATATTTAAGACTAAGCGGGATTCTAAAGGCAATGTTGAAAAATACAAGGCACGTCTTGTTGCAAAATGTTTCACACAGAAAGGAGGCATTGATTATAAAGAGATTTTCTCTCCAGTTTCATCGAAAGACTCTTTAAGGATTATATTGGCGCTTGTAGCACATTATGATTTAGAACTTCATCAGATGGATGTAAAGACGGCATTTCTCAATGGTGACATTGATGACACTGTTGTTTCAAGCAATTCTCTTATAGTCTATTTGACTAATTTGCAAAACATATAATTATTGAATTTTACGATTTTCCATATGATTAGAAAGAATGCAGGTTCAAGACAATTGGAATTGCAATTTAGAGCACTTGGACTGAAGAAATCATCAAGTTATTTATCAAGTATTTAAACTGTAAATTTATAATTGGTAAAGTAGTTTTGATGTTGAAAAACAGGGATAAAACGTTGGAACGATTGATAAAACGTTTCAGATGTTTTCTTTGTACAAAATCTGGAGATTAAATCATCTAAAAGCTGGAAAAACAAGTTAAAACGTCCCAGACGTTTTGTAAATCGTCTGGACGATTTAAATTGTTTTTCAGACTTAAAATTTGCATTTCAATCGATAAATCTCCAGAATAAAACGTTTTGAAACGTTTTATAATCGTTTGGAACGTTTTATGATATCTCACAGAAATTTGAATTTTGACCTAATTTGAGTTAAAACGTTTTCTACGTTTTACAAAACGTTGGGACGTTTTATTGCAGAATACTCGTTTGAAAGCTGCCACTATAAATAGAATCTTAGGGTTCTCCTCAAATTAATCTAGCCGACCCTAATCTTTTTAAACCTACTTTTCTGTGAGAGCAAGTTCCTCCATTGTTGTGAGAACACGAAATTCAATATCCCTCAACACAACCTCAAATCCACTTCACTAATCTTGAGTTAGATTAGATTAGAGTGTTTACTTGAGTGTTTCTCTTGAGACTTCGAACTTAGAGACTTCGTTCTCGACTCTAGTTGGCCGTGTGACTTCCCGTTGGTTGTAAGGGCTCACTGGTTCACAAGTTGTAACATTTCTCTTTTGGGTAATAGAAAGGCGCACCGAGAAGCGGTTGCGACGCCCCGGAGACGTAGGCATTTTAAGCCGAACTCCGTTATCACTCCTTGTGTCAAATTTCTCTAAACTCTTTTAATTTATTTTATTTGCAATTATTTATTTATTTCGAATTTAGTGGTACCATAAGGGACAACAAAGTGGTATCAGAGCGCGTTACTCAAATTAAGACTCACTTAATTCGAGTTTACCGATCTTAAAATGGCAACCACTAGATATGTGAAAGAACCTCCAATTTTTGGCCTTACAACCGAAAACTTTAGTTATTGGAAAAGAAACATGATCAACTACCTAAACTTTCATGAGGTTTGGGATATTGTAGAAAAAGGGTATGTACCGAAATTTGATGATAAAAATGAATTGACCGCCAAATCCAAACTTGAAAAGATAGAAAACCTTTATGCAATAAATTATATAATTGCTAGTGTTAGTGAATCTGTTGGAATGTTAATTGATGATATGAGTAGTGCCCATGAAATGTGGGAGGATCTAATAAATTGCTATGAAGAAAATACTCAGATTAATAGGATTGAGGCAAAAATGGATGATCAAGACCTCAACCTTACGTTGATGGCAAGTGATAATGAAAGACCGATGATGGTGGATATTGACTCAATTATCACAAGCAAGAACATCACTAACAAGAATACAATCGAGGATTTAACAAACAATGCCACATCTGAGGACGACAACAAGGAGTCGGATGATTCTATCGAAACCTCAACAAGCTCCATCAATGAGGTAACGGATGATTCGAACAAAGCCTCAACAAGCTCCACAAATGAGGTATCGGATGATTCGAACAAAGCCTCAACAAATTCCACTAATGAGGTATATCTTATCCCTTTTCCCAACCGATATAAGTCCCCTATTGACTTGACTGACCCCGACTACCATTTAAATGGTTACCAAGTGAGGAAAGATGAATCCAAAATTGACATGAATAAAAATTGGATAACAACAATCAAGACAAGCACTTTTATAGATGAGAATCTAACAAACCACAATGCGCCTTGGTTGCTTAAGGAATCTAAAAAGGCCATGCTTGAAAAGGAAGGTACCATACAAAAATTGAAATCTCAACTTCTTGAATTTGAATCAAAAATTAAAAACTTAGAGTTGGAATTACTTAAATCACATTCTTGTCAATCACACATAGGGGATATAGAAATTTTAAAAGTGAAAATCCAAACTCTAGAGACCGAAAACAGGGCTTTAAGATCGCCTAGTGAATTCTCAAATGTCACTAGTCTCGATCCCTACTATGTAGAAAATTTGATCAATGCCAATTTGAATCGGAAATCCGGTAAAATGGGCATTGGATACAAGAAGGGTCAATCCTCATTTGAATCAAATTTTTCACAAAGCCCAAAAGAAAATGGGGAACTTACTCAAAATTTAAACAAAGTTAAGTTCAATAGCAAAGAGTATTTTGATTACCAATTTCATTTCAAACATGGTAAAACACCCTTGACAAAGGAGTCAAATAAAGGGACCACTCCTCAAACCATAAATGTAAAACAAAACAAAAAGTCTCAAAATTATGCATTTAGATACAAATTTTCTAACAAAAATTACAAAAATGAAAACAAGTTTCAGAATAGTGATAGGAACACATTTAATCCAAAAAGGTCAAACAAAACTTATTTCAAGGGACCGGATGGATGGTTTTATGAAACTCACAACAAAAATACTTTACAAAATAAAAACCAAAGAAATGGTTTGACTAGAGATGTTCCCCAACATCACAACAAACTTGATTCACACAAAAATAAGTCTTATGCACCTAAAGTGACAACCTATAGGAATCAAATTCAAGAGGTGAAAGATAAATATCAAACCACCTTCAAGCATGGTTCAACTAATGTCAAGCAATCGGTCACATTTTGTAATTATTGTTGTAAGATTGGCCACACCTCATTAGAGTGTAGCTTTAGGAAAGGAAGCAACAAATCAAAAGTTGTTTGGATTCCTAAAGCTAAACTAACTTAAAGTTGTAATTGAAATCTCCCCAACCTAAAACGAAATTACTAAGGAAGGGGGAGATTAAAACAAGGTATATATTAATTGAAAATATATATATATACTCTTGTAGGTATGTTTGATTACAACACACCAAGAAAATGCTTGGATCATTGATTATGCACACAAATTTTATGGATGATCCAAACTTTAACTGATTATGAAATTCGCTTCCGCAACGTACCAATTATGTGTGACAATACCAGTGCCATTATGATATCAAAAAATCCCGTTCTCCATTCTAGAACTAAGCACATAGAAATAAGGCATCATTTTATTAGGGATCATGTTGAGAACGGTGAGGTCCAACTCATTCATATTGATACCAAAAATCAAATTGCCGATATTTTTACCAAGCCCTTAAACACTCAACAACACAATGAATTGCGGTTTAAATTAGGCATGCTTGAACTTAAGGAGTGAGCATTTTTATTGGAAGCATAGCAATCAATTAGCTTATTTTAAGACAAAAACGCCAGAGAAAAACGTCTCAAAACGTTTCTGAAACGTCAGAACGTTTATAAAATTGATTCCAGATTCTATCTCCCTGACCTAAAACGTCCCAGACGTTTTGTAAAACATCTGGACGATTTGCTCATTCAAAATACTTCGAAAATTTCATCTGAAAATTGACCTAAAACGTCCAAAACGTTTTACCAAACGTCTGGACGGTTCATTGTTTTTGATCTTCCAAATTTTCTTCAAATTTCCTGCATGACAACTATCTTGAAACGTTGAAACGTTTAGTAAATCGTCTGAACGTTTGTCTGCGAAATTTTTGAATCATCAAACATCATTTAAACCGTTTCAAACGTTTTATCAAACGTCAAAACGGTTATTACTCAATATTAAATTCTCATAAATTTCAAATAACTCTGACCTAAAATACAAAACGTTTTCAACGTTTTGTAAAACGTCTAGGACGATTTAAATGCAAAATCAATATTCAGTATCGAAATTTTTGTCTCAAAATGACCAGACTAAAACGTTCTGAGACGTTTTATAAACGTCCAAGACGTTTTCGGCGCAGCACCTTCAATAAATCTGCAAACCGACGCCAATTTTTTTTTTCTATCTTCTCAAGCCGCCTTCTCTCTTCCTCTTCTTCTCTTCTTCTCTTCTCCTATCCGCCACCTTACCTCTTCTTCACCATTCCCACCTCTACAAATCTCCAAATCCCTTCGTTTAAAGTGATTTCTCCTCTCCTCTCAACCCCCCTTCCATTTCTCTTTTCAAAACCAAGTCTTTCTCCCTCCTTTGCTCTCTCCACCAAAACCCTAAATCTCGCCACCTTTCGAAATCCGGCAATCCAACCGTTAAATCGACGATCCGTCTTCACCAACGCACTCGTAGAGTCGTTCTCTTCAAGGATTTGTGCTTCCTTCTTCAATCGGTACTTTTTCATTTCTCTCTAAATTCATGTCGCTCCCTAAATCAAAAGCCTCGAAAATGGCTATCCTTCGCAAGAAGAGGGCTCGCAATGATTCGGGTCAATCTAGTGCCACTGAAATTGAACCCGACTTCAATATCTTTCGATCCAACACCTACTTGTTTAAAAACCCAATTGCTCATACCAATTTCACGGGTCAATTTTCGGATCGAAAACTATCCAATTGCTATTATTTCAACAAAGCCTCGGTTACCTTTCAATACCCCGAAGATGACAAAGTCATCGGGTTTATTCGACATTGGCCATGGGCATCTTTGATTACGTGTGATGAACCTTATAGTGAGATGATTACCAAAACATTCTATTGTAATCTCACTTTTACCGAAAACCCTTTTCTTGTCAAATCCTATGTTTGCGGTCGAGAGATTATTCTCTCTTTGGAAAATGTAGCCAATTGGCTTGGGTTGGTAAATGAAGGTGAAGAAACCTATATCCTTAGAAATTGGCCAGCTCAAGCCTTAGAAAATGCCGATCATTACAAAACCTGGTTTGCTCGCCGCAACCTTGGTGGTGCACCCCTCTATGCATCCTCTCTCCCTTCCTTACATCGTTTGCTATTTCTTCTCATAAATAATATTCTCATACCCAAAGCAACGATCAAAGCAAACATTGAGTGGGGTCCAATGTACTATTTGAGGCACCTCATATCTATGGATGAGAAACGACTCAACATTCCTTTCATTATTCTTCGTCACATGATTACTTGCTATTCTAGCTCCGTTGCCTCTCTACCCTATGGTCATTTAATTCATCGTATGATTCGCCTCAATGGCATAACCGTCCCCAGTCATCTCATTCAAAATGAGCCTAAACACTTACTTGATATCCTACCCAAACATGGTTGGTTGCACGGTACCTCGGCCTCGGGTTTACCACTACTTAAACCTGATTATAGGCCTATCAATAATTGGATCAATGCTGTCAATGCCCTACCCAACCAATATTGGGATCCGTATGAACCAGAACGGCAGGCAGAAGAAGATCAACCACCAATACCGCCAATGGCTCAAGGTGAGCTTCCTCAAGGAGCGGAAAACCAATTGGCTTGGCTTGTTCAACACATGCAAGAATATCAAATAGCCAATACCAATCAATTTACCGCAATCAACAACGATATTAAAATCTTGAAGGCAAATCAACGCAAAATCCAAATTCGTTGTCGCAAAAATGCAAAAGCATTATATGACATTGATCTCACCACTTCTGAACTCGCTCGGCGCTTTGTGAAGCAATATGGTGCCTCTGGTGGCGCGTCCACTAGTGCTCCTTACATCCCTTCCGAAGATGAGGATGAGGAAGATGATGAAGAGGGTGCCGACGGAGATGATGATGATGATCCCGAATTTTAAATCCATTCAACTTTTTCTAATTAGAATTTGCTAAGTGATTGCTATGCTATGCTATCTGTGTTGCATGAACTTTTATTGTTTCTATGTTGTGTGCTTGAACTTTTATCATTATGATGTTTCAACTTGAACTTTGCTAGGTATGAAATTGCATGCTACATTCTAAATTGATTATCTTCCATGATTGTATATTTGTGATGACATGCTTAATCTTCTAAATTTATGTCATATATTATCAAATTGAGGGGGAGTGCATATTTTGAGGGGGAGCACTCTTGATTGTGCTAATTGATTGTATTTTTGTCTCCCTTTCGTCGATTTCCAAAAAGGGGGAGAAAATGCAAGACATGCAAACACCGATTATTTGAAAAATTGAAATTTGGGAAAAATCGATATATGCACTTACTTGCGTTGTATGTTTTGCAAATCGTCAAAAGGGGGAGATTGTTGTTTCAAGCAATTCTCTTATAGTCTATTTGACTAATTTGCAAAACATATAATTATTGAATTTTACGATTTTCCATATGATTAGAAAGAATGCAGGTTCAAGACAATTGGAATTGCAATTTAGAGCACTTGGACTGAAGAAATCATCAAGTTATTTATCAAGTATTTAAACTGTAAATTTATAATTGGTAAAGTAGCTTTGATGTTGAAAAACAGGGATAAAACGTTGGAACGATTGATAAAACGTTTCAGATGTTTTCTTTGTACAAAATCTGGAGATTAAATCATCTAAAAGCTGGAAAAACAAGTTAAAACGTCCCAGACGTTTTGTAAATCGTCTGGACGATTTAAATTGTTTTTCAGACTTAAAATTTGCATTTCAATCGATAAATCTCCAGAATAAAACGTTTTGAAACGTTTTATAATCGTTTGGAACGTTTTATGATATCTCACAGAAATTTGAATTTTGACCTAATTTGAGTTAAAACGTTTTCTACGTTTTACAAAACGTTGGGACGTTTTATGGCAGAATACTCGTTTGAAAGCTGCCACTATAAATAGAATCTTAGGGTTCTCCTCAAATTAATCTAGCCGACCCTAATCTTTTTAAACCTACTTTTCTGTGAGAGCAAGTTCCTCCATTGTTGTGAGAACACGAAATTCAATATCCCTCAACACAACCTCAAATCCACTTCACTAATCTTGAGTTAGATTAGATTAGAGTGTTTACTTGAGTGTTTCTCTTGAGACTTCGAACTTAGAGACTTCGTTCTCGACTCTAGTTGGCCGTGTGACTTCCCGTTGGTTGTAAGGGCTCACTGGTTCACAAGTTGTAACCTTTCTCTTTTGGGTAATAGAAAGGCGCACCGAGAAGCGGTTGCGACGCCCCGGAGACGTAGGCATTTTAAGCCGAACTCCGTTATCACTCCTTGTGTCAAATTTCTCTAAACTCTTTTACTTTATTTTATTTGCAATTATTTATTTATTTCGAATTTAGTGGTACCATAAGGGACAACAGAAACGATCTATATGAAGCAGCCAGAAAATTTTGTATCAGGTGATGCAGGGTCTATGGTTTGCAGACTTAAGAAATCTATCTATGGTCTAAAACAAGCATCTCGACAATGGTATCATAAGTTTCACAAAGTTGTTATCTGTGGGAGTAAATTTATTTTCTTGGTTTTATATGTAGATGACATATTACTTGCCAGTAACGATAAAGATATGTTGCATCAAACTAAGAATTTTTTATTTAAGAACTTTGAAATGAAAGATCTTGGTGATGCATCATTTGTTCTAGGGATTGAAATACTTAGAGATAGATCTCAAGGTATTCTAAGGTTATCCCAGAGGAACTATATCGATAAGATTCTAACAAGATTTGGCATGCAAAACAGTAAACCAGGAGATACCCCTGTATCAAAAGGAGATAAGTTTAGTCTAAAACAATGTCTCCAAACTGACTTAGATAAAAACATCATGAAAGATATTCCCTATGCCTCAGCCGTAGGTAGCATCATGTATGCACAAGTATGCACGCGTCCGGATATTGCGTTCATTACTGGAATGCTAGGGAGATATTTAAGTAACCCAGGTATGGAACACTGGAAGGCAGCCAAGCGAGTGTTGAGATACCTAAAGAGAACTAGGGACTATATGCTCACGTATCGGAGATCGGAACAGCTCGAGGTCTTTGGATATACCGATTCTGATTTTGGAGGATGTGTCGACATCATGAAGTCAACATCAGGATACATCTTTATGATGGCAGGCGGTGCCGTGTCATGGAAGAGCGCTAAGCAGTCATTGGTAGCCTCCTCCACTATGGCAGCCGAGTTCGTTGCATGCTACGAAGCATCAAATCATGGCTTATGGCTAAAGAACTTTGTCACAAGGCTGCAAGTTGTGGAATCTATCCAGAGACCACTAAAATTATTATGTGACAACAATTCAGCTGTGTTGTACGCCACTAACAACCGGAGTTCATCGAAATCGAAGTACATTGATATCAAGTTTCTGGTTGTAAAAGAGAGAGTTCAAAATAATGAATTATGTATAGAACACATAGGTACAGACACCATGATAGCAGATCCGCTTACTAAGGGATTGTCGCCCAAGAAGTTTCACGAGCATGTCGCTCGTATGGGCGTCATACCTATTTAGTTTACTTAGAAAATGTGGGAGTCTGATTTTGTATTTTGTTTTTCAGAGATGTTCTATGTTATGTAATTTGTAAAAGGATGTGTATAAAGGAATATACAAGTTGCAATCAGTTGTTATCATTAGTTTTCTCTTTAAAGTTTAAAGTTTAATGACCTCACTACAGTTTAAAGTTTAAAGTTTAAAGCTGACCCAATTGGAAATAGTCACACTATAATCACATTCGTGTGTAATTTCCAAACTATACGTTCAAATCAGATTCATGTCATTCAATTATGATGACAATGTGATCTATGTCGGTTTAGTTACGCATAAATATAATTGTAACAACTGCCGCTTAGGTCCCTTGTTAGTATAATTGATGGACAGAATTGTACAGAAAATACGATAAGTAAAAGGCAGAAAAGTTTGCATGCAATAAAGATAAGGACATAAAAATTAAAAGGTTACACTTGTCCAAGTGGGAGATTGTTGGATTTAGAGACGTCTAAATACAATAATTAAGTTGGACATGCGTGTATATAATTATATGTCTCATACTGTCACAAATATTAATGCCAAAATAAGTTATTAATTAAGGAATGGCATTGCACGTATTTTAATAAGGATTTGGATCCGAAAACGTATAGAAATAAGATTTAAATTAATTATAATTGTTAATGGACCGATTATAATTAATTTAATTAATACACATATTATTTTAGGTTAAAATAAAGTTTAAAATATCAATTATGAATCTTCATGATTTTAAGGAAATTTAGAAACAAATTTCGGACAAAACGGAGTTCGTATGAATTTTCGGAATTTGCTACTGCACCGAATGCTACTGTAGCGCGTGCTACAGTGTCGGTTGCTACAGTTTTTTTGGAATAAAATCTGAAAATTTGTAATTAATATTTTTAGGAGAAGGAAATTAACCTAAAATAGGAAAACTAACTCATTAGGGTTAGTTATGACCAAAATAGGATGCCATGAGAGCTAATTTTGATCATATCGATGTGTATATAAAGGCTGGGTTTCCATGGCTGCAATCATCACCAATTTTGCTGCTCCATTACAGAAAATATACTCTGTTCTTTGTATTCGGAAAGTTCAGAAAAGAGAGGGTGTGATTGCGAAGCCCTGGAAGAGCCCAAAAGCCAACCGAGTCAAGTTCTAGGAGCTCTCAAGTCAAGACAAGGATCTCAATCAACCTAGAGCCAAGGATATTGTCCGATTGACAATAAGGAGGCCTTTTGAAGATGGATAGTAAATTCCGCTGCACATTTACTTTATTTTCTTGCATAGGATCCTAGGGTTTTAGGTTTTAAAGTAATTAGGAAAACCCGTACATCCAACAGTCTAGGGGATCGATGAAGGCGTGAATCGTGATGGTCGTTTCTAGAGCCGCCACAACCTGATTTGTAATACAGGGTAATTTTTTTTTGAGAATTGAAAGAAGGTCTAGCCCTCTTTTTCATTAACCATAGTCGGTTACAGTGGGTGAGTTTGTGAGAACAAACCCTGGTGCCAGTAATGTAATACAGGGTAATTAACAAACGAGACAAGTGCATTAAATGCTAGTCTATATTGAAAGAGAATTCTGACGCTGAGCTCCAGTGCTTATTTTTTTTTATTTTTTTATGTTTCGCTTCGTGGCTTTCTTACCACGTGAGGTTCTATTCTAGCTAGTGAGACAAATTAAGGGGGACGTGGATGTAAGAATTTTCATAGTTATGGCAGAGTCCGAATGGTAGGCGGCTCTTATGCTGTCTCTCTCAAATCGTTTTAAGTGCATCTTATCGGATCTATATCAGGTCGGATCCATTAACCTGAATAGGTCTTCTTTATTGGTTTCCTTACTGGTTCTCTATGAATAGTTCTAACTAATATAAAATTTATATATATTTATTCAATATTATAACAAATATACTTAAAATTAGTGCATATATGTTTTCATCTTTAAATAGCATTATATCAAATTTGGATCGATTTTGAGGACATCAAATAACTTAAAAAATTTAACAACGGAAACATTAATAAATTTATCTAAATAATTGAGAGTATATCTACAATATTAGTTTTGAATTTGAATAATATTTTTTTAAAATATCAAGTATAGGTTGTGTATTCAAATAAATTCATGAGATATTGTAAAGATTTTGCATATATACGAACAAATTGTTTTTCTTTTGCAATATTTTGGTTATGTTTAAATTAGCTCCTGTATAGCAAAACCATGCTATTACTATCAATTGCAAGACCTAGTTCTAGACCTGCTGAGTTAAAGATGCAATAAAGGGGAAATACTTCAATATCCGTTGATATATATTTTCTTCATTTTTTATTAGGTAAGCCACCAAACTCCAAAGCTGGCATTAATTGCAATTATTATTAAACTCAGTTAGGCCTAATATAAAAATTAGCCCCATTTGGGTTATTGGCCAACCTAGGGATCATCACCAAGTATATATACCTTGTAGAAACCACATCCTCCATGCATTGACATTAGGCCAAAAAAAAGAGCTTTCACTTCTCTTCTTTCTCCTAATTTCTCACTATACCTCAGCTAAATAGTTGATAAAATGGCTCTAAGTTTATCTTCTCTTGACATTATAAACCCCCAATACTACTCCCATGGTTCCCTTCTTGAGGAAAATATTCCTGAAATTTTCGATTTCTACTACGAGGCACATCCTCCACAAAATTTGTCACTTCAAGTTGATGATGATTGTGAGAGCTTTGCCTCGTCGGTGATTAGTTTTGACCGAATTAACCGAATTATGTTACCTACCTATAACTCAAACCATGAGGAAATGAAAGAGTGCAATTCATGGGTGAATACCTTAGATCAAAATTATTACCATGTAAACCAATATGGTTATAATTCAATGATTGGTGAAATTGGAGAAAACATGCATTGTGAGGATTCACAATATGTGCTTTCATATCCAATAACAAGCCACATAGATTATGTTCAAGAGAGCCTCAAGCAAGAGAAAGTCTCGCAAAAGCACAAATTTGAGGTATTTATTGATTTCATTGTAACTACGTAAGAAAAACTAAGTTGTTCGAATCCTTATTTTTAAATTTGAATTCTTAATTTTCCAGGGCGTAGAAATGAAAATGTCAAAGAAGCAATGTGGAACAAATAGGAAGACAAGTGCAACTACTAGCCCAACCAAAGACACACAAAGCCTTGCTGCTAAGGTATTATATTTGGCACTATTTCACATCCGAAACAACTAAATGCTTCTATAGATATTGATTAGATAATAATTGATTAATCTTCCCTTTCTTTTATTATAGAACCGGAGGGAGAGGATTAGCGAGCGGCTCAAGGTGCTGCAAGAACTTGTTCCCAATGGAACAAAGGTATGCTTAGAAGAAGTCCAAGCTTAAATTAATTTAAATCATCTAGCGTTGAGTTTCATTAATTTTTTCCAAGGCATTTTTTTAATAATTAATTCTTCTTCCAATTTGATAGGTTGATATAGTCACCATGCTAGAGAAGGCCATTAGTTATGTCAAGTTTCTCCAAGTACAAGTGAAGGTAAGAAACCATATAAAAATGGTTGTCTTTATATATAAGTGCTCTTCTTCTCAATTTTGTTTTCTCATTAGTTAATGAGTGAAATTTCTATCTATAGGTATTGGCAACAGATGAGTTTTGGCCAGCACAAGGAGGAAAAACACCTGATATTTCTCAAGTCAAAGATGCAATTGATGCAATTTTATCTTCTGCTAAAGAGGCCAAATCTAAAGTTGACAATAACCAAAATAAAATTGAGACATAAATAGATAATGAAACCCGGGACATTAACAAAAAAAATAATGCTGGGTCTTCTTGATGCAAAAATAAAAATAAGAAAGAAGGCGTCCTTAATTTTAGTTGGATCATGTCTCTGACAGCGTAGAGTGATGTAATTAATTTTGTTTGTTTGATCCTCATGTAAACTTTCAAAATGTGGTAATCTAGATTAATGAATAATTATGATTGCATCGAAAATTTTGAAAGGATTTTGAACGTCTTATCATAATTCTGATGTGACAACCACATCAGAATCTATCACCTTTCGCCTAACAGTGCATTGGCATTTGGCACTGTCTCTTTTCCACATTGGAACTTTCAAATTACAAAACAATTAATGAACTGCACAGAAAAAAAAAATTCAGAATAAACTATATAAAAAAACAAATTGTAGCTTTGCAAAATTGTAGACGTGTGGGTATATATACAAATCTCTGTGGTCGACAAAGTGTCTGTTTAGGTAGGGGTGCACAAAAAAACTCATGACTCGAAACTTAGTTCGGAATCAATTCGTATTCAACTTGCTAATAACTTGAGTTGAAACTGACTCGAGTCAAAACTGACTCGAGTTAACTGACTCGGTTGATTTATGAGTCGAATCCAAGTTACCCCAACTCGGTTCGGAATCAACTCGGTTGGACTCACACCAAATCCTAATCCATATATTCCTAATTTTTGCGTCTCCAAACCTTATACCTGTTTCTCACAATATTTGGTAATTTGATAAATTATGCACTATTTCTTTTGTTTTGTTAATTTATTAGACTCTGTATTTTTTTGTTAGACTTTATCTGTTTGGTAATTTTTAATTATGTACTATTTTGGTATTTTCGTAATTTTTAATTATGTATTGGTCATTGTCTCATTATGTACTTTTTTAATTGTGTATTATTTTGGTAAACTATTAAATATTTTTTTGTTAGAATTAAATTAGATTGTCTCACTATGTACTATATTATTATGAGTCACGAGTCGACTCGCTTCGACTCGAGTTGCTCGCAAGTTGATTCCAAATTAGAGTTTTTGACTCGGAACTAGATTAGCAACTCGGACTCAACTCGGCTCATGAGTTTACGAGTTGAATCCCAGTTGTCCTAAACTCGGACTCAACTCGGCTCATGAGCAGCCCTACTGTTTACTAAGCAGGAAGAACTTTTCTACATACATATTTCAGATACATATCTCTGAAATGTACCGTGTAACATTATATCTGCGCCGAAAATAAACACAAAGCTACGTTGCATGAATACAAAGCTACGATTGCATGAATACGGATACGGGTATCGTATCGAATACAATACAGATACGGCGATATAATTCAACACAATACGGATATCGATACAGCAATACAATACGTATCAGATATGGACGACACAGGACCATATATGAATTATCGGCTAACATAAACGCAAAATAAAATCTGAATAGAGACCAACCACAAGTATTTTAATTATAGGGAACACCAAAGAAACATATAGTATTGTTTTTGAAACGGCTCACGCTTCTGATTGCATCAGATCAATTCGATATGATGCTTAGTTGTAGTCATTTGATTTACATAAAAATTCGTGTACATTTAATTCACACAAATCCTCAAACTGTCCGTGCCCATCTTGATGCAAATTCGCGTACATCAAACCAAATTTGTTACGATGCCCATTGGACCGTCCCTATTCCTTCAATTAATGCACCACCTCATTAATGCATACTTTCATTAATTGCAGTGATGTCTTTATATTATTATTTAATTCAGTTTGAAGTCTAGGAACCCATTAATGCATGCCGTTTTGAACCCTAATTAATGCACACGTTTGCATACAAGCACTGTTCCAATTAAGTTGAACTGGATTTAGATGGACACAATATATTCGCTATCACAGCGTGTAACTGCAGCGTAGAAAACAGAGTAAAACATTTCCATAACTAAAATATAAGTATCACTAATTATTTTTCGAGATAATCAACGAAGGTCTAGTCTTCGTTTTTCATTAACCATAATCTGTTACAGAATTTTTTGGGTTTCTGAGTAGAAACCGGTCTAGGAAAACAGAAAAATACAAAGTGAAACAAAAATAGAAACTAAAAGCAGAAAAAAGGAAAAAAAAAAAATCCTAATTGTAAAACTTACATGTCCAAATCGAATTCTCTATACTTCTCCCAATTCATTGTTTCTGTCTGGCGCCCGATAGAGTGGTAAAAACGTGTTGTGCCGTGCCGTACCGTGACTAACACGCCGTGACTTTGGTCTCGTACCGTTCCGTGCCGTGACTAAAAATGTCAAAGGTGGTCACGGCACGCGAGTCACGCCGTGCCTAAACGTGTCATGTCCCAATGTGCTGTGTCCAAACGTGACTAGTTACGTTTAAATATATTTTTCATAATTTAGATTAGTTTATTCAAGATTTACCATTTGATCAAGATCTAATGGTCCTAATTACACGTGATTCACATGACTACGTGACGTGCCGTAACGAAATCATTCACGTGACGTGTCGTGCCGTGCCAAATTTTCAAAAGATGGTTACGGAACGGCACGGTTACGGTATAGAACGGCATGACACACGAGAAGCAGAAATTAAATCCCTCGAAAGGTTCACTGTATTCAGTGATTTCCACATTCATCATCAGACGATTCACAGACTATCTACGAAAGAAGAAAGGAAGGTGCAATTCGATACGATTGCATCTTTCCCGCCAAATTACAAATTGCGAGATTGGCACCAACTCTCTTGTTTTCCTCACAACACCAATCCGGTATAAGGGGCTAATCCTGCACTGTACCGGTACCAATCCCTGCAACACTCCATAGGCTAACATGTTATTAGCAAATCCTTCTATTCGAAGAGAGTTGGTGCCTTCAACATTTGGTGTTAAATCAAATTACCCTGATACTAATCACTTAAGAACAAAATTAAGACCTAATCAATGATTTTATGACTACTTATTAGCAAATCCTTAACTAATTAAAGAATTTAGTTGAATTATTTAATACACAAAATTCAGGGGCTATTTGAATCAAGAGAAATTTAAAAGATTAATTGAAGCGTAGTGCAATAGTTCAATGATATGATAACATGATTTCGCTTCCCCACCAACAAGGGACCGACACGTGTACACACCAAGTATACAAAATTATAGACTACCCTCTAGAATTAGTAAGAGGTAAATTGAGCGCTTAGTTCATTAATTAATAAAATAATTGATTAGCATTAATGGCGATCTTCAAGTGGGCCTTGGTTGCATGTGAAGTGCATTAATGGCACCCCTTAATTAGTATGATTAACTTCCAAATTAACTACCACTCTCAGATAATTTATGTTATATTTAATTTGGAAGATGCAAAAAAACAGAGAATCTCAAGATCCCAAAGCATCTGCCCTCTTAAAACCATACACAAGTACAACACATCCTTCTTAGAGATACTCAAATTGAGAAATCTTTTATAGAATTCCTTCTAAATACGAGACTTTAAATAAAATTGGTCGCTAATTTAATGAATAATTTTATGTTTGACCTAATTAAGAGTCGTTGAAACCTCATTCATTGCCCTCACAAATTAAGAGACATGGCACAAATAATATATATTGCATTCATGGGGGTCCCCTCCTCGTTCAATTATTAATCAAGCAAACATGTGTAATTTTTCAAATTGTAATATCGAATCAGACAGAAACATTTACGTGTGGTTGACGTCGAACAGGTACTATGAGTTAAATACAAGCTCCAAATTTACGCCGTACTTATTGTACTACAGAAGATCCGGCGTTGGTAGTGAAAGAAGAAACATGACGGGTTCCTAATTGTTATCCTTCTTGATTTGTTCTGGAGAAGGCTTGGGTCCGATGCCCATCGGACTCAAATTTGGGTCAGATGGGTTTCGAGATCGTCCGATTCACTTTAAGATTCGTGCACACAAATTTTAAAACAGATGCGAAAGTTGCGGGCGCGAATTCTAAAGCAGATCGGACTGTGAGAGAACCCGTTGAACTCACTTTGGGTCCGATGCCCATCGGACCCAAATTTCTCCCGTTGTTCTGACGCTCAGAAGGTTTGAATGCAGTGCACACAACTAAAACCCATGTACCCTGTAAAACCAACCTGCCACAGAAACGTCTACAGGAGGGAAAGTACGGAAAACTACCCGCAAGTTAAAAGCTTGTCAAAATTCGTGTAATCGGAGAAAAAGAAATCAAGCGTCCGGACTCCGGCCGAAATTTTTTAGTTACTACAGTAAAAAATAAAAATTAAATGATTATCATCCGACTCAAGCTATTTTCAATCCTACCACCAACGCGGATTGGGTTGTTGGTGCTCTAACTGGATTAGCGCACTAAAATTGATGCAAAATTAGTGCTCAAACGGAGTGAAACGCACCGAAGAGCAATAAAAATTTCGGAACAGTTGGTGCGCCAACCCAGTCCGCACACCAACCCATTTTGGTGCACAAAATGAGTCCGTGTGAGTGGTAGGATTGGAAAAATCTCAGCAAGAGTGGTATTCATCTAATTTTGATTTTATGCTACGGTAACTAAAAAAATTTCGGTGACTCCAGACACTTCTGGACAGGGACCTTTTTTCTATTTTTCATAATTAAAAAAATCAATTACAGAAAAAGAGATTGATTATATATTTTTTTACAAATATCATAAGTACCGTACCAAATATTAATTTAAGTTTGGTATACCTTCTATCATCCTGCTGTACACAAGGCTACATAATTTTTTTTAAAAAGTAAAAGAAATGGGTGTACCAAAATTTTGATTTAGTACACTCCTTTTTTGAAAAAAAAAAAAAGAATTGGTACTATACAGAAGATCTCACATCTTTTGTGGTAAGATTTCAGTATGACTATGTTTTCACGTGAAAAGGGTTACCGAAACAAAGATTCGATACACCTCATTACTTACATTTTTCTTTTTAAAAAAATAATCAACCTCTCTTTTTGTATAATTATTTTTTTAATTACGGGAAATGAAAAAAAAAAAAAATCTCCGGACAGGGCACTAATTTGGAAACAAGGAGCTGTGTTGGATTATAACTTTACTAGGTATATATGTTTGTGAATTGTTGTATCTCAAATTAGGAAAAAGCTAGCTTGATCCGAGATCAGAAAGCATTTCCCTTTAAATTTGCTTCAATCCTGCACTGTCCGAATCGAACGAGTCAGATTCGTCTAACCTTTTATCGCAATTTTTAGCTACTACAACTTTGTAGACGGGTATGTAGCGATCTACATCTCAAAAGAAACAAGATTGAAAATCAAACTGCTATAAGATCGTGGGGAAGAAAGAGCAACGGATCAACTATTTTACGAGGACCATTCAGGAGCTGAAACGTGGCTAGTGGATCCAAGAACGGACGAATTCACATCACCTCATGTTACCGACGGACTGAGTACAATTGAAATGAATGGTCTAGGATTGTCATTTTAACTTGGCACGAACTCAAAGCACAATTAATACTGGCCCGGGTACCTGAGAGTAGAATGGAAAAAACGTGTCGTGCTATGACTAACATGCCGTGATTTTGGTCTCGTACTGTACCGTGCTGTGACTAAGTTAATTTTTTACGTGTCGTACCGTACCGTGACCAAAATGTCAAGGGGGTGGTCACGGCACGCAAATGGTCACGCCGTGCCTAAACGTGCCGTGACCATACGTGGCTCGCGTGACCATTTAATCATAATTTAGGTTAGTTTATTCAAGATTCACCATTAAATGAATATCTAATGGTCCTAATTATACGTGACTCGCGTGACTACGTGTCGAGCCGCCATGACTAAATTTTTCACGTGACGTGCCGTGCCGTACCAAAGTTTCAAAAAATAAGTACGGCACGTGAATGGTCACGGCATGTAACTGACACGCTTGCCGTGCCGTTCAGTGACAGAGGCGGAGGAGCCGTGCCAAGTTTCCCACTCTACCCGAGAGGATACGGATCCAGAACGGACACCTCCATATTGTGTGGGGCCCACCATATTAGGATGATTTTGTTACAGGGTCCAATGTGATGCCAGATAAACTGTGGTGCTTATTCAACAGCGTACAGTGTTGCCTCTTGTATATAGAGAGAATTCATACAGCGTGAGGTAACATAATATCTCTGTTTAAATTCGGACAGTCCAATTAGAATTTGCATGGATATTAAAGGAGTCTCGTGCATTCTACCGCGGGGTCAAATTGATTTGAATTCTGGACGGTCCGGATCTAAAAAAAAATGTATAGAATTAAGGTGTTCTTAAGTTCACCAAGTCTCTTTGGACTTGTTCGGTAAGCTATGAAATAGCAAGAGAATTGGGCCCTGTTCGGATGTATGGTTTTACGTAGGAATTCATACTTAATGAGGACTGTTTTTCTAAAGCTGTTCGGAGGTCCAGCAATTTTCTAATTTATTTCCAACTTTATTCCTATGATCACCCACCAAGCCAAATTCATGGGAAAAAAAAAATAATGTCTAAGTGAATAATTTTTTTCCAACTCCAACTTTCTCTTCTTCCACGTGGGAGGGTCCCATCTTCTCTCTCTTTTTCCTCAAACACAAACATGTGGCACATTCTATATATAAAGAGCTACACTTTATATTACTTCTCATTGTGGGACTAATGTTACTTATCTAAATATCCAGACCGAAATATATATATTTTACAGCATATTAGTCTAATATATAGGTGAAAAAAAATTCTACAAATTTTTGTGTACAACATTTAATTTTTTTACAATCTTTTTTGTAGAACATTTAATTATTTTTGGTATAATTTGTTTTGCACAACATTTAATTAATTTTTGTACATTTTTTTTTACAACGTTTAATTATTTTTGTACAATTTTTTAATTTTAAATATGTGAGAAATTTAAATAGAAATATTTATTTTTAAAATAAATTAAGCTTTTGCACAACTGATCTCAAGGTACGATCTAGATATATCATTTTATCACATATTTTAAATGTTTATTTGTTTATAAATATTTATATTTGTTATAAATGTTTATCAATATTTATATTTTATAAAATAATAATTATAAGTAATGTGATGTTATGTTATTATTTAATTTATAAAATAATAATAATAAAGAAAATTGTATTATTTATTTAATCTTATTTAATTGCATTATTTAATCTAGTTAATTAGTAATGTTATGTTATAAAATAATAATTAGTAAGTAATGTGATGTTATGTCATTATTTAATTAATTAATTTAATTGTATTATTGATACTTTATTAATAAAGAAAATTGTGTAATATCAAACATTTTGAAAAGAAAAATAGAATTTTCCACAATTAATCCCACTGTTCAACCGAACACTCATTTCAACACATTTCCATAATTAATCCTATGCATACCCGCACCCATGGGTTCCCGCTTTTTTAAAAGTGGGTTCCCATCTCCGTCAAATTTCATTCCGTGTAATCCCGTGACATCCGATTGTGTTTGGTAAACTCAATGATTGGAAATTGACCACTTTTCTTCTCTATTCCAATTGTGTTTGGTAATCTCATACCGATTGTGGGAAATTGACCACTTTTCTTCTCTATTCCAATTGTGTTTGGTAAACTCAATGATTGGAATAGTAAAAATAAATATTATTAAAATATAATAATAGTGGGAAATGACTCCTATGCCCTTGTTGAGTTTTGTTAATACACCAACGTGTTGAATGCTATTAATTGATTAGAATTTATATTAAGTAAAATGTTGAACACAAATTTAACAGATAAAATTATGAAATAAAAATAATATTATAATCACAAGTTTAACACAAGTTTTAGCATTTGTAGTCGTACCAACAGCGTACCAGCAGCTTAACAACCAAAATGTCTAGAAACAAATAAACAGTGGTTCAACATATATAACACATTCAAAAAGTAATATCTGACCCTTTTGAGAGTAATATCTGATTAAAACAGTAAAAAAGTAATATCTGACTTTCATAACACATCAAAAAACTGAAAGCACATAATATCTGACCCTTTTGAATATGCACTTTAACACACCAAAAAAATAGAACCAAAAACTGAAAGCACATAATGTAATTCCATAACTAATATCTGATTTTGTTTTTATAACACTTTGTCACTTACAAAATACAGTTTACACAATGATCATTGTTTATAACTAAAACGCAACAATTCAAAATGATGTTTATTGTTTGTTAGTCAACAAAAATCTAGTTTGACACTTAGATAAACTAACTTGATTACAAAATAATCTTAGAATAACAATCATTCATGTCCATGAGTAGTAGAAGTAAGAGGGAGATGGATGCATGTTTCAGAACAATTCAGATAGTTAAATAAATTCAAAAATAAAATAAATCAAGTTGAAAAATATTATTTCTCGTACACGATCCTAGTAATATTATTTCAACTTGATTTATTTTATTTATTAATTTATTTAACCCAAAAATTGAAACGAGAGATCAAATAAACTGCTAATAATCTGCCTTCAATTATTCTCAAAATTTATTCCAATACTTCTATACATAAAAAATAATCGTAGAAAAAAAATGCATCAAGAAAGAAATTGAATAAAGTTAACTTAAAATTAAATTAGCTACATTATTCTTCTTATGAAATATCAAACTGTGGTCGGCTTGATATTCCATATGGTGACAAGTTCAGAACCTTCGAGGTAACTCAAATTTTGAATTTGGATCCGGACTATTCGATTCGAACTGAACTAATTTAGTCCACAATTAAGGATATTTTAATATTCATGCCAAAGCAGATCCGACGATCCAGATCTAAATTCAAATTTTGAGTTACCTTACGCGATATGAATTCAGATTGCGACCTATTGAATATATTTGCTCTTGGAGTCTAGGGTTTATGAATACGTAATGATTGTTATTTCTAGCTAAGCGCCGCCGCAGCCTTGATTAGGCCGTTGGTTTAAGTATCCTGTACCGAGTAATTAATGAGGGAGACAGGCGCATTAAATGCTAAACAGTAGCCTGTCTAGAATAAACTATCACGAGGCCCTCGGTTGCTTTTCTTTATTTGTTCATGGCTTGACATCACGTGAGGTTCCTTTTCATAAATAGGGTGATTTCACCTTATCGGATTTATGTCTGATCAAGACAATCCGATCCATTATAGCTTTACTCTAAGCTGGTAATAAATGAAATTTGCTTAATTTGTACTAAGTAAAAGGCGGTTCAACCGTTCAATGCAGTAACTGACAGTGGAAATATAAATTAGCTTTGTTATGGCTTTTTATGATAATAAATTTTTATGTACTGAGATTATTATTGCAATTCTCTGTTCCCAGCGAGCCCATAAAACAATGGGATCCGAACCCGGTAAGGGGAAGCTCATTGAAACCAACTTGCTGTTTAATTTAATCATGAATTTGAGTTTAATGCAAGCATTAATTGCAAGTACAATTAATGCGCCTCATGCTTAATATAAAATTTAGCCCCAAGCTGAGCTGATTAACAAGGCATCATCAACTTCTATAAATACTCACCGAGTTAAGGACCACATACTCCATCAATTGAAATATTATAAACCCTAAGAAACAAGGAGCTTGCTCTTCTCTCTTCTTGATCCTAATTTCTCATTGTAGCAAAGATAACTATAGATTACCAAATGGCTCTAAGTTTACCTTCTTTTGACGTTATAAACCCCCAGTTCCACCAAGGTTTTCTTCTTGAAGAAAATCATCAAGTTTTCGATTCGTACTACGACACAATTCCTCCTGCATTTTTCTCATTTGAATCCAGTGATGGTCACAACTTGCGTCCATCAATGCTTGGTTTCGACCAAACTGATCAGATTCTTGTACCTTACTACAATTCTAGCCATAAGAAAGAAACAGAATGTGACACACTGTTTAGTACATTCCATCAAAATTATCTCAGCAATTCTACAATTGGTGGAGTTGGAGATAACATTTACAGCAAGGATGAACAAGTTTTGTTCTCGTACCCGATAAATAACCGAGCAGGTTATATTCAAGAGAATTCCAAGCAAGACAGAATTCCACGAAAGCGCCACATTGAGGTACTTAATTTTTGATAAGCTATTACTAATTTGTAATTTTCTTACTCCTAATTCTATTTGTTTATTTTAATAAAAAAAATTAAGAACTTCAATTAGAAAATCTAATAGTAATTTTTCAGGGGGGAGAAGTGCAAATTTCAAAGAAACAATGTGGAATACACAGAAAGACAGAAGCAACGGTAAACAGCCCATCAAAAGACACTCAAAGCCTCGCTGCAAAGGTATTGTTTGCTGCCAATTTTGACCTCATTTGTACATCTATTGCCCAATTTTCATTTCTTAATGATTTTAAATTGATTTAATTTTTCCAACTGTAGAACCGGAGGGAGAGAATTAGTGAGCGCCTCAGAGTGCTGCAAGAACTCATCCCAAATGGAACAAAGGTTTGTTTGAATTTGAACTAAAACCAACTAAAAATCTAAAATTATTTACAAGTGATTCCAATATTTTGTTGGACATAATTCTGATGATTTTTTGGTTGTTCTTTTGATAGGTTGACTTGGTTACTATGCTAGAGAAGGCTATTAGTTATGTCAAGTTTCTCCAATTACAAGTCAAGGTAGTTTTACAAATAAACATTTTTGTACTTTCCATACTATCTTTTTATGAAATGAAAATTATCATACTATCAATTTTGTTAATATTTTTAATTAATTAATATTGTAAAACATGTACAGGTCTTTGAAACTGATGAGTTTTGGCCTGCCCAAGGAAGAAATGCACCAGATATTTCTCAAGTTGAGGAGGCAATAGATGCAATTTTATCTTCCTGCCGTAAGAATGGCAACTCTAAACCGTGACAAAAACCAAACTAAAATTTAATTATAAGTGTACGTACCAAAGGGACTAGAACAAAAAAATTGTGTCCCATCCATTTTACATATTAATTATTTCCTTTTTGATTTTTTTTTCTTTTGGTGGGGTGGGGTCATTTTTCTGGCCTTGTAGAGAGATGTAGTTATTTTTTGTCTCTTAACTTTGTAATCTCTGAGGAAAAAATAAATCATTTTGCTATCTATCTTTGAGAAAAAAATTGAAACTGTTATTGAAGGTGTGCATCGTTATTTTTTGCTGAATCTATAATGCAACGATTAAAAAAAAAAAAAAAAACTCCCTTTTATTAATTAATTTGTATGTCTCGGCTGACATCTGACATCCTTCTCTCTTTTTATTGGATTTTCTCTAGATATTCTGTTATGCCGATTTTATGGTCTATTTTATTGCCCGTAGAAAGCAAAGTATGAACGGGTAAAACAAATTCGTTAGCCAAACTATAGATGAATTATTCACAGAAAAACCAGAAAATATCAGAGAGAGATGATGGGCCCCGCTGTGCTGGCCAGGTTTGAATTTTGTTTCTGCATTCATGTGGCTTTCCGTATTGAAGCGCTTAATTTTGTAGTAGTTGGCACGCCACACGAAATATTATACAGATATCGATGCAGAAACTCAAATCTCACAACTTTACTCATGGTTTGTTTTTTTTCCTTTTGGGTGTTTAGTTGTTTACCTTCAATCATGTTTTGTATATTAATTTTTGTGAGGTTTTTAAAATAAGAAACATTCTTGGAAATAGACGAATATATTTTTCCGGCAGCGTAACCCGAATTCACATCCTCCCAGGTACCTGAAAAGGGAATCTTTTACAATTACTAGATCTGGACCGTTCTTTTTAACTTGGCACGCATCTCAAAGCCCAACAATACTGCCCCGTGCATTAGCCCGAATCCCAAACCGGCTGAGAGTTAATCTCAAACCGTAAATAGCTCACTGTAAAAGATTCCCTTTTCAGGTACCTGGGAGGATATGGATTCAGCGTAACCCTCCATTGCAAATTTTATTTTGAATCAATTAATTCTACATTGCTCGTTTCATTTTTACTAATTAATTGAACGAGTCTTTAGCAAGGGATCACATCTAAGATGGGAAGAATTTTTGTTTGTAACTTTGTACTGCTAAGAAAGAAAAAGTGATTCATTGCGCGCTCATATCCAAGTCAGAATATTTGATGTTATTAACATTGATGCATTAAAATGTGAACGACCAACAGCCCATCATCAAGTTTAATTAGTCATGTCATAATTAGAAATTGAATTAAGCCCAAAAATATCTGAGGACTTAATTCTGGCTCAGGCCTTTAAGTTTGGACCGTGTTTAATTTTGACAATCCAGATCCAAGCTAATCCGTCTAATTTATTAGAAAAGACTTTTGATTTATATATTATGGGCTCTCCAACAATTAGCATATAGGATTGACAAAATAACTCGTAACTCATTCAAGATCGAAAAAGAATTGTAATTAGCTTTTGTTCTAGTGATAAAGACACATAGCTCTTATGTAGGAGGGCATGAGTTCAAAACCCACAAAATAGGGATATCATTTTTAATATAAACAAGGGTTTGAAGATATAAACAAGGGTTTGAAGAAAGCTGATAGTCTAGACCTCCACCTTTCATTTCAAAAAATTAGTTTGTTCGATTCAAGTTCGTTTTCTCCACCTTTCATTTCAAATAAATTAGTTTGTTCGATTCAAATTCGTTTTAGCATGAATAGAGTTCAAGTTTACTTAACTTATTGCAAGAATAAGATAAAGTTTTTCCTAATTGTTTTACTATCTCTGTTTGTAGACACAAAAGATGATGGAACTTGTTGCAAAAAAAAAACCTTTTTCCAATTCGTGATCTATGTTTGGCTCATAGCGCTAAATTGGTAAGAAATATTTAACTTTTTTTTTAAGGTTAATTATCTGGCAAACAGCCAGCTAACAATATATTAATATAAAAAAGAGTTATTTACATAGAGACCCTATATTTCTAATTTTACATCAAATGTTAAACAAATTAAGCACACAGTAATTAAGGCAGCGTAACAACGTGCATGGTTACCAGAGTAAAGCTAACAATATATTACTAGTACTTGACTTATGTGTAGCTCACAACACAAACGAGCTGGTTCGGCTCGGCTCGTGATTGACTCTGCTCAAATTATGGTCAACTTGGTCTGATATGGACTCGAGTTCATATTTACCTAGCTCTGTTCGACTCAAGACTCAAGCCGAGTTCATATTAGGATCCCACAAAGGATCATTAAGCCCCGCATACTATAAACGATTAAACAGTGTTAAAATGTTCACATTCACGAGCACTTTTCTTGCAACTGACAGCTAGCGGTCCCCATATAGTAAATGAAGTCATCAATTTAGGTCTGACATAAACGCTCACGAGTGTGCATTTGTAGATCGAGTCGTTGTGTTGAGGATGCTAATTTAGTTCTAGGTCTAAAAAATAATGTACAAGGTGTTTATAAGCTGGTTTGATATCATATATATATAATTGAAACCAACCCTAGAACTTGTTTTTCTTTTCAGAATTAGATATACTGCTATTATTTATTTTTCAATTTGTTAGTTCCAAGATCTTCGGTTGGAGAGAAAGCTCAGCATCTGAAGTTATGTTTCGTTTTAGTTAAAACCTGATAATTAAATTTCAACTTCCTGTCATGTTCCACTAACCAGAAATTTTTATTTATACCATAATAAAAAAAAAATAAACCAAAACACCATATTTGGTCAGAATTCTAAAAATACCCAGGCTGTCAAACGTCTCTGCGGCCTCAAAGACTGGAGGCCGCCAATTGGCCTTGCGGCCCCTGTCTAGGAGCTTCCAAATGAAATAGCGGCCCCATTTTTTTTTTTACAGAAGTTTTATTAACTAAAAAACAAAAAACTTTGTTCTCTGGTTCGTTCATAAATGTTTATTGTTCTCTATGCCATTCAAAACAAAACAACCATTTTTATTGTTCTCTGTGCCGTTCAAAAAAAAAGAAAAAAAAATGGGGCTGCTATTTCATTTGGAGGCCCCTAGACAGGGGCCGCAGGGCCAATTGGCGGCCTGAGTGAATTTCAAATTCTGATCAAACAGGAGTGTTTTGGTTTATTTTTTTTTTTAATATGGTAGAACTAAAAATTTCGATCCACTAGCTAACTGCCCTTATGAAACATAAAAATAAAAAAAAAAAAAAAAAAAAAAACAGGTACATACATTTGTTCTGTTTTGTAAAGTTGTCTTAATTCTTCTTTCCGTTGTTTATATTAGCAAGGTAATCCATGTGCCCGCCAATTAATGTTTTTGAGCTTACTAAATTAAATAAAGCTAACTTATCAAGTACAATCCAGAGTACATCTACAAGGCTAAATGCTACTGGCGTTCACGTACAATCAAGATTTAAAAAAAAAAAGGGACAAAGATTATAATGAGGTTGTTATTACAGTCAAGATAAAAAGAAAAGGAGAAAGATTATAATGAGGTCGTTTATTCCTTTATTTATTAACTCAAAACTTCCTATCTATATGCCTAAGTTTCATATTATCCTTGCATCAAGATGATGCAGTATTATTTATTCCTTTGTTGGTTTGTTTATTATTCCAATTTTTCAAGTTTCGCTCTTCTCAGGGCTACAACTTCTTTCTTTGTTAGAAGATAAAATTGCATCAAGAGCCTCTTTAACTTGAGAAATATCAGGTGCTGTCCCTCCTTGTTCTGGCCAAAACTCATCTGTTGCTAGTACCTATTTGCAAATTTAACATAAACATTTAGTCCAAAAATTAATATCATTTTAGCAATTATATACATTTCTAGCTAAAAAACTATTCCTACAAACAGTTAATTACTAATAAGTAAATAATGTTCAATATTATATATATATCATGCATGCTACGTACCTTGACTTGCAATTGGAGAAATTTCACATAGCTGATGGCCTTTTCTAACATTGTCACCAAGTCAACCTGCAATGAAATTGGAGGAATAAGTATCAACAAAATTGTATATATTAATTTTGAATAGTAGATTAATTTATGAAAGGTAATGGAATAACTTCAATAATTTTTGCTTCCTTCAAACCAGCCTATAAATTTTATCATGGATATAAGGTTAGTTTAATTAACATGAGATGGAAGAGGAGGTACCTTTGTCCCATTAGGAACAAGCTCTTGAAGAACTTTAAGGCGCTCGCTGATTCGCTCCCTTCGGATCTAAAAATTACATAATTTAAACATGCATGGATCAATAAACCTGGCATGCTGCATTTGCTCGCTCTCTCTTGCCACGGGGAGAAATCTTTCATTAAAATAAAATCAAAGTATGCTTCTCATGTAAGATGGACAACTGAACAAGAAGTTTATATCAAGAAATGGTAGAGGGGGAAAAAAAAAAAAAGCAAACTGTTTAGGATACCTTGGCAGCATGGCTCTGAGGGTCCTTTGATGGACTAAGCGCTTTTGATGGACTAAGAGCCTTTACTTTTGTTGGGCTAAGAGACTTTGCCTTTGTCTTCCTTTCAATTCCACATTGCTTCTTTGACATTTGCATTTCCACTCCCTGAAAATGAGAATAATTAATGGAGTTCAAATTAATATGAGTAAATTGTGTAGAATTAATTAGCACAATTCTTAGTTCAAGATAAGAACCATTAATACCTCGTAAGAACGCTTTCGGGATAATTTCTCTTGCTTTAGGCTTTCTTGAACATAATCGATGTGACTCGAGCTTGGGTAGGGGAACACAAACCGTCCATTTTCACCATTCCTCTTTTCTCCAATTGCACCATTGATCAAACTGCACCCATTCATCATCTCAATACCATGTTGATATTTACTAACATGGTTATTTTGATCCAGTGCATCGATCCATAGGTCGCAATCATCCTCCTGCTGGTTGAAATCAAGGAAGGATGAGCTCGAATAAGCGCAATTATTGGGTGTGGAGGCAATATTGACGCCGGCATAAGAATGATCGAATATTGAACCAGAAAGGAGAGAGGAAAATGCCATGTCATCTCTGTTATCTAAAAATGAATCATAGAAGTGATCACCATTATAGTTAAATGGTTCAAGAGGTGGAGAATTAAGGGCCATCTTAGTTTTTACAAGTCTAGAGTGAGATAGTAGGAGAAAGAAAAGAGATGTGAGGTTTCTATGGGTTTATGTCTGATAGTTTCAAGAGATGCATGGAGTGATGCCATCATTTGCTGTATATATATATGAGATTGCTTATGGTCCCGGTTTACACAGATATATCCACATGGCCATGGGCAAGTATTATAATAGGTTGATGAGGAGTTTAAAACCCTAGAATTTAATGATTGGTATAATTAAAAGGGGTTGGTGGCTCTGAATTAATGAATAGAAGGCAGACAATTACAAACAAAGAAGTGAAGGCTTCGATTGAATTCTAGGCAAGTATACTGTTGGGTACGAATTTGATATCTTATCGGATCTTTTTCGGGTTCTACTTTATAATATGTCAATTACTATATATTTAGAACTCACGAAAGTTTCTACATTTTCATAGTGATATTTATGTTTTTTCATATTTTTCAAAATAATATTGTTTCAAATAATTTTTATTAATATATAATTCCCCTTTTCAATTTGTCTCACTACTTACTTGTCTTCCACATTGAAGAAAAGGCACAAATATATTTATACTCAAAATGAAAATGTTCATCTTATTTCATAATAAAACCATACAGCTTTGATGTAGACCCAATTGATCCGACCCGAACCAATTAAATCCGACCCGACTCGTAACAGTGACATAAGAGAACAGGAACCTAAAGAGCCGCCGTATCATTCGGAGTTTCCCACGCTCGTTTGAGATTCCATATCTTTTCCAACACCGGTCGACACAGCACTCTCTCTCTCTCTCTCTCTCTCTCTCTACAGTTTTTCTTCCATCCCCAGTTTTATAAAGATAACACAAGTATCTTCATCTTGAAATAAATCCCATAACTATATATGCTTAAGATCTAAATGCATATGTTAAAAATATTGCTTGAGTGCATGTTTTCGTAACCTTTTTTCAAAAAAGTGAAATTGTCATACTTTATTAGAATAGAATCCAAATCTCATAAATGAAAATAAAAAAAATTATAATCTAACCTAACATAATGATAAAAAAACATCTCGTTCACTACCAAGTCTCAAAAAAAAAAAACATATTTTATAACTTAATTTAGATGCATATATGTTTACATTACTTAAGAAAATTATGTTTACAAATATGCATTCAGGAGTGACTATATAAACTAATAAATATGCAATTTATCTCAAAATAGAAATATATACAGTTCTCTACAAAATGGGGGATAGAAAGGAAAATATTAGTGCCTCACGTGGATGGGGACAGCATGGGGAGATTAAAGAAAGATTATAATTTCCTCGTGAAAGGTTTAATTCTAGACAAGCCACTCTAAACAGGAATGAGATCTGCTGCGATCTGAGTATTGAGCACAGTAACCCTGCAATTCTTGCTTTTCCAAATCCAGCCGTCCAACTTTTTAGTGCATGCATCTCAAAACAGTTGGTTTTTCTGTGCACACATCTCGAAACAATTCGACAGCTGGATTTGGAAAAACAGGAATTGCAGAGTACTGTTCACAGTACCCGGATCGCAGCAGATTCTCACCCCTCTAAACAATTAATGCTCTTGTCTACTATATATAATCAAGTGAGGTAATCAACCGACCAAATCATCCCTAGACTTTAGTACGGACACCAGATTATGCCACATCATCAGAATCATATGTAATGAACTAACAAGATGTAGGTATCTTTCTCAAAATAAAACAAGATGTAGGTATCTCATATCTGAGGTATGACAAGAGAGAGATATGTGTACCTCATATATGCTTCGCATATTCCAAATTCTCACTCAATTATATAGGGGTGAAAATGGTATGGATAATATCCGATTTGTATTCAATTCGTATTTGAAAAATTAGATGTGAATATACGATATCCGAATATCCGTGTGGATATGAATACTGATATGATTTTACGTTAATTCAATTATACGTATCTGAATAGTAGATATATATCATATATTTTAATATATATTATGAAAAAATATTGTTATTCACCATTAAAATTAGATAAATAATATGAACTTTGGTATTTTTAATATTATTTTAATAAATATCCGATCCGTATCCGTATCTGTATCCGGCTGATATCCGATCTGTATCCGTATCAAGAAAATTAGAAAGAGATATGAATATGGTTTTACCGCTATCCACTTCGTATTTGCTCTGTTTTCACCCATATATATATTATGAAAAATTGTTCACTTTGATCTGATGAGTTATATATATTGTTTTCATGCATGTACTTATATTATGAAAATTACACCCTGTATTCCATTTTTAGTTATCTGAACAAATTTTGGATACATTCTGACAGCGCCGCCGAGTGAAATACTTAATTACGAAAACTATATATGTTAATTTGAAAATGAAAAATACTTATACCATGCTACTTTAAACGACAACAATATAACTCTTTTTCAATAATATATAGTGAATTTTATCTCTTTGTTCTGTTATATATTAAAGGATTGATTTAACAGATATCGGTGCAATTTCTTTGGTGATGCATGATTGATCCAAGTGATGAACGCTAGATATCACCTTATTACCATTCTGATTTTAATTGGTTCACTCTATTTTATTGTTTATGTTCCTACTTCCATTCTTCTTTATTTATTTTCCTTTTAAATACTTAATTTATTTTCTAACTGTAAAACAGAACAGAATTAGAAAAGTAGCTAAATTTTTAATCCATATCTCTACAATCACAAAGTAAAATTCTAACCAAAAAGTTACAACTACGTACAGTATATATTTAATATTTATATTTTATGAGGTGAACTGAACTATATAAATACTTTTAAAAATTAAAAATAATAAAGGATAAAATTTATAATTATATTTATGAGGTGGCTTAGCCACCTTGACCTAGATCCATCCCTAACTGTAAATGCAATATTACCGAGAACGTACGACACGACGTGATAAAAAAAATAAATCTGATTATCCTATCAAGAGATTAAGATAGAAGTTGTAGATAACAAGTAATAAAACACATATTGACCTCAGTTAAAGCCAACCATCCAATTCATGCAAACGTGTGCATTAATTTGCACTTATTAGAGAGGCCTACATTAATGAGGCTCCAATTTTTCAACCTTGACTAATCTTATAAAATTATTGCAATTAATGGGGGATGCCTCTGTAACTCTTAACCAAGATAGAATTCATGTTTCTCATTGGGAAATCACCACCTTATCTCTTGTGATCATCTCTAACCAATCAAACGGTCCACAATGCTAAAAACCCTAATTATTTATGCGTCTTGCTCGTGTGCTTTGTCTGATATCTTCCAATCTTGATTCAGAGATATTTACTTTATTATCAATTTGATGTTAACATAATTATTTAACTCCGTTAAGTAGCAAAGAATTTGTTCTGCCCCATGGTTATAAACGGGATCCTATGCAAGGTTTTTAAAGGTAATAATTTGTACTTTTGTAGTCACTCTAAGAATATGTGTTGTTGTAGAATTGGGCATTGTAATTAGCGAATGCATTGGGATTGTTTCCTCTCTACTTTATTTGGGAAAGTGTGTTTTTCCCATAATGTAATTTTGTATTCTGTTATTTGATGTGATAATGTATTTTACAATTTCAAAAGAGTGAGGTTAATTATGTTACTTTGCAAAGCGTGGATCGACTTGAGTCATGGATCTATATTTTTATTTTTAAAATCTAAAATCTAAATAGTTGATATGAATTGTTCAATATGATCTTCATATGAAAACGTACTTGGAGACCAAATTTTAGAATTTTTTTTAGAATTTTTTTACTATTTTTAAGGTAAGTAGAGAATTGATCAACGTCAAAATGACAGTGAATTACGTAGAATTTTGGCTTAAGTTTTGTCTTAATATCTCATATTTATGTTTATTTAATTAGAGAAAAAGGTTATTGTTGCTCTTCTTTATGTTCTAGTGCAGGAAACATGTTTTGGAGCTATTTTACATCATTTGGAGCAAGAATCAGGTCAATCGGATAAACGCAGCTCATCGACTAAGGCTCTGGTACGGCCCGTATTGCCTAATACGGACCAGAGCCCAGTACGGACCGGAGATGGCACAATACGCATTAAGTCCCTCAGCAACACAGTCCCAATACGAACCGTATCAGCCAATACGGTCCGTATCCGAGGCACCCTTTGGTAAATAACTGCGCCAGCTGTATCCAAATCAGATTACTTGGACTCCACTCATCTCCAGGCGCCCCCTCACTCCTATATAAGCCCTCTGGACTGAAGAGAAAGACATCTTTATAACATTTGGTGTTTTATTTTATTGAGTGAGAAGAGAGGAGTGTGTTGAGGCTAGTTAGGAAGCGATACTTGTTTGTGTCTTCTTTGAGTCTTTTTGTAAACATGCCGTTTAGCGGCTAAGTTTAGATTCTTATGGCTAGGCAGTAAACCTTGTTACTCATGATGCTTTGATATATATACTTTTATGTTTATGTAGTCTTTATTGATTTAATTGCTTTTGCATTTTATGTTCTTCTTACTTGGTTTCGATGATCTAATTTAATCCGTCATGGTAAGTGGCAGTGCCTTG
Organism: Carex myosuroides; assembly: GCA_028015225.1. Lineage (NCBI taxonomy): Eukaryota > Viridiplantae > Streptophyta > Magnoliopsida > Poales > Cyperaceae > Carex > Carex myosuroides. The sequence goes on from CM051474.1 coordinate 10,569,441, forward strand.
AAGGTAAGTAGAATTATGATGGACGAGTCAAGAACAAGGAGAAATATTAGACTAGTGTGAAGAAATAACCACTAGTTGGAACAAAGAATTGCATGTGAGGGAGTTCCGGCATTTGCGCATCTGTGGATGAAACATCGCAGTGTCTTTATAGTAACCTCCGTGGGAGTTCCGGCATTTGCGTAAGAAACTCGCAGTGTCTTTATAGTAACCCCCTTACAACAATTGAAAACCAGCATCAAATAAAGTCGAGTATCAAAGCTGATTGAAGTAACAACAGTGTGCCAAAACCCTAGGAATTCACATCTCTATCTTTATTTTGCTTAGTTTTAATATTCGCCAAATTTACATTAATCACAACTACAACTCTTGATTTTCAGATTTCATCTAGCCTTTCGAAAGGTTGTAATTCAATTGCTCAAGACCTTAAACCAATATTCCCTGTGGATTGACCTCAATTATACTACTCGATAGGATTGTGCGCTTGTGATCCGACCCGATAGCAAACCGAGTTATAAATATTAAAAGTAACAGTCGCGTTTTGCGAGATCAAAAAACACTATTTTCGGATGGTTTAGAATTTTAGATCATGTTATTTAATCTACTTATTTAAAAAATATATAAATTTTAGTCTTATGAGATAATGTTAATCAGTTTTGATGGATTGTTTGAACTTTAAAAACAAAAAATGTAAATTCATAGTACGGTCAACTCGTGTTTTGCAAAGTAACATAGCCTAACTCATTTCATTTCAAAATATAGGCGACAGGTTTATAAAAAAATACATGAGACCTTCGGTGGTCCAAATTTTATATTTTTTAGAATTTTTTAGATGAGATCAAATTTTATATGAGACCAATTTTTTTTTACATGAGATCAAATTTTATATTTTTTAGAACTTTTTTACTATTTTTCTACATAGGTACAATATCACTTTTTCGGATGGTCCAAAATTTCCTTAAAACAGCGATTTTGTACCTATACGAAAATAGTAAAAAAAATTCTAAAAAATATAAAAATTTGGTCTCTAAGCATATTTTATTATGAAGATCATGTTGAGCGATTCGGATAGACTGTTCGGACTTTGAAAACAGAGATAAAGGATGTGGAGCATATTGGAGCACAAAATCATGGTGCATTTGAACCCTGCTCTCTCTCTTTCTCTCTCTCTTTATATATATATATATATATATATATATATGAGCAGGGTTCAAATGCACCATAATTTTTGTGCTCCAATATGCTCCACATTCTTTATCTCTATTTTTAAAGTCCGAACCGTTCAACATGATCTTCATAATAAAATATGTTTGGAGACCAAATTTTATATTTTTTAGAATTTGTTTACTATTTTTTTAGATAGGTACAATATCACTTTATCGGATAGTCCAAAATCTTCTTAAAAAGGTGATTTTGTACATATCTAAAAAATAGTAAAAAAATTCTAAAAAATATAAAATTTGGTATCCAAGCATAATTTATTATGAAGATCATGTTGAGCGGTTCAGATCGACTGTTTGGACTTTGAAAATGGAGATAAAGGATGTGGAGTATATTGGAGCACAAAACTAATGGTGCATTTGGACCCTCCTCTATATATATATATATATATATATATATATATATATATATATATAGGAAATTGCTAATATGTTATGCATAGCATAGAGGGCCTCCGTGCTACGGCTCAATATTTGAGTTTTCAAAATCCTAACGGTCGATCCGAACCGTTCAACATGATCTCCATATGAATATGTACTTGCAAACCAAATTTTATATTTTTTAGAATTTTTTTACTATTTTTTTAGATAGGTAGAAAATCACTTGATCTGAAAATTCTGTACCATTCAGATCAAGTGTTTTTCTACTTATCTAAAAAAATAGTAAAAAATTCTAAAAAATGTAAAATTGGGTTTGCAAGTACATATTCATATGGAGATCATGTTGAACGGTTCGGATCGACCGTTAGGATTTTGAAAACTCAAATATTGAGCCGTAGAACGGAGGCCCTCTATGCTATGCATAGCACCGTAGCCAACTCCTATATATATATATATATATATATATATATATATATATATGAGGTTGGCTAATATAAAAACATTTGTTCCAGAGCCGTGGTACAACCTATTGGTTTTCCGATTTTCAAAGTCCAAACGATCGATCCAAACATTAGATGTGATATCTATATTGAAATGTGCTTGGAGACTAAATTTTACATATTTTTTTTAGTTTGTTTACTATTTATTAAGCCAGTTTTAAAATCGCTGATTTTAATAAATAGTAAAAAAAATTTGGATCATTGAAAACAGCGATTTTAAAACTGACTTAATAAATAGTAAAAAAATTCCAAAAAATGTAAAATTTGGTCTCCAAGCACATTTTAATATAGATTGAATGTTGAACAGTTTGGATCGACTGTTTGAACTTTGAAAATGTGAAAACCGAAATATTTGTTTCAGGACCTAGGAACAAACGTTTTGATATTAGCCAACCTATATATATATATATAAAGAGAGAGAGAGAGAGAGAGAGAGAGAGAGGTTGGCTAATATCAAAATGTTTGTTCCGGAACCGTAGTGCAACCAATTGGTTTTTCGATTTTTAAAGTTCAAACGGTCGATCCGAACCATTAGATGTGATCTCTATATTAAAATGTGTTTGGAGACAAATTTTACATTTTTTGGAATTTTTTTACTATTTATTATTTATTAAGCCAGTTTTAAAATCGCTGATTTTAATAAACAGTGAAAAATTTCTGGATCATTAAAAATAGCGATTTTAAAACTAGCTTGATAAATAGTGAAAAATTCCAAAAAATATAAAATTTAGTCTCCAAACACATCATAATATAGATTAAATGTTGAACAGTTTGGATCAACTGTTTGGACTTCGAAAATGTAAAAATCGAAGTGTTTGTTCCACGGTCTAGGAACAAACATTATAATATTAGCCACTCACTATATATATCGAATATTCAATGGAACACTTTGTTTGTAGCGATATAAACTTTTTAACCATTGTTCTATACGATCATGGAAAGGTGTATTAATATTCAACAACGAATTATAAATATAAAATAACATTTGAGCATGTGCATCTCAATTACATACTGATTAAAATTATTGATGTAACAATCACAGTGTCAACAAAAGTATGATTGGGCAAGTTAACTTATTCAACAATAGATTCCCAGGCCAGGCCTTCCATTTCATTTTCGGTAATTAAAATTGTCCCGTATCAATTCTAATTAAATTTCAAGGTCTATTACAAAATGCAAAAATAATATATATTAAAATATTAAATAAATCTCACAGACTCATTTTTGGAACAAAAAAAAAATAGATGATTTGACATCATTGAAAAAAAACTAGTGAAGTTACTATTGTGCAGAAAAGATCATAAAATTGCAGAATACACATAATCTAGAATAGTAAGTTTAAAAAGGATATACGTCCTTGTTTGACCCTTAAAAAAAAAACAAAAAAAAATTCAAGATATAGGAATAAAAAAAAAGATGAAATAGGCTAAAATAAAATAAAAAATAAAAAAGAGAAAATGATTGAAATAATAAAAAAGATGGCGTTGCTTAGTTATTTTTTATTTTATTAAAGCTGCTGCCTAAAAAAGGAAATATGCATGATATAACCAAATCGGGGCTGCTGCTGGCCGAATACTCAAATGCTTAAATGGCCGAACTTGTTTAATAGGCCGAAATAATTAAATATGGTATATCGGCTCAAATAGCCTAATGCAATTTAATAGGCCCAAAAGAATGAAGATGCTCTAGAATATGCTCTAGATATTTTTGTTCCCATGGACACATGTCACACTACCAATGAAGATGTCAAAATAGGAGGGATGAAGATACTCTAGAATATGCTCTAGATATTTTTGCTTCCATGGACACATGTCACATGACCAATGAAGATGCCAAGATGCCAAGAATATTCCCTTCAAGCTTGAGGGATAAGCATGACTACTTTGATGCATCTAAACCTTTGGATGAGAGTTAATACAAAGGAGTGGTGGGGATCATGCCAACAAGGCTCCTCTAAACCCTAGGCTCTACCCCTTGCCTAGCCTATATAAACCCCTCATTTTTTGAAGATGAAGAGAAGACACCACAAGGAGGCAATACACAAAAGAAGAACACAATATATACAACCCACACAAAACACAACATACACAACATATACAACACACACAACACAAACCTCACAAGACCGAAACCCTCTTCCTCCTCTACCAAAAATCAAAATAGAAATAGGTAGAGATTTTGCAATGTAGAAGCTTAATAGAGCTTGTTTTCATGTATATTAATCATGAATCAATGAAAGAATATTCTTTGTTTATAGTTTCTTATATTATATCTCCTCTCCTCTCTTCTTTTCTTTACATACTTAGAGCTTCCTTCATTTTATATTTTTTTTTCTTTATTTTATTTCGAACTTTTGTGAAAATGCAAAATGAGAAAGCTTCATGATGTTTTAAGCTTATTTTATAAACAAAGCATGAAGTTTAATGATCATCAAACAAAAAAATAATATATGCATGAATATATTAAATAAAAGAAAAATCCTTTCTTTTCTCTTTTCTTTTCTTTCTTTTTCTAAACACCTTTAATTCCTTCTAAAAATGGTTAGATAATGGATATATGAGGGTTGAGCCATGAGGTCTCCCCCCATATGGAAATTATATTAATTATTTTATGAAGAAATTAAAAGGTAATAAAGTGACAACAAAAAAATTAAACATACAAGAGTTAATAGGGTTGAGCCATGAGGTCTCCTCTATTATTCTCTCAAGCCAAAGATCCAAAGGGCCTATTTGTGCAAAGAATCTAATTTGGTCAATAATTGATGCATTTATATGCATAAATATTGGCAAAATTAGAAACTATGTGTAAATAGTGAGAAATGGAGGTTCAAAATGTAAATAGACAATAGCTATGGCTATTTCATGTCATTTACATCTTTAAACCTATGATATCTCAATGATATGTCATTTGATCATGATTTCAACAAAAACTAAGGGTCTTCTTGCAAAAATCATACTTTGACATCCTTTTGATATTTAAAACCTTTTGATTAAATAAACTTTTGAAACTTTGATCTTCTCTCTTTTGTTTCTGGTATGGTACCAAACCAAACTTAGCAACAAAGCACCATGCAAATGCCATTGATACAAAGAAAATCCTCAAAACGGTGAAATTGACCTGTTCTGGTAAAACAGCCAGTGCAGACTGGTACGAGGACCAAAATGAAAAACAAACTATACAGTCAGATAGAGGACTTCAAAACACACAATTTAGACTCAAATTTTACATTTATAGCACTTTTATACGATTTACTAGCTATTTTGAAAGTTGACTTTCTAAAAACAAAAAAACTGATAAATAAGCTTGCTGTCCCAGAATATGCCTCCTACAAAATCACAAATTAAAAATAGATTTAGGCCTTCTAAATTCTTGAAACTTTTTGAGGATATAGATTGTGCTTTCCTAAAAATTTTGGTATCAAGAATACTCAAATCGGAGTTGTAGTCTATCTTGCACAAATTTTACAAAAATGCTTGTCAGCAAACAAAACTGGTACTAGACTGAAATGACCCTCTCTGGTAAAATGACCAATCTAGACCAGTACAAGGGCAAGAATGCAAAATGGACTGCACCAATATGTAAATAACTTCAAAACACACAAGATTGACGCAAATTTCATATTATTTGAATTTTATTTCGATTTAATATGGATTTTCGAAGTTCATTTTTAAAAACAGAAAAATCAGCAAAGACACCTGCTGGTAAAATGAACAGTACAGATCGGCTAAAAATCCAAATCAAATAACAAACATCATGATTAAATAAAAGACTTCAAAATATATAAAATAGACATAAATCTCATATTTTTCTGATTTTATTTCAATTTAATATGAATTTTTGAAGTTCAGACCTAAATACAAGCAAAAATCAGCTAAAATACCCTTCATATTCCAGCTGCACGGATTTTAAAGCAATATGAGCCCTTTGATTCCGGCACCAAAACAAAGCTTAAATGGAAACACAGATCTTGAAGCTCAAAGCACACATCTCAAAGCCCAATACAAATCTCAAAACCCAGATAATCAATAAAATCATTAAATCAAAAATCTTTTGCAAATAAGCCCCTCTGACAAATTGTAATCACACCGCGGCCCCCCATAATTTGCAAATAGGTCCCTGACAGCCTAAAACATTGTCAAACAAGCCCTTAAAGGCCCAACTTTCATACAAAACCCCCATCAAAACTCCAAATCACAAAGACTAGTCCTCCAGAATTTATAAACAAGCCCTTGAAAGATTAAAACTCTTGCAAATAAGTCTTTTTTGGCCATAACTTCTTCATTTCAAGTCCAAATTGACTCAAACCACCTCCAAATGAACCCAAATTAAATTTCCTATGTTTTTAAATCAAAATTGAATATGTTTAAATATCAGCCAAGTCCTAAAATGACCAAAATACCCTTTTTCAATTTTAAACGATTTAACAAAAATGTGAATAAACATGTCATGAGTCAAACATAAACAAACAATGTATATACACTTCTCAAATATTCCAATTCATATTTCAAAATATAATAAACATTATTTTTAATATGAACTCACATACATACACACATATCCAAGCATACAAAATCAACCAAATCCAATATGCGAGTCCCCTTTTAGCCCCATTATTCAATTCACATAAAATAGGCACAAATCCTGGAATGGACGAGGTGTTCAGTATGACTTGGAAGGGTCATCTGATGTAATTAACAGCGGGGGCTTGCGTCCGCTGGGAGTTAAACGTCCCCACAATCAATAAACTCCCTCGATAGACTGATCATGAACAGTAGGTCTGTCGAGGGTGAACCAGAAGGAATTGTAGAAAGAAACGTATGTTTCAAGTTCGATGTTCTCTCCCCATGTCTTGAAAACCGAGAGCATTGAACTTTGAGATATTTAACATATGCACACACCTTCCACTGCTGTGCAACTTTCTGCGCCCAACAGTCCTACATCAATCAAATCAACTTGAGTTATAGGTGGGAGCTAAGAGTATAATATTATGAGTAGGGTTAAAATGCAGTTTTGTGCTTCAATCATGCTCTACATTTTTATTTTCATTTTCAAAATCCGAACAGTCGATCCGAACCGTTCACCATGATCTTTGTATTAAAATGTGCTTGGAGACCAAATTTTATATTTTTTGGAACTTTTTTACTAATTTTTCAGAAGATTCTGGATGATGAGTCCAAATTGAACTACTATTTTAAAGTTTATAAACCCTAATTTCTACTTACGTTCAGATCACAAGCGCATTATCTTACCGTGTAGTATGATTGGGGTGTCTGTTCGCGCAGAAGCGCAACGCAAGTTTCGGTACGCTTGAGGGCGTACCTTTTAAAACCGCGTTTACACTTCACGAGTAAGGATTGCAAGTGCACAACCCCTATCGAGTAGTATAATCGGGTATCGATCCACAGGGACGGACAATTACTAGGTTAGAATCTACCTAACTCGATTAAAAACTAGAAGTGAGAAAGATTTGGTTTGGTATTTAATTTCCTAAAAAGGTCAATTCAAACAATTCAAACAATTCAGAAAGATGTAATAAAATGCTAGAAGAAATGTAAATTGTGTTTTGATTATGGATAAAAGGCGTTTCCAGGGTTTCAGACTTCATCTATGATCTGCCTCTAGTGGTACGGCCCGTACCAAGTCGGTACGGCTAGGCCGTACTTAACTTGGTAAGGCAAGGCCGTACCACTCTGGTAAGACCCGTACTGGCTTCCCAGAATAGAGCTTACCAGTTCGAGTTGATGCATTTCCTTGCTGGTACCTTGTGCTAAACTCTTTGGAAAGGTTCAATTGACCATACCTAAGGTTCCTAAGCCTCAACTGTCGTTTGTTGGATCAAGATCTAGGTTGGAATGCAATTGATTGCCTTTTAGGGATTTCTACACCTCAACTCTCGTGTGTTGGTACAGATCTACCCTAACTGGTTGATTGGAGACCTAAGGCACCCTCTAATATGTCGATTAGAGGAGAATTCAACCTCTCGGCTTCAATTCGAACAAGTCTACCCTAAACAATTGATTTGGTTGAGAGATTGAGATGATCACATGACCTTGATAGGTTCGATCTAAACCTAGAGGTTCATCATACACAATCACAGCAATCAAAGCAAAAGATAGCAAAGAAATCACAATCAATCAATCAAAAGAGTTCATACAAGATACAAGTCAAAGAAAGTCAAAACAAATCAAGAATCCATCTCTAAACCCTAGAAACTAAAATAACTACTCACAGCACATGATCTGATCTAAAAATACAATAAAAGGGATAGAGATAGCCATGGATCGAAGGGATCGAGAGGAGGAAGCTAGATCCGTCGAGTTTCGCCTCTTTCCTCTTCCTTCCTTCTTGCTCCTAGCTCCTTAGCTCTCTTTCTCTCTCTTACTGTGCTCTCAAATAGATCTGGAATGGAATGAATGTCGAAATTGGAGAGTTCCCCGCTTTAAATAGCCTTTGCCAAAATTTGAATCTGTGAGGCCGCCTTTAGGTACGGCCCGTACCAAATTGGTACGGCCAGGCCGTACCAGGCGTGATGAGCTGAAAAATGGCTAAGTCCGGTAAGACCCGTACCAAACTTGGTAAGGGCCGTACCAGATCATCCCAAATCGCCGTTTCTTCGTGTGTTTTGCTCCAAACCTGCAGAAAACAATCAAACACTCAGCAGTACCAAATTCTAAAGATATATCGATGAAATGCACATGATTCTGGTGAATTAGGGCACGAATCTGGTACTAAAACAGGCCTAAAAAGGACTAAATATGCGAGGTATCAGTGTCGATCCACAGGGATATTGTATTAGATTTTAAACACTTTTCACTAGCCTAGGTTATCGGGGGGTTTTAAAAGTTTGATGCGGCACTAATTGTGCTAAGGTTAAGGTTAAACAGTAAATAGAGAGCCTCTAGGGTTCAGGTTCTATCATTCTTAATTATGCAAAGTATAAATTTTAACGTCTCTCTACGTTGTATGCGGCACTGTCACTGTCGCATGCGGCCTAGATTGTCCCACAGCTACCCCGCATGCGATATTGTCACTACCCGCAGGACTTGTTGGGTGTTTGCTTTTGCGATTTGAAAGGTTTTCCGATCTTGCGATCGGCTTTTGGTCTACCAAGACTAAAGTATTTTAGGTACACAATTATATTATTTTCCTATACTACTCCGTAGTTGAAATATCCCAAAGACCCTACCTAATCTAAGTGCTTCCTAATATAATCTAAATATACTATTTACGCTATCCTGCCAAAGGAGCCCACTGGGTTCTAACCCTAGTCTTTGAACCACTGCCAAGCCTCGTTAGCCGAAGTATTTGAAGTACTTACATGCATTATTCTTCTCACACAAGGATGCAACGACTTTACACCTATTGGTATGTGGAGGGTCATTGGCATATAATAGACAGAACTATGTATGCAAAGACTTAATAAGAAAGGAATTTAAATAATAAAGGAAACTCAAATCAACATAAACAAACATAAACATATACTAAAACATAATTAAGAATTTAAGTACAACCCTCACCCTAGAGATGAGAAGTTTAGCTTCTCATGGCCATGGCAAAATAAAAGAAATAAAATAAAGAGAACATAAATTACAACTCAATTGAAGATGGATGAACCTCGCCTCCTTAGATGACGTCTTCTTCTCCTACTTGGCTTCTGATAGCTACCCTCCTCTCTCTAAGTAACTCTCTAACCTAACCTAGCAATGAGGATTGCTAATCTCGATTCTATGGACTTAACACAATTAAACACGCACACTAAATCCTATTACAAGAGGGGTATTTATAGTCTTCCTAAATGAGAGGTGGAGTAGTGGAAGTAGTGGAGGTGGTGTAAACTTGGAGTGCCCTCAAAGTTTGATAGATGAAGCCAAAAATATCTATGATGGCTTGGCTTTGAAGCAAACGTGTCCTTCTGGAAGGATTCTGCCGAAAATAGCACTAACGGTGGATGATATGATTCAAAGGAAACAGTCCACAGATTGAGTCCACATATCGTGCGGCCTAGGGTTATGCCGCATGCGGCATAGAGGGAGGCCGCACGGCTTCCTAACTTAACAAATTTTCTTGTAATTTCACCATTTTGCATGTTGTGCACTTCGTGTGAGGTGTTGCATGCTCCATGTGATGTCCTATTTTGACGCTATCTTCGGAAATCGCCTAAATATGACATTTTTGCTCTATTTTTGGCCTAAATATGCAATCATGCCAAAAACACCTAAAAACACGTCTGCGGTAAATAAATTGGGAAAATGACTACTTTACATTCGTTTTTCATCATTTTCCGGAAGAAAGATAGTGATTTTCGCTATATGTTTTGGCTTCATCATTGGACTATCAAAACAGTGATTTTGTACCTATCTAAAAAAATAGTAAAAAAAATTCAAAAAATATAAAATTGTGTCTCCAAGAACATTTTAATATGAAGATCATATTGAGCGGTCCAGATCAATTGTTTGAACTTTAAAAACGGAAAAAAAAGACGTGGAGCATGATTGGAGCACAAAACCAATGGTGCATTTTGATACCTCGCATATTTAGTCTATTTTAGGCCTGTTTTAGTACCAGATTCATGCCCTAATTCACCAGAATCATGTGCATTTCATCGATATATCTTTAGAATTTGGTACTGCTGAGTGTTTGTTTGTTTTCTGCAGGTTTGGAGCAAAACACATGAAGAAACGGCGATTCAGATGATGAGGTACGACCCTTACCAGGCTTGGTACGGGTCTCACCAGACTTGGCCATTTTTCAGCTCATCACGCCTGGTACGGCCTGGCCGTACCAATTTGGTACGGGCCGTACCTAAAGGCGGCCTGACAGATTCAAATTTTGGCAGAGGCTATTTAAAGCGGGGAACTCTCCAATTTCGACATTCATTCCATTCCAGATCTAATTGAGAGCACAGTAAGAGAGAGAAAGAGAGCTAAGGAGCTAGGAGCAAGAAGGAAGGAAGAGGAAAGAGGCGAAACTCGACGGATCAAGCTTCCTCCTCTCGATCCCTTCGATCCATGGCTTTCTCTATCACTCTTATTGTATTTTTAGATCAGATCATGTGCTGTGAGTAGTTAATTCAAACGTTTTACGACGGCCTTAACGAGAGCACACGTGCTTACGTGGACGCTGTTGCGGGAGGCGCGCTGATGTCAAGGGAGCCTTTAGAGGCTATGAACTTGATCGACAGCATGGCGCAGAACCAGCAGTGGTCCGGCCGCGACACGTCACGCCAGCGAGGAGGCCAAGGAGGTAGCCAAGGAGGTGGCAAGTACGAGCTCGATCACATCACGGCTCTCACCGCCAAGATGGACGCCATGCAGCGGGCGATGGACAAGCTCAGCGTCAAGGCAGTCGAACAGCAACCTCAAGTCTGCGTCATGTGCGGAGACGAGAGGCACGCATACGAGCAGTGCCCGCTGGTGCAACAAGACGAGGAGAGCGAGCAGGTCAACTCTCTCAACAACGAGCCTTCTTTCTTCCCAAGACCTCCCTTCAGCCGGTCGTACTCCAAGGATCCAGTTGAGCAGCAGCACTGGAGGTTGAACCAGAACAACCCTGCGCCTTTCAACAACTCTTCGTTCAGACCGCCCTTCAACAACAACAGCTTCCAGAGGCCGCAGTACAACAACAACAACTGGAACAATCGGGCGAACAACACTGGAAACTACCCCCCTCCGAACAACAACGATTGGAGAGCCCAAGCTTCGAGCAGCAGCAACAACAACAATGGCAACAGGAACTTCTACCAGAACGCTTCCTTTCCCAATCAAGGCAACCGAGCAGCTTCCTCTGACCCCTCAAAGTCAATTGCGCCTACCGAAGTGAACAACTTCACTCACGAGCAGGGCAAGATGAATCAGATGATATGGGAGCAGATGCAGAGCATGACCACTCAAATGGCTGCCCAAAGCAAGTTGCTGGAGCAGCTGAGCCAGATGGTCACCTCAAGCCACTCTCGACCCGGGAAGCTTCCAGCTCAGCCCGAACCAAATCCAAGAGAAGAGGCTAAGGCGATCACTCTGAGAAGTGGGACCCAATACGACGAGCCACCAATGCTTAGTGAGGGCACAGTTGACCCGATCCTTGACGCGACACCTGACGCGACCCCGACCCCTGTGTCAATTCCACTGAAGGAGGTTAATCCAGAACGAGCTGAGGTCATCCAACCTCAAGCGAGTGCAGACTGTACCAGCTCGGCAAGACCTGCACAACCTCCATCCGAAGCGTCAGGTGGTCAGAAGAAGAAAGGTGCCGAGAAACCACCTCCATACCGGCCACCTGTTCCATTCCCCCAGAGATTAGCTGAGACGAGACTGAACGAGCAATTCGCCAACTTCGCAAACGTCATCAAGCAGCTGCAGATCACCATCCCTTTCACCGACGCTTTGACCCAAATGCCCACCTATGCCAAGTTTCTGAAGGACATCCTTTCCAACAAGAGAAGCTTAGAGGGGCACGCGACAGTCAAGCTGACGGAGCAGTGCAGCGCAATTTTGAAAAGCGAGCTACCCCCCAAATTGGACGATCCTGGAAAGTTTTCCATTCCATGCACCATTGGGAAGGCTACAATCAAGAAAGCCCTGTGTGATCTAGGAGCGAGCGTGAGTCTCATGCCACGCACCATCTATGATCGCATAGGAGTGGGGGAGCTCAAGCCCACAAGGATGACACTGCAGTTGGCGGATTCTTCAGTCCGACTTCCACTTGGTGTGGTGGAGGATCTGCCAGTTCAAGTTGGGAAGTTCTTCGTGCCCGTCGATTTCGTCGTCATGGAGATGGAAGAAGATAAGGAAGTCCCAATCATCTTGGGGCGACCTTTTCTGAGTACAGCTGGCGCGATAATTGACGTGAAGCAAGGCATTCTGACTCTGAACTTTGGAGGAGAGAAGGTGAAATTCCAAATCGATCGCGCCATGAGATATCCGTCACGATCTGAGACATGTTTCCGAGTTGACGGGATAGAGGAGTGCTTGGCTGACCTGGCCAAGAACTACTTTCTTGAACAAGTCAACAACTCGCTGCGCCAAGACGCTGAATTCCTCTCCAAGTTGCCAAGCGAGGCGAGCAAGTCAATTTGCGCAACAGATGCGATTCCTGAGGATCTGGAGGATCGTACATCACACTCTGAGACGAGGAGTGGAGCGGAGCCTGCCAAGGCCGACGTCTCGACAGCACACGAGTCAGATCACCCAGATGCGACTCGTGACAACGATCAGCCTGAGCGTCCGACTCCCGAACTCAAACCTCTTCCAACCAATCTCAGATACGAGTTCCTCGATCCAGAAAAATCATGTCCTGTGATCGTCAATGCGAGTCTAAACCCCGATCAAACCGCCAAACTTCTGGAGAAGCTGAGATTTCACAAGGGCGCGATCGGGTACTCGATCAAGGACTTGAAAGGGATCAACCCAGCCATCTGCTCACACCGGATTCTTCTCGAAGATGATCACAAGCCGTCTGTGGAGCACCAGCGGCGACTCAACCCCAACCTGAAAGAGGTGGTGAAAAAGGAAATTCTCAAACTCTTGGATGCAGGCATCATCTATCCCATCTCTGACAGCAAGTGGGTGAGTCCAGTTCACGTGGTACCCAAGAAGGGAGGCACGACAGTGGTGAGAAATGAAAAGAACGAGCTAGTCCCTACTCGTGTGGTATCTGGGTACCGCATGTGTATTGACTACAGAAAGCTCAACGCTGCCACGCGCAAGGATCACTTCTCATTGCCGTTTGTCGACCAACTCCTTGAAAGGCTTGCGACTCATTCTCATTTTTGCTACCTTGACGGGTACTCAGGATTCTTTCAGATCCCCATTCACCCGAACGACCAAGACAAGACCACTTTCACATGTCCCTACGGTACATTCGCATACCGTAGGATGCCATTCGGTCTGTGCAATGCACCTGCCACCTTCCAAAGAGCCATGATGGTTATCTTCTCAGACTTCATCGAGAAAGAGGTTGAGGTCTTCATGGACGACTTCTCTGTCTATGGAACCAGCTTTGACTCATGTCTAGCCAACCTCTGCAAAATCCTGGAGAAGTGTGAAGAGGTCAACCTGATCCTGAACTGGGAGAAGTGTCACTTCATGGTCCAAGAGGGAGTTGTCCTTGGACATGTGGTGACCTCCAAAGGAATTGAGGTTGACAAAGCCAAGGTGGAGGTGATCGAGAAGCTGGAGATCCCAACAAATGTCAAAGCTGTGCGAAGCTTTCTGGGACACGCTGGCTTCTACCGCCGATTCATCAAGGACTTCTCGAAAATCGCGAAACCATTGACCAACCTGCTCATCAAGGACTCTAATTTCATCTTCACGCAGGAGTGTGTCGATTCGTTTTGCCGATTGAAAGAAGCCCTTGTCTCAGCACCCATCCTGCAGCCTCCAGACTGGACCTTGCCATTTGAATTGATGTGCGATGCGAGTGATTACGCTGTGGGAGCGGTTCTTGGGCAGCGGAAGGAGAACAAGCCATGTGCTATCTACTACGCTAGAAAGGTGCTAGACCCTGCCCAGATGAACTACACAACAACCGAAAAGGAGCTTTTGGCTGTTGTGTTCGCTCTCGACAAGTTTAGATCCTATCTGGTTGGTTCCAAGATAGTGATCTACACTGACCACGCCGCACTCAGGTATCTGTTGAGCAAGCAGGATGCCAAACCTCGCCTGATTAGGTGGATCCTCCTCCTGCAGGAGTTTGACATCGAAATCAGGGACAAGAAAGGAGTCGAAAACACCGTGGCTGACCATCTGTCCCGGCTTCGCTGGGAAGATGAGGGTTCTGGTAGCCTTCCAATTGATGACTCGTTCCCTGATGACCAATTCCATTCGATTTCTGCCATGGAGGAGATCCACTCGGTTGGTACACCGATGCACGCGACTCATGCGGTGCAAGATCGGATGTTCCATGCAACTGACCGAGTGAACACCAAGTCAGCGCCCTGGTATGCAGACATTGCGAACTTTCTCGCCTCAGGAGTACTTCCTCCTACCATGTCATACCAGCAGAAGAAGAAGCTGCGATCGGACGCCAAGTTCTACTTCTGGGACGACCCCTACCTCTTCAAGACTGGCGTTGATGGCATCTACCGACGATGTGTGCCATACGATGAGACGAGCTCCATTCTTGAGCACTGCCACTCCTCAGCCTACGGAGGACACGCTTCATCCTCCAAGACTGCTTCAAAGGTCCTACAATCCGGCTTCTTCTGGCCTTCACTTTTCAGAGATGCTAGGACCTTCGTCGCAGCTTGTGACAAGTGTCAGCGCACCGAGAACATCTCCAAGAGGAATGAAATGCCTCTCCACTCTATTCTAGAGGTAGACATCTTTGATGTCTGGGGCATTGACTTCATGGGACCGTTTCCACCCTCTTGTGGGAACGAGTACATCCTGGTGGCTGTTGACTACGTCTCCAAGTGGGTGGAGGCAGTAGCTTGCAAGAATGCGGACTCCAATGCCGTGAAAAAACTATTCACTGACATCATCTTCCCTCGCTTTGGAGTTCCAAGAGCCGTCATCAGTGATGGTGGCAAGCACTTCATCAACCGCCAGTTCGACAATCTCCTGAGTCGCCATGGAGTCACTCACAAGGTGACCACATCCTACCATCCTCAAGCCAACGGTCAAGCCGAGATTTCCAACAGAGAGATCAAGTCTATCCTGGAGAAGATCGTTGCTCAAACGAGAAAGGATTGGTCGCTCAAGCTGAGTGACGCACTTTGGGCCTACCGTACAGCCTTCAAAACTCCGATTGGGATGAGACCTTTCAAATTGGTGTACGGAAAGTCCTGCCACTTGCCCGTGGAAATTGAGCACAAGGCATACTGGGCCACACGGGCCATCAACATGGACTTGCTCTCAGCTGGAGAGAAACGCATCCTTGACTTGCATGAGTTAGAGGAGATGCGTCTCAATGCCTACGAGAACGCGAGAATTTACAAGGAAAGGAGCAAACAGGTTCACGACAAGCGCATCATGCCTCGTGAGTTTCATGAGGGAGACCTGGTCCTCTTGTTCAATTCTCGACTTAGGCTCTTTCCAGGGAAGCTAAAGTCCAGGTGGTCCGGTCCATTCCGGGTGAGGGCAGTGTTCCCATTTGGCGCCGTGGAATTGGAAAACAAGGAGGGGCAGACTTTCAAAGTCAATGGTCAGCGTCTCAAGCACTACATTGCTGATCATCCCCAAGAAATGTGAGTGAGCTTGGATCTCTCCGATCCATCTCCAACCAAAGCCTGACGAGAGAAGGTCGAGCTCGAGACCTAAAACGAGCGCTCCTTGGGAGGCAGCCCAAGCCATTTTTACCTGTTTTGCATCTTAGGAATAGATAGACATGCATTCATTCTTCTGCATTGCATCACGAGCGGCTTGAGAAGTCACGAGAAAGAGAAACAAATAATTTTTGAGGTTGGTTCGGCTAGGCCATACCACCTCGGTACGGCCTGAAAAATGAAAGGTTGGTACGACCCGTACCAATTTGGTACGGCCAGGCCGTACCTAGGTCAGAGACGCGAATCGACGCATTAACTGCCGCCTTTTTCTTTTTAAACCCCCCCGTACCCGCACCCCTTCCCCTTTCTTCCCAGCCGCACCTCTCTCCCTCTCTCTCTTCTTTCTCTTCTCTCCTTCTCCATTTTCTCTCCCTCTCCACTCCCTCTTCCTCTCATACCCCTCCTTCCACCCTAACCGAGCAACAAGGAGCACCGGCGCACCACCAGCCCCTCTTCGGTCCGACCCGAACCAGTTCTTCGGTCCGACCCGCACCACCCCACTTGGTCCGACCCGCACCACGTCCTTGCTCTAGGTTGGTACGTTTTTCTTTTTCTCTCTCCATTTTCTTCCATTTCCCTCTCTTCTTCTCTCGGTTCTGCCCCATTTCTGTCAAACCCTAGCCTGGTACGGCCCACCCGTACCAGGTAGGTACGGCCCGTACCGGCCTCTCTGACCTGACACCAAACCTGTACCAGTTTGTACCAATTAATCCTTACCAGCCCAGTTCTGTGTTGTGTAACATCCTTGTACTGGTTTAGGAGTTAATTGGTTGCACAAATTCCAATTTCTGTCACTGGTACCAGTTGGTGCGGCCCTTACCAGCCAACACCAAAACCCTAAGTTAGGTACGGCCCGTACCAGTCTGTGCGGCTAGGCCGTACCTACCTAGGTCAGCCAGGCCGTACCAACTAGGTCAGACCAGGCCGTACCTACCCAGTCGGACCCTCAACCAACCAACGCCACGAGCGTCTAAGAGCTATGCGTCGGTAATCCTCTCGCTCCTCCACACCCTCTGACGCCTCCGTCCCTTCCGCCACTGTCCCGATAGCCAACGTCCCTCCTGCTGATGCCCCCACGTCATCTCATCACTCCCACCGGAGTGCGTCTCGTAGTGGCTCCCACGCATCTCGCCACTCCCAGGAGAGTGTAGCCAGGACCGGGTCCCGCCAGAGTGCTTCCCTTCGGGACGCAGTCGAGCCCCTCTACTATGAGGGTGAGACCACATCCAGTGAGTCTCCGTCAGGTCACCGGAGCCCACAAGAGAGCCCCTCCTACCACCCATCTGCTGACCAGGACCAGGGCTCTGACGAGATCTCTGACCAGGACCAGGGCTCTGACCAGGCCTCCATCCACGCCTCCGTCCACGGCTCCGACCACACCTCTGACTCCTTTGGCACTGATGCGGCCCTCTCTGATGCCACCCAGCATGCCGATGCATACACCGAGGAGTACTTCTTCATGCCGACCCGTCGGCAGTTCAAGTACTTCTCCATCATGCTGAAGAAAAAGATCAACAACACGAGGATTGTTGATTTCTCTGCTCTACAGACGATGGGACTTGAGGCTGAGTTCCTCCGCCTTACCACCCGGATCGGGATCACTCCTGCCTTCTGGACGATCGCCCAGAGGGGGTACAAGAAGCTCACCATCGAGTTTCTCTCCTCTCTGGAGCTCAAGTACACGCGGAGAGATCACCCGTACATCAAGTTCCGCATGCTCCAGGAGACCCACCGTGTGCTGCTGTCTGACTTGAGGGAGTGGTTTGGCTTTGAGCCGAACCCGACCACTGACACCCTCTCTTTCTCTGAGGGCCTGGAGCGCGACAGTTTCTGGGAGCTGATCTCTGGCAGCCCAGCCGAGTCAGCTTTCAACAAAGACTACAAGCAGCTCATTGTCCCTCATCCGGTCATCCGATGTCTGCTGCGTATTCTCGGTTGCACCATCTTTGCGCGTGGCGAGACGTTCGCCCGTGCCAATGTTGAGGATATGCAGCTGGTGGATCATATGCTGCGCCCCGACAGCACTCTCGAGCGGCCCGATCTGATGCTCGCCATGATCCACCACTGGCTCGACATCCAGAGGCAACCCAAGCCGGGTGGCGTTGTCTACATCTCGGCCTATGTCACTCTGATCGCCGAGCGCTTACACCTCCAGATCATCGGCGACGAGGAGTGAAGGAGCTCCCGATCTCTCTCTCTCACTCAGTTCTCCACCTACAAGTTCATCGAGTCAGCAGCAGGACGCGATGGGCGAGGCGCTTGGGCATGGCGCATGCCTGACGGGAGGTCCAGTTATGTCATGCCTTTCCCGGTCACTCTCTCCTTCGTTGACCGGAGCACTTGGTTTTTCCGACGTCCGCCCCGCGTGCAGCCTGCCCCTGTGGCCCCACCTCCACCTCCCCCACCTCCCCCTCCACCTCCTCCACCACCACCACAGGGCGATGAGGAGACGCATCCTCCACCTCCCCCACCTCCCCCTCCACCTCCTCCACCACCACCTCCGTTTGAGCAGACGCATCCTCTTTCTCCTCTGGTGCACCCATTCCCCGGCCAGGCTCCCCCCTTCTCCGAGCAGGTACATCCTTCACCCTTTGGTGCAGGTACCTCATTCTATGGAGCTGGCCCTACCACGTACCAGACTGGCCCATCCACCTCCGCCTACGCTGCCGGTCCCTCCACCTCCTACAGTAGACCAGTGTATCCCCCTCCAGTCGCTGAGCCCACCATCCGGGATGTCTACCATCTGATGTACGACATGCGTCAGGAGCAGGGTGTTGCACTCTATGAGCAGGGTGTTACCCTTCATGAGCAGGGCGCCACACTTCATGATCTCACGCGGCGGGTGACTGGGATAGAGGAGCGGTTTAGCGACTGGCTCTGGTACGACCACCCCGAGGACTGATCAGGTTCGCTCTCTTTTCCCCGAGCTTCTTTTATCTCTTTTATCTCATAGTCTTGAAGCATTGAGGACAATGCTCAGGCTAAGCTTGGGGGGATGACATTTGCATGTAGGTCATGTTTACTTTACCGTTATTTTTCTTGCATTTTTTCGTATTTTCGTGCATTGTTAGGTGAAGATTTGCGTGAATTGCTAGAATTGAGAATAACTTTGAAACAATTTAGTTGTGATTAGGATAGACCTGAGTGAATTGGAACTAACCCATGATTGGTTATTGAACTACTTAGGTTGAGATGTTTTTAATAATGGAAAAGATGAAACAAACTTAGAATTGAATCGAACGAGATTATTCGAAAAAACTGAACTGTGCCTTTAGGAATTGGGATTTTCAAATTAAGAAAGTTTGGAATATCCATTGGTATGAATGAATACCAATAGATGTGTGTATTCATGGTATGAGCAAAAAAAAAAAAAAAAAAAAAAGATGGAGAACATAAGAGTACTGGCAATAAGCCTCGAATGGGCGCCTTTGAGCTCGTCTCCCAATTAGAAATAAAGAAAGAAAATTTTGCTCATACCAACACACTTCGTTCGCAACTTTCTTACCCTTAAGCTTGATTCAAGCTTGGGGGAGGGAAAATGAAAAGAAAAATCACCTTGAATAAAAGCACTGACTCGGAAAAAGAATGAAATTGTTTCGATCAAACCTAGGTAATTAGTCTTTCCATTGTTAGAAGCATCTCAAAATAAGAAGTTCAATTGACTAATTGGTGGAGTGAATCAAGGTTTATAAAGGGATGTTTGAATTACAACCGAATCGATTCTAGAAATTCTTGACTATAGCAGACTCACGTGGGTTTTCACATTTAGACTTGTATCTGCATTTAGATTTAGTTGTCCAGCACTTTTTACCCGAGTTTGAAACTTTTTGCTTGAGGACAAGCAAAGGTTCAGCTTGGGGGAATTTGATACCTCGCATATTTAGTCTATTTTAGGCCTGTTTTAGTACCAGATTCGTGCCCTAATTCACCAGAATCATGTGCATTTCATCGATATATCTTTAGAATTTGGTACTGCTGAGTGTTTGTTTGTTTTCTGCAGGTTTGGAGCAAAACACACGAAGAAACGGCGATTCAGATGATGAGGTACGACCCTTACCAGGCTTGGTACGGGTCTCACCAAACTTGGCCATTTTTCAGCTCATCACGCCTGGTACGGCCTGGCCGTACCTAAAGGCGGCCTGACAGATTCAAATTTTGGCAGAGGCTATTTAAAGCGGGGAACTCTCCAATTTCGACATTCATTCCATTCCAGATCTATTTGAGAGCACAGTAAGAGAGAGAAAGAGAGCTAAGGAGCTAGGAGCAAGAAGGAAGGAAGAGGAAAGAGGCGAAACTCGACGGATCAAGCTTCCTCCTCTCGATCCCTTCGATCCATGGCTTTCTCTATCACTCTTATTGTATTTTTAGATCAGATCATGTGCTGTGAGTAGTTATTTTAGTTTCTAGGGTTTAGAGATGGATTCTTGATTTGTTTTGACTTTCTTTGACTTGTATCTTGTATGAACTCTTTTGATTGATTGATTGTGATTTCTTTGCTATCTCTTGCTTTGTTTGCTGTGATTGTGTATGATGAACCTCTAGGTCTAGATCAAACCTATCAAGGTCATGTGATCATCTCAATCTCTCATCCAAATCAAGTGTTTAGGGTAGACTTGTTCGAATTGAAGCCGAGAGGTTGAATTCTCCTCTAATCGACAGATTATAGGGTGCCTTAGGTCTCCAATCAACCAGCTAGGGTAGATCTGTACCAACACATGAGAATTGAGGTGTAGAAATCCCTAAAAGGCAATCAATTGCATTCCAACCTAGATCTTGATCCAACACACGACGGTTGAGGCTTAGGAACCTTAGGTATGGTCAATTGAACCTTTCTAAAGAGTTTAGCACAAGGTACCAGCAAGGAATGCATCAACTCGAACTGGTAAGCTCTGTTCTGGCAAGCCAGTACGGGTCTTACCAGAGTGGTGCGGCCTTGCCTTACCAAGTGGAGTACGGCCTAGCCGTACCAACTTGGTACGGGTCGTACCACTAGAGGCAGATCACAGATGAAATCTGAAACCCTGGAAACGCCTTTTATCCATAATCAAAACACAATTTACATTTCTTCTAGCATTTTATTACATTGTTTGAATTGCTTGAATTGACCTTTTTAGGAACTTAAATACCAAACCAAAACCTTCTCACTTCTAGTTTTTAATTGAGTTCGGTCGATTCTAACCCAGCAATTGCCCGTCCCTGTGGATCGATACCCGATTATACTACTCGATAGGGGTTGTGCACTTGCAACCCTTACTCGTGAAGTGTAAGCGCGGTTTTAAAAGGTACGCCCTCAAGCGTACCGAAACTTGCGTTGCGCTTTCGCGCGAACACATTTTAACCATACTCTAATATTATTTAGTAATCAAATTGAGGTGATAAATAGTATATGAGATTATTCTCATCCCACTTGTAAAACCAATTGCAAAAACTACCATAACAACTAAAATTTTAATTGCAATGATATTAGATCAAATGTTAATTTAGAAATCTTGTGAAATTAATAATTTGTCTAAAAAATCATGCTAACCTACAATTGACAATTGAAAGGATATAGAATTTAATTGTAAAAATTGCTAAAAAAAACAACTAAAATTGTAGAAACAGTAATGGTGTGAAATTTATTCATGTTACAAAAATTATTCATGTGACAAAGAAGGTGTCATCTTTTGCAATTTTATAAATAAAGATGCCTGAGGGAGACAAATGGGCTTATATAATATGTAATTAATTTGTGTGTTCTTAAGAACTATGATCAAAATATGGCATTTAAAAATGATGATAATTCTAGTATATATTTAACTTTTATGCTATACTTATTTGATGTCTATAAAATTATTATTTAAAGTAAAAAATAAAAAATTATATTGTGTTCTTCATTATTTGATAGAGTGTTTATCAAATTGGAATTAATTTTTGAAAGTCATATAGTCTTTCATATCAAACAAATTAAAATTTAACAATTGAATTTTAATGATTTTTTTTTTATAAATGACCAACCAAATTTCAAATCAACTGAAATTCGATGTACATTTGTATCTAAATTATATTTTAATTGTATAGATTGAGTAATATTTTTGTTGAAATCCACAATAGAGGTTTCAAAGCGCAACAAATTGATAGGGTTATACAGTTTATCAAATCATCCCTTTAAAAAACCCTATTATGGCCTATGAAATAGTGGATGATAGTATAAATAAGAAATTGTCACTTGAATATTTTTCATAATTAATGATTGCACTTGAAGATAACAGAAGAGAACATTTTGGGGCTTTCTATGTCACACTACTCGCTACTCAAGCGCACAGCCGCATGCAAGTGGATTAGTCTCTAGGGCTCAAGTTGGGGATTAATCACGGTACTATTAAATTTATTTTTCAGATTGAAGCTATGGTACTACACACATTGGCCCGCGCTATGGACTCAAATATTTAGTTTAAACGTCCTAACGGTTGATCCAAACCGTTCAACATGGTCTTCATATGAATATGTATTTGTAAACTAAATTTTACATTTTTTTTAGAATTTTTTTGCTATTTTTTAGATGGGTAGAAAATCACTTGATCTAAAAATTCTGGACCATCTAAAAACAATGATTTTTTACCCATTTAAAAAAAATAGTAATAAAATTTTTAAAAAATGAAAAATTTAGTTTACATATTCATATAGAGACCATGTTGAACTGTTTAGATTCACCGTTATAATTTTGAAAACAAAAATATTGATTCGTAGTATGGACCAATCCTAGCTATGCATAGTACCTGATACGTCCTATCTCGGGGAGATGAGACCGTATGGGAGGTGGATTGGGCTGAATTCACCCTGCCAAGGAATGACAGGCCGAAATGCGGATTGAGTTGAGAACTGGGGGAGGTTTGGAGATATTCAGACTTTAACCTGTATGATATCTCTCTTAACAAAAAATCGATCCCTGTCTAATGGGAATTCCTGCCTTATATAGTCTGATCATAACCGCCATCCCGGGAGGTTATGAGGGACGTGTGCAGTTATGCCAACCGATTCGGCGGTTATTCCGCACGTCGGTGGCTCAAACCTATTTTCGGGCTAAGTCATTTGAGGCCGTTTATTGGGCCCGGTTTTTTAGAGTTTGGGTTGTTCGTATAATTCCTAGTTGGCCTCTTAGTGAGGTCCGAATCCCGGGTTTTTCATAGCCCAGATAGGACAAGTTAAAGGGCCTGTGGAACATGACCCTATCAATACCATTGCCTCACTCATTAAATAATATTATATATAGTTCACAATTTCTCTCTATGTCCTAAACAATATTTATTTATTTTTAAAGACTAAATAACAATACATATTATATACGTGTGCATTATTAATAATTAAGTGTATATTTTAAGATTTCATATCTGAAATATCAAAATATATGTTATCAATTATCACTCGACCAAAATTATGCGACAATTGTCAACGGTTATGTCTTAACTGAAATAAATAAGTGTGTATCTGCACAATAAACAAGTGTAATTTCAAGATGCGTGAAAAATTTATGAAAATGTTTATAAGATGATTCAATTGGGATGATCGATGGTTATCAGGCCTATTAGATTAATTTGATAAATGTGATTATTTAAATTTTTTAGTTAGTAAAGTGCGAAGTATGGAACCCTTAGGAATACTGAAAGATGATGCTAGTGTTAGTTTGAGAGTTACCGAGAGGCAGTCGCATTAAATGCATCCCACATGTGCAATGAATAGAGGTTTGACAGTGCCCGTTAAGGGTAACCCGAACCCGGTCCGCCCGTGCCCGGTGCCCGGGGTACCCGTACCCGTGCCCGGGTATACCCGGGTAAACGGGTACACGGGTACGGGCTTGAAATGGGCAGGGTGGCCTGTTTTGGTGCCAAACCCGGGTGTACCCGTACCCGGCAGACCCGTGCCCGCTGCCCGCCGAACAACTTTAATTCAAAAATTTTTCCCCCCTCTGGCTACTTTTAACAGAGCAGTTTTGGCTACAGGCAGCGCACTGAGTACAGCAATGCATGTGAATATTGCGCTGCATGTAGCTAAACCTGCTCTGTTAATATTGACAGATCACTGTAGCAATTCGAAAAATTTTGAATCCAACGGCGCAAATTACTGTAGCACAGTGGACCGAATCTCCAGCAGTCTTTTGACCGAATTTCACACCCAGGCCCCCACAGTTCCGAATTTCCCCATAAATTAACCCCCAAACCCACTCTCCCTCACTCACTAAATTTCTCACTCTCCCTCACTCACTAAATTTCTGTCTCTCTCTCACTCATACTCTCTGTCTCTCTCTCACTCATACTCTCTATCATTTTTTTTTATTTTTCCGAAATTAATTTAATTATTAGAAAAAAAATATAGTTGGAAATTTATTTTATTCCGCAAAGGCGCGAGATACGGTTGAGCAAGATTATTTCATCCCGGAAAGGCGCAAGTTTGCATCTCGCAAAGGTTAGATTAATTTTTTTGAATAGATTAAATAAGTTAGATTTATTGTTAATTTTATGATAAATAGGTTAGATTAATTTTTAAATAGCTTAAACATGTTAGATTTTTTGTTAGTTTTATTATAAATAGGTTAGATTAATTTTTAAAGTAGCTTAAATATGTTAGATTTATTGTTAGTTTTATTATAAATAGGTTAGACTAATTTTTAAAGTAGCTTAAATATGTTAGATTTATTGTTAGTAGAATTGGTTTGATTTATTTCAAAATATATTAGATTTACTTTTGAATAGGTTAGATTTATTCTTGAAATAGGTTAGATTTATTTATAAATAGCTTAGATTTATTTTCAAAATAGCTTAAATAGGTTAGATTTAATTTTTAATTCGGTTTTTATTTTTAAGTAAGTTAAATTTTATTTTAAATAGGTTTTATTTGTGCTAAATAGGTTATATTCATTTTAAAGTTAGTTATATTTGTTTTAAAAATGGTTTTTGAATAGGTAATTTATTTTAAAATTGGTTAGATTTATTGTAAAATTTAGTTTTGAAATATGTGAGATTTTATTTGTAAGTAAGTTAGATTTAAATAAGTTCTATTTATTTTTAGAATAGGTTAGATTTATTTTAAAATATGTTAGCTTTATTTTTGAATAGGTTAGATTAATTTTTGAAATATGTTTAGGTTTATCTATAAATATGTTGGATTTTTTTAGTATGTTAGATTTTTCAAATAGGTTATTTTTTAATATGTTGGATTTATAAATATGTTGGATCTATAAATATGTTGGATCTATAAATATGTTGGATTTTTTTTTAATATGTTATATTTTATTTTTTAAATTTTGAATATGTTATTTGATCATTTGAATATGTTAGATTTATTTTAATATAGGTTAGATTTTATTTTTTAATTTCGGATTAATTTTTAAATATGTTAGATAAATAAGTTAGATTTTAATATGTTAGATTTATATTTTCTGAATCTATAAATATGTTAGATTTTTGAATATGTTAGATTTATATTTTATTAAATAAGTTAGAACAAATTGTATTTATTTTTTTAAAATAGATTTTTGAATAAGTTAAATTTGTTAGAGTTATTTTTTTGAATAAATTAAATTTGAATTAGAGTTATATTTTTTTGTTCAAATTAGAGTTAGATTTTTTTTGAAATTCGGCTGAAATTCGTTTTTTTTTTCAAATTAGATTTATTTTTTTATATGGTTTTTTTTCTTTGGAAATTCGGCTGAGGCATAAATTTTTTTTTTTCGGATCCCTCTGTCACAGAGACAGAGGCTTGCTGCCTCAGTTTTTTTTTATTTATTTACTTTAATTTAGATTTAGGTTTTGAACAAGTTGTATTTATTTTGAATTAGACTTAGAATTTTAAAATTTGAATTAGATTATTATGAATTAGACTTAGAATTATTTTTTTAATTTAGATTTACATTTATATTCAATTTAGATTTAATTTAATTTAGATTTAGATTTATATTTTGAATAAGTTAGAACAAGTTGTATTTACTTTGAATTAGACTTAGAATTTAATATTTGAATTAGATTATTATGAATTAGACTTAGAGTTATTTTTTTTATTTAGATTTACATTTATATTCAATTTAGATTTAATTTAATTTAGATTTGCATTTATATTTTGAATATGTGAAGTAATTTACATTTATTTTTTTGAATAGGTTTAAAAGATGACATCTCCTAGTCACGATGAGGAATTACCTTTTGATACGAGAATGTCACTTGAAATTTTTGGCCCGAATA
This sequence comes from Carex myosuroides, assembly GCA_028015225.1. NCBI lineage: Eukaryota > Viridiplantae > Streptophyta > Magnoliopsida > Poales > Cyperaceae > Carex > Carex myosuroides. The sequence goes on from CM051474.1 coordinate 10,596,013, forward strand.
TGCCACCACCTAATAATCCACAAAATTATCCCCAAAATTATCCACAAAATTATCCACAAAATTATCCACCTAATTATCAAAGAAGAGATCAAACGCTAGATTTAAATTATCAACAACCCCCCAAATGTATGCACCGTATTATACTTCAAACGATCCAAACATGTATATTCCACAAGAAACACATCAACCGACACCACCATATGCATATGGAGGCACTTCTTCTGTGGCATCGAGTCAAGTCACCCCCCCCCCCTATAGAAGGTACTCCGTCGAGAAGTGTCACTGAAATTGAAGAAGAACCAATCCTTCCTCCGACAAGTGTCCCCCCAGAAGGACAAGTGGTAAAGAAGACTAAAAGACAACCTGAATACAATCAGTCGTGGGCCAAATGGTACAAGATTTCCACAGATGAGAACGGCAACATGCAAACCCTTGAATGTAAGGTACAAAATTGTAAGAAACCGTTTTTTGTGTATAAACAAAGTAGTGGTATGACCAGCTTTAAAAGACATGTCGAAATGCCCGGTACATTACCCACAAAGAACAACCAATAAGCATGGGTGGTTGTATGAGTTTTGCCCGGTTAGTCATTCGGGGGTGTGCTCAACCAATGTACAAGAGGATCCATCATAGAAAGATGGTTGGTGAAATTAAAAACCAGTTTACCAAAATAAAAAATGAGCTCCGAGCTATATTTGCATACCAACAAAATAAGGTCTCAATTACCTCCGATATATGGACTGTCGGTAAACATGGCCTTGGGTACTCGTGTGTTACCAGCCATTGGATCGATGATTAATCCGTTAATGTATATATCGATATTTGTTCTAAGGTGTCCTAATCAAGCTTTGACTTCACCGCTAAGTCCTTCACCAAACCTTAACCTTAATTTCTGTTTTTCCAGATTTGAATACAAAAGTACGGTCGCTTATAATTCAAATCCTAAGGTATTTGCAATCACAATTTATACTATCATATATGATCCTAATCTACTTTTAATCAAGAAGACTTAAGCGGGACGCTACAAGTCAAGCACAACAAGTCGCACTATCCTATATGATCCTAATCTACTTTGGGTCTAAATGATCAAAGCGGGACGCTACAATTCAAGTACAAATCATGGAATATCACAAATAATAAATCATAGAAATTAACATCAAATCAAACAATCATAATAAAAACTAAAATTCGAGTAAAATAGAATTAAACAAGTTCATGCTACATGACCTAAACCCCTAGAAAGAAACTAGCCTCTCATGGAGATGCAAGTATTCATCATGAATTCAAGTACAAAATAAGTAAAGACAAAGAGAAACTAACTAGAGAAATAGAATACACCCTTTCCCTAATCAAAACCTTCGCCTTCCTTGCAATTGCTGTGAGAATTCGCCTTCCTTCCTCTTGATTCGCTCCTGTGGTTGATGCTTTATCTCGTGAAAATCTCTCTTAGAATGGTGATGCCTATGGAGAAGAAATTTCTTTCTTTTTATAATGGATCTGGAGCATATGGACGTGGGGAATCACTCTAAATCTGTCACAACGTGTCCCCACGTTTCCACCTTCTATTTTCCACCTTTTGAGACGTGGTCTGATGCGCCGAAAATAGAAAATCCTCAAAATGGCAGTTTTTAGGCTGAATGCGGCCCAAGTGCGCCCGCACTGCGGTCGCACGCGCTTCATTTTCTGTTCTGAATTCCACCCTAAGTGCTGAGTGCGTCCGCACTGCTTCCCAGTGCGCCCGCATTACTCTCGGACTTTTCTGTTCTTCTTTGGCTCAGGAGTGGAAATTTCTCTAAGTAGAAAATGCGGGTCCCCTGCGGTCACACTCTGGTCGCATTTTCTTCTAAGTTGCTGGATTTCTTCACCAAAATTCGGCTAAGTAGGAAATGCGTCCGCACCAATATTTAGTGCGTCCGCATTCCTCTCGGACTTTTCCTCTGGGGCTTGCTGGACCTTGGATTTCCTTCTAAGTGCTTAGTGCGGCCGCACTAAAGTTCTTTTTCTTGTTTTCCTGCGAATTTCACATAGACAAATGCAGTAACTTGATTCTAGGGGTATTTAATCCTAAGTTATACTAAAATACATGATATTTGGTGCTATTATGCGATGAAAACCTGATCGAACATATATATAAATTAAACCTATCAAATTCCCCCAAGCTTGAACTTTGCTTGTCCCCAAGCAAAACCTAACTTGAGCTATCAATTCGATCCCATTGGTACACCTTATATCAAGTATATTTAAATGAAAAATTTGTATGATCTTGTCAAAAATTAAAAACCCTCATGCAAATTTCCCAATTTTCAAGTTTAACCCTTGGATAATTTCGACTCAACCCCACAATTCGATTACTCTAACTTTTATTTCCTTAAAGGTCTAGAATTCATGAACTTTGTTTACCCAAATTGATTAAAAGAAATGCTATCTTAAACATGGAATTTTCAAATTCCCCCAAGCTTGAATAAAACTTAGGTTAGAAATTTTGCGGACTACGTGTGTTGATACATGCATTTTCTCATTTTTGTTGTTGCTTTTGATTTTCTCATTTTGAATTTTTCTTTTATGATTTAGCACTATGTTCTCTATCCTCAATTAAGCATCGGTTGGTTACAAGTAGTTAACCGTACCCGACCGTTCTAATTCAAGAGTGCTTTGCATGCTCTTAGTCCACCCTTCCATTAACACGAATGTCAATTTTATCGGGAGACTAGCGGAGCAAGAGTGCTAAGGACTCATAACCATAAGTACGTCATGAAGCCGTAACATAGGTCATTGGAGTCACCTTTTATTTTCCAAAATTTTCAATTTTACCCAATTCCTCAACACATATACATATATCATGAATACACACATCCCTAAGTATTTTCATACTTGTGGATATCCCAATTTTTCCAAATTTAAAATTCCCAAATCTAAATAGCTTCTCTAATAAATTTGAATTCCAAATGTCCTAATGTCATACACCTTTATTTCCACCAAGTTTTTCGCCAAATTATGTGGTCATTTCAAATTATTCCAAGGGTTTTACAAAAAATTCGAAAAAATTGTGCATGAATACTCCTAATTATTGTCAATCACCCAAATTTATCAACAAAATGCATGACACCAAACTAGGTAAACATCCTAACAAGTCGGACTGGACCCTATTCAAGGTTAGGTAAAACCCTAGTTTTAAACAAAAAATTTAAACATGCCTAAACTAAATGCAAGATACAATTGTGAATTTCAGTTTTTCATTTAACCTCCCCCCAGCTTAAACAAAACATTGTCCTCAATGTGTCAATTCATACTAGAAGAGAAAATTAAAAAGAAAAATAGAAACTCACAAGATGTTGCTCGGTTTAACGTCGGGAGCTCGACTTGTTGAGGCTCAGTTTGAAGGTGGTGGATCATCGAGGGCAATTGCCTCCTTTTCGATGATCGGTTCATCTTGAATGAAATGTTTGAGCCGCTGTTTGTTGACCTTAAATGAACTCATTTTTTCACTCCATATTTCGAAGGCACCATGGTTGAAAACTCGTGATACTCGATATGGTCCTTCTTGAAAACTTCTTCCGATATGTTTGTTGTGCCAATGCCTTGTCTTCTCTTCTTGGTTCAAGGTGGCATTGATTATGGTGGGATGTGTCTTATATGAGCCAAGAGATTTGTACTTGAGGGTTGTTGGCAATGGTTTGAGTTTGACCTTCGGTGGTGCGAAATTGGTCAAATTGGCTTCGATTTGAGCTATTTCAGCCTGCGTGCGGACGCACTCATAGTCAGTGCGGGCGCACTGCGCTTGGTGAGGAAGAATTTGCCATTCTGCGGCGTCAGTGCGGGCTGAGTGCGGACGCACTTTGGCTTGAGTGGGCAAAGTGCGGACGCACTGAAGGTTGGTGCGGACGCACTGAGGGTTGTTTTCGCAAATTAAGCCAGTTTCGAGGTCGGTTTCTTCCAGGATTTTGTGCAGTTGTTCTCCTTCCATCATCCTATCTAAATGATCATCTATTATAGAGTCTAAAACATCTATCCTGCATATTGAGTCATTATCATTAGAAGGAAATTTAATGGACTTGAACATATGAAAATCAACCTTTTCTCCACCAATGTCAAAGGAAATTTTTCCTTCTTTAACATCGATGTTCGCACCTGCTGTTATGAGGAAATCACGCCCTAACAAGATAGGTGTATGAGTGTCTTCTTCCATTTCCACAACCACAAAATCAATAGGCACAAAATATTTACCTATTTTGACAATTACATCCTCAACAATTCCTTCGGGAAACCTTACCGTTTTATCGGCCAATTGCAAGGACATTCTTGTTGGTTTTAATTCCCCTAAATTCAACCTTTGATACACCGATTTTGGCATGAGACTAACACTTGCCCCTAAATCACATAGACACCTATCAAATTTGGTCTCACCTATCTTACATGGGATGACAAAGCTTCCCGGGTCCTTAAGTTTTGGAGGTAGCTTATTTAAGAAGAGGGCGCTACACTCCTCATTTAGGGACACCGTACCCACTTCCTCAAGTATTCTTTTGTTGGACAAAATCTCTTTTAAAAACTTTGCATAAGTGGGCATTTGGGTAATTGCTTCGGTAAAAGGGATGGTGATATTTAACCTCTTGAGGTGATCTACAAATTTGGAAAATTGTTGGTCTAATTTTTGCTTCACTAACCTTTGAGGAAAAGGTACAAACCTATGCGGGGGAATATACTTAGGAGTTTCAGCATTTGTTACCTTTGTGGAGCTAGAATTACCCATTGTTTGATGCTTTTCCGATGTCGGTGCATCCACTCTTGTAGGTGCTGCGGTCGCATCAAGGGGAATTGCAACGTCGTGTGTTTCCTTGGGAGGTTGCTGCTCCTCTTCATTGGGCATGGTAGGTCCTTCGTACTCCTTGCCGCTCCTCAAGGTCACGGCATTCGCATGCTCTCTCGGGTTGATGTCGGGTTTGCCCGGAAGCGTCCCTTGTTGACGGGAGGACGAAGATGCTTGTTGTGCTATTTGTGTCTCTAGCATCTTTGTTTTAGTTTCTAAAAACTCAAACCTATTGTTCAAATTCCTCAAAGAATTCGAAATATCGGTATTGGTGTTTCTTTGTTGGTTCATGAACTCGTTTTGAGAGATCACAAGGCCTTCTATCAATTTTTCTAATTTGTTGTTTTGAGAGGGTCCTTGGTACGAGTTTTGATTTGACCGATTTTGGTATTGATTGGAATTACCTTGGTATTGATTTGAGTTTTCATTTTCAGTCCTCCACTCGAAATTTGGATGGTTCCACCTTGTGTTAGGGTTGTATGTATTCGAATTGAAATTATCATTTGGCCTAACCTTATTGTAGATCGGGTCATTTCTCTTATCACCTTGATTGTAAAACATTGCATTGACTTGCTCGACTTCTTCTCCTTCTAAAAGGACTTTGCAATCGGCGGTGATATGAGTCGACTCTCCACAAATGCCGCATGAAGCCTTGTTCGTCACGGATTTGACGTTTTGCATTTGCGCCATTTGATGTTGCAAGGCTTCCATTTGGGCTCTCAAGGCGGTAACTTCATCGATTTTCAGGATTCCCGGTGTGGTTTGGGTTCGTCCACCTCTTTCGGCCGTCCACTCCCTTTGGTTGATCGCCATGTCCTCAATCATTAGCATGGCTTGCTCAGGATCCATCTTTGACATATTACCTCCGGCGGCTGAATTTAAATGGGTCTTGGTGGCTATCGTGCAACCTGCAAAGAAAAATTGAAAGAGCAACCACATGTCGAGGCCATGGTTAGGGCACAAGCGCTGGAGCTCGGCCCATCTATCCCATGCCTCGGTTAAAGACTCTCCCTCGGCTTGCTTGAACGTCGTGATCTTTGTTCGGAAGTGTTGGGTTTTGGATGGAGGGAAGTATTTTCCTAAGAATAACTTCTCCATGTCGTCCCATCTTCTTATGTGGTCCCGATTCACGGTCCTTAGCCATGATCTCGCATTATCACGGAGGGATAGGTGGAAGCATTTGAGCTTGAGGTTGTCTAGCTCTTCTCCTTCTCTAGCGAAAGTTCCGCAAGATTCTTCAAAGACCGCCAAGTGGGCATGTGGATCTTCGTTTAGGGCTCCCCCGAACTGACTTTGGCCAAGCAAGTGGATGAGAGAGGGCTTGATGTCGCGTGGATCTTGGCCTTGAGGAATGAAACCGAAGCGGTGGCCTTGTTGGCGATTACGGCCATTTCCGTTATTGTTTGGATTGACACCGAAGAGAGGATTATTATTGAGAATGGGTGGATTATTGTTGTTGTGTGGATGTGGTGGTGGTTGGTTGTTGTGTGGAGGAGGAGGTGGCGGATTGTTATTGAGATCGTGAAAGCCTTGATTGATAAGGCCTTCCGGAAATTCATCCTCTCCAAAGTTGCGTGGCATGCCTAGTTCGGGATCTAGACCCGCCATTGGTTGAGAAAGAGAGGATTCGCCGGCTTTGATCTTTGCGGTTTGACTTCTTGTGACCGGTGCCAGCGCTTAAACCTATGAGAGAAGAGATGTGATGTGAAAGAGAGAGAATAGAAATAGAGAATAGTAAAGTGCAGAAAATTAAATAAGGAAAGTAAAATATTTTTGGATTTTTTTCTAAATAAGGAAAGTAAATTTCAGAAATTGTAAAAAAGGAAATAAACTATTTTTGGATTTTTAATTTTCTGGAAAGTAAATAAGGAAACTAAGAATTAAAAGTACTTTCCTAAAATAAAAACTAGTATCTATCCCATTCTCCCCGGCAACGGCGCCAAAAAGCTTGTTGAGTATTTTAGATATAGAGATTTTGTACTCTTTTTGCCTTTAAATTTATAAAATCTTCGTACTCAATGAATAGGTTAGTTGCAAGCGCACAACCTATCGATTGTAGTATTAAGGTGTCGATCCGCAAGGAGATAGGGAAATACTAATTTTTAATAAAGAAAACTACTTCTAAACTGAACAATAAAAGTAAAAAGGGGGGTTTTGTGTAATTTCGTTTTTAAAGGAAAATTAAAGTAAACTAAAAGTTCGTAACAAAAAGCAATAAAAGGTCGGGTGAAAAATCAAGTTTGAGAAGTCTAGGGGTATTCGGTCCACAATCCCTTGCTAATTCTATCTACTCGGTTTGTTTAAATTCATGTTTGATTATGACGAGGTTTCTAACCTAAGTTAGCCTTTGGAACAAATATTAATACGAATACTTTGGGTGGACGGATTAATGTGCCTCGAATTCTAGGGCTGTCACTAACCTAGAGGGATGTTTAATCACGTGCTTCAAATGTATATATCGATATTTGTTCTAAGGTGTCCTAATCAAGCTTTGACTTCACCGCTAAGTCCTTCACCAAACCTTAACCTTAATTTCTGTTTTTCCAGATTTGAATACAAAAGTACGGTCGCTTATAATTCAAATCCTAAGGTATTTGCAATCACAATTTATACTATCCTATATGATCCTAATCTACTTTTAATCAAGAAGACTTAAGCGGGACGCTACAAGTCAAGCACAACAAGTCGCACTATCCTATATGATCCTAATCTACTTTGGGTCTAAATGATCAAAGCGGGACGCTACAATTCAAGTACAAATCATGGAATATCACAAATAATAAATCATAGAAATTAACATCAAATCAAACAATCATAATAAAAACTAAAATTCGAGTAAAATAGAATTAAACAAGTTCATGCTACATGACCTAAACCCCTAGAAAGAAACTAGCCTCTCATGGAGATGCAAGTATTCATCATGAATTCAAGTACAAAATAAGTAAAGACAAAGAGAAACTAACTAGAGAAATAGAATACACCCTTTCCCTAATCAAAACCTTCGCCTTCCTTGCAATTGCTGTGAGAATTCGCCTTCCTTCCTCTTGATTCGCTCCTGTGGTTGATGCTTTATCTCGTGAAAATCTCTCTTAGAATGGTGATGCCTATGGAGAAGAAATTCCTTTCTTTTTATAATGGATCTGGAGCATATGGACGTGGGGAATCACTCTAAATCTGTCACAACGTGTCCCCACGTTTCCACCTTCTATTTTCCACCTTTTGAGACGTGGTCTGATGCGCCGAAAATAGAAAATCCTCAAAATGGCAGTTTTTAGGCTGAATGCGGCCCAAGTGCGCCCGCACTGCGGTCGCACGCGCTTCATTTTCTGTTCTGAATTCCACCCTAAGTGCCGAGTGCGTCCGCACTGCTTCCCAGTGCGCCCGCATTACTCTCGGACTTTTCTGTTCTTCTTTGGCTCAGGAGTGGAAATTTCTCTAAGTAGAAAATGCGGGTCCCCTGCGGTCACACTCTGGTCGCATTTTCTTCTAAGTTGCTGGATTTCTTCACCAAAATTCGGCTAAGTAGGAAATGCGTCCGCACCAATATTTAGTGCGTCCGCATTCCTCTCGGACTTTTCCTCTGGGGCTTGCTGGACCTTGGATTTCCTTCTAAGTGCTTAGTGCGGCCGCACTAAAGTTCTTTTTCTTGTTTTCCTGCGAATTTCACATAGACAAATGCAGTAACTTGATTCTAGGGGTATTTAATCCTAAGTTATACTAAAATACATGATATTTGGTGCTATTATGCGATGAAAACCTGATCGAACATATATATAAATTAAACCTATCAATGATCAGTGGGTATTACAAAAAAGGATATTAAGTTTTCGTGTGTTAGATTCCCCGCACTCAGCACATGTAATTTTTAAATCCATTATTGAGGTGTTAGAAGAGTATAACCTTAAGAGAGATAGGGATAACAAGATTTTTTTCTATTTCATTCGATAATGCTAGTAACAATGTAGCTTCCATTGCGATTTTTAAACGGTCACTAAACCCGATTATGAATGGTGCAATGTTTCACCAAAAGTGTGCTTGCCACATACTTAACCTCGTCGTTAAGGCGGGCCTTAAAACAGAAGCCGTAAGAGATTTGATCAATAAATTAAAGGATTCTCTGTCCCATATTGTTTCAAACCAAGAAAGAAAACAACGGTTTGGTTTGATGTGCGTCAACTATGGCTTGAGCAAGTTGAAAGTTCCTTGGGATATAGATACTCGTTGGAACTCTACCTATAGGTTTCTGAACCGATGCCTTCCTTACAAAGTCATCATAGGAGAGTTTTTGAGAGGCTCCACCCCCGAGGGAATGGCATTGGAGCCCAGCCCCGACGAATGGGACCAACTACAAACCCTGAGTAATTTCTTAGGAACCTTTTTTAATGCAACCGTCAAATTATCTTGCTCGTACTCACCGACGGCATTTGAGTTGATCAGACACTCTATAGCATCTCCAAGGTGTACCGTGAATTGGAGATCGCTGAAACCACCACCTCCACTCTTACACCGATCGTAGTTGCCATGAAAGAAAAATTTCTAAAATATTGGGACGATGTACCCCTCCTGGCCATTATCGCACGCTGCCTCAACCCGGCATACAAGAAGTATTTCACGGTCAAAATAGTTGCAGCATACAAAGAGAATCTACATTTAGACAACACCGGGGTGGAGGCATTCGTGACTTCGAAGTTCGATGAAATGTTTAACATATACCACTCAAGAATGGGTGACAACCAAAACCCGTCTTCGTTCCGTGCCGGTCCTAGGGAACAATTTAAATATCTACATTATTTTAATCTTTATTATTTATAATATCTACACTATTTGTCTACTAATTTTTTTTTTTAATAGTTCCACTTCCAGGAGCACTAGCAGCGGTGGATTGTTAGCAGATTTCCAATCGGAGATCCAACCGCACACATCCACAAATGAGTTACTGAGCTATTTTGCGGGGGTAAACGAAAAAGAAGATGGACTTGACATCATGACGTGGTGGAAGAGGAATCAAAGAAACTATCCAACACTGGCGATGATGGTCCGCGACGTATTTGCCGTACCCGTGTCGACGAAAGTTGTTTTAGTTCGGCGAACAGGATCCTCTCCGACAAACGCAGTAAGTTGGGTGCACATGTTTTTGAGAGACTTGTGTGCTTGAAAGATTGGATTGATGCTGATGAGCGCAACCAACATCGAGATCATCAAGAATCATCATCCGGAGTCGACACTGAAGAAAGCGGTACCGATACGCGGCCCGCGGCTAATTCGGATTCAGACGGTGCGGAAGAGAGCGAACAATGGTATATGAATCCAAACTACTAGATAGGTAGTGTCGGTACTCGGTATACATTTCTAACCTCTTTTAATCTATATGGTTATTTTTTAAATTATAATTTCTAAACGTTTCAACTAGTTCTTAAATTATTCATTTTAAAGAAGAATTACTAACAAAAAAAAAGTTAGAACTCCGCCTATGTTATTTTACATAGCCGGTCCCAAGCCCGGAATAAAGGAGGAGGGTAACTTTTATTTTTGAATTTAGATTTAATTTAGATTTAATTTAGATTTAACTTTTTATACCCCTCACAAAACCTAAAAATAAATCACTCAAAATAGCAAATTCGGGTGCTGAACAGAGTTATTGCGGGCCGCAATAAATCTCTTGCGGACCGCAATGAGTGGTGGCAAAGCAAACTAAAAACTGTTTTTGTCATTACGGACCGCAATGGGTTAGGTTGCGGGCCGCAATGGGTACGGGCAGTTAACCTTTTTTTTCCTTTTATTTAATTTAATTTAGATTTAAATTAGATTTGAATTCAATTTAAATTTTAATTTAGATTTAGATTTATATTCAATTTAGATTTAATTTAATTTGCATCTAAATTTAGATTTGAATTTTTATTTAATTTAGATTTAGATTTATATTATCAATTTAAATTGAACGTTTACAAAATATATTATCAATTTAAAATGTTTATTGTTTTAAATTAATTGATTTAAGATATTTTTGATTTAAATTTTATTTAACCTATTAATTTAGATTTGAATTTAGATTTAGATTTGTTTTTTTTTCCTTTTATTTAATTTAATTTAGATTTAAATTAGATTTGGATTCAATTTAAATTTAATTTAGATTTACATTTATATTCAATTTAGATTTAATTTAATTTGCATCTAAATTTAGATTTGAATTTTTATTTATATTTAATTTTTATTTAATTTAGATTTAGATTTATATTATCAATTTAAATTGAACGTTTACAAAATATATTATCAATTTAAAATGTAAACTACAAATTTCGAGATATAAATAAATTATGAAACTATACAATTAGAATTAGAGTTTGAAAATAAAATAAAAGTACTCGTGTAAAGAAATAATATTTCGTACGACACGTAATAATATCCGTACAACACGGTAAACACATAATAATATTCGTACGACACGGTAAAAAAAATAAGAAAACAAATCAGAACACAAAACAGAAAACCGGAAAAAAAAAAAATTCTACCCGTGCCCGTCCTGCCCATGCCCGCTGTACCCGTGCCCGTTGTACCCGTCTACCCGCAACGGGCACGGGTTTGAGACGGGCAGGGCGGAGTTTTTCAAAAAAAAACCCGCCTACCCGCCTACCCGCTGCCCGGGAGGGGTACTACCCTGCCCTGCCCGAGGTACCCGTTTGCAAATCACTAGCAATGAATTATAATGCCCATTAGGCAGACTTCATTAAATGCTAAGCGCTCTTCATAATTAGTCACTGGGCAAAAGAAAATGACCACTTGCTATAAATTTGGTTCGATGTTCTTTCCTCTAATCGGTAAAGGTTACATGTTACGTCACGCACTTGGAACTATTCAGAGCGGAAATGGAGCAGTCCAGTTGCGCTCCAATTCATCGTTAGGGATAAAAAGATTGTAACATATCAGTTTTAACTTCATGCATGCAGCGTATTAACTATAAACCAAAACAGCTCTGTGTATGGTTCGTGCTCTGCATGAAGCCAAAACTGCTCTGTTAAAATCTTTACCCATCGTTAGGGCCTCAGAATCAGAGGTAAATAGTAGCAGTGTGTGGGTAGTACGATGAATATCGAACAAAAATCGGTATGATGTTTAATCAGAGTTGTCTGATCTATATTAAAATTTGTGTGCACATTTAATATGTAAATAAAAGGGATTCAAAATAACAATTCAAGCATAAGATATTACTAGGACTAATTAGAAGATTTTGATAATTATAAAGAGACCTGATAACTATTAATTGTCAAGAGTTTGTTTCTCTTTTATTTTATTTTCCTTTTTCATTTTAGCAAAAGTAGTATATCCATTAAGTCTTATTTATTTATAACTTTTTTGGACTTTGGATAGTTGAATTGTTGGTTATCTGTTGAATCAAATTGATACTTATTAATCTGTGCAGTAATTATTCAATTTATAAACATGTTAATATTTTTTTAATTAATGAAAAACGTTGGTTGGCTATTGGCCAACCAACCCTCAAAAAAAATAATTCATTTATAAAACATGTATATTAATTTTGTTTAATTTGTTGTAATTGCAATTGTCCTCTCGGATCTGTCACGACCCCGCCGCCGGGCCGGGGCTCGCAACAAGAGAGGCACCCAGACATCCATCCATCGTCCCGTCAACCTACGTCGCAAACAAAAACAACACAAAGAAACAATACGGAGTAAGCTACAAAGCTCAGTAACCGGTTATTTAACGACGCAGCTTCTCTATAATTGGCTTAATTAAACAACCATTCAAACAGACTGGATTAATCCACACAAATTCAAATCAAATTATGCCAGCATATTTAACGACGATAGCACGTCGGTCTAGGTTATCAGTAAAACAAGTCACACAGTATTTGGAATGTCTCTCACAGACCATTCCCACATTCACAGTACACACGATCTCATCAGTTCACAATCAAATTCGAACCTGAGACCCGCTATCCCGTTAAATATGCCTCATAATCCAATATCCAATTCAAATATCCAATTCAACCAAACAAAACGAAAACACAGATTATAGAGAAGTCCGGTTACCTGTTAGCGATCAATCAGAAATCCAAATCAGATTGCAATCAACAGTTCGAAATCAACGCGACGTAGTCAGAATTCCAATCGGACAGGAAATCAAATCTTAATCAATACCAAACTATTTCTTTTCATTTTCTCTCATCTCTTTCGGTTTCAGTTTTCATTTTTCACCTTTCTTTTTATTCTAATCAATTAAAGAGAGAATGACCCTTTATAAACATAAATTTAAACGGTGGTAAAAAAAATGAGAGGTGGTTTTCATGCAACGAGCCACGTGGCAAGAGAGGCCACGTTGGTTGTTTTATTTTTATAAATTTTGCATTTTGCTATTTAAACCTTATAATTTTGTAATATTATAATAAAGTCCAATATAAAAAAAAAAATATGAAAATTTACCGGCTGTTACAGGATCCATCCTGGGTTATGGTTCTAATTAATTTTGCTCTTTCATTATCCACTCTAAAATATTGGACGCTTACGTGGACAGAAAACAAAACAAAAACGAATTATAACATAAACAATGCCATGTGTTATTAATTTTTTCATAAATTAATATGCCTCTCTTATATAGAGAGAGACGAGATAATGTAGTTTACATGCATAAGAGCACCCACAAAAATAATTAAGTAAGAACATGAATTTAAAAATGGTTTTTAAGTTTGGGACACAAGATAGTGCACTTTTCATGATACAGGGATCCTTTATGAGAACATGGTGTCATATATGTTTAACCATCAGTGCTAAGAAAGATTCAATTGAATTGAGATTAGCACCTTCCATTTAAAGAAATTAACAATTGCTTAATTAATTTCTATAACATTACTAGTCGGCAATTGTCCATCGCCAGCTCAAGGGATTTCGAGTGATTGATATTTATATAGCCACAGTTTGACATTTAACTATATATAACTAGATTAATACTTCATAACATCTGAATTAAAGGGTTGAAATTAACAATATGTAAAATATTAACACTTTTACATTTTCTAATTAGGCATTTTATTAGATAGATTTATACTTCATTAAGTCGACATACATTAATCCCATGTCTAAAAATTCTGAGAGTTAGAAGATGCGCATATTTAACTTTTACAAGAGATAATCATCTAAAAGAAAATGTTGTATTAAATAATATGCCTTATTTAAAAAATAAAAAAAGTCGGCATCTTCCATCAACATCATATAATTCCTAGCAATCCAAAGGTTACAAGCACCTCCTATACGTTGTAGCACTGTAGAGGATAAGCATTTATTCATTTTAGAAAGAAAAAATCTTTGATGTGTTTTGTCTTAATTACCTCCTTATTTTGTCCGCTAGCTATGCTCAAATTTACATGAAGGAGAGAGAAAATGCAACTTGGTGAACTAGACCAATTCTAGAAGCAAAGCAGCAAATTTTCTCTACTCATCATATCCAGGCGATACCTATAGATGCTACGTAAAAGCTTTAATAAAATAGCAAATATAGATTAATTAATAAGCTAATAATAATGATTGTGCTGGTCTATAACTCACTTACTGGCGAGCTAGCTAGTTATGATGATTAATTTGAGTAGAATAATTTATCTAGCAGCTAAAAAATAGAAAGAAATATAGGAGGGCATTCAATACTTAGTTACTTACTAGACGATCAAACAATATGCATCAGTCATGGATAGTTATAAATTAACATAATTAAGACAAAATAATATCTTAAGAATCTACTAGCCAATAAGGGACCAAGTTAACTACTTCCCATGCATGCTTGCATTAAAGGCCACAGGTCAAAATCAAGATTTTTTATGACTTAGATATAAATATGTATATGTGCATGTCCAAAGCACATATGCATGGTTGATACTCTGACGACTTAAAAAGATTTAGAAACCACAATATACTGTAGTTACTAATTATAAGAAAGTTGACAATGATTACAGGATGACAGCAGCATTGTATGGAGAGGTTCAATATTTAAACCTCTACGCACTAATGCTATATAGTCTATGGAACTAAAGAACTGTGCATATGGAGGTTAATTATTAAAAATAGCAATGATCTGCTCAAGTGAAATTCTTGGTGCTTATACAAATCCTCGGATCATGTGATAGGTTGAGATCCAGACAAATATGATGATGTAAAATTGCGAACAGGAGTTGGTATTTCATATTTGTCTCCTCTTGACTAAACAGCAATCAATGTCACATTAAATCCAGAATATAAGTTAAGAACTATTAATAATTTTTCTAAAACATACAGACGTGAGTAGCTCGTCTTCTTCAGAACCATTATTTGCTATTGAAAAATTGGAAGTAAATGGTTTTTGCTTGACCTGAAATTTCATCTCTAATTAAGTACTGTTAGGCTGTTAGCTATTAATTACTTTTTTAATGTGAACACTTAATTTATGTAAAGCATCATTCCTTAATTTACTAATAAGTTATTTAAATATTAGACAAATGTGTATTAACATGTATCAATTAAATTTATATAAAGTATCAAGCACGTCACAATTTAGTTGATACTTGTTAATACAAACTTGTTTAATATTCAGATGACTCAATTAGTAAGAATTGATACTTGCCAATTTCTTTTTTTCTTGGCATGTTCATCAATATGCCGACAATTAAATTAAGTACTATTAGTTACATATTTAACGTAACACTTTATTTGTGTAAGCATCATTCCTTAACATACTAACAAGTTATATTTAAATATTAATCAGATTTGTATTAATAAGTATCAATTAAATTGTGACTCGCTCAGTCGGATTTTGGTCCTAAATGTCCTCTCATATATATGTAAAGTTCAACACGTCCCAATTTTGTCAGAGAAATGAGATTTTGGTCGTATATGTGCTCTCTTTTTATCAACTTGTTTTAGTTTCATCTCAAGGGACATGGGGAGAAGTCAATGTCTCATAAAAAGGACCATATGAAATTCGAGAACAAGGAAAGTGTAATGTATAATTATGCCCAGCTGGTCCATTCTGGCTTCTAAAAATTGCAACGTTTTAGAGAGATTCTTATTCTATTTTATTTTTTTTCTTTATAAACCGCAAGTCCATAAACCAATTAACCATGGTGGAGATAGTTCTCGAGTGTATTAAAAATACTTGCTTCAATACTTCAATTTCTATTTCCCTTTGGAGATAAGGAAATGAAAAATGGTATTCTGAAAAGAGGTAGCTGAAGGTCGGCTAGATACGCAGAGTAACAGGCATGTCAATGACTCCACGTATCAAATCATAATGTTCAGCTCTCTCCATTCATTGATCGTCCTCGGAAAGAACTAGCCGTCCAGTACAAATCAGATGATCCAGATCATTCCTAACTGAATAACCAATATAGTAAACAGCAAGGACAGGTCGGTTTGATCTGCACGGCTCCCTAATAAATTAATAATGGGCTTGACTATTCCTGTACCGACAAGAAATAAAGAAAACCTCAAAGAACGTAACCAATTAAACTGAAACATTATTAAAACCAAAGCAATCTCGCCCCACACGTGTTAACTGCATTTTATAAATCCTTGTTGACTCAGCTCCTTCATGGTTAGCACAATAACAAACTACATGGCCAGTCCAATTACTGTCCTTCTCTTCCCCAGAAACGATTAATTAAAACTGGACAATACGTTCTCAAAATTAACTACGACTCCAGAAAGGAAACAATGCGGGAATGGGCCGGAAGCCCGGTCAACTGGGTTGGAAGTTGGAATCTAATATACATGCTGTTAAAAATAAAGGTAAAGGACGAACAGAAAATTTTGATGTTAAAAGTTTAAAACTAGCTATAACACTAAATTTTACGAAATAGTACAACATATAAACCCTACATGTCATGTTGCAAGATGAACTTTGGATCAAAAGAATGTACCAAGACCATTGACTTTTAAGGTACGACCACAACCCTACATACCAAATGATCCCCACCCTCTAACTTCTCATCAACCCTGAATTCTTTTTCTAAGTTATAAGTTCAGTATCCAAACAACATCTAGACAGAAACAAACAAGAGTTACTGCGAGTCCAGTGCTTTTTATTTTGTGAACAACCACGACTAAAGTTTACAGATACAAAGCATGCCCGCCTTCTGATCCAATACGAAAGTTAACTCCCCTCATTTAGGAAGTATGGTTGTTGTAATTGGGCCCACGGGACCCGCGGCCTGAGTTGTAAGCACCATATCCGCGGTTATTGTAATAAGAACCACCTCTGCCACTACCACCACCACGGTAACCGCCTCGAGGCCCACGGCCCCCGCCTCGCATATGCATTGATCGATGGTGCCTCGGGAAATTCCCAAATGTCTGGAAAATAAATGAAAATTTTAGTCTTAAACAGAACAGAAACCTAATTTTGTTGAAAATTGCTTTCTTCTGTTTTGTTTCTGCCAAATTAAGATGTTTTCCTTTGTGTGTCCTGTAAGTTATGTAAAAATTTTGCAAAGTGTCAAAACGCTCATATGGAAGTACTACGTAAAATGAGAAAATCACGTAACACCCTGCATGTGGGTAGTGTCACATTAACCCAGAAAACATGAGGTATGTCCTCTGCACTCCTTTATTAAAATGTACAAAAGAAAGATGTTAAACTATATTCCTCTGGCACTGTTCTATCAGTTAAATAGGAACACATGATATTAGCAGTATAACTCAACTATTTCCAAAGAAATCCTAGTAGAATAATTTAAATGATATTTACGCGGTATCTATTTTGTTTTCAAGGGTAATATTAAGACATTTCCAATTTTGTTTTGCATACCTCAGTGTCAATTTTTAATTGTTCGGAAAATTTGGGGCGCCCATTGCGAGAGTTCTGATCAAGTGAGGTACAAGAGAGAGAATCAAAGAAGTCATCCTTCACATAAACAGGCTACATCAAAAAAAAAAATATATGCAGTCAGTTCCACACTATAAAAACACTCGGGATCCTTCACATAAACAGGCTACATCAAAAAAAAATATATGCAGTCAGTTCCACACTATAAAAACACTCAGGACAGTATCATAAAAAAAATTTCTTTGTTCACTGTTCTGGGGTCAGATTTGAGTTTATGTCAGGCTTTACCGGATGGATTAATTTCCAACTGATAATAAAACAAAAGAGACATTCCTTCCTTTTTTTGTCATCTTTAGATTTTCATATAGCACGAACAGAATACAGGTCATCTGTTATGCACCAATCAAGTGGGGAAGCAGTTAAGCCGTTGTTGAAAGGACTGTAGAACCATTAGAAAACTATGAAGCCAGTACGGATTCAGTACCAGAGATAGAGCTTTGTACCTTATCATTTTCTGATTCCTCATCATCTAGAACTTCATCACCCTCAAAGTCATCAGATTCGCCATGGGCCTTGCTTTTACCAAGATGGCCCCAGACTTCATCCTTGTTGAATTTCTCATTCATCGCAGTAAAATCAAAATCTTCTGTGAACTTTGTCACCTGGCGGGAGAACTGCACAACAAATAAAAAGAAGTTGAAATAAATTTTAAACAAATACATTTAAAAGGGGGTGCAACCATTAACCCAAAATGGCCCCAATGACAACATATAGGATCAAAATGGAGGCTTTGGTCAGTGTCTCTAGCCTTCTAGCAGAGACATACTGCTTCTATCAGTGTACTAGAAAATGGGAACTCAACTCAAAGATATAGGTGATTCCAGGTTTTTGCAAAGCTTGAAATTCTAAACTTCAAGACCAATGTTCTATACAAAGCAATATATCACAGAGAATACAATCCTACAAACAAACAAGAATTAGCAGTTCTTGCTATCAGCAATCAACTGACCAGAGCTCAGGTATGATCTGACCAAATTTACTTTTAACATGAAAAAATATTGACTCCAGCCAGATCCCTTAAGATAATACTACTGTCAGTGTCTGTCTGCGGGTACGTGTATGCAAGTTTGTGTGTGCACAAGTGATTGTAAATGTGAGAGGGGACATACAGCACTAGGTCCTCTTCCTCTGCCACGGCCCCTGTAGTTGTTATAATTATGGTGATGGACGTATGATGGTGCACCTCCACCAGTCTGCAACAGCAATAAGTACAAAATTTCAGCATAAACAAATTAACACAAATTAAGTCAAGGAAATAGTTAATTGTAATATAATAGATATGGGAATCCCAAGCATAATTGTACAACTAGTTTTGTAATGTCGAAGTATCCTACAAATCAATTTTAATTAATTGTTACTTTTCTTAACTACTCTGCTTATTCCTTAATCAAAATACCACTTTGAAAAGGTAAAGAAAATATCAAAAAGTTTATTGGAAGTGCAGCCTTGATCCTAAATGTATCACCGAGCGATTTATATTAGCAAACCAAGCAAGAACAACCTAAAAGACTCTTGTTCTTCGCTCCATATAATTTTAAAATTGTGTACCTTGTATGGAGCTGTCATAGGAGATGGCAAAAGAGGCTCTTTAGTCTCTGCAGGTACCTGAACCGGTGGCTCTGGCAAAAGTGGCTCATCCTTTATGCTCTCGACTGGTTCTGACAATATGGGTCCACTTCTATTCATCTCAAAAGGTTTTGGTTCAGCTTTTTCATTAATCTCGACTGCCTTAATATCTACCTCTCTGGAGCTAGTTTGTACTGGTACAGAAGATGAAGAGGGAACTGTACTAGTGGTAGCATGAATAGCTTGTAAGAGTTGACCAGGTGTCACCAGTGGTACACTTGGTTCAACTGTTGATAAAGCCTGAGGCACGTTTTGAGACAGGAGGGATGCTGGCTTATTTGTGGAGAGAGAAGGGGCACTTGGTTCAAGTGGCATTGACATAGAGAGACCAGCACCTAAATTTGGAGAGAAGCCTGAAATAGATGTTGCAGGTGGCTTATTTGGTGCCAGATTTATTGGGTTTGTATCAGTACCAGCAGAAACACTTGCAGGAGTTGGCGCTACATTTGTGGGAAGAGAAACAGATGAAAGGTTTAGGGCACTTGTAGTGCCCAGTTGTACCAAGGGAGGTAACTCAGGCAAATTTTGGGGTAGACCCTGGGACCCAGTATTAAGACCTGGGTATTGCAAGGTACTAGGGATAGACACACCAGGTAGGGCACGTATGAGAGATGGTTGTTGCAGCTGTGGTTGTGGTATCTGGTGCTGCTGTAACTGGGGTTGCTGTAACTGTGCTGGCTGCATGTGAGGGAACCCAGTTGTAGGATAGTATCCTTGCCAGTAAACAGGAGGAAGTGTAAGCCCGGATCCGTTAGCAGCTGGCGGTTGAGCTGTTTGTGGGCCCCATGAGGGTAGAGCTGACCCAGGTTGATACAGAGGGAGATTGCTCTGAAATGGGGCTCTTTGCTGGAGCCCAGATCCAAACTGAGTTGCATGGGCTGGGGGCAGATCTGATGTAAGAGGAGATGTCGCAGGACCACTTGCAAAAGAGGGCATGCTTGCAGTAGCAGGAGGCGGCGGCCTCGTATAATGTGACTGCGATATAATTAGGAAAAAATGTAATTTATAACGGAAAGAATACAACGTCTAAAGAAAAAGTAACTCCTTTACCATTTACAGAAGTATCGTGGCAGATTACATACCACTTTACCATTAATCATTATTTGGAACAAAGCGCTACATATACCCATGAAAAACAGGAAATACCATGCAGAATCCTATAAAGCACAGGAAGTATCACAGTAAATCTCTATAAAAATAAGAACAACACTCTTCCGCCTTCTCCCATTCCCCCATCTCAAAACTAATATAAACTACCCTTCTCCCTCACCATCAATAATTACTAATTAGACAAAAATTATAGAAAGATAACGGCTAATGCTAACGACTGCACTGTATGGAGTCACTCTGAAAAGTTGGTCATATATATGGTAAAATCTAACTTACAATCCGATATTGTTGCTATTTATGATTTTATAAGCTTTAGGACAGGAAACATATTCCATAAAAGGCTGTGATAGTAGGAGCATACATCACAAAACTCTAAAAATGTTTATAACAAAAAAAAAGGAAAATTGAAGACAGTTTAATTTATGAAAAGGACATTTTGAAGAAAACTTGCAAAACAAGCCTGGTGGAGTGCAGTACATTAGCAATAGGATACCACAGGCTGAAATAATCTTAGTGATATGAATGAGACATTCTAATAACAATAAAAAAGATGCTTCTGGTATAACAGAAGTCCTATGTTGCCAGGTACTATTTTATCCAAGCATAATATAATATAAAATTGCAATTTGTGCAACAGTACCTGAATAATAGCCGGGTCATTGTGTATGGCTGCGGGTTGAGCAGGTTGAGCAGGCACCGAAGACTTGACTTGCAAATCCTGTCACAAAACAAGAAACAATGATTAGTTGCATAAAACCCCTCTCGTACATTGACATTTTCATGCTTTAATATTCACCTTAATATCGCTTCCTCGAAAGAGAATAAACTCGTATATTTTGTCACTAGCAGGGATTTGTTGGCCATCTTTCTTTCTTCCCTCAGTCCCAAAAGAGCGCACTACAAAATAAGATTAAATATTTACTAATATATCATACATTTGGGGACTATAAGAATATTTCGGGGGAACAACACTAAAAGCCCCACAACGAGCAATACAACTACCCCAAGGAAAGGATCTTTGCACAAATCTAAGGATTAGAAGAACATACTTTACAAACACCAAAACTTGTACGAGGTATTTGACGAAATTAAAAACGGGTTAACAATATCTGATCCGTACAGTTCAAGTGTCAAAAGCAACCTCCCTAAAAAATAGAAGATCTCTATGCCTATGTTTGCATTTTAGACACTTTGAGGAGACTAATAGAAAAATTAAAACAGGAGAAAGAGGAAAAATAGGTCGAGTTACCGTTTCTCAGGCCGATGCTGGATTCTTCGGTGTTAATCGTGTACAAAACCCCCTCGTAACGAATCTCGCTCTTAGATGTGAGGCTTATCAAGCTCCCGATATACGAGTCTGCTGTCGCTCCGCCGCCAGATCTGCTCGACGCAGCCGTCGATTTCTCCGGGGATGCCGTCACGGCGCTGGAACCCTCCGACGACGCCATCGGAGAAGAGAACAGGAGGAGAGGGAAATTTAGTAGCTTTGTATAGAGAGAAAAGGAGAGGTACCAAGGTTTTCTTCAGAGAGGTGGAGAGAATTGCGGCTTTAGGTCTTTAAGCAGTCGCTTGGTATTCGTCTCTCGTCGCGTTTAATGATAATAGATATTCGGACGAGGGAATGGAAATTGTTGCTTACGTCTGGTCTACATCAAAAACTGTACACCGCTCGGACAAGTGGTCTGTGAATTCGGTTCTGCTAAAGTAGCTCAAATTTTGACTTTAGATCTGTACCGTCCAATCTGCTCAAGCACGAATATTAAAGGAACCCGTGCATTCCATCTGAGACCGGATTGACACAAATTCTGATCGGACGGTCTGGATCTAAACTCAAAATTTGAGTTACGATGGTGGATCCGGATCCCTGCTGTGAAGAGACTAATCTTGCTTTAAATAGTCATAGCGCTGGAATTTTATTATTTTTCGTTATAAAAAAAATTAATTAAAGAAAAAGAGGCAACTTAAAATTAAAATCAAAAAAATTAGTACCGAATTCGGTACCTCCTGGAGTGTACCAAAATTTTGATTCGATATTCTTCTTTTCACGCGAAAACAGACTAAAATAGAAATCTTACTCCCAATTATAGGGGTGTGCTGTACCGAATCAAAATTCGGTACACCCCTATAATACATAACAAAAAGGTGTACGCATTGTGTCCCTAACAGTTGTGGTGGACGCATATCTTCTGAGGTAACAGAATTTTTTTGTTTGGGATTACCCTCGTCTGATCGAAATATGAACTAATCCGGCGCAAAGTGGAGCGCATGGGACCCACTTTAACAGTCGTGCTGATCGCCATTGGTCCTGGCATTGGACGGTCCAGATTCAAACAGAAATATTCTGTTACCTCATGTGATACGAATTCCAGTTGTGGTTCCGTCCAAAATGGAACTAAGATTTGTTTAATTAAATGTTTATTCGATTTATGTAATGATAAAGTTCTAAACTAGATTTATTGAATAATTTTCTCAATTAAAATACAAACTGAATTTATTAAATTGAACACTAATTCTTATTTTTATTCGTTTCATTTCTAGTTATCATAATCTAACCGTAAATACATAATTAAACTATCATAAATTTTTAATTCGAATCAAAACAAGTAAATGAAGCAAATTAAACCGTTTTATTGAAAATATTTGATTCTTTAGAAACCAAACAAAATTAGTTAAATATCCCTACTATGGGTGCAATTTGTTTCTACAATTTACTTCTATATAATCCCATAATTTGCTTATATAAATTCCGTAATTGTTAATCTATGATTTGCTACTTTCAAGTTACACAATATGAATATCCAACAAGTATAATTTTTTTGTTCAAAATATTAAAGTTTGCGGAGGATTGTTAATACAAAACAGTTAAACTCCAAATTTAATAAAAATCATTAGATTAATATTTCTAAGTAACTATTATAATAATTGAGCAATGTCGCGGTAATATGCATATTCCAGATTTGTACTATAGATATATATCTCTATTTTAAAATTCAAATAGTTAATCTGAACCGTTAAACATAATTTTCATATAAAAATATAGTTGACAATTAAATTTTACATTCTTTATAAAAAAAATATTGTTTTTTAAATAGGTACAAAATTAGTTGATATCATTTTGTAACATGTCATTTTGTCCGGTATATAGATTTGTTGACCTAGTCAAATGCATGTTCATTTTTTTACCTCGTTAAAGTACATAACTCCCCAATTAAAATAAAATTTTATGATCACCATTAAACACCAAATTAATATAATACAGTCTATATAAACTGTCGTTTTCATGTCATTTAGGAATATAAAGAAAACTAAATCATATATGCATAAAAAATAGGGGTGTAAATGGATCGGATATTATCCGCATTCATCCGGATCTAAATCCGAAAAATTTCAAATTCGGATATTCGGATACGGATCCGGATTCGGATAATTTTTTACCGGATACGGTTCTAGATATTGAATCGGATACGGATCCGGATCGACAACTTAATTAATTCGGATATCGGAATTTCACTCCGACGACTCTGTCTGATGATCTGATCTGGGAATTGTTTTCTTTTTAGTTTTTTAATGTAAACCAAGGAATGCGGTCCTCTGTTTTTAGTAGAAGATTAAAATCACCTAATCGGTTTTTGTTGCTTGCTAATTAATATATGAATTTTGATTTTTGAAGTTAAAAAAGAACAAATTAGGAGTGTTATTGTAACTCTCTCAGTTGTATATTTTACAACAGGACTAATTAACTATAATTTAAAGTAGACAATTTTGATACCATCGCAAATGAAGTTTATTCGAAATAGTCCCGATATAATTAACATTGTATATTGCTTAAGTAATTTCCTAAGTTATAATAAATTTGATATGTATGTTGTCTATAAATTGAAACGAACAATAGGATATGTTCATATTCGGTTTCATGATGTTGATAAGGTTGAAACGTGCATAAAGTTTTCAAAGTCCAAACAGTCAATTCGCACCATTCAACATAACTATATGTGAAAATGTACTTAGAGATCAAATTTTATATTTCTAAAATTATTTTGCTATTTTATAAAATAAATAAAATATCACATAATTTAAAAATTCTGGACCATCCAAAAGTACTGATTCTCAACCTATCTAAAAAAATAAGTAAAATCCGATTTTGAACTACATTTTCATATGGAGATCATATTGAGCAAATATCTAATATTTAAACTTTAAAAATATAGATATGAATTCATAATAGGAGCTGATTTGCACTTTACAAAACCTTTTATATGAGAAACCTTTTATATGTTCAAGACTTATTTGACTGTATGATCCTTTATAAAAAGTATTACAGTAAAAAAATATGTTTCTTAAAATAGATAATATTCTTTTTGGAGCCAATTCTGAAGAACAATTAATTGTGTATAATTCATCTAACCTAATCAAGACTTTTTTGTTTTTTTATCCTATATGCTTTAAAAGAATGTTATTAAGCATAGGTTGGTATATTTTGATGAACGATATGACATGACTAGTGCCTATTATTTTGTTAACATTATATATATTTTGTAACCAACGAACTTCTTATGAAAAATATTAGATCTAATTTATGAATGAAAGAAGTTATATTTAGATGTTATTTTTTATTAAAATATATATTAGTAATTTATTTTTAATTATTCGAATTATATTCATATCCGTATCCGTTTCCGTCCGATATCCGATCCGTATCCGTATCCGAAAACCTATAACGGATACGGATACGGATACGGTAAGGCCACTATCCAATCCGTATCCGACCGTTTACACCCTAATAAAAAAACCTCTTTCTCCTCTCTTATCTCAGCATAAACAAAATACATTATTTTATGTATTGTTATATTGGATATTGAAGAGTCCTCCATCAGTTTCTTTTATGGACATGATCCCAAAGAGAAGCACAATCCGTCGGGTGAGAATCTCCTGCTCTTTTTCAAAAAAAGCAGGACTTGATTTTTTTTTATTTAACCGTTTAAATATTTTCAATAGTTCAGATTTTGAAGAAGAGAAAAATAGCAAATTTTATCTTCAATATGGACTGTTAAAAAATATTAACAGTTGAGATGAAAAAAAAACATGTTGCTGTTTTTTTTTTTTTTAAGCGCAGCAAATTTAATTACCAATTCGTTAACATCTTGTGGTGAATTAAGCAACCTCTCTTGTGAGGATAATACATCTTAGGACAATGTTCGTCCACCTAGATAAACACGTTTTAATGTTAATATTTTATATTAATTACAAAATATTTTATTTATTTTATTCTATTCTTAATCACAAAAATACGATATATTTAAACCCGTGTTCTAACAAAATATTAGGCCACGAACTATACAATTATATATCCAATTTAATAATTAATCAATATTTATATCTATATCTATACTATATTATAATATGACTACGAACTAAACATTTTATTGTTGAGATAATGCTATTATTTGATAAATATTTGTTATCTAATATGCTCCATCAAGTATATGAATCCGTATTTCCTCATATTATTTGAGGCAGTGGCAGAGAGAATAAGAGAGAATAAAGTCAATTGATCCCTAAATTTGTTTTAAATTTTTTATATTTACATATGATTTTCTATATAATTTAGAGTAAAATTACTTGGTATTGTCAAATTGATCCTCATTCTTTGTAGGAATTTTTTTCTTTGACTTCCGTAGTTCGAAAGTCTGACTCTGACTCTCATCTGAGGGTACAATATAGAGAAACCTAGACGGTTCTTTTATTCTGGCACAAAATTTAAAACAAACTTTGTATATTTACAATAGGTATTAAATTTCTTTTGATCCAATAAGGATTAAATCCAAACTATTCTTTCTCTATTTTACCCTCGTTGTGTACATAGAGGAGATACGGATTCGCAACTCTATAGCAATGTTGATTAAATCATCCAATATATCATTGAATATCAAATTATCAATGGTTCCATCTTCGCAGAGCATTTTCTTATTTTTTTCAGTTGAAACCTCTCTGATCCTCTGTTTTTTGACCTAGCACGAATCTTAAAATGGACTATCTAATTCTACAGAAGTACTGAAATTCCAATCATTCGGTTGGAAGCTTATTGAGCTCATTGTACTCGGTCAGGTATCTGAGAGGATACATATGAAAAAAGAGTGCATCTGATGGACATTAAACTCCTGATGAGCTTCTCTGTCATCCGATTCACTTTAAAATATATGTACGTTATTTCAATATTTATACATATCCGTTTTAAAATTTTAATGTATTATACGGACGAGAACGGAGTAGGTCCGATGTCCATCGGACCTACTTTTAGGTTCAACGAGCATGATGATCGTCCGATCTAATTTAAAATTTGTGAGCACAAAAATTGAAACAAACATGCACGAAGTTTAAAGCGTTCCACACGAATCTTAAAGCAAATCGACGGTGATTAAACCATCGAGTCAGAGTAGGTCCGATGCCCATCAGACCTACTCTCGTGACTATACGGACATTGATAGCAGAACGCCGGAACCTAGCTTGGTGATCAAGATCTTGTACTAGCATAATGCCATTATCAGATAGACCGATTTTTTTATTTTTTTTTATTTTTTATTAGAGGGTTCAAGTAAAGCCCAACATCTTGTAAATGTAATTTTTGAGAATTGAATGTCTCATGGCACTGCGCTAAGTTTGGAGTTCTCAGACAAACCGAGTTAATTAATTGTAATTTTCAATTAATTCAATTAGAGATAAAAAAAAAAATTGTTCTGTTATCTGCACAAAATGAAACAAGAGGAAATGGGAAAGGCTGCTCGAAAGCTGATCCTTAATATTGATTATGTTTTCTTTATTGTTCTAACCATAGCTGTATTTGTTTATTATCAAAAAGTTAAAATTCTTTGTACTTCTAATTCTGGTAAAAAAAATTTGAAAAAAGATGAATGTATAATCTTTCAAATTTTAATATCTCAAATATATTTTATTCGGATTTTGAACTACAATTTCTTGCACGGAAATATTAATTTTTGCTAGATCAAAAACTGATAATTTTTTGTCCATTTCTATTTTTTTCCCGAAATTTTTAAATATACCATACCTAAAAAAAAGACAAACAGAAAAATCATGAATTATGTGGAATTCTATTTTTACCACGGACGTAACCTCACGTTTCGTCCAAAAATTGGGTCCGATATGGATGCAGCAAAATGGAAAGAAATGAGAGGGGTTTTTTTTTATTAATTTTTGAAAATAGATGGAGTAACTTATAATTTGAATGTAATAGAAGGAACATCAAACAAAATAGATAAAATATCTTATAATTTAGATGTTCTAGAAGTACTATGAAACATTTTTCAGGCAAGATTTTTTGCGGCTGTAAAAAAAATTAAACTATTTCTTAGCGTGTTACTGGAAGAAAAAAAAAGTTTTGGATCTGAGTTATTGATCCCGGTTCAAAAATCACTTATGGGTGTATAAAAAAATTATCATGGTCCTTTGAGTAGATTCAAATTCTAAGATACTCCATCAATATATGGAGTATCTTAGAATTTGACTCTACTAGAAGTACCACGATAATTTTTTTATACACCCATAAGTGATTTTTGAACCGGGATCAATAACTCAGATCAAAAACATTTTTTTTCTTCCAGTAACACGCCAAGAAATAGTATAATTTTATTTACAGCTGCAAAAAATCCTACCTGAAAAATATTTCGTAATACTTCTAGTACATCTAAATTATAAGATGTTTTATCTATTTGTTAGATGTTCTTTCTAGTACATTCAAATTATAGGTTGCTTCATCTATTTTTAAAAATTAATAAAAACAACCGAAGAATTTTGCTCCATTTTGCTGCAATTCAATATGTACGCAGCCTCATGTTGCGTCCACTCAAATTTTGAATGCAGTATGAAGGTTGTGTCCATGGTAAAAATAGAATTTCACATAATTCATAATTCGTGGTTTTTCTGTTTGTCTATTTCTTATGAATAGTATATTTAAAAATTGTTTTTTTTTTCTAATATTAATCTGAATGGAAAGAACGCAACACCAATGTTCAAGCACTTGTCATTTTGTGAATGGGAGTTGAATTGAATTTTACCAGATTACTCGTGGGGATACATGGAGGAACTGCTGAAAGATATTTACCAAACATGTCATTTTGCATCTTCAAACTTCATCATCATATTTAATTCGTCTTCTTTTATTTAATAACCTGCTTATCTTTACAGATTTGTTTAACTAAGAGTATATTATGATTTAGTTTGAGCTTCTGCACTTTAATATAGATTATTTTCGTTGCTGCTTTTATGAATAAGTATAATTTGTTGGAAGTAAAAACGGAGAAATGGCACACTTGAACTTTTATAACTATTAAGGAGTCCGACTAGGCGACTACTATCGGATACACTTTAAACGACGAATTCAAACTGTTCAAACTGACCTACTTCATGATGATATGTTTACATGTGAAATTTATAATTTTTTGAATTTATTTAATATTAAGTCAGGCGGTCAAATGTAGGATTTTTTCAAGTTAATTTTGATACATTCATTTTTCATTAGTTTTTTACTGCTTGACTTATACTAAAATAATTTGAACTTTTTTGTATGTAAACGCATCACTCATGAAATATATTAGTTTGAACGGTTTGAGTTTGTCGTTTGTAGTCTATCCGATTGGTTTTGAAGATCGGTGTCACATGTATCTAATGTCATATTAGCCAGACTCACTCTTAACTCTTAGGTCGTCTTTTTGAGTTTGACAATACCCCTTGACTTGTAGCTAGAGTGCTGGACACATGCGTAACAGAAATTCCAAATTTTTTTAGTTATCACTTAAAAAAAAAGGAATTTCAGAGTTAACCTGGAATTAGTAAAATCTCCAAACTTAACCAGAATGTAAAGCTAGTATAGACAAACTTTAGGAGTGGCACGCGGATTTAGTCTTCGTGCTCCTCCTAAAGTGTGCGTAGACTAGGTCATATCACATACAAAGTTTTTTTTTTTTTAGTTAGATGGGAGATATGAAAGAATTTAAACAAACTTATATTTTTTAAACAAACGTATAAAAGTGTAACGTGCAATATTCGGATAAAATTGCAATAAGGAAAAAAACACACACACATAACACATTGATAATAATAATAATAATATTTTTTATTTTTTACAATATTTCTTCACTATTTTTAAAGACAAAAAGAAAATCATTTTATTGGACCATATATATTTTTTTAAATACAATGGTTTTCTCCCCTTCAAAAACGAACAATTAAAAGTTCTTAAAAAATATAAAATTTGATTTCCGATTAGATTTTGAAATGTAAATCAAATTGAACCACTTAAATATAATGGCTGTCATTTGCCATCATTAGATCATCATCATCATCATCATTATTACACACATTATCCATATTTATATCATTATTATCATTAATTAGTATTGGCAATACTGTGTTTTCATTATTATCATTAAACAACATCATTATCATCATACAACATCATTATTATCATTATCATCAGCAATACTGCTGTCTTCATTTTTATCATTAAACAATATCATTATCATCATAAAACAGTAACTTCACTATTCCAAACCGACCCTAAGTATGTTTGGTTGGATTGAGAATAGGCTATTTTTGGGATTAGGTTGTTGAAATAGTCTATTCAGTGTTTGATTGGATTAGAATAGTTAGAATAATGAATTCAAATTTTTTGTCTTAGAATAGACTATTTCTAAGGATTTACCGTGTAACATTTTTTTTTATTTCCAAATTGTGCAGCAGCATTCTAACTCAGAAATTTATTAAATTCTGCAAGATCTGTCTTTCAGTTTTTGCGGTTGTATGGCTTTGATGCAAAGATTATAAACTTGTACCGAAGCTCCGACTAAATCTGCACATGCTGTCAGTATATTTTCTATTGAATTCCATTTATCATATTTTTAATCAGTATGCGTACATGCTTTTTTATTTTTATTTTATTTTTTTTGCTTTGTTTTTGTTTTTGAGTGAAGTTGAAAGTCAAATTACCTAACTATTTTAATTAATATTCATAAAGGAATCGGATTTGAAGTAATAAAACCATCAAATTACCCAACTATCTGATAAAATCTTGAAGTACAAAATTTATGCTAATAAAAATTAGTATTTCTATTCTTTCAGAAAAATAACATTTCCAGTTCATTTGTTTGTATGTTTTTGTTTTTTATATGAATGTATATAGAACTTAAAATATAAATTTATTAAAATCACCACGTTCAATGATGACCGATACATTACACATTACCTAGGTACTAAACTAATAATTAACAACATTACATTCCAAGCATATTCCCACAAACTTGCCGTTGGTTACCCCCACAGCCACAATCCGCTGGCAGTGACGAAATGACCATACAGCCCAAATGCCAATGGCTGTCCCAAGCGAAAAGTTGCAAATTACAGGGCGGCTTTGTCTGTAACGGCTCTGTCGCATTTTAATCTATATGGTAAATACAGTCCGTAACGAGGGTTACTTTTGTCCACGGAGGCGATTGCACGATGGTTTTTCGTGCTACTTTATCTGACAATACAAATGACGAAAATGCCCATCCACCTTTGGCGACCGTAGAGACCGTGAGGTTGGTAAAGATTCGGAAAACCCGTCGATGATAACAGTTAGCGGTTAGTTGCACTTGCATCAACGATTCAACGGGTAGTGGACTAGTGGGTCCGGTCACTTATCCAATTTCTAGACATAAAAAAATATTTTTAATTCGTCCGTCAGAACTATACAGAAGAACAAGAGATTAACAATGGAAAATTAATATGAGCTTTAGTAACGCTTAGGAACCGATGTTCGGTTGTTTTAATTCGTGAATGAAAACTAAAGAAATTAAAGGAAGAGGTAGAGATGTCTTAAAGTCTGAGCAGAGAATTAAGATCCGAACAAAAGAGACTAAAGGAAACGGATTTAAATTTTAAGGAGACTTAATGTCTTGTTGCTAAACAACTTCTATAAAAATTACACTGCTGACATATTTTAGTAACAAACTACCATTAAAATGGGGAAATAATCACTTGGATCTATTTATTTATATATTGTTTTTCTAGCACTTATAAGTTTTCATTAGTTGTTTCATGAAATTTTATATTCATGAAATATTCAACCAATATAAGTACAAAACATTATAAAATATCAAAAAATGATTTTTGGACTCGAAACTTCAATTTAAACTTTTAGAAAAATAACAAACAAACTTCATAATATAGAATGATAAAAATTATAGTACCGTGGCTTACTCATTTCCGCTGACAGATTTCAACAAAAAAGAAGATTCAGACATGAGCATCCTTTAGAGTACCTGTCATTTTTAATATGTTTACATCGGTCCTTTCTGAGATATTTTTTAGAAGTTCCGCTCTTTCCTGAAATGTCATGTAAAAGTTTAACCTTTATTTATTTATTTATTTACTAAACATGTCAGGTATGTTTAGATTACGAGTAAAATTAACACACTACTTAGCTCTTTAAAATAGCCGTTAACTCAATGTTTTATTCAAACATATTGAAATAGTGAAATTTCTATTTCAAACAACTGCCAATATATCTAAATATAAAAACAGAGTTAAAAGCAGTTCACTGACCTGAATTAGTCTGAATTAGATACTCCTCACCCATTCAAACATACCAGAAAAGATAAGAGATGTGATGGCAATTCCCGTCCCTTTTATTTTCTTAAATTAATTAGTCATTTAACATTTAGTCCTTATTAAATAAAAAAATTTCGGCTCTCTTTCACTTGTTAAGATGTCACCCATTCAAACAACCGAAAAGACTCAAAATTTTGAAGGGGCATTTTCGTCTACAAGAGCCATTAAGAAAAAGCAGACCACAACTCACCGAGGGCGGCCGGGACATTTATCCGGAAGAAAAAATAATGCGTCTGCACCTGACACTCATGAACCATAACACTGACATCAACAGTTGCGGGATACCGAATCTAGAATATATCTTAAATTGGTTGACAAAACCAGGTTCATCTAATCAAGTTATTGTACGACCCCTCAAAAGAAAACTATACCAGGAGCATTTGGTATTTACCGTACAGAAAGAAGGAATCCGACAAGTAGATCCCACTTTCTCTTTTACAATTGCGTTCTATCGAATACTGTTTGATCAGAGTGCACCTGAAAAATTTATGCAAGAAAAGCCCCCGAAATTTTTTATAAACAACTTCATTTTCATCCAGCCCCCTCGATTCGATTTTCTTACTTTCCCTTTACCCCTAATTTCTAGGGTTTCTGAATCTTTCTGCAAAATCAATCGAAATTTCATCCAGATCCGCGATTTTCTTGGCATTATCTCTCAGTTTCGTGCCAGAATTTAAGCCCGCGCCTCGTTTCTACTTTGGTTGATTCCTTCATCTGTTTTTCTAGCTTTTTTTGGCGGTATTTGGGTGGCCTGTTGCTCGACTTGAGTCCCAGGATACAATTCTCGTCCAATTGCTTGAATCGAGATGTTTTTGTTTCATGGTGGCTAATGGCTTTCTCATGGTGCTAAGTTAGGTTTAGGGTTTTGAATCTTTCTTCTACTTTGTATGAATTCTTGACTATGTTTACGCCACAGAGAAAGGGTTGGGTCGGTTTCCTCTCCCCGAATGGAAACCCTAACTCTAGCTCGAAAGGGAAGGCCATGGCTGCAAGCCAAGAGGCGCTTCCACCACCCCCGAGGGATTCTCTTGCTGAAAATGGGGGTATTGATGTAGCCGGAGTAAGCGGGGGAATAAAAGGGGGAATAAGTGGAGATACGGAGTCATGGAGGCTGTTTAGAGACGCTGGTCTGATGGACGAATCAGTGCTAGCAAGGAAGGATAGAGAGGCGCTTGCGCAGAGAATAACCGAGCTAGAGAAAGAGGTTTGTTTAACAACTCCACCATTAGTCTATAACCAACTTTCTTTTCTTCATAGAAACTTTAAATTTGTCCAGAGTTCCAAAGACCAAGATACCTTTTTTGATTTCCATTCAATTGCATTTGCTTAGAAAGAATAGCACTTTAGTAGAAATATTTAAGGCAAAACTTCGTGAACTCTATACAGTTATTGAGAAATTATGTGGTTTATTTTGCATTTTGTCTCTTTTGTTCATCACATCTTAAGTTGTATGCTCAGAAATATCTAGGATACCCTTTCTAACCCCATATTTCAACCTTTTGTTTACAAAAAGGAAAAAAATAACAATATATTCATGATAAAAGTGTTAGTGTTTTTGCAATTTTTTTGATGCAATTTTCCTGGAAATTGTCCCTATCTGCAGTTGCACGAGTACCAATACAACATGGGCCTGCTATTGATAGAGAAGAAAGAATGGGCCAACAAGTATGAAGAGATAAGACAAGCACTTATCGAGTTGCAAGAAGCTTTGAAGCATGAAAAGGAGTTGCATCAGCTCGATTCGTCAGAATTTGAGAAACGAGAGGAGAGTTTGCGTAAAGCATTTGGAGTGGAGAAGCAATGCGTGGCTGATGTAAAGTGCCATTTATTCTCTATTCACACAACCTTTACTGAAGAAGCCTTCTTTTGTGATAACTCTACATTATTTTATAGAAAAAATTGGTTGCACTTGCAGTTGGAGAAAGCTCTGAGAGAAATGAGATCCGAGATGGCAGAAGTGAAATTTATGGCAGAGAAGAAGCTTTCTGATGCGCGTGCACTGGAGGCGAACCTGGAGGAGAAATCACTGGAGATAGAGGCGAAGCTACACTCGGCTGATGCTAGGCTGGCAGAAGCTAGCCGCAAGAACTCCCAGGCCGACCACAAGCTTGAAGAAATTCAAGAGCGTGAACGCAAGTTTGACAAGGACAAACTCTCCTATGATACCAAGTATGCTCTGGTTTTTTACTTTGCTGGACTTGTTTACATTATTCAACTCTTTGTTTGATGTGGTGGCCTTGCACTTTTTACCATTGCTGCTGCAGTGTTCATTAAATGTTGTTAAGAAACAGTGTGGGGGCAAAGAGATTTATTACATTTAATATTTGCTGAATTCAAAACACAACTTTTGGTGATTCTGCTGTGCTGGTAAGCAGAAATTAATCAACCTTTTTGTCAAATGGTTGGATGCTGGCGCAGTTTCATGTGGGTAACTGCTCATGAACAGTACATTAATTGAGAATTATTGTGCTCGCACATCATTTATGTTTGGTTCATTTTTTAATGGCTGTCAAAATGGCGCAGCCGAAAAGCACGAGAAAAGCAGCTGGTGGAGCAAGGGGAGCACTTGCGAGAGTGGGAGGTGAAGCTTCAAGAGAGCCAGAACAGGCTCGTCTTGGCACAGAGAGCTATAAATGAGAGAGATGAGAGGGCTAATGAGAAAGAGCGTCTCCTAAAAATAAAGCAAGAAGAGCTTGATGAGGCCAAAAGGAACATTGAGGCAACCAGGAATTCCCTTAAGAGCAAAGAGGATGATATCAATCTCCGCCTTGTTGCCTTGACAAATAGAGAAAAGGTGTAATTTTTTGTTCTTCAGGCTTTCCCGTGGTGCCCCTAATCTGCTTGCATTTGAACACTTTTGTCTTTGAAATTTAATGCAGGATGTAGAACCAAGGATTGCAAGCTTAGATCGCAAGGAGAAGGAGTTGGTTGAGAGGGAGGAGAAGCTTAGAGCTAGAGAGAAGGTATGATTACTCTACGATTTGCACAAGGGTTGGAAATTTCTGTTGGAATTTGCGTAGTTCCTCGGCAAGTTATGTGTAACTCTAGAATTGCAATTTTGGAAGGATGGGTTTTAACAAGGAATTCCAGAACCCTATTCTCAAAATCCAATGTTATCTGCCAGTGATTAGTCTATTTCCATTGGCAGTCTATCACCAACATGGTCGTATATATTCTTTTTCTGCGCATATAAACGTGTGATTTTACCCACTAAAATTGTTCCAGGAGGGTCTCCAGAAGCTTCTAGAACAGCATAATGCGAAACTAGAATTGAAGCGTCAAGAATTTGAATCAGAACTGGAGAAAAGGAGGGAATCTTTTGACCTCGATCTCAAAGACAAGCTAAAATCCATCGAGAAGAGGGAAAAGGAGATTACACGTCGAGAGGACCAAATCTCAAAGAGAGAACAGACCCTAGAGACCCAAGCACAAAAATTGAAGGAGAAAGAGACAGAACTCCAATCTGGCTCAAAAGCATTGAAGAAACAAGAACAAGATATTAAAAACATAGAAGCCAAACTGTCAGAAGAGAAAACTGCTCTTGATCAAGAGAAAATTGAGTTGAACAATTCAAAGACTGAACTAGAGAGTTTGAAGGCCACAATAGAGGCGGAGAAACAAGATGTTACTAAAGAGAGAGAAGAATTGAAGCTTACTGAGAAGGAGAGAGAACAACATGACCAACTGATGACTCGGTTGAAGCAAGAGATTGAGGAATACCGGGCCCGTACTGACTCGGTTCAGAAAGAAATGGAGGATTTGGCTCAACAGAAGCAAAGGTTTGAAACCGAGTGGGAGATATTGGATGAGAAAAGAGCTACTGCAGAAGCAGAGTTGAAGAGAGTCAACGAGGAGAAAGCAAGGTTTGAGAGGTGGCTTGAGGCTGAGGAGAGAAGGATAAAGAATATGGAAACTGAAGTACAGGAAAGATGCAAGAAGGAAGCAGAGGAAGTTGATTTGAGAAAAGCAGCTCTTGCAAGTGAGATTGAACATGAGAGGGAGGAGATGAAGGAGCTCCTTAAGAGGGAGCGAGCTGACAGTGAGAGAAGCCTCCAGTTGCGCCGTCATGACTTGGAGATGGAAGTGGAGAGAAGGATTTCTCAGAGAGAGGAGGAGTTGCAGGAAGTGGAGGAAGAATTACGCAGGAAGGTTGAGTTCCAGGATAACCAGATGAAGCATGCAATCGAGACAAACGAATCAAAAATTCAGAAGATAATCACGGAGAGAGAGCAACTTGGCAGGGAGAGGGAGGCTCTTTTGGAGGAGAAGGAGAGACTAGAGAGAGAAAAAACAGAGGTCAAGAGAGATATAGAGAGCCTAAGTGACCTCAGCAAGGGGTTGAGGGGAAGGAGAGAGGAGTATACCAAAGAGAGAGACCGCTTCCTCTCTCTAGTTGATAAATGCAAGGCATGCCATAATTGTGGTGCCGCTGTTATTGTGGAAGCAGAGATACTCGGGATCCAACAAGGGGTCAATGATGACATGCCAAGTTTGGAATATCTGAAGCCTCATAATCTAGAAACTTCTCCTACCTGCACTACAATCAATGCAAACCCTAATGCTACCTCAGTTGGGCGCATGTCGTCCTGGGTACAGAAATGTGGCCGCATATTTTCTTTCTCACCCACAAAGAAAGCAGGTGAACTTGGACAAACTTCATCAGAGAAGCCCGAGTCTTTTGGTGCTAGACTAGAGAGGGAGAATTTAGAGAGAGAAGAGTATGAGTGCACACCAGTGTACCAAGGGTTAGGGTCGGTTAACTATTTGGCAGGAGATGGACCTGAACCATCATTTGGTGTTGCTGATAATTCCACCGATATTGATATTGTCCGTTCTCAGGCGGATAATATACCAGATCAAAATGGACAAGAGGTGGCTTCAGTACCACCTGAGCCAAAGAAAAAAGGTCGCGGTAGGGGGAGGCCTGTCAGGCGAAACAAGACCATTAAGGCTGTAGTGGAGGATGCAAAGGCAATAATTAGTGATGTCTCAAAAGAGGGGAATGGTGGTATAAATGTGGATTTGAATGAGCTTGGGGATGGTGCTGCTAGTCAAGACGATTCAGTATATACTGGTCGGAAGAGGGGCTTTGCACAGTTATCCAGTGAACTGGAGGGGGAAGGAAGTGAGACGGTTTCAGAGAGTATATCTGTTGGAGGTGGAGGGGCCCGACGTAAGCGACGTCAGACTGCAACTGCCGATGTGTCCATGCCAGGAGAGAAACGATACAACCTGAGACGCAAAGTGTAAGTTTTTGTATTCACCAGCTAGCTATTTTTTTTTCATAAATTATTGGTGGCATTTTTGCTTTCTTATTTACTTTTTTTCTTTCCTTACAGTAATAAGAGCGATAGAGCCCAGGCGCCAGTGCCTCCAAGCAAAGCGGAGAAGGCACGGATTGAGCAAGAAGGAGAAGAAGGAACCTCAAAACCAATTACTGATCAAGTAATGGAGCAGAGATCTTCTGTTGGTGGCGGTGTAGTTGAAGTTCACAAGTTCTCTCACACTGTCATCCGGGTTAGCCAGACACAAGTTCCATTTCTTTGGATATTTTCTAATTTTGCTATTTTCTATTGTAGTATCACTATTTTGGTACCAATGCATAATAATGCAGCCAGAAATAAGTTCCATTTCTTTTGATCTTTTTTGTTATTGTTACGGATTTATGAGGATCTCACGTTCATGTCTTAAAGTTTGTTTACCCTATTTATGTCAGTAAAGCATAAAAACAGAGTATCAATGTGTTGAATATATTATAGAATCTCGTAGATCTAAATTGTTCAGAAGTGTCAAACTGGAGAGAGTAATCTATTTATTAATTGGCATCAGGTTGATGCAGAAGTGATGGCCCCATTAGAAAGCAACAACAACAATAACGAGATAGAACAAGAAGACGACATGATGGACGCCACGGGTGGGGTCTCTGCTGACTCTCCTGATGGAGTTGAACCTTCAACCCCAGTTGGCAGTGCCGCTGACGAGGAAGATGAAGATGAAGATGACGAGGAGAGGCAGAATGCATCGATTGGAAAAAAGCTTTGGAATTTCCTCACTACATAGGACTAGCGTAACATCAACAACTGTAGCTTGTCTCTGTCTATTTTTGGGCTGTGTTTATCAGGCCCGCTTGTGAATCTATCCAGGATTTCTCCCGTCAGTGCTTTTAAGCTTAGCTACTGTGTGCATCTCTTTTGATTCTTTCCTTGTAGGTTTGATGTATTATCATTGGGATATGCTAGTATTGGTACCACTTTTTTATGTTTTTTTTTTCTTGGATTTGTTTTTGGTTTTTGTGTTTTTACTTTTAAAACGTAGATGGACTTGTAGTAGCCTAGTAGGGAAAGTTTAGTTGGTGCTGAAAAGCATCTCTGGACCCTAGTTATTGACTTGACTTCCATGGGTGTATAATTGGGTTGTCTGACTCTGTTGCATATCATTTGTTTTCATGATTGTTTTGGATTCTGATTTTAGAAACCTCATTTAGATGTTGTTAAACATGAGCTGATAACCGTTGTATGATGTTTGCTAATGTATAATAATTGATTTATTATATGGATCGTAGATTGTTTTTTTTATGTACAAATTGGGTTGAAATATCTTTCTTAACTCGTTGATTTTACAACACTATAAGATTGACGGGAAAATTAAAAGAATCTCAATGACAGAGTAACAATTGGGTTGGTCTTTTGGTTTCCTATGCTTGTACAAACAGGCTTATTATTAAGTGATAGATGTTTTTGAATAAAATGAAATATCAAATAAGAAAAAATTACAAAAAAATAACAAATAAATCTTCCCAGGAAATAACTATATAATGTAATAGAAAGTGGTACGTACACAAAGTGCAAAGCGAGTTGCTAGTTGTTCTTTTTTAATCCATAGATACACAGTGCAAAGTTGAGAAAAGAACAACTAACAAGTCATTGCCACATTTCATTATAAATAATTTTATTTTTGAATTATCCTAGATTATCTTTGCTTTAGACAGATCCAAAGATTATCTTATTTCTACCTCTTATTACTTCCAAATAACATTAAGTAGAATTCTTGTGAGTTGTAGCCCGAGATCTAATTTTTTCGTTATTTTCGTGACGGTCATGTGACCAAACTAATTGTGTACTTTGAAAGAACTGTTAATTAGTGAAGAAACTGTGCAAAATTATGTATATTATAAAGATTTGCATAGCTGAAATAATGTATAAGCAAAAGGTTGCACAACAGTTGACAATAATATTAATGCAAAACTGTCATTTTATTTGTCCAATATAGAAGAAGGAATGCCAATTACTAAAATGAGCTTTAGTAGTTACTAACTCGATTGCTGTGAGTCTGAGTCCGGATTATAAGGGGAGGAAGAGGAAGGACTATATTGAGATTTGGTGATCATGAAAGAAGGAGCCATAAATTGATTATATCTAATATTTTAAAAGTCGGCAAGTAATGTTTTGAAATACTGATTCTAATGCAAAAATAACTATATTCACTTACAAATAATTTTAAGTGCACATATTATATTGATCATCTCTAATATCTCAAAAGTCTGCAAGTAATGTTTTGATATACTGATTCTAATGCAATATGATTATTCTCACTTGCAAATAATTTTGAAGTGTTCATATTATATTAATATGTGGTGATAGTTTAGTAATATGCTCATGAATAAATGCTAGTTATGCAAAAGCTAAACTAGTGCCGATAATGAGTGCATGAACTTCTGTAAACAAAAAATATCGTTTTAAGAAACATATGCACATTTTTTGTCATTTGCAGCATTAAACAGATAATTGAAATAAACATATTTCAAGAGAGAAGAGCTTAATTGAGCTTGTATGAGATAGTTGATTTTTATCGATTGCTATAATTATTTTTTTATAATTAGTGAAAAATTTCCAACTAACATATATATTAATAATAAAAACATTTACAAATTTTTTTACAGAAAGGCCTAAGATTTCCAATCAAAGAATGATTCAAGATTATCTCAAGATATAAATTATGATGTAACATAATCATTACATGTAAATCGGGTGAATTTAGGTACTTTTTGTGTGCGCTTGTGATGTCTGTTCTCTTAATTCTTTGAACATTTATTGTGGTTGGCAATCTTCGTGTGAGATGAACACGTTAGACATGTATGATGTTAATCAATTAAGACATCAAGACTGTTCGACAAACTTTTCTTTTCGTTTGGACAAAAAAAATATTGTTTATTTGTTTATCTATCAATTTTCTTATTTATGTGAGGGTATCAATTGAATATTTTAAAAATCTTGATAATTTTCAAAAATAAAGCTTAAATATAAATTCCAATATTATAGCATGATCCATATTATCCGCATATTGTATCTATGAAATATTATGAAATTTAATATATGTTTTACTGTATCAAGTAACTTGAAATTTTAACACCTCAAATTAACGGTGCTTGATGCATCATCAAATAAAAATTGCATAAAATTTGATTGTTAGACTCTATCTGTCCATAACATATCTATAAATCTATTTTTTTTATTCAAATTTCAATTTTATTTGAATTTTTTTTAAAAGTTCACTGTCAAGATTTTCAAAATAAGCATTGCCAATTGATTCTTTCTTATTATTATTTATTTATTTTGGAAAATGACATTTGGTGGAGATGTTCTCTATTTATTGCTTCTAAAGAAGATTTTAGGATTTGAGAGACGAACTTAATACGCAAGGGTTCAGATCCCTGGATATGAATATTATATTATAATTTCATATTTTTAAACATGAGAATTGCTTAATTTATTACCTGTTGGTCATATTAAATATTTATTTATCATTATTCTATTTATATTTTAAAATAATCGGGATAGCAAATGATAATTCACCGCAATGGAGTAATAAAGAATAAATGAATTATTTTTGTAGATTTATCTATAATTTATTAGCTTTTGCTTTATTTATTTTTTGACTAGTGATGAAAGAGGGTAAAAGGTGAGGTATATATGTTATTTTTATGCGGGCACAGAAATTTCCATGTATATAAAAACCCACCTGCACCTCACCCCGACCAAGAAAAAACAAACAAACAAATAAATAAAACTACACAGTACACACGCAAAGGTTTGTTTCTGAATAAGGCAGTACAAAATATAAGTAAAATGTTTCCCAAATTGTTGTTTCACTGTTTAATATTGTTATGTTTTTGTTATCTTTGATGCAATATATAAAGTACTTGATGGGCAAAACGGGAATTCTGGTAACCACTCTTCATAAGTTGCCCCCATACCTTATGGAACTATAATAAAGAAGTTAAGGCTACAATAAAATGCTTAGCCTTGTAAAGAAGTTAATGGCTATTGGATTCAAAATGTGACAAATATATAAAGAGGCATAAATCAAATCCTTCAATTATCATCTATTAAGCAATTTTTACAATTATATTCAACAGTAAACAACAATTTGGGAATTTTTTTATAAGAAATTGAAGTACCACTTTTTATTTATGTCAATGGAATTTTTGTGCTTGCTAATTTAGCTTCTTTGTGTACTCATTAGGACTAATGTCATGTACTTTTTTAATTAATTAAATAATTTTCCGAAATTAATTTTTTCTTGTAATTAAGACTCAATCCTCTGTAGTTTACCTTTGATTAATATTCAACAAGTAACCAGAATGCCACTTTTCTCTTACAAAATTTAGGGTGCCATACAGTAAAACCGTAAAAGTTTATTGGTATACAATGGATCCGAAATTTTTAAATATACCCTCAACAAAAAAAAAAAAACCAAAAGACCACTATTTTTGCAGAATTTCATATTTACCCGGGTCGCAACGTGAAATGGGAGCCGCCATTTCACGTTGCAGCCCCGCAAAAACCAAAAAAATTCAAATGTTTCGGGTGAAATTTATTGATTTATTTAATAATTTTCAAAAATAGAAAGAACAACTAATAATTTGAATATGTTAGAAAGAATATCAAACAAAATAGATAAAATATCTTATAATTTAGATGTACTAGAAGGACTCCGAAACATTTTTGAGGCAAGATTTTTTTTGGATGTAAAAAAAAATTAAACTATTTCTTGGTGTGTTACTGGAAAAAAATAAAAATGCTTTGGATCTGAATTATTGATCCCGGTTCAAAAGTCACTTCTAGATAAATAAAGAAATTATCGTGATCCTTCTAGTAGAGCAGTAGAGCAGTAGAGCAGTAGAGGCAGATACCCGTGCGTTGTAACATAGACATATTATAAGAGAATAAAAAAAATCTCATATAAAATGACATATTTTCATAAATAAAAATAGACCAATGAAAAGAAAAATTATTCAACAATATCTATGAATGATATTAAAATAGATTGGTTCTAAGTTCAAATAGTTAATTAATATAATAAAATCCAATGAAAAATAATGTTGACTTAGTGTAAATTGAACGAACTGATAGATGTATCACACTAAGTGCAAAATCAAATAACCTATACATTACCTCAGGTGATGGCACCCAATGGACATTTTGAAACATCTTGATCTCATTAACCTGGTACTCTTCCGTTCTTGGTTCAACAGCCACAGCTGCACAATCATGTCCTCTAGATTTAATATACTATTAAATGTTTCTCATTTCTTACCTCAGCTGGTTTGAATATGTTGGATGCATTCACCTTCTACAGCTTACCAGATGCTGGAGATATCTATTGAGCATTAAATTTGACAAATTCGAAGTTTTCTTTTCCTGCCATGAATAATTATTGTATCTGGCTTGGGTTTATTTCTCAAGTATTTCTCCCTTCTCTTACAACTTGAGGTATCCTTAATACTCAATTTAGCCTTAAAACCTCATAAATATGTTAGGTAGCTGTTATTTAACTCTTGGTTTGCTTCCCTCCCGTTTTTTATTAACCTAGTGTTTTCCTGGTTTGTACAATCAACAAAATTTATCAGAGCTTGTGCATGTCCCGACTCCAGTAATTTAGACTTAGTATGATTGTATAATGAGTATGACAGTAATATGTCAGATTGTATACCTGTTGAATTTGAAATTTAAGAGTAATCAAATCAGGAACTGGTATTGCCAATGAAAACTCACCAAGCCTATTGAATTGATTGGGCCATAGGCCTAATTATGGGTGCCCAGTAAGAATTTAATTGATACTAAGGAGTACTTGTTCGGTAAGACGGAAAGATTAAGAACGAAGACTTAATATGAGTAAACTATGTGTATAATATGTAAAGACCTAGATACCCCTTACATTTTTCTTGTCATTTAATTTAATTATCTTTCTTCAACCGTTTTATTATTCAAAGAGAAGGTGATATCCGGTTTCCAGACGGCAGCCGGGGCACATGACACATCTAGCTCCATGTATGTAAGCTTTATGTACAATAAAAACAAATGTCACATACAATAAAAATTCTTCTTACTGAAGATCCTCAAGCTACATAAAAAAACAAAAATACAATTAATAACTTTATTTACAGAGTATGCGAAGTTATTTCAATAAAAAAGCCTTTCCATTGCTTCTTTTCGAAGCCTAGAAGTCAAATCCTCTCTGACAAAAAACATACATGAAATTGTTATTCATAAAATGCTTCAAAAAAATGTTAGAACTAACCAAATGAAATATTTATCCAAGATCTGACAAAGGTAAAACCAAAATCTAATACAGTGAGATTTGTGTTTGAACTATGATGATGCAACGACTTAATAGTAAGATTAAATCAGGTGCAAGATCAGATAATTAGCAAATACAGAAGCTCAAGCTCAGATCAAGGGTTTAACGAATGTTTCAAAGCTAATCTCTTGAAATTGCTCAATACATAAGCATTAAAAACTTGGAATAAACAAAGTGAATACCTATCAAGTGGGATGTCTATAGAAAGAGCTTCACGAGACGAAGCTATCTATAGTGCTAGATTCATAAGTTTGTTAATGGAGAGCCAACGATGTTGGATAGAGATAGGAAAATGTTTTTATTACTGTGCCTAGGACTCCGTGCTTGCATTTGTGAGAAAAAGAATGAAAAAAATAAAGAAATAGGTTGCTCCTTAA
Organism: Carex myosuroides; assembly: GCA_028015225.1. Lineage (NCBI taxonomy): Eukaryota > Viridiplantae > Streptophyta > Magnoliopsida > Poales > Cyperaceae > Carex > Carex myosuroides. Next base: position 10,640,095 of record CM051474.1, read on the forward strand.
ACTGGGGTTATAATGGGTAAAAAATACTAAAAGTTGGTCTAACCGTCTAAGGAGCCTCGTAAGGAAGGGAAAACGTTAAGGAAGGGGGATGGGTGGATTAAGATTATAGTCTAAGGAGGTGTGTTTAATCCAACGAAAGGAGCTGATGGATTAAACCCTTAAGGGGTGCCGAACAGGTACCTTGTAACTATGATTGATATTTCTCTTATAAAAATTTGGCTCAGCCATACTGTCTGGTATCTCAGAATTTCAGGTTTTTACTTTTATACAAACAAATTATTGAACCCATCAAAGGGCTTCTCTATGATTTTAATTTGCACGTTTCTAAATAACAGCAATACCTACAAATAATATAGATATACACAAATGCAGCACAAATGAAGCTGTGCCATCATCTACGAGGCAAAACTTTTTTGGCAATCTTCTAAATTTAAAAATTACATCAAAATAAGCACTATTCTAAGTTAGTCCCCCCTCTTGCCATCAAGTTTCTGGAGAGATCTGTACAAGACTAATATTCACATCGAGACCAAGTGAAGGCGCAGTTTGCTAGTATGTTCCTTGATTTCCCTAAAGACAATAAAAGAATATCTTAATTAGGAACTAAACCAACAGAAACAATAACAAAAAATATAATAAAAAGTCCAAATTAAATGGACAATAAATAAAATAAGAACAACATTTGGGTGCGGGTGTGCCATAAGTTGTCATTTACTCATGACCTCACTAATGTATTATATTTAGAACCTGAAGCTCAGCCAAGCATTGATCTGCTGAAATCTTGTAATTTTTTACGCTCATTTCAACAAAATCAAGAGCCCAGCAAAATAACGTTATTCATTTTCTGTTTTAATCAGCTTGGTGCGTTACTTTTTAACCCGTTTGAGTTGGCAGAAGAGGAACTAAAAGCATTTAAAAATTTTGGATGAGCATTCATTTCGGGGGGCATTGGGGTTTGTAGTACTAATATAGAAGTGAGGTTGTGGCATTTTTTGGAACTGAAAGTAGTGGGTGCCAGAACTGTACCTAAAATAAAGACACAAAAGTTTGATAACATACCTGCACCGAGCAACTTTGCAGTTTAGATCCTGGCAAGAGGAGCAATGAAGTTGCATCAAATACCACACTTTTTTGCAGATCGAGCAGCCACCACTTTGGCGGACTTTGCATAGAACTCCGTGCCTGAACAGCAACTTCATCTTTCTGCATTCTTTGTTTTCGCACCTAGGGCTGATGCATTGAGAGGCATGCAACAATGTTTGTAATGCCAGCTGTTTCCCCAAAAAGATGAAACAGTTATCAGGCACAGGAACTGCTCAGATGTCAGAATCTAACCATAGCTTATTGGTAGGTCTAATAATTGAATGGAAGCCCAAATTTAAATTGCATTAAACACTGATTTAACCCGACATACTGGTATATGCCAGGGAATATAGAGACAAGTTAAGGCCCTCTCTATGTACAAATTTATTGATGATGCTAGACAAATTTGGGCCATCACCATTTCAGATAGACCCGATAACTCAACCCCGCTAACTTCAAAAGCATGCATCTAGTAGGTTGCAAGTAATCTGGCCAGCCAGATATGAAATGCGCAGCCCATATTTGCTTAAACATCCATAAATCCTAGTCTACTAATGGAAAGAGGAGCCAAACCCAATTTAGACTGGTATGTACTGTACAAAATTTAAAAGAAAAAGAAAGAGCAACTACCTGCTTAAATGCCATTTTGGTGTTCCCCTTTGCATTTCCAATGTGAGTTTCTGTACCTTTATCAGTCACATTTTCACATAACCTGACTAGCTCATGATCATGCGCAAACTCCCAGACACCCCGCCCATAGCAAGAGCTGCACATGTAATAGCCTTGGCATGTTGGGCACCGCCACGAAATCTCATCAGGCTCCAGCTCAGTATGGCAGGTGGAACATGACCGGGTGTGAAGATGATGAAGTATCATCATGGTGGAGTGCTTGGCACGCCTCAGTGTATCAAACTGGTACATTCTTTTCTGGCACAGATTGAGAAGGTCTATTCTACTGTCAAAAAACTCACATTCTTTGCACGGGTCTGGGTCGTCGGTGGCAGGAAGTGCTAGTTCATTTACCTGAGAGAATTTTTTTATCAAACATTGATATGAGTGGTTATCTTGTGATTTCTCATTGTTGTGTATGGATATTTCAAGTTTTAAGGGGTACAAATATTTGCTTAGCTACCTTTTCAAATACATGCTTAATTTTTGAACTAGTAGGGTGTTTTTCCTTTGGTGAAAGTTCTTCTTCCTCACCGTAGCACCTGAAAATTGACCAATATGGGCCCACAGGTCAGATACAATGGATTTACAAAAAAGAAATAGAGAACAGGTAAAGAACTGCATAATGAGTGCCAGATAACAAGGATTTACCAAGAAAAAAAACACAGAGAGAATGGGTTAAAAAGCTGAATAACGATAATTGATTTTCCCTAGCCCCTCGGGACTTCTAGCATCCCTAGCACAAACATATTATCAAAATACATTTGCATAGGCTTAAGGGTTTGAGCTTACTGATCACAGAGAAGAAAATTCTTGCAGCTGGTGCAGACCCATCTTGTACCAGAGACGATCGCGCGGCGGCAATGTTTGCAGGTTGGTTGCAAGTAAATTAATATGAAGTCTTCTTTGATTGATCTCATCCTCTCTCCAAGCTGTCATACACAAGATAAAGTCAAGTGCACTTGTAGTTTCATAACAAAAAAACAATAATTTCAATGAAGAGGTCCATTACTTATTTATGTATACCTGGATTGTATGGAAATACCAAAACAATCCCATTTAGAACATAATATCTGATAAGAAATACTGCATCATAACCTCAGTATCATTGATTTACACTCTCTATGTATCCTCCTACCCTAAATCAAATGACCACTCCTACACCAATCGAGGAAAAAGTGTGGGCATATTCAGAAGTAAATGGAGGAATGGAAGAGCAAGACGTATATAAATTTTACTTCAATAACCCATGGTTTGTATGGTATGTGTCATATATATATTTTTCTCCAGGGGAGAAGACATTTAAATATCTCCTACAACATATACAACGTATTATAACAGAATGCCCAGTTGCATCAAATACATATTTACCTTGTGTAAGAACATGATATCGTCAGGTCTGCCATCCATCAAACCTCGCTTTGCTGCACGCATGGCTCGTCCTTTAGGTTCGGTTTCTTTTTTATCAGGGCCACTTTTTTCTTTATTTGAGAGAATAAACTCAGCCTCTCCTGGCCAGAAATCATTTTCACAATACGGAAGGTGTGCAGCTGATACACTAGTTTTCCAATTGTTTGTAGGTATAAGGTAGTAGTCATACAGGTTGGTACGCTCCACCACCACTTTCTCCTTTAAAGCCTTGGCTATCATAGCTTGATACCTAAAATTTTGAAAAATTTCGTGTTATATTCAATTCATTACATCAAAAACTTTGCATGCTAAGAAGTCAGGCCAAGCCATTCTTATACCAAACTGAATGGTCAAAAGGACAAACAGAGATTGACTATTTAATAGAAAATTGCTGACCAACTGAAGATTGAATATGACCAATACCAAATATCTCTAAATTGCGAACTTCCATACTTCCATTTTTCTCTACCCCCCCTACTTTGATCATTATTGCCTTCAGTAATGGACATACCAGATCCTTAGTTTTTCAGCTTTAGGCATCTTCTGAGACGCAGGATGACAATAGAGAATATAGTCATCATGTTTTGTGGGAGGACATGCCCAAAGTGAGCAGCTCGCAAATCCCCTTTTCTTGCAGTAGTCTAAGTACGCAATCTACATTAAAAAAGGAAAAAACAAATCAAGATCACACTATCGTATTTGGAAGAATTTACTCAAGAAATAAACAACGGAATCTTTTCTTTATATATAGCCCAAAGGCTAAAAACTTTTCTGGCAAATGATCCATGTCCTCAAATGCACCACGGCTCTGGTAGGCTTTCGGGGATTTACCAGAAACAATTATTTTTTTCTCCTTTCTAAAAGGAAAGTCAAACTAATAATCATTATCCTAAGAATGAACTATTATTTGTTCAAGGAACAATGCAAATTTTTAATTTTTAATATATTGGGGGGCAACAAATACTGATTTATGAAAGGATTTTGGGAAAAACTGTATAATAAGTTTTCCAACACAAGTGAAAATACTTGGAATAATTCATTTCAATCCAAAAGTTGTTATTATTTCATGAAGACCAGAAACCAAGTCAAATTGCATATCAGGTGTTCCAAAATGACCTTGCATTTATTATATTTCATTTTATGTGCTAACTTATATATTATTTAATATTATTTATTTAAAGACATAGTCTTTTCTTAATTTGGACTTAATCTTCTCCAAAGGCCTTTAATTGAACTGGCTTGTTACAAAATAAAATTCATTACAGAATTACATTTTGATTCACATCTGGATTTGGAAACAATTTTAATGTGTAAAAGATTAATATGATTGTAGACAAAGTTCAATGTTTACCAGAATGCCGTGATACACGAACGTTCGAAGAGCTTCGCCAGTCGAAGATTTGATTTCAGGCTGAAAATATTTAACCGAATCAATATAGGAGATGTATGCGTGCCGTTGGTTTGGCAGATGACATTGAGATCCATACTCTTGCACATACATAGCGAAGAGGCAGACATCGGCACCTTCTATCTTTTGAAATAACACTATAGCCTGTTTTTGTAATGAGAACAATATAGTTAGAAAAAGTACAGGAAAATCACATTATCTTTTTGTTTGCACAAAGTGCTATATATTAGGAAACGTTTAAATTTTCTCTTCCTATATTTGTAAAATAGAAAGCATATAAATCATTAGCAAATTGCAGGAGTGTCATTGGCTGGTTTCTACCAGTGCCATACTTTTTCCAAAGAAAAAAGCGAACAAAATGGTTGAATAAAATAAATATACCTTAGATTTGTAAGGGAATTCTGAAGGATAATTTTCGTCCTTGAGAAATTCTTTAAAATTTCTATTCACATTAGCCACACGATCTACAGCAGAAACCACTCTTACACAGAGGCCTTCCACTCCTGGTACCTGAAATTTTACCAAAATCTTTGTTTCTTAAAAAGAAAAATCATTCAATCATATACAACCAGCATATCAGATTACACGTCATGAAACCTTTAATTGTCAGAGCTATTCTCTCATTCTTCTTCCTCATTCTTTTTTTCCAAAAGAGAGAAAAAAAGGTTGTAATTTATGCAGATGGTGTCTCACCCTCACTCCTATATTTCTCATGTTTACTTTGAAGGATCATATTGGAGGAACTTACGCAGATGGTGTATCACCCTTATCATGTTGCAGTTACTAAGAGTCTCAAATGTCCCTTCTTGGTCCCTAAATTTATCAACTTGGTAACATTATATCATTCATATTTGTTCAATAAATGGATGAAAATACATTCCATCATGGAGTCATACTGATTTGCTACAACTTGATATTCTAGGGACCGAAAGGGAACTTATATGTGCAAGTGACCAAAATGGGGAAATAAAATAATAAAACACTGACCTCTTCAACCATCTTTCCCAAGTTAGTAGCCCTTTCTTCTCTCTCAATCTCAAGACGAGTAAAGAGCCATTTCTCTACGTGGTCGCTCAGCATGGTTCGAGGCAAGTCACAAGCCCCAAACACTTTAATTGGAGCTAGGGATTTACAGATTCCATTTTCCATTTCTGTCGAGAAGCAGGTCACGCACGTGTATTCTACATTAGACTGATTCCTTTTTCCATTAAATAAGGCACAAATTTGATGCTGCCATGCCTCACACTTGGAGCATTGTACCCACTGGCAAAACATAGAAGAATTAGAAATTAAGACATCATTGCATGAAATGGATTGCCATAATAGCAGTATGGTGCCCAATTCTGGTGCTGAATTGGTCAGGCTCTATAGCAGAATGTATTGGCATTAAACAAACTTCAACATTTTTGGGACACTTGTCATCTTCTATTCTTCAAAAACCTATTTTTTTTACTTGAACTTTCTCAAAATACACGAATAAAATTATGTTCTGCCAAATACTGGAAGATGTTTTAAGCACAATTTTGAACAATGCCAAACCAGTTCATGCTAAACTAGACAAGCTTGGTACTGATAAGAACCAGTTGGATAATGTATCACTACTATTCAGCACCAAAAGCATAATTAATCAGTCTCAACCAGAAACATAATACACACAGGCCTGCTTCCGCAATGATACCTTATAAAATTACTGAACCCAAAGGATCACCAAAAAAGATACTTTCTTATATAAAACTACTTGATGCCAAAACCATAGACTAGTAGGCCAGGACAATCCAAATGCCAGACACTAAAACTGGAAAACTATGACACGACTCGAAAGCCACCTAACCTGAGCACAACCTGACAAACTAGTAAAACAACAGGACCCAATCTACCTAAATGACCTCGAAACCCATCTGGACCGATATGATTAGTCATTTTGTTGCCTCCATCGCCACTCACGCAACAAGAAAAAGGAAAACATATTGTCATGTCAGCGACTACACAGTTTTTAGCATTACTCAAAAGGCTTCTCAAAACATGCAATCAGAATATATCACATATACCATCAATATTTAAAGAAGAGGAACAAAAAAAAAATCTATACCCATTCAGACTCAGCATCAGTTTCAGCATAATTCGACCGCTTCTCAAAGAATGCCTTAGAAACATCTCGTAATGGAAGTTTGATGAGCTCTCCGCCCACATTATAACACTTGCTACAGAGGGAAATTGGAACAGAACTTGGAAACTTTTTGTCCTTGTCTTCAGTTTCATTGGTGCAATAGTAGACGCCGTGAGAGGCTATGAGCACACTGCACTTGCCACAGTATCGTGGCGGCGGTGCAAAAAGGAGCTCCTCCAACCCGCATAGACTACATGTATTCTGATTTTCTGCTTCATCTAGTGGCCGAGTTTGTTCATTTATTGCCTGTGTTTGTGAAATAGAAAAAAAATTAATCCATTACAGCAAAAAGGGTACAAGTCAGAGAAAAATGGTATACTAGTAAAAAGGACATACAAAATGGCATAATTACTATGCCAAATTTAAACCAGTTAAGGACTGTCTTGTCTTGCTGCAAGCTGACAATACCAGAACTGACCGGCACAATATCAAGCAGGCATGGTTTTCTTCATGAATGCTCTTGATTTAAATCATAAAATGAACCTCTAGCAGTCTCATTCCCTTCCCTCCCCCTCCCCGTATCTGTTTCCTTAGTGCTTTTGTATTGGAATTTGTTTTTTTAAATTGAAATATTAACACTTTAGTGTGCACCCTAAAGGCATTTTGGTACCAAGTGAAGATGGAGAATCTATTGACATGACAGCATCTATGCTATGGTTTTCTTTATTGTGTCATAATTTTTTGGCTTTTAGTTTTGTATTTCCAGGACTGTCAGTTTCTTCTTTCTCTTTTCTTTCAGTGCTTTTCCTATATTTTGGAATCTTTTTATTTCTTTAATATAACCCCCGGTATGCTTACTTCAAATGTTTCTTATGGCTAAAGTAGCAATAACAGCAAAAAAATGGGACCTTATTAATGAAAAATATAACAGGTTGCAAAAGTTTATATGAAGAAACCCAACCAACCTTCTTTTCACAGAGCCTAAGACTGCTCAAATGGATGTTTATCTCCTCTGGTGTAAATGTATCAAGTAAAGAAGCACCGCTGAATCTTTTTGTAGTCTCCTCTATGGTCTCATTGGCACAAGACTCTACATTTATCACCAGCCCGACCTTTGTTCCGTCCTCCAATATATTATTAAGAGGATCACTATCTTTCAAATGTTCCACAGATTCAAACCCATCCTCCTCATTGTCAGACTCACTGACAACAACATGTGTGACAGTTTTCACCCTAGCCTCCTTTGCCAACGCTTTATCTGCTGTGGATTTAACACCAGGTTTCTTTACCGAGTTGTTTACAGATAAGTCCAGTTCCACACATGTTACAGATTCAGCCCTAAATTCCTTCGCAGACTTTACAGGGCAGCACAATTCCATCTCTGTTACAGATTCAGCCCGCAATTCCTTCGCAGACTTTTCAGGGCAGCACAATTCCATATCTGTTACAGATTCAGCCTTCAATTCCTTCGCAGATTTTATGGAACAGCCCAATTCCATATCTGTTACAGATTCAGCCCTCAATTCCTTCGCAGATTTTTCATCAGATACAAGCTTAGCCTCATGCTCTTTCTTTCGATCAGTGCTAACATCAGGTTGATCAGTCCTGACCCGCTTCGGACCTGGCTCATCAGATGCAAGCGAATCATGCTTCTTTGATTCTTCATTATCAATTTTAGCACCTCTCTTAGAAACACTTTCTTTAACAGGCCCACAGAGCGCGCATCTCGGATCATGACATAACTTGAAGTGCCTGATCACTTTTTGGGTAATTAGACAACTCCTTGTGCAATTTACATTGTCACAGAGGACAGCATGCTCAAGGGTCTTTTTCAATTTACTGCACATCGGGAGCCCACAACCCTCTTTCTTTAGGCATACCATTGCATGATGGTACATCAGTAGAAGCTGTTGATTTTTTTTCAGCTGAATTGCTCTTGCTTTCTGTTGGTCAGCTAACTGGTCAACTCGGAGCCTGTGAGCTTGTTGATGGTGATATGAAGAATTTATCATGGGGCTTGCATGATCATATGAGGTTAATACCTGGCTAGACATCTCAGATGAAATTCCTGCCACAACAATTATTACAATTTACTTAGTCGCTACAGGATTTACAATATATAGATCAAGAATGGCTGATACATATTCTAACCATTTAAAATTAATAATGTAATCATAGTCAGGGATGGTGCAAATATGGTACTGGTCTAACAATACCACCACTACACTATTTTATGAGGAGAGAGAAAGCGAGATACCGCGTAGATTCAGCTCTTGTCCAGTACTGGTAAGAGAAGGGCTGGAAGTGACCCGAGGAACAGTATCACTATAGAGTCCCTCTGGCAAGAATCCTACCTCTTTGATGGCATTACTCATCACCACCATGTTGTTTCTATGGCACATGGTTCCATCGGCTTCAACAATAGAAGAAGTAGAGACCCCACAATCCTGACCGAGTGCCACATTCCCTACAAGAGTGAATTGTTTAATTTTGTTATTACAAACAAACAAATTTAGAGCCATATCACTTTGGGTTTTGTGTACCTGTACCTCACTGATCAGTTCACTATCTCACCACAAACAGACAAAGGAAAAGGAAGGTAGTTTAGGAAGATTTTTAACAAAATAAGGGATACTTCGGACATACCATAGTTTAAACAGACTAATGTTTGCCCTTCCCAAGAAGATAAGATTATTCAATACCCACCGTGAAAGTGAAACCTGGAAATGATGAGGCAACAAAAAGATTGGCTTTTAATCCCCCCCCCCTTATTGGATATAGCAGAAGAGGAGTACGTCACATTTCCGTGTTCTAGAAATGTTGAGGTGTATGGTTGATAGTTGATATTCTAAAGCTTTGAATGGGCATATGAAATTACTCCAGTAAAAAAAAACCATACCATTTAATTGGCTATTGGCTGCTTCACTTCGGAATTCCTTGAAATTATTGGGTATAGAAGACGAAGATGAAGCAGCAGTAGCAAAGGGAGGTGTAATTATAGATGAATTTTGTCCAGAAGCATAACCGTGATGGTGAGTCATAAAAGTAGGCCCCCCATATAGAGACGGGAGCCTCATTTGTGCATTGCCAGGATCCAAGTATTGCATCTGATGTACAACAAAAATTAAAAAATCATTAAAACATAAGATAAATTTGTCAACTATTTAGCATGTAATATGGAATAATGGCTGGTGTGGCTGGGTCGATACAATTGCTAGTACTGAATACATGCTGTTACACAAGAACTTAGTCGTACATAAAATTGCACGGGGGAATATCTGAAAATTTGCACGAACAAGAAATTCGAAAAAAGCAGAATCGGGGCATGCATTCTAGGTTTTACACGGAATAACGGAAAACAAACTCGGAATATGAACAAGATGGGAGATAAAATTGTTAAAAAGGGCATAGAAACCCTAACCCTGGCTTTCTTCGTCTTCGATTTTAGGGTTTGTAGTTTGTACGCTCCGAGAGAAACCCTCGGTCTTCGTCTTCGAACATGAACAATAAAACTTAGAACAATTATTAAAATTCCCCCAACGGAAATGATCCGATTTATAGGGGGAATTTCACGTATACCCCCCTTAACAACTTCGAAATTACGTATTATGTCCCTCTAAACTTCATAATATCAAATTTACCCTTCTAAACTTCAAAAATTCAAAAAATTACCTATTTTATTGCCTTTTCTATAATAACTCATTTTAAAATTATAAAATGCTAATTATACCCTTGATTTACTCGCCCATTTGTGCGACTTACCACTATATATTATGAGATAATGCACTTTGGAAAATAAAAAATGTATAATTTTTTGTGGTTTTTTTCCTGACAACAGGTAGAATTAATACAAGTGAGAGCGGGAGCAAGATAAACTTGAAGTTGAGCTTGTCAGAGAGTTCCCGTAAATACATTACTTGTATTAGAAAGTATTTGTTTCTTTATTTGAATCTTGAAATGTAAACTGCTGGGAAGAGAACCAACGACCTGTGTATACTGGAGCGGGCCTACACATTTCTTTGTACTGATAAAAAGGTATGAAACTATGAACTATGTTCTATTAGATTCTTGATGCTAAGGTGATAAGTACTAGTTGGTACAGTATATCATATTTTTTGCCAGTTCACAGGTATTTGTTTTGAAATTTTAGTTATTTAATATATTTCATGACTTATTGTAGGGTTGTTGTTTGCTGAATTCGGATCACCTCAGGTACTGTATTTATAATTATCAAATTTGGACCGTTCTTTAATTCTAGCCGGAATCTCAAAATGGACTCTCTATATCTATAATAGACACCGAATTTATTTTGGCTCGGCTTCCTTTATGTGTCCAGACCGAATTCCTTTGTGTCCATATTTCAACATACATGAAATTATTCTAACCATAGATTTGGATATGTTAGTTCTAGCCACTTTAGAAAGAAGAAGTATTTTTAAAACCTTGTTTTTATCATAGTTTTTACATGGACAATAGCAGTGGCGGAACCAGAAATGATCGGTAGGGGGGGCCTAACTAGTTTCTCTCAGAATATCAATTTTAGTTTCATGTTACACGAGACTAAATTTTATGTTAAATTTCTATTCCGACGTCTAACTATCAATACACTTTAGTATAATCAATTCACTCATTTAATATTTTTTTAGAATCTGATATGTACAATTATATTGATCATAATCAGTGATTAGTATTAATACACTTAATACAGTTTAATTTTAGTATTACATATTTTATAAAAAAGAAAAAAAAGAACAACATAGATACATTTAATTTCTATTCTCATTTTCATAAAAGTTTCCGTTGCCGAACAGGCCCTCAGAGTGTTATTCGAGGAGTAAATGAGGAGCTTTCATAGAAAACGGTACATATAATTGTAAGAGAAGTATATGGGGAGTGTCATAACTGGTTCACTGAAACATAGATACTGGTAAAGGTCGGTACAGATACTGATACAGGTTGACGCAAAGCAGCTTCTTCAATTTTCAAATCCATTCAGAATTCAGCTGAAGCAGCTTCTTTTTTTCTTATGGAAATTTTACTGCTTTTAATATTATTGTTTTATGTTTATTGTTTTCTCTTTTCTCTTTTAATTTCCCACTGTTCAATAAATTCTTCAATCCATGTAAATCAAAGGATCACAAATCAAAGGACATTAAGATTTGTCAGACAACTCAAGCAGCAATTCCAGTGCCTAAAAAAATTATGTCGTTTTTTTATTCAAAATTCATCTTAGCATCACAAATTAAAGGATGTTTGCTTGGTATTTGTTCGCGCGAAAGCGCAACGCAAGTTTCGGTACGCTTGAGGGCGTACCTTTTAAAACCGCGTTTACACTTCACGAGTAAGGGTCGCAAGTGCACAACCCCTATCGAGTAGTATAATCGGGTATCGATCCACAGGGACGGGCAATTACTAGGTTAGAATCTACCAAACTCAATTAAAAACTAGAAGTGAGAAGGTTTTGGTTTGGTATTTAAGTTCCTAAAAAGGTCAATTCAAGCAATTCAAACAATGTAATAAAATGCTAGAAGAAATGTAAATTGTGTTTTGATTATGGATAAAAGGCGTTTCCAGGGTTTCAGACTTCATCTATGATCTGCCTCTAGTGGTACGGCCCGTACCAAGTCGGTACGGCTAGGCCGTACTTAACTTGGTAAGGCAAGGCCGTACCACTCTGGTAAGACCCGTACTGGCTTCCCAGAACAGAGCTTACCAGTTCGAGTTGATGCATTTCCTTGCTGGTACCTTGTGCTAAACTCTTTGGAAAGGTTCAATTGACCATACCTAAGGTTCCTAAGCCTCAACTGTCGTTTGTTGGATCAAGATCTAGGTTGGAATGCAATTGATTGCCTTTTAGGGATTTCTACACCTCAACTCTCGTGTGTTGGTACAGATCTACCCTAATTGGTTGATTGGAGACCTAAGGCACCCTCTAATCTGTCGATTAGAGGAGAATTCAACCTCTCGGCTTCAATTCGAACAAGTCTACCCTAAACAATTAATTTGGTTGAGAGATTGAGATGATCACATGACCTTGATAGGTTCGATCTAAACCTAGAGGTTCATCATACACAATCACAGCAATCAAAGCAAAAGATAGCAAAGAAATCACAATCAATCAATCAAAAGAGTTCATACAAGATACAAGTCAAAGAAAGTCAAAACAAATCAAGAATCCATCTCTAAACCCTAGAAACTAAAATAACTACTCACAACACATGATCTGATCTAAAAATACAATAAAAGGGATAGAGATAGCCATGGATCGAAGGGATCGAGAGGAGGAAGCTAGATCCGTCGAGTTTCGCCTCTTTCCTCTTCCTTCCTTCTTGCTTCTAGCTCCTTAGCTCTCTTTCTCTCTCTTACTGTGCTCTCAAATAGATCTGGAATGGAATGTATCTTGAAATTGGAGAGTTCCCCGCTTTAAATAGCCTCTGCCAAAATTTGAATCTGTCAGGCCGCCTTTAGGTACGGCCCGTACCAAAGTGGTACGGCCTGGCCGTACCAGGCGTGAAGAGCTGAAAACGGCTAAGTCTGGTGAGACCCGTACCAAGCCTGGTAAGGGTCGTACCTCATCATCTGAATCGTCGTTTCTTCGTGTGTTTTGCTCCAAACCTGTAGAAAACAAACAGACACTCAGCAGTACCAAATTCTAAAGATATATCTATGAAATGCACATGATTCTGGTGAATTATGGCACGAATCTGGTACTAAAACAGGCCTAAAATAGACTAAATATGCGAGGTATCAAATTCCCCCAAGCTGAACCTTTGCTTGTCCTCAAGCAAAAAGTTTCAAACTCGGGTAAAAGTGCTGGACAACTAAATCTAAATGCGGATACAAGTCTAAATGTGAAAACCTACGTGATTGCTACAATAAAAGAACGCAAGAATCTTTTTGCTATGATTCGGACTTCCCTTGGTCAATTGTGATTCACCTCACAAATTGATTAATAAAACCTCAAACTCAAAATGTTTCAAGTCTTGCAAAGTTGATTACTCGAATTTATCGATTTATCATTCTTTCACTAAACTATGCCTTCGTTTGTAGAGATTTTCCCTTTTTGGCACCCCCAAGCTTGAATCAAGCTTAGGTCAGAAAGTTGCGGACTTCGTGTGTTGATATGTGCAAAAATTTTATTTTTTTCATTTCTAATTGGGAGACGAGCTCAAAGGCGCCCATTCAAGGCTTATTGCCAGTACTCTTATGTTCTCCATCTTTTCATCTTTTTTTTTTCTTTTTTTTTCGCACATACCATGAATACACACATCCACTAGTGTTCATTCACACCAACGGATATCCCAACTTTTCTTTATTTGAAATCCCTATTTCCACATTTGAAAGGCACAATTCGGTTTCTAAATGCTATCTCGACATTCAAGTTTCCAATTTTACAAATCTCAAACCATTTGTTCGTAATCAGTTTTGTTTGGTCAATTATGAGGTTAGTTCTAATTTCCCAAGGTCATCCAACTCACAAACAAAAGTTTTCAAACAAGTCCCTAATCCTAACAATCACACAAATTTATCACCTAAATGCAAAATTTTTGAAAAAGAAACATGTCTAAATGCAGATACAATTTTCTTCTATTCCACCCCCAAGCTTGAATGAAGCATTGTCCTCAATGCTTGAATCTACACAAGGCAAAAGTAAATAGAAGAAAATATGGAAACTTACTAGATGGTGAGCGAGGGATGAAGCGGGGGCATCTCACTGGTTGGTGGGAGGTGGATCAGGTGGCACTGGTGGGAGCACCCACTTCTGAGGTACACGGACCATGCGATCACACTCTTGCATCAGAAGAATCCGCAAGATTCCCATCAAGTTCTTGATCGAGCGCCCGATCGCGCTTTTGTGCGCTTCCAATTTCTCCAAGAGTGTAGCAGTCCGATCGGGTTCAAGATCTGCACTTATGATCACAGGACGACATCTATCTGGGTCTAGAAACTCATACCTGAGGTGAGCTGCTGGAGGCTTGAGCTCAGGAGTCAGCCGCTCTGTCTGGGTCTTGACGCGGGTCGCATCAGGTGTCGTGCGGGTCGCATCAAGTGAAATGGTATCGCGTGCTGACCAATCCGACTCGCGTCCTTCGGTTTCCAGGTCCTCAGACCACGGCATGCGGGTCGCATTGGGTGGCGTGCGGGTCGCATCCACATGCTCTTCAGGTGGAGATGCGGGTCAACTTGGCTCGATGCGACCTGGGTCCACATGTTCTTCCGTGGGTGACGCGGGTCGTGTCTCAATGATGCGGGTCGCGTCAGGTTCTTCCAGGATGTCAGCCTCCTTCAACGCGGCCCGCGTGTCAGTTACGCAGCCCGCGTTCACATGTTCTTCAGGTGGTGATGCGGGGCGCGTGTCCTTGATGCGGCTCGTGTGCAGTGCGGTCTGGTTTGTTGGCTGAGCTGGTCCTTCGCATTCTGGCTGAGGTGGCAGCTTTCCAGGTTGAGGTTGGCGTGAGGCGACCATGTGGCTCAACTGCTCCAACAACTTGTTTTGAGCAGCCATTTGAGTGGACATGCTCTGCAACTGTTCCCACATCATCTGGTTCATCTTCCCTTGCTCATGCATGAAGTCGATCTCAGCGGGATCAATGTACGGCTCGGGTGGATCGGATTGAAAAACGTAATTGCTTGAGTTATCAAACGATGCAGTGCCGTAGCAATAGCCATCCTGCTCCGGTTCCTCATCCCAATCAGCCAGTGGGCAATACTCGTAAGAGTGTCTCCTGTCCCCACACATGGCACATGGCTGTGGTTGCTGGTTTCTGGCTGCCCTCACGCTCATTTTGATTGAATACCTCTCAATGGCCTCCTCTAGCTTGGCAGCTTCGGCATATAGAGCTGCGATCTGATCAGCTTTGGATCGGCCGCCTCCTCCAGCTTGAAAATTGTCGCGGCCATACCAATGTCGGTCTGTCGCCATGTACATCTTGAGCTCCTCAGATGGTGATCGCTAAACTCAAGCCAGAATGTTCCTGAAAAGGAGAAAAGAAAAATAAAATAAAAGCAAGAAAGATACAAGATAAAATCTAGATTAACTAAGTAAGGTAAAATCTAACTAGGCAATTGGTTACCGTCCCCGGCAACGGCGCCAAAAACTTGTTCGCGCGAAAGCGCAACGCAAGTTTCGGTACGCTTGAGGGCGTACCTTTTAAAACCGCGTTTACACTTCACGAGTAAGGGTCGCAAGTGCACAACCCCTATCGAGTAGTATAATCGGGTATCGATCCACAGGGACGGGCAATTACTAGGTTAGAATCTACCAAACTCAATTAAAAACTAGAAGTGAGAATGTTTTGGTTTGGTATTTAAGTTCCTAAAAAGGTCAATTCAAGCAATTCAAACAATGTAATAAAATGCTAGAAGAAATGTAAATTGTGTTTTGATTATGGATAAAAGGCGTTTCCAGGGTTTCAGACTTCATCTATGATCTGCCTCTAGTGGTACGGCCCGTACCAAGTCGGTACGGCTAGGCCGTACCTAACTTGGTAAGGCAAGGCCGTACCACTCTGGTAAGACCCGTACTGGCTTCCCAGAACAGAGCTTACCAGTTCGAGTTGATGCATTTCCTTGCTGGTACCTTGTGCTAAACTCTTTGGAAAGGTTCAATTGACCATACCTAAGGTTCCTAAGCCTCAACTGTCGTTTGTTGGATCAAGATCTAGGTTGGAATGCAATTGATTGCCTTTTAGGGATTTCTACACCTCAACTCTCGTGTGTTGGTACAGATCTACCCTAATTGGTTGATTGGAGACCTAAGGCACCCTCTAATCTGTCGATTAGAGGAGAATTCAACCTCTCGGCTTCAATTCGAACAAGTCTACCCTAAACAATTGATTTGGTTGAGAGATTGAGATGATCACATGACCTTGATAGGTTCGATCTAAACCTAGAGGTTCATCATACACAATCACAGCAATCAAAGCAAAAGATAGCAAAGAAATCACAATCAATCAATCAAAAGAGTTCATACAAGATACAAGTCAAAGAAAGTCAAAACAAATCAAGAATCCATCTCTAAACCCTAGAAACTAAAATAACTACTCACAGCACATGATCTGATCTAAAAATACAATAAAAGGGATAGAGATAGCCATGGATCGAAGGGATCGAGAGGAGGAAGCTAGATCCGTCGAGTTTCGCCTCTTTCCTCTTCCTTCCTTCTTGCTCCTAGCTCCTTAGCTCTCTTTCTCTCTCTTACTGTGCTCTCAAATAGATCTGGAATGGAATGTATCTTGAAATTGGAGAGTTCCCCGCTTTAAATAGCCTCTGCCAAAATTTGAATCTGTCAGGCCGCCTTTAGGTACGGCCCGTACCAAAGTGGTACGGCCTGGCCGTACCAGGCGTGAAGAGCTGAAAACGGCTAAGTCTGGTGAGACCCGTACCAAGCCTGGTAAGGGTCGTACCTCATCATCTGAATCGCCGTTTCTTCGTGTGTTTTGCTCCAAACCTGCAGAAAACAAACAGACACTCAGCAGTACCAAATTCTAAAGATATATCTATGAAATGCACATGATTCTGGTGAATTATGGCACGAATCTGGTACTAAAACAGGCCTAAAATAGACTAAATATGCAAGGTATCAGTATTCTCGTATGAGCAAGCCCAGTACCAGTGCAAGCACAGCACAGCCAACAAGCACACAGAACAAAATAGAGAGCGAAGGGAAACAAGGCAGCACCACTAAATCAAGAAAGGCAACACAGCCCCGCAAACAAACAATACCGACCGTCGGTTAATTTATTATCCGAAATCGAGAAAATCAACAACTCGAAATTCGGCCTTTATCAATTCAAGTTCTAGTGTTCTACTGCCTTTGTACGAAATCTCAAGAAATTCAACAAGGCACGAATAAAAATCAGAAAGGGTGTTCATAATTACCCGAATAGCTGTAAACCGTAAGAATGGCACAATCGGCCGTGCGGGCGTGCGGGGTGCCAAAGGCGAAGCGGGGAGGAAGACAAGCGAAGCGGAGAGGAAGACAAGCGAAGCGGGGGTGCGGGCGTGCGGGCGTCCGAGGTGCCAGAGGCTGTGCGGAGAGGAAGAGGGGGTGCGGGCGTGCGGGGTGCCAGAGGCGGTGCGGAGAGGAAGAAAAGGGGGTGCCAATTTTTTTTTTTATTAAAGGGGTCTGCATTTTTGTTCTGGGCCTAGGGGTGCCAAGGCCCAGGCTGGCCCAGGCCTTGGTTCCGCCCCTGGACAATAGTGAAATTCTAGTGAATATTTTTTTATGATTTTCTTTTGTTCAGCTTTTTGTGTGTATAGGGGACCTTGTTTCAAGTGCTTGCTTCGACAATGCAAAATGCTGTCGAGCAGTTATTGGGAAAAATGTTCACTACTCTTATGAAGAATGTGAGCTTGTGGAATGACATTAGAGAGTAAATCAAGGGTATAATAGACATTTTATAAATTTAAATGAGTTTTAATAGAAAGTAATAAAATAGATAAATTTGTGAGTTATTAAAGTTTAGAAGGATAAATATGATATTATGAAGTTTAGAGGGAGGAATACATAATTTCAAAAATTTTGAGGGATATGCATGAAATCATGGCTTTTTTATGAGTGGGCCGGGTAACTACTAACCATAGTCACAAGATTTGCGAATTATTCATTTTTTTTTGTGATGGCGAACCGAATGCCGAATTATTCAATTGATCGAACTTTGACCGAATAATTCGCGAATTTTACGAACTTTTCCAGAATTTTTCCCGGAATATTTTTTTTGTTTGCTCTCTTGTGGAACTGAGATCTCTGATCCGAATAATACCGAATAATTTCCAAATTATACCCGAATTATTCCCGAATCACAAATTTTTAACCCCACCAAACCGAACCCGAATAATTCATTTGTCACTATGCTAGTGACCAGGATATTGATCGCGCAAAACGCGACTGTTACTTTTAATATTTATAACTCGGTATGCTATCGGGTCAGATCGCAAGCGCACAATCCTATCGAGTAGTATAATCGAGGTCGATCCACAGGGAATATTGGTTTAAGGTCTTGAGTGATCGAATCACAACCTTTCGAAAGGCTAGACGAAATCTGAAAATCAAGAGTTGAAGTTGTGATCAATGTATATTTGGTGAAAATTAAAAGTAAGTAAAATAAAGATAGAGATGTGAATTCCTAGGATTTCGGCACACCGTTGTTACTTCAATCCGCCTTGATACTCGACTTTATTTGATGCTGGTTTTCAATTGTTGTAAGGGGGTTACTATAAAGACGCTGCGAGTTTCTTACGAAAATGCCGGAACTCCCGCGGAGGTTACTATAAAGGCACTGCGATGTTTTATCCACAGATGCGCAAATGCCGGAACTCCCGCACAAATTTGTTGTTCCAACTAGTGGTTTCTCCTCTAAGGTTTTCTTCACACTAGTCTAATATTTCTCCTTGTCCTTGACTCGTCCATCATAATTCTGTCACTTACCATGACGGATTAAATTAGATCATCGAAACCAAGTAAGAAAAATATAAAATGCAAAAACAATTAAATAAACAAAGACTACACAAACATAAAAGTATATATATCAAAACATCATGAGTAACATGGTTTACTGCCTAGCCCTAAGAATCTAAATTTAGACGCGGAACGGCTGTTTACAAAGAGACTCAAAGAAGACAAACAAGTAGTGCCTCCTAACTAGCCTCAACACACTCCTCTCTTCTCATTTAATAAAATAAAACACCAAATGATACAAAGATGTCTTCCTCTTCAGTCCAGAGGGCTTATATAGGAGTGATGGGGCACCTGGAGATGAGTGGAGTCCAAGTAATCTGATCTGGATACAGCTGGCGCAGTTATTCACCAAATGGCACCTCAAATACAGACCGTATTGGCTGATACGGTCCGTATTGGGACTGTATCGCTGAGGGACTTAATGCGTATTGCGCCATCTCCGGTCCGTACTGGTCTCTAGTCCGTATTAGGCAATACGGTCCGTACCAGAGCCTAAGTCGATTAGCTGCGCTTTTCAGATTGACCTGATTCTTGCTCCAAATGATATAAAATAGCTCTAAAATATGTTTCATTTACTAAAACATAGATCTGTGAGGATTACATGTAGGAGATGACAATTCGCTTCAACTTCATCAACAAAGACACCTCAAAATTCTTTTCGTGACGCTCGAAGCGAAGGAGACGTAGATTCGATCAACACGGAAGACCCACCCAATCAACCCAAAATCCAGAAGATCCACCAATCAACAACAATCACGAAGCTGGTGTCTTTCTTTGCATTCTTTAACCGGAGGAATTGTAGAAATTAAAAGTTGGATGTTAATTTGTCTCCTCAAAACTGATAAAAACTACCATAGTAGAAAAAAAACTGGCAAATGGGTGGTATTGAGGCGATAAAAATGGCGATTTTGGCGATTTTGGCGTGAAAAAATCAAAAAACAGAAAAGAAAAAGAAAAGCAAAAAGAAAAAATACAAAATAATGTCGATATACAAAGCCCACCAAATAGAGGCCGCGCGAGCTTCTTTCCTCTCGCTAATGGCGATCGGCCCACAGGGCCTCGTGAATCCGACACGCTCGTATCGCCAAGCCCTATTACAAATGCCACGCTGGCCTCCAATCAGCGAAAGGAAATTGAAGGAGACGAGATCTTCACTCGTTTTTACACGTATTGAGGATATCAGACGCCGATCTACGCCATCTCATCCAATCTGCTTGAGGTGTGGTGATCGGGGCCATAAAGCTCTCCAATGTCGAAATGCTTTAATTTGTTTCAAATGTCACCAGACGGGACATAAAAGCGCGTCTTGTCAATCCCTCACATCTTTTCGCTCTCTCTCTCACACTTCATCACCTTCTGCCTCTCAGTCTTCCGAGATGGCGCCCATGGGTAACCGCCGTGGTCTAGGCCGCGCTAGGTATCAACCTTTCGGGGACCGACCTCCGATCAGGAACAATACGAATGCAATACCGACGCGGGGTTTTCTTCACCAAGCTCCACCGCACCCATTGCCGGATAGGTTCCTTCATATCCCTAATCCGCCATATGCTCGACCCCCTCAGACATTGCCCGCTCAGATTCCACCAGATCGACCTATCCCTTTGAGTCATCCACCTCCTCCACAACCAGCTACGGATGTCCCTGTTGCACCCCCTCCGATCGATGAAGCGCTTCCGAGACAGGTGCGTCCACCGATCCTGATGTTCAATACAACACCAGAGTCAGAAGCGATTCAGAGGGAACTACATCTTAGCTTCCTTTTTGACGATATCGCCGCCTGGGGGCCTGAGAAGGTAGAAAAAATCCTCCGTCACTCTTATCCCCCTTTCGAATGGCGCGTCGCAGTGTTTGATGAATTCATCTACGTCATCCAATGCCCCACTGAGGATTGGCTATTAGCAGCAACCAGGAGGAAATGGCTGAAAATGGAAGACGTACAGTTCCCGATAGTGAGATGGAATGACAACTTCAACCCGGGGCGCAAGCTCACATCCGTTTGGGTTCGGGTACATGCACTCCCCTATGGTCTCTGGTACTGGGAGGAGTTCAGCCGTCTCTTTGCTCCGTTTGGCGCGGTTGTCCTTGAATTAGACCCTGGCACCCGTTTCAGGTATGACTACCGCTTTGCTCGAGTTCGTCTAGGAATAGGTGATATTTCTGCCTTACCAACGCAACATAACCTCACACACAGAGCACCGAATGGTTTTGTCTCATCCCATGACATAGACTTTGAGATTGAAACCTCTCAAACTGAGAGTGTTAATTCCTGGAGAGGTCGACTTAATGGCAGACCTTACCCAAATGGTACCCCATTTGGTGTGAAACCACCTTTACCAGACCCAACACCTGCCATCCCCCCTCCCCCTGAGCCCACTCCTCACATGGAAGAAGACACCAGTTCACACACCAGTTCACACTCCAATCCTCACCAAGCTCCTCTCTCTCAATCAGCCCCTCCTGCCCAAAGGGGACTATATTTTACTCCCCCACATCACACTCCCAGTCTCATATCACCCATGAACAATAGAAGAAGGGGAGGCCCACACATTTCAGATTCCCCAACCATGCCTAAACCAGTACTAGGACAGTCTCCTCAAGATGGGAAAGGCAAACAACCTATTTCTGGTTGCAAACCTAATTCTCAGCAATTCCCTCATTCAGATGAGGATTCTGATGAAGACTCCTTCCAAAAGGCTTTAGATGCCATCCACCATATGGAGAGAGGAGGGGTTGGTACTTCTCAAACACAGAGACACAATGGTCCATCTACAACTCAAACCCCCCCTCACATCCCAGGCAATACCTCTTCTCACTCAGTTTCTGTCCATGCTGAACCCCACTGTGTCCCAGATGACATTTTCTTGCAGTTTGCTCTACATGACATGTACCACTTCCATACACAACCTTCAATACACAAAGAAACCTCTCACACTTCTGGCGCCATACCTGCCACCCCCCCTCTCTTGTTCCAGATATGCCCACCACTGGCACATCAGATACTGAGAGTTCAATTCATATGCCTGCCCCCTCACCTCCTGAAAACAATGTTAGTGATGAGGAGATTATAACTGACATGGTGGACAGACTACTCGATGTTGAACCCCTTTCTAATAGGGCTAAGAAATTACAGGCCCTGAAGGCTAAAGCCAAACCAACTAAATTCAAAAAACCTGCTGCTGGTAAACAAGTAAGATTCACTACACCCAAACCACCTTCTAGGAGAAAGCCCAGCAAGAGCAACAGTCCCAAATCCAAACCTCCCTCTGTTTCCCAGAAACATAAAAACTGGAAACACCACCCTAGATCACCCACTAAAAAATTCTGCTCTTCTTCTCAACACACCCCTATCATTGAACTCTCTGACACTTCACCAGAATATACCCACACGCCTGACCCTCATGAATGGAGATATAACCAGGCAGTACCTAGAAGAAGCTTCAGAGTCCAAATGAGGTCTTCTCACACCCCTGTGGTTCAAAGAGCCCAAAAAAGAAAAGCCTCTGGACCATCTAAACCAACAGGTATTCCTTTGCTCCAAAACTTTCCTTATAATAGATTTACTGTGGAGCAAATTGAGCAATTATTTTTAGTTTATAATATTACATTAGGCACAAATGATACAAATAGAAAACAACTAATTGAAGCCATTCAAAAGCTTAGTAGAGCTCAATTTGAGCAAGTTCTACATACAGTAGATTTCCAACCCCATAACATTCATCAACAGACTAGCATTACTATGTCTCACATTCTAAATAATCAGGGAATAGATATAGACAGAGATGATACCAGTTATCCATGATAGTTCTAAATTGGAATATTAGAGGGATGAATTCTCCCAGGAAAAGACAGGCGTTGACTGATTACATTCACAAATATCAACCTGATATTATAGCTATTCAGGAAACTAAAAAAGAAAACTTTAGTCATAGAATATTGAGAGCCCTTTCTAATAAAATTGATATTTGGATCTATGCCCCATCCATGGGCAGATCAGGCGGAATCCTTTTTGGGGGAGATAGTAATTCCATAGAAATTATTTCTCATAGTATACATCATTTTAGTTTAGATGTACATTTAATCAATAAATTTGATCAAACTGAATGGCAATACACTATTGTCTATGGACCTACTGTTAGAAGTCAAAAAAAAGAATTTTGGAGTGAATTAGATAATATTAGGCAACCTTATACAAAACCATGGTTACTTAGTGGGGACTTCAATGCAATTAGACACCCTCAAGAAAAATCAGGGCAAAACTTTGATATACATATCAGTCAGAATTTTAATCAATTTATAAATAGGCATAATCTACTGGAACATAAACTCCACAATAGAAAGTATACTTGGTCTAATGGGACACATTTTGCTTTATTAGATAGATACTTTACCACACTTGATTGGGATCAACTATACCCATTTAGTACAATTACAGACCTCGCTAAAAATGGCTCAGACCACTGTCCTCTTTTACTACATCTCAATAAGAATAACCCAACTCAGACCAGTCAGTTTAGATTCGATCCTTTATGGACTGAACAAGAAGAATTCCGTGGCCTCATCACCAAATGGTGGACTGAACATCCCCTAGACTTGCAAGATGTTGCTCTTAGCTGGCAACAAAAATTAACCATACTCAGGAGAAAAATTAGAGGCTGGGCCAAAAATTATTATGGCCAAAAGAAAAAAGAAAAACTTCTTATCTTAGACCTCCTCAATCATTTAGATATTCTTAAGGAAACTAGATTACTTAACTCTCAAGAAACTAAGGACTGGCATACCCTCAAATGTAAATTGGAAGATCTCTACTTAGAAGAAGAATTATATTGGAAACATAGATCTAAACAAACCTGGCTTGATGAAGGAGATCATAACTCCAAGTTTTTTCATGTTATAGCTAATCATAAAAAGAAAAAAAATAGAATCCATAGTTTAATGATTAATGAAACTACATCCTCCTCCCTTCCTGAAATCAAACAACATGCTATTGCTTACTATAAGGATATATTAGGTACTCAAGGAGTGAAATATGCTTCTCTAGCCAATAACTTCTGGGACCCACCTGACAAAGTCACAACACATGAAAATGAATTGTTAGAAAAACCTTTTACTATGGAGGAAATCAAAATAGCTTTGTTTGCATGTGCAGCTCATGGAGCCCCTGGTCCAGATGGCTTCTCTTTTCATTTTTATCAAACCTTCTGGGATTTAGTTAAACAAGATCTCTTCACTTTATGCACTTCCTTCTATCATCAAACATTAAATTTGGATAAACTCAACAAATCTATTATATGTTTGATCCCTAAAGAACCCCAGGCCACAACTATGAATAAATTCAGACCAATCAGCTTAGTCAACTGTAGCTTTAAACTCATATCAAAATTTTTAACTCATCGACTAGGTTTGACTATGAATCGAATCATTGATGAGAGTCAGGCAGCCTTTCTACCAGATAGGTATATACTAGATAATGTAGTAGTCAGTCAAGAAATTATTCACTTTACCAATATTACCAAACAAAATGGAGTAGTCATCAAAGTAGACTTTGAAAAGGCATATGATAAAATTCACTGGGACTACATTTTAGAAGTTTTATACAGTAGAGGGTTTGGGTCCAAATGGATTTCTTGGATACAAAAATGGTTAATTAGTTCACAATCCTGTCTTATTATTAATGGAGAATTAACTCCTTACTTTTATTGTAAAAGGGGAGTGAGACAAGGGGATCCTCTCTCACCTTTCCTCTTCATCTTAGCAGCAGATACACTTAGTAAAATTTTTCTCAAAGGTAAATCACATAATGTTATAAAAGGGCTTGGTCCTGCATGTTTCCAGCAACAAGCTGTCACTAACTGTCATTATGCAGATGACACAATCTTGTTTTTAGAAGCTACACCTGAAATAGTAGAAACTGCATGGTGGGCAATGCAAGCCTTTGAAGCAGTATCAGGCATCAAAATAAATCTAGCTAAAACTGAAATGTATGGTCTTAATAATGCTCCTCTAGAATTTTTAGCTCATATATTCAAATGTAAATCAGCTGTCTTCCCTATTAGATATCTAGGGCTCCCTTTACATAATAGAAAACTTTCAGTGCTAGATTGGCAATTTCTAATTTCTAAAATTGAGAAGAGATTACAAAACTGGAAAGGACAATTATTATCTCTAGGGGGGAGACATACACTACTTAATTCTGTTCTCTCTACCATCCCTATATATGCAATGTCCTTATATAAAATTCCTGCCACTGTTATTAAAGATATTGATAAGATTAGATGTCGATTCCTCTGGCAAGGTACTAGCAGAACTAAGAAGAAATATGCATTAGTCAATTGGAGAAGGGTTTGTTTAGCCAAAAATTATGGAGGTTTAGGAATACTTAATCTTAGAGATATGAATATTTCTCTCCTTGTTAAATGGTGGTGGAAATTGAAAGACCCTAATTATTCTAGTAATTGGAAAACTATAATCCATCATCTCTATTACAACAATATACACTTCCCATTTTCACCTTTCTGGAAGACCATTTTGAAGTTAGAATCTTTGGGCAAATGTAGTATCCAATATTCACCAGGTAGCAATTCTAGAGTAAGATTTTGGGAGGATATTTGGTATGAGAACTGTGCTTTATCTTCTAGATTCCCTCAATTATATGAGAACTGTATCAACAAATCTATTCTATTCTCATCAGTTATACAGTCGCAAGGACAAGAGGTTATTTTTAGAGAAGTACTGACAGGTGTTTCTTTACAGGAATGGACTCAATTATTGACTATCCTTAGTCATATGTCATTCACCCACTATGAGGACAAACTTTCATGGAGATGGGAAAATTCAGGAAGTTTTAGTGTTAAATCTTTGTACCAACTTGTCAACTACAAAGGGATCCTAGTAGTTGACCCTTTAATGTGGTGGTCTCTGCCTTTACCACCAAAAATAAAACTTTTCATGTGGTTAACCTTCCATAATAAAATTTTATCTAAGGTTAACTTGAGGAAAAAAGGTTGGGAGGGTGATATATCTTGTGTGTTCTGCTCACAGCATGAATCTGTTAGTCACTTATTTTTAACTTGCCCTTTAATGACTCAAATCTGGTGTTGGCTAGGCAAAACGGACTTACCTTATAATCAATGGATTACTATGCAAACTGTCTTCACATATGTGCAAACACTTTCTCAGTTAGAAAAAACTGCTTTTTTAATTGTATTCAGTGCCACATGTTGGACGGTATGGAAACATAGGAATGAAGTTTGTTTTCAACAAATGCAACCTAAAACAGCTAGGAGTCTCATATATCTAATCATCTCTCTGGTTTTGTATTGGACAGGCAGTAAGCACACCAAACCAAGGGTGAGACAGGAAACCATCAAATGGATCCCAGACGCCGAAGTCATGGAAGCTATCCCACTCCGAGTGATTTGGCCGGATGAAGAAGAGCGTGAATCAATTCCTCAGGGGACATCAGACATTGATTAGCTTACTGGCATTTAGTCTCAATTGTTTTGTTATATCTTTTGTTGTGTTGGCTGTTGCCATAGTAATTGTTGGACGTTTAAGGATATGAATATGGGGGGACATAGATCCTGGTAGCAGAAAAGAGGTTACATACCCTCTTTTATATTGGCTATAGCCTTTTTTGTACTTAAAACCTTTGTTTCTAATGAAACTGGGCTGTTCCAGCCTTTTTACCAAAAAAAAATTTGTCTCCTCAAAGTAAAGATTATTTTTATCATTCTCTAACATAATAACATATATAATATATTAATCATGCCGCATGCATATCAAAGTCGTGATTATAAAGTCATAATTTCTTGTTTGACGATCTGAACTGCATATCCAAAGCTTTGTTTAAAATATCTGCAAGAGCTAATCAGCTAACCACAGGGTGGCAACTACACAATCAGCGCATCAGATGTACATACTTCACAAATCATGGCGTAGCCGTAGGGGAACTCATTCCCAGAACTTTTAGTTATAGAAATAATTTAGAATAATAAAGGATTTTAGACGGGTTAGATGAGTATTTTGATGCGGTAGAAAGAACCGAATTTTTTATCCCTTTTGAAGAAAACCAAAATTATTTTTCGGTCTTTTAGAAAAATGGCAATTTAGTCTATTTATTTAGAAAAATAAAGTTTGTAAAGGAACCGAAAAATTTCGGTTCTTTCTATCAAATTCAAATCTCTATATAATCAGTCTAAAACTTTATATTATTTTATCATTGTTTTTATAAATAAAAAATACTGACTCATCCCAACTGTTGGGTCCCACAAGAAAATGGATATCTCTTGTTTTTATTTTTCATGGCATGTCCAGTTCTGTACTATTCACATTTAGGCAACATGTAAAAATGTACTCAGGAAACATGGAAGTTCACTGAGTAAGGACTAAGGAGCCCGTGAATTGTGAAGTATGCTCATCTTAGAGCCTGTTCGGCCGTCTAAAGGGAACGGGAATGGGAACGGAAATAGAAATTTTTGAATGGTCAAAACACTGTGTGCGTGGGCTGAAATTCGCAAAGTCTGAGGGCCTGTTCGGTGCAAGAAGGGGAATGGGTATGGGCACAGGAATTGAACTAAATTTTACTGTGCGCGTGGGGAAAAAAAAATTCAATCAGAGTGAATTTTTTTTTCCCACGGGCACAGTAACGTGCCCGAACAGATCCTAAGTAAAAATTTTTTTCCACACGTACAGTGTTTGACCGAACAGACCCTTATGTGTTGGTTGTATAGTGCTCTGTGTTGCCACCTTGTGGTTAGCTGATATAAATTTTCTGAATTTTCTGTGTGTAGCTGCACACAGTAATGACTAATGAGTCTAAGTGAACTGAATGCGGTTGCTAAGTTTCTGATGAAATTCTGATACAAGTAAATTTTGAAATTTTTAGAATTCTAATGGAATTTGATTGACATTGACATTTATCTGAAACATATTTTTTTCCAATCAAAATGGAGTTTCATTTAATTATAGGTAAGAAAATATTTAATTGACATTGACTCCGTTGCAATTTAATTGTACCTCTGCCACTGATGCGGAGAACTTTGATTATTACCGTAAAACTGATTTTTACTCGGTATGAAAATTTTACATGAGTAAATCTATTCACGTTTGATCTCATAGTTTGTGAGTCTAACTCCGTCTCTGTCCGAACCCACTCACCTGCTATATCATATCTACGCATCTCTCTACTCTGGTTTCTCCTGCCAAATTTGCTTGGCTTTAGCTTCGATAAAACAAAATTTAAAATAAGGGATTGGGTTTTGTCCAAATGGCTTTGGACAAAGCCCTCATTCAAAGTTGGATCTAAACCATCTAATATGCATTGAGATTCGTGCAAATATATTTAAAACTTAATAAATTTAAATGACTCATTGAATTTAAATATCTGCACGAATTTTGATGCAGATCGGACAGTTTAGTCCGACTTTGGATGAGGAAAGTACATGAACGGTTCAAATGTTGGGCCTTAATGGGCTGGTTCATTTTTTCAACGGCTTCCATTTTAAATCTCGATCTTTATCATAATTTGGGCCTTTAATTGAACCCACATTTTAAGACCTTTATTTAACGGGACTGACCTGTTACGGCCTCAATTTAGAAATGTGACAATGCTATCAATCTAGCTAGCCCACTAATTTGTTTAACCTCGTTTCATTTGGAAATTTTGATTTCCGGATTTTGGAGACAGTGCGCCACATAAAAATGTATCACACGTACTTCTGATAATGATTGCGGCGTTAAGACCGAGGTGGAAATCATACTTTAGATTTACGTGCCCCTTTTGTAACCAACAGCATCTGATCCAAAGTGGATGCTGATTTTAATTTTGACCCCTCTTTAGAATAAAAATAACAAAAAGAAGCGCAGAGGCGCAGACAACCCGATTTTTTTATTAATCGAAAATAAATAAATAAAATATCGCAGATGGAGAACAGTTTGGCAGGAATTTAATATATGAATAATTATTTTGGTACCCGCAGTTGAGTACCCGCATTGTACCCGCAGTTGATTCATTTCCCAATTAACTTCCATAACGGTATAACTAACTTTGTCAATCATTAAACTACCTTGAAAAACGTGTAAAAGATGAGTCCAGTTTTTTTTCTTTAAATATTTGATATCTTAAGTATAAATACTTGATGAAGCTGATATGAATATTTGATATCTTAGGTATGAATACTTTCTATTTTGTATGAATACTTTTCATATTTGAATATTTGATATTTTGAAAAACGTGTAAAAGTATGTCATCATGGATCTCATTTGAAAGAGAAAATTGTGTAGAACACGTTTGTGGTTTTAAATTTGTAAAATTCCTCATAGATCGTCCCAAAAATTGGTTAGATTGAACGGAGAAAAAAAAAACCACCTTGAAAAACGTGTAAAAGATGAGTAGGTATTGTGTCCAGTTTTTTTAAAATACTTGATATCTTAGGTATGAATACTTGATGAATTATATATGAATACTTGACAATTTAGGTATAAATACTTTCCATTTTGTATGTGAATTAATTTAAACCATGAATGTAGCACTGGTGGTGTGATCCAACAGTTATAAAAATGTGCGGGTACGGTATAAATACTTTTTGGTTTTGGTTGTGGTCCCAATTCATATATCATATATGTAGTTCATTGTATAGATATAAATACTTGTCTTGTATAGATATAAATACTTCACAATGTTACTATTAATACTTGTAAAACAAAATTACAGTTTTATAAATACTCAACGGTTGCGGTTCCCAAAAAAAGTTATGATAATTTATGTGCGGGTACAGTGCGGGTACTCAACTGCGGATACTCATATCAGCTTCCTGAATATATAGGTAGGACAGGACAATTTATCCCGTCCCGTGAGACAGGACAATTTATTTCGTCCCATAAATAAGAAGGATTTTGAATTTTCGCGCACTTGAAATTAGATTGTTATTTTGGTGTTGTAGTATATGAGTTTGTGGAACGGAATAAATTGTTCCGTCCTATCTATATATCGAAATTTCATCAAATTGTTCTTCATCTGCTGTGATATTTTTTTTTTCGATTAATAAAAAAATCAGCGCAGACAACGTTAGATGCCTGGGTCCGAATGAGCCTCTCTGATGGAACATGACTTGGGTGAAATCCCGAGGCGATAAAAAGGCAAACAAAACAAACGAGGTTATTCAGAGTACACATTGTCACCCCCAGATCCGAATTTTTTTTATTTCCTATTTGAATAAATAAATAAACCATTTAATTCGTTATTTGGATTTTTTTTCAAATTTATCAGGTTTGCAGTTTAAACTTACGAAACTAGTAGGTTGGTTTTTCAGGTTTAGTCTACGATACCATTCTGACATTTAATACATGTGGTAAGAAGTACAGAGAATGGTTCCGCAGACTAAACATGTGAATCTGATAAATTTTCAAGAAAAAACTAATTATTTCAAAGATGGTGAAAAAAAAATTCAGCCCTAGATCGTAAATTTCAAATGATTTCAATAAACTAGTGATTTTGAAATAATTTTAGTTTAAATTTTGAATGAAAACTGATAGATATTGAAATATTTTACTAGATAGAAAGAATTCATTTAAAAAGAAATATTTTACGTGATAGAAAGAATTCATTTAAAAAAATAGTCTCAAATTTTATTCAATTTACGTATCCTACCACTCAAATTCTACTTCTAGGCTTCAAATATTCAACAACAACAAAAAAAACAAAAAAAAAAAATCGAGGACTAACGGGGGAAAACAAATGTACATAACTGGCTTCAAATATGGAAAGAACGAAATCGAAGGATATTCACCCAGCGGGGGAAAACAGTGCATATTTTAATTAATGATGTATCAATTGATGTACATAACTGGCTGCTATTTAGCTAGATGCAATTGTGGCAGGGTGGACTGGGCATATTAGGGGTCTTTTTAATTTTATTAGCGGATCTCTTTACTATCTATGAGAATATAGTTAGATTTACTAAATAGTTACAAAGGTCAGTTGATCTGAGTAACTCTCTTGTAAATACATTTTTATTCAAATATACCTCAGTGGAAAGGTTCCACTAACCTTAAAAAAAAAATCGAGGACTAACGTGATTTGGTTAGATTTTATCTTTTCGCCGTCGATCCTCAACTAGTTTCAATGTGATTCTTACTGAAAAGAAGGTTAAGAAGGACATACAAGTTGTCGTAAATCTGACAAATAGGCATTGGCAATTTGAGGGGAGTTTGAATTTTTTTAGTAAATTTTGAAATTCTTAGAATTCTGATGGAATTTGATACAAGTAGAGTGTAGCAGTGAGAAAAGAAAAATAGCATAGAGAAATGATAGAAAGGTAAGGATTATTCTAATTATTATTTACCATTCTAATTATTAAATTTTGAATCTCAAAGAATATAAATACAAAATAAAATCAACTACTGGAAACTTATTTTTAAATTTTGAATCTAAAAAATATAAATACAAAATAAAATCTTGGTGACTTGTGGGGCAAAAGAATAATGACACTGAAATCCTCTTTCTTAAAAATGCTGATAATTATAAAACTTAATCTATATCCCCGTATGATTAGGTATTTAGGTGTCATTCAAGGACGGAAACCGTTTGCTTTTGCCAACTTAACCTCATCCGTTTAGTCACATCACATCAAGATTTGTGCGAAATTTTAAATATTGCAGCTTAATTCCTTTTTCTATTTCCCCTTATAGCAGTAGGGAATCAAAATTCATATAATTTTAAAAATTTAATGGGATCAATTAATTTGAGCTCACTTAACTCCGTACACTAAAATTTTAATAACACAAGATATGCAATAATATTTGCAGCAAGTGATACAATATTGTGAAATTTTTATTAATACCGCTGTCAAAAATAAATAAATAAAAAACCACAAATTATGGGGAATTCGAAAAATACCAGAACCTCCAAGTCAATCTGCAGCTCCATTCTTGGTGGGCTGCAGATTGACTTGGAGGTTCCCAAAACCCAAAAATGCAATGTAATATAGTGATATTTAGGTTTTTGGGGGACTTTCAAGTCAATCTGCACCTCTCCAAAAATAGAGTTGCAGATTAACTTGGAGGCCCTAGTATTTTTCGAATTTTCCAATTTCAGTGGCTTTTTGATTTTTTTTTTTTTTTTTTTTGAAATGGTATTAATAAAAATTTCGGTACAATACTAATGGAAAGTTTAATCTTGCAACAACATCTGTTTTTTTTTAAACGCCATGGAGCATCCACGTGGAAACTGCATCCTGCGCACTGGTCCGGATCCCTAAAGTAACTTAATTTTTTATATTAGATTTCAATCGTTTGATCAGAATTTATGTCAATCTGACTGAAGATGGATTGCACGAAACTCTTTTAATATTTGTGCTAAAACAAATCGGGCGGTCCGAATCTAAACTCAAAATTTGAATTACTTAGGGGATCCGAATTCTCCTGCAATCCGGTAGTGACATGTTGCACATAAATGCCAATTTTTGACTCAACTTATTACTTGCAACCTATTTGATAGTTAAATGGATTGGATATTGATTTAGAACTTTTTTACTCCATTTCATTTTTTTTTTAAATTTAGTTTGAAATTTAGTACTAATTTAGATTTATTATTAATTAAAAATAAGTTGCAGAAATAAATTAAATAATAATTAATCATGTTATAGTGTTATACGGATCAGGTTTGGTGAATTCTTAAACTGTTCGCAGATTTCCTACTACGTGAACTGTGTAAACCACTGTGTAGCATGGGTTGATTAATGATTAGTAGTGACAAGATTCGCGTATAATTCGTTTTTTCGACGTTACCGAACTGAACTTCGAATAAAACGCAGAAAAACGTATAATACGTTTATTCGCGAATAAAACGCGTATAAAAACGCAAAAAAAAATTAATTATTTTTTCAAACTTTTTTTTTTACGGTTTTTTTGGGTTTTTTTTTTTTGCTTCTTTGTTGTACCGAATCATTCCCGAATTATATTCAAATTATACCTGAATCACTAACTTTTGACCTCGCCGAACCGAACCCGAACTATTGATTACAGCTGAAAGCCAGAAACGGTCAAAGAAAACTAACATGCATTGTATATTCCTGCTCACATGAGATCCTATGGAGCCGGTAAAAGATTCTCTGTGAATTGTACTGTGTAAGAAAGTGTGTTGTCAAAGTGTAAATTTTTTTTTACAGCTTTTAAAAAAAAAAAAAGTTTGTGTGACCCTTTGGTTTAATATTCTCATGGTTCCTGAATTTATAAGAGCGTTATTTCTACCTACTATATATATATATATATATATATATATATATATATGAGGAGGAATCCACTTACAACATTTGTAAGTTAAAACATCTTACAACAATTCGGTTTTGTGATTTTCAAAGTCCAAACAATCGATCCAAACCGTTCAACATGATCTCTATATTAAAATGTGCTTGGATATCAAATCTTACATTTTTTTTATTTTTTTACTATTCATTATGTATTTTACAAAAGTATTGTTTTTAGACAATTATGGACCACTGAAAAACAACAGTTTTGTAAAATACTTAATAAATAGTAAAAAATATAAAATTTGATCTCCAAACACATTTTAATATAGATATCATGTTGAACGGTTTGGATCGACTGTTTGGACTTTGAAAATCGCAAAACCGAATTGTTGTAAGATGCTGTAACTTACAAATGTTGTAAGTGGATCCCTCCTCCTCCTCCTCTATATATATATATATATATAGAGAGAGAGAGAGAGAGAGTTGGGCTATGGTGAGTTGTGAAGTAAGGGTCATGTTTTACTTCATGCTCATATTTTCTATATTGAAATTTCAAAGAGACGATCCGAATAGCTCAACATGATCTCCATATTGAAATGTGCTAGGAGACCAAATTTTACATTTTTTGAAAATTGTTTACTATTTTTTTTTAATATTTCAAATTCATTGTTTTTATGGTCCAAAATCCATTCAAAAACAACAGTTTTCTACCTATCGAAAAAAATAGTAAAAAATTTCCAAAAAATATAAAATTTGGCCTCCAAGCACATTTCAATATGGATATCATATTGAGTGGTTCGGATCGACTGTTTATTGTTCGTATTTTTTTTTTGTATTTTTACATGTCTAGCGCTGCATCTCATCTTGATCAAGTGGTCCAAACTTTTCAAAAAAATATTCTTGCGGAGATTTTTTAAAGAAACTATGCTACTTTTTTTTATATTCTTTTTCGATCTTAAAAATAAAAGAAATTATTTCCGTACTATATAATTTTTAGAAAATGATGCACGTTTTTTATATCTACTGTACTACACAACAAAGAAATAATGCTTACCATTTTTTCTACACGTAAATCAATTTAGGTACTATCAGCGATAAATTTAAGTTCAATAATTATGCTATTTCAACCACTGGTAGCTTCCGAAAATATTTCATATTCAAGCTTTTATTTCAAAACGGATTAGAGAGATTTTCCTGGTGGGTAAGATACTAAGATTTGCCATCTCAGCCAACCATGCTTTAATTTCATGATTAGAAAGAAAACCATCAAGGAAAAAGAATATTTGTGGGAGCATCATTGCGCCGCTTAAAGAGTGATATGAGGTGCGGGTCCCACCTTCCAGAAGAAAAAGGCAAAGTAGCGCAGAGTAGCGTGCAAGAGACAACCTTTGTTGACAATGATAGGTTGAAGCATTCAAACTTCAGAACTGTTGGCCATTACCAATTTTAAACTCTTATCATTGTCATTTGTGTATATCTTTTGCGATATTGCTATGACGGACCAAATTTGTCCCCACAAAATTCTGATATTTTTAAATTATAGCACTGAATTAAACATTTATTATGTAATTGAGTGCTTTGCATGAAGCTGCGAAAGCATAGTGGAAATACTTTTGTTTTTTCTATTTCCATAAAATTACATACGCTTTTTAAGAAATAAATTCAAAGTTCATACAACATGTCCAAAGTTTCTTTTTCAAAAAATTTAATGGGTATTTTTTTTAATATTTTTTTGCTATTAATTTCGTTTAAGAAAGTAGGCTTTCACCTTTTTTTTGTTGGTTTAATCTATCTGATATATATTAGGACCAGATTTGCACCAACTCATATAAAACTCTCTGCAGATCCGATCCATTTAGCTTATATAGAACAAATCAAATCAGAACAGAAGGGTTTCGCTTTTCAAGGTGAGAATAATAACTGATAGGAATTCTCTACTTCTAATAGTCTTTTAGATTTAATAAAAATAGTTGATAATTATCATTATACAACAGAATTATAATTTTTCTAAAATTATGGTTCGCCCTCAGTACTATGAATTCAAATTTTATGCTTTTTTAACATAAAATGAGGATCCCAGTTTTCTCCTTTTCTCTCTCTCTCTCAAAAATACTTGGCAGAAGCTACCAAGTTTAAATTAAATTTAAAATAAAACATTATTCCAATTAACAACACATAGTATCAAACATACTAACACGACAACCCACAATTCCTTTACTTAAGAAAAAAAGTGGCACAATAGCCTCAAAATGCATCTCAAAAACAGTCAGAGAAATAGAAACAATTTGAATCTATAGTATAGAGGGCGAACCATAATTTTAGAAAAATTATAACTCTATCGTATAATGATAATTATCAACTACCTGTCAAACTTTCTCTCTCTATCTCTCTCTAAAAAGTAAAAACAATTTACCCACTCATAAAACAACACATGTTATGCAATATTTCTTTTATTCAAATTCCTACTATGAGAAAGGAGCAACATTTATATCAGTTATTAGACTTATCAATATTTATATCAGTAAAACTGCAATTGAAATATAAAAAATGTTGCGCCAAACATTACAACAATTATTATATTATTATATGTTGTTTTTATCATATCCCCTGCTTCACTCCATGTTTTTTTTGATTTAAAACAGATCAATAATAAGAAAAAACAATCATATAAATTCTTTTGATCATTGTAATTCATGTGAATACTCAATAATTATCAATATTATATGGTTATTTATAGTAATTATAAAAGCATTATGAAATATCGCATCAATTACAATATTATATGAAATATTTCATTCTCACTCAATGTTTGATGTGTATTCGTAAGGAGGATCTCTAAATCTTGCATTCCTACTCTACTATCGAATTCGTATCCTCTGCATTAACTCAACTTTTAAGTTAATGCAGAATGAATCCGAACTGTCCGATTAGTGTTGGCACAAATATTAAAGATGTCTTGTGTGTTTCACCTTTGATTAGATTAGTTCGGATCCTAATCAGACAGCCGAGATGGCAGAAGACGCGGACTCCCTGCTACCCAGCTTCATAGAGCATAGATGTTAATTAGCTACTACATCCTTTGTGGTATTCCAGTCACTACCACGAGTGCAAGTTGGAGCCTGATAACAAGGGTTTCTTTCCCAACTTTATTTTATTTTCTAAAAACAAGCATAATTAGTCTTTATTCCTATGGCCCAACAAAATTTGAATTTATTAAACCTGCTGGGCCTAAGTTTGGAACAGGTCCATTTTGGTTTGTCTGCTTGTAGGCCATTTTTGTCCGTAATTTGCCCCAACCAACAGCTGAAAATTTAACATTTGATTGAGACCGGTCATTACTCATTACTAATTCCCAACAATAAAGGTTGAAATTTGAAAACGATTTCTGATTTTTTAGTTTCAAAATAATTACTCAGATAATTAAGTTGACTGTCGACTAGCTTGAGCGGAGTTTCTTATGATCCTTGATCAAGGACGAGATTCTTAAATAATGAAATATATATATTTTTTTATTATATTTCATTTTATTTTCAATATTTAATACACCAATATTATATTCTACTAGTCTTAAGAATGGTAACCTTGATTTTTTTGGCTTTATCTTGAATTGTAAAAATAATACACCAATATTTTTGTTTTATAATTTTGACACTACTATCTCTAAAACCGAACACATGCATTTAGTATTTGTAGCTGATCAAATGCATCCGGTTTCAGGGGCGAAACCATGTTAAGTGAATGGGGGTCAACAAACCTCATTCATTCTCAAATTGTTTGTAATTATACATGATTTTCTATATAGTATAGAATAAAATGTTACGGGTTTTGTAAAATTGACACTCATACACAGCATGAAAATTTTATATAATAAGACTGTTATTTATATTTGACTCCTCTAGCTTGAAAGTCTGATCCTACTCCTGTGACTTTTGAGTAAAAATTAAAGGGCAAACTACCTAGCTGCTTAATAACCACGTGAATGATTTTAAACCAACGACCTCCCATACAAAGAGCTTGTAGTCATCTTTTATCGTGATTGATCAACACAAGAAAAATCTTGCCATGCAGTGGCGGAACTATGTTAATTTTCACAAAAATTATTATTATAAGTTCTCCCTTATAAAATAAAATTACATGACATCTATTCATTCAGCTCCCTATCTCAATTTTCTTGTTCCGCCTCTGTCGCCATGACAAGTTAGTCTTTTACCCTGATTGGTATACACATAAAAGACGTCAAGTTCAAGCAATGAATTAATTGTTTTTGGCTTGTAGTCATCTTTAATTGAAATTTAGTACTTGAAAGAATTTTGGAAAGATTTCAAGAATGATTCTGTACTATATCCTCATACATATATGAGACGCTAAAAATAAACAGAACCAGTTTAGGAAAAGAGAAGGAAACAGTTCTTTTTATTCTGTCTTTTCCAGTAAAAATTATATTAAATATCTGATACTGTATGATTTGATACTTGTTTGATAGACTGAGCTGACGGCAGGAATTAGTTTGGGCAATAACAAGAAATTAATATGCAAAAGGAGATCATCTAGAATCGTTTCTTTTTTACCATGACACGCTGTAAGGCAAGGAAGAAAAGGAAAAGGAGAAGATAAAGAATAGAAAAGAAAAAATGACAAGAAAATAAACACACAAAAATAAATGGATGAACTGAATACTGATTCTCACTTTTCTATTTTCTATAATTAAATAGCAACGATAGTAAGAGCAAATTTTTCAAATTGTTTACGAACTATACCCCCAATGAACTTATATTACAATTCTTGTACTGAAAGCAAATATCTGGTCTCTGATCTCTCCAATGAAAACCCAAAAAAAAAAGGACATCTGAAACAATCAAGCTACTAATTGTTAAATTGCACTCCAACAAAGCACTCAAGATTAAGCACACATAGAACCTATCCTTACACAAGTTAATACCCATTACCAACTAAAGAGACCTTCATTTCTTTTTATTTCTGATTTCTGGTACAAAAAACCTTAAAAGAGTGTAACCAACCAAGCTCAATCAGACTAGACTCTAAGAAGATATATACTGAGCTCAGGCCCTCCATTTCCATCAGGGTTCAACATGTAAAATGCCTCACTGTCTTTGGACCCCGCAACCCTCTCAAACTTTGCTCTCATGTACATCACATCCCCTTCACTATCTGCTCCAATGCTTGTTTTACCACCGCTCTCGCAACAGTCTCCTTTTTCTACCGGCAAAACACCTGCCCCCACAGACACTGGCTCCACTGCTCGCAGCAGACGCCAGTCTGCGGGCCCGCACTCTCTGCGTGTCGCATAACCACACTTCTTGCCATTGCAGTATGCTCGCCATGTTGGTTCCTCTAGTAGTTTCCTTGTAGAGCCAGTGGCAGAAGATGTCAACAAAGCAGATTTTCTTTTTTCCTGACCTGGTGTCCTATGGCATTCCAGGGCGATTCGGACCAGGCCCGATGACATCTCCCGCACAAGTGTACTTGTTGGCATGTCAAGCTCGACAAGCAGTGCGGGAGCCGACTTGGGGCCCATCTGGAATGCCAGGTGGACACGGCCCCTGCGTCGACCGAATATTGTCCCAGTTACGCAGGGACCAAGGCCTCCTTGTCGGTTTTTCCGGCGGTTATTCATAACCGTCAAAACAGCCGACCGGAGCCTTGACACCGCATTGCTGGCTACCGATGAAGCAGATTTTTTCTTCGAGGAGGAGTGATTTGGGTAGGCTGGGGTTGCAATTGATAGATCATCTTCGAATGAAGAGGAGGCAGAGAATGCGAGGATTTCAGCATCTTCCTCTTCCTCTTCGTTGTCATGGTGATTTATGTTGGTATTATTTATGTGATCTTTTTTGGGTTTGCTGGGGTCTCCTTTCTTGAGCATCATCCATTGGAAATGGCTTCTCTTGGCAGAAAGTGGAGATGAATTGCTAAAGGTTTTTGCTATGATGGTTCTCATGCCTCTGAAATTTTGAGCTTTGTATGGGCTAATTAATGAGAGAGGAGAGAAGATGTTGTTTGATGAGGAGCTAATGCTAATGATGAGAGAGAGAGAGAGAGGTGTCTGAGGTGTAACTAATAAGAGAGAGAAGAATTTAAAAAAATAAATAAATAAATAAATAAGAGAGAAAGCAGGTGGCTAAAGATAAAGATGTGTGGGATCATGAAATGCATACTTTAAGCAGAGAAGTATTGCTTTTGTCAGCCCACTGTTGAGCGTTGTAGACAAAAATTCGCTAAAAATAAGAGATAATTTTTGTTTTGTCTAATAAATAAAGAGATACTGATGACCAACCATAACACTGTTGCAAAGCGACTTGCTCACTTATCACATCAATAAAACATGGCTGTTAAAACTTGAACATGCAACCACCAATATTATTAGTGCGGGTTTAAATTGTCTTATAATGAGCAACAAATTAATTATTAAAGATTGATAACTACACAAGCATGCGTGCAACTTGAACATGTCTAATCGATGAGCAACTAAACTACTGGAGATGATCAGTTATCAACTGCATACCTATATATC
Organism: Carex myosuroides; assembly: GCA_028015225.1. Classification (NCBI taxonomy): domain Eukaryota; kingdom Viridiplantae; phylum Streptophyta; class Magnoliopsida; order Poales; family Cyperaceae; genus Carex; species Carex myosuroides. The sequence continues at coordinate 10,680,010 of CM051474.1, forward strand.
TGGTATCTCTTACCAGTACAGCCCAACCCATACCTACGTTGGCGTCCATGCAATTCTTTTTCTTTCATTTGACGGACAAGTAAAGATTGATTAATTGTTTTACATGTGGGTTTAAAATTTGGGAAGGCTGTAGAATAGGTTTAGCAAGACACCTATCTGACCTGACTCGCCAAGACTAAACCCAATTGAAACCAAGTAAACGTTATATGTATTTTCTAATATGCGCATATTTGGTTAAAAAAAATAAGATGCTTCCCTACAAATTTACACTTACAATATTCATTCATGGATGGTGTCATGACTCATGAGGCATCATTGCATGATGCATATGCTGTCCGGCTTTTATTATTTTATGCAAAGTTTTGTTAAATAAGATGTTTAAATCGACCGAATGATAACGAATGGCTTCCTACTAACGGACTTTGGTGCTCGGCGCATGTTAAGTTTGAAAGGAAATATTTTGGCAGAACAATCAGAAATAAATGTTTCTTTTTTTAGTACACTTTCTGATCGTATGCTCTGATTCCCAATAATTGCTGTGCGGCTTTGCAACAGTTTTTGTGGTATTCATTGTGTGGTAATTTAGCAGCCTCAGAACGAAAAGAACAATGATCGACTAAAAAAAATAGTCCTCTTGGGGGATTTGGACCATGCACGTAAATATAACAGTTTTTACATTGATTTCCAAAGGAATCATTTCAATGATTATTTTGCCAGAAACTTCTTTTCCCATGCACACTCCATTCCTTTGGGGTATGATCACCTTGTTTTGTTTGCACATGGCAGAATTGGGATCATGATTTGTTTCCGGTGACAAATAGTCACGGGAGGACCCAATCTCTCTCGAACCATTATAAATCATAACATGGTAATGTTCCTGGAGTCGATAAAACCTAATAAAAATTTGTCAAATAAAGCTTTCAACACAAGTATGCTTAATCCAACTAAATTCTTCTAGGTCAACCATTCAACAAGAGGTCTAAAATTCTAATGCAACACCACAATCTACCTTGTCAGAGATTTGGTTAAAAGCTTCCCAAAAACTGACTACAAATCTCTTGGTTAATCTCATATGAGCTGAACCAAAAGAACTATATAACAGTACTCCCAAAAGATCCTAAAATTACTGTATCCAGTAGCCTTATCATGCTGCCAAAAATATAAAAAAAATTAGCCCCTCACCGCTGCTTTTTGTTTGTATTTTGTTTAAAAATTTCACCTTCGATGATGGTGGTGGTGATGATGACGCCTTTGATCATACAACTCCCTACCCCTATCCCTTTCCCTGTCTCTGCCATGATACACTGGCAAATCAGGACTACCAGAACTATACTGGTGTGCATAAGAGTACGAGCTAAGTGGGCTATGATTTAATGACCCGTCATACCTCCCCCTGTCTGATAAAGACCTACCTAGAGTCGGACTCTGAGAACTCGACCCGTTATATTGATCATAGGACTTATACCTTGGGGGATAAATTGGGGCAGGAGCTTGCGGTGGGTTGACTGACCAGAGAAATTGGTCTGCATTTTCAGGTATCGGGGCATTTATACCCGGAAACTCAACTGTCATTATTTTCTCAGGTGAAGAGCGTTCGCTCTGATCTGGGAGCTCTCCCTCTTCATAGTCATCCTTTTTGGCACTGTTGGTGTCTTTTTCCTCTTTGTCAGTGAAGATCATTATTCCAGAAGGTTTATTTTTGTCTTCTACAATTTCTAGTGAAGAGAGGGAGAGAGAGGGAGAAAGGGAGAGAGAGAGAGAGAGAGAGTTATATAATTTGACAGGATTTGTGTCAAATTTTGATCCTAACAACATTAAACTGAAAAAAAAATAAGAGCAATGCGAAAAGAAAAGGAATATTATAGTTACCAAGATATCCAGGAGGGTATCCCATTTGACGCATTCGACTTAACCAAGGAGGTGGGTCAAATTCCTACATGAAAATGTCATGTAAATCAGAAAAGATTAATTACAGAAAATAAAAGGAGAAAATAATAAATATTTGCAAAAATGTCCTCCCAGAGTACTGCCATGCATGTTTAACTATTAATTGCACTAATGCCTGCAGAGTTATTAACAAATAACAACACCTACAGAAAGGATATATTTGAAAAAAAAAAAAACTTAATGCACACCTGATGCATGCAGAAATAGCATTTTTGAAGAATTAGTATGCAAATGGAGAAATTTACTAGGGTCATCATATGTGAAACCAGGGGCAGAGGGACAGTCAACCAGTGGGGATCAATTGGCCACCATTTATTTTCAAAAGTTCTGTACTTGTACACGATTTTCTATATAGTTTAGAGTAAAATGGTATGGATAATGTAAAATTGACCCTCATTCACATTATGAAAATTTTATATGATTGACTCCCATTTAAGTTTGACCCCCATAGTCTAAAAGTCTTCCGCCCCAGTGAAACCTACAACAAAGAAAAGATACAAGTAGATCACTTACCCTAATACCTAGACATTCTCTAGTCTCAGGCCCAAGGACACCAGGTTTTAAATCATCATACTTCCCCGGCTTTGCTTGGTAATACCGGTTTTGTGACTTCTGTCCATGATTAGCATTCAAGATGTTCTTTTTTGCGCTGTGCTGCTGTCGTGCACTATTAATTGCGGCCATATCACGGGGCTTGGGGCAATCCTTCAACGCATGACCATATGAGCCACAATTGAAACAGCGTGCATCGTCCAGTGCTGACCTGTTGTAAAATTATTAGAATTTTTTTTTTGAGAATTACTTTTGTTAATATAAGAAACATATTATGTAACCTTTAAAGCATGAAAATATCTCCAAGTACCCTCACCCATCACATAAAAAGAAAGAAATAAAACTATTATCAATTTGACCTTTGTTTTCATAGTATGTGTGAAAGGAGGGGCATCTTTTGGCAAGTCAGAAAGACAGAGCAGTTCTACAAAAGCTTTCTCATTTGATATGGGGTGCCTGGAGCTATTGAGACTTAACCAAAAAATAGGAATTTTTTTACAGAAGGTGATTTTGACCTACCCTTGATTCCATAATTAGTTTACTCATTATCACTGTGGAGGTATTTTATATAGGGTTTTTATACAAATGGAGAGGTATTTCAGGAAACTGAGACAATAAGTATTAAACCTTTCAAAGGTAGTAGAACCATCAAGAGAAGATGAGCCGAGTGTGAATTCACGGTCATATAGGGGAACTGAGCTTTCATCTTTTACTTTATCGGTTCTCGCTTGATTATCAATCCAAAATGACTTCATGTTCCATAAAATAAATAAACGGAAGTAAACAAAATATCAGACACAGAAACATGTGAGAAAGGAATAATCTACCAGAAAACATAAGGCAAGTTATAGGCATATGAGTATCACCCATCTAGCATTGTTATTTTGCTTTGTCTTGAAATTTCAGGTTTTCACCAAAGTTACAGTTGTACTACTTACTGCCAGACAAATAGTGAAGCTATAAGGCTATACCATACATTGGAAGGGAAAGAAGGATAAAGTTGTAAACGTTGCATTATGTATAACAAACCGAGCTATCAACTTTCTAGATCATTTTTTTAATGATTCTTATTCATAGAAGCTACAAGCAAATTAAAGTAGCATATTTCACGGTTGCCAACCTCATTTCAAGAAGTCTAATAACATCGAAGCACTGATCTTATAAGAAATAGTACATATATAGCCAGCATAGATGTGCAGTTTTCTTGAATTAATAACAAGGGTCCAAAATTGGAGACTACAAATATAAAAATCACCTAATGATAAACAAAAAGCATACCATAGTAGAAATTTTAGATGTGCTTGAGCCGACATGCAATGCTGGATAGTATATCTCTTCCCCACTTTCCAATGTTTCCTCTTTTGTCTCCTGTCACATTCAAATAATCAATTGCACGTTACAAAACACAGAAAGGGTAAAACTGGAAACTGAACTTGGTGATCATTACATAAGGTTTCCTGATACATGCCAACACCCATAGAACGCAACTCCCAAAAGGAGTATAGACTTCTAGCAATGTTGGCAGCATTATTGAAACGACTGCTAAACAGTTGTACAAATAGAATATACAGCTCACAGATATTTCTCTTCTGCACCTGAATTTTGAAATCTATATGAAACTTTGCAGATGTATTTAACCAAATGAAAAATATTTAGGTAATTTCGACCTATTCCTAAGTTATATTGTTTTTTCTCAATTTTTCACAATATTCAGAATGGATTTACTACCATGGTTCGCGAAATCAGAATCGGTCACATGGCCGTGAAATCGGAATCGACTGAATTGAAGCAGAAACTCTTTTTTTTTTTTGGCAGAAGCTTGTTTTGTACTTAGAAAAATTATGAAGCGATTGAATCAAATTATAGATTTTTACAAAAAATAAATAAAATACTATTACAAATTATATTTTTGCTGCCATTGTGTTTTCAATTTCCAATTTTGTTTGTCATAGAATATGCTGAATTTTTTTAATTTTTAGTATTAATCTTGTGCTTTATGGATGTAGCAATTGATGTTGCATGCAAAAAAATTTGAACTAATTGACCTGTCTCGTCAGAATATGTTATGACCTTTGCAATAAATGCAATTAACAAACACTTTCGGGCAGTGCTATTCTCAGTTTTTGATGAACCAACTAGTCTATTAATATTTAAAAGCTACACGGTTCATGCACCGAGTCTATTAGATATTTTAGTAGAACAATATTTCCTCCCCAAAGATCACTTCTTACCCAGACACCTCCTTCGTTTGACTCTTCCTTTTCAAACACCAAAAAGGATAAATATATCAAATAGAATGCTTCCACCAGATTTCTAGATCTGGACCAACACGGTCCTGTAGGGGAATTATTCAAACCTTTGAATTCAGAATATGGTGAAGTAGCTCCGTGCTGGGGTACGAAACCCTATTTAGTTATTTCTTTCTTCGATTCACAGCAGCCAATATAAGAAATAATCTATCTGGTGAAATTATTTCCTGTCCTAGCTGGTTGGCCACTATAAATGCAAGCTTAATGTATAATTTTTACACTATCATCCTGAATAAATTTTAAGTTCAGAAACTGTGCAACTCCCAACTAGTACATAACTTATTATGTTTAATTAATGAGCCCGATAGTAAATGTGTAGCAAATGGAAATTTAATTGTACCATAGAGGAAGAAGCAGAGGGGTGCTTAGCTTGCCACTTAGACCACTGTTGCATTAATTCCATTAGCTTCGTCTTGCTTTCCCTGGTACCAATAAGAAATCAGGAAAAAAAGGGGTTTAGTGTTTAGGTCTTTTGTAACGGCTCACATTAACTGAATATCTGACCAAAACTCACACACACACACAATTGCTTGCTCGCTCACTGAAGAATACACACAGGCGTACCTTGTCAACGAGCGGAAAACAACCCGCACCGAAGGTTCATTTTCAGTGGATTCAACACGAGCCCTCTTAACACCTCTAGTAGCTATCACTCAAATAATTAGGGAAAAATAAAAAAGTCACAGAGAATAATTAACTTATCCACAAGCAGAGATACCAATCCTTGTCAGTACAACAAATTAAAACATCTAAGGAGATGCTAACTCCACAAAAGAGGATACAGGTTTTATCAGTGAAAATGATATCAGTAGAAGACTTAATCACAGTGGAAGATGTGGGCCCACTAGCTACAACCTCAGCACTCTCATGCACAACAGATTGATTCGACACAACTACATCATCTCCTAAATCCATGTCTTGCTCATTCGGGTCATCTCCTGGTTCGATCTCATTCAGACCTACTTCTTGAATCCCATCTCGCTCCTCTGGATTGCTATTTTCCTTATTTTCGAGCTGAGGTGCATCCTCTTCAGAGCTTGATTCTAGGTTTATTATATCTTCAGACCCCATTTTGCTTTACTCCGCAACTCCGCTCAGAGACGGAGCGAGGTGGTGACGAGCGGGGGACAAGGCCTCCTCCGCAGATTCTTGAGCGGAAGAACGCTTGAATCGGAGCGAGGTGGGGGTGAACCACCGGCTGTGCCGATTCCTCCGACTCACAGTAGGAGTTACCGGTTATTGCTTTAGTTTGCTTGTTTGTGACTGAATACAGATTCTTCGTATTTCTGAAACCTTTCCCGATTCGGTGGGTGTAATTAATGAATGATCGGAAGAGAGATTTGGGGGTAATCTGGGTGCAAACGGATCAGATACGGATTTACCGGTAAATCCGTATATACAGATACATATTCAATATCCGTATTTTATAATGATGAATAACATAAAATTTTTTTATAAAATATATTAAACTTTATATATCTATTATTTAAATACAAATAATTAAAATTTAAAAATGTATTTGTATCAACATGGATATTCAAATATTAGATATATTTAAAAATGTATTTGTATCAACACGGTAGAATTTTGATGGTCCAAAATTTTCAGAAAACACTTATTTTTCTACCTATCTAAAAAATTAGTAAAAAAATTCAAAAAAATATAAAATTTAGTTTGCAAGTACATATTCATATGGATATCACATTGAACGGTTCGGATCGACCGTTAGGATTTTAAAAAGTACCATATTGAACTGTAGTACACTAGCCATCCGTGCTATGCATAGCACCATAGCCTCACTCTCTATATATTTAGAGAGAGAGCTGGGCTATGGCGAGTTGTGGAGTAAGAGGTCATTTTTACTTCACGCCCGTATTTTCATTTTGAAAATCCAAACAACCGATCCGAACCGTTCAACATGTTCTAAATATTGAAATGTGCTTGGAGACTAAATTTTACATTTTTTTGGAATTTTTTTACTATTTATTAAGCCACTTTGAAATTCGCTGATCCAGTGATCCAGAAATTTTTACTGTTTTGTACTGTTCACAGTGGATCAGCGATTTTCAAAGTGGCTTAATAAATAGTAAAAAAATTCCAAAAAATGTAAAATTTAGTCTCCAAGCACATTTCAATATTTAGAACATGTTGAGCGGTTCGGATCGGTTGTTTGGATTTTCAAAATGAAAATATGGCGTGAAGTAAAACAACGTTTTACTTCACAACTCATCATAGTCTATCTCTCTCTCACTATATATATAGAGCTGGGCTATGGTGAGTTGTGAAGTAAGAGGTTATTTTTATTTCACGCTCATATTTTCATTTTAAAAATTCAAACAACCAATCCGAACCGCTCAACATGTTATCTATATTGAAATGTGCTTGGAGACTAAATTTTACATTTTTTGAAATTTTTTTACTATTTATTAAGTCATTTTGAAAATCGCTGATTCGGTTATCCACAGTGGTCTATATATATAATTTTCGAATACGGATTATATTCCTGATAATGTCAAAGTTCCAGAAATTAAAAGATCAAAGATGGATCTGTCAGCTGGGACCCAATAAGCAGGCTATTAAGGAAAAAACTTTCTGGGCCGTATACGTAGAGTAAGATTATGGTAATATGTATATTATGGATCCACCTGTGTTATAAATTTATATTTTTACTTTTAAAATTTAAATAGTTAATCTGGACTATTAATATTTTGATTTTAATATGAAAATATATTTGGAGACTAAAATTTACATTTTTTTATATTTTTTATTTAGTATTTTTTATAAAGGTAGAAAATCACTGATTTCAAATGGTCTGGAATTTTAGATCAAATGATTTTCTACTAATTTTAAAAAAGAAAATAGTAAATTTTTTTTTAAAAATGTAAAATTTGATCTCCAAGTACATTTTCATACGGAGATCGTGTTTAACAGTTTAGATCGATTGTTTGAACATTAAAAATAGATATAGATCCATAGGACGGATCGATCTGTAATATGCATACAGAAGTGTATATGTATCTTTAATGTAATGTTAATAAATTTATTGTTATTAAATTATTATAGTCTTAAATATTCTTTTTTCAGACACTAAAGACGACACGACCAATGAAAATTTGAAAAATACAACTACCTTAGCGTCGACAACTAAAACTGTTATCTCGCTATCCGTTATAACTGTTTAGATATTTGCTATCCGGAGCCACTCTGCATTTTATTCAAACATCTAAAGCATAATCCATATTCCTTCGTATCATTCTTCGGTTTAATATGTTATCAACTTTTATATCATTCTTCAGTTTAATATGTTATCAACTTTTATAAAATCGAACTCACCTTAATCCATAACAAAGATTGAATATTAGATAAAGAGTGAGGCTATGGTGCTATGCATAGCACAGATGGCTAGTGTACTACGGCTCAATATGGTACTTTTTAAAATTCTAACGGTCGATCCGAACCGTTCAATGTGATAACCATATGAATATGTACTTGCAAACTAAATTTTATATTTTTTTGAATTTTTTTTACTATTTTTTTAGATAGGTAGAATTTTGATGGTCCAGAATTTTCAGAAAACACTGATTTTTCTACCTATCTAAAAAAATAGTAAAAAAATTCAAAAAAATATAAAATTTAGTTTGCAAGTACATATTCATATGGATATCACATTGAACGGTTCGGATCAACCGTTAGAATTTTAAAAAATACCATATTGGGCCGTAGTACACTAGCCATCCGTGCTATGCATAGCACCATAGATCTACTTTTATTTTCAATAATTGTACAATTGTACACTATCCCTAATTTTCAATAATTGTACAATTCCTCATTTGCATCTTGGCAATAAATCTACTTTTATTTTCAAATAGAAGAGCATGATACAAAAAAGGAGTCTGGTAATTATATTATGATTTTTGTATATTTTTTTCTGAATTTTGATAGAGAAATCAGAAAATTGATCTATGATTACTATTTTTTAGTCTTGATTTGATCTCTCCTATCATATGATTCTGGCTTTATCCTTTACTTTGCATTTCGCATTAAGCTAAAATATAAAAGAAATATAATTATCAATGGATGAACAAATTATTAATTTTTTTAAATATCAACTTGTGCATAAAATAAGAGGGAAAACAAGGATACAAAAGCTTACGGTAAAACATTACATTCTTAAGCTGTTGTATACATTTAAAGGAATAGGAATAGGGGTGAAAACGGAGCGAATACGAAGCGGAAAGTGGTAAAACCGTATTCATATTTTTTTTAATTTTCCGGATACAAATACGGATCGGATATCAGCTGAATACATATACGGATACGGATCGGATCGGATATTTATTAAAATAATATTAAAAATACCAAAGTTCATAATTTTAATGGTGAATAACAATATTTTGTTCATAATATATATTAAAAAATATGATATATATCTACTATTTGAATACAAATAATTGAAACGTAAAACCATATAAGTATCCATATCCACACGGATATTCGGATATCGAATATCCACATCTAATTTTTTGAATACGGATCGAATATGAATCGGATATTATCCATACTATTTTCACCTCTAAATAGGAGACATTTAAAAACGTATTGATGAAATAAGAGAAGACGTGATATTCTCACTCACACGCATAAGCATGGAATAAATCGATCAACTTATAGCTAATACGGAGTTGGCTACGGTGCTACGCGTAGCATAGAGGGTCTCCGTACTACGGCTCAATATTTGAGTTTTCAAAATTCTAACGGTCGATCCGAACCATTCAACATGATCTCCATATGAATATGTACTTGCAAACCAAATTTTATATTTTTTAGAATTTTTTTACTATTTTTTTAGATAGGTAGAAAAACACTTGATCTGAATGGTACAAAATTTTCAAATCAAGTGATTTTCTACCTATCCAAAAAAATAGTAAATTTTTTTTTAAAAATGTAAAATTTGGTTTGCAAGTACATATTATGTTGAATGGTTCGGATCGACCGTTAGAATTTCAAAAACTCAAATATTGAGCCGTAGCACGAAGGCCCTCTATGCTACGCGTAGCATATTAGCAATTTCCTAGCTAGTTGTCACACCCCAGGACAACCCGCCGCGCATTTATGCGCCAGGCGTTAAGCACATCACATACATTATCAATAACACAACCAAATAAGCCACTATATTAAAATAAACAGGGTTCATAAACAAACAAAGGGGAAAATATGTCAGACATGGCTAGTCAAACAGTTACCGCCATATCTGCATCATATATGATTCATACAAATATAAATTAAAAACACATAGTGGCTACTCTTAATAGTTTCCGCTAAATTTTCTCACTCACGGCCTTCCTCCATGTCTCCTTCTTCACTTCCTGGAACCCACATAAAAGTGGAAACAAAACGGGTGAGAGAATCGAACTATCTCTCAGTGCGGGATTTAGTTCCAGCCCGGTGCTTTTACAAATGAATGCATTAAATACCCAAATAACATAAAAGTAAAGGTTTTGGAATAATTCCCAATTTTCCTATCAATTCAGATATGCAATCTTTTCAAACTGTTCTAATTCCTGTTCCTGTTTCTCTTAAAAATTCTCATACTCCGGGTTCGCCACACATGGACAATCCGGCCTTTCTCCTTTGGGAATCCATGCCCGTACATGAAAACTTAGTTAGAGTCGCCACACGAGGACGAGCTGTTCTGTTCTGTTCTATTCTGTTCTGTTCTTACTCCGGATCACCACACACGGATAATCCGGCCTTTCTCTCTGAGAATCCCATGCCCATGCAGGATAGCCCAAAGAGTCGCCACACGAGGACGAATCTGGAAGGGTCGTTGCGGGGACCCAACCGGCAGATCGCCACACACGGACGATCCGATTTTCGAAAACACATGCAGAACCGCCACACAGGGACGGCCCCAATTTAAAACAGTTCATTAAAAGCTTTCTTTGTTCACATTCACACTATCCTGTCAGTTCAAATCGATGCATCCAAAAAGTTCCTAACATGCAATTCTACACAAAACAAAAGAGAATTCGACATTCTCAACATGCAGTTCATCTACCAGATTGGGAAAAAGGATTACCTACCTTAATCCATGCATTTCTTATTATTTGTAAAAAGACCAGGAACCCGCACCTGTATTCTTAGTGACCTCGCGTGTGTCGGGATCTCGCGTATTATCAGCGTCTCCTAGAACCTCGCGGTTTGCTCCTAAGTTTATAAACGCTTGATTAGGTTCTTATTTCTATTTGTATTTAAATCAATTGTCATCCAACAACTTAACACAAAAATCATTTAATGGGTTAGTGAACTTCGGTCTAGGGTCAGGGTTTCGACTGAGTAGGTACGGCCTGGTCTGACCTAGTTGGTACGGCCTGGTCTGACCTGGGTAGGTACGGCCTAGCCGCACGGCCTGGTACGGGCCTGGTCTGACCTAGGTAGGTACGGCCTAGCCGCACGGCCTGGTACGGGCCGTACCTAACTTAAGGTTTTGGAGTTTGGCCGGCCAAGAGAAAACAAGAAAGAGTGTCGGCCAACAAAGGGAAAAGGAGGGGGAGAGGCCAGAGGGTTGCGGCTAGGGGTTTCCTTCGGTCTAGGCTGCAGGGGTTTCGGGTTTGGTTATAGGGTTTCGGGTTTGGGTCTTTGGGGGCCGGCGGCTCAAGTGAGAGGGGAGAGTAGAGAGAGGGTTAGGGTTAGAGGAGAGGGCTGCGGTTTGGTGGTTGGCTGTCGGCGGCGGCAAGGAGAAGAGAGGGGGCTGTGACCGGCGGCAGCAAAGCCAAAAGGAGGGGGGTTTCGGCCAAGAAGTTTCAAAAGAGAGAGAGAGAGAGAGAAAGAACTTACAGGAAATTTGATGGGAGAGGAGGTTTCAACAGGAAATGAAAGATGAGAAAGTAGGTTTGTCTTGGAGTGCTTATATCATAATACATGGGCTAAAACTAGATTGACAATTTTCTAATCTTGGGCTTTCAAATTGGGCTATGTGTATAATTTAGATATTAAATATAAACATGAGCAAAATTTAGATATCAATTATTTCAATTTTTATACAAATCTGCTATTTATTTCTTACTCCTTTTTATACGTTGTCTTCATATATATATATATATATATATATATATATATATATATATATTTATACATATACATATTTATTGCTAATTTAGAATTTAATAATTTAATTTTACCCTGATTCAGAGGTGTTACATCCTCCCCCCCTTGGAAATACTGTTCAGTCCCCTGAACAGACTCGGCGTCCATCTCTTCAAACACTTCCGGGTATGTTGTGCGCATGGTTTCTTCGATTTCCCAAGTAGCTTCTCGGTTGGAGTGACGTCCCCATTGTACCAATACTTGTTTAATGGTTTTACGTCGGAGACTGATTTCCTTAGTGTCCAGTATCTTCATTGGTCGCTCTTCATACACTAATGTTTCGTCAAGTCCCAGATTTGAAAAGTCGAGTATGTGAGAGGGATCCCGGATATATTTCCGTAATTGAGACACGTGGAAAACTGGATGTACTTTGTCTAGGGCCGGCGGTAACGCTAGCTCATAGGCAAGTGGTCCGATGCGTCGAAGAATTTCAAACGGTCCAACAAATCTAGGACTTAATTTCCCTGCTACACCGAACCGTCTTACTCCCCTCCTTGGAGAGACCTTCAACCAAACATGGTCCCCGGTTTCGAATTCCAATGGTCGTCTCCTCAAATCCGCGTACTTCTTCTGTCTGTCTCGAGCAGTGCTTAGTCTGTCTAGGATCAGTTGAGTTCTGTCTGCGCAATCCTTTACCATTTCTGGCCCTGTTGGTAGTTGTTCCCCGTGGTTTCCCCACCACAAGGGGGTTTTCCAACGATGTCCACACCAGGCTTCGGATGGTGCCATGCCGATACTGGCATGGTAACTATTATTGTATGCGAACTCGGCCGTGGTCAAGTGGTCTGCCCACGAGCCTTGGAAGTTAATAGCACACGCTCTTAGCATATCCTCTAAAGTTTGAATTGTACGTTCTGACTGGCCGTCGGTCTGAGGGTGATGAGCGGTACTGAAATTGAGTCGGGTTCCCATAGCTTCCTGGAAGCTTTTCCAGAAGTGCGAGGTAAATCGCGTATCCCGATCCGATATGATGGTTTCAGGGGCTCCATGATATTTGAACTGATACTGAAGAAATAAGTCTGCCAACTCCCCACCAGACGTAGGGGTCCGCAGAGGTATGAAATGGGCTACCTTGGTTAGTGTGTCCACAATGACCCAGATTGAGTCATATCTCTTTTGGGTACGCGGTAACCCGGTGATGAAGTCCATGGTAATAACTTGGAACTTCATTTGTGCTCTGGAGTTTGGATATAGCAACCCTGCTACTTTCCTCCGTTCTGCTTTCACCTGTTGGCAGGTGATACATCTCGCCACGAATTTTGACACATCTTTCTTCAGGTTTGGCCACCAAAACTGGGTTCGAAGGTCCTTATACATCTTCACCTCCCCTGGGTGAATGGTATATCCTGATTCATGAGCCTCTTTCAGAATTTCACTTCTCAGCCCTCCCTGTTCGGGAACACACACTCGTTGATTGAAGTAGAGGAGTCCATCCTCCTTTTCCTTGAAAGTCGACGCTGGATTGTTACGAGCTAATTCCCGGTACCTTTGGTGTTGCCCATCGCCCTGACTCGCGTCCCGTATCCGAGACTTTAACTCTGGTTGTACCGATATAGCCGCTAGGGTGAGTACCGCGTTCCTCGCAGTTCCCTCGATATCATTTTGTTCTCGAACCCAGCTGGTACACACACACACTCCCAAATTCATGAGTCGCATTTCCTTGATCAATTCTGCCTCTTGAGTTATGATCTCTGCCAAATTTGTCGCTCCCTTCCTACTGAGGGCATCTGCCACCACATTCGCCTTTCCGGCCAAGTATTGTATATCTAGGTCATAATCCTTCATTAGTTCTAACCACCTTCTTTGTCTCATGTTCAATTCTTTCTGGGTGAATACATACTTTAGGCTCTGGTGGTCCGTGAACACTCGGCATTTCGCCCCGTAGAGGTAGTGTCTCCATGATTTGAGTGCAAAAATCACTGCTGCTAATTCCAGGTCGTGTGTGGGATAGTTCTGCTCATGGTTCTTCAACTGTCGTGACCCATAAGCAATTACTTGTCCGTCTTGCATGAGTACACATCCGAGGCCATTCCTTGACGCGTCTGTGTACACTGTGAATTCTCGGTCAGGTTTGGGCAATGTTAACACTGGAGCACTGGTCAGTAGTTTCTTCAAATTCTGAAAACTCTCTTCTTGACTCTCAGTCCATTTGAAGGTGGTTCCTTTGTGCAGGAGCTGAGTCATGGGTCGGGCTATCTTGGAATATCCGGGAACAAAACGCCTGTAGTATCCTGCTAGCCCTAGGAAACTACGTATCTCTGTTACACTCTTGGGTTGTGTCCATTCTACCACCGCTTTGATTTTATCGGGGTCGACTCGGATACCTTCCCCCGTTACTACGTGTCCCAGAAATTTAACTTCTCTCATCCAAAATTCACACTTAGAGAATTTGGCGTACAACTGGTGTTCCCGTAACCTTTGTAACACTGTACGTAGGTCTTTGGCGTGATCTTCCTCCTCCTTAGAGTAGATCAGAATGTCATCTATGAAAACGATGACGCAGCAATCAAGTAGGTCATGAAATACTCGGTTCATCAAGTCCATAAATGCTGCTGGAGCATTGGTTAACCCAAAAGGCATGACTGTAAATTCGTAGTGCCCGTAACGGGTACGGAATGCTGACTTCTCCACATCTTGCGGCTGAATCTTCAACTGATGGTACCCCGATCTCAGATCTATCTTAGAATAAACCGCTGCGCCTTGGAGTTGATCGAACAGGTCCTCAATTCGTGGGAGAGGGTACTTGTTTTTGATTGTGACCTTGTTAAGTTCTCGGTAGTCGATGCAGAGTCTCATACTACCGTCTTTCTTTTTAACGAATAGCACTGGTGCGCCCCACGGTGATGTGCTTGGTCGCACGAATCCTAATTCTAAAAGTTCCTCTAACTGAGTCTTCAGTTCCTTAAGTTCTGCCGGTGCCATCCGGTACGGGGCCTTAGAGATTGGACGGGTACCCGGAAGTACGTCTATACGGAATTCGATTTCCCGATTCGGAGGTATCCCTGGCAGCTCCTCCGGAAATACATCGGTATACTCCGAAACGATGGGTACCGACCTTATTTCTGGTCTCTTCGTCTCGTGTTGCATTATGGTGACTATAAAGGCAGAACTGCCGCTGTCGATTAATCTTCTCGCTTGACTGGCAGATATGGTCGGGGTCCCGCCTCCCCGTTTCCTAAGTCGAACCGAGAGGTCAGGGAGACCCGGTCTGTTGATGACCATTCTCCCTTTCAGGCAGTCGACCGTCACGCCGTTTCGAGTAAGCCACTCAAGACCCAACATTAAATCATAGAGACCCGTCCTAGAGACTATGGGGTTTATCGGAAATTCCCTCCCCGCTATTTGGAGTTTTAGCCCTACGCTCCGAAACTCTGGGGTAGTATATTGCAATGCGGGAGTACTTATGTTCAATAATTTACCCGAGTCCCAAGTCGGTACCCCGTGTTCTTCTACCCACTCCTTTGATATAACCGAATGGCTACAACCCGTGTCTATAAGTACAAAAGCAGGAATTCCAGAAAGTTCAAACTTACCAGTTAGAAGATCAGTGGCCACGTCTTCTCCTTCGTACCCTTCGTTATTCTGAGCTCCTCCCATCTCACAATTGCAACAATCATGTGCATGCATTCCAACCCTTTGGTTCCCACCGCGGTTGTTATTGGGGGGGTTGTAGTTACCGGTCCCTCTGCCCAGCGGTGCCCGTGTAAGGGGGGCTGCGTTTCCCACCTGTTGTCCGAAATCATTTCGCCGAAGGGGGCAGTCCTTGATGAAGTGTCCTGGTTTGTTACACCGATGACACACCCCCAAACGGAAACTGCATTGTTCCGTTGCGTGGTTACGGCCACAATAATTGCACAGAGGTGCTGGGTTAGTTTGATAGTTGGGCCGGGCATTCCCGAAATTTCCTCTATTTGGGGCCGATCTCACAGGTTCCTCCACCTTGGGTCGTACATTCCTCAATCCCCCAGCTTGACCGATGCGACCGTCATATGACTCCGCAGTAGTTGCCCTCAACATTAGATCCGACAGTCGGTTGGTCCCCGGAATGTCAATGATCTGAGCAAGACGGGGGTTCAGTCCCCCGAGGTATTGTTGTCTGAGGCGGAATTCCTCTCTCACGATATCGGGGGCATACCTCATTAGGTTCTCAAACTTGGAGTTATACTCCACCACTAAACTGTTCCCCTGTTTCAAGCTTGTAAACCGTTGCCGGAGTGCCTCTCTTGACATGGTGTCCATATAGCGGCGTTCGAATTGCCTTTCGAACTCCGTCCACCCTTTTGCCTCAACGGTTTCACCCCACCCGCGTTTCACCTCTTGCCACCAGAATCGAGCATGACCCTCCAGTAATTGAGTAGCTAGCTCTACTCGGTGTTCCTCAGGGGCTCTCAAGATTTGAAGTTTATCCTTGATGTTTGCGACCCAGTTCTCTGCTGCGGCAAAGTCACCTGTCCCATCGAAGGTCGGGGGGCGCAATGAGGTGAACGATCGGTAGTATTCAAAGAACGTGTCGGCCTCTCTACGCTGTCGCTGTTCGTATTCCATGGCTACTCTGGTCACCCGCTCTAGTCCCTGTAGTAGGGCATTCAGTTGAGGGTTCTCCAGTGGAATCCTAGTGTCGCCATCTGCGTCGCTCGTGTTTGAGTTAGTTCTGGTTCCTTTCGCCATCTCTGACTTCGCTGCGCAAAGGGTACTTGATGTGAGTTTTTCATTCTTCCAAGTTTTATATATATACATATACACTTGCATTGTTATTAGTTACCGAGTTCATCGCATGACTTATAGTTATTCAACTCAAGGCAAATAGACGCAATTTAAAGAAGGGATTTACAATTACGAATCAAAATTTAAATTTTCTTTCGATTATAACTGCTTATTTAAACATTCAACGAAATTACAGATACATGTGAGATTTTTTTTTTTTTTTTTTTTTTTTTTTTCTAAAGTGTCCTAATCGGTTTCAAAATATCCCTTAAGTATATCTTTCCTAACGTGATATGTCCAGTCGTTCCGAACTTCTGACATTGTGAATGGTTCTGCTTCCATTTCCGCTCTTATAGTTGGGTCTTCTTCTTCCTTCTGGGGCTTTTCCCCGATGAGCTTGTTCTTATTTTCCGACATTCTCCGCATTTCTGCTCTGACAGGTTGTTCGTGAGGCGGCCAGAACACTAAGCTACGGTGCGCGCAGTCTATTAGCACGTGGTGCTCCTTGAGCCAGTCCATTCCTAAAACCATTTCGTATGCTCCGGTGTCAGCCACGATTGGGTCCACTCGCCATTTTCCATTCTGCGTGTTCACATGAAGATCCGGACAGTATTGCTCTTCCACACTATGTTCGAGTCCTGCGAAGAAACGGCGTCTTCCGGTATGCTTCACCCTGAATCCGCTAGCCTCCACTACGTGTGGCGAGATGACGGAGTAAGGACAATTGACGGAGATTGCAGTATTGACAGTGATTCCGGACAAGTCTACCCATCCGACCATTTCCTTGACTTTTGCGGTGGTTGCGAATGTCCTTAGCCAAGTGGGCTGTCCGTTACGTTGATTTGCCATCTACCGAAAAAAAATCTATTTTGTTTATTTTCTTACAAAATTAAATTAGTTCATTAATCCAAGGAGAGTATGTTTGTTATTTTTCAAAATAAGTTGTACCGTTACTACAAAGGTATAATCCGTCACCAATTATATATACATTTGTTATTAATGGTACGCTCGGTCCACATAGTTTGGTCTATGACTTAAACGCCGCATCCTATTGCTACGCTCTCTTAGCGGAAGTTTATTGATATTGTATGTGCTGGCTCTGATACCAACTAAGTTGTCACACCCCAGGACAACCCGCCGCGCATTTATGCGCCAGGCGTTAAGCACATCACATACATTATCAATAACACAACCAAATAAGCCACTATATTAAAATAAACAGGGTTCATAAACAAACAAAGGGGAAAATATGTCAGACATGGCTAGTCAAACAGTTACCGCCATATCTGCATCATATATGATTCATACAAATATAAATTAAAAACACATAGTGGCTACTCTTAATAGTTTCCGCTAAATTTTCTCACTCACGGCCTTCCTCCATGTCTCCTTCTTCACTTCCTGGAACCCACATAAAAGTGGAAACAAAACGGGTGAGAGAATCGAACTATCTCTCAGTGCGGGATTTAGTTCCAGCCCGGTGCTTTTACAAATGAATGCATTAAATACCCAAATAACATAAAAGTAAAGGTTTTGGAATAATTCCCAATTTTCCTATCAATTCAGATATGCAATCTTTTCAAACTGTTCTAATTCCTGTTCCTGTTTCTCTTAAAAATTCTCATACTCCGGGTTCGCCACACATGGACAATCCGGCCTTTCTCCTTTGGGAATCCATGCCCGTACATGAAAACTTAGTTAGAGTCGCCACACGAGGACGAGCTGTTCTGTTCTGTTCTATTCTGTTCTGTTCTTACTCCGGATCACCACACACGGATAATCCGGCCTTTCTCTCTGAGAATCCCATGCCCATGCAGGATAGCCCAAAGAGTCGCCACACGAGGACGAATCTGGAAGGGTCGTTGCGGGGACCCAACCGGCAGATCGCCACACACGGACGATCCGATTTTCGAAAACACATGCAGAACCGCCACACAGGGACGGCCCCAATTTAAAACAGTTCATTAAAAGCTTTCTTTGTTCACATTCACACTATCCTGTCAGTTCAAATCGATGCATCCAAAAAGTTCCTAACATGCAATTCTACACAAAACAAAAGAGAATTCGACATTCTCAACATGCAGTTCATCTACCAGATTGGGAAAAAGGATTACCTACCTTAATCCATGCATTTCTTATTATTTGTAAAAAGACCAGGAACCCGCACCTGTATTCTTAGTGACCTCGCGTGTGTCGGGATCTCGCGTATTATCAGCGTCTCCTAGAACCTCGCGGTTTGCTCCTAAGTTTATAAACGCTTGATTAGGTTCTTATTTCTATTTGTATTTAAATCAATTGTCATCCAACAACTTAACACAAAAATCATTTAATGGGTTAGTGAACTTCGGTCTAGGGTCAGGGTTTCGACTGAGTAGGTACGGCCTGGTCTGACCTAGTTGGTACGGCCTGGTCTGACCTGGGTAGGTACGGCCTAGCCGCACGGCCTGGTACGGGCCTGGTCTGACCTAGGTAGGTACGGCCTAGCCGCACGGCCTGGTACGGGCCGTACCTAACTTAAGGTTTTGGAGTTTGGCCGGCCAAGAGAAAACAAGAAAGAGTGTCGGCCAACAAAGGGAAAAGGAGGGGGAGAGGCCAGAGGGTTGCGGCTAGGGGTTTCCTTCGGTCTAGGCTGCAGGGGTTTCGGGTTTGGTTATAGGGTTTCGGGTTTGGGTCTTTGGGGGCCGGCGGCTCAAGTGAGAGGGGAGAGTAGAGAGAGGGTTAGGGTTAGAGGAGAGGGCTGCGGTTTGGTGGTTGGCTGTCGGCGGCGGCAAGGAGAAGAGAGGGGGCTGTGACCGGCGGCAGCAAAGCCAAAAGGAGGGGGGTTTCGGCCAAGAAGTTTCAAAAGAGAGAGAGAGAGAGAGAAAGAACTTACAGGAAATTTGATGGGAGAGGAGGTTTCAACAGGAAATGAAAGATGAGAAAGTAGGTTTGTCTTGGAGTGCTTATATCATAATACATGGGCTAAAACTAGATTGACAATTTTCTAATCTTGGGCTTTCAAATTGGGCTATGTGTATAATTTAGATATTAAATATAAACATGAGCAAAATTTAGATATCAATTATTTCAATTTTTATACAAATCTGCTATTTATTTCTTACTCCTTTTTATACGTTGTCTTCATATATATATATATATATATATATATATATATATATATATTTATACATATACATATTTATTGCTAATTTAGAATTTAATAATTTAATTTTACCCTGATTCAGAGGTGTTACACTAATACATTATATTTGAAACCATTTCGACCGAACATATTCCATTGATTGATCTAGTACTCGAAGGAAAATTCATCAATTACACCTGATGTGGGAGAAAATTGTGCCAAAACGAAAAAAAAAAAAAAAGATCTATACATTAGTATTAAAGAATTCGACCTAGAGAAGCAATAGGAAGAAGTCTACTAACTTGCAAGCAAAATCAAGATAAATGTAGCGAAGCAAAGAACAATATTTTTTGGGGCTACGTTTCTTTTTTAGATCAGAGTCTTCAGAGATATATACGTTTAGAGCATAATTTTATTTTAATCTCAAATTATAGGTGACAATTTTATTTGCAATTTAAGAGATATATGACAATTTTATAAATAGAAATATTTCGTTAATAAAATTATTTTTAAAACGTTAAGTTGATAAAAAATATTAATTTATATATTCGCTCATTCAAATTAATTTCTAAAATATATAACATTTTTTAAATTTTGCTAACAACAATCAATATTAATCAATATTAATTGTATGAGTGTAGTGCTTTTGAAATTAACTTCAATTATTTCTATTCTAATTTTAATTTAAATTTATGAATGTAGACGACGTGTGATAGGCCCATTTGTCAAAGACCCTTAAAAGGCCCAGGCCTGGCCCAACTAAGCATCTCTAGAAATAAATTCACAGCAAACAGGCCCAAAACAGATCACAGCCCAAAAATTACTCGGGATTCGGACCCCCTCCCGGGGCCAACCCGAGGCCAAAAATTACTCAGGATTCGGACCCCCTCCCGGGGCCAACCCGAGGCCAAAAAATTACTCGGGATTCGGACCCCCTCCCGGGGCCAACCCGAGGCCCAAAAATTACTCGGGATTCGGACCCCCTCCCGGGGCCAACCCGAGGCCGAAAATTACTCGGGATTCGGACCCCCTCCCGGGGCCAACCCGAGAACAAAAATTACTCGAGAGTCGGACCCCCTCCTGGGGCCAACCCGAGACCGAAAATTACTCAGGATCCGGACCCTCTTTGGGGGGCCAGCCTGAGGCGAAGCACAAACTGAGACTCGGAGCCCTCCTAAGGGCCCGCTCGAAACTGAACAAAACAAGGCTCGAAGCCTAGCGTGCCGAACAGCCCAGAAAGGTTGACACGCGACCTCGCCGTTCGGCTTGAGACTTACTACGCGAATTTTATAGCCTAATATGCGGACACCCTCAACAGTATGTGGGTCTCTGTCATTAATGCTGACAAGACCCCGCTATAGTGGGCCACTCCCTATATAAGGCAAAGAAACCCCCAGAAAAGGGGATGGCATTTATCACATCCTGGAATCTGGAGAGGTATCAAAAAGGGTTAGAGCGTTAATACCCCTCCGATTCCCCGCGTGCCCACCATTCCGACCCGCTTCGCTCGAGGCGGGACGGGCCGCGCAATCAGCCACCAATCTCTGCACGGTCTGCTTCCCAGAAACAGGGCGTGCCTGCACCTTACTGGACCGAGTCCAAGTACGGCCCGGCCCCTTCGGGAAGGGACGTATCAACCACCGTGGGGCCCCCAGCCTCAACTGAGCGAGATGACTTCTGCAACAAAACAAACAGACATAGGCAAGACCACCCCCGAGGAGATTGCTCAGCGGACGGAACGATCTAACCAAAGACCTGAGAAGGTGAAGCCCCTGACCAACGTAGCCTCGGGCATACGACCCAAAGAACTTTCGAAGAAAACTCCCAGCCCGACGGTCCCTCCGATCCACTCTTTGGGCATGCCGTCCGAAGGAGTACCGATTATCCCATCCGGGATGGGCTTAGAGTCCCTTGGAGTTTCTACACCAATTATAAAACCAATCGACTCGACCATCGTGACTACCCAGGCCACTGGTCCCATCGGGTCGACTCCCCAAAATACCCAAAACCAGATGATCTACACCCAATACCACTCTCCGTATGTTCCACCGTATGTATACCCACATCCTTACAACTATCCACCGTACCCCCAATATGCCTCTCTGTACCCGCAGTACCAAGCCGCCCCTTTAGCGCACTACCCTCCACAGGCCGATCCCAACCTACCATACTATCCCCAAACTCCCACCTCAGCTCCCGGAGTACGAATGATTCACCCCCCACCGCCTGTAGCACAATTGATCCGAGCTGGACCTGGATCGAACAACCCAGAGCCCAGTCTACATAACACAGACAGCGACTTTGACAATCCTGACCCCGAACTTGAGACCCTGGTAGGCGAGGGGGAAACGAGACAGGGTGGTGGACCGAGACAGAGGCTATCCTTTGGGGCCGAACGGGAAGAGAGTGAAGGCTCATCCGCGGCGGCCAGCTCGAGAAGGAGCGCTGGCCGAGCGAGAACAGAGCGGACTCGAGATGGCCCACCAAACACACCGAGGAACAGTCCCACCACTCGAGGAAAGACGATCAGTCTCGCCACTCGCGAGAAGAGCGTCGCCGAACACCCCCTAAGAGGCGACGAAGACCACTCACCCCACCAGAGGCGGCAGGAGTAAATATGGCAATAATTGAAACAATGATCAAGAAAGGGGTGGAGAAAGAGATAGCTAAGAGGGAGAGGAGGAGAGCAGGGCCTCGTTCCGAGTCGACGAATATTTTGGAAGGACCATTAGCCCCTGAACTTTACAAGGCCCCCATGGGTGACTTCAAATACCCCACTGACCTTCCCTGTTTTCAAGGTAGCGGAGACATCCAGGACCCTCAGAACTTTGTATATGGGTTCTACGAAAGGCTCCAACTGCATGGAGCGTCGGACGCCGTCGCGTGTCGCATTTTCACCACTTGTTTGACCGGGGTGGCCTGGGAATGGTACATGAGATTAAGGCAAGGATCGATAAAAACCTTTGATCAACTAGCGAAAGCTTTCCTGACCCGCTACGACATGCTCCGGCCCCCAAGAGCGACATGTGACTCCCTTCTGAAGCATGTTCAGGGACACCAAGAGACAACTCGGACCTTCGTGAATAGATTCGTGAAGGCCTCTAGGGAGGTCCGAAACTACAGTGAGGACATCGCCCTGGCGGCCATACTGAATGGGCTTTGGCAAGGAGGACCGGGCACCCTCCGGTATGATGCCCGAAAAAGAGAGTTCAAGAGTTTACCCGAGTTCCTGGCTTTTGCTGAAGGGTACATCCGGGCCGAGGAGGATGCTGTCCAGTCCGCCAGGCCGCGGTCCAGATCCCCAAAACCGCAGCAGCGTGGCCGACAGCCCAATAGCGGCCCGTCTCGAAGACGAGAACCACAAAAGAGAAATACCCAAGAAGAACGGCGCGAAGACGGCAGAGAGGGCTACCGACCCCACTATGTGCGGTATGCCCCTTTTATCAAGAAGAGGAGCGAAATGTACCTAGTAATAAAAGAAATGCCTGATGTTCCGAGGCCGCTACGCAAACGTATTTTCGAGAAAAAAGACGGGACTGCGAGATGTTTGTTCCACCGTTTTAACGGACACTCCACGGGGGAATGCCTCCAGCTGAAAGACGTGTTGGAGAGGATGGCCAGGGAAGGAAAGTTGATCGAATATATAGTGCCAGAATTCTTCCAAAAGTTTGCGAAAGAATACAATGGGGAGGTCCAGGACAAAAAGAAAGCTTCCTATCGGGACGATTACAAAGAGCGTGAGCACTCGGGACCCAAGCCCAAAGAGGGCAAGGGAAAAGGACCGGGAACATCAGGCCGGCGGCCGAGTGTAGAAATCAATGTTATTAGTGGAGGACACAGGGTGGCGGCTCCCGAAAAACATAATCGAAGCACCATCAAGCCGTACCCCACCATACTAAATATCGAGAGGCCCCTTGAAAGAAAGAGACCCCGAATGGATGAAGCCATATGCTTTTCCGAAAAGGACTTTGGCACCGTGGTGTGGCCTCACGATGACCCCATAGTACTGAGACTCAAGATAGAGGAGTTCGGAGTCAAGCGAATCCTCGTAGACACGGGGAGCTCGGCTGATATCCTGTACCACTCGGCCTTCGAGAAGATGGGAATGCAACTGGGCGAGTCACGAAGAAGAGTAACGCCGCTAGTGGGGTTCACTGGCGATTCCCTCCGGCCAAAAGGGGTCGCCCAATTGAAAGTGGTGTTTGGATCTTTGCCCCGTACCACCGAAGTCATGGTGGACTTCCTCGTCGTGGATGCCCCTTCCGCTTATAATGCCATCATCGGTAGGAGAACTTTGAACAAAATCGGAGCCATAGTGTCTTCCCCCCACTTGAAGATCAAATTCCCTACCAGTCACGGTGTGGGGGAGGAATGTGGGCAGCAACAGGTGGCCCGGGAGTGCTACCAAACTTCCCTCGGAGGACAAGGAGAGGCGGTCCACCAAGTGGACATGACAGCAAAGGCGAGATCAGGTCTCGCTAGCCCACGCTTGCAATCCAGCAGGGAGTTCTTACCCCCGCACACACCCATGGTTTTGGATCCCACTGACAAAGAAGAGTTGAATATATCCCTTGAGCCGGCCGATGAGGTTGACCAGGTCGACCTCGGGGAAGGTCAATTTCTGAATATCGGCAAGGCCGTCCAAGGAAGCGCAAGGAAAAAATTGATTGATTTCCTCCGGAAAAGGCTGGCAGTGTTCGCTTGGACCGCCGCAGACATGCCTGGGATCCCGGGATCTATAGCCGAGCACCGGTTGCACATCAAACCGGGAGCGAAACCCGTAATACAGAAAAGAAGGAACATGGGGGCCGAAAGGCGCTCGGCGGTCAAGGCCGAAGTCGCCAAGTTGCTATGAGCCGGTTTTATTAAAAACGTGACTTGTCCGGAATAGCTGGCAAATCCTGTGCTTGTCAGAAAGGCAAATGGAGAATGGAGGATGTGTATCGACTACACCGACCTGAACAAGGCATGCCCTATGGACCCTTTCCCTTTACCCAAGATCGACCAACTAGTAGACTCTACCTCTGGGCACGCATTCTTAAGCTTTATGGATGCGTTCTCGGGGTACAATCAGATTAGGATGTGCCCAGAAGACGAGGATAAAACTGCCTTCACAACCCATTCTGGGTTATACTGTTACCGCGTGATGCCTTTCGGCCTGAAAAACGCGGGGGCTACCTTCCAAAGAATGGTGAATTAGGTGTTCCACGAGCAAATAGGTCGGAACGTAGAAGCCTATGTAGATGATCTCCTAGTCAAGAGTATGTCCGACCTGGATCACGTTCGGGATCTGCGCGAGACCTTCGCTACGCTCAATCAAGCGGACATGAAACTCAATCCCAAGAAGAGTTTCTTTGGCCTGACGGGAGGGAAATTTCTCGGATTTATGGTGTCCATGAGAGGCATAGAGATACACCCATCCAAATCACAGGACATCATAGACATGAAACCCCCCCGAAACCTCAAGGAACTTCAGTCACTTACAGGCCGGCTGGCAGCATTAAACCGGTTCATCGCCCGGTCTGGCGATGTCTGCTTCCCCTTCTTCAAGGCAATGCGTAAGTCAGCCCGATTTGAATAGACAGAGGAATATGCGATGACTTTCGACAAAGTGAAAGAGTACTTGGCCAGTCCGCCCTGCCTCAGCAGACCCATAGAAGGAGACACCTTGGTGGTGTACCTAGCCACCACCAACCATGCGGTCAGTGCCGCGTTAGTGCGGGAAGAAGGACGCGAGCAACAACCCATATATTTCGTATCCCATGTGCTCCGGGATGCCGAGACTCGGTACACGCAGCTAGAAAAGGCGGCTTATGCCCTCATCATCGCGGCAAGAAAACTGAGACCATACTTCCAATCTCACCCAATCAAAGTATACACTGGAGTGCCCCTGAAGAAGGTTTTCGCGAACTTCGATTCCTCGGGTCGCGTGTTAGCTTGGGCGCTCGAGCTAACAGAATTCGATGTCACATTCCACCCCCAGAATGCCATCAAATCACAAGTATTTGCGGACTTTATCGCGGAATACTCAGGGGCCCCGGACGAGTTAGAAGGCAAGTGGACGCTTTATGTTGATGGAGCCTCCTCCCATCAGGGGGCAGGAGCAGGAGTAGCTCTCACGGGCCCACAAGGGGAAACACTCAACTACGCACTCCACTTCCAGTTCCCTGTAACTAATAACACTGCCGAGTACGAAGCCATGATAGCAGGCCTCAAGTTAGCCGTGGGACTAGGAGCCCGACAAGTCCACCTCAATAGTGATTCCGAACTTGCGGTCAGACAAATTAACGAAGAGTGCCGTGTACATGATGACCGATTACGACGGTACCGAGAGCAGTTCCATTCTTTGAAGGGACAGTTTGATAAGGTGGTGACAGAACATGTGTCCAGAAACCAGAACTGTCAAGCTGATGCCCTCTCTAAACTAGGGGCGGCAGGAAACCTCGACAAGGACCGCCCCGTGATAGTAATGGATATCCCCGAGTCGAGTATTTCGGATGGCGCGAAAGAAGCCTATGTTGCCAATGAGCCCGAAGATACCTGGTACGCCCCCATGTGGGCCTACCTCACGTCGGGGACCTTACCTTCGGACCCACTGGCGTCCCGAAGATTGAAGAAAATTGCCCCTTTATACTCGACTACAACCATCAGTTATACAAAAGAGGATACGCCCGGCCATGGCTTAAATGTATCGGAGAGAAGGATGCTCAGGCAATGCTGGAGGAAGTCCACGAGGGACTCTGTGGTAGCCATCAGGGAGCGAAAACTTTGGCCAAGAGAGTCCTACGCGCAGGATATTATTGGCCCACAATGCAGCAAGAGGCGGCCAATATGGCGCGAAAATGCGAAAAGTGCCAATACCATTGTCGGTTATCCAGCGTCCCCGGTTACGACATGATCACAATATCAGGAGCTTAGCCATTCGACCTCTGGGGGATTGACATCCTAGGCCCTTTTCCCGTGGCCGCCCAACAACAAAAGTGGATCATAATGGCGGTGGAATACTTCACAAAGTGGATCGAAGCCAAAGCATTGGCCCACATCACGGCAGAAGCCGCCAAAAATTTTATATGGCGGAATATCGTGTGCCGTTTCGGCATACCGCATGCACTGATCTCCGACAACGGCACGCAGTTTAATGAAGACGTCACCATGACCTTCCTAGAGAAGCTAGGTATCCGCAGCAACTTCACTTCGGTCAGCCACCCCGCTAGCAATGGCCTGGCCGAAGTCACCAACAGGACCATTTTAGATGGATTAAGAAATAAGGTAGCTTCCAACAGGAAAAATTGGCCCAGCAAATTGGATGAAATCCTTTGGGCATACAGAACCACTCCCCGCGAAGCTACGCAACAAACACCATACTCCCTAGTGTATGGTATGGAGGCCGTCACGCCTCTCGAACTCATTGCACCCTCCCTCAGAATGACGGCCTACTCCACAGAAAGCAACCCAGAAGCACGAGCCACGGAACTCGAGCTAGCACAAGAACTCCGAGACAAGGCCCGTATCTGAACTACAGAATACTAGCGGAGGATAAAACGCGCCTTCGATAAACGCGTGTCCCCCCGGACATTCGAGCCGGGTGAATTAGTGCTAAAAAAGATCGAGGCTACCGGACAACATGGTGGTAAGCTTCAGCCCAATTGGGAAGGCCCCTTCCGAGTAATTCGCGCCTGCGGCAAAGGTGCCTATGAACTCGAAGGTCCCGACGGACGAATGCTCACCAGACCCTGGAACGTCGTCCATCTTCGGAAATTTTATGTTTAAAAAAAAGGGGGTAGTAGAACAGGCATAGCAGCGGACAGGCCGCTTGTAAAAACATAATCATTACCTTTTGTACTTTTTTTTGGACCAACATGGGAATGCCCATGTAAGGTCAGGGGCGCCTGTGCGATATTATAAGCACGGCCCGATACGTTGTACTTTTGGACCACCAACACGAGAACGACCGTGTATGGTCGAGGGCGTCTGTGCGATATTATAAGCACGGCCCAGTGTTTGCGATGTTGACTAACAAATTCGGGACCTGACGGCACGCAATTGCCGTCGGGATCTCCCTACAACTGATCATAACGAGGACAAACAAAAGCCCACGGGCAACTAATGTCTCAACAAAAAAGAAATTATTGCACTAAGAGAGGATAAACGAAAGCCCAAGTGGCAACAAATGCCTCAGCAATAAAACAACACCTCTTATAACAGAGTAATAAAAGCCTACGGGCAACAAATGTTCTCTAACAATCATCGTACTCAGTTCAGACCAAAGACCTTAGAGCATAAAACAGCCCGAAACAACTTTTCTGCAACAGCGAACGTGCGCTAGCCGTGGAAAGTCCGGACGAGTACACGCTATGCGCCCCGCAAGGAAAACTCGCGCTAGTCTCAGGTCAAAAGCCCTGAAGAAAGGAGCAACAGGACAATCTTTCAAAAAGATTACAGGCACGAGTCACAAAAGTGCGAACGAAAACTCTGCAAAGAGCAACGAATGCACATGACTCGCAAAACAGGCACGAGTCACAAAGTGCGAACGAAAACTCTGCAAAGAGCAACGAATGCACATGACTCGCAAAACAGGCACGAGTCACAAAAGTGCGAACGAAAACTCTGCAAAGAGCAACGAATGCACATGACTCGCAAAACAGGCGCGAGCCACGATAGTATGAACAGATACACGTGACTCCCGAACATGGCAAAACAGGCGCGAGTCACAAAAGTGCGAACGAAAACTCTGCAAAGAGCAACGAATGCACATGACTCGTGAAACTAAAGGGACGGTTATGCAAAAAGCGAACGAAAATCCTCATGGGATAACGAATGCGCATAACCCTGCTTGGAGGGATACAATAACGAAAACCCATGGGGTAACGAAAAAATCTCTCCGAGGATCCCGACACAGCGTAAGCGAAAGTCCGACGGGCCAACGAACACGCACAAACCGGGCAAACATTCCACCATTTTACAAACGCAAGTCTTGTGGAATGGATGTGAATGATCTACTGGCACCGCGAGACAATTAAAAGGCATGGCAACATGTCTGAACAACAAGTCTCGCGGAAATCTCTACTGGCTCTACAAAACAACCGACAAGCATAGTAATATGCCCGAACAAAATCTCAAAGGAGCAAAAACAAAAAATGATGGCACCCAAAGGAATGCAGAAACTCCTCCCCGAACTCCTGCAAGCACGCCAGTTCGGAGGACAAGCGCTATGAGGCGAACAAAGATGCCTAGGAATGTTATAAACCCGAAGAGATTGCGGGAAGAAACTGCGCGAGGTAATGAAACTGTTTTTCTTTCCAAATTGATAACACTACAAGGCTGGGAGCCGAACTGGCAGTTAAATATCGATGAATAACGACAGGTGACGCTAAATAATTGTACAGGGTACGAGGTAATCCTGTTGGAATTTCCTGACAATCGAATGAAATAAATTCACCCGAGATTGACCTACCCTACAGGATCACGCGATCGTGTTTAAATAATGAGGTTCTACGGAACCACAATAAAAACACTACGAACAAGCACATTAAAACAAGAACATACATAGAACATAATGTTACTTGGGCGGTCGAGTAGTAACCTCGACCAAGTTACCCGACAAAAGTTACAACAAATCTGTTTTTCCCCAACATCTTGGGGGTCCTACGAATAAAAGAAACAAAGAACGAGGCAAATAAATTAAAACTTTGACACGCCCTTCAGCAGCTCCCCGATCTGACACCTCACTCCTCGCCTAAGGCCTGCATAAACATAAACAACAGATTAAATAAGCATCGAACGGACATGCACGTATGCATCAACGGAGCAAATCAGAGACTATACCTCTTTTACTCGCCGTATTCATCCTCTTCGATCACCGCCCCGAGGTCCTGCGCATTGTTCCCCTCCACAGAAGGGATGATGGGACAAGCCACATCGCTGGTCCCCGCTCCACCACCAGTATCAACCTCGGGGAGAGAACGCACCCAAATGTTATCCGGCCAGGCAGCGACGAGACGCCAATAGTACGGAATTTCCACTAGCTGCGTCCTCACTAGGCTTATCTGGCCCGACACCAGTTCACCCTTGGGGTTCCGTAGCCTATCTTCGACCCTGTTCCACGTGTACCAGGTCAGAACCTTTGGCTGCGCCTCCTCGTCCTTGACCCTAACGAACCCCACCATCTCGGGAGCAAAAGGGTACAGTCTCCCCAGCTTCGACATTTCCCCATACACAAAATGGCGCACAAAATCCTCCACGCATACGAGCGCCGCGCTCCTAAACCCAACGCTGCTGAAGAACTCGTCTATCAACTTCGTAGCCAGCCCCTCTAAGTCGGCACGTTGTTGCTCAACAACCTTCTCCACCCGCCCAACCTTCTCCCTTTCGGAGACCAAATCCTCGGCCATTTTCGCCCTCTCCCCCTTCAACTCCTCAGCTTCGGCAACAGCACTCGCTAGCCGCTTGGCCTGCTCAATGGCTTCTTCGCCCCTCTTGGATAATTCCTCCTCCAAACACCTAATCTTTTCATCGCGAGCATCGAGATCGCTCTGCATGGTCCGCTGATAATCCAAAGCCTCCCTGTAACGCTCCTCCAGGGACTCACCGCACTCCTTTCCGAGCTGTGGGTCCTTCAACCCCGAGGTGGTGTCATCGGAAACCCGCATTCTTCCCTCCTTCAGCAGTCGTTCCTCCAACAACGTCGCCATTACGCAGCCCACCTCGAAATGCCGACCCAAACAGTTTAACAGAGCTTGCTCTGGGTCTTCCCTCATACGGCGCCTAACATAAGCCGGCTCCAGGCCAGTATAGGCCTCGAAAGAAAAGGCCCCCAAAGTAGGTGGCCTCCTGCTAACCTCCATGGTCTTCCCTAGGAAGGGGACGAAGAGCCCGCAGTGGTTCGGGTCCTTTCCAGGGGACGGATGCTCCCAAATCGAGCCTCTCTCAAGTTCCCAGTTGAAGCTCGAACCATCACCCGGAGACTCGGACCCATGATCCGGACCTCTAACAACCCCGCCAACATCTGCTGAAACAATGCCGCCGGCGACCCCCTCAGGAAGGATCCCAACGTCGGACACCGGTCCCAGCCCACCCGGGGCAACCTTACCCTCCGTCATAATGGGAAACTCCTCCCTCCTCGGCACATTAGCCCGGGCCCTACCAGAGGCCTCCACAGCGAGACCCTTCCCCTTGTCGACCTGGCTAGTCGGGGTCGTAGACCTTATCTTTTTCATTCTGTCCTTCATATTCGCCCCACCCCGCCTCTTGGGGGCCTTCGGAGGAGACGCCTCCCTCTCTTCCACTGGAAGTTCCTGCTCCGCCACCACGACCTCTTCCGCCACCTCGGTCACCAAGTGCTCTCCTCCTTTTGCCTTGACCCTTCCAGGCACGAGGGGGGCGATGGGCTTAGGATCCGCAGAGCCGCCCCAAAATGCAAACTCCATGGATGTTTTGGCTGCCAAATAAGGAACATACGAATACATATTAATAGTTAAGGAGCTGCTAAGAATAGAAATAAAAGTTAGAAATCTACCACACAGATTGTTAAGAATCCCTAAGGCCCTCCGATCGTCAGCGGACATCGGAAAATTAAGAGAAGGCACCATCCCTTTCCCCGACAACCGACGCCATGTCACCCGAACGTCTTTTAACGACTCAATCCTGCCTGGGTACGGCAGGTATACCCAGCCCCGGTTCCAGTCATCTATCTTGTTAAGCTTAGGGTTCTTCTTGGAGTCAAACACTTTGGCATGCGGGCCTTTTCGTTTAAGGACCAAGAAGTCTTCGGATGTCTTGCCCATGCTAAAATATTGCGAGAACAGACCCATAGTTGGCTTTAACCCCCCCAACTTATCTGGATGATCCGAGAACAGTCTATCAAAGCTCGTAACGTAACACCAAGCCTTGCTAGTTAGTTGGGACGGTGTTATATCCAAAGTCTTAACAAAAGATCGACAAAACTCCGACAAGGGTAACTGAAACCCACATTTAGGCATCTTCCAGTACACGCACATTCCCTTCTCAGAGTCATGTGCCCGGTCATTTATGGTAGGTACTCGGAGATCTAGGACGTCCAGCGTAATAACCCTCCGCGCCTCCTTGCGCACCAACTGACCATAAAACACCTGCCGCCACCATTCTTCACGACGACACAAAGGTATTGACGGCCACAAGCGGTCCACTTCATCAAAAATACCGGGCTGATAAGTAGACCGAGGTATGAGTTTCGGCCCATCAGGGGTTTGGGACAGAGCACCCTTACGACTAACCTTCTTCTCATGCACCTCCACAGGCACGGAGATGGAAGCCTCCCGCGAAGAGGCGACACGACTCTCGTGCAGATCATCCTCACCATCCCCTTGCGCCTCGCTCGCTCCCCCGGACTCAGTAGAATGTTGAACAGACAATGTATCCTCAGAAGCATGATACCTAGGATCACTAGGAGACAACGGCAACCGCACCTGTCCAGACATACCTTGATCGTGATCATATATATGTTTGGCTTTATCATCAAGGGGAAGCACCGCATTGCCTCTCGCAGACTCCTCCCTTTCGGCCAGAAGTATAGCCAAAGCTTCGGCACCTTTTCCCGGACCCGGCGTCCTCGATGCCCCCCAACTAGAAGAGTCGGTATCCAGAAGACCCCAATTCGGAGATCGGCCTCCCGAGCTCCCCCCAGTCATAGTTAGAAATAACCTAAGTCAGCCAAGGCGGTCAGTTAAAGAACCAGCAAGAGACAAGTATAAGATAATGGCCTCCCCATGTCAACCGAGAAAGCTGCTCGGTAACCCTAAAAAGAACTAATCCTACCCGCTAACACACTTCTCAACCGAATTGGGGACGGTAGAGGTAGTGTCCCCACCCCCGCGAAAACTACAAACTGCAAAACCTTAAAATAGAAAATACCTTCCCAAAGACGTAGACGCGACTGCAATAAACCGAACGGAGCGAAACCGAGTAACTGTCCGACCACAATGCTCGCAAAATTCAGCAAATGACGATCTCCAGACAACCGCGAGCGCCCTTATATAAGCGTCAGTACATCGTCGTAACGGTAATCGGCACGCTCCCCGAGAAGCCCCTCAACCCACTTGGCACAATCCAATAGACCTTGGCCTCGCGGCGTAGAAAACCGTAGAAAGAGGGGCCTACACAGTAAGCACCAAAGGCTATGAAACGACGCGACAATTCGAAATTTGGCGCCCCTTCCCCCCCTCTCCAATCCCCGACCAGGCGCAAGCAAGGCGCCCCGACGTTCTGACCTAGCTACCCCCTACTACGATGGCGCCCGGACGCGACCCAAGCGTCGCGCCTTTTCGGATCTCGCCCCCCTTCCCCCCCGCAACTCCTCCACAGACTGAGCGGGCACGAACGAAGCGTCGCGCCGCTTCCCTCTCTACAGCGACGATCAGACGCAGTTATGGTGATTGGACACCTGCATTAAATGCAAACTACTGCTGATCCCTATATAAACCCCCGCAACTCCAGTGGTCGCTTTCCCCAAAAACGTACTGAAACAATGGCTCCAAAACCTCGGAATAACAAAGGAAAGAAACCCGCGGAGACTGGCGAGGCGAGCAATCCGAAACTGGGCCGACCAACGAGCGTCCGAGACTTACCTCCCCGAGTCCGCGCCAACTGGCTCCGCTTCTTCCCAAGGCGTAACCTCGATCGGATGATGGCGAGCTCCAATGACAAGCTGAAGGATTTCATCGAGTACCTGGTTGACGTGGAAGTGCGCTCCTATGAACATTGCCCCTGCTGCCCGCACTCCGGCTGCAATGCACCACCAGCAGCGCCCCCCCGACGCTCCACGCCCAAGCCCGTTATCCGCAGCACTTGCCCGGCATGTGGAAAGACGGGCAATCGGGCCGATATGCCCCGATGCCATCGATGCGGGGAATGATTCCACCAAGCCTGCCAACCCGAGGAGACACCCTACTTGTTCCCCATCCCAGGCCTGGAGCACTGGTACTGCGAGGAATGTACAGCCATTCTTGACTCCAGGGATGACACGCGCGAGGATAACGATGAGGACGGTGATGACGACGGCCCACAGTATCACCCCACCAGGTCCGACGACACCGACCCCGAGGAGGAATCCTCCGCAGATGGCGACTTCAGCGATTAATGCACTGCGCGAAGTCGCCCCATCCGCCCAGCTGAATGTTTTACTACTCCCTCTTTTGTTCCCCGATAGGGGGGATAGTCTTTATGTTATGGTGACCCCGTGAACAACCGTGTTTTGTTGAGAAGGAAAACTCTATAAACCACATGACATTACCTCTAGTTATAACTGTTCTTATTTTGAAAAACTTTTCTTACGACATATTTGTGTAAAGGCAACCTTGACACTAAGGCACAACACTCGCACACGCCTTCCGTACCATCATATCACTACAACGGACAGCAAGTTATATCACAACGGAACTTTATCAATTCGCTAACCAACAGGCGCCGCCTAGCTCGCGACCACTCGGTCCCGGGCAGACCACCAAACAACTAATTTAAGGCGTCCATGTCTCAGGACATGCTACCCGAGATTAGTCGGTTAACGACATAAACTTTATGCGGCACCAACACGAGGTTGATACACCCCCTGTCTCAGGACAGTCCCGGGCACACATGCCTCATTTCTAATCTTACTAATAGCATGAAAGCAAAGCTACATCGTAAATAATAGCAGAACATCCCGTGTCACGCGACCTAAATAGTCTAGACAACAGGCACGAAAACCATCTTCCCCCTATTCTAAAGGGCACGACTAGAGATAACTTGAATCAAGGAATAAATCTCGGCAAATCACTGGCATGACTGTCCCGCAATACCCCCTCGCGGCATAAAGACACTCTGTACTCCAACTCATGCATCTCGTATATACAACCACGCACATTTCCCAAATATTGGCCAATCGACAGCGAATAACCCTTAATTTAGCTCAAACGCTCCGGAAATAATGGATCTCTTACTAATAACACCTAGAAATAACCGTTCAATAACTCATGAAATACCTCGAAACAACCGCCCCTTAAGTCCAAAACGCTTCGAAATTAACACCGGTCAAACGACAGGCCTACGCCCGTCTAGTCAGGCCGCCTAGCCCCAGCTTTTATCACTCAGAGGGGCCCAGACGCGATAACCAACGACACCACCCCGCCTATATATTGACCCATTCAGCCATAAGAAGATCATTCTGAAGAAAATATTAGTTTCATGCAAGAGCAAATTTCAAAAATTTAACTCAAAGAAACCAACATAGATCTACTTATTTGACTAACGATGAACCGTATTTAACATTTTAACTTGTTTAATCTTTATACCTCAAATCTTGGTCTCTAAACCAAGAAGTAGGGACTTGAGATGTAGGGTTGTTGCCTCCTTGTCGAGCCTTCACTTCTCCAAGTCGGCCTCGAAATGGCACCCGCTTCGAACGCACGAAGCCTCTACGAGTATCCACCCGAGATTAAACGAAACTCTTGTTTTTCCCTTGCTAGAGGTAATCAACCAAGAATCTAACTTAACCTTAGCTTCTACCTCTTCAATCAACTATTAATTTTAGTGTAGAAGTTGTGCTCAACACATGAACAAAAATGGTGGAGACAAAATTGCAAAAACTCTTCTCTTTTTCACCTCTTCTTACAAAAACGTTTTTCCAATTTGTCTTACAAGAGAAGGAAGAAGAGAGAGATTAGAATGGTGGCTAGGGTTTGGAAAAAGGTGGGGTATTTATAGTGTGAAGTTAGGGTATATTTTAATCATCTCAACCACAATGGATGGCTAGATTTAAACATGACAAAAGTAACTTTTACTTTTGCCATCCAATGAAGCTCTCCATTAGATGCACTTTTATCCCACTTTATTCCAAACCATTTCATCAAATGGACTTCTCCATTTAATGTTAAATTGGGCTTAGGCCAATTTCTATTTATGCCATTTTCGTTTTTGCCATTTATGCCAACTTTTGGCCCACCCGACAATTGTTACGATTAATTGTATTTGCTCAATTCTGTTGAGAAATAAATTTGTATACCATGTCCAACATGTAATAAATTTATTCTAAGATCAAGTTAGTCATCTCCATGACACTTTTATTTGTTTCGTTTTTCTCTCTTGGGTGTGACCTCGTAGGATCTATATCGTGTTAACAATAGAATCAAAACTTCTTTTAATTCTATAAATTATAAGCGGCACCTAGCAATATGCATTATAATTACTCAACAGATAAAGATGATATGAACCAATCAACATCACGATCCTAAAGCAATATTTAATTGCTTGTGTCAATTCACGTGCCACATGATATCGAGAATAAATCCAAGGCAGGAGAGTGTCATCCTTGCAAATTTATTCTTTTCTTGATTCCAAGTAATTCAGTAAATAATGATCAAACTCATTGATCATAATTGCATGCATACTTTATTACTCCATCAAGGGGCCCGAAGATATCATCACTCACATATGAAATATGAGGGACACTGGTATTCTTGATAAATATATTTTCCTCCGCACAAGACACACATATTGAGATATTATCTGTATAGCTGCCAGTTACGGTCAACGTTGGATAACACCTACAGATACATGTATCTCATGTAGGAAAAATAATCATCTCATACCAAAGAATTCAAGACACAAATGAAACATTAATGACACTAACACAATCCATGTTATGTTTCATTCTTGGGTCATGTCCAATCCCCTGATCTCCATCAGGTATTTATGTGATTAAATTGGTAGCTCCTTACCATATGATCCGTAGAACATGATCATCATTTAATCCACATACTAATCTCGTACCGGTAAATAGTGTTCCTTCTTAATTACCAAGATTAGGGACATTTAGAGTATTCATTATATTATTATTATAGAGTTCTACATTTCAAGTCCTCAACTCGAAAAATCCATAATGTAATTAAATACTCAAGGAACAAATGATTCTTTCATTTCATGAACAAACATAGAATACATCCATAAATGGTTGGCTTCTAGATCATAACACTAACACATTCCTCACCAACCGATTCTCCATTCTGTAAACCAATCCTCGCTCCATCCACCCTCCTAATGTCGTCGAGCGACTCGGTTAACAAACCCGAGCAGCGACGCCTCAACATTACCCTCCCCCGAGAGTCACCTCCCCACCGACCCCGCCCGAATCCCCCGCAACCACCACGGCGGACGCTCTCGGAAGGCGAAAGGTGGGTATTGTTGCAAGACATATTCCACCCAGACTTAGAGTGGATGCTAGACCACGAAAACCTCCGAATCCGAGATTTCCTCGACTTCAAGCTTAGCTCATGTCCAAAATTCACCCCAGAGGACGAAAATGCAATCCAACCTACGGCACCATCGTTGCGCATATGTGAAGGGTGTGGCGACCAAGATCCGAAGACCGAGATGGTCAAATGTCGAACATGCTTCGAGTGGCGCCACATATATCATTATGATATCAAAGGTCGCTCCGATCCCCGCCACCGGTTTTGGCGATGCCCCCGTTGTATCGACCTCAACTACGTAGGACCAACCTTATATACCGCTACTAAGGAAGAGCTTGAAGCGGACAACGTATATGAGGACACCGATAACGAGGTTCTCGCCTAAATGCTACGCAAGTAATGACATCACACCCGTCTTCTTGCCGAGAAGGACCCCGGAGTCCAGCTGACCGAAGAGGAAATGTCTCTTCCGCCTGCCTCAGGTCCCACCTCGGCAACTTACGGGTATACAGGGAACAAGTCGCCCTGCATATTATAGTTCACTAAAACAAATGTATCTGTTGTTGTATCTTACCTAAGAAAACTTATGTACGAAGTGTATGCTGTTCCGATATATCACAATATTCAACCAATAAAAATCAAAAAATTGACTTTATACTCGGGTCTGTTCATAAGCATCAGACAGCTAACCTTCCTCATCTCCCGTCGGCCAAACCTTTGCCCCACTCACATTCCCGATACACGCACAAATATCCTTGGCAAACATATTCCCCGAGGCCTGACGCTATTTAAAGCAAGCAGTTGGCAGATATACGCTATAAATGGCCTGGGACCCACATTATTTATGGCTACAGTCACAATTCACGCCTATAAATACCGACTTTACCATAACTCGAAACGGCAATCACTTTTTATCTCCCTCGACAGAACTGTCCAAGATGCCTATCAAAAGAGTGGTCTCTAAACCCAAAAGACCTCTGGAACAAGGCCAGAGCAGCCGCGACCAACCTCCCCCCACCCCCCGCCGCTCCTATAACCCACGACAGGTCCTCTCTCCTACGGAGAGATGGGCTCTCCTCCAGCGATTTCCCGAGGAAGACTTGGAGTGGATGCTCCATAACGAGGACCTTCAGATCTGCGACCTTATCGATCTCACTCTCGCAGGAATACCCTCGTTCACCAAGGAGGACGAAAACAACATCTACGATGATGTTGATTTCGAGCCAAAGCTGCGCTGGTGTGTCATATGCAACGACCAGGGCCCCAAACACGAGATGGTGAAATGCCGGAGGTGTTATGAGTGTAGTTGTTTCGAACACTACGACATCCGAGGCCGCTCCGACCCTCGACGTCGGTTCTGGAGATGCCCTGGGTGCCTATCCCGTAATTCCGGGGGCCCAAGCTTGTACACTGCTACCCAGCAGGAACTCAACGAGGATAACCATTTTGAGGACACCGACAATGAGCGCGTTTAAATGTCGTCCGAGAAACGACATCACACTCGCCTCTTTGCGGAACATCCACACCTCGGCACTCGGAAGGCCCGACATGACAGGAATGGAAATATCCTTTTAGGCACCCCACAAACCGGGCCATCTTTAATCTAATTAGGCGTTGTATGATTTCACTATTATGTTATATTTGGACTCTGTACGACCTCAAAATATCAATGATTACTTGTGGTCTCTGCCCTAACACTGGTTACTTATGACCAAAATGGGAGCCATCTCCCCGCCTAAAAAAAAAAAGAGTCATCACGCCTAATCGACCAAGCCTACTTAAGAAGCCAACACACTCATTCAGTACACATACCCGAGATAGGACATGTAAAAGGCTCGCGAACCTTGCGGAACGACAAGGTTACGACTTTACTGAAAAAAAAACAACAACACAAGTCATAACTATCCTGAGAATACAAAACTCCCGAGACCAAATCGGGGGCCGTTAATAACGAAATCATGAAATACAACGACAAAACAAAATTGACATAAACCACGTATAACCAACAAGTCGCACAACGCGAAGTCACAGGAACGAGCATTTTAAATAACCAAAATGCGAACGCAGGAAACCCCCAAGGGTAACTCGGGGGCTGATAATAAACGAATACCTCGCAAAAACCCGGGAACAGCTAGGGGGCTAGTACTCAAACGTTAGAATAAACAAGCCGAGACTAGCAAAACAAACTTCCATAAATAGGACCGAAGTCACCTCCAGCACCAGAGTAAAAACCTGAATGCATCATACTGATGCATTCCGGCTTCAGGGGCTAATGATAGGCCCATTTGTCAAAGGCCCTTAAAAGGCCCAGGCCTGGCCCAACTAAGCATCTCTAGAAATAAATTCACAGCAAACAGGCCCAAAACAGATCACAGCCCAAAAATTACTCGGGATTCGGACCCCCTCCCGGGGCCAACCCGAGGCCAAAAATTACTCGGGATTCGGACCCCCTCCCGGGGCCAACCCGAGAACAAAAATTACTCGGGAGTCGGACCCCCTCCCGGGGCCAACCCGAGACCGAAAATTACTCAGGATCCGGACCCTCTTTGGGGGGCCAGCCTGAGGCAAAGCACAAACTGAGACTCGGAGCCCTCCTAAGGGCCCGCTCGAAACTGAACAAAACAAGGCTCGAAGCCTAGCGTGCCGAACAGCCCAGAAAGGTTGACACGCGACCTCGCCGTTCGGTTTGAGACTTACTACGCGAATTTTATAGCCTAATATGCGGACACCCTCAACAGTATGCGGGTCTCTGTCATTAATGCTGACAAGACCCCGCTACAGTGGGCCACTCCCTATATAAGGCAAAGAAACCCCCAGAAAAGGGGATGGCATTTATCACATCCTGGAATCTGGAGAGGTATCAAAAAGGGTTAGAGCGTTAATACCCCTCCGATTCCCCGCGTGCCCACCATTCCGACCCGCTTCGCTCGAGGCGGGACGGGCCGCGCAATCAGCCACCAATCTCTGCACGGCCCGCTTCCCAGAAACAGGGCGTGCCTGCACCTTACTGGACCGAGTCCAAGTACGGCCCGGCCCCTTCGGGAAGGGACGTATCAACGTGTTTAATATTAGTTAGCGTCTTTAATCCTTAACTTTGCTCCATTTCAAAAGGAACGGAAGAATCAAGTGCGGCTGCGGCTATACGTTTCTTTTTTTTTGAAATAAAAAGTGGAGGTTTCGAATTCAAACTCCTGTTTATATTACAGAGGATGGGTTTCGAATTTATGATCTTTCACATGGGAGCCATGTGCCTTTGCCACTACAACAAAAATTGATTTTTCAAATCTTAGGACCAGCCTGTTGGTACAAGTACCAAGTTTTTGTCTCAAATCCCAGTCTTTTGTCTCAAATCTTAGGACCACCCTGCTCGACCCTTGCCGTTAGGTCTAAAAATTGATGTTGTTTTCAGAGGCGGATGCAGAATTTCTGTTAGGGAAGAGTATGAATCAGATTAAAATAGCTTATTGGGTTCAAACCCATTAACTAATTGGATACTGGGCCCGTATGTTTTCACTGAATTTCAAATTATTTTATTAATATTCTTCCAGAGAGGGGCAAAACAATTTCTAGGGAGGGGCAAAGTGGTACCGGGCCCGTATTTTTTCACTGAATTTCAAAATCCATGAAGGAGCAGCTGCCCCCCTCTGGCTATGTGTGGGTCCGTCCTTGGTTGTTTCCAGTCTTATCCAACCCTAACACCTTGTTTGGGTAGAGATTAATGGAAGGGAATGGAAAATAGATATCAAATCGCGTTTGGTTGACAAAATTATCAGGAGGTGAGGGGCATATGAGAGATAGAGTTAACCTTGCATGATATTAGTTAATAAAATTTATTTTCCTCCCGATTTGAAGTGTAACGGACAGAAAAATTTGAAGTGTAACGGATAGAAAGACAGAAGGAAAGTTAAATATACTAAAAACATTTTATTAATCTTTTATAATTTTAATTAACTAAACAAGAAATTAGACGGAAAAAAAATTAAATTTATTTCCTCTCATTAATCATTCAAACAAAAAGAGATTAAATATGTTAATCTCTATTTTCTATTACATTACAACTTCTATTCTTCAACTCCCCTCCATTACTCTCCATCCAAATAGGATGTAAGTTGTACGATCTCCATCACCAGACATCATGAAAAATGTAATTATATACATGTAAAACAAAAACTTCTAAATGTAAAAGAAACAAGCTAGCTAGGTGTTTATACAAATATTTTTGTTAAAAATAACTAGTTTAATATTAAAAGGAATCATACACATAATCTTTTTTTTTGTTGTAAATATGAATTATATATTAGAAACAACTAACTTATTATTATAGAAGATAATAATAAGTATTTACAAGAACAAGTAAATTAGATACGGATCAATATCTCGAAATAGACATAAAAGTGGACACTTTAAACGTAACAATGTGATTTAGTAATAGGTTGAAGCAAATTTCAATATTGGTGATGATGTTTCTAGCATAGCATGAAACTAAAATTCTTACAAATCCATAACCATTATGTGAAACTTTAATGGTAAAGGATCTCAAGATAATAAAGTTCCAATACTCATTTAAAAAAAAAATCAAGATCTTTGTTTTAAGGATAATTAATATTTAATCTAATATCTAATAAACTGTCTTTCGTATAAAATATTGCATGATCAAAATCTGATTAAATATTTTTTTATATTATTTTAAATTAGAAGATTTAAATTTCATCATTATTTAAAAAAAAAAAATCCTACTGAAATGCCGTTTCAGTAAGGACCTTTTGTTTAGATAGTATTACAATTTACCAGACTCACAATTTTTTTAGATTGAGATTACAATCTCCGATCTGCTACGATGCATTAAAGGGAGCAAAACACAGTTAGTACTAGAAAAAAAAAAAACATTCTCGAGATTAGAAAAATGCAAAAGACCAAGATTCCATTTAACCTCACACACTTAATAGAACTGTCATGCAGACAGGTCCTTATCAGCACAATTTCAAAATGGGTATTTGAAGTACAAGAATGATAGTTCATTTTTTTTTTTTGCAAACTGATTTATTTCTCCCATGGTATAAACATAACCAAAGAAAGAATTCTTTTTTGTTGACTTGCCCTTTTCTATTCAATTTTGCTTCCTTCTATATTACGAAGTACCAGTATCAGTTGGCGCAATGTGAATCTCGAACGACGAGAACCTTTAAGTGATAATATAATCCAATGGTCGAGAAATTGTGAGAACAATCAGAGAGTTCACTCTCGTGGGTGTACCAATCTCCTACCCATTCGAAAGACCACGAGTGATACTTCTCAAAACTTTTCATCTATACCTCGAACTCGATATATGCATCTTAGTAAACATTAAAAATTCTTATGCGTGCGAGATGTTGCAACAAGAGCGGCTAATAAAGATAACTTCTAATGAAGTAATTAGGATATTTATTTTCGGTGGGTTATACACCCCGTGATGGTTTTATGATGATTTTTAGATAATTTTGGATCCCTAGTAGAATTAAGTTTTGGTTCTTGGCAGATCAAGTTTGGTATTTTTGACCATCCAATGTTTGCTAATTCACGAATTTTCAATAATCCGAAGAAAAATAACTTGGTGGAAACATTCAAATTTGGATTGACCTATTTCTAAGTTAATGTCTGATTATCTGAAGAAAGGATAAAATTAGGATAGACAGACGCAACTACACAAGGTTCCCACCCAATTCTGCCTCCAAAGAATTAACTATCCAAAAATTAAAAATAATCTACCAACAACAAACTCTGACTAATCCACAAGCAACTACAACTACACAACCATGCTACTTTTTCTCCCTTTTCTCTAATTTCACTGGTTACCGCCCTTTGGTATGTACAAACAAGTTAAAACTTACCTACTCCTATACCACAGTTGGGAGCCACATCCCTTCAAAACCCTAACAACTGTCACTATTTACACAGGCGACCTTTCCTGTTCAGCAGGTATAAACCATGCTAGTTTCTCATGTGCACTAGACCCTACTTGTTTCAAGGAAAAGACCGACTTGGGGTTTAAGATGTGCCCACAAGAGTCTCAGCCACATCAAGTTTTCGACCTCCATGCAAAGAATTATTGCCACAGTTCGATCTTGGACATACATTTGAGACCATATATGTGCAAAGTGGACCCACCTCATGGCGACCAAAGATACATGCTTTATCTCCCCCTCCAGAATTATGAAAAAATCTCCCTTCGACTCAAATTGCTTCTAGCTTGATAGAAGCTTTAGTGAAAACTGACAAAACAAATGGTGCCTCTTCTCCAGGTTGGATGGTGGTTGGTAC
Organism: Carex myosuroides; assembly: GCA_028015225.1. Classification (NCBI taxonomy): domain Eukaryota; kingdom Viridiplantae; phylum Streptophyta; class Magnoliopsida; order Poales; family Cyperaceae; genus Carex; species Carex myosuroides. The sequence goes on from CM051474.1 coordinate 10,723,284, forward strand.
AATGGTGTATCCCTTCGGATACGGATCTAGTACTAATTCACATGAAATCTCTCTGGAGTTGACATAGTCTGTACCACCAACCGACTCATGCAGGTATATGTTGTAAGCAGCCCGACGGCCACGGGTTTTTAGGATCCGCAAACCGATATAGTACATGGAGTCGGTGCTTGATTGGTAGTTCCTAAACCCATTTGTTTTTCTCGAGAAACCAACTCCCTGTAATTATAATGGATATGAGACAAACGAATATTATTGTGTGAGACTTTCATATTAAAAGAATTTTTGCATGTTGGTAAGGAGAGAAAAATAAAAAGAACCACATCAGCAATAGTCAGTAGCATACAGTATATACCAGTGTTGTTATCAAAATCATACTGACGAAGACATGGCAAGATACTAAAATCTAACTCAACGCAGCAACTGATCAACAATTCACTGGCATACATTATATAACAGTGTTGTTATCAAAATAATACTGCAACCAATACATGGTAAGATACTAAATCTAAGCCAACCCAGCGACTGCATGATTGACCATCAATCAGGTCTGACCTAGTATTTGAATTGATCATAATCTACAAAAATAAAAATTAAATTGATTTCGTTTTAAGCCATGTAATGGGAGATCCAAAATCAACATTTCCTACAGTGATCCCCACCCACTTGAGTTGGCCCAATCCGAACCTGCCCAACTTGGTCAGATTCGCAGTTTTTGCACCTCTACTTGTATACTTTGTACGTACCTGAGTAAGGGTTATGAAGACGTGGATGGGTGAAGACGCTTCTGGCCCAGTGACCCTGAGGCGGAATTGCGGATTCTGATGCCAGGTGTCAAAATCCTGACAGCCCCCAGCGCTGTAACCGCGCCACTGGCCATGGATTGAATACCGCATCTCTGGGGGATACACCCGGCAGACATATATAGATCTAAAATGGATCTGAAAATCTTGCCATGACATCCAAAATATTCCATCCTTTGACTGTAACAAACCAAAATGTAAAGATAGACAGGTCAATAAGAAACATTGAAGACAATGACAGGAAATATTTATTGTTATTAAACTTTTCAATTTACCTGAGGGATGTGCTTGAGTTTATGTTTCATTCGGTCAGTCCATTCAGGCGATGAATCAGACCAAGGGCCGTTCCACTGCACCTCATTTGCCCATGGATTTCGTATCTGAACTAGCTTGTGGCCATCGACTTCTCTTACCTGAAACCAAACAAATACGTTTTTAAACCAAAAAAGATAGCACCATGCATCCAATGTCATGTTACATTTGTTTGCCTCAGTGCATCCCCCATTTGACTTGGCATAACTTTTATTACAATACAAATGCTTTGAAGGAGGGATCCATTGCCATTTTATTTACCAAAGGCAGTAGCACTGAACCTGTCCTCCTTTCACCCACATACATTAACAGTTCCAGTGTACTAACTTAACACTTTATGAGGGGCATACCTGCAAAATTGAGTATGCATGGCCTTGAACAATGCCGGTGGAGGAAACATGCACGTCAGAGCCAGAAGGGCTCCCAGCACCAAGTAAAAAACCTTCTTGTTTAAAATACAACAGCTGAGACCACAGCCTGCCGCTTGCCAAATCAAGCTGTGCCTGGGAGCTCCTCATGTCAATCTCCTCTCCGGCCCCACCTGTCAGATCCACCAATGCATCTTGCACCAGACCTCCCTCTAGAGCCTCGTAAGAGCCATGAAGTTTAGCATAAGCTTTTTCCAAAATTGAGACCCAGAGTTCATTTCTTTTCTTGCTTGTTGCAAAGGCAGGTTTCCCTGGAGATTCACACGGGATCCAATCATCTACCACAACAGGTACCCACTCGCCCTGGAGATAGAAGAATTAATAAATCCAAAAGGATGATCTGATCAAAATATTTCTTCAATTATTAACTGATTATTACCTGAATACAAAATCGGACAGTGTATATTCCCTCTTCATTGAACTCTGGTGTGATTATGACTTCTGATATGCGGGACATCTCAGTCAAAACCGCAACAGCACTTAGAAACCAACAGTCTCCCAGTCGACCCTGAAAATATGAGAAGGAAACACATAATATTATAATACAGAAAATAACAATTTGAATGTTCGTACTTAAACTGTTGTAAGAGAACAGAATACCTGACAAACATCAGAAGAATTAACACTCCCAGAAAACAGGCAAGGCCTAGAGACAATGCAAGTCTCTCTCACGATGTCAGTGGGTCTCAACCACTCTGAAACAACCTATTAAATTATTTATAAATTTAAAATATAAATATCAACACATCTAAAACAAGAGGCAGTATTTATATCATTGCTCCATCAAAATGCATCTTCTACATTTTAGTATAAACCTTAGGTCAAATGATATACCTGCAACTTCAGTGGCGGGTTAGCTGGGTCAACAAAAAGTGAGCGGTCATTTGGAGGAAACTCAAGATCGGTGAAGTGAGCCTCTCCTTTGGCAAGAAGGGAGTCCCGCACAGCTGCCTCAACTGAGAGCATGCGCCTTGTCACCTCCTCTTGCAACTCATATCGTGGCTTTCTGAGCTTTCTTGTAAGTGAATCTACATCAATTGCAACTCCCTCACGACCTGACCTTTTTCTGCCACTAGAGTATTGGCCGTCCCATTCTACATCCTCCCGCTCGTACATTTCATAGTTTGCCTCCTCAATCTCCCACTCTTCGACCTGAAAATTACAGAAAGGATGTATTTTTCCTTGTAATAATTTTGTTTATTTTGTGAATGTTCTACACGATATAAGTTTAGTGTCAAGGTGTACCCACGCTTGACATTATTACTCTGGAAGGAGACACACATGGAGACCATATTTCCTTTTGGATTCTCATGAATTTGCACACACCATAAGCTCACAAATAATTATACCAGTGTAACTACATGGCACAAGTACAGGAGGCCCGCTTGAATGTTCTTAGGTACATCCAGGTTCTCACCTCTAAATAAGGAAAAATAAATAAATAAAGTGAGAAAAAAGACAAAAGGTTACCCTAGAAGATTCGCCGCCATGCCAGCATGCATCCTCTGGTAACTCGTACAGCTCGTCCTCTGATGGTCCCATTGTGGCATGGAATGCTGCCACTTCATCGTCAGTCAAACATCGGCCCCACAAGAATGCATCCATTATGTGCATCTTACAACCTGCACCCTCACTGTCTGATCGCCCAAATGCATCTAGGTCAGTTGGTGGCCGGACACCAATCCAGACGTGGGTTCCGGCTTCAAATATGCCGCTGCTTTGGGGGAGGGGTAATCCAGTTTGGTACCCGTCATAATTTCCATCTATGTAGGAGGTCGCCTCACCAAGGTCAGTATCAAGGGTTACTGTCACAATATGCCATCTACAAAGAAATGAAAACTATTTTGAGCACAAATGATGAGAAAGGAACAATCAACATATATTATTGTTAAGTTGAAACTCAGATGTAAATCCTCCAGGTTAGATTTCCTCCAGGTTGCATATATCCAGAGAATGATATATGCGAGTCGCAAATATGGCAAATATATGATATTACTTTGAAGTAAGAAATATCCAATATGGTATTACTTTGAAGTCAAAACCTCCTCCCTCTATTTATCATGAAAATTGAAAAACAATTTGAAATTGTATTATTACCTTCCATCAGCAATACTAGTGGAGCCAATATTCCACTCCTTTGCAACAGTAGTGAGCCTCTGGCCTTTGGTGACAAGCCGCAAGCCGACCTGCCCAGCCTCCATCCCCTGTTCAGCACCTGCAATCAGTATCTCCCAGCACATCTTCTTCTCGAATTCTGTGCCCAACAGGCAGACTGGACCCGAATCAGGTTGGACCATGACGGCAACAGAGAAGCTGACCTTGTGGGTTCCACACAATTTCAGGTCAATCTCCCCACAATCCCTCCCAGTGGTTCTTGGTTCATCATCTAACACGCAAACTGTTCCTTCGATCGCAGTCTGTTCAAAGAACAGCAGATTGTTCATATATTTTTTTTTTGTGTGAAGCTAAGGAAAGCTAAAGCCCAACTTACAATTAAACACCAAGCAACCCGGGAAAAGACAGAAGGCCTAAAAGAAGGGCATAAAGATTGTTTCCAGTATCACAAAAATCACAAGGCCCCATTATCTCTAGGTTTTCTAGGGTTTTGATGTTTTTTAATTACTCGTATTTTTAGATACATTCTCGACTCCAGGAGGGAATACAGCTTTATGAGACTTTAAACAATAGATAATTTCAAGTGCTGTACCAAAAGCAGTATACACTGCATTGTCGGCTAGTGCATGCAACAATACTTGATATTTAAAGAAAACTAATAATAACAATAAAGCAATTTAGTACATCCTAAATAACGCGAAAAGACCTTGGCCAAGGAGCACTATGTATCACGATGACCTTAGAAAACATAGGAAACATCACAAGATAACCTAAAAAGAAGAACAGCAGATCCTTTACAGCCCCCATTACCCATTTAAAGCGCGGCATAAAATACCACAACTTTGTCATTGTCAATGTGATTAGACATCAAAATCTTCTAGGAAACCAAGTTTTACTTATTTTAGAAAACTTTACTAATTTCTAGGATTTTTGAAAAATGGCTGTTTTGATATGCATCATTTATATTTTACTATTTTAGTGCCACTTTTCAAAATCTACAAAAGAAAGTAAAAAATTATAAAAACAGTAAAAACTCAGTCTCCTACAAGATTCTGATATTAAATCACATTGAACACCTTGGATCGAATATTCGGACATGAAAGCAAGAATTTGACAATTCATATTTCAGCAGAAATACAAACAGTTTAACAATAGCCGAACTCTACATTCTCCTATATATAAGAAGAAGAAAGAACAATGGATCATATGTAGATCCCCTGTACCAATTTAAAGCGTGAATATATTGCGCAATATGTCACTGATAATCTCTATGTAAATAAAGAAGATGAAAGGCTCATTTAAGCATTTTTAGAAAATTAGGAGAGGAAATATAACATGTCATATATACTATGTTTTTGAGGTTCACATGAGATATTTCTTATTTTGAGTCAATATTATGATAGCTTAATGCTGTGGAGAGAGAGCATAGATACATGAAATTTTCCAATATAAAAATACCTGCTCGGCTCGACGGGCCAGCTGGGAGCTGCGAATCCGTCTGGCGATGCCTGACACATGTTCCCTAGCAAAGGAGTCTCCAAGCGCCGAGTCACCACCTACTGCCCTAACGGCTGCAGCCATGGCTACAGCATCTCTGCTCCCAACATTTGGCATGGTAGAAAGGATAGAGCTCTCTATTTCTTTCCATTTTCGCTCCTCTTTCTCTAGGAGAGCTTTCCTTCTTTCCTTTCCCTTCCCTTCTTCTTCTCTCCTCTGCATTAAAACCTCCTCCTCCATCTCCTTCTCCCTTATATAGCTGCAAATAAGATTTATGACAAATTGCATGAATATTAACTACATTCTGCAATAAGATGGATATTATTTTTTGTTCCATCAGACTTCAATACATAACAAAAAACACTCATGATGTCAAGAACAGTAAACAAGCCAAAAGAAAGAGAGTAAATAAAATAAAGATCAACCTTTCCTGGATAATTTCAAACTGCCTCCTGTCCTCAGGCATCCACTTCTTTATTTCTTTTGCACTCAGATCGGAGAGACCAATACTATCAAGGAAGAGCCTCAGCCTTACCTCGTCCTGCCAAAAAGTACAAAAAAAAAAAAAAAAATCAGTATAATCATCTCTCGCGCAAAAACTCTTATGATAGCACATGAAATATGATAATGTGATCCTTTTTAGTAGGAAAACAAGGACCTGGAAGTCAGTACTTTTTTACTTATAAGCACATTCATATAAAAACAAGGACCTGTCGCACAGCATGCAAGAAAGGGAGAGTGAGTATAAAAGTCATACTTGTATTTGTTCAGCCTTAGCAGTCAATCCAAGCAAAAGAAGCAAATAGCCACCAAATTTGTCCCACATATACACCCACTCAGTATCTATCGCCTCTTCCAGAGCCAAAATCCGTGCATGTGCACACATCCGCCTCCTGTGGTCCATGTCAGCAGGAGAATCATGAAGGTAAGCAATACCAGGCCTGAAAAACCCACAGCCAAAGCAACCAGCCGCTGCTTCTTCATTTTTGAGTCGGTCTCTGAGCTTCATAACATCAGCCCTAGGTAGAACAAAATTCCCAGCCCTGTCACGGGAAACGGCCGGATCTCCTATCAAAAGAGCTGCTGAGCTGGCAGATCGCTGTGGAGCAGAATATGTTCCAGATAAAGCATTTCTAGTCTGTTCCACAACAAAAGAATCAAAAGAAAATATTCTATAAGGTTCTCTTTGATATGAATCAGCTTCAGTAAAAGGTTCAGACACATGGTGCAATAATACTGTTATATACTGAAATATTATTACCTTGGTTGCAGACCGAGATATTGCCTGCACAATTGTATCCTTGCTCAGAAAATGCACAGCATCTTCCAACATCTAGTCATAGACAAAGTAGAAAGTCTGTTGGTAAATATTTCACACAAAAAAAACTTACATTAAAAATGCACCAATGCCCGAATTTAACAAACCTTGAGACTGATAAAAGGTCGAGAAACAGCAAAGCTAAAGGAAACAACAAGCGTGATGGCTGACACAGCAGCTCCCGCAAATGGAGGGTATAATTTTAGACTTGCTATCACACCCCATCCTTCAGTTGCCAAGGCAATCCCGTATAGCAAAAGAAATGCATGGCTGCATTTCAAATTATGTAGATGGCAAAAGTGTCAAAAGGAAATAAGCAGGAACATAAGGAAAAAAAAAAATAAGCACAGAGAGAGACAGGAGGGGGTTGAAAGGGAAGGAGAGACTAACCTAACATTTTTGGCACAATCAGCATGAGCATCATAAACATAAACCGGTAATATTCTTGGGGAATATACAACTATAGGCGGAGAGAGAAGCACCTACACAACAAATAGCTACCAAGGTTAATATAAAAGCAAAAGAATAATTACCATTACAAAAAATAATAATAAGCCTAATAACATACAGTCAATGCTCTTCCGGTGAGAAGAAAGAGGAAGGAGAAATAAGCAACAGATGCACCAACAAATGGTTTTCCTAGATAAAGTAAGAAAATGGTGATTTAGAACCTTAACTAATACTAAGACAATGGAAAACGATTGATGACAGTATTCTTTTGAAAGAGAAATACCTTCAAAAAGTCCTAGCAAGAAAGCAGCCAATGCAAGAAAAATAGCAAGGAAGCAAACAATCATCATTTGGGTTCTTGTCAAATAGAAGTTGTTAGAGGCCCAGAAGTGCGTGACTCCAATTGCAAATACCAGAAGAAAAACAACCAACAGAAATCCAACCCCAACCTAGAAATAACATAAAAGAAAATTAATTTTCATAGCACAGAAATATTGGAACTATGTAAATTACCTAGTGATTTCAACAGACTTACTGTCCAAGGCCTGATTGTTACTATTACTGCGGAGATTGCACCGACCAGAAGAAGGAATCCAATGCCAACAAACACATATACCCCTCGAGATAGCTTCCAATCATCATCCTTCCTGAGATTTTTTTATTAAAGTGTAAATATTAGTTCCTGGGGAGCAAAAGTAGACAAGGCTACAAAAAAAGGTGAGTGCTAACCATTTGTAGAGGCCAGTAAACAGCGAGAATATGGCAGGAATGCAAATCAAGGGAAGCAGGGCTGCAAGGAAATCAGCCTTCAGTGGAACTTTGTCTTCCCGTGAATTCACCACTCCCCAGTATGACGCTCCACAAAATGAGACCAAGACAACTACACGTCATAAATCAGAAACTAAGTAAAGGAGGGAAAAAAAATTCTTCCCAAAGCAGCCACTGTAAACTTGAACCCGCATAAATGTTATCCATGTATACTGTTTTTTTATTCAAGCAATCTTGTCCATTTTCCTAATATAGTTCCCCAGATCCACTTTACAATTTTATCCATTTTTGTCAAGTGTATTTTTTTGTATTATAACAAGTATGTTATGCTTCAAACAGAGCTAGTAGACTTACCAGTAAATAAGCTAACACAAATAGCAGAGGAAAGCGTAAACCGATAAGTGGCAAACCAAGCAACAATGGGCAAAATGGCAGTGAACAGAAGTGCAATAATGGCACTAAGAGCCCAGCCAAGATACATGGAGGTGGCGTACGGAGAGTGAGGGCTCTTGCTGTCTCCATCCCATCCCTTGTACCCCAAATCGTCTAGGGGCTTAGCAGATACTATTAACCCCAGCCCAATAACTGAGGCAACAAATGCTATTACACTAGCCACAAGGAGAATCCGCTGACAAATCCATGGAAAATAGGTAAGGATTTAAAAAAAATATGACCGGCAATTTTCTATATTTGCACCTGTGACCCAAAGCCTCAAAAGAGTAATATTTAGGACGTACTTGTGTATTTAAATGCTGAACCATATATCACCATAAAAATATGGTAAGTATATAAAAAGAGGGTCTACTAGTACATAGAAAATCCCAACTTTTGCAAATGCTAAGTTTAGAGAAGGCTTCACCTCCTTAGTAGTAGGTGTCTCATGGCTGCTTGTGCGGGTTTCAAGCTCAGACTGCGGGACCCAGAACCGATAGCCACACCGTTTCCATATTGGAATGGCGAAAGCAAGGCACACCACCATAAGAGGTACAGTCAGTGCCAATCCCAATATAACTGATGATTTGCTGGAATAAAATATTTAAAAAAGCACAAAGCAGTGTAGGATTGTCAAAAAAGGATATAGTGAAAAGGCAATTTAAAGAGAAATTTAGGGTTATACCTTAAGAAAGAAAGAAGCAAACCTACACAAGTGCTCAACAGCCATGCTATGAAGCCATACTGCCAGAAAATACAGTCATCAGTCAAATGCTCTTACACAGATTTAAAAAATCCAAGAGGAACAAATCAATGTTCACAGTTCAGAAATGGCTTTGTATATCAATTGCAAGAAATACATATAAATTACCTTGCGAGGATTTGAAGTCATGATCATCTCTTCTGCATGTAGGGACCACAAGAAGGCCATTATAGAACAAACCACCGGTGATAGCAGAAGCACGGATAAACCAAACTCAAACTACAATTTAAAATCATGAAAACACTAGTCACATAAACTTAATGAAAAAACAGGAGCAAAGCACAACTTGTGTGGCAGAAAAAAATAATAATAATAATAATAATATTGCCACCTGCTCGTGAGTAGCATTAATGACTTTAACCGGCTGCGGCCGGTGAAGAGCCAAAGTTATAGTCTCAGTGACAAAAACTGCGGTAAAAAGAACCAGAGCTCTCTCTGGGCTCCCTGCAATTTGGCGAAACAAAAACCTCGATACATACAACCAATTCTCGAAACCGCTCCTCCTGAGCTCCTCAGACAGAGAAATCTGGTTATTCATCGTTGTATCCAGCCTACCAGAATCTGCCACATCAGTTGCTGTGGCACCCTCTGGCTCCTCCCCATGGTCTCTATCCGCATCCAAACTACTCCTTTGTAAAAGAGAAAGAATTTTCGGGTCAAGACCTTTATCTTTAAGCATATATGCAAAATTTGGGTCTAAGCCCTTGTCTCGAAGTAGATTAATCAATTCTATATCCCCTTGCGCGCCCCTCTTTTTCAACATAGAAGTGATTCTTGGGTCATTAAGCTTCTCTTGAAACACTGCGGCAAGATTCAAATCTAACAGTTGGTTATTCGATGACACTGCGGTCGAGACACTCGTGAAATCAGATACTAGTATGTCAGGATCCTGTAAAACAGATCTGCACGAGCTACTCCGCTGTGCCAGACTAGCACAGCCACTCTCTGAAAGATTCTTGTCACGGCTGGTGCCCTCCTGACAGCTGTTTGACCGGCCAAATGACAAGGAGTCATCATTCGTGCAGAAGTTACTATTTTGTGCCGCATCAACACTGCCAGAGCTGCGTTTGAGGCTTGAACCACATCCCTCCGATGAACTGGAAGAGGAGCTGTTGCTCCTTCTGCGAAATCCTTCACGTAGACGAACCACAGTACTGCGTAAGGCATCGATTCGCGCCGCTGAAGGACTGGACACAGAGAGTCGGCGGGAGACAACAACAGCTGAGAGGACAGATGCTACAAAAGCATAGCTGATACAATGGCCCAGATACCTGCAAATTCAGTCACAAGCACAAGAAAATACTTAGGACATAGCTAATACAATGGCCCAGATACCAAAGACTTCTCACATTTGCTTCACTCATAATTATGAAGACATTTTCAGCAAATAATGGATTGATAAGGTACATAATTCATTAAATGTTAAACAATTTTATCCTTATCTCTGATCAGCTATATTTTGTCATTCCTAACTACTGCATATATAAGATATAAGATATAAGATTGTATGAACACGTGACAAGGCAATTTAATATGTATGCTATTTGCAAGTTCTACAAAAAGAGGACAGATGCTACAAAAGCATAGCTGATACAATGGCCCAGATACCTGCAAATTCAGTCACAAGCACAAGAAAATACTTAGGACATAGCTAATACAATGGCCCAGATACCAAAGACTTCTCACATTTGCTTCACTCATAATTATGAAGACATTTTCAGCAAATAATGGATTGATAAGGTACATAATTCATTAAATGTTAAACAATTTTATCCTTATCTCTGATCAGCTATATTTTGTCATTCCTAACTACTGCATATATAAGATATAAGATATAAGATTGTATGAACACGTGACAAGGCAATTTAATATGTATGCTATTTGCAAGTTCTACAAAAAGAGGAAGAAAAAAAGGTCAGCTGTCAGTTGCCAATGTTAGTGTCAACTGTCAAGTGTAATGTAGAAAACTTCAATGCAATTTTTCAGAAACGCAAGTTCTATCAATTTTTCTTTTCTCAAAATTTCATGTATGTTTTAAAATGATCACCCGTTTCTTCCATAGGAAACAAAGTAATAGGTGTTTAAAAGTGCATATAAAAATGCTAACCAGTAGTTCACTCCAAAGCATATAAGGAAGATTCTAGAAGTGCCCGCCACAAAAAGAGCAACCACCCGGCTTTTAAGCAACTCAAATTTAAACAAGCATAATCCCATATTCCAGTCTGACAAAAAAACAATAAAAGGGACAGAATATGTAAAATAGAGCATTCTAAAAATGAAATATTTACACAAGAAAAAACCTTACCGAGAACAATAGCAGCAATTGAAGTAATTGCACCCAGCCATTTAGATTCTTTTGCAGTTAAACCGTACAAAACGGAGTACATTATAAGTATGATTAGTGAACTCATGTAAAGAAGTCCCAAACGTAAAACCCTGTTACAAAAAATGTTGGACATCATATCTCAAAATGGATTAAAAATTAAGAGACACCAAGTAAAATAAATTAAGCTCTTTGATATATGCCTGCACATCGTGGGTTTTACTGCATCATTGCCTGCTTCACTACTTTGCTCAGTTAACATCCAAAAACTAGCAGTTTCAGGTTTTGACACAAATTTGCTCAAGTGGAAATTAGAAACCCAAACTTTTGACAATTAATATTTGAACAATTAGGTTGAACACAAAGCAAAAGGTTTGAAATAATTTATTCTATGACAGCAAGCTGAAAACTTCTCCAGAAAGTTATGCAATCCCCAGACTTTAAAGTTAATGGCACAAAGCAAAAGGTTACAGCATAATACTTGCCTTGTTGATTTCTTCATGTATAGTTCATTCGGATAAGGCAGATCTGGTAGACATGAAACAGGCCCCACTTCAACGCAGTCAGAATAAGCAAACTTGTACGACCTCCTCACATACTCATCCACATCAAATCCATTTCCTACAACCATCCACAAAACTTATCATAGTAATAGTTTGAAATACTTTTTATATGCTGAGAACGGGTTTTAGCAAATAGATTGGACACCATCAAAGCAAATGTTGAGTGCAGACAATAAACAATACCTTCAGTACTTTTCATCTTGAGTTAACCAAAACACCATCTAATTAAAACCAAATGTACAGACTCTTAACTATAATTACAAATTCTCTTTGCTTCATCTTAAATGAACTTAAATAAGTTGCTTATTAGAATAAAAATAAAAAGTTCCAATATTTTGGGAATTGAATTTCTTCCTCACATCAATATGATACTATTTGCAACAATTTCAGTAAAGTCGATCCATTGCCAAAAATGAAATTTTGAAATATATCTATAAACAATTTGAAGAAGCTACATGCAAATTGTCAAATGACAAAAAAAAAAACTTATCATACTATCAACTAAAATTAACAAATAATTACCATTGAAGACCATCTTGCAGATAAAGAGCATGTTGATGGCTAGTGCTACAGCAGAAACACCGAAGAAAAATCCAGAAGGAGAGTATCTTTGTGATGCGCTGGTGCCAGCTGTGACATAGACAGCACACAGTTCATATGCACAAAGGAGTGATGCTGCCAATAGAAGTAGATACGCCACAGCTCCTGCATCAAACAGTATATAACCAGTTAAAACAAGGAGCGAACAAAAAGAACAGGAGATAAGAAACTAGACGTCTTCCACTATAAAACTGGAACATGGGTATGTAGTGGTCAAAAACTAGGATCCTTCCTCTTTTTCTTTGCTTGGCTTATTTAGCTTGTCTATAAACAACTGCTGGCGCTTTGACTTCAACTACAGCACAAATAACACAATAAATAGCCATAAAAAAAAGACATACTCGAGCTTTGCCACTGAGTTCTCCACCAGAGCATAATAGAATAGAACGCGAGAAGAAGTGCTGTACCACCCATAATAACAGCCATGCCTATAATATTCCTCTCCAGAAGAGAAATGAGAAGACTCCCCCATGTTATTACCACCCCAACAGGAGATATCACCACTACCCATGCGACTATGCTCAGAATGGTGCATATTACAGTTAGTAGTGAGCCTTGTACCAATTTAGGCCATTTCCTTGCATATATCCAGCTGCACAGATAAACAACAAAGTGAATGTATGTACAGAAATAACAAAAAAGGTAACAAATAATCTCTGAGCACTAAGTTCAAGTGCAATTTTTTTTTGTTAAATGACGTGGCAAATTTTAATTGAACGTTTCAGATTTATTAAATGCGCTACAACTTTATATCCACCGATTAATTTGTCTATGATTTACTTCTGTTTATAGCACCTATTGGAGTAACATTGTATTATGCACTCCTATATTTGGCAGTAATCATAAAAAATATATTATATGTGAGTAACGCTGTTTCTGTAGTCCTATAATTGGCATTAACTACGAGAAAATCACTATAAAGTGTTAGAGATCCTGTTACAATCACACCCTAATGTTCGGAAAGAACATTTACAAAAGAAAAAGTTAAAAGAAAATTAAAACAACGTGAACAGTTAGAACTCCCAAATTTAGCAGGGGAATTAATTCAAGAAATTGTTTCATTATTTTTAGAAAAGAGTTGTGCATGATAATGTATCTTTCTTAAGCCTAATTTGATGACATGTCTTTGCTAAGCCTAATTTAAATAAGTTAAATGTTTTGTATCTGACAAAATGTTTGCAACGTCATGTAAATATAACGAGGGAATCACCTTCAAGATTGCCACGTCATGCTTAAACTCTTTTGCATAGCCCAAAAAGTACGAATAAACAAAAAGCATAATAAATAATAATAAGCATATAAAAAGACAGTGCCTTTAGATTTGGTTCATAAATTTAGAAAAACAAAATGTAATCACGCAACTGACCTGTATATGCGCCATGGTCTCCAGTTGACGGTCCAGAGAAGCCAGAAGCTAAGAGAAGCAAGGAGAGAGAAAACAGCACCACATACGCTACATGCAATCACCACCTTTTGGTGCCTCTCCACTTCCATCCCAATTCTCTCTCCAATCAAATCTTTAAGCCATTAATTGTAGAACCGTAAACCTATAATGAACGAAAAAATTTGAAACCACAACTAGATAAAGTTCGAAGTACTGGACGGGATACACTCAAATAAATAAGATTCAGAAGTTAACTAGGGCGCAAAGAACTGAAACAAACATAAGAAAAAAACGCCCAACGGAGCTAAAATAATGATGTGCTAAAAAGGAAACCAAGAGTAAATTACATTAAGTTGACCGGGATTAGGTGATACAACTACTGATATATTTTGAAACTTGGAAAGGCACCCCAGCTAAAACCCGAATTCCAAATTTCAAGTTAACAAAGGAATTGGGTAGGTCATAAAAATGTGAGAAGATAATTCAAGCTAAAGATATAAATCTTGTAGTGGCACTAGTGTAAATCTTAAAATCTGTACGGAATATATAATCTGTTGTCCAAAATCCAGCAATAATACCTGAAGTTACAAGAAGAAGTGCATTTTATCTGACAATTTCGGAACCCTAGAGTCAGCAGCTCGGACTAAGAGAGGGAAGCTAAGAGAAAGCTAGGCAAGCTACCTTAAATGGAGGCGCTTGTTCTTGCTGTCGGGAAACCCTAGAATTCGGAGAGAGAAGATTTTCTTATCTGTAAAGTTGTTTCTCTCTCCCTCTCTTCTTCCTACCTTCCAGGTCACGGCGACCAACAAAGTGGGAGAATTCAGCGCGTTTGGAAAATCCCAAAATAATTGACGAGAGAACAAACCCTCGGTAGAGAGTGTGGGTAGAGAGAGAGGAGTGAAAGGGAGACAAGGGTGACGTTTGTCAACTTCTATGCTGACTGAAGAGAGAGAGAATGTGAATCCTCTCCAGTTTTTCGAAATGGAATCCTCCATTCCTATCGGATTTCAAATGAATTGGGCCGAATATTAGCCCAAACTAGTGATTTGCAAACGGGTACCTCGGGACGGGCAGGGCAGTACCCGTCCCGGGCAGCGGGTAGGCGGGTAGGCGGGTAGGCGGGTACAACGGGCACGGGTAGGCGGGTTTTTTTTGAAAAACTCCGCCCTGCTCGTCTCAAACCCGTGCCCGTTGCGGGTAGACGGGTACAACGGGCACGGGTACAGCGGGCACGGGCAGGACGGGCACGGGTATTTTTTTTTTTTTTTGCTGTTTCTATTTTGTGTTCTGATTTGTTTTCTTATTTTTTTTACCGTGTCGTACGAATATTATTACGTGTTTACCGTGTCGTACGAATATTATTACGTGTCGTACGAAATATTATTTCTTTACATGAGTAATTTTATTTTATTTTCAAACTCTCATTCTAATTGTATAGTTTCATAATTTATTTATATCTCGAAATTTGTAGTTTACATTTTAAATTGATAATATATTTTGTAAACGTTCAATTTAAATTGATAATATAAATCTAAATCTAAATTAAATAAAAATTAAATATAAATAAAAATTCAAATCTAAATTTAGATGCAAATTAAAGTAAATCTAAATTGAAATTCAAATCTAAATTAATAGGTTAACTAAAATATAAATCAAAAATATATTAAATCAATTAATTTAAAACAATAAACATTTTAAATTGATAATATATTTTGTAAACGTTCAATTTAAATTGATAATATAAATCTAAATTAAATAAAAATTCAAATCTAAATTTAGATGCAAATTAAATTAAATCTAAATTGAATATAAATATAAATCTGAATTAAAATTTAAAATAAATCCAAATCTAATTTAAATCTAAATTAAATTAAATAAAAGAAAAAAAACAAGGTTAACTGCCGTCTGCCCGTAATGATTGCGGCCCGCAACAGTTGATTGCACGAAAAAAAAAAATATTGCGGCCCGTAATGAAAAAAAAAACAGTTTTTCTGCACTGCCACCACTCATTGCGGTCCGCAATAGATGTTATTGCGGCCCGCAATAAGTGGTGGCAGAGCAATATTTTGCTATTTTGAGTGATTTATTTTTAGGTTTTGTGAGGGGTATAAAAAGTTAAATCTAAATTAAATCTAAATTCAAAAATAAAAGTTACCCTCCTCCTTTATTCCGGGCTTGGGACCGGCTATGTAAAATAACATAGGCGGAGTTCTAACTTTTTTTGTTAGTAATTCTTCTTTAAAATGAATAATTTAATAACTAATTGAAACGTTTAGAAATTATAATTTAAAAAATAACCATAGAGATTAAAAGAGGTTAGAAATGTATACCGACACTACCTATCTAGTAGTTTGGATTCATATACCATTGTTCGCTCTTCCGCACCGTCAGAATCTGAATTAGCCACGGGCCGCGTATCGGTACCGCTTTCTTCAGTGTCGACTCCGGATGATGATTCTTGATGATCTCGATGTTGGTTGCGCTCATCAGCATCAATCCAATCTTTCAAGCACACAAGTCTCTCAAAAACATGTGCACCCAACTTACTGCGTTTGTCGGAGAGGATCCTGTTCGCCGAACTAAAACAACTTTCGGAAGGGACGGTTGACACGGGTACGGCAAATACGTCGCGGGCCATCATCGCCAGTGTTGGATAGTTTCTTTGATTCCTCTTCCACCACGTCATGATGTCAAGTCCATCTTCTTTTTCGTTTACTCCCGCAAAATAGCTCAGTAACTCATTTGTGGATGTGTGCGGTTGGATCTCCGATTGGAAATCTGCTAACAATCCACCGCTGCTAGTGCTCCTCGAAGTGGAACTATTAAAAAATAAAAAAAATTAGTAGACAAATAGTGTAGATATTATAAATAATAAAGATTAAAATAATGTAGATATTTAAATTGTTACCTAGGACCGGCACGGGACGAAGACGGGTTTTGGTTGTCACCCATTCTTGAGTGGTATATGTTAAACATCTCATCGAACTTCGAAGTCACGAATGCCTCCACCCCGGTGTTGTCTAAATGTAGATTCTCTTTGTACGCTGCAACTATTTTGACCGTGTAAAACTTCTTGTATGCCGGGTTGAGGCAGCTTGCGATAATGGCCAGGAGGGGTACATCGTCCCAATATTTTAGAAATCTTTCTTTCATGGCATTTACGATCGGTATGAGAGTGGGGTACTTGCTTTCAGCTTGTTCCAATTCACGGTACACCTTGGAGATGCTATAGAGATGTCTGATCAACTCAAATGCCGTCGGTGAGTACGAGCATGATAATTGGACGGTTGCATTAAAAAATGTTCCTAAGAAATTACTCAGGTTTTGTAGTTGGTCCCATTCGTCGGGGCTGGGCTCCAATGCCATTCCCTCGGGGGTGGAGCCTCTCAAAAACTCTCCTATGACGGCTTTGTAAGGAAGGCATCGGTTCAGAAACCTATAGGTAGAGTTCCAACGGGTATCTATATCCCAAGGAACTTTCAACTTGCTCAAGCCATAGTTGACGCACATCAAACCAAACCGTTGTTTTCTTTCTTGGTTTGAAACAATATGGGACAGACAATCCTTTAATTTATTGATCAAATCTCTTACGGCTTCTGTTTTAAGGCCCGTCTTAACGACGAGGTTAAGTATGTGGCAAGCACACTTTTGGTGAAACATTGCACCATTCATAATCGGGTTTAGTGACCGTTTAAAAATCTCAATGGAAGCTACATTGTTACTGGCATTATCGAATGAAATAGAAAAAATCTTGTTATCCCTATCTCTCTTAAGGTTATACTCTTCTAACACCTCAATAATGGATTTGAAAATTACATGTGCTGAGTGCGGGGAATCTAACACACGAAAACTTAATATCCTTTTTTGTAATACCCACTGATCATCGATCCAATGGCCGGTAACACAAGAGTACCCAAGGCCATGTTTACCGGCAGTCCATATATCGGAGGTAATTGAGACCTTATTTTGTTGGTATGCAAATATAGCTCGGAGCTCATTTTTTATTTTGGTAAACTGGTTTTTAATTTCACCAACCATCTTTCTATGATGGATCCTCTTGTACATTGGTTGAGCACACCCCCGAATGACTAACCGGGCAAAACTCATACAACCACCCATGCTTATTGGTTGTTTTTTGTGGGTAATGTACCGGGCCAATTCACTAAGCATTTTTGATTCATCGTATTTTGGGTTGGTTCTAGTACCATCCGCGCTCATAAGGGTTTGGATTTGTCTCGGTCCAACATTTTCACATATAACCTCACCCTTCCTTTGGTGCATTTCGACATGTCTTTTAAAGCTGGTCATACCACTACTTTGTTTATACACAAAAAACGGTTTCTTGCAATTTTGTACCTTACATTCGAGGGTGGTCATGTTGCCGTTCTCATCTGTGGAAATCTTGTACCATTTGGCCCACGGCTGATTGTATTCAGGAACTCTTCTAGTCTTCTTTACCACCGGCTGTTCGGAGGGGACACTTGTCGGAGGAATGATTGGTTCTTCTTCAATTTCAGTGACACTTCTCGACGGAGTACCTTCCATGGGGGGGTGACTTGACTCGATGATACGGAAGAAGTGCCTCCATATGCATATGGTGGTGTCGGTTGATGTGTTGCTTGTGGAATATACATGTTTGGATCGTTTGAAGTATAATATGGTGCATACATTTGGGGGGGTTGTTGATAATTTAAATCTAGCGTTTGATCCCTTCTTTGATAATTAGGTGGATAATTTTGTGGATAATTTTGTGGATAATTTTGGGGATAATTTTGTGGATTATTAGGTGGTGGCATAGCCGGGCCAAAAATTTCTTGTGAAAATCTCGCTCCAAAATCCATATTCTCTTCGTCAATAGGAGATGTCATCTTTTAAACCTATTTAAAAAAATAAATGTAAATTACTTCACATATTCAAAATATAAATCTAAATCTAAATCTAAATTAAATCTAAATTGAATATAAATGTAAATGTAAATTAAATCTAAATTGAATTCAAATCTAACATAAATCTAAATTAAATTAAAGAAAAATAACAATCTAAATTAAATCTAAATTAACAAATCTAACATAAATCTAAATTAAATCTAAATTAAATCTAACATAAATCTAAATTAAATTACTTCACATGTTCAAAATAACATATTTTTAAAACCTATTAAAAATAAATCCGAATTTCAAAAATAAAATCAAACCTATTCAAAACAAATCTAATTACTTCACATATTCAAAATAACAAATCCAACATATTTTTAAAACCTATTAAAAATAAATCCGAATTTCAAAAATAAAATCAAACCTATTCAAAACAAATCTAATTACTTCACATATTCAAAATAACAAATCCAACATATTTTTAAAACCTATTAAAAATAAATCCGAATTTCAAAAATAAAATCAAACCTATTCAAAACAAATCTAATTACTTCACATATTCAAAATAACAAATCCAACATATTTTTAAAACCTATTAAAAATAAATCCGAATTTCAAAAATAAAATCAAACCTATTCAAAACAAATCTAATTACTTCACATATTCAAAATAACAAATCTAACATATTTTGTTAACCTATTAAAAATAAATCCGAATTTCAAAAATAAAATCAAACCTATTCAAAACAAATCTAATTACTTCACATATTCAAAATAACAAATCCAACATATTTTTAAAACCTATTAAAAATAAATCCGAATTTCAAAAATAAAATCAAACCTATTCAAAACAAATCTAATTACTTCACATATTCAAAATAACAAATCCAACATATTTTTAAAACCTATTAAAAATAAATCCGAATTTCAAAAATAAAATCAAACCTATTCAAAACAAATCTAATTACTTCACATATTCAAAATAACAAATCCAACATATTTTTAAAACCTATTAAAAATAAATCCGAATTTCAAAAATAAAATCAAACCTATTCAAAACAAATCTAATTACTTCACATATTCAAAATAACAAATCCAACATATTTTTAAAACCTATTAAAAATAAATCCGAATTTCAAAAATAAAATCAAACCTATTCAAAACAAATCTAATTACTTCACATATTCAAAATAACAAATCCAACATATTTTTAAAACCTATTAAAAATAAATCCGAATTTCAAAAATAAAATCAAACCTATTCAAAACAAATCTAATTACTTCACATATTCAAAATAACAAATCCAACATATTTTTAAAACCTATTAAAAATAAATCCGAATTTCAAAAATAAAATCAAACCTATTCAAAACAAATCTAATTACTTCACATATTCAAAATAACAAATCCAACATATTTTTTTAACCTATTAAAAATAAATCCGAATTTCAAAAATAAAATCAAACATATTCAAAACAAATCTAATTACTTCACATATTCAAAATAACAAATCTAACATATTTTTTTAACCTATTAAAAATAAATCCGAATTTCAAAAATAAAATCAAACTTATTCAACACAAATCTAATTACTTCACATCTAACAAATCCAACATAAAATAAATCTAACAAATTTAAGTACTTAACAAATTTAACAAATCTAACGTAAAATAAATCTAACAAATCTAATTACTTAACAAATTTAACAAATCTAAATTAATCTAACATGAAAAATTTACTCTACAAAAATAAATTAAACTAAATTTAATCTACAAAAATAAATCTAGCATAAACTAAATTTACTCTACAAAAATAAATTAATCTAACATGAAATAAATGTAACCTTTAAATCCTGAGGAAAAATCTTGCGGGAGGTGACGAACTTCGTAATTCCGATACCTTCGTAATTCCGTTTGCGTATTTGTAGAATGAATTAAATTTACAACTATATTTTTTTCAAACAATAAATTTAAAAACTGAAAATAGTAATATTGAGATATTGAGAGAATGATATTATGAGAGATTGAGAGATTGAGAGAATGAGAGGGTGTGAAATATTGAGAGGAAGAGGGTGGATATATAGAGTTTTGATTGGAGGGAGAATAATATTTGAAATTTAATAAATCCGAAAAAAAAGAATTGACGGGTGGGACCCACCCGTACGGGACAGAAATAACAGGTGGGACCCACCCGGTTTGACTGATTTGAACCAAAACTGTAGAACGGCTCAGTACATTAACAGAGCAGTTTTAGCTTCATGCAGCGCAATATTCATATGCATTTCTGTACTCCGTGCGCTGCCTGTAGCCAAAACTGCTCTGTTAACAGTCTCCAGTGGGGGGAAAAAAATTTGAAAAAAAGTATCTTCGGGTAGCGGGCCGGGCACGGGTACGGGTACCGGGCACGGGTACCGGGTGCGGGTAGACCCGGGACGGGTGCGGGTACACGGGTACGGGTAGCGGGCACGGGTACCGGGTGCGGGTAGACCCGGGACGGGTGCAGGTACACGGGTACCGGGCACGGGTACGGCGGGTACGGGTACACCCGGGTTTGTTTCCAAAAAAAGCCGCCCTGCCCGTTTGAGACCCGTACCCGTGTACCCGTTTACCCGGGTATACCCGGGCACGGGTACGGGTACCCCGGGCACCGGGCACGGGCGGACCGGGTTCGGGCAGCCCGGGCCGGGCACTGTCAAACCACTAGCCCAAACACTGTCCCAGCCTTTCATCCAATGAGGAAGCGTACTACCGGGTCAGCTGCTTCCGGATTGGGTTTAACGGGTACCGATAGGATTGTCATGTCCATGGCTTGAATTCGCATCCTCTGAGATATCTCAACTTTTGCGTGTTTTCTTTGGAAACTCTCAATCGTTCAAATACGTTCTAAAAGAATCTCAAAGCACAAATATTAGGGCCCCTACGCTATCTCCGAATAAGCACCGGACACGTCGGTCACGCAAAGATTGAGATATCTCAGAGGATACGCACTCCTTTTTCCTTCTTGTCTGGCTTGTTCTGGAGTTATAGATCAGAGAACCTCGAGCCATACATAAAAAAGAAGTTTGAGAAGATGACTGACGGAAGTGAAAAGGCCTTTAAGATTGAGCCTCAAACTCCCTTCCTTTGTACCTCGCCTTGCTCTCATCGTTTTTCGACTAAGAACATCTGCATCTTTGATACTATTTAGAGTTTCTAATATGATGTGACATTTTCTAATTTAATTTCAGAAATGCAGGAGAGTTTCTTATTTAGAAACTATGCAGTAAAATTTCTTATTAACAAACTATTTATAAATTTCATGCTGATTAAATAATTAGCTCAAATTATTTCTGCTTTTTAATTTGTTGCTGACATGATTTAATAGAAACTGTAAAATTAATTTGAGAGATATGAGAGTTAGAAATTTAGAGACCTTAATTTCTAAAAAGATATTAACAGTTATTTAGAAACTCAATTGAGTTGCTGGAATGTAGATGCTCTAAAAAAATATTGCAAACAATTCACAAAAGTGCAGCACTCGCTAAACTGGCTATTCCTGTGCAATTGGACCACCCCCTTTGGAATTTGGAAATCTGATTATGGTCATTTCCAATTAAGATAATTGGGTCGGAAGTGTTTATACTAAATATAAAAGTCATTTTTTATTGAAACTCTAAAGAATTTATATATGGTATATAACGTGTTAGTTATTTTTTTTTGTATTGAATATTATTAGAAAATTCAAGTTAAAGATTTTGTTGCGCAAGTAAAAATAAGGCTTTCAAAAATATTAATTTTACTAGTATATATTTTTACAATCCAGTACAAATATTTCTCGAGAGAAAATGAATCCATGATACAAAAAATTAATTAATAGTTATATATTTCATAAGTCTGAGTTAGCTTATACAAAAGAGACAACTCAACGCAAAGAAAAAGGGACAGAAAAATAAATTTTAAGACTCCGTCGA
Source organism: Carex myosuroides (assembly GCA_028015225.1). Classification (NCBI taxonomy): domain Eukaryota; kingdom Viridiplantae; phylum Streptophyta; class Magnoliopsida; order Poales; family Cyperaceae; genus Carex; species Carex myosuroides. Next base: position 10,745,858 of record CM051474.1, read on the forward strand.
AAAAAGAAGAAAATGAAACACGAGACAATTAAATTTTTACCACACAGAACAAGGAATGGAGAGAAAAAAAAGGGACAATATTGTCGTAACCAAGGAAAAGAGAGCCATGCATAGAAGAGGGAGAGATACAATTTTCTTTTCCATGCTTATAGCGAGAAAAGAAGTGAAAATCGTATTAAAAGCCACGAGAGGAAAAAAAAAAGTCATCTCACCAAAAAAAGAAAGAATCATAATTTAAGCATCTGTATCGGCTCTCACTTGTAATTTCAAAGCACGTCATGGCACTTTTTTACGCTTTCAACGATGTGCAGCTCTTTCAAATTTAGAAAAATTTCATTTAGTGAAAGAGCTTTCAACAATGCTAGTGAAAATATTCAATCGAATTCAATTATGCATCTTCTTCGCCACCGTCTTCGTCTAGCTGAAACATTACCCATATTTTCTCAGTAAGAAATTAGAAACACAAAATCACTGTTTCTGTCACACGAAATTGATGTAGTATATTTCTCTTTTCAGGACCTTCAAATGCGTAAACTCATGCCATATCACGGACTCTGAATTGTCAGAACAAAGATTTTTTTTATCATTTTTGTGAAGAGAGGCATCGTGGAGAGAGAGGGGGGATGCAGGTGTGTAGGAGACGGAGAAAATAAAAGAGAATCGCTCATGGAGAGAGGGTCGCAAAGAGAGAAAGGGGCCAATACAAGTCAAAGAAAAATATCACTTGACGTGGTGTTAGAAATAATTGAAACTTAAATGTAATGCAGGAATAGAAGTTTGGAAATTAAGGTGGAAGTTAATTTCAATTACTCTACAATAACTGTATTAATTTAATTACTCATTTCATAGATGTAGATTCTCTTGTAACATTGATAAAATTTATATCCATTGCCACGAGTAACAATTGCTCCGAAATATCATTTCTATTACTATAAACAATTTCGATTGTTACTCCTCGCAATGGAGATAGAATTCGGATCCTCCCAGACACCTAGATGGTGTTTGGTTGTGGACTAAAGTTAAGGTGGCCTAAGTTGTTCTTCCAACTTAGGCCGGCTTAAATTATTTATGTTTGGTTGAGGTCTAAAGTTAGACCACGGCTTAAAATATTTCTTGTTTGGTTAGAGTTGGTGGAGGACTAAAGTTTTGGAAGCCTAAGTTAGTTAATTATTAATAACAATATACTAATTATATAATATTAATTATTAATTATAACTAGAGGAGGGTTCCAATGCACCAAAATTTGGTGCACCAAAATGCACCAAAAACTCATAATCTTCATTATAACTAGAGGAAGGATCGAATCGACTATTTGAACTTTAAAAATGAAAATATATGAGTTTTGGATGCATTTTGGTGCATTTTGGTGCATTGGAACCCTCCTCATAATTATATAATTAATATCTTATATTGTTAATATATTAAATAATTATTATAATAATATTATATAATTAGTATTTTTATTAATAATAATTATTAATATATAATTATATTATTAATATATTAAATAATTATTAACAATAATATTATAATATATTATAGTTATTATTAATATATTAATATTATATCATTAGTATCTTATTATTAATAATTATTATTAATTATATAATTATATAATTAATATCATATATTGTTAATATATTAAATAATTATTATAATAATATTATAATATATTATAGTTATTATTAATATATTAATGTTATATAATTAGTATCTTATTATTAATATATAATTATATAATTAATATCTTATATTATTAATATATTAATATTATATAATTAATATCTTATTATTAATATATAATTATATAATTAATATCTTATATTGTTAATATATTAAATAATTATTATAAAAATGTTATAATATATTATAGTTATAAGAGGAGGGTTCCAATGCACCAAAATTTGGTGCACCAAAATGCATCCAAAACTCATATATTTTCATTTTTAAAGTTCAAATAGTCGATTCGATCCTTCCAGCGTGTTCTTCATATTAAAATGTACTTGGAGACCAAATTTTACATTTTTTGGAAATTTTTTACTATTTTTTCAGAATTTTTGAAAATCACCACTTTGCTGAATTTCAAATTATTGTTTGGTGATTTTCAAAAATTCTGAAAAAATAGTAAAAAATTTCCAAAAAATATAAAATTTGGTCTCCAAGCACATTTTAATATGAAGAACACGCTGAAAGGATCGAATCGACTATTTGAACTTTGAAAATGAAGATTATGAGTTTTTGGTGCATTTTGGTGCACAAAATTTTGGTGCATTGGAACCCTCCTCTATAATTATATACTAATAATAATTATTAATAATAATATTACTAATTATATACTAATAATATATTATTACTAATTAATGAGGAGGGGTGAAATGGTTGAAGGTGAATGACAGTGGGCTCTAGTGGCGTAAAATTGAAGCCTAAATTTAAGGCACCTCAAGAGGTGGTTTAATTTAGGCCCGTTTAGGCCGGCCTAACTTTTAGGCTATTCCATGTTAGGCCAATTAGTTTAAATCATGTTTGGTGGAATAACAGTGGCCTAAAGCCTTTAAGCCACCTTTAGGCCACAACCAAACATGGGGCTAAGATGTAATTATTAAATCAAGATTGTACTTTTAATCTGGCATGAATCTCAAAACATATCCCTTCTAGTTTCTATAGACACGAATTGAGTTTGGTTCGATTAAAATTAATCTGGACCGTCAATTGCTAATTGTTCTCAGTCATGTACATGGGAGGATACGGATTCATGGAGATACACTCTTAGTGTTGTTGAAAATTTGCTTGTGGCAACAACAATGACACCTCAACAGTTTACAAGTTGTGAGAAATTGTGAAATTGTGAGAAATTGAGAAAAAATGATACCTCGACAACGACAATGACATCTCGATTACGTTGTAAATTGTAAAAAAATGGCTCGGCCAATTATGTATGCCATCCTCGACATATAAATTGCGAGACATAATGTTTCATTGGGCGGTGACAATATTAGTGTTGAAACACATTAGAAAAATAAAACAGATACATAAAAAAAATAAGTCGAAATTTTAACCTTCAAAATAAATCAAAATGTTATGCTCTTGTCTTAGACAACTAAAACTCTGAAAACAAGTCCAACACAGCAACACCAACTTAAGTTAAAATCCAATCCGATATCTAACTCGCTCACTTAAATCCGAGTATCTCTTTGATGTCTCGTTATTTGACCTATAATTCCGATCAATTTCTGTACCAAACCTGTGTTTAAATCTATTAAATCAGTTGTATTTCATTGAATATCTTTAGAATGTGGTACTGCTGCAAGTTTATTCTTATTTTGCAGGATTCGGGCGAAATCGAGGAGAAATCTGGAATTCTGAAGTCTCTACACAGCCCGTGTCACATTCTACACGGCCCGTGTCAACCTCGACTCGACCACAGACACGACCAGGACACCATCCATATGATGCTGAAATTTCAGCACCCGAACTTAAAACAGTCATAACTTTTGACTCGTAACTCCGTTTTGAGTGTATGACCACTTTTCGGAAAGCTTGCGAGAAGATCTACAATTTGAGCTAAGTACACAGGTTACACGGGCCGGACAGATTTGACACGGCCCGTGTCAAGCATTTCCGGAAACAGATCCAGAAATCTGGAAACAAGGCTAATGAAGGAAGGTCGCGAATTGGCATTAAAGGGGGGCCTCTCTGTCCAACAGAGGGTCATTCTGGAACAGGAGAGCACATTCTAGGGTTTGTCTTTGGCGGCTAAGCTTGGAGGCGAATTGGAGAAGCGAAATACGCGAGTTTTCGATTGATCTTCTTTGTGCTTTGGGTTTTGTCATGATCAACTCTATCTTTATTTGTATTTGCTGTTTTAGAACTATGTGTGAGTAGTTTACTTTGTTTCTAGGGTTTTGATGTAATCGAATGTTTTGTCTTGCATGCTAGTTATTGAATCTTTGTATTGAAATTTGTGTTTGATTGATTGAGTAGTATTTTAATTGCTTAGATTGAAGTGTTTGACTTATATTGGTTTGCCACTAGATGAATGATCACATCTATAAGGCATTATAGCCCTTTAACGTCTCTCAGCCAAACTAAGTACATGAGGTAGGATTTGTGACCCGAAAGGTGAGACCAAGTAGTAACCGGAAGGCGAAAATTACTCTCTATCGGCGGATAGGAGTTACCTTTAGTATACCAATCAAGCAACTAGGTAGTAGGGACCAACACACGAAAGTTGAGGTCTAGAACCCGACGAGGGCATATATTGCAGTTTCCGTACCAAGTTGATGAACCAACAAACGGCAGTTGAGGTCCAGAAATATTAGGTCCGGTCAGTAGAACCCTACACAAAGGAACGATACAAAGAAACAGTAGCTGCTGCATTAACCCGAGGCTGACACGGACCATGTAGCGAAATGACACGGCCCGTGTAAACTGATACGGCCCGTGTAGGAATTGACACGGCCCGGACAGGACAGCCAGAGGGCAAAACTGAGATGAAGTCTTAACCCTGGGAACGCTTTTTATTATTGATTAAAACCAGTTTAATCTTCTTTCTTGCACTTTATTATTGCTTTGAATCTGTAGGAATATTAAATAACCAAAATCAATCTTTTTCCAACTTCTAGTTTTTAGTTAACCTAAGTAGAGTCCGGATAACACTTGAACCGTCCCTGTGATCGATACCTGACGATATACTACGCGGTAGGATTGTATACTTGCAGTCTGAACCAGAAGTGTATTTTAAGATTAAAAGGTACAGCTTGTTGTACCGAAACTTTGTACTATACCTTTTTGGTGGTAACACTCTTTATTCTCTATCCACAAACAGAACAGAATTTTAAATTTGGATTAAAATATAATTCGCATTCTTAGCGTTGTTGAAAATTTGCTGGTGGCAACAACAATGACACCTCAACAATTTTACAAGTTGTGAGAAAGAAATGCAGCCATCTCGATTACGTTGTAAATTGTGAAAAAATGGCTCGACCAACTATGTATGCCATCCTCAACATATAAATTGTGAGACATAATGTTTCATTAGGCGGTGGCAGTTTTAGTGTTGAAACACATTAGAAAATAAAACGGATACATGAAAAAGTTACACATGAATAGTATTCAAATTTGACATTATCAACAAATAAATCGAAATTTTAACCTTCAAAATAAATCGAAATGTTATGCTCTCGTCTCATACCACGACAACACCGGAAGCATCCCGCTCTGTGCTATTAACAAACCGAACAGAATTTTAAATTTGGATTAAAATATGGTTTGCGTTCTTTATTTAAATAGTTGAATTACTTCATATATTTAATTCAGTTTAATCTGTATTTTTTTATTCTTTTGATTCAATCAATATTTACTTGATATTTTCTCAAATTACTTAGATATTTTTACATTTTATTTGGTTTAACCGTTATTATTTTTATGATTATTAATATATTTGTATATATATCGAGTTTTGACATTTTGAAATTTAAGCTCTTCTATTCCATTTTAATCAATACTTCAGCTTTTTGGTTTGGTTGTTATTTATTTGACAAGTTTAATTCGATTGATTTGGTTAGATCTTTGAAAACCAAATAATTTTAATTTGATTATTTTAATTCGGTTTAACGGTCTGATTATTTTTACTTCTGATTTCATTTCCTTCATTAATTGGGGTATCAGACCCAACAAAAGATCTGCTGAGACACGTTGCTTGTTGCAGCCCCACGTTACCCCGCACAGCTCAAACGGCCCGGATCGACCTCGAACATAATAAAAGACCGTCGAATACTTTGCGAAAGAGAAAAATACCGATGGGCACTGGATGCACGGTAGAGATAAATCTTATTCTTCAGTTACCGCTTGATCAACGGTCCGGATAGATTTGCCCAAGCAACGAACACTTTTCTTAGAAGTATTATGCTGATTTGTTTGTTCAGTACTCAGTAGATAGGGGTGAAAACGGAGTGGATAGTGGAAAAACTATATTCATATTATTTTTTAATTTTTTTTTTATATTAGACGGATACAGATAGGGATATGGATCGGATCAGCTATTTATTAAAAAACTATTAAAATATTATTAAAAAAAGACTAAAGTTCATAATATATATATAACATTTTTTTTATAATATATATTAAACTATATAGTATATATTTACTATTTGGATACAGATAATTAAAACGTAAAATCATATCTGTATTCATATCTACATGAATATTAGGATATCGAATATCCACATCTAATTTTTCAAATACACATCGAATACGGATTATACATACTGTTTTCACCCCTATCAGTAGATATCATGTTACCGCACTCATCACACAAAACGCCACATTTTGTAAGCTTCTCAAAATCTGAGCCGATAGTGCAAAAAAATCACAATTTTTGTTGTGATCGTACGGTCCTAAAAAAATTTTTCTTCGCGGCATTGCCTTGTCTGCCTAATTCTCTTCCGAAGTCTCAGGGCTTTAACAGTTATAAAATTGCAGTTTATGCGGCCGCATATGCGTATTCAGTTCCAAACCGCATAGAAAATCTATGCAATTTATTATACGGTTTCAAATCGGATCCGAATATTTTTATTAATAAAATCCAATTCTAATTGGATCCGAATAATTTTATTGAACAGAAGCGGATCATATACCCGGTAATAACCGAAATACAATCCTTATTCTCATCCGGACAAGATCCAGTCGAGTGGGTTTTAACTTCCCTCGGTGCTTGCTTTTATAGACTCTGGAGAGATACTGTTTTTTTAGTTAGAAGAGGTGGGACTAAGGAAGGAACTCTGCGCAGCTCTCATCCGCATGGTTTCTTTCCTTTTGCCAGCGCAGATTTGCAATTTAAATGGGCTGACTGGGCCGCTGGGCTTTATCATATTTAACCATTATTTAATTAATAAAATATTTGAATTGAAGCCGCATATAGCATCAATTTGTCTCTATTTGAGTACATCTTTTGATTGATTGATTTATTCATTATTTTAATTACCCCTTTATTTACCCATTATTTTATACATGTCATTTAAGATTTGTAATATTATAATTTATTCATTATTTAATCACTAAATTGCAAATTAATACTTGTAATATTTAATAACTTCCGCATATATAAGTCCGCATAAAAATCTGCATATGCGGCCGTATACCGTATATGCGGTATGCGGTGGCCTTCCGCATACCGCATGAAAACTGCATTTTATAACCTTACAAGCTTATCAGGATAGGAATATTCACAGTTACTGTTTTATTAATAAAAACCAAACTGATCCATAATAAATTTTTTAATTTAACTGACAATTAATCCATTAAATTGAATGAATTACAAAGTGCATGTATTATTTAATGTGATTATAATTATAACGAGTATGGCTAATTTGCTGCTGGCAGCATTTCAGCCAGCTGCTGCCGGGACTATATTTAGCCATACGATGTTCAAACAACAAATCCAAACCGTTAGATGTGATTTCTATATTAAAATCTACTTGGAAACCAAATTTTATATTTTTTGAAATTTTTTTACTATTTATTAAGCCACTTTGAAAATTTCAGATCATATGGTCCAGACTGTTTTTACTGTTCACCCGCATCAGCAATTTTCTAAGTGGCTTAATAAATAGTAAAAAAATTCCAAAAAATGTAAAATTTGGTCTCCAAGTAGATTTTAATATAGAGATCACATCTACCGGTTTGAATTTGTTGTTTGAACATCGTATAACTAAATATAGCCCCAACAACAGCTGGCCTAAATGGTGCCAGCAGCAACTTAGCCATACTCTAATTATAACCGTTCCAAAATTCATTCGCTATTAAATATTCCTGTTATTTAATCATTTCTCTATTGATTTTTTCTATTGAACACGGTCTTATTCAAATAAAATACCGTCTATGGGCTTTCAACCAAATAAAAAAATAATAAAAACAAAAGAAACTTAACAATAATAATGCTATCAATCTAAATTTTAAAAACGATCACAATAATGCCATCAATAAAAATATCAATCTAAACTTCCTCAAAGTCGCACACAAGGTCGACATCTTCAATTTCAGCTTTCATAAAACTGGCTCGTCCAAAACCCAAAATCCATTTTTTCCCAAAAGCAGAAAACTCAAGAAATTAAAAATCTGAATGAACATTTTTTTTCACCCGGAATGAACAACTCTAATTACAACACCATGCAAATTGGTCCAGTAAATCGTGTAACATTTTACAAAAGAATGATACACGGGAACGGATAGCATGCACAAATCATTGACATTTAAATATGATAACCCACTATTGCTATAACCACCAATCTCCAAAAACAGCAAAGAAATCTTCAAACATGTTATGTTTGCCATAATAACAGGAAAAAGAAACAAAAATAAAAGTTAGGTGTTCTAGTACAATTCTGCCAGATACTACAGAGGTAACACATATGTACACACCTGGCACAGGTAAAAAAAGAAACACTGCAATGATAAGGTTACATGCTGTTGTATACTTTCCAACTACTCTTTCCTTCTTCTATCCTACCCTCTTACCGCTTATAACTGAAAAATTACGATTATACCCACAGATATACTCGATAGAATTCTACATTTCCCCACAGCACTCAGTCCCTCATTGAGCACAGACCCTGTAAAATAGAGATAAAATTGAACTTAGCAAAATGGGTGAATGTTAACAAAACCATGTATATCAATACATGTTCACACTAACACGCTGAAATACTAGCCAAATTTCATGTAATCAGGTTACTGGCTTATCATGCATGTTTAAAATCTTATGTTGTTTGTAAGGAAGTTACCAGTGCTCAAAGAGCAGTCCTAAGATAACCTGCAAAGGAATCGATGAAATTGCTCCACTTTAGCTGCATTCTGCCTTGACACCCGTGACTGGTCAACTGTTTGACCAGCAGTGGACCCACCTACAGAGATTATCCTTCTCTTTTTTCCCTTACGAATGAGAAAGTCTTCAGTGTCAAGCACATAGGAGACCTGTCTCATCCCCATCAAAAACATAAAAAAGCTTAGTTAATTATACTTGGATAAAATGCGCAACTTGGAGAACTCAAGGGCACAAGACGCGCAAAAGCAAATGACTACCCAAAAGTCATAGAAGAAAAGAACTTGTAGCGTTATGAAACTGAAGGTGATACCTTGGAGGTAGCACACATTAACTTATACTCCAACCCATTGGTGACCTTGACAGCCTTATTTGAAGCCGAAATTTCATCTTTATCCCTCAATTTCCTTTTATTCCTGTAAGTAAATGCATTTTAGTCCAACAAGTGTAATCTTCAAAAACAAAAGAGCAATTACTAGAGGATTATTTACACAAAACAGAAATAAAAATGAAAAACCACCACAACAATACCTGGAGAGATAGACGGTATCAATTCCTTTGCGGTTGAATTCACCGCGAAGGAAATCCTTAAATAAATAGGACGAAAAATTCGGGTCGATTGTTACAGCTGTCGCTTCTGGCTTTTCAACCACATCCATTAGCTGTATGAATAGCTCTGAAGGATTCAAACACTACAAAATACACAAAATGAATTAGAAAAGAAGTTCAATATTTCATAAGCCTTTATAGATGTTACAGTGTATAATTAATCGGATATAAGTTCTATCCGCATCTTACTATCAAAAGTGACTAGACTAGTCTACTTAAAAGTAGACACTGTCACCAATACATATCAGCATGTGCTATATAATAAGAATGGTATTGAATGCTAAGACAAGGAACGTTTGCATAGACAGCATATCAGCATGCACTGCAAATGGGTAAAGTGTGCATATACTAAAAATAAGGAAGGTCATCATCACCAGCAAACAACAATGATAATAATATTCAACATATTGTGATTTCCAATTTCAGAAAACTATATAAAGGGTTAAAATGGACGTAAAAGGGAACATACACATTCAATACGATAGATGCTTTCATCATGCATAAGCACACGTGCATTTTCATAGTAAACAGTGTCTGAAAATTTCCCTGGACCTCTGGATTTCTCATACATGTACAACTGAAGCAGCTTGTTGTCCATCTCATCAGACACCATTGCTTGGAGCTGGTCAGGTCAAATTGAAAATAAATTTCATTTTCTAAGAGGGGAAGTAACAATAAAATATAGAAAAGATACAACAATTACCTGCTTCACAACTTTATATATCAATTTGTCCAATGTAAAAAGAACATAGGACTGAGTTCCAATAATGGCCCTGCAGTCATCTTCAAACTTGGCATTATCCGATGAACCATCCAGCAAGCTAAACAAAGCACTCATAAACCTACAAACAAGAGAAGAAAGAGAAAAGGAAGGATACATATTTGTTAGTGACTGGGACTTCGGGACTCAAAACATAGGGGGAAAACAAAGTAATTTTTGTTTCGAGTAGAAAAACTGTGAAGTAATTGAACCTAACTTCTAAATGACAAATTCAAAGGAACAGATTTACGCAAATAAAAGTCTCTGAGAGTAATGCATTACTTTGCGTACAAATCTGGGGGATTCGTATCCTTTGATGTCCTCCATTTTTTCTCCGAGTCTCCTGAGTTCTTCTTGGCTGAAAGAATTCTTTCATACAGAATCTGCAACAGTAGTCAACCGATCAATATCTATAAGCAAACACAGTAGTCCCAAACTATTAGAATAATGCCCCTTGGGGGCAGAAATATGAGAAGAAAAATTCGGACCTGATGAAGCCGGAAGAGTATGTAAAAAGAGTCATTCCCATAAAATACCCTTGATGCCTTCTCCTCCATGGGGACATACTTGGTGACTGGGCGCACAGTGCGCACAAAGCGATCCGAGTAAGGTACTGCAGCCGTTTCTTTTTCATCCACAACCCCAATTGCGGCACAATCTGCCTCACCCTCGCTCTCTGCCCCACCTTCCTCATCTTCTTCCTCCTCCTGGTCCTCCTCCCTTGAGCAATCCTCTCCCTCCCCGGACTCACTTCCCGAGCCTTCCTCCCCATTCTCTGACCCGTTCTCATTTTCATTGTCAGAGTCCTCCGCAGATCTGTGTGCACTCTCCTCATCAACTTCTGCATCATTTTCAGTGCCAGTGGTCTTGGGTTTTGGTGCATTGGAGGGGGTGACAACTGCGGCAGAAGCGGGGTTAGGGGTGGAGTCAAAGGCAACAAAGTTGTCTTCCTCAAAATCTGCATTAGGTGAGAGTTCGCCTTCTTCTCTCTCAACTTTTGCAGCTGTGGTAGCAAGAGAGGGAGAGGGCTTAGTGGAGTCAGTGGCTGACGGGCCATTCATGAATGTCTTTGAACCATCCCCTTTCTGCATAAGGTGAAAATTGACAAAAGAGATTAAAAAAATTCATATAGAAAACTGAAAGCTGTTATAGAGGATATGTTTATCTGTTAGCACTAACATATGGCTGAATGTTCTATGATCAATGATACGCATACAAGCACACAAAAAGTTATATGATGAATCATTTTTCCCTTTGCAGTGTTTATTTGGGATATGTGACCACATGTACAAAACACTTAATAAACAACTCGGTGTAGAATGGTTCTCACCTCTGCTGCCGGCAAGATTTCATTAGTTGTTCGAGGTGGCTCTGTTGAAACCCCAGCCCCACCATGTGCTGCACTCTTAGATGGCGTACCAACCACACCTAAATTCCCAAACAAATTTACAAGATTATATAATTAGAAACTTAATATTTGCACTATTTAAAGACATAATCAAATTCAATAGAAGTTTTCACAAATAATATCTACCTGAAGCCACCTCAGCACTACCTCTACCATGAACATGACTCCCATTACCAACAGTATCATGGGACATGTTCTCCCCCTTTGACTTTCCTTCAATCAGTGTGGCCCCACCATTATTCTCAGCCAAAATTGCTATACCTGATTTGCCCCGGCCCTTGGTTCCGCTAGGTTTAACCGCCGCTTCCTTATCGTCTCCACCCTGACCACGAGGCTGGACCCCCAGCATTGATTCCAGGAAGGTGGTCCAGATTCGCATGACCTTCTCCGCTTGATCAGCTGAGGTGCACACCTCCCCGCAAGAATAATTTATTATTTTATACAGATCACTATGGATCTCCTGATCAGTAAATGCAAAACTCATGTCAGGTTGGAGCGATCGGTTTCTCCAAGCAGAGATTGACTGAAGGATTTCTGCATCCTTCCTCTGCTTCTCGCTGTTTTCTCTGATCTCAGCCAGCAAGGCTAGAAAAGAACAAAATAAGGAAATTAGTATATCTAAACGAAGGAACAATAATCAAACAATTTTCCTTGTATGGTAGATCATCAGATCAAACCACAAAGATCCATAGATTAACCAAAAATCAAATTTTGCAGCCTATATTCATATTAGGTCATACCAGAATTAAATTATATATTGGGCCTCTGTCGAACTCTAGTTTGGAAAACGAAGACCAAAAAAAATCATTTTACATTTTTACCAAAACTTCAACAAAATTATTACCAACTCGGGTCCAACAGGGTTCATAAGTTTCGCTAAACTGAACGACCATATCTTCATAAATCTGCTGCTCCAAAAAATTATCAGAGACAGATTCATCTGGATCTGGATAACAATCTGGAACCGATTCCGATTCCGATACATGCATCAGATCCAAACATGTCTCATGTTCAGAGTTCAATGACTCTTCATCCTCAAAATTGGAAAGGTTCCCAAAAATCTCATCAAGTACTGTTGCTTTGAGAGGGTCCATCCTCTTTTTTTTTTGTTTGTTTGGAAAATCCCTAGAAACCTGAGAGAGGAAGGCGCATGGGAAGGAATTTGTGGGGGAGGGGCGAGCGAGAGGTATTTCTTTCTGAGAGGCGAAAGAAGGAAACAGAAGAGAAAGGAGAGAAAGGGTAGGGTGGAGAAAGTGTTTAATGTGAGGTGCGTGACACTAACCGACAATAGGTGTCAGGCATTCAGTCCTCCCTAGTTTCTACTAAAATGGAAATCTCCAGTCATAACTAGATTGCGAACAAAAGAGCCCAGTGATGCCTACCAAAATGGACAAACCAAATTCGGAATTATCAAAACATTTTACTATTGTTAATTACCTTTTGTGCTGAGATTCTTTGTATCCTGTTGCTTAAAATAGAAGCTCCTGTGGTCAAGTGACTTGTGGTAATTTTTTGCATAAATTTCGGCCCAAACCTTGTTGAAATCTGAGCGGCACCTTGACCATTCCTCATCCTTCTGCTTCAGGCGGGTCAGTATAACAGGCAATGCGAGGCTGGCATTCTTGCGCAGGACATCCATCACATCCAGGCCATGGTCCCCGTATAGCCGCTCAATGCATCTGAAATTTAATGCTATAGAAGAAAACAGATAATATAAGTTAAGAAAAAGATTTTGGTACTTCAAGTTTGTGTCTAAATTCAACGCTATACAAGAAAACAGATGATAGAAGTTATAAAAAAAAAATCAGGTGCTCTCAAGACCCATTTAGTTGGTTTGAGTTCAAGTTGGGTTAAGTTGACCAGCAGGTTCTCAGGTGGGTATAACCATAAAAGTAGAACTATGAATTAAGCAAAATTGAATAACAGTCCAAACTCATTTTTCTTTTAGTAAAAGTAAGAGGTTATCTGTTACGCAGAGGTAGAGGACTTAGAGGAAGCAAGTTACTCACGAGTCAGGTGCTCTTCAATTCGAATAGGGTTTTCAGGCTTAACAGAGTTGTCATGCATCTTTTCTAAAAGCTCCTCCACACGCTTAGTTGTTGCATTAACAGACTCCAACAACATGTCTAGCTCGAATCTGACAAACAATAATGTCAAGAAAATTCAGCGCATAGTTTCTGCAAGAATTTTTTTTTTGTCACGCTTGAGAATGTTCGTCTCATTTTCTTCTATTATTTTTTTTCAGCTTTGTATTGGGCAGGAACACACGAAGAGATGTGGCCTACCTGTCGTCTTCGCATCTGAACAAGCTCTCCTCGTACTGGTTCTTGCGCATGTGCTTGAAAGAGTAATCTTCACTTCCAGAAGTTACAGAGACCCACACATCATTCAGCACTGACGCCCCGAGAGGTGTTCTATAGCTTGCTGGAGGCATTGGATACTGAAGCCAAAAAAACATACATCATTCATCACCAGAAAAAAAAAGTCTCTTCCATAAAATTACAAGTATATATAGCCATATTTTTGTAATAAATTATTCATGGTATTTTTCCAATTGATGAATCAACAACTACAGCATACTTCCCCTCAACTCTGCAGGCAAGCTCTTTAGTTTAACAATAAGAGTTCAGATAGTTAACAGGGTTAAAATCAGATGATGGGAGGGTACTGCCACTGGCATCAAGCATGTTTCAAAGGTTAATGCTTTTGCGTTCAATTATAAAACAACGGCCATTTGACCACCTATTAATTTGTACAAATATGACTTTAGTCAATTTCAAGGTGCTAAAATCAACCTAGTAAAGATGTTTCTAAATAAAAACCAAACTGAAAGTACAGTACATTTTTGGGAAGAAGACGATAGCTAGGAGTACACTTGGGAGAATTGGAGAGATCAAGTTCAGAGATTGGCTTGCAAAGGTTGTATTTCTCTTTGCTGGGAGGGGCAGTCTTGTGTGATGGCCCCTCCTTGGGAACTCCAGAAGTGCCCTTGTCTTGCCTCTCCACTTCCTTCTCCCGCTCCCGATCACGGTCTCTTTCTCTCTCCTCCTTCTCCCGTTCCCTCTCTCTCTCCTCCGGCTTAGCCGGCCTCGGCATTTGCCCTTCATTAATTGCAACAAGCTTATAAGTACAAATAAAACCTCAGTGTTTGTTTGTTATATAAATAACTGCAGACTGTTAGGCCCCTACTTAAGGGCAAGTTTACTTTCACAAGAAAAGGTATCAATTTCAGAATACAAATTTATAATTTACTAAAACAAAACAAGATGACTCCAGTTAAGCACATTTAAGTAATGAAACCAGAATAAGAAACTTTACGTACTTTTGTTAATGCCGGCAATAAACTCATCTGCACAGAAAATAAATAATCTCTCAGAATCAACGATGAAATAAACAAAAGTTACAAGGCCATAGAGGGATATTCTCATACCTAAATTTTCACAATGAGTTAAGAATTCATTAAAGCCCTCCATTAGGTCCGGATACTTCCCAAGAAGGTCCCCTACCTGATAAAGATCGAAACAAAATTAAGTACTGCATACAATAGAAAATTGATACACTAAGTTTTTCACAGAATCCTCTCAAATAGAGTAGAAATGCCTCACTTGCATAAGAGGATACTGAGATTCAAAATATTTCATCAGAACTCACCAGGTTTTTCAGTTCACCGCGGTTAATTATCTCCTGGCTATAGATGTGAAGGCATTTCAAGAACTCCTGGTACGTACTGGGGTGCAGTTTCTCCTTCACCTTCTCACAGTATTCAAACTCTTGTGGGTAAGCACCTGAACAATGAGAACAGATGTAGAAGAAGCATTATAAGATCAGGTTTGTGCAGGTAAATCCATTTCATCAAATACAAGATCAGGTTTGAGCAGGTAAATCCATTTCATCATATACAACCATTAAACAAGCAGCACTGTTACTTTATAAGCATAAAAAACAAATATATCTGCTTACTCTTCAGTGCATTCTTCTCATTAAAAGATGAGGATGCAACAAACAAATTACTGTTGGCATCCGCGCCCTCGCCAGGAGCCACATGAGCCCGCTCATCAGAGGGGTCCTCTGCCCTTCTGGAGCGTTTGCGGGCCCCACTATCAGCCACATCATGCTCATTATCTCTCTCTTCCCGGTCACGCTCTCTCCTGACTCTACTCTCCTCTTTGCGGCTCTCTCTCTCCTTCTCCTGCCGCCTCTTTCTATCATGCTCCATATCTGGGCGATCCACACTGTGGTCCCGATCCATGGGAAGAGGAGTATAACTTCTTTCCTTCTAAACATAAAAGGAAACAACAAAGAACGAAGCTGATCATATTGTAAGCCATATAATATACTAAACGAAATAGGCTAATTACAAATTAACTCCTTTATATAATTCCTGTTACAAGTTTCTAACCAACCCAAATCAAAGAATTGGATATGTATTTAGTCTTTAGATATACGGCGTCAAGAATAAAGAAATTTCATCCAATTTTATTTTTACAACTTTCAAGGTAAGAACAACAGAATCTATATAGCGGATAGAGTACCTTAGGCATGATAGAGGTGCGATCGTCTCGGCGTACAACCCTAGCAGGCGATGTGTGCTGGTTAGGTGCCACTGATGAGTTGTCCGGCAAGAAATGTGTGAACTCATCCAACAAATCAGGATGGTTCTCAAATAATACAGCAACCTGACAAAAACCAAAAGCAAGTTAATCATGTACTCAAAACTCCATATGTTTGCCAAAGTGAAAAGTTGCTGTTATATTATCTTTTAATTATAACATCAAATAAACTCTGACCTCTCTATAGACATCTTGAATGGTCTTGTTCTCCTTGCGATACATGTTAAGGATGTCAAGAAAAGACTTGTATACATGATCCTCATGATGGAAACGATTCTGCACACCAAAAAAGGGACTCTCTGGTTAAAACACATGAACCAAAAAGATTAAACATTTGAAAATTTTTTCTATTCTAAGGAGCTCCACGGAGTAATTATTTACTTTAATTTTGTTAACAAAATTAATCGCCTCATCAAACTCCACAGGCTTCTTCTCGTCAAACTTGATTTCATATCCCTTTGGCAAGAAATTGTTGAAACCAAGAATTAGATCACGGTTCCCTTTGAATAGCTCTTTGACTCTCATAATCACCCCATTTGTATCAATCCTGCAGAAAAGAATGATGAATAAATTGTTACTTAAGCATACGTATCAAATTTGGTTGTTTAAATATTCGATTGCAAGTAAAATGGTCATTTAAGTTATGTGACATAATTAATATATACATGATACCAGTCAGCACTATTTCTGCCAAACAGCGTTGAGTCTGAACGTACAAAGGGTATAAATTTCTTAGTAAATATCCATGTATGAGAGAGAAACCTGGTAATGGCCTTTAACATGGCATTCTTATTCTAAATTTTACAGTGAATTCAAAGATGCTTTCCCCGACAAAACCTCTATAAAACCTTTCCTGATCATGCCAGCAAGTAAAGTGCTTGTCAGTTAATACGTAAGCATGACATCAAATACGTGTCCAAAATTAATGCACTTTTAAATACCTGAAACTTGTCTAACAAGCAACTAATACTACATGTTTGAGAGGTTATGCATGCTAAAGAAAGAGTCCATGTGCATCATTATTACATGGCAAGATAAGATACCTTTGGCTCTTAAAATCCTTCATAACCTCTAAAAACTCGTCATATTTTCCCTTCTGGTCTTGAAATATCTCTTTGACCCTTTTCAGATAATCCAAAGCATCATTGGTAGTCAATTTTGCCCCGCTCATAGAAGCGGCCACTGACCCTGGTGGTGGGGCCTGCACAACAGTTGGCTGTGATTGCACTGACCTGAAGGAGAATAACACAGAACATAATTTAGATCCTTTATTACACACCAAAGGCAAAATATTCCAACTTTTTTTAACCTAGCATTTCTTCAATCTGATTTGTTAGTACTGATATATTACTATAGAATCATTTCTATATTTCAACTCTAATAATAAGCTTCTATTTCTTATATCAAGTAAAATCTTTTCTTTTTATTTCAATGTTGACGACATACTTTTCTTACAGTAATTCTTCTCGGAGCAAATAAGTACATAGCACACAATATATTTGAACAAATATAAGTATTTGGACCACAAAATATGACAACAATTTGCCAATTGCATTTTATGTAGTCTTTTGGATGAACAGAGTTTACAAATCTAATTCTCCAAGCTCTATTTACGTACAGACAGATAACAATGACACGAAAATAAATAAAAAATATAGCAATAGATTTTTATGGATTGCTAGCGGATTATATTAACAAAAAAAGGGCCTAGATATACCCAACCATGCAAAAATAAAAAAAGAGGGAAAAAATAAGTTGACAATTAAACTAAAAAGGCAAATACTGTAAGCCTTTTTTTCTTAATCAACTCTAAGTTGATCTTAAATTATAATTTCTGAAATATAGATACAATTCATAATTGTAAGGAGAATAATAAAATAAAACTCCCAGAAATCCTACCAAATCAAGCTACAGAAGCAGCAAAAGATTAACTATATTAAAAAATAAAAATAACAATTAAAATAAAGAGAGAACTCACGGATCCGGCCGAGCAAGACCAGGCCGCCGGAGCGGCTGGGGCGCACCACCCATCAACTCCCCCTTCATCTCTCTCCAATCCAAAGGCTCAGATTCGATCTACCTTTTACTGTACTTCTAGAGAGGTGGAGGCAAAGAAACGATTGAAAGGAAAAAAAGAGCCGCAAAGGAGATGAATAGACGAGGTGAGAAGCCGCTTATGATCACCGGTCGGGAAATAGTCCACCTCCCCGGCTCAACCACGGCCGTGCGTTTCCAATCCAACGTCTGACTGCGGATCTATTTCTCTCAGTAACCTCGCTACAGAGATACAGAGGGAGAAGAGAGAGAGAGAGAGAGGTTTTCTCTCTAACGACGATGCAGAGAGGGGAGAGACGGGAGAAAAAGGAAACAGAGAAGAGAGAGAGGCGTTTGTAAAATTGAAAGGAGGGGAAAAAAGAAAGGAGAAGAGATTATAAGGGACCGAACGAGGAGAAAGAAGGTAAGGGGTTGCTTATGTTCACCGAATCGGGAACTGCCCTTTATGAACCGATTTTAATTTTTTTTTTCAACCTTCTAGGGTTCAAAACTCGTCGTGGAGGTCTGGAGGATGTTTTTCTAAAACACTTCTACAATGCTGTTTTTGTATATATTACGCATATCAACAAGTGAGAAAGCATGTAAGATTAGATTACTAAAATTTAATTTATTTATTAATTAGTTGCTTAGATGAGCTATTTTAGGATTATTAATTATGTTAATTTGGAAATAACAGGAAACATGAAATTCGGTATTGATTAATTGGCTTTAATAGACTCCATGTCTAGTTTATACATACACTCGAATAGACATTTTGAGTTAAGAAATTAATTATATTATTTTTGTGGCTCTCAAAATTGGAACTACTGTATTGGTCGGGTTTGAAATTGTGTCAATAATACCGTATTTTCCCAATTCTCACCGTGACCTTGCAAGTTTTTATATTCTCTTCCTTTCCCTAACAGCAAACAAGGGCCAAATATCACCGACGCAACCTCGAATTTTTGTTGATATATTTTGAATTGTAATAATTTATCGGTCATTATAAATTTCTACATTAATAATAATTTACTACTTGCTTGCTAAAGGAGGACAGACGTTAATCATTATTTAGAACAGACATTAGATTGTAGAAATAAAAAATATATGTTTTGAATGCACATATCAGTAACATCAAGTATTAGATTATTAAATATAGATATTTTAGTGCTTTCTATAATTTTGGGTGCATGAAAATAGCCGAAATTTTTATCAATCGAAAATAAATTAAAAAAATATCAGTAAAAGGTAACATTTTGGTGGAATTTCAAAATATAGGTAGAACAGGTTGGTTTATCCCGTTACGGGACGGGTCATTTTAACACGTCCCACTAACCCATCCCGTTTGGCTTAACCACCGCTAATCAAATTAGCGGAACAGAAAAAAACCACGGACGGTATAAATCGTCCCGTCCAAGGAGCGAAAAAAAAATTCACAGATGGGTTAATCCGTCCCTTCCGAGACCAATGCATTTTTTGAAGCAATTTGAAGTCGCTCACCTTTTCTTTGCTATCCTTTTCTTTTTTGCACAATTCGATTGTTTTCTCAACCCTTTTCATCAACTCCCTTAATTCAGTTTTATTGGCTGACTCTGAATTTGAAGAGGTCATTATCAGATCGTGGTACGCCTCAACCAAATAGGGATCTTTTTCTAGAAGCCTCTCAAAGCTTCTTTTAGCGGAGTTCACATCACCTGTATGAGACTGTAAACGGGCTTTCAGAAAATGTATTGGTCTCGGATGAGACGGATTAACCCGTCCATGAAAATTTTTTTTTTCGCTCCTTGGACGGGACGATCTATATCGTCCATGATTTTTTCCTGTTCGGTTAATTAATTTAGTGGTGGTTAAGCCAAACGGGGATGGGTTAGTGGGACGGGATAAACTAACCCATCCTATCTACATTTCGAAATTCCGTCAAATTAATACCCAATAGCGATATTTTTTTTATTTAATTTTGATTAATAAAATTTTCGGTGAAAATAGCTCCGACTCATAAATAGTACTAACATTTTATTTGAATGTAGTTATAATATATCTCTTTCTTACTATAATAGTGTTGGGTTAAACATTATTTTCCTTACCAGTACTTTTTGAAATTTTAAAATTATTTCAAATAATACAATACAACAACGTTTGTATTGTTCAATGTCACAAAATTAGCATTCCTTTTATACCGTTTTAATACACTAACTCAAATATTACTATTTTTGTATGTTGACTTTCGACGATCCAAAACACATCCAAATAAAAAACAAGAAAATTGTAGCCTAAAAAAAAAAATACTTACAATTTAATATTTATGCATAATGCAGAAATATACTAGTGCAGAATTTTTGTCAAACTATCAGTACTCACCTTTCGGCGCATATTGAATTTCTCTTAAAATAGTTTGATAGTGTGGACTGGTATTTTTCTTTATTTGCAATACTGCTCGGCAAATAATGTTTTCATGCAAGTCCAAAAAAAAACGCTAATTAAACAGAGTGTAGGCTCTGTTTTCTTTAAATCTGGTTTGGATAATTGGATAACTGGTAAACCGAGTGCGGAACCAGTTAACCAGAGAAAACCCTAGGGCTTAAATTGGGTCTGGATCGAATTATATGTAGCCCATACTTTGTCAAATTTTATATTTTGTAAGGGCGTAATTGTAAAATTCTAGTTGAGACCCGCCAACCCGGTCCAGGTCGAATGTCGGTCTACTGCGATTAAACAGACTCAAACCAAAAAGCTATATTTTTCTCAATTCTCAACGCTACATTTTTTTTTTTTTGCTGCAAAACATAAAATATCTTTCTCTTCAATTACGATCCAACGGTCGATGATTTACCCCTAATACATACATGTTCAAAAGAACAACTCCGAGAAACTTTCAGAGCGAGTAAAATGAAGAAAGGTTGAAGATGGAGAAGGCCATGCTGGTGTATTTTCGCAAATACACCGCCAAAATGGTTTATTAGAGACTTCTCGAAGAATGAATTTAAGAACCTGATGATGTAGATGAGAAAATTTTGAGGTTATTTTCAGAACTCGTGCTAATCTGACGATTAACCACACAAGGATAACACGGTTTACATGGCGAAAGATAGAGAAAGAGGAATTGGGCTCCAGTTTGATCTCTGCCGTTTAATTTGGATTGACGGGCTTGATTGTATTTGGGCTCATAAATCTGCGAAATGTTAAATTGGTGACCAGTAATAAAAAGTGACGCGGAGATCCTAGCTATAAAAGGACAAATACCAATAATTTCATCTTCTTTTTATGATTACTAATTGAACTCCAAAAACTTGGATCCGATAAATCAAGAGAAATTATTTTTTATTATTGTTAGTGAACTAATCTATACAAAAAACAAAAAAAGTTAAAGAGCGATTCAGACCAAGTGCGGCGGCGTATGAGTGACCAAAATCAAATTTTCTTCTTCAAATTTCTGACAAAATTCGAGCGCTTTTTATAAAAATAAAATTAAGAACAATTATTTATTTCTTACCAAACTATAACAAACGATATGATTGTCATGGACTCTTACATCTACTTTTGTACCCCACGGATTAATTTTAGCATTCATCAGAGCCGTCAACATCCAACAATCAACGGTCCGATTTACAAGTTTAGCTAAAAGTAGAGAGTTAACCGAGGTAATTAAACATTATCAACAATAAATAATCCAAGAATTTGAACAAAGGTTATATTATATATTCTCTTAAGATTCCCCGTTATATTTCAGAGCCGCTAGTAGAACGCGTCATAAAACAATTAGGGTTTGATATACGCTTAGAAATATATCTTCTCAATTCTCTAGTACAGAACTACGGATACGGATGTTCCGGTGCAGTGGTTTGTCGGTGATCCCTTGAACAGTGGTACCGAACATGTTTATAATTTATTTCAGTTTTAACTTTTTTTTAACAAATAAGGTTTACTTGTCAGAGACCCGCAACACGAACTGGTTTACCTATTTGGCTGTTTCCTCACGTGGCTCCTCTTTTTTCCAAAAGCTGGAGGGGTATCACTTTATAGATATGAATTCTCTTCGTGCATAGCTGTTGATAATAAATCGGGAAGATTTCTATTTGCATACATGACGTATATACAAAGTTTTCGTGTGGTTTTGGTTTTCAATTTTCAAACCTTTATTTACTACAGGAGGTAATGTAATGTAATTTAGTAATTCCCAGATGCGAAGATGAGTTAAATGCTTTGGGCACTCTGTAAAAATTGTTTGGTGTTGGCAGGATAAAATTTTAGACAAGTAGCATGAATTTATAATTGCTATTAGTTTTGGCAGGCTCCACCTGACAGTGATAGAGAGAGTCTTACGGAATCTTTCTCTGAAATATATTTAAAAAATGATTAATCTGTGATACGTCCTATCTCGGAGAGAGTAGTTCGCATGGGAAAAGGATTTCTGGAACGGACTCACTCTGCCTTGAAGTGGCAGGCCGAGATGAGAATCGAGTTTGGAACTCAGGGAGGTTTGGAGATATTCAGACTCTGACCTATGCGATATCTCTTTTGTTCAGAATTTCGACCCCCGTTCAATGGGCCTGCTTGCCTTATATAGGTCCATAACCGCTATCCCGCGCGGTTATAGAAGACTGGGCGGTTATTTTAACTGTGCTAGTGGTTATATATCCCGCACAAAGGCGGTGTAAGTCAATTTCAGGCTGAGCCCACATTAACGAGACTTTACATGGCTTTGATGTGTCTTGTCTTGATGGTCCCTGGGCTTTTCATATTAATCTCGGGTTGGCCCATATTGTTTGATGGACCTCGGGTTTTTCATATTGATCCCGGTTTGGCCTTTCAAGGAGGTCCGAATTCCGGTTTTTTCATGGCCCGTGGCGGGTTTGTTGAGGACCTTGAGAACATGGCCCTATCAATCTGAAATTTAGTCGAAATAAATTTAAATTGTGCTCTTACTCGAAAGCAAAATGAATTCAACGTCTGGATTACTTTTGCATCGCCAAAAATCTGATTTTATATTTCTATGATGAAAGATATCAACAATTATATTGACAGAACAGTTTTGACTCTATACAGCGCACAGATAATAGAGTTTCAAAACGATGCATGTGATTCGTGGGTTGCACGAAGCAAAAATTAATATGTCAAAAATTAAACTTGTGAAAATGGGAGACAGAAAAGAAACAAAAAAAAAAATGATACACACAAACCATTATCCTTTTAGAATCACCTGACAGCGACCAATATGGATTTTTTTTTTTTTTTTTTTGCAGTTTACAAATGTACCGTCTATGACCAACGAATTAATTCGTCCGCAATTTTGACCAATTTTGACGTCAATTTACAATTCACATATTACAACAAACATCAAATTACCCATGACCAAATTCAATGTATGATAAGTAAAAGGTTCTGCAAACAAAATGTTTACCGAACAATTCAATTCTATGTAATGTTACTTAATATTAAGATTGACTAAGGTGGTAGTTGTTTGATCAAAACCTATATACTATTAATTTGATTTGTAATTTTAAAGTTCAAATAGTCTTAATATATTTGAAGATCAAATTTTATATTTTTTTAAAGAAATTACTATTTTTTTTAAGAATTTTCAAAAATTTATAAAAAATAGTAAAAAATGAAAAAAATGAAAAAATGGGTCTTCAAATACATTTTAATATGGATAATATGTTGAGCACTTCAAATAAATTATTTGAACTTTGAAAATAGCAAAAACAAACTAATAATGTGCAAGTCTTAATCATACCACTTTAACCTTAGTCAATCTTTAATATTATTTCTAAATTTTCACACGGAAAAATTCATCGATTCGGTTAGAGCATCTACATCCCTGGTATTATTAGAATTTATAATCTGATGTGGCAGTTTCTAATTCAGTTTTAGAGATGTGGGAGAGTTTCTTATTTAGAAACTATGCAGTAAAGCTTCTTATTAAGAAACTGTTTATAAATTCTATGTTGGCCAAATAATTAGCTCAAATTTTTTTTTTTTGTTGCTGACGTGGCTTAATAGAAACTCTAAAATTAATTTTATGAATGTGAGAGTTAAAATTTTTAGATACCTTAATTTTAAAAAGTAATTAATAGTTACTTAAAAATTCAGTTGAGTTGGATGCAAATGCTCTAAAAATGATATTCAGACCGGCGCGCATGCCAGATGGCAGTAGGTATTGTTATTTTCGTGCATTTATTTTTTATCGTAAAGGAATATCTCCAAGTAAAAACATGATTCCGTTATTATTTTAGTATTATTTATGCGGGCGTATCGACGACCGTTGATAGTTGATGCTTGCGTCGATCGCAGTTCAGGTAAATGAGAGAATATGAATCTGTCGAAGTATGTGGGAAGCCATGTAACGAGTTAGACGAAAATAACAGTGTGGACCCTAGATGTCAGTAGCTCGCTTCTCGGCAGCTGTCATATAATCCAAACGAGCTCTCTTTAGATTAATTATTTAGAGATAAATAAATAATATCTTTCCAAAGAGTCGTTGGACTACTGTCATTGTAGAACGGGTCACGGTCTAAGAGCATGGCTGTATGTCGTATGAGTATCCTGACTTTATATCACCTAAAGTAACTCAAAATTTGAGTTTACATTAGGACCGCCGGATCTGTTTAAACACGATTTTAAAGGGCGTTATGCATTTCAACTTGGATTGAATTAATTCAAATTATGATCGAACCGTTCAGATCTAAAAATGTCAATGAGATAGGTTCATTGGGCCGTAATAAAAAAAAAAACTAATA